>OX376303.1:95158002-97596947 GCA_947369205.1 Cantharis rufa
CTGGTTGACCACGCGCCGTCACAATTAAATCGCACGAGGGAGGCACTCTCACATTCAGCCAGTGAGCATGAAACGGTAAGACATAAACAGATTATAAAATTAAATGTGACCCTTAGATAACTTCCTGACTTAATTTTACCCACTTACACGTCTGAACACGAAGTTCTAAAGCAATGGGTAACTGGAGCAATATGCACCCACAGGAAAGGTGGATGTAAATCTTTGATTCTTTTGGAAACATTTGAATTGTTGTGAACTTCGAACAAAACTATATTTTTTCGTTCTAATCAAAAACTGGGACACTGTTTGAAATTCACTTCCAACGGAAATAAAGAAATAAGTAAATGTAACAAAAACATTTTTTAAATATTTTAAAAATTCTGCGATGAGGTTGATGGATTTCTAATTATGAGAAATACATTTTTATCGAATTTAAGTAAACAAACCTTAATTTTATAGATTATCTACAGATATTAAGTAATGAAAAAAAGGGGGGAGTCAAAATTAACAAATTTTATTGTAATATTGTAGTTAAGTTATTTTTTAAATTCTTTTTGAATAAATTCAAAAATCAAAATTTTGTTACCCTTTCGCATAGGTAGTAAAAATGTAGGTTCGCAACTGAGCTAAATGCTATCATCTGAGCCTCTTTAGCTCAGTGGCAGAGCACTGGTCTTGTAAACCAGGGGTCGTGAGTTCAATCCTCACAGGAGGCAATTTTTTTTAATCTCATCATAATGTTCTCTAATATTTAAAAATAATTTTAAACAGGATATTGAAAACCACGTGTAATAAATTGAGAAACACAATAAATTTTATTATGTGTTTAGATATTCCTACGTAGGTATTAATGCGTTAACGCAATAGAAATTTTCTTTGTGTTTAACAATACGTAAAATTTAAAAACCATGTACATGTGAGAGATATTATCCATACGAAGAGCTTACATAATTTATATACCATCATTTACATTTAGTAATTATAACACGTTTAAATTCAGTTAGCTAACATTTAGCATACCAAATTTACGATTTTAGGAAATATTAAAAATTAAAAAATATGCATAATTGCTTATTCATTAACGTCATTAGTGGTTTCTTTTAATAAGAATTGATAAATGGATAATTAAAATTTACTACGAGTGCCGACCTATCTCAAATGAGATAATCAATACACACTTCAAGTCTTTCAAAAAAATTTCTAATTAGATTATGGTGTAAATTTTTCACGAAATTTATACTTAATATAATAAATTGGAGCAAAAATTGCCAAATTTAGTTTCACATTTTAGAAACATTTTTTAATCATTTCAACAACATATTTTTTGACCGTTTTGTATTTACCTAATCGCATAGTATTTAACAATTTTTTTAAATTTTAATGATAGCCCAGTCGTTAAGCATACTTTTGCGTGGTCTCGTCGTCTTAGTCTGGTGACTTTGCTCTAATATGTTTTTTTTTTGAAAATGTTTCTTAAATCAATCCAATAATCTATTTTGTTTTTGTTGGCCCGATCAATGATTGATCGGTTGGAAGGGTCAAGACTCCTCTGTCGCAAACATCAGCTACTACTCCACTATTGCCCTATTATTGCTAACGCTAACTGCAGCTTAACCCCAAACGAAATTCGAACTGGCGACCCCTCCGGTTACAGATCCAAGTCAAAAGAGTAGACCAACCTGACTCATCTAACCTGACCAAATTCCGGCTGCCAGATCGACGCCCGAGTTATGGACGTAACTAAAACGCCGTAGGTTCTTAGGCAGTGCCGGATTAATCCATAAGCAAATTAAGCAATTGCTTAGGGCACCACGTCTTGGGGGGCACCACGCACCAGAAACAACACAAAGGCTGTTTGAAAATACGTGCGTTTTAAATTGACTAGAACCATTGCTAGAACGTTGACGTTCGGAATCATAAGTCATAACCCCGCTCCCGTTTGATCGCTCGCTCGTGCATCGTGTGCAGCATTCTGGAGTTGGAATGCTCCCGATTTGCCATTAGCCGATCACCACCTCTGCCCCACCGACGCTGTACTGTTTTTTTTTTCAAGACCGATACTAGTTTACTTATGGATAGGGGGGCCCACAAGAGTGGATTGCTTAGGGCATCAAGTAGTCTTAATCCGGCCCTGTTCTTAGGCCACCTATCTGATCAGAATGATTGACTAATCAAAGGAACCTTCGTAACCTATTGTAAAGGCGATAATGAATTCAAACCTAACATGAAATTCGAAGGCAATTTTGTCTAGTTTTTGTTTTCCCTGACTTTCATGTCAAAGTCACAGCAAAGTCACACGAAAGTGATGTGTACAGACTTGGTAACACAGGCTATATTTGTATTTTATTCCAAGTCAAAATTTTACTCCTAATTTTTATTGTAAAACTTTCTGGTTTTACCGCTAAATAGTAGATGTGGCGCGTACTAGGGACTGAAACCAAGTTTTTTCCAAGAATAACTAAAAAGCAGTTAGACAAAAATTGTTGCCTTAATTTTTATTGAGATTTTAATTTGAATTTTTAAATTTTTGTGCATAAAAATGTTTTATTTAAATTTTGAGTATAATTTGCATGAGAGTAGATATTTTGAATGTTTAATTTTGGATTTAGAATTTTGAGATCAGAAGATAAAGAATTTTGAAGCTTGGAATATTAATTATTTTAATTGATTGGATGATAGAATTAGTAATCTTTTAAAATAATAATTCAGATCAAAAATAAAAATTTAAGCTTGATACGGCGAGAGATGGACAAGTTATCACTTATATTTGATTTTTCAATTTTGTATTCAAATTTCGATTGAATTTCAATTGAAAATTAACCGAACTGTATCTCGATACAGTTGCTTGCTTCTTTTGCAGCGGAATATCACGGAATGTAGCCAGTCAAAGGTCACACTTTTGGGCATATCCTGTGGAACTGTGTTTTCAGTTTCAGGAAATTTTGAATTGCTCTGAAAAGCAGAAAATACAGAGATTTGGAAGAAATAATGCAATGTTTTGGTCTTGGAGTATTCGAAAAAATATCAAAATTGTATAACTCGAATTTTTTTATTTTTTCCCAAAATTTTTTTTTGGGCAAAAAGTCAAAGAAAAATTAAAAATAGAAGTTAAAGTGACCAATAGTTTAAATTTTTGGCATTGGAAAAAGTCCAGTTCTGCTTGAATTTTACTTCCAATGAAAATGTACGATGAAAACCCAAATTCCGTAAAATTAACTTTAAAGTTTTTTCAGTGTTAAAAGGAACTGCATTGTTGTAAAACACGAAATGGTAATAGTTGAGTAATTTCATGCTTTATCGCTGTCACATTAATATACTCGTCAATCAAACTCTCACATATGCCTATTATGTACTTTGGCTCATGTAAGATATAATATAGCAAGGATCTTATGCAAATTATGTTCGGGTCTATTTCTTTAATAACTCGTACTGTTTCTTAAGCTTTATTTTTGTGTCACTGGTAAATGCACAATTTTAGCTAAATTATTAGGTATTTAGTTATGTATGCTAAACAATTCTAAGTCAATTTATTCGTATAATTGGACTTCTTTTAAAGTAAAGGGAAAGTAGATTGTCTGATTTGTTTGTTTATTAATTTAATTACAATTTATTATTATAGCAAAGATTACTCGATTAAAATTTTTAATTAGCCACTTAAACAGGAACAGGAATGTACGCACGTTTGAATCTATTAAAATTAGAAATTTTCAGTAATAGGTATTATGTTATTGTAGGAAGAACTTTAAACCGAAAAGCGGAATAACTCAAAAAAAAAATAATGCGCCACATTTTAAATCTTTTTTACCGAACCTACGTCAGCGGGTCTTTGAAATTTTGTGATAATTTTCTACTTAATATTAACATATTGAAAATTTTGAAAAAGAAAAACGCATGTCATGTTCTGGCTCTATCATAAAATTCTCAATATTTCAAGTGCGTGAAGTTGGCCCCCCCTTTTTTCGAAAACTAGAAATCTTTTATTGTATTGTGTTGTATTCACTTGTATTAGATTGTATTCTAAAAATTTTTTTCACTTCACGAAGCATCAAGATGAAAATCGCGAAAAACCTATTTTTGCTCTGGCCCCCCTTTTTCAAAAATTTTGAAATTTTGTTGTTGTTTTATGTTGTATTCAATTTGTATTGTTTGTATTAGTAAAAATTCAAGTCAATAATTTAATATTAACCGTGTGAATCGCGAAACAAAAATTAGCGCTGGCCCCCCTTTTTCAAAATTTTGAAAAGTTTTTTTGGTATTGTGTTGTATTTATTTAGTATTGTTTGTATTATTAAAAGTTAAAGTCCTAAATTTAATATCAACCGTGTAAATCGCAAAGCGAAATTTTGCTTTGGTCCAAAATTTCAAAAAATTTTTTTTAATGTGTAGAATCACAAAAATTGAAATCCTGAATGTAATATTAGTTTTTGTTCATTAATTAATATCTATGTGTTTTATCGTTTCAGGTAGTTTTCTTAGACGATTCTGCTGGCTATATGCCAGTTCCCGGGTTGAGGCAGAGAAATCTTCCAACAGCACCAGAGCCAATCGATTGGCAATCTTCAACCGATTCCTGGGATAGGGAATACAGAAAATTCAGATGGAATAACACAAGAGTACAACGTAAGTTTCACGCATGAACCTGAACACTTTCTTTAACTGTTATTTAAAACTTTATAGACCGCACAGTGCATGTCTTACTTGTACTATATCGTGAATATTTAATTAAATTTTGAGGAAGGCCATAGAAAAGAAACAAAAATTAATTTTTGGTTAAACGCGAAAGTAATTTCATAAAATAATTGTTTTGTCAAATTTGTCTTCAATAATTGTAATTCCGGTTAATTATCGTTTATTTCTAGGTTTTTAGTTTTATTGCAGATGCACAAAACTATTACCTAAATCTTTTGAACTACTTTTAGCCATTAGATAAGCTAACATTTTATTGGTTACATGATTCGCTTAATATTTTTCACATATTTTTGAAGAAAGTAGCAATAAAAAATTATTCCTGATGTGAGATTCGAACCTGAAGTGAGCGATCATGAAAATAAGAATTATTAAATAATAATAGTGATTATTTGAAAATCGTATTTTTTGAAGCTGAAAGTGTTTCCGATATTACGAAAGTGTAAGTTCCGGTCAGCTTAGCTTGAAAGTGATCGCTACTGATTTTTTTTCTGATAAAGACGTTTGACCCACTTATTAACACATTTCATTGTTTTTTACCCATTGCCAAATACTTATCGTTGCCGTAACATTTAACTACACAAGGCTGTTTTCTAATTGAATTTACTATAAAGCAAAATTCAAGTTCATTCAATGTGTATCGTTTTGTCCATCTTCTGATTTTGTCTTATTTGTATTGTTTTTTTTTTCAATTACAGACATCGAAGCCGAATGCCAAGATGACTACATGAAAATTCGAGTTGGATTTAACGGAAGCTTTGCTGGTTTATTGTATTCTGCAGGTACGACAATGAAAATATTTAAATAAACTTCGATAATTAGTTTTGGGTTATTAATCATAATTCATAGCGCAAGATATTATGATTTTTTCAAGAACATACTCGTTTGTAAATAATTTGTAATTACGTGAATTATCTTCTTCACTTTTAAGTGGCTATAGTAATTTTTATATACAAAACGCTTTCAATTAAGACACGATTTTATTTTTATTCAATAAAAATTGCCGATGATCTTCACCCCCCCCCCCTCTGTACTATATTTATATAATATTACGTATACTTGCAAATTTAAGAAAAATACAAAATTGGAGACAAAAAAATTAAAAAAGAAATTGAAGAAATAAAGTATTTTGAATTTGGAATGTGAGAGTTGGATGTAAATGTATTTAAAAAAAGGAAGATAACTTATAAGACAATAGCTTAACAACCAAAAGATTAATCTTATATCCAGGACGTATTATAGCTATCGCAAGATTTTTAATTATTCTACAGGGAAGAAGAATTCATTCTCATCGGTGCCTGTCGTGAATGGATTAACAAAAAATTACAAATTAAATTACCCTACTAATATTATTTCTATTATTGACCTTCATACTAAAACCTTTAAAAATATTTTTCTCTTTATTTTAATTTACATTGACCGATTGACCCCTGCCTACCAATTAAAATTATTTAATGTAATTTTTATTTGCAATAATAATTAATTATTATTATAATTATTTTAAATAACAAATTTTATTAACATAATAAAGAATGCGTTACTACGCTTATTTTTTTTAAATAAATAATAAAATAAATTTTAAAAAATATATTAACGACCGGTTCTGATTTTTATGATAGTACTATTATTGATATTAAAACAATTTAGAGAAACATTTTAAATGCAACAAGGGGGCGCTAGCACAAAAAGAAATTATGAAAAAAAAATTTGAAAATACAATCCCCGGTGTCTCCGGGATTTTTATCTTTTTTCGTTCAACTTTTTATCGAATAATAAATAATTAATTAATTTTCAAATTCAACACACATTAACGGTCGTAAAATTGTTCGTTTAATTTTAAAATAAATAACCAACAGTAAACTCTTATATAAGGTAAAAAGATAACACCGTACAAATTACTAGCAAAAAATTTTACATTGCGTTATTTCATGCTCTTGAAGCACAGTCGTCAAAGTGGCAATTTTTTCTCTTTAAATCGGTTTACCTAGTAAGTTTAACGACTTAATGAGGATTTAATATAAAAAATGGGTCAAAACGCTAACTCGTATAGGTTGGCATTTTTGTATCATATTTATTATTATACCATAATTTTTTTATAGTGGAAGAATGATCTACATGACTATCGCAGTGTAAATAGCTTATATAATTTTATCAATTAGCATAAAATTTAAGTTCGTTTAAATAAAAAGTTTAATTTCCTTTACAAAATTTTGTAATAGTTTTTAAGTCGATATGCGTATTTTAACACCCCCCCCCCTCCCGCACCCAAGGTATCTACTGTACGTTATTTTATTTTTACGTAAATTTTTAATTTAAAAATTAATAATATATTATTGAATCAAAATAAATAAAAAAATTATTTAATATTTTTGTAGGGTACGCATACGATCCAGACTGCATGTATATAAATGGATCCGGAAGAGATTATTACGAATTTTACATACAATTAAACAGATGTGGCACTTTAGGAAAAAATGCTCAAGACGATGGTCAACAAAGTCCTACCGTATGTATATTATTAAATATTCAAATTAATCAGTACTCAAATTTGTGCGAATTTTACCGACCCCTTAACGTAACGTCACATTACCGATTCATACATGAAGTACGACTTTGAGTTTTAAGTTTTTTAAATTTCAACTACTCGACAATTTATAAAATTTGTACTGACTTTACTGGGGTAAATCTAGCAAAATTCATACTGACGAGAAACCATTTAACACGTGATTACGATATAGGGTGCAGAATCCCACCCGAATATGCAAATAATCGTTTACCATAAGTTTCGAAAATTTTGTATAATTAAGGATTAACAGTAGAGACTGTGTTTCTGACTTATTAGTTATCCTCAGTACCGTATAGCGTACACATAAAAAAATTTAATTATGCAATATTACACCGGTGTAATAAAAGCAGTTATTCAAAAAAAAACTATTTATTAAAAAATAAGAAAATTTTGAACAAAACTATTTGAATAATTAAAAATTTCGAAATTTTAATCCTAATGTTACAAAAATAAATCAAACAAAACAGCTCTCATAATTTTTTAAAGTTATTTGTAAGAAGTTTCATTAAGCAGCCCGGGTAGCTCAGTCGGTAGAGCATTGGACTTTTAATCCAAGGGTCCAGGGTTCAAGTCCCTGCTCGGGCGGTTTTTTTTTAAATATTTTTACTTTGTGCTTATAGAAAAATTTCATGTGGAATACCGTGACGGTACAGTACAATCCCCTAATAGAAGAAGAATTCGACGAACATTTCAAAGTTACGTGTGAATATGGTTATGATTTTTGGAAAACTGTTACTTTTCCATTTCTTGACGTCGAGTGAGTATTTTGCAAAAAGTTGTTTTTCAAAATTACAGGAAAATACTAATTTTTCAGGGTGGCTACAGGAAATCCAGTTGTTTTTACCCTTACGCCTCCAGAATGCTACATGGAGATTAGGTACGGATATGGAACTAATGGTAATCGTGTAACTGGACCTGTTCGAGTTGGCGATCCGTTAACGCTAATCATCTATATGCGCAGCAAATACGGTAATTAGTGAATATAAAAATATGAAATTTAAAAATAATAAATATTTCTAGATGGTTTTGATATTGTCGTCAATGATTGTTACGCTCACAACGGTGCAGCTAAGAAAATACAACTTATTGATGAATACGGGTAAGTTACTTTGTCTTCCTTCCTTTTATTCAATAATCAAATTGTTTTAATTTATTTTAAGTTGTCCCGTGGACGATAAGTTAATATCGAGATTTCGTGGATCCTGGTCGGATAGTGGAATATACGAAACTCAAGTTTTTGCTTACATGAAAACATTCAGATTCACTGGCTCTCCAGCACTGTATGTCGAATGTGACGTTCGCATGTGCCATGGACGTTGTCCCGTAAGCAACATCTAATTTATTCTATCAAAAAACTGTAATAATTCCTTTTAGAGCCAACCATGCCATTGGAGGAATGTTAAGAATATAAGCAAGAGATCCATTGAAAGTGGAAATAAAACTAATGAAACTTCTTCTCTATCAGAAAATATTAATCTGTTCCAATCGTTAAGAGTTTTGCAAGAAGGTGAAAATGACGAAGAGAGTGATTTTGCTCGACAACCTGGTAAGCGGTAGTACCAGCTAGAAAACTTTCGAGACTTAAAATATTTTTATTTTTAGTTGCCAGTGTCGATCAAAATAGTATATGCTTGAAAACGGGATGGTTTTCTGCTTTACTAGCATTAGGTGGTGGAATTATGTGTCTTCTCAGTGGAGCTCTACTGGCTACATGTACAAGAATGCGAAGAAGTTCTCTAGATAAAGTATTTACGGCCACACATTTTGACGGTTACATGTCCCATAAAGGAAGAATCAACTAAAAAAAATTCGCTTGCATTTACTAATCAACCGTTTAATTTATATCACCCATTTATGCAATTAAGTAGTTTTTTTTACTGTGTAGTTCGTTTTGAAAAACTGTAAACCATATCGAAAATATTCTTTACCATAGACAATGAGTAGGATGGCAGCAGTAATAATTAATTTCTATTTAATTTAAATGTTCGCTTTCCTATGGAGCCTGATTACACATATATGGAGGACTACAATTATAAATTAACAATTTGTTGTGAATCGAACAAATTGTGGTGGAATTTATAGATAATTTATTATAATCTACTTCTCCTATATGTGTATCTTAGGAAGTAGTGTTTGTAAATATAGTAATTTAAAGCAGATCAGTACCAAATAGTTTAATACTTAATCATTGATTAAAATAATTGATGTATTCAGAAATGAAAAATAAATTTTGAAAGTAATTTTTCTCTTTACACCTGTCGAAAACAATTTTGGTTATTACCAGCGGCGGCTCGTCAGAGGTGGCGAGGGAGGCTTAGCCTCCCCTGATATTCAAGATTATAATTAATAATTATAATTTTAGAAAATGTGGAAAAGTGGATTTTCAATTGTGAGAAATATTGATATACTCTTTCCACTATACTTATCTAAAAAGTAAAGTCTAGAACATACATGCAGATGATGTAGTCATCACATGAACAGCAAAGTTATACTTTAAATACTACTGATGATTTTGAGATTACTTCACAGGGATTTCTCATTATCTTGAGATAATTCCGCCATCGATTTAATCTACAGGGTGACCCCGGATACACTTTACATAACTTAGATTTTGATAGAGGACACATTTCTAAGAAACATTTTTAACAACAATTTTTTTCTAAATTCAAACTCTCAAGAGTTAGGCCTTTCTTTAGCATTTATTTAAATTTCCACCTTTACGTGGCCATAGCCCAGAAAATATTGATTTTTTTGGTAAAAATAAACTAGTGCTTTTTAAAAGAGCGTGAAATAATTTATAAACTAGATTCAAACCTTTTATTGTCTAAAATCAACTGCTTTCGAGTTATGAATTACAATAAGTAAAAAACTGTTGAGTAGAATTAGAATCCAATACAATTTTGTTTAACAAAAATCCAAAATGGTGGGGCTAACTTCTATCGATAAAATAGATTTTGCCCAAAACAATTTTATTTATCAAAATAAAATTTTATAATTTACGGCACCCAACGGCACACGTCAAGTAGAATTCAATACAATTTTAATTTAAAAAATGGCGGGCCTAACTTCTACCTCAAAATAAGCAATCTCTATGAAATCCAAATAAATTTTAAAAAATTGAAAAATGCGGCACGACGTGCACAGCACGACACAATATTCAGTTTTTAAATTTTCAAAAATAGTGGGGCTAACTTCAGGAATATTCGATATTTTTTTTACTTTTGTTTTTTTCAAAACTCTGTATCTTTTAAACTAAATATTTTACAAAACTTCTGACACCCCATTCCGGATAGGAAATTTAACGGACTACAACTTCTGTCTAGTAAAAATGTTTGAAAAACCAATCCCTTTCACAGAACATCAGAAAATAATAAACAAGGCAGATATAAAACAAAAAATTAAATTTTTATTTTCCGGGCTATGGCCACGTGAAAGTGGAAATTAAAAAAAGTTCTTTAAAAAGACTTAATTCTCGAGGGCTTGAATTTAGAAAAAAAAATGTATTAAGAATGTTTCTTGAAAATCTGGTTTACAAGTGAAGGAAATCCAAGGAAATGTTAGAAAATTTTAGGAAATCTAGTAAATCTAAGAAAATCTCGTGAAATGCAAAAAAAACATCTTTGTGATCGTAAGAAAATAAAAGTTGATTTTTGAAAAAGTTGGTGATTATTATTTCTTTAGCATAAACCGAAATACAATTTCTGTGATGTGAAAGCGTCAACCAAAGGGCGCCGAAAGACAATCTCGCTCTACCCTGATAAAGGGCTAGGGCCGGCGCTGCTAGTATATTTTAAACTTGAGCCTATTACTCGTATACAAAAATGGATATGACAAAAGTTCTAGAGAATTAAATTTCCTATAACTATGTTTCTTTATATAACCACTTTCGGCCAAAAGTTACATAACATAACATAAAGAGTACAAAAGTTGAAAATAAGCGAATCATTTAACAAAAACCAATTCCCCATGAAATTCGAAAAGGCGGTTGACGCGATAGCTGGAAATTCCAGAAAATTTGGATTTAAACTACTAACGCCTCTCTTCGTCTCCTCAACGATTGGAAAAAAAAATTGTGGAAACGAATTAATAAAATTGCAAAAGTCTAAATAGCGATTGGGCTACTTCCTTATACTTAATATAAAACACAATGGTCTATTTCAACGGCCACCATTTTCATCATTTTTTTTATCAAGATATTGATAGAACGTGGTAACAATAGAAATACAATAATAATTATTTATGTATCAAGAGCATTATGAAGATGTTTACGTCGAGGGCAACTAATCAGTATAAAAAGTCGAGGGCCGCCAGGCCTGAGAGTTTTTAAGTTGCTCGAGAGCACAAACATCGAGTAATGCCCGTTAACATTTAAAAAAAATATTTTTTTTCAGGTCATGTCGTCAAAATGACCTGTCCCACTGTTAAAACGGATTTTTATCAAAATATTATAGTTAACAGACTAGAGAAGAATTCGGTCCCGTCCCGCGTGCGAGACGGGACGGGACAAAATATACAGTCCCGCGCGAGACGGATTACCAATTTAGTCCGTTAAACCGTTAAAGGATTAAAATAAAACTGAATTAAAAAAAAACTACTGTGAAAAAAATGTACTAAAAAGTAAAAAATAATTACGTTGTTTAGTTACATCAACTAGCTGGTCAATTATTGTTATCTTTGGAGTTCAAATTTGTGCGGGTCCCGCGGGACCTACAGAACGAGGCGACATTGCGGGACGGGACGGGACAAGAAAAGTAATCCCGCATTCTTCTCTATAACAGACCATAATAAATCGGCATCTCGTTGCATGAATATATAGTACTGTAAAAATGAACTGCAACATTTTTAATTTGCTTTTAAACCTATCGGATCACAAAAAAGAACCGAAATTGTTTAATACCAATTAAGTGTGACCTTTTTACCACAAAATAAAATTTTCAAAATTTGTTCTCTTGTTTGTTTAGTAATAAATTAGTAAACATCTTTAAAATCCTAATAAAACAAGTTTTTCAAAAAAGGTAAAAAAGGCTTCAATTATTTATTGAATATTGTATTTTTTTGGAAATTATATAGATTGCTAATAAACTAATAAAGATTAGTTTAACTTTTTAAAACAATACAAAGCCTTTTTGGCCTTTTTTGGAAAACTTGTTTTATTCGGATTTTAAAGATCTTGTTTATTACTAAACAAACCAGCAAACAAATTTTAAAAATTTTATTTTATGATAAAAAGGTCATACTTAATTGGTATTAAACAATTTTGGCCCCTTTTTATGATCCAATTGGTTTAAAAACAAATTTAAAACGTTGCGGTTTATTTTCTTCAAAAATATCTTTATTTCTGTGCAGCTTCTTGTACTTCCATTCAAGCGCGTCACTTCCCAACGTACTTTATTTTGTAGGGGGTACGTAAACATCCACAAGCTACGAGGATGCATTACCCAAGACCAGTGGCGTATTTAGAGGGGGGCAAAGGAGCATTTGTCTCCCCCAAGGATGATTCGGAATTAATTAAAATTACAAAATTAATACTTATAATGTAATATATTTATTCCTATTTTGATTGTATATACTTATCGCTTGCATTTTTTTGATTTCTGAAACTTTGTCAGTCGTTTTACTACTGATACGCACGAATTGATTAACGAGATTCTAAAAAATTTGTTCTCTGCCTCCCCCAAAGGCATTTTCTAAATACGCCACTATCTTTAGTCGAGGGCAATGATTGATTGAAAAATTATTTAATTTTGCATTACAGCGAAATTACGTATTTGTGACTCGGATCAAAAAAGACAGACATCATTTTTACTTGACAGCTAATGTACTCTTTTGGATGCATATTATTAGGTCAATAAAGTAGACCAATGCTAGTGAATGGGACAGTGCCGTAACTAAGGTGGGGCGACTGAGGTGGTCACTCCGGGCGCAAGGCAGAAGGGGCCGCAAAGGGCCCTTATGGTAGTTTTTAAAGCAAGAAAGCTAAGAAAACAGTCACCGTTTCTTTTAGTTAAAAACGTTAGCGATGTATAAATATTTCATTCGGACCAGGTGTAACATTGCCTAGTTACGCCACTGACTCAGACTATCTTTTATTTAATTTTCGTTAAGCTAATAGAATTATCATATCATAAGGTCCAATTTCATAATAAAATTTAACAGGGCATTAAAATTTAAAAGGCGACTTAAAACAAAACTGATGATTTTTATTGGTCTGTTTTGTCTTAAGTCGCCTTTAAAATTTTAATGCCTTGTTAATTTTATTATAAAATTGGCCCTTAGAGCTATTACTAACAAATAAACTATTTAACATCGAAAGTTCAGATAGAAAACAATTTAAGAAATATACACTGGCTCACAAAATTGATGACACAGTCCTATATATTATGTTAGCAATGTAATTTGCATCTTTTCCAGACTTTTTTGACACACAAAAATGACTCTTACAGCGATACTTATTCGACGTTTATTGTTGCAAACTTTACTCCCTTCATTTTTGTTAATATTGATTTTTCAGTAATTAAAAAGTACTCGGTGAACTTCGAAAAATATTGTCATCTCTACAAGGGGGTAATCACTTAATGAAGTCTGTGGAACGGGGACAATAAGTCATAATGAAGTCTCATGAAGTTTCATGAAGTCTTATGAAGTTTTGTGCAGTCTTGTGAAGTCTTTGAAATCTCATGAAGTCTCATGAAATCTTGTGCAATATTTATGAAGTCTTGTACAATCTTTATGAAATCTTTGCAGTCTTTATGAAATCTTTGCAGTCTTGATGAAATCTTTGCAGTCTTGATGAAATCTTTGCAGTCCTGATGAAATCTTTGCAGTCTTTATGAAATCTTTGCAGTCTTTATGAAATCTTTGCAGTCTTGATGAAATCTTTGCAGTCTTGATGAAATCTTTGCAGTCTTGATGAAATCTTTGCAGTCCTGATGAAATCTTTGCAGTCTTTATGAAATCTTTGCAGTCTCTATGAAATCTTTGCAGTCTTATGAAGAGACGAAATCTTATAACGTGGCGTCATGTGGCATTCTAATTGTAATATCCAACGAATGTTTGATATTAGTGTGTGATATTTGATATTGGTGTTTGCGTTTTAAAACCGCAAACACCGTACAATTAAAGAAAGGGTCAAGTATGCGAAATTTTGTTTTTCTTTATACATTGTTTACTACGACAAGATTAGATATTACGAGAATGAAATGCGATAGTGCGGTATATTCAACCAATTTCGAAGTATCATTTTCAATATGATACATCGTATTGAATGTGATACTTTTGTTACTACCTATAGGTAGTGCTAGGTAGTAAAACATACATACTTCTCTGATGATTTAATGTGATTTTTCGAATTTTAGAATGATGCACGAGCGAGCGAGCAAGCGGGGTATGACTTATGACTCCGAAGTCAACGCTCTAGTCAATTTTCAAACAGCCTTACCTTTCATGTGCTAGCAAATATTCTTTTGTGCTGTTTCTGGTGCGTGGTGCCCTAAGCAATTGCTTAATTTGCTTATGTGTTAATCCGGCACTGCCCATACTACGTGACCCATTTTTTTGCAATTTTTTACCCCCGTCAGAAATAGACGGTTTTTTTTAACAGAAAGTTAAAAAAAATTAATTTCGAATAAATTTGAGTTTATGAATACGGCGCTTAAAAAATATTATCAAAAAGAAAAAACTCATGTAAAAACATTTTGAAAACTTGCACTTTTAAAAAAGTTGATGTCTCGGCATATTGTCGTCTGAGAATCAGGGTTTCTAGTTCCACTTTTGTAAATCTTACAGTACAACAGTTTTAAAGATTCTGTATTGCATTATTCTCCATTAAAAATTTTTTATAAAACTTTTTTGCAATATTTCGACAAAATTTTAATAACAAAAACAAACAAAATTTTTTCAAAACCTGAAAAAATTCAGGTAAAAAATATTACCTCTCACTTTGACATAAAATACATATTACCTCTCTTTTACATGTATTTTGAATTCACTCTACTGCGGCATTAAAAGTATAACTTCAAAAAATTTTGCCCTAAATTTGCCGTCTCTGAAATGTGCCGCTATAACTGCGCTATAGCCTCCACCCTACTCAGCCTGCTGGTAAATCCGCCACTGGTTAAATGCATAGAATAAGTTTTCGATGAGAATATCATAGCATTCCGTCGTAATTCGAAAATTAATTTCAAAAGTATAAGATTGCATAAAAAATAAAAAAAAAGATTGTTTTTAGTGTTTACGCAATCCTGCACAGTTTTGTTGAAATTCTGACACGTCTCTACTGAAACTGATACATCAGCAGTGCCATAATATGCTTTAGTAAACTGTGCTAATTTTTAAATAAACATCAAGAACCGAGTACATTTTGAGTACCTAAGTCGGTGTTTCCCAAATGTCCCGAAATTGCCAACCCCCAAAATTAGACAACAGTATCAAGGAAACATCCGGAAATTTTGTTTTCGTTACAAAAAAAATAAAGTAACTATGGTGTTTCTTAAATATGTAATTATTGTAATTAATAATTAATAAGACTTAAATAAAATACAAATTAATTCTTAAAACTTCAGAAAAACTTGATTGTTAACGTATTTTTGCCTATGCACCTATTTGTTTTTTTCTTATGTCGTGGGTTTGCGGATCGTCAAAATGAAACATGCCGCGGACCACTATTTGGGAAACATTGACCTAAGTAATTAATTTCAGATTTATACAAAAATTTAAATAATCGTCAATACCGTCATATAATTTTAAAACAAATAATTGACAACATGGCTTCAATAAAATATTTAGATCAAACAAAAATACACAAGAATATCTAAAAGCAAAAATAACAAATAAGAAATGTATAGGGGAAAGGCTTGCAGGTTGCCACCCCATAGCCTTTTTGATCATAACTAGTGATACAATCAACGTATTGTTGATATAATAACATATATAGGAAAGGGGAAGTATAAAGGCACTATCGTGAGCTAGAAATTATTGAAATTTTCAAAAACTAAAACTTTACAGCAAATTTTCAAAAACATCTAAAATCGACACCTTGAAATTTCGGCTTGCAGGTTGCCACCCCTTGAAAAACTGTTAAAAATGTAGAAAAAACCAAGTAAAAACATATGATTTATATTTATTTATTTATATTTACACCTGGTAGCTATGAAAAAAAAATTAATGTAAATTGATATGAAAAAAATTATTTTTTAAAATTTTATAAAAAATTTGAAAAAAATTGTTTTTATTTTTTTTCTGTAAATTATATTGTTAATAGTCAATAAAAAAATTGAGACAAAAGTTTAATACGTTCTTATTTATTTAAAATGAATTTAGGTGAAAGGTGGCAACCTGCACTTTTGCACCACTTTAGATTATACGTGAAAAAAAAACTGCGAACTCATGATATGTTTAGAAATTTTTAAGAATTATGTAAATTGAATATAAAAGCAACACAGCAAAAATATTTAGCTTAAATTGTCGACGAAAAAGTTCAATTTACGGACACTGAACAAAAACACAATTTTAATTTTTCAATTTGTAAAAAATAATATTTTAAACTTTTATCCCAAAACACTCTGTTATTATGTCGGTAAGCACCAAAATTAGTTTAAAAGCGACAACTACTTGTTTAACATCGATGTCCGTCGGAATTTAAGGGTTGACCCACCTGGAATGTAGAAATTCGGCAGTGGTGGCAACCTGCAAGAAGTGGCAACCTGCAAGACATTCCCCTACATAATTTATATGTACTCGTACATTCAAAAGTGCTCGCACACCATCGAATAATTGATCTCGGATAGGTGCCGACCGTCATTGTACACAATATGTAATAGAAACTTCAACAAACGTCTATAATTTCTTAATACGCAGCGAAAACAAAATAAGAGTCAGACAGTAAGAAGTCTACGGTATTATGGAATCTTTATGAAATCTCATGACTTCTTGTAAAATCTACTGAAGTCTTGCGAAATCTCATGAAATCTTTAGCAAATTTTATGAAGTCTGCAATCTTGTGCAATATTTATGAAATCTTATGAAGTCTTATGCAATCTTTATGCAATCTCATGAAGTCTATAAAATTTCATGAAGTCTATGAAATCTTGTGAAGTCCCGTCAAGTATCGATGAAGTCTCGTGAAAACTCATGCAATCTTTGTGAAGTCTCGCGAAATCTTTATGAAATCTCTGAAGTCTTGTGCAATCTTTATGAAATCTCATGAAGTCTATAAAATTTTATGAAGTCTCTAAAATCTCATGAAGTCTTATGAAATCTTCATGAAGTCTTGTGAAATCTTTTAACTTCATGAAGTCTGTGGAACGCAAAATTTTAAGTGATTACCCCCTTGCATCTCTATCTCAGACACGGTACAACCAACGAAAAAAATTAATATGCATTTTTTCCTGTAAATTTCATTCCCTACATTTTTGCTCATACATTTTTCTATTTTGTCGCACCATTTCAGAGATACAGATGACAATATTTTTTTGTATTCTACAGAACCTTTTTTAAGTCGCTGTAACTCGAAAACAGTGCGATGAAATTGCAAAATGTATATAAACAAAAATAAAGAGAATGAAACTTTCAACAAAAAATGTTTAATAAGTATTGCTAAAATGGCGATTTTTATGTGTGAATAAAAGTCTTGAAATGGTACAAATTACATTACTACCATAGGACTGTGTCATGTGAATTTTGTGAGCCAGTGTATGTTAGATTGAGTGAGACATACTCTTGGTACGGACCTGCTAAAGTAACCCTGACGTACACTCTAAACTAGCAATAGAAAGAGACTTTACCTAAGTACGGATCTGACAAAAGATCAGACAAAAGACAAAAGATGGTTGCAAGGCGATGGGGCCTCGAATATTAGTAAATTCATTATACACACAAAGCAACAGTGTCAGACTGTAAGATGATTATGTAATCACAAAAAAATGTTCGCTTTATTTTCATGAAGATATGTTATATTAATTTAGGGGCCCCTAACGATATTTTGCTGTCGGGCCCAAAAATCCTAGCTACGCCACTGTCAAAAACTAATCTCAATTTAAAACCAAGTTCAAAGAGAATATTTTAAATAAAATACTAAACGATCTAACATAATATAACTTTTTATTTTACTTAATTGATTAGAAATAGGGTCATCGATAGAAAATCGGGGCCCGATAATAGTAACCTAAAAAAAATAAAAACCTCTCTGATTTCAGGATTTCGATTGAAATTTGGGCGGCTTCAGAAATTCCGGGGTCTGGGCCCGGGAGTAATTACTCCCGACGACCTCCCCTATTGTCGGACCTCATTATAAGTTAAGTATTCTGTACAGAATACCAAAATTATGCATTTTGCAATTATGCCAAGTATTAATTAATTAATTTTTTATAAATGCAAAAATTGAAAACGTAGGTATTATTTATTTAACCCTTCGACTCCTAGAGCAAAATTTCAATTTTATTTACCAACTAACTTAGGTAGATAGAACTTTTCCACAAAAAATAATAACCAAAACTAATTAATAAATAAAAGTACATATTTATTAGCAGTGCGAGTGTACTCCGCTTTCCCTAAAATTGGATTCATCTGTTACGTCATTGTTTATGACGTATGTGAAGAAAAATAATAATTGCCTAACTATCAAAGTTTAAATGATTGCAGAACTAAATATGTTATTAAAAGAACTTACCTTTGTGTTGCTTCATCTGCATATATGTACAGTCTACCCTCCAAAGTTCGTTTGCTTCGTCCTGGAATAATATATAAAATGTTAATTACAATTTGATAAGTTTAAATTTTCAATTTGAAATTTTTACCTTGGACACTTTCTTCTGGAATGCAAAACTGCTGAATTAACACTAGCACCACCGCACTTCACTTTTTAGTTATTACACATTTGTAAATCGTTTAGATTCCGTTTTAAAATCGCGATACAATTTGTTGTATTAATTAAAAAGGATAAATCCTAAATCCCTGAAAAGGAACACCGACAAAATGTAGCATGCATCTACCACGACCGCACATCACTTTATGTTCAAATATTAGCGAATATGTTACCATGACTAATAAATTTTCATATAATCCACAATGACGTTATTGCCGAGCCCGATGCGTTTTTGTTTTGTAAAAAATCGTTTCGTACTAAATTTTCGCGAATTGTTTGGCTTTACTTGCGAAGAAAGTCTTCAGCGTTCTTTGATCAGCACTTTCCAAACAGTTTTCGTAAATCACAGCACTAAACCTGGAAAATTTTTGATTTTTGTGTGAGCCGATTTGTCACTAAGCAACGCCACTAAGAAACTGACTCATTCGGCGTTGCGATTTTAAACACGATCGTTTTTTGTTTTTCATTTAAACATTTATTATGTTATTCCAATAGAAAAATAGTAAAAATATCATTTTAATTGGAAAAATGTAATTTTTGAAAAAATGCACCCACTTTTAAAAATAATTATTTTTAATTATAATTTAACAAAGAAGAGTAATTCCAATAACGCAAATATTGTTTATAATACAATAATTTAAATAATTAAAATTTGTATTTTACAATTTTAAAAGACAAATCTCTGCATAGGGTGCACAAGCATCTTGCTTACTTAGATAAGCGTTTAAATTTGTTGAAAATAGTGACAATCATTTTCCCTGGAGTCTACCGACTTTACGTGCCATCCGAAGCACGAAGACGGTCATAGGAAGCCTTACTTTACTTCCATACCTTACTTAGCGCAGTCGTTAATCGACTTTTAGTTAAAAATTATAGAAATTTTTGATTCAAATAGTAAATTTATTATATCGGGACAGGGCCGTAACTAGGGTAGATAGTAGCGTAAGGAAGCGAAATTGAATTTAGAAATTCATTGAAAGGAAAACAAAAATGCTACCAAAAAGAAAAGTTAATTACGGCTTTACCGGCGACCTATTTTATCGTCGGAAATTTAATATATAATTTTTTAATTTCAAAATAAGTAGCTGAAGCTGAAGTATTTCTTTCAAGAAGTGGAAGAGGCAAATTCAAAAATATTTTTTAATTATAAGGACTAAGGGGCTCTACTCTACTCCCATTCCCAAAATCGATAATTGTCGAAAGTATTTATTACTATCGATTCGTGTGGTGCACGGAAAAAAGCGTGAGCGAGCTTTTTATAAAAATCCCCCCCAAGTGGTTAAAAACACTGAAAACAAAAATACCAAAAAACATAAACACTGAAAACAAAAACACGAGTGTTTCGTAAAAACCTGACGTTATCGCTTTAGGGGGAGAGGGAAATCGGATAGATCCAAAATTATTTTTACGAAAAAAATGAAGTGAATTTCTTCCTCCGAAGCACGGAGACGATCATAAGAAGGTTGACTCTCTTCCGGGATTCGAACCGGGTACCTTAGGTCAGCAAATCGCATAATATATTAATCTCCCTAATTTTTGTGTGATTTTAACGTAAAAAGTTCTTCCTGGATCCTGGACGTATTGTATAAACATTTCAAAATGTTTTATTAACGTACATTAGCGATGTCGTGAATGAATTAACGAGATTCCGATTGGAAAGTGTTCGAAGAATGAAATGAAATTAAAAACATTTTGTGATGCCGGCCATTTATGAAACAGGAAGCTCCAACTTGGTATTTCACGAATTTTAAAATTTATATTGGCAATGTTGGCACTGCAGTTGGGACCTTAATCTTTCGTTAGTATTTAAACGTTCGTTTCCAAAATTATAGCATCATAAATTTTATCGTAATATATTTCAACTTTTCATTAAAAACTTAAATAATAATTAGGTAAGTAATTTTCACATTGCATTCGATTTGTTAGTTTTCCTTTATTTAAAATAAAAATAAAAACACGATTTTTTATCTGTAAACTTGATTCTAAAATTTTGCATTGTAATGTTTGCGCGTCTTTGAAGTTTGGCAACATTGTCTGTATATCTTAAAAGTTGGGTTAAATAAATTATTAGTCTTTATTTTTTGTGGAAATTTCGAACCCCAAATTTAAGGTAAAAAATTCTTTTGTTTTACTTTTTAGTATATTAACGTTGGTATCAAAATTGATTAGACATTTGAACGAAAAGATCAAAATCGTATTTTTTTGTAATTTCGAAGGTGAAAGTGCTTTCTTGGTGGCATTGTAGCTATGGATGAATTAGGAAATTCAGATTCTAAGCATTCGGGCGTCGAAATTGCTCCTTTAGTTGCCGAAGATGAAGTACCTAGAACTTCTGTTGCGGACATCTCGGTCCCTAAAGCTTCTATTGCCGACACTTCAATTCCTAAAACTTCGATCGTAGAGAATGCCAGTGGCATTATTATTAATGATATTGACGACGAAAAGTATTTACGTTAGTTTTTTAATGATTTTTAATTATTGTATTTTTTCAGTAATATCGAAATGTCTGATCAACCAAACGAACCCGAAAGGGCTGCCGATCGCATTTATGGAGGATGTGAAGGCCCCGATGCCATGTATGTTAAGCTTCTGTCGTCTGATGGACACGAATTTATCGTCAAACGCGAACATGCCTTAACATCTGGAACCATCAAAGCCATGCTGAGCGGCCCCGGACAGTTTGCTGAAAACGAAACTAACGAAGTTAATTTTAGAGAAATTCCGTAAGTAGCATTATCTTCAGAGTTCAATTTCAGTCAATTCATTTAAGTTAAATCGAAGTTTTTGCTTATAAGATATATTCAAGTTACATCCTTTGTCGTTTATTGACATCAATTTTATCCTATGCACTTATAGTTTAATTTGCTCAAGTCAGCTTTCAATAAAAACTAGAACTTCTTTGTACCGAGCGGACAAATTTTTGTCGGTTATTATTGAACTTGGAAATAATAAACATGTCCTGACCCCAATTTTTACATCGAGGTAGGTTATCAGTTTTTGTTATCAAATTCTGCGCCATTATTGATGTTTACACAATTTATAAATATAAAAAAGGAGAAACTATTTATGAAGTAAATGATCAGGACATGTAGGTACACTATTTTTTCCCAAATTTAATAATAATTAGCCTGCAAAAATATCGGAAGTTTGCCAACTCCGAACTTCTATAACATTGCATGTTGGAAGCTTGTTTTGGTTATTGTTGGTTTATCTGTCTTTTCAATTCCTGTTTTCTCATTTCATCTTTATTTTGTATTCGTTTTCATTTGTATTAAAATTTTGTGTTCTACTTTTCTTGGGTAGCATTGTGTGTAGTTATCAATATTATCCTCTTTCCCGAATACCAATTTTTTTTTCACCTAAAACACATTTGCACTACATTTATACATAATTAATTTCTAGCGTTAATATTTAAGAAAGTTATATTTCTTTATAAATTGAAATTATGCAATGTGTTTCTAGGTCTCATGTCTTACAAAAAGTATGCATGTACTTCACCTACAAAGTTCGCTACACCAACAGCTCAACGGAAATTCCCGAATTTCCTATTGCACCTGAGATAGCTTTGGAATTACTCATGGCTGCCAACTTCCTAGACTGCTGAATTATAATAAAAAAGCCTCTACCATTTTTCTGAAGCTTGCTGGTCACTTAATAATTAATTACATACTTTTAAATGAAATATACTCCAGTCACAATTTAACTTGGTTAGATGTGAATACGTGCTATGTAATATTAATTTATGTTTCGCAAAAAAATTCAATATAAATGTGTACAAATACCATTGACATGTAGTTTGTATTTTAGATGTACATTACTTTGTAGTTACTTGCAGTTTTTAGCATAATTTTTCGAGGGATTTATTTTCAATTTGTTGTGATCTACCTAGCATAATTTAATAACTTTCAGTGTACACAATTTAATAATAATAAAAATTTTTAACTAATTACTCTTATTACTAGGTAGTTCCGAAGGTTTTAGTTTTGATTTTCATATTAATTTATTTTTACGTCTCACTTATTGAGTAATATTTCCATAGCACTACCGAAATTCCTCCGTTTGTAGTTGACCCTAACGTATCTCTCAAATTGCTTATGGTTTCCAATATTTTTTTAAATATGAAATATGAATTAATTAAATTGGAATTAATCGAATCATTTGGTTATCGAAATGTGATACAACTTTATAATTTCAATTTGTTTTTAGGTCTCATGTATTATCTAGAATATGTGATTATTTTCGTTACAAATCGATTTACCTTCACAGTACTACCGAAATTCCTGAATTTCAAATAGCACCTGAAATATCTATTGAGTTACTTTTGGCTGCTGACTTCTTAGCAATATAAGTTGTGGTTCTATTGTAACTGTCATGTCTCTGTGTACTCTATTTAATAATAAATTTTTCTAATTTAAACTTTGTCTTATCTCTACGTGACCACTACTCTCTCCTATTCTAATCTTAAAATAATTCTTATTCTGAAAAGTTGAATTTCATTTGTTTTTAGGTCTTGTGTGTTAAGTAGAGTATGTGATTATATGCGTTACAAGTATTTCTATCGGAACTGTACCACTCCGGCTCCTCCATTTCATATAGCACCAGAAATAGCCATCGAGTTATTATTAACTGGAGGGTTTTTAGAACTTTGAATTTAAAAATTATTACTTGAATAAGTAAGTTTTTCCTATTAAGAGTTGTATTAATTAAAACGGCTGTGTTGTTAATTTTTTTGTAATCTTATAATTAATTATTAATGTAAAGTAAGGTTTTTTATTTGTATATTTTGTTATCATTAAATTCTTTCGATATTTTTGAATAATTCACTACTTTTATAAACAACACCTTTTGTGGTGCTCCTTGCTCTGAACCTTAGTGTACAAGATTTTTTCTTCCCGAGAGGAGTTTCCACGTACAACAAACGTTTGTGTGCATACTTTGCATGCATGTCCGTTTTATGGAAATCGGAAAGCTTGAACAGAATGACAGGTATAAAAAACCGTTTCTTTTCTTCTGTAACTTCTCTCTTATTGGAGAAGTTTCTTTACTAATCTAAATTTATGTGGCAACCAATTGAGTCAAGTTTACTTACTTCATTTTCTAGGGCTTAGGGCGGCCGATAGGTTGTCTGATCTGCTAGAAAAAGACTTCTTATAAGAAGTCTGCATATATGCAATTCGAATTTTCTGCTCAAACTAAGGGGTGAATGTAAACTGGGCCAAAGGCACTTTTAACTAAAATTATGAAAGTAGTAAACTGGGCCAAAGACAAATTTAAAGTAAAAAAAGGGGTGCAGGCCAGGATGTGCCGGTGTGAATTCTTTTTTGATATTATTTCAAAAAAATATCAGAAACTGTAACAGGGTTCCCACTAAATTTTTCAAAGCAAATTCCATGACTTCCAAGTTTTCCCTGACATTTTAATATCTTAATACAGTAATCAGAAAGCAATTTGTACAGAAAAAAATACATATGTTATTTAATAAAAACAAATATTAAATGTATTTCTCGAGCTTTCAACTGTGGTAATATAATTTTGGTACAATTACTTCAATATTTTTCTAAATTTTAAAAATATTGTAATCTCTCACAAAATTCAGCTCAGTGCACAATATAATTTATTAAAAATTTGAAAATAAAAAAAAAATTATTTCAAATTAAATTTAAAAATATTTTATTTGAAAATATTTGCTTGACAGAATTTTTGTTTTCCCTGACATTGGTGCTAAAACTTTCAAATTCCCTGACTTATCCAGGTTTTCCATACAAGTGGGAACCCTGTGTAACCTACCGATGGATCTACGCGATCTCGCGCTCGATCTATCTTTTCGCGCATATTTTTTATGGTGGGTCCATGTATTGCCATGGTTGTCTTTGACAAATTCGACTCTACGCTCCGAGCCGTTTTGACAAAGTTAGACCCATTAAAAATATCCCTCCCTGGTGGAAATATTTCTCTGCAAAAGTAAAACAAAGTCTGCAGAAGTCTTACAAACTCTGAGAAACTCTGCAAAAGTCTAATTCAGAGTTTTTAGAGAAATATTTCCACCAGGGCTGAAGGCCGAAAGAACTCGCCAGAGGTGGAACTCGAAAATGGTAAAACTCGTTTCAGAGTAAATCCGAAAGTGCGGGGTGCCAAGGGAATCCACCCTAAAAACAAGTTTTGCATTTGTAAAATATAATTAGTGTCGGGGATTTGTTGGCATTTAATTATAAAAACCGCAGAACTATTTTTTATGGTGGATCTGTGTATTGCCATGGTTGTCTTTGTCAAAACTTGAATTTGACAAAGACCAAACAAAAAATAAAAATAAAATTCATATAAATTCGATATCGAATAACATAATATTATTTCGTTCGATATCGAATAACTTATCAAGATACGCTGACGTGTATCGGTTGTTGATTTTCAAACCCCATACTGCAATTTTTCAATCAATAATTTTTCGGCCCAGTTCTTCAGCCCAGTTTACCACTTTCAGGTGGTTTTTTGGCCCAGTTTACATTACCTCAAACTAAGCAAGAAAACTTTTAAAAACCTTTAAAATCTGGAATTTTCAATTTTTTTGGTCAAAAAGTACCAAAGGCTACTTTTTATTACATCCATCAACGCAATCGAATTTCCAGCTCAAATTACGCTAGAATAGTTAAAAAACAAAGGGTAAGTTAATTATTAGTTACTATTTTTGTTAGTAGTAATTGCCAACATGATTAGCCAAACGTTAATAAATGTTATCGATAGAAGCAGAATTCAAAATAAAAAACTTTCTCGATGTAACAATTGCATCATTGATTGAAAAATATTATGTGCAATAAATTGTGACAACACTGGTTGTCAATTTCCTTCGTGTTATTACATATGCCAGTAACCATCCAGGATTCCGTTTAGCAAAATTATGCGCTAATCCCCGTAAAAAATCGATGATATCGCGGTTTTATCAAAATCATCCACCAGTGTTAAGCTGAATACATGCACTAGCGATTTGCGGAATGCGATTTATGTTTTGATTGGTTAAATTTCAATAAACGGTTCAAAATGCATGTATTCAGCTTTAGATGGAAAGAAAAGAAAAAGATCGACTTCCCACGCCGAATTGGGTCCGTGCTGAAACGGCTGCGCCGATTGGGGCCGTTTCCTAAAACCTGTGGTATTTTTGTTGATGGTTTATGTGATGGATTTCAGCGCTAACCAATGATGTCGCGTTGTGTTCGTAAACACGCGCGCTACCAATAAATGTTGAGTTTTCTTTGTTGAACCTGCATGCGCATTGAAACCATAAAACGCATGTGAAGCCAACAATACATAGAAGCCATCACTAGAGTCCCCGGGACTCCGATATCTTGTATGCGGCATATAATTTATGCCGTATATAATGTCTTGTGTTAATGTAAGTATAAATTGTTTGCCGCATACAAGATATCGGGGTCCCAGTGCATATAATTCTGGACTAAAGCCATCACACCACCAAGAAACAAGGAAGCAATCAATCAGCAAAACAAGCGTCGTGTGAGGTGGGCTTAATTTGAGAATCTAGTGGTCAAGATTTTAAATGAGCAAAGGTCACATTTACATACGTACAATTACAGTAAAAAGCTATTCTGTGTTTTAAATTTTGTAAAAGATTATGATGAAAAATGAATCTATATAAATAAAAATAATTTTCAAGTGCCATACACTATGCAGTGGGTTGGTGATCCAAGATGACTTACTAGGGAATTTAATTAATGGGGTGGTTTCCCGTTGCCTCCTCCATAGCCCACAGATCTATCTTGGGCTTTAGATCACAGCAGTGCATTCGACTCAACCAGGTTACCCGCTTCCCAATCGGCCGGTGTAGGCTTTACGCCATACTGCTGGTCTTATAATTAAAAATAAATAAAAACTTGAGTTCATTAATAGATAGCAGTATGACTCTCAAGTCATCCCATCCTTAGAATAAACTTCAGCAGATTATATTCTGTATTGAGCCAAAATTACACTTACCGAGATGGTATACATCAGATTATGCTGGTACAAAGTGATGACAAAACAAACACAAATATCAACCATTTATTGAATCCCACGAATATTAGAGATTTATTACATCAGCATCATCGTTGTGAAGCAATGTTTAAAATTAAAAACGAAAAGATATGTTAATGTACGTTTATTAAGTTGTCATGCTAGAAACAGTGTTTACGTCAAAATTACTAAAATTATTTTTTTATCACAGAATCAGTGAACACTCTCTTGCTTGTTCTCTTCTTTCTCTCCTTTTTAACTAACTAAACACCCGTAAATTAATAACAAATCAAAATTAATAACAATTATTAAGTTCAATGGATTTCACATTCATATTTTGATTATTATAAAATAATATTAATATTATGATACACTAATTAGAATGAATAAATTAATTACTTATTAATCAAGATCGAGTGTACAGAAATTGTGATTATCAAATTTTAATACACTCCGCTGCGGATATTAAAATTCTACATATAAATTAAGATTAGCAGTATGTATTAAACAAATAAATCAGCTTTGCAAATAAATAAATAAACTCAAAATCGCACTTTTTCATTCAACCAAAATAAAATCACAATTTGCTGTACATTTTTTACAATCGAAATTGTTTTATTATTATTATTACTCAAATTAAAGCACCGGGAAATTAGTCGACTTTCCAATTCTTTTGCATATCAACTAAATACATAACATTTTATGTTACCGAAATGCGTTTATAATTTTAGTCAAATGATCAATAGCTTTTTTAAACTGTGTTCGTTCTTTTTCGAATAAATAAGAAGCCGACTGTAACGTCAAAAGTTTCCGTTCCAAATATTTTGATTCTGTTTGTTTCAACAAAGTTGAGCCTTTCAAATTTGTCAATTCTTTTGAAAGGATTTCGATTTTCGAATCACACTCTGAAAATTAAATTTTTCAAAGTTATTTTCCAAAACATCAAAATTTATTCTCGAAGGTTCCTTACCCTTAATGTAACTCTGAGACAGTTCCATTATTTGATGCATTCCGGTCCACTGCTGGACCTCGTTATCCACAACCTTCAGACACTTAAATCCGTTAGTGTCGACCATTGTATACATCGTGCACTGTACTTTCTTATCTATTACTTCCTCTTTCATCGAACATTGAATTTTCTTGTTCACCACTTTTCGTTTCAATTCAAGTTCTTTACTTTTAATTTCTTTGGTTGTGCACAGAAATTCGTCATTTTGCAACGAACAATTGTCTAACAGAATCATCGTCGTGTAGGGCGAATCGGCATTTTGCAGAGTTTGAGTATAAATTGTTCTATATTCCTTTTTAATAACTGCTATATCGCTTTGAGCTTTCAATAAATTGTCATTCTCAATCCAGTCTTTGTTTTCTTTTTTTATTTTGTTCTTTTGTGACGCCGTGTTAGTCACTATTACAGGGATTAAAATTCTTTTGTTTGTACCTTCTATTGTTTTAGAACTTATTACTGTGGGTGTTGAACATCTTTCACTCTCGTTCTTCATTGCCTTACAATGTTGTAAAACCGTGGGCGTCAATAATTCTTCACCTGAATTGCAATTTTGGGAAGTCTTTTTCATTATAACCGAAGATGTTAAAATTTCATTTTTGGTTTTATGATCCTGAAAATTTTCTACAGGTGAAAATCTTGCAATTTCAACGTTTATTGGCACACATTTTTGTAAAACCGTATTAGTTATGACCGAAGGTATCGACAATATTTTATTTTCTGTTTTATAGTCTAACAGAGCTGCATTTGGTACTTCTATAGGATTATGTGGTTCAATTTCATCTTCTAAAATTTCGTTCGATATTACTCCAAAAGTAAAACAATTTTCGTTTTCTTCAAAATTTTGTAAAACTGTCGGTGCTGGAGCTATTTCAAATTCAAATCTTTGTGAGTCATCCTTAGATGTTGAAAGTTCTTCATTTCTACTACCTTCTATTTTTGTCAAATATGTTTCATTCTCAACACTTTCTTCCTTCCAATTTTGTAAAACCACATCAGATAATATTTGTACTGTCGACGATTTGACATTTTCAAAACTTCCAGCTTCAAAATTAGTTACTACTTGAGTTTTTGAAACTTTTTCAGCATTTTCTGTTTTTAAATTTTTCAAAACGCCATTCACTTTGGGTTTCGAAAATTTTTCTTTTTCAATAATTTTTACTTTCCAATGTTTTACAACTTTGTTACTCTTGACTTTAAAGGTTGCATTCTTTTCATTGTCGCTATTTCTTCTCT
The DNA here is from genome assembly GCA_947369205.1 of Cantharis rufa. Classification (NCBI taxonomy): domain Eukaryota; kingdom Metazoa; phylum Arthropoda; class Insecta; order Coleoptera; family Cantharidae; genus Cantharis; species Cantharis rufa. The sequence continues at coordinate 95,187,355 of OX376303.1, forward strand.
TGCAGTCTTGCAAAACTTTATTTGTTGTTTCACATTTCTGCAAATTCTTATTAAAAATTATTTTTTGTATTGCCAAGTTTTCATTTTCATCATTTTCTGGTCCACAAATCTGCAAAACCTTGTCAACTATTTGAGGTGTTGAAAAAACTTCATTTTTTACATTTTCTATACTCCAATTTTGCAAAATTTGGATGGGCACTATTTTTGGTTGAAAGAAGTTTTCGTTTTCAAGATTTTCTGTTCTACAAATCTGCAAAACTTTGTTAGATATTTTAGGTATTGGAAATTCTTCATGTTTGAGATTTTCTGATTTATGTTTAATATTTGGCGTTAAAAGGATTTCGTTTTCCATTTTGCAAATCTGTAAAACTTCATTAACTTCTTTAGGAGTTGCATTGATGAACTCTTCTTCATCAACATTTCTTGTGTGGTAAATCTCCAAAACCTCATTACCTATTTTAGTTGTTCGAAATTCCTCATGAATGAATTCTTCTCTTTTCAGAGTTTGCAAAATCTCCTGAGGCGATTTTTCCGTTTTGCAAATCTGCAAAATCTGATTGGATTTATGAAATTCTTCATCGTTTCTTGTTTTCCAATTTTGTAAAACCTCATCGGTTATTACTTTAAGTGGTGAATACAATCCACTTTTATTGCTTCCTTTTTGGTATTTTTGCAAAACCTCATTCACTATTATTTTAGATGAAGGCAAGTTTTCAGTTCTTGCTTTCCAGTTTTCTAAAACTTCGTTTGTTATTATTTTGAGTGGAGTAAAATTTTCATTTGCAGCATTTCTCGCTTTCCAATTTTCCAAAGCATCCTTAAATATTATTTTTGGTATTCTTAGAGTCTCGATCGATGCTTTAGCTTCTTCTTCATTATTAAGTGTCTTGTAATTTCCTAAAGCCTCTTTGGTCCTTGTTTTAGGTGGTAGTGGAATTCTTAGGGTCTTTTTTAGATGTTCACCTTTCTTCAATTGAGAATTCATCTTATCGGTCGTTGACGTAAAATTAACGCATATGTTGTGTGGAAATCTTAAAATATCACTTTTTCCTACTGTTTTCAATGGTTCGTTGCTAATAGAAAAATATTTTACCACATTGATCGATGAATCATCACAATTTCTATCCAATAAACTGTTCTCTTTTTTTTTATGTTCTTCCAATACTTTGTGATTGCGATTATATTGAGCTTCCGTGGTACAGTTTTCGATTTTATTTTGTGTGGATGATTTTCCTATCTTAATTTTTTGCTTATTATATGCGCATACTTTCAAACTATATTTTGTCACAGCCGATACACATTTTCGTTTCATACGGTCTTTTACTATTCGAAGCCAAATTTTTTCATATTCTGCAAACATACAAATATTATAATTAATAAAAAAAATAAATAACAGTGCTGTGTATTATTTTGTAGAAAGAACCTATAGTTTTTTTCAGATCAAATTTTTTAAAATCATTTTAATTTAATCATGTTTGTGTAAATAATTGATCTTTTAGCAGTGATGATGCCTCATTATTTTTAAGTAATTTGAACTGAAAACAACTATTTATAGCAATATAGTAAGAGAGTGGTTGAAAAATCTTAGTGCCTGGTCGTCCACCCATTTTGTTAATTAAAAAGAAATATGGTACCCACCGATTTTGTGTCAACTTCGGGAAGTTCAAGAACTAGAGTTCATGCCAAATAAGAATAGAACCGTCAATCATAATAGTTGGTAACATTATTTTTTAAAAGTGAAAATAGGCATTTCTATGAATGCATACCTAAATAAGCGAGAAAGTTGCTTTACCACTTAAAATACAAGAGTTCGAGGTATATGAGATGAAAAGATCATATTGCTAATATGAGATGAAAAGATGTTTAAAATTAATATGGTCAACTGTTTTTAAAAAGATAACACATACAAAGTGTTTACATCATCATTGGCGTAGTAAAATAAAATTATTTTACTTATTTTAAAATCAGATTTTAGTCTTTCCGCGTATTTATAAGACTTATTGGTGTATTTAGATAATTTAGATACAGATTATGTAACATCTATACAAATAAGAAATGTGAAACAATTTTGATCACTTGTAGTTTTGAAAAAAAATCCAAAGCAATTTGTAACATATTGCCACGGTCCGCTACTAAATGATTTAGAGTTCTTTAATTGGTCAGAGATATCTTGGAGGAATAGCCTACGTTGATTGATGGTTCTATTTCAATTTGGCACGAACTCTAGCAGAGATGCTTACCTTTTACTTTATATTTGTTCTACTATTCAATTACATTTAGAAGAATGGGTGTTTGAAAGGTTTGAAAAAAATTTAAATTTCTGACTTACCTTCAGAATCACTTGGTGGTAGACTTGTTAGGCCAAGTGTGTAAAAAAAACTCGACTTTAAATTATAATCGGGTGTCGTGTTAAGCACTGATGGTGAATCCGAAGGCACTGGTAAATTTAACGATTTGATTTCCGGTTCTTTTGTTGAGGGCTGAACCAATCGAGATCTCCACTTTCGCCTCTCTATCTTCGAGAACTCGATTTCTACAATCAAACTAACACATCATAACCTCTAACTATAACCGATATAATTAACTCACCATTCTTTTTCTTCTGTGTGGCTAAACCAAAAAATTGAAAAAATTTCACTTTTTCAGGAGTCAAATTAAATTTATTGTGAGTTGCGTTTGTGTTTTCAAAATCCTCCATTTCTCCAGTGTCACTTTCGGATTCCGAACTGGTGTACGAACTTGAACTGGAACTGTCCGAGTAACCGTAAACGTGAACGCCGTAATTGGTTACCGTTCCTTTATGAGTGGTAATCCGTTCGTACACCACCCTTTCCTCTTTTCTATTTCTACATCTCTTTTCGTTTTCTTTATTCGACGAACTTCCTTCCAACTGTCGTTTTTCTTTACGTTTCTTTCGCTTCTGTACAGAAATATCCATCTTACTTAGTTTTGGCTTTTTCGTGGGCGGTGGCTGATGATTATTTACGTTAGGAATATTTAATATAACGCATTCCTTTAACTCATTAACTATTTCTTTACTTTCACTAAATTTTCCGTTATTCGAATTTAAATCGGTGTTACATTTGTCCGGATTGTCTCCAAGAATATTTTCAAATGTGATATCGTTGGAAGACTTTTGGTTCTCGTTACTAGGCGGAAGATGTAAATTCCTAAATGATTTATTTTGCTTAATTCGTTTAATATTTGGAACTTGTATTATGGAAACCGATTTGAAGTGTAAATTGGACGAAATTAAATTAGGTTCATTTGCAGCTTCGTTTAAATTTAATTTTTTTAATTTATTTACAACTTCTATTGCACAAGTGGGATTCATGCAGGTGTAATCTGTCGATAGTGTTGTTTGGACGGGATAATTTGGTGATGGAATTGGTAACTGTGGACTATGAGTTTGATGTGAATTTGTGTAAATCGGCGTTTGAGCGTGTTTGACTTCTGCACTACGATCTCGGTACGTGCACGCATTGTTAATATAGTTATAATTCGTCGTTGTATAATTTATAGAATAATTTGTCAAATTATCTGTTACCGCTTTAGAAATACACACATTTTCACTTTTTTGTTTATCTTCTTTGTTAACTTTGGTCATTTCTATGGTAACTCCAGGGTATAAAGTAATGCAATTGCTGGCATCCTTCATACTATTGGCATCGAAAAATTCTATTTTACTACTTAAATCATCGGCGTTATCTACTGAAATTATAGAACTCTCACAATCATCAATTTTTAAACGACAATTTTTCAAATTAATTTTTTCCGCATTATTGTTCCCGATTAGTGAGTCAATATCAAAGGGTCCGGGCTTTTTCTTGCTATTGTTTTTTAAAAATTGACCTTGAGAATAAGAAGGTTCACAATTTACTGCTTGATATATTGGTTTAGGTACTATGGGCGACTTCCTGGCTGAAACAAATACAAACATTACATGACAATAATTGCAGATTGCACCAATCAAGTTTTTTGAGTAGATAAAAAAATATTTTACCAAAAAATGAATTATCCCCGGGCCGTTCACATGCATCGAGCAGGGAGGGTCAGCAGATACCGTTTCCGTCGTCGCGGTTCCCCTCACCTGCATTCATCATAACGGAATTTGTCTCTGGAATTTTTAAGGAAACACTAGCCACACTAGAAACCGGCATCACTAAACCACTCGATACGGTGCACGTGGTTATTGCAGCAGTCGAAGAACCGTTAGTATTAGTCGACACTGTACTTGGAATGCGCGTTGATGAATTAGTTGATTTAGGAGTTGTTAGTTTAGGTGTGGGTGGTTTTGGCGTAGGTGGCTTAGGAGACACTCGACTTCCGATGTGATTATTTGGAGGAGCTAAACAAATCGAACTATTTATAACTGGTCCTGATGGTTGTATGGCAGGCGAATGTCTTTGTTGACTTAAATTTAAGCCGTATTCCGGCCTCGAAGTTGATGGATGGAAACTGGAGTGCGGAGAATGCCGCTGTAAAGATGTAGTTGAACGTGGTATTGGCGAATAGACGTGTAAAGAATTGGCCAAAGAACTTGGGGGCAACAATGGGGATTGCCTCGAACTGGTAGTTAAGCTTAAAGGTGTGGCATATAAGTCTTTTGGATGATGAACAGAAGGATGCATCATGGGCAGTGTGAGAGGAGATTGAGAAGAGATGTGTGGTATGTGTTGTTGCATTTTATCCTTTTCTCTTTGTAGTCGATCTCGTTCCCTCTGTTCACGTTCTCTCTGCTGTTGTAATTCTCTTTGTTCTTGTAATTCCCTTTCAATTTGTTCTTCTTTCCTTGCAATTCTTTGTCTATATTCCTCTTCCAGTTTCATCCTAACAAAAAAAAACTAAGATTAGTATTTTAGCCAATTTTGTTAAAAACAATTTTTACCTTTCGTGTTGATGCATGTATAAAGGCATGGGCGCTCCTGGTATCATGTAGGGCATATAAGGCGGTCCCATTGGAGGCCAAGGTGGGCGCAATAAACTCATACGTTCTAAATAAATTTGTTCGTCTAATAAAGACAATGGTGGATATCCGTAAGGTGGATAAGCTCCAACGTCCAAAGGTACAGGTAGTTGAGGCAACCTGAAACCAAAGTTTCGGTTATATTCTATTATTAATTTGAAAAAAAAGGAATTACCTTTCTTCAGGTCTGTAGGGTTGAAAACCAGTTCTATTAAGTTCGGATAATGGATAGCCTGTTGGTGTTACATTTGCTGCATGCAGCCTAGACTCTGAATGGCGCATACTTGACGGTCCAGTCGATGCATATAAATTTACTTCTGAAGTCATTTTAGGTGGCTTTTCTATTCCGGCAGGTACACCTACAACGGGTTCTCTTCTATGCGAGTCGGTGGTGGTCGGCGGTGCTGCCGTTGAAGAATGTTCACTAGTCGTAGGAACTGATTGTTGAGCTAACGTTCTAAGGGCAGCAGCAAACGAATGTGAATTTTGTCCTTGAGCTGTTGGTGCTGATCCTGCAACTGGATGAACTGAACTTGAACGATGCTTTGGAATATTTGAAAGTACTGCAGTTTTAGACCCTGCAACTAAACCAAAATAATAGAATCTTGAGTTTCAAAAAAGTTATGAATCAAAACATAATTAATATTACAGACCGTCTTTAAATAGCACGATCTGATTTGATTTTTCGACCACTTAATAATTGAACCAATAAATTTAAATGAAACAGTAGTACTTATACAATTACTTTCTTGAAAGAAAAGTGAATTACTCTCAAAGTTAAAATTGAAATTAGAAAAGCTTTCAATTTAATGGAGTCTGCGTGTATTGATTAATAAATAAATTTTCAGCTGTAACTCGGTTTACTGAGATAACTTAATTTTAAAAATATGCAATAATTAGATTTTATGAAGGCATAGGAATTTCATATCATTCGCATAGCATGCAGGAGTCAGCTTTGAAGTATGCATCACTTCATATTTTTTAAATGAATAGATAACTTTTCATTTTTTGATTTTCTAGTTTTTTCGATTACCAAAATTCATCAATCACAAGTTATTTATTTACTTTGTGATGTCATAAATTCTCTAACTATCTAGGTCAACAGCCGTTACCCAGTCGATTTTTGCGAGAGTGATATTCGTGATTTTCTCCCATTTCCCACAAAATTTTGCTCGATTGGTTTTGTAGTTGACAATGGGTTCAGTGTGCTATGTACAGGAATATCACATGGGACTTTTAGGACCAGGTTGTATCACTGCCTCTCTGTGAAACCTACTATTGTATGGATAAGAGTAACTACGATCGCAATAATATAAGCCAAGCCCGTAACCAAGAGGGGGCACGAAATGTTAAAAAAACAACATTTGTTTGTATGAACAAAAATTCCCGGAAGGGGATCCCCCGAAAATGTTACTTTTTCCAAATGGCTTTTTATAGGTGTCCCCCCCAAAATTAAATCCTGGCTACGGACCTAATATAAGCGAGTAAATCTTGTATATTGCTATGATCTATTCATATAAATTGGGATTGCCATATACGTAAATTAATTTATTTTCAAAAATATTGCCAATGCCATTATTTTCGTGCAATATAAATGGGACCAGCCGCTTTTAAAATCTACGTTATATCAGAACATTTCAATAATTTAAAAATTTAGCACAATTGAATAAGACAAACCGCGGAAAATTAACAATTCTCGTGTAACAAAGTAATCAAGACATTTAAAAAAAAAGCATTCTTGATATAATATACTCGTCTTTGTCCAAAATAATTGTATCGGCACACGAAAATATTTAAAAAACGATTTTGTCGTAAAATTGGCTCCGAGGTTCTGATTTCGGTGAAGGAGATGCCATTTTTGTTGTTAATTCAGAATTTAATTGCATCAAATATATTATTTAATTCACACCTACGCATAATCATTGATAGCAATTCCTTTAATCAAAATTGGCCCAATGAAAATGTAGATGCACTTATGAATGAATTTGCTTGAAGCGATAAATTATTGAGATTCTCGAGATTGCAACATTTGCATATAGGAAAATAGTAATTCAATCAATGAAATGTTTTAATTTTCAGCCAACATTGCTTGTATGGTAATCAGGTACGTTACGATAACATTTTCGAAATACGATCAATATGCACTCGTTAAATATATCTGAAGTTCCATCCTGTTAAATTAATTAAAATCGATTAATTTTAAACAATTAATGCAATATTTAATTTTGTGCAGTAACTTGATTAATAAATAATTACCAACAAAATAACAAAAATAGTAGTTTACTCAATGAGTGTATAAAGAAACAGATTACTGAACGAGTCGACAGATTTAAGCACGAGTCATTGCACCGAGCGGGAAGTTGAAGAGTTTAAAAAAAATTTATAATCTGAATTATCTGATTTCGTGTAGGCAAGTAGTCGTTAAGACAATTAAAAAATTTAATTAAGACGAAAATTAAAAATAAAACAAAAAAGAAATCTTGAACTAATTTTTTAACGCGGGTTTGTCACTAATTTGTGACGAACATTGACAAACATGACGAACAAATGGAGAGAAGATATTCTCGAAAAACTGGTTTTTAGTACTATTTTTCCAAAATGGCGGTCACGCAAGGTCGCAAACTCGACATATCAATTAGGACAGCCAATTGTACAAATCTACCAAATTAGAACTTTCCTTGATCTTTTGTAAGTCAGAACGTACCCATTGCCTGGACTATTTTGTATAGTACGTTATTATAGAGATTTTGAAAGATTTTAAAAATAAAAATAAATTTTTTTTAAATCTTATTTAATTCTGAATTAAAATTCGTATACTACTTCTATAAAAAAAAAATGTTCAACTCAGGAAAAATTAGTCCTTGACTGCTTATTGTTCAACTACTCGTGGACTACTTCGCTGAAAAGGGGTTGCCACTCTTAAATTTAAAGGTGAAGTGTCCCCACTATATGAAAAAATGTTGTAGAATTTGATGAACGACATTAATACTAAGCGATTAAAGTGCGAATAAACTAAAAATATCGACTAATTCTATTGATGGTACGTGTGCTCGACATAAATAGGTGCAGCAATGTGTTTATAGTCAATGTGAGCCGGTCGCAGTTATCTTCTAATCATGCAACTGTTAACATTATATCATAAAATTTAAAACAGGATTTTTGAATACGTAAAAACTGATTTCTGTCATTCTAGACCCGTGATTTTCGAGTTCGGGCGGCTTCAGAGATGTTTTTACCAATTCCGTCATATTAGAAAATTTTAGAAAAAAGTCGCACTTAACAACATACAACATTTTGCATTATCATTAATTTAAAACTAACCAAAACGTCAAAAAATAAAAGCAAATAATTTTTTATTTTAAATATTTTCTGAATTTCGTATTTACATTATCGCAATTTTACCTAAAATAAATTCGATGGTAATAATTTGGTGGAACTTGTGAATTCTTAGGCGGCTAAAATTTCTACGGTTGTATGCACTAAATGTAAGCTGACTTGCCGTGTGATATTAGATAGAATTAATTAAAAGGGAATATGTTTCCCACGCAAATTGCCAAGATTGCGATCTCTAAGTTAGAGAATTACCTTGCTGTGAATATTAAATAGAAATATCGTAAGGAGTAGTCTAGTATTGATGGATCCTTAATTATTGTTAACATTTATTTCCTATCGTCCTACCCCATGTATTATGTATGATTTGCCACTTGTTTTTACTGTTTTACTTACATGGGGCCGCTACTAAATTTGAACCAGACGTCGGGTGCCTAGGCAACCGCTTACCTGCCTTTACGACAGAAACGCCACTATTACAACTTAAAAAAAAAATTTTAACGCATGTTCCATGTACTTATGTCTCGTACGGTCACGACTAAAGATTATAAAACTTTAAACTGTTCCGCTTTAACAACAAACGTTGCTCCACAGGTTTCACACTGTAACTGCAAGGGTGTAGCTAGGAAGATCAAAGGGGACACCACGACATCGTATCGCCAGGGAAACTAATGAATCAATTCCATCTCTCCGACGACAATAATTCAAGTATGCTGCAAGTCCTTTAATAATTAATAATGGTCTGGAGCAACTAGCAGTTTAATGGCATTAATTGGAAACGGACGCCTTTTTGTACGTGACATGCTAAATATCCATATAAATTACATATATACCAGGTCCTATTTATTTAAGGAAGTTCTGGGACGATCGCGATATTAAGGCAAAACTTTTAATCCCGTTTTCTTACGCAAGAGGATAATAACGTATCCATTTGCAAGGAACTTAACAAAAGGGATTATTACAATCTAAAGTTATGGATTGTAAAATGTAAATATAGAAAACAGAAAGTCATAAACTCGATATAGCAGAATACAAAATCCGAAATTTTAAGTAAACGTGGAAAACACAAATTTTATAGTGATGGTTATATTTATAGTTTTTATCGTTTCATTGCTGAAGGACAATCAGCATTTATCGTTGTGAACAGAAAAACCGATGCAAAGTACGTGTTCATAAAATAAATGGAAAAAAGTTTGTATTAAAAACCAAATGTATGACTTTCGGTGTCTCCTTCAATTATTGAACTCAATTTACAATGACGAGTCAATTTATCATGATTGATACTTTATTTTTTATTGATACCTACATGACTCCTGAGTGGATTCAAGACTCGCGCTCGCCAGTTCAGCGAGCAGTTAACCGACCAAATCCTGCTGCAATAAATGCAGTTTCATTGTTTAGTACAATATTTAATGTTTTAACGACATTTTCCCTTTTTAAAATTTGAATGATACATTTTGTTGTCTGTAAATATAGTAAACGTTTGGGAAAATCATTCCATTAAGGCAGAGAAAAGGAAATTTCAGGTAGATGTGTAAGCTGATTTTGAAGCTGATTGAAATTTTGAAGGAAAAAATGAGAATTAAATTGCATTTTTAATGTTATCATTTCGAGTTTCGTAATACAAACTTAATGATTATAATAGGTCGTCACACATTGCAAAAGGATCAATGTTACTGACCGTATCCACCTATGACCTCTTGACCACGTCGATCCAAATTTAACCTATAATCCCCATCTTTCTAACCTTAAACCTGTGTAGCATTTATCAAAAAGAAGATAATAAAGGCCGGTATAGGACAAAAATGTATAAATCTTAATTTATAGTTTATAAAAAAATATAATATATGTATTTATTATGTATTTACAAAAGTAAGTTTGTAAATAAAGTAATTTATTTTTTATTTTAACCAACGTCAAATCTCGTGTCGTGATTTATCTAAAAAACTAAAAGAAATATAACGTATTTAATCCCCTAAGATATTTTCATTACCGGGTACTAATTTAAAATTTCGCCATCGACACATTTTCCCCATACAATTTCCTCTATTCACATTCACACACTCAGCTGCTAATGATATTCCAACCCCACGCTTTCCGGCAACCCTTATCGTTAAATACAGAATATAACGTTTGAGTGACTTTCTTAAGACTTGAGAACACTTTGGCCATAATTACGATAATTACATCGTCGCTAAAATTTCTAAAACATAACAGTCTGCAATATCGCGAAAATAAATTCAAATCAAGTAATTAAAAAATCATCAGCAGTGTTGGCAATATTTTCCAAAAGTTTTCCCTTACGAATATTTCGATACCAAAAAGCCAACACCAACCTAATAAAGCGGTAGGTGGAAATAAATATACATGAAGCAAACTCCATAAAATGAAATATTCATTGCTCGGCGCCTTTGATGACTTTCTAGAACAAGCTTGTGAATAATGTCGCAGACCGTTTTCATCTTTCCTTTTACACATTTCTTTAGGAAGCCAAACGCCAACGTCTCCGACCAAAAATTTATGTTTCGTTTTAATAAACTTGCGATGGAAAAGCCGATAAAATGGATTATCAAGTAAGTTGTCAGTCGTTTACTCACCAAATTAACCGCAATGCCTACTCTAACGAAAAATCTCCAACTTAGGGAGCAAAGAATTCCTCCATTTGAAAGTCAAAAGCAATTGCTTCGGGAGTTAAAAAACTCAAGATGTGCCATAAATCAAGTCAAAGGTAAAATAGCGTTCAACTGTGAAGTCGTGCAGAAAAGAAAGTCGCTATCTGCCGTAAGATAGCTTAATGCACGAGAATTTCGAGTTTTTCCCAAATATCTGTTTACTTTAAACTGGAAACTTATCGAACGCCAAGTCCCGAATTGAATTATTTAAACTCGTGCAATATTAATTAAAGAATCAAATCTAACTTGTGCAAAGATTTTACATAATATACCTTCAGGATACATTAAATTTTGACGAAGCTACACTTCGCTACGCATTCAAAAAATTAAATTTAATTAATTAAATAGATTCCTGCCGTCTTTTATTAAAATTTTTAATGAAACATTTCGAATGATAATTCAAAAAAATCTCGAGTCGAATTGCCTAAAATATATTATACAGAAGTTTTCAGCAGCTGTCATAAAATAAAAAAGCCTGTAACTAATCGATTACGATTTATTACAAAGGAAAATTAAAAAAACATCCAATAATTTCTATAGCAAATGCCAAGTCACGCTACCCTTAAGGAGCCAGAAAATTTATTTTATCGAAACTGAGCCGATTATTAATTCTTACCTTCGTTTGCATAAGACGCCTGCAAGTATTGAGAGTATTGAGAATATTTAAAGTAATCCATACTTTTTCATGTCACGATTAAGATTGTCGATTTAAAAAAATAGTTTTTCGCTTTTAACACAAAATTCAGATCGAGCGATGGAATGCAATTGAATAAACACCTTCACCAAAATAGCACAAAATCCACACCGAGACGAAACTTTTGCACAGATTTAAAATAATTTGTAACCGGATGTTGTAGAATTTTGTGCACCCCAAAGATGCACACGCTAGCCAGGAATTAGAAATAAACAAAGTGGGAACGATATTTTGGGCGTGAGAAACCGCAAAAAGGCGTTTATTGACAAGCGCGACCCTCGACGTCTGCGATACTTGATTTCCACCCAGCAGGGTATACTGAGGGTGGTTCGCGTTCCTTTCCCCTCGGTACTCCTTTTGCATACACAACTCCGCGATGCGCATGTGTCCAAAATAGCTGAAATTATGAACTCTATCAAACTTCCCTATTCGATTTTCATTTTTTTACTATTTATCGCTGAATTATGCAACAGCCAATGAGTGCAAATTAAAAATTCGAGAGCGTACCTATCCAGCATCTACACATCTTCAAAATACATCCTTAACAATCCCCATAATTAAAGCAATTCAATCTGATAGCAAATATCCTTCAATAAAGATTTTCATAAAAATTGACAATTAGAATGGCATAAAAGAATTGAACGACCCAGGGTTGTTTGCGTTGAATGGTTAATTTAATTGGATTTGCAATTTTCTTTCGTCAATTTTATTATTGGGATGAAAAATCCACTGTCTACAAAATGTTTTGGTTGCAATATTAAATTACGAAAGCATTATTTTTCCATCTTCGCTATCAACTTTTTCCTTAAATTACGTTACGGGCAAAAAATTTATTAACCGAACCTTAAAATTGATATAATAATTTTTACGTCGTCCGTTGAAATTTACTCTCAACACCCAATATCCCAAATATTAATTACTTATTGTAAATTATTGGAATTGGAATATTACGTACTTTATCAGGAGACATGTTAGTTTTGCAAAAATTTGGACGCTAATCAGCTAAGATTTTTTGTAAATTAAAAAAAATTGCTCGTAACCGTACGTAAAAAAATTCCAATTATCTTCAATTTTCTTTCAATTTATATGCAACTGAAAGATGTTTTATTGAAATTAGCATTCCACTGGAAATACAAATAAAAGTTGTCAAGTGAGCTTTATTGTGAAATTTACTACTGAATATTCAATTTTTTAAAATAAAGCAGACGCCGTTTGTTTTTTCGTTAGAATTGCGAGGTTCAACCCGAGCGGTAGATTTCAGGGGCGGCGACAATTTTCAATTTATGCACCAAAGTTATTCTGTAGAATGCAGATGAAAAGTTTTCCCGACACAATCACCTCGAATAGATTTTAAAAATAACGTCAACAATAATTTATAACTCAATAAGAATTATTTAAAATATATAAATTATTAGATTGTGAAACGATTTTGGCAACAATTTCTAATTTAATTATCGAAATTTTAGTAGACCGCATTTATCGCTTCCATTTCAATCACCTTTCTACAATGAAATACAATTAGCTACTACACTATGCCTATCCAAAAGACAATGAAAATTATATTATCGAAAATTCCAATAGTTTTTGGTTTCCATCCAAAAAGAAAAATTAAACAGAATAACCTTCCTTAACATCCAACTAAATTGTGAAATTGAAAAATTCTCAACAGAAAAAATCGGATTTGTTATCCCAGTACAATGTAACATTGATTAATTATTATTATAATTTTGTAGAAAAATCGCCGACGGAAATTTACTATTTAATTTTTTATTGTCAAAATGAGCATCCAGAATTTTTTTTCCAAGAAGTTTACATTTTTCAATACAATTATTAATATAAAATTATTGCGAGGAATAAATGTTGAATCTAGCTCGGCGGTAAATATAATACAAAACAACAATAAATAAAGTTTTATTCTGATTCCAAGCATAAAAATAAATCAAATTTTATTGTTTAATTAATTCGTTAATTTTTAAATTGTAATATATTATATTGTACAAACGAGTTTGCTTCTCATCTCTTAAAACAATTCTAAGAATATTCAATACTAATGTTAACATTAAAAAATTAAATAATACTAATTTCCGACGGCGAACTGTTCTGGTGGTTCAGTGCTTTAACATGAGAGTAAAATTAAATACAAACTAGATTGTAACACTTGATTGTCTTAAATCAACGGTTTTCCAGTTAAGGATTGAATACTAAAATATTGCCAAACTCCTGAGAGTTTCGACTTCTTCAAGAAAATCACCTGAAAATCACAGGAAAACTAATATCGACGGTTTACTCGACATCTGCGGCATAAAACATCAAGATTCCAAATCAATGCTCGATATTATTCAAGATGTTGGTGAGCTTAAAATTGGCAAAAAATGCTAATTTTTTTTCTCGTTTAATTCAACAATGCAGATTTAATAATTATTTTAAATATTTAATCTGATGCAGGTTTCATGTCCAAAAATACTTTGTTTGAAAAACAATTTTTGTTTTTGCGAAAAAATAAATAAATGTAGAATTTTGGATTGTGTTTCACTATTTTATATTGTTTTATTTTTAAATCTGTTTTAAAAATATTTTTTTCAATTTTTAAAAGCATTTAAATGAGTATTTTTTTAAGTCCATTGAAATCCGGGCCCTTGTTATGATTATTTGTATTTTTTATGATGGCGTTTTATTAATTTTAAACTAATTATTTCAGCTCTTATCGTTTAATTAAAAATTTTCAATTTTCTATCGTCGCCTATCGGTAATTTTATTTATTTGAATAACGAAAACTTGGCAGCCACAAAAAATTTCAATCTTTTAAATAAGGCTTTGTATAAGAAAAATTTTAATATTTAATGTGTTTATTTATGCATAAACTCCCTTAAAAGATTACTTGGTAAAATATACAAGCTTTTATCTCGGTTGTAATTACGTAAAACAAAGTGAAAATTTCTACTGTTTGCGTTAATCAGAAAAGTACAATATAATTAGTAACTATATTTATATGTATGTAGTATTAATTGTACATGTACGCTGTTTATTTTTGTGTTGCGAATTTCAAATTTCATGCACATCGCCGGTTCTGATAACGAGCTACCCATTATTGCAAAGCTAATTGCAAAAAATCTGTTTAATCTCGGGAAAAAATCAAAATAAACAAACATGTTATATTGCTTTTGCTGACCTAGTTACCGTTCCAATAAATTGAATCAGATAGAAAATTCAAATAAACCGTTTTAAAAATACACTTAGGAAAATTTGGAGTGAAAAGTTAGGTAATATTTGCGTAAATCTTCTTAACTGCTTAAAAGATTTGCAATTTGAACAAAATCGATTAAAATTACATTAACTTTTTTGCAATAATTGACTTGAACAATAAAGAATGTAAAAAAAATATCTCCCGGGTGTTCATATTCACATAATATTTGAAAATGTGAAAACAACAAATAGAAGCTAACGAAAAATCATATTATGTAAGATAATTACTTTAGTGGTTCTAGTGCAAACGACATGCAAAGATGTCTGCTTATTTTTAAAAAATTTTAAAAAACTGTAATATTATAAAATCAATATTATTGGATATCATATCCAAAACGCTGAGATAACCATAACAAATAGAATAAAATTCATAGAAAGAATGTCGTAGGAAATCAAATTTTCTACAAAAAAGTCCGCGCAAGCATATACTCATTTTTATTAGTTTCGACGCAAGAGGCATTCAAAGTCGCAGATAATTACAGTTACTAGATATATGTATACAGTACCGCAACGTCCGGCCATTTTGGGTCCAAATTTATACTTTCTCTCTCGCACTCATTCACTCATTGTGTGAGTGGCCAATGAGTGCGAGAGAGAAAGCACATAAATTTGGACCCAAAATGGCCGGACGTTGCGGTACTGTATATTATATCTAATGACTGTACAGATAATAATTCATTAGTAGATGTTACTGCTTCAAAAATTTGATATTCAACTTCAACCCAAATTTTTTACAAATAATACAAATTTGTGTGTTCATTTAAAAATTAATAAAACAAAATCAAATTTAAAATTTTCAAAAACCACCGACCTAAAAAATAAACAATAAAAAAAGCACTTTAAAAAGAAAATTCCTCTAATTAGTTTTCTATATTACTAGTCGGAGAGCTGCAAGAATTGAGGTTTAAAATATAGAAAACTAATTAATGGAATTATTTCTTCCTTTTTAAAGACCTTTTTTTATTGTTTATATTTTAGGTCGGGGGTTTTGCAATTTTTCATATTATGTAATTTAGGTTTAACACCCCCCCTCTCAAATCTCACTATAACTAAGTGTTCTGATTACGTCACTGATCAGAAGCTATTGCTTTTGTCTATATTTCTCGTTTATTTCACTCATCATTGCAACCTTTTTTTAGTCATTGTACATTTCATCAAGTCATTTATTTTTTCAATATTTTGAGAATCGTTTATGTTGCAAAAACTGCCAACGAAAAGATGTGTTCACAATTTAGTTCACTTTTGTAGATATCCGTAATTTGTAAGTATTAGCAGATTTTTTAATTCGCTTGAATCAAGTCAGCATATTATCACTACGATTAACACAGCACTCGAAATATGTTGTAATCACTCATTTAAGTCACTTTGGTATTATTTACTATCTTGGTTTTCTTAGGGTCACGAGTAATTGACTTTGGTTAATGTGTAATCAATTTTTGTATTTGTAGCTTGTTTCACCCCACAATAGTTCGAGAAAACATACGAGTCTCTATTAATCTTCATAAAATATATAAAAAAACAATATAATTTACCGGTTTTCATATTTAACAAGTTAATCACCACACGATTATTGTTAAACAAAAGTGATGTTCAGGGAGGACAGCAATTGACTACCTAAAAAATAATTTTAAATTTTTAATGCTTGCAGAATTGCCATTAAAATTGCATAACCTTACTCCATACTTGGTTTTAGTTCGTAAATCAGAAATATGCCATGACGTCAATCAAAAATTTAAGAAATTCTGCTTTGTAACAATACCACAGAACATATCATTGACTGATGCCCGATTTCTTCACATTGAGATATCTATCGGATAACAAATCCGCACGACAAATTAATCCAGTGACCAATCAGACAACCACAATTCAAATTCAAAATAACAAATCAAAAATTCGATTGGTTACTTGATTAACTTGTCAGACGGATTTGTTATCCGATAGATATCTCAAGGTACAGAAATCGGGCATTAGCCACTGACTGGAAAATAATATTATATTGTTTTATTGGGAGCTAATGTTCGACAATTTGTGGTGAGTTTGTATGATTGAGACACAAAAGTTCATTTGCTTCCAATAAAACATGCTACTTTTCTGAATACGTAAAAATTTAATTTATTAACTTAATTAATCTGATTAACCAAATGGGTGTGAGCTTAAGAAAAAACATCGGAAAAATGTTTGGGTTTTGATAGGAAAAGGAAAATGTTAGAAGTTTAAAAAAACGATAATCGCATTTCAGGATAAGAAAATATCAAATAGCATAGTTGTGGAAAAAAAAGAATAAAAAAAATGTGACGGAAGAAAACTCTCCCTGAGGTTAAAAAAATAAACAATAAAGGTCTCTTGTCAAGACAAGTCTCCAGTTCTTGTAGGTTTTAGATATAGCAACCCTAATAATCATAACCAAATGATTATTTTAAAAAAAATTTAGTGTCCTTATACATTTTCAATAGTTGATAACCCCAGGAAAACTTACAAAAACGGTTGTGGCGTGACAAAAAAGATTGCAGAATAACAGCCGGCGATCACGTGGTGGTTAATTCGTTAAACGTTAGCATACAATTAATTATTATTATTATTATTATAATCAAAATAATTAGTGAATTTTCAACTTGGAATCTTGCTGTATTTCCCCTAGTGATATACTAGTTATGTACACGGGTTTGCCCGTTTTCACAGTTTCCACTTAACAGTAAAAATCTTTTATAATTTTTTTAATTAAAAATCTGGACTATATTTTTAAAAGTTTTTCAATGATTTTCAACTACGTCATCATATTCGTATATTAAAATTATCAAAAATAACTCAAATTTTATCAAGATTTTCATGCCCGATTTCACAAAAGTAAGATAAAATTTAATTTCAGTTTGTTGTAAAATTTTAATCGGCGATTAAATTTTAACCCAGAATTATGTTCCAGTCTACCAACGAAGACAAATACTATAGGTATAGGTAGTCAAGTTTTTAAATAATGAAATTTGTTACGTCAGGTCAAGTTATTTTAATAATTACTCTAGTTTGTACTTCTTCACAATAATCATTGCAATTTCCTATCCAAACCTATTTATACACAAGTACAACTATTTTTCATAAAACTGCGTATGATTTAATAAGTTGAAGTTCCTATCTTCAAACTAACTACTTGAAATCTTAAAATTCTTTACTTTAAGATCAGATATAGTGATTCCCAGGAAAGATAACGATTACGACACAACAAAATCGTATGAACTAAGCCAAGAATTCCTAGTCAAATAAAGTGCCTCTTTTTGCGTCGGGGGTTAATAAAAACAAAGGTAACCAATGTATTCTTATTTTAAATTAAAATACAGAATCACTATATAATTTAATTACCTGTGCTACCTGTAATTTGCTACAAGCCTATTTTTAGGCTTCCGAACGGTAATGTTTAACCAACTTTAAAACTTAAACAATCGGTAAATTAAACTCACATCCTAACATTTTCTATTTCTCATTAGTTAGAAAAATTCTATTTATAAGAACAAAAAAATTAGTTAAGCGGTAAGTAGCTTTCATTTAAAAATACAATAATTACGATATATAGTAGATACTATATTGAATAAAAGAAAAAAAATTAGGCAATTACGTGATCTGAACTCTGAAGCCCCCTTAATGACTATGTAAGCCCAGATCGACGTAATACATGTCCCCTTTGCCCTTATGCTTCGATATGACCAATTTCATTTATCAGAGGCTCTCAAATCACAATTAAATAATTTGGTTTGCATTTTATCTAGAGCTTAATAAATATTTTCAAATAAATTTAAAAATATTTGTGTTGGACCGTACAATATACTTAGTGAAAATGTTTCTTAAATTTGTATGTAATTTTAAATTACAGAATAACAAATTTTCAGCCCATTTGACCACAGGTCACTTTTGTAGGTTTTATTGCAATCTTGAACATAATCTTCAACCTTCAACAAATTTATAATCAAAGAATTGATTCAAATGTTGATTTAAATGTTGTATTAATTCTAAGATGGTCACAAATTAACCAATAATAATTGATGATCGCTCAATTGATTTAAAATTAATACACGTTGGAAACAAGTTTCACAAATTACGAGATTACAATGTTAATTATTATTATTATAAATTCACACTATGTAAATGGTTTTTTACTTATGTCAATATAGATAATACACATAAATATTATGAAACGCATCCATAATATATGCTGATAAAACCAAAATAAAATCTGTAGATCAAATTTTGAAGAGGGGAGTGATTACATAAAATTTATCAAAACAAATACATGAATTTTAATAAACAAAGTCCCAAACCATGTTTACAAACATTTGAAAAATTAGAAATGTTGACTTTTTTTTCAAAAACTGATCACTATAGTATTATAAGAGGCCATTTTAAGTCACATCTCTAATGTTACATATTCTCGTTTTCGGTTTACCCCACCCTCACCTTTCAATTTTTCTTGTTTTAGAATAATTATTTATACAACTATAGGCAGGCCAGAGGTGCTGTGCACTAGGGCATCTCAGGCCCTTCAAAGTAAGGTGGGCTGGGCCCTCTCAATCCCAACATAGGACCCCTACAAATATTAGCACCCCTGAAAAAATACTGCCAGTCCGCCCTTCACTACAGGCCAATCTCGATTTTTAGTATACCTAGCTGCCAAACAACTCTTGAAAGCACGCCACCTGAATTAGAAACCTTAACGCTATTTTTTATATACTTAATTATAATTAATTATGTACTTTTCGAAACAAAACTGGGTATTTGATATAATTATATTTAAATAAAATCCAGGTGTACTAAAACTACTAAAACCAAGTAAACACAAAGGTTACGCTTAAAATTTATAATTATTAATATTTATTTAGGGTAATTTAAAAATAACAACAAACAGCAATAGTGCAAAAAAACTTCAAATATTGTTACGTATTTTTAGCTTAATTAAGTTATCACAAAAACATTATCAGTATTTATTTAATTTTTTTAGATAACAATTATTTGGGTCAAATGAGCAAATAATATTTCAAGTTAAATTTGTTTTACCTAAAATCCTCATAATTGACTAACACACTTATCGGTTCAAATATTTAAACACTATTAAAAGCAGTTTTATGCAGTTACCACAAAATAAATGTTTATTTATAAAAATTGTTTACAAACTTACCAGATTCAGTCTTTGTAGTAGGTTTTCTCTCAGTTTTTGGTGAACAATTTTTGCGTGTGGGCCGAGCGACAAACGTTTGTGGCACCTATAAAAAAGAACTAATGTATCATTTAACAAAAAATTGTTGAATGTAAAGTTCAATTTAAATACAATTTATTAAATTCGTACCACTTTATCGCTCCTTTGGCCGCTAGGTAAACGTGCGACGGTAGCTTCGGGACTATCTTCTGGAGGTGGAGGTTGAGAAATCCAATTGTATTGTCG
This sequence comes from Cantharis rufa, assembly GCA_947369205.1. Lineage (NCBI taxonomy): Eukaryota > Metazoa > Arthropoda > Insecta > Coleoptera > Cantharidae > Cantharis > Cantharis rufa. Next base: position 95,207,682 of record OX376303.1, read on the forward strand.
CTTATCTATTGGTAAGCCCCACCTTTCGTATTCTAAACTTTGGGTTCTTAATGTTTCATAGCAATCCAAACACGCAACTGTATATTCGCCATTTTCGAGTAAAAGGGCTCCGTTGTCTTTCAGTGGGTGATTTCTTAAGAAAGGAAAATCCTACAATTAAAAAATTGATCATGAAATACAAATTAAGTAGAAAAACAACTACAGCTAATTGTATTTCTGTCGGTTACTTCTAGTCAGAGACTAAGCTCGGAAAATGTGCAACTGATTGATCATATAGGAAAACTGCATTGCGGTAAGAAGATTAAAAGTTACATTAGTCAGACTCAAACCTAGAAAACCCATTAAAAATTTTCGTTGGCATTAAGTGGATCAGAAGTAAAATCAATTTAAATTGTTCGTTCAAGAATATTATGGTGAGTTTTATGAGATTAAGAAAGAGCTCCTCCATGTGTCAGTCTACCATTTCTAGTAGAGAATTTTCTGCTCTTCAATTTTTATCAGATAATTTTCTGTAAGAATTAAATTAATCGTAAAAGTATTTAAAAAATAATATCTTCTGAAGTAAAGACAATTACAATTAATTCATTATTTAGATGCGGTTTGTGGTAAGTACCAAAAGCTTAAAAATCTACCCCACAATCCCAATTAAACTTCCTATAAAACATAATTATTAAAATCACTCACCGCCCATTTTAAAACGTTTTTATTAACTTAGCATGCATGTGACCATTGTGCGTTTGCTTGTAAGTTGTATATTTTATGGACCTCTTCGAGTCCTTTTTTAGCCAACTTCGACATATCCCAGAAAACCCAAATTTGGTACACAGCGTCAACTAATGGGATATTTTAATATAGTAATATATATTTTTAATATTAAATTATATTCATTTAAAAATGTCTTACCCATTTCAGTAAATATTATAAGATCATGACTATGCAGCGGTTCCCAAATGGGGTTCCGCGAAAAAGAATTTCAAAATGGCGTAAAAATAAAAAATAAATCCGCCAAATTTTTTACATCGCCCAAGGGTTTTGCGGCCAAAACTGATTGAGAACCACTGCTGTATAATACAAACTTTGATTAAAATAATTATAGTACTATCAGATACCCCAACCTTATGGGCGTTTTAAAAACATCCGATATAGTTCAAAAGATTATCAACAGATGGCACAATGTGAGATTCAATTATTTGACGTTTTCTTGATTCTCATTAATTAAAAATTTGTTACACCCAGCGTTGATAAATATCTTGAATTACTCTAGGATTTGTAAATCTGATCACTGGCTCTTCACAAATATTTTAACAACCCCTCCCCTCCACTCCGGTTATGTCACTGAATCTGATAGTATATAATAAACATGGCAACTAAACCACTTCATGAACTTTGTGTGGATCAGCCCTTGATAAAATCAATTTACAATAATAAATATTTATGTTTTATTTCAATTCTTGGGTAATTCAAATATTTAACCCCTATTAAAAACTATGTAGTTACTCTAATATAATCAACAGTTAATTCATGCAGAAAACATAATATTAAATATTTTATATTCTGCTGCACAAGTGAAGAGAAATTTGAGGGAAATCAAGAAAATCTTAGCCAATCTAAGGAAATTTAAAAAATCCAAGAAAATCATAGAAATACTCCATGCAAGCTTCTTTATTATTTTTTTAAACTTTTTCAAAAGAAAATCTTGAAGAAGTCCAAGAAAAAATCTGAGAAAATCTTGTAAAAAGAAATCTATTGTACAAAAATTCGCCCCTCGCCTATTGAAGGTATCACAGAAAACCATTTAAAATTAAAATATTAGGGAAAGAAGTAAATTTTGACTATAAACTTTAAAAAATAAACTTGAAACTTACCACAAACCTTATCTTAATATCTCTTGGAGTTCATGAGACGGTAATTTACCGATTTAATAATTGTAATTTAAATGGAACTTGAATATTGGAAATAAATTAGTTAGGTGCACTGCTTTTTTGTATTAACCCACCGTTCAACAAGTGATTCACCTATGTGGTATAATATAATATGTAATTTATTCTAGCCGTTGATTGGGGTATTAACAGACATTTAACTTAAACTAAAGTTAAAACAGACGTTAATTCAAATTATATAGTTCCATTTAGTTTAAACGCATATTAAATATTTCAATGATATTGGTGAAATGATCATAAACTCTTTCATTTTAGTACAAGCAACCCTAACGGTAATAAAAAATAGAGATTTTAAAAACAAACATGCTGCATCTCAACAGCACATGATCTTATTTTAATTATATTTACAGGTATACTAAGCAGTGAGTTTGGCATTTAAGATTTAAAAGTTCAAATTCCTGAAGAGTAAAACAAAAAATTTTAATTAAACCAGGTTATCTGGCAGAGAATAGCAATAGCAATAAAAAATAGCTGATATTAGCGAGCTATAAATTTTGCAGATTTAAGAAATATTAAGATGATTTGATTTTAAATGAGCACCTGAAATATGCACAAAGAAAAGAAACAATGTATTTTCAAAATTAAACCTTGTTTGAATTCTTCAACACTTGACCTGTGTATAAATTACCATCTATTTATATTTTTGTAAACAATTATGCATTATGGTTCTCAAGTGCAGTCACCCAAAAATATGTGATAATCACTAATTATAACTTATTTGTGAAATTGTGTAATTAAATTAGCAAAAAATGCGTTTACTGACGCACTCTATTCGCCTATATTTTCATACTACCAAATAACTTTGTTAGAAATTGTCAAGATAACCCTTAACACCTCAAACTCCGAAAAGGTCAACATAAAATCGTCATTAATGTAAACAAATTATCCGTTATCACATATTAATTACTGTAATATTCCATAACCCCTTTGGTATCTACTTGTAGAAATCGATTAATCAAATAATAGTTTTCTTTTTCTAATAATAATCAAACTAAAATATTGTTATTGTAGGAGTAATTGAAAATTTTAAAATCATAATCAAAACTGCTAACCTAAGTTCCCTCAAAATTATTATCATTTCTGATGAAATTGTCAAAATATTTACCACATTTATACAAGTATTTACCAGTTTCTTAATTCTAATATTTAGCAGCAAGTTGCAAAATAAAATCTATTTGATCAATTTTATGTTAACTGAAATAAACAACCGAGATATTTTTAACCGGATGATTATGTTAATTCCACTTCCCCTTAAAACTACACTTCACCTTGACCTCGATAAAATAAACAAAATTCGTGAATGATCATGTTAAATATTAAATTTAAGTAAAAAACGTACCGCCACTTGCAAGGCACGAACTCTTTTCCTGTAAGTTATAATATCGCACACATAACATCTGTAATCATGTGTATTATATTTTCTAAGATCAGGTTCTGGAGCTTTATCACCAAGGCTTTCATATGTCCGAAACTGACTCATAAGGCTGTGGTAGCAAAACGTACACACGAGTGCAGATCCATCCGATTGTAATTGTTCCGCATTTGGTGGACTAACATGATTTTTTAACATAGGAAAATAAGGCGCATTTCCTAAAACAAAAAAATTATAAATATGCAAATCACATAAATTTTTGTTTTTGGTTCTTTTAATGGATAGTGAAATTTGAAAGTGAAAGCGAAACTAAAGAGTGGAATATAGTCAACAATTCACACTTACCCCTGGGTGTGATGTATATAACTCTAGCTAAGGTAAATTCCGAATGCAATCCACAAAGAAAGCAATAAATACTGCTACAACCAGAATTCGAAATTATATTACGTTCGTTATTGGTTGCTAAAAGGTGTGTTCGATCTTGTATCGAATTATTAGATTCTGAAGCAGGTACATCGTATCTGAAAAAGTAAATTTAGGTTAAAAACCAATCCAAGCGTTGATGACAGCAAATAATAATTGTGAACAACTCAACCCAATTACCCTACTATGAAAACCAACAAATTTTTACTTGGGCAACATTAGAGGAAAGCTTTACAAACGTAAACATAACCTCCGATACTATTCATGGATCACACAATGTATAAATAAATGTTCATTAAATCCCGAGATAAATTATTATCAAAACTTAATCAAATTAAGGTCATAGGTAACCCTTTAATTATTAAATCAATGTGTAAACATTTAAAACTGTATTTTGAGTTAATGAACCTTAAAAATAAAACATTAAAATACAACTTGATAATCATTTAATATCATTAACAACAATTGATTATTCAAAATTATTGACTAATCCTTCGATAACGCACATTCAAACTTCATACTATTTCTCCTTTCGGTCACGTTTTTATCACATTTCCAAAAACACGTGTTTGGAAAATTTTAAAATTAACAATATCTAATAAAAAAAAAATTAAAGGTCAAGCGTACAAGCAAAAAATATCAACAAATTTATCGATTTTTATTATTTATTAAACTGGTTTTAATTTTAACAATGTTAAAAAAATGTTCTTCATAATTTAAATTTGGATTCTTTAACATAAAAATTCATAAAAATAAAAATTTCAAAACAGCAAAAGCATTAGTATATTATTGGCCGAGACTTGAAAATTACTTGATACTGGTCGCATTCAATTATTCCCCTCCTTCCCCTGCTTCAACAATTTTTAATAAATTACACATCAAGAGAAACGTTGGACACACATGGTTCGATATCGGTTGACCCATTTTATCAAGTTGACCCATAAAATTTTACATTGAACTCAATATTTCTATGAAATTAAATTTTAAATAATTTTTGAGAACCCCAAATAAATTGCAAAAATATAGGGTGCTCCAGTATTTTTTACTTTTACAATTTTTAATTTTGATTATTATTTTACCATGGAAATCATTCAATTTTTTTGGAACAGTCCTATGTACATTTTTATATTGTAAATTTTGAAATAGCAAAAACAGAATATTTTTAATATTTGAATAAAATCAATAACATCGCATAATTTGATAGCCCAAATCTGTTTGTGCAAGCTTACCTAGCTTGAAAAAATTGGTACAAGACATGTATAACATGCAAAAAACAACAAAATTTTCATATTTTCATAAGCTTCATAGAATAAAAAAATTTTTTGCAAGTTATAGGCAGGAAGTAACTTTTATATTTTTTTGGATTTTACTGGATACACCATAACTTATCAATATTAGTCATGATGAATTCAAAAAGAGTAAAAAGCATGTGTTTCTGTTGTAATCTTAATAACAATTAATCAATATTAATTATCATTTACTTCCTCTGTACCAGCAAATCCGTCCTTGCTTATGCATTTGAACAATATTAATCAACATCTGAGGCTAATTGAGTAATTCATGCTTTCGGCAAGGGCATATACAACAAATTTTGATAAAATTTTAAAAATACATCTAATTTTTCATTAAAATACATTATTTACCCCCCCCCCCCAAATAAAAGATCTTATTTGTCACCGTGAATTTATCCTCTCTATGAATTTTGTCTGGTTTTATATACCAGATTTTTTAATACGAAAAACTAAATCGATTAACTCAATTTTTTTTAAGTGTATACAGTTTTAAATTGGTTTACAATTTATACTAATGCATCGAAAATTTTCTTTGTCGAAAAAGTAAAATGGAACAAATGAATAAAAAGACTTGGCTTTTTCCCATTTTCAAACAATGCTATGCCAAGAAAAATTGTTTGTTAGAAAAAATAAGCTAAATACAATGGCGTTCAATAATGTGAGGCACACATTTACGACTTGGAAATTAAAAGAATGAAGAAAGAAAAACTTCTACAATTTCAAAAGTAATACCACAAACAATTTCCTGCCCTTAAGGTTATTTAATTTTCATTTAAAATTCAACCCTATAAGTATAAAAAGTAATGTTGTGTTTTTAAATACCGACAAATGTTAAACAATTTTTGTTTAAAACTACCTGGGTAATAAAGATACTTTGGTTTATTGGTGCACTCGAGTGAAACATGAAAAACAAGTAGGTGTTTTCCAAGTTAAGAGCCCATAAACAATTCTCAATAAGTAGAAGGTCGTCTTAAATTTTCATTACCATCTCATAACGAAAATCGTTAACTTAATATCTCTATTACATATATTTAAGTAAATATCCAAAAAAGTTACACTTGAAAACAAACAAAGGAGGATATCTAAGGCGCCCGCTTTTAACTTGGGTAATTATATTTGTTATACATAATATAGCAAATATAATAATTTTAATTATGTGTATTTTGTCCCCATATTATATCTCTGATTTTAAATAAGTGAATATATACAATGATATTTCATTTTCCAATATTTAAAAAATATATTAGCTTCCGTAAGGGATTCCCCTCAACTTTTAATTTTTTTATGTCGTTATTGTTTTAAATCTTAAAACAAGGCATAAGCAATTTTTAATTCAATAATATACTAGGAACAAAAAAATGTTGGTTTGAATTTCTCGGAATAAAACTCGAAAAAACGTGATACTTACTTTCGTCTTTCCAATGGTATCCGTTCCACTTCCATAGTTTCCCATTGCCTTGCCAAATGTGTGACACAATTGTTACAGCTCAGCACGCGTCCATGCGAATCCATGCAACTATTTTCAGACGTCCTAGAAATATTGCGCAAACAGGGAAAATGCATAGCGTGCGAATTCAACCCTTCCGCCCTCGTACTAATCCATTCCATTTGTTTCCTTACAAATAAACCATCACAAATATAGCACCTATAGTTTTGACCATTTGTATGTCCATTCGTTTCGGGCGATGGGGTTGAAATTCTAGTGGCAAGAGGTGTTCCTTTATTACTTTTTGCTTCCCTTAGTTCTATCGCCGCTTGCTTCTTTTTAGTTGTTACCACTGAGGATTTTCCAATTTCGTACGGTTTGAATCGTATATCGGAACCGTTACTATTTGCAGGAGATTTAATTGGAACCGGATGAGTTATATTGTTGGTATAATTTTGAACATCTTGATGATTATTTTCAACAGCACTAGAATTAACACCAAACGCTTTGTTTTTTTGTGGAATTGATTTATAACATAACGAACACACTTGCACCATGCCTTGAGGACTGATTGGACTAGCGCCCGAAGGCAATTTTAAACTTTGAATAAATGGAAAATACGGTTCCTTTTCAGGATTTGGACAACAATATAATAAACGTAAACTACTAGAAGGATATTCTAATCCACACGTGTAACAAATAAAAGTTGTAGCATCTACAGACGGAGCTTGACGTTTGCGTAGCGTATAGTTGCGTTCGTAGTGACTTATACCCTGCTGTTCAAACACATTCCACTGTTCCAATAGGTGACGTTCACACTCGGTACAAGCTTGAACACTTCCTTTAGCATCCATTGGATGAGAACGACTAGGACGAGGATGCAGCATTAGACTAGGAAAAAATTGTTGCGTGGGATCGTCGACCAATTGTTTGGCAGTAATGGTGGTCAAACTTCCACGTTTAAATTCGTCGCCGCAGACGTAACACACTTCCGTAATTGCATTTTTATCCGGCATACTCAGATCTAGAATATCGGTGCCCGTCGAGGAATTTGAATTCTGACAATGATACAACGTCACGGGCGTCGATATTGGCGAACTTCGCGAACTTGAACTTGTATTTCGAAGATCTAAGGCTCCATCAATTACTACTACATCTCTATTTTCTTTATCTGCATTCAGTAGCTATAAGAAAAAGTTTAGTATCGTATAGTTATGAAAAAGTAATTGTACCTGTACAGGCCTAGGCGAATTCCTTGGCTGAACGCTAATTTTTTCTTGGTCTTCTCTTCCATTCGAAGGTCTAACGGTAACACTAGATTCATTATTGAGGCCTAGCATTTGAGATGCGTATTCCCCTTGTAATCCCATATCGGCTCCCGTGTAAGGACCATTATCTATACGCTTTAACCAGTAAAGACGTTCAGAATGAGGCCTCGATGATAGCTCGTAAGCCTCCCATTGTTGTAAAAGTAACGTATAACATAAATAACAAACACGCACTGCGATATCACTTTTTGAAATGTAACCAACGGGAGGCTCGTGCGATTCTAAAAAAGGAAAATATGGCTGCTTTGGTTGATTTGGTGTGGGTTTTACTTGTAGCCAGGACGAACGCGAATGATTTCTGTTGCCGCACACGAAACATATTTCTGGTGGATCGGTTGCTTGTTTTATTAGCTGGGTGTCTCCTGTCAGCTCATTTTTGAGAGGGATTTTGTCCATAGTTAACATTTGGTTCTGAAAACAAAATTAATTTCGTTATTATTATTATTTACGAGGACCTATGTAAATAAATTTAAAAACAATGAACTTTTATCAGTGTTTTAGACGAGAGGCGTACTCGACAATTTAAACTATATTTATAGAAATTTAGATTATTTAAAATTCAGGTGTATAATAAATTATCGTGGAAACTTGAAAAAACCAGAATTTGAAGATGATGAAATTCCAAATTTGTGTTGTGTCGTGTTGCCGTAGTCCTATCAGGTATAGGATAATGATAGTGTTTGAACGATAATAATTGAAAATCGTTGTCTGGGGCTAGTAGTTACCGAATATATTATTACCTTCACAATGATTGTAAACCATTTCAAAAATTTAATAGAAATTATGGTGGAATTTTTATAAAATTGAAAAGAAAATCAATAACATCCGACTGAGGAAAATTTTATTTATTTAGTTTTTTTTGTAAGATCGAGACCCAGTTAACGTGGTTGTTAACAAACATAAGAAGCCAATTTTTAATTGAAAACCTTAAACTATTTAATAAACTTTTTGACCTATTGGGTAATATTACAGAAAATAAGAACGTTATGATACCAAGGACTGAAATATCAATGATAGTACATTTTTCTAAATTAAAATGTTGCATTGAATTTTGATCAACTCGATTTGAAAAAAGCTTTTTCTGCGTCTAGGGTATCTTCTATGTTGAATTTTACATTGTTAATAAACTAAATTATACCCAAAGTAAATAATGAAGCTGAAAGCCTTTTGTAGTTCCGTAGACAACTATTTCTTCTCTTTTCGGGGAGGTTAATTGGTGCTGAAAATATTTTAATCGCATAAGAAAATGTTCATGTAAAACGTTAAAGCCGTTGGGATGAAAATGTTACCAACATTCGCAACTACAAACTATATTTTTATCCACTCTTGGACGTCGTTTCCGGCAGAACCGGAAGTAACAGGAAGTACAACTATGATTAAAAACTTTCTACTCACACAGAAATATTTTTGTAAAAAGATGGAGCCGATAGTTCTTATGGTTCCGTCGAAAACCTTTACCAACATTGTCGGTGCACCCGCCACATCCGCACATACATAAATGAGCCTATTTTCAGGCGGGTGCTAAAAAAATTATCAGTTTCTAATTATTATAAAACCATAATTATTGTCCTTGAAATTATTAAATTCTGTGATATCGATATGTAGGTTAATTCAATAAGTTTGATATTGAAAACCCAAATTACACTTTATTTCAACATTTCATCATCTTCCTCGATTGTAATAATAAATTAATGTTGTAGTGGATTATTATCTCGAAAGTTCATAATTGAATTATATATCGATATTGTGACTGAATATCTGTCAAGTTTATCTAATTATATTTAACATTATTTATCAGCCTACAAGTGTATTTTGCTCTAATAATTTATATTATTGTAATCTACGCAAAAATGGTTTATTTATTTTTGCCAATATCCCACATCGGGAATTAGGGATTTATTATGTATTATATATTAGCCAATCAAATTGGAGGACTAATCCTCACTTGTAGTTAAATATACAGGAGAAAACCTTTAGCATTTTAGATCGTCACCAAAATTTCGATAATTTTTCAAGAAACTGGAGAAAGCGTGCACAATATTAGAATAAGGGGCACGTTTTTCTTCTTTATTGTTTTATCGTTGTTTAAAATGAGAAACAAATCGCGCTTTCGCAAAAAAATCGAGCTTCATATTCCGATGGAAATATCTCCAGAATCTCCGAGAATAAAACATTCTCACTCCTGAAAGCAACGTTGTATGTAAGATTAAAATTCATAAAATATAACGAAACAATCGATCGATAAAAGTTACTAATATCATTGTTGGTAGTAAAATGTTTGCGGTAAAAATAAATCTGATATTAAATTGCTTTTATCGAGACGAACAATAAGAAATAAAACGAAATTAAAATTTTATTGTATTTACAAAATTGTGAAGGAAAATTCGTAAAAATTAGGTTGAAACATTTTGAAAAATTTATAATTCCAATTTACTATCGAAAGGTCAAGCGGTGATTGAGATTTTTACTTGCTACAAAATGGATTTTTGATTGGAATTAAAATTGAAATAAAACGCAGAACAATGGCCGGCTATTATACCATATATAACGGCCTAATATAAATTTTTATTGTCCATTAGGAAATGTAACAGAAGTTTTTCAATATTAAGTGGTTAAGTGATAGACTTCCTGTTGGAACGGCACTTACACCGGGAAAAAAAAATGAAAAAAATGAAAAAAAGCCCATATTGGCTTGTGTGATGAAAGTAGATGGTGTATTTTCGATGAACCAGTTTCAATTTATACATGAGCTCGAAGCCACTTGCAATGGAAATAAACGAAGAAAAATGGCGGGAGGATGATACTTCAAGTAGATGAATATTTTGAGAAATCTAATTAATATCTGTCAGTTTTCACAGTTCACCGTTTTAATAACGAGGATTACTACAATCAAAGTGTTTACACGATCGATATTTCATTTCGGTATAGCGAATCGTGATAATAGTCGTCGAGAATAAAAGTTACATATTACTTAAGTCATCCTCATTAACGGAAAAATAATTAAATTTAATATTGCAAAGCTCTCGATTTTCACGCTCATTGCAACGAATTATTTGTTTTTAATATTTGTACCTTGAACTTGAACTGAAAGTAAGAAAAGGAAATCCAGAAAATTCAGAGAGTAATATACTACATATACACAAGAATCCCTATCCTACCTTTAATGAAACTTGGAGACAATTGTTCTCATCTCCATCCATTATTATACTATTGCGAACGACGCAACTAATCCAAAATTGATTAAAGTAAATACCACATCAATTTTACTTGTATTACCAATACGTATTTGAAAGGCATCATTACATGAATCCTCTATTCAATTAAAATACGCTGAAACTTGAACTGAAAATTTAACTAATTTATGTTAAATATTCAATGTAACAATATTTAAAATTGCTGCACCTGGAGAGTCACTATAATGATTAGTTACACAGACAAGTTCCCGCTTCGTTAGGTGGAAGCAGCTGCTTTGTACATCTACCTCCTCAAGAAATTAAAACTGATCGTAAGTTGCATCTTACAAGTAATAAATAGGGGAAAAAAAACCTGAAAATCATTTTTGAATGTCGAGATAAATATCAACAGGTTAAGATTGTGGTCGCTCATCCTGGGGCTTTTTAATATCGAAAGTTTTTTTACATGCTACCGAGAATTTCAGATTTTCAGACCAATCATTTATTTAATTATTTATTAAAGCTTAACTCTTTTATAATATGAATAGAACTCCAATAAGTAATATATTTCACATAATCTTAATTATGAAATATTCAAAACGATATAATTGCTAACTATATTCATATCGTGGAAGTTCCACAAGTATATCTCCAGCTTGATTTAATACCAAAAGATTGGATAATATATTTACAGAATCTATCATCCGCGCTACGTCGTGCAGTAAATTCCTCATCACAAGTTTCCTGCATTGCAAGTTGATTCAAATTTAAACAGTAAAACTTCCTCTGGTGCCTATTCGTTTCGGATGTTGGCGATCATGGAAATTGGTACTTGATATGCTGATGTTCTAAAAAGACCCAATGTCCTAAGTTCTTCTCCGTCCTGAACCTCTTCTTCCTTCCACTTTTCCTTATAGAATTAGTTGTAATAATTTGTATCTCGGACTATTTCTCATTACGTGCCCCAAGAATTCCAAATTATGCATCTTATCTCCTTTCCCATTCTCTCAAAGACAACCTGTCTAGGAGATTCTTAGAATACGTCAATATAGCCACATATCAAACGCTTCCAGCTTCATGCAAGACGAGTCTGTCCAAGTCCCAACACTATATAAGAACACCGAGTATATCTTAATAGTCTGGCCATCATTGTCAAGGATAAATCGTGATATCTAAACAGCTCCGACATCCTCAGAAATGCAGCTATGGATTTTTAGATTCGGTATTATTTATTCCTATTATATTCCTGCAGCCATGCACTCTTTCTATTGACTATTTCTTATATTTAAGGAATCATGTCTCTCTCTGGCTTCCAACAATCTTATCAGTTCTTCATATCGTCTCCACTCGACGTTAATTTTAGTGCCGATATTTAATTCTACCAATGACTCTCGGAATATTATCTCTGAGTGTACAGGGTGGCTCAATTTCGATGCCTCTTATGAGGAAATCGGTAACTATAGGAGATATCGAAAATGGATGGAGCATCCTCGATCTCTTTTTTTTTGAGAAAAGCTCAATGACCAAAACCGGAATTCGCTAACTTTTTTGTTTTCGAGTTATAGCCAACCAAATGTTCGATTATTGGACTTTCCGATAAATGGCGATATCTCGGCTGTTTTTGAAGTTTCCAAAAAAAGTGAAACACTTTCTTCGGACACTTTTCTAAGGGAAACAAAAGAGATTTTAAATGATATGTGGGGTCCATTATTTCAGTTTCATCCCATTTTATTAAAAAATATAATAAAAAGTTCTTCAAACGTGTGATTTGGACAAATGAAGTACATTAGCAGTACTGGAATACTTAAAAGGCACAATCGAACACTATTGGGTCTGATGTGAATCCTTACCGTACTGTCGACGTCCAAATGCAAGGACAGTTCGGTTTTAGTGTGTGGTGTGCTCTACTTGGCAATCATGTTTTAGTATACTGCATGTATTTAATGTATTAAGCAATTAAAATGTTCACCTACATTAGTTCCTAGCAGATTTAAAAGTTGCGAAAAATTTATTTATTTTTATTATTTTGTTATTATAAAATTATTCACGATCATCTCCGCGTAAGCTTACCGCCGCCGCCTGGACTAGCGGTACTAATAAATAAAACGCAAAAGCCGTTACAAATTTTGGCGCCGAACTTTTGTGCCATTATGGTTCAGTTTGTTACCTAACTTCGAGGTTATGTCGTGATCTTTTTATCCCTATTTCTCTCAAGATGCATCTTTGAATACGAACCTGGACACTAAACAGAGCCTCCCTTGAACCCATTGCACTAGAAAATCCAAATTGTGTGCGGCTAATATGCTCTTCATATCTCCTATAGATTCTTCTGTGAATTACTTTTAGGAAGTGATTTTATTTCTTTACTTTTATTCAATATTGTTATCAGCCAAGAGATACCGTCGCGTCGTCGTCAAACAAGCTGAGAAATTCTGTATAGTCGCTATAATCTACCATCTTTGAGTTGTGAAATTGCATTCGTAACTTCTTCAGTTGTTGTTGGCAGATCATCGGAACGGTTGAACTGCTATGGTTGTTCTTGGTCTATTATCATCAAAAAGTTTAGATACATAGATTTTCCATGTATTCATATTTTTCTCTTATTTATTTACATAGATATTATAATTCTACAAAGTATCTGCACTTTGTAGTATTTCTCTTGTGTTGGGACTTATACACTCCGGCAACTGTTCTGACCTTTCTATGCATATTGAATAAATCGTACTTCGTTTCTAGATCTTCTATTTTCTTATATTGCAACTCAGGCCAATTTTCGTTTACTGCTTTATTTCACGCCTTATCCGTCTCTGAATGTCTTTATAGACTTCTTCGTTGTTTTTTATTATCCTTCTTTCTTGAATGTATTCGTCTATATTTGCTAGATGTTATCACAAGGATGTAGACTGAATCAAGCGGCAATATCCATGTATGTAACCGTACGTCGCGTCGTGGAGGAAGACTGAAGAATGTGGTCAGAATGACATATTTGTTTTCCATAGCAGCTGCCTTGTCTTTTTTTTTTTCAATTTTCAACATTTTCTTCTGTATATCACCAATTTCTCACATGGGAATTAACTCTGTTCACGTTAACGAACTTGGTTGTTTCTGTTGATTTTTTTTTTATTAAAGGATCCTACAAAGCAATAATTTTGATAATTCAAAGGTATATTTTCGGCTACGCAGTTAAAACCAATCTGTATTTTATTTGCGTTATCCCAATTAAACAGCTCTTCTTTTTCTTTAAATTTATTTGTATTAATTTTGGAAAAACAAAAAACTATTATGTTATTTGCTAAAGTGAATTCATTTTCTATGTGGAAAATGTTATACCTTTCGAATGGTTAGTTTGCCTGAACTATGCTTGTCTTAACTCTCGGTTCACATGGCATTGCAGAACAGTTCAAGAAATTCACGACACAATCGCGTCACTGATCTGCATGCTGTTTTATTGCACACCAATTAAAATCTACTTGGTTCGCATGTGCTTGAAAACTTCTACTATAAAAGATTTAAAATTCTATTAAAAATATACTAAATAAATAAAAGCACGAGCGATCGCAGAACATCAACGAAGCTATGTTTATTAATAAAATTTGTAAATAATTTTAGTAAAGGTCGTTTGGATCATCATTAATTTACTTTGTTCAAGGTACAAAAATAATTATGGTAATGCTGAGTGATAGACATCATACAATATGAAATATTTGACAAATTTCAAAGTAGGTAGGTAATACAAAAATCCGATATTGTTAACTGTTAAAGAATTCGAGCGTGTCGTTTCCAAACGGTTTAATTTTACAGAAAAAAATTTTAATCAATTTTTTATTTTCACAAATTTAAAATTTTTGTCGTTTCCAATGTATTGCATTACTTTTGATATACTGCCATCCTCTCCATACTGGAAAAGGAAACGATTCCCATTTATACGATAAGCTAAACTGATTTTTTAAATTATGGTTTAAAAAAATGTTATTCGATTTTTATTGCAAAATTTTATCGTACGTGCTATTAATATTATATTGCGACAAAAAGAAAAACTAAGTATGCCCAAATTTGAGATGCAGGAAATTCGTTCAAAACGAGCCATCGTCGAGTATACAAATCAGAAATCACACCAGTCGGTAGAATGAAAACCAATGAAATTTGAAAAAAACTGTGGTGCCAGAAATTTTTGTAGCAAAAAGATTAAACCTATGGCCAATGATTCGTCTGACATTGCACAATAGAGGCTATGAAATAAATGCTAGAACTCCAGATTTTTATTCTAAAAGAATCAAGTGTACGTATTTTTTGCTGGAAAAGTGTATCCAATAGTACTTACTTAGACGAATGTAGTTTATTATGAGCTGAGTTTTATTTATTCAAAATTGAAGTGGAATATCCTCCATTATTTTCGCAAACGACTTAATATTTGTGAGAGTTTATACATCGATCTGTCTGGTTTATCCGAATATACGAAGTCGTAAGTCGGCCGCCTTTTTCCTATTTTCCTATTAGAGTGGCCACTGAGCTGAAAGATCTAAGCCAATCGCTAAGTTTTCGAGCTCGAATTGAATACTCACACAAGCGCAAAAGAATCCAGAATAACTAAATAGAGAATTTAGCCAGCAACCGCATATGTGCGGATGTGAACTAAAAGCTTGACGTAAGTATTTAGCTTTTAGTTCACATCCGCATACATACATGTTGTTGCAACTTAAATGCTTCATCATTCTCTAGTGTGTGTAGCGCCTTAATCTCGGTGATTACAGAATATTCAGCCATGAACTACGAACTGAACTTTACAAGCTCTTCCTATATGCCAAGTTTCCTTTACATTTGCTATATGATAAGACCATTCAATTAACCAGTTCCCCTTCACACTTTTAGAGCCCTTCCTGTTTCCTTCATAGTTTATACTACGTATATTTAAAATTGGGTCAAAATATAAAGAAGGTCAAATATAAAAATAAACATTAAATTATATATTTTCAAAGTTCCTAATTTAAAATAAATTGGAAGCCGTATAATTATGAAAAATTTCTATAATTTTCATACCGCATTAATTATTATCCGAGTTCGTAATAAATAATTGATATAAGTAAATGTTGTCTGAAATTATTATCAAAAAATATATATTACAATTATTTTGAAAATTACTACTCCCACGTTAAAAGATGCGAGGTAAACAAAGCCTGAAGAAAATATATAAAACAAAATAACGAAATAAATTTTCCGAAATTATTTTTATTTGCCCATCTAACAAAGTTACTATTTTCTTCGGCTGTTATGATTCCGTTTTTCATAAAAAACCTTGCGGTATAAAAACCACACTGTGCCGGTAATACTTAACATAATTTAAATTAGGTTTTTTAAATATAAATTTTTTTGCATAAATAGTAAGGAAGTAGGTTAAATAAATTTTCATTACTTCTGCATATTTGAACAGCAATTACCCAAAGTAAAAGTTCTTTTCAATTAATTGTTTCAGAATGAGAACGATACTGTTTTTTCTTTCAAATTGAGAACAATTATACATTTTATAAGAACCTACGCAGTACAAAGATGACAAGAGCAGCAAAGAAGTAAATATTACGTTGTTGATTCTATTTGCATAATAATGAACTCGGAGATATTAAAATCCAATTATATATTCATTATAAATTACTCTAAAGATAGCGATAATGTGAAAATAAAAAACAAAAAAACTAACAGTGCATACGTACAAAGCATAATATATCTACAACAAAGTTCTTATCAAGATTTACTGATTTAAAAAACTATCTACTGATATTGACTGTAACGATTAAAAGTAGTATTTCAATTCAAACTGAAATTTGGATGGCAAGCTTTACTCCTAAACCTTTGTAAGTAGAAAATACTTGATGTGGCCCCCTTTTAATGTTACTACAAATTTAGAGTTTAGCGTAGGAAAATCAGGAAAATTAAACAAAGTACAAAACGGAATTTGTTCATTAGCAAAAAAGTTAATCGGTAAATTACGAAAATAAATATTAGTTTAAATTTTTTATCTTCACTTCTAAAATTTAAAAAAATCAATATATCGTCGACCCGGAATTATACTGTCGTACAACACAAAATCAAAAAAAAATGAGTTAAGATAGCTATCTTGTTTCATTTTTTTTACTCTATCGATTTGAATTTTCAAAATGACCCTAAGTTGTATAGTTTCCGAGATATTGGGTATCAATTTTGTCGTATACGCCACAAAATGCGGTAGCCTCAATATTATACTGCCGCAAACGCCAAATTTTTGGATATACGACATAAAATCAGTGTAAAATTGTGTAATAAAATTTTCCTCAATTATTTTGTCGTATGTGTACATCACATTGTTATTGTGTCGTATGTGTTCATATTTGGTGAATACGGTTCCATTCTGTCAAGTTAAAATTATTAAATATTACCAATATGATCGTTTTACAATCAATTTTAAGACGTCAGGAGCCCAAATAAATTTTATGGCTTCATTGTAAAGGAGATCTTCCAACACCAAAAAATATTTTTTGGTGAAATTAATTTATATAAAAATAATTTTCAAGGTGAATTTAAAAATATTAAATAGAAAAAAATACCTGTGGGAAAAAAAGGGATATTATAAGTCTCTATATTTTTATACCTAAAATTGATTGAATATTACAACAGTTTATTAAAATAATTAATATGGAAGATAGTGGAAACACATAATTTTAGTTTATTACTTATATTTTTTTTAAATCAAAATCAAAAATTTTTATTTCCAAAAATTTTAATTTTGTTATTTTTTGTTAATATAATATAGAATATAATTTGTTTATTTAATTAATTTCATTATTTTTAAGTTTTCTCTATTAATTAGGCATTTTATTGAATATGATTTTGTCGTATGTGCTATGAAGGTGCTATGCATGATTAAAATTTCGTTAAAAATGGCGTATACGACAAGATACTTTTAAACAAAAACCCCTTAAAATCCAAAATTTATTTATAACAAGCTCTATATCTGAGTACCAAAAAAACCGTAATGAAATGAACTATAAGTGACCAGAAAATCGAAACTAGTTTTTCGAGCCAATTTTTTTTTATTGCCTTTCAATCTTTAACATCGATTTCCCAAAACTCGATTTTTCGGATATACGACAAAATAATATCGGGTCGACGATATAAAAAACCTCCAACGTATTTTGTTATTTGTGAATATAAAATATATACAACATACAAATTGAATACGTAAGTTTCAATAACAATTATTCCATAAGAGGTACAAAATTATAATAATAATTAATTCAGTAAATGCAGTTTCAATAAACATAGTCTAGTTCTATGATTGTTACTCCTGTAATAAATTAAAATAATTATTATAGTGAAAAACTTCAAAAATACAACGGACAATAAAAAAATATTTATAGCTAGCTTCATGTGATTATCCAAAATAAGCAGTTTTAATTTGAAGCGACCATTGGAAAACGAATTTGTGTTAAAAAAATAATTGATAAAAACAATTTTAACAAAAAATTGGATACGGAAAATAGAAGCTGGGTAGAAATACGCAAATATTTAAATTGCACAGCGGGTAGGATCGATATACAAAAAAGTTGAAAACCTGGAGTAAAAAGTTTGTCTAAAAATGTACGATAAACTCGAATATTTTTACGCTACAATGAAGAATTTTATTAAAAGTGTAATTATATTTCAAATTTCAATATTAAATGTAATTATCGTTAATTTGTCCATATAATCTGCTTCAGAGACCTTTCTCTTTGATTTAATGAAAGAAGGATATGGAGGACAAAACGGATTTCGACCTTATTATATTTTACGTTTTCTGAATAACTCAAAATTTGTTCCAGTCAAAACTTTTACTATAGTACACAACGGTAATACTAATTTTGATTTAATTAACACTTCCCTGTGTTGTCCAAGTAATCAATTAGTTTGTTACTTCTATTATACTATAAATTGATTTTATTCGAAGATGTTGTAGTAATGTAAATCCCCAGGTGTTTAAATTGAAATAACAATGGGGAAAGCATATTTACAGTCTGCTTAATAAACTCGAATTAATTCGTGGCAGTTGAAATCCACGTGCAATTTGGAAAAACAATGCACTTCATTTGTAGTATGAAATCTCCATAACTAAGAGACATTCTTTTCTGGAAAATTTCGTATCTATATCGTAGATACCATTAACCAGATAATTTGAAAATGATTTCGGTAGTTTGGGGGACATGGTTATTAAAAATGTAAGCTCTCATTAATCTCAATAATATTTAAATATACAGCTAAGAGGCTTCGTCCATAATATACAGTCATATTATGTTAAGTTTCAAATCATAAAAAGCTTGAAACGTGTTGGCGAATATTGTGTATGTTGTAGTCGCAATGGTTGAATACTATATGTAGAAACTTTTTTAAAAAATTGAAAATTATTTTACAAAATGAGGCACCAATTTACTTTTTTTGTCGATTATACGTGAAGAGGAGAGTCGATGCTTCCAAAACAACATTCGGGGTGTTATTCGTGAAATCTGCAAAAAAGTAATGAAAAACGTCATCTAAAGGATGATCATTTGCCAAAAAGAGACAAAGCAGACATTTAAATGATGGGTATCATATTTTACATTTAACCTCCATGTTTGTTCGAGTACTTGGAATTAAAATATACTATCAGCGCCTTTTCAAAAGATTAATAGTTTTTTTCCCATTTAAAATAAAACCCACTTGACGGAAATCTTATACAATTTATATAATAAGTATGCTAGTTTACTTTTACCCGATCAAACACAGTTAAATCCATTGAAATCTCAAAATCCCTTCTTTTGATAAGATAAAGAAACTAAAAAGTAATTTAATTGGGGATCTATTGAAAACGTTGCTATAGAAATTTAAAAATAAACATAATAAAATGATTAATTTGTATTTTTCTAATAGAAGCCATATTGGATTTTACACTTTTTACCGCGGAAAGTGTATACACTTCAATTACAGAAAAGCAATTGAACACCCTGGGAGCAAGACACGGTCGGAAAAATTTGATAGACTTCGTCAGGAAATGAACCAACGGCTATAACAGCTCAACGCTCTAACTACTAGGCTATAATTACATTACATGTTAATATCGGTCAACAGGAGTTTCATTAATTTTAAATAAACGACATGAAATAGTTTTTGTCGTGCATTTTCCTATAGCGATTATATTTCCCATCCCTGATGTTCGATTTTCCTATTGAAATAATTATTGGAGATTGGAGGTATCGTTGCCATACCTAGCTACTAGTTCAGTAATCATTCGTTTATCCAACTTGCGGTGAAAAATACAACTAAATGCTTTATAAATCCGACATTTTATATTGATTGTTATCGTTTGGAGTATTAGAACTGATTTAAACAAAAATCCTTTAATAACTTCAGCTGTCGTTATTTTTAAATTAAATTTGTATAAAAACACGAATGAGCTATTAAATGCAACTTCCGATTTGTCGGAATGAATCACAATTCGCGATCAAAAATGCGGATATTATTAAGATGAGAATTATTAATTTTAATTAAAAAGTAGGAAAAATCAGAACGACAGCTACGAAAATTTAACAAAAGAAATTTTAAAAATTGGATCACAAATTTATGTAAAAATTGACCCTTTTATTTTTTACAGTTATTTTGAAGGCACGTGCACTAAAAAGCGTATCACCGATGCCTCGTTCTTTAAATTGAAGTAGGAAACACTTTTGTTTTACTTTCAAAAAAATTACGCGTAGAATTCGAGCGCTCGAGGTTTCTTTATTGTTTTGCAGTTTTTAATATATCACAGCAGAGAGAATCCCACAAAGAAATCCGTTGCTAAAGAGATGAATTATTTGGAAAGTATAATTTTTTATTTTCTGTACATAAAGAAATATTATTTAAAATTAGGTTTATGTTTAATTAAACATTTAACTTTTTACCGCTATGTTACACCTACATTTTTCAAAATTATACCTACCATTGTTTGCTAGAAAAGTTGCATAACTAAGGAAACTTCTTTTCGATTTGCTCTAACACGAAATGGATTCCATATAATTAAAAGAGCATTAAATTTTCAAAAGAACTCCATTCCGTCATTCTACAATAATCAATTTTTTCTGAAATTATATTTCGAAAAAGAATTTACATTAGCCGCACGCTTTTTGCTGATTAGTCGTTCAAAAACTTGGAAGAATTATTGATTCAAGCTCAGATGAAATAAAAACATATTCTGGCCTATTCTAAAATGAAGCTTACCGTGGTTTGAAATCACGTTAAACAGTAGGTCCTCCAACATATGGAAAACTCTTTGAAGAATACTTCCAAATGGCAAAGCTCTATTGGAAAACAAGCGATTGAGAAGAAAGATTCTTTAAAGCAGAACGGAAGTCGCTCAACATAAACCAGCGAGAAATTGATCTATCGATGTATGGCTTCTCACGTGAATATGACTATTTAGGAATAAAATCAAGATTCGAAAATAAAACATACTTGGCAGTTAGTAGTGCATAACACTTGAGGACTAAGAGTAATGATTTCACCCAGGAGAGTCTTGCATGCTCTCAAATGAACTTAAAAAACTGATTGCTATTTAAATTATAAAATAATAGAAAAAAAAACTACTATTACTATACCAACTGATTTTGCCACTATATTACATGATTTACAAAATTAAAATAGCATTCCGAAAGTATTAAAAAGCATAATTAATCAATTAATTAAATTAATCTTCTCATAACTCAGTAAAAGTCTAATTTCTTTTTACGACATCGCGGCCAACCAAACCGATTTAAAAGTTTAATTTTTTATAATTATTGTGATTAAAAAGATGGGCATCTCGCACTTGATCATAATACAACAAAGGGTTGAAAACAAAAATAACATTTAAAAAAGTGTGGGCAGGAAGAAATGCGAGCGGATAGCCTGGAGGCGACTATTTAGAATATCCAAAAGACTTCATAATTAACTTGAACGAATATTTTTTTCAAAAGAAAAAATTTATAATACTTCAGAATTTAAATGACATGAAGATTTTCGTACTTCCAAAAAGAATTGGAATTTACAGAGTATATCCAGTGTCAAAAATATGCTCTTTTGTTAACTTCTTTCACATTGCGAGCCGATTTTTGGTCCTACAACGTTGACCAACTTTAATAAAACTTTTCACTAAAATAAATATGAAAATGGAGATTAAATAGTTTATAAAACTAATGAAATCGACTCGCTCGATTCAAGTTATTATTTTTCTTTAATTTGTGAAATTTTAAACAAAATCTTGCGAGCTTCGTCTTAACATATACTGCAGGTTTGCATAGTCCCTATCTTAATACATAAAATCCCAGCCCGCTGCTGCTGCTCCTGCGTGTCATTTTTTGGCAACAATCTGATTGGTCGATTTTTTTACCAACCGAAAAATATATTAAAGTACCGACGACGGTACTCCCCCTGGGACGAGTTGCACATCAATCGAGTTTCCAACCAATCGGGTCTAGATGCCCGTCCGTGGACGGGCTTTTCAGCTAGTTTACAATAAATGGGTAATATGATTTAGTCCCAACTTGAATACAAAAAAAAGTTGAGTAGATTATTTTATAAACTGGAGGATTTTTTTTAAATTTATTCTCCGAGACCTGGATGGTAGTTTTCGAGTAAATTTTAAATGCATTAGTCTTGGAATGTAAAAAAAAGCTGGGGATTATTTTTTATAAATTCAATCAAAATTAAATATACCTAAATTTAAAATTTAGAAACAATTCACTGCGTCATCTACACTTTTTGGATTATTTCTACCGTGTAATATACAGAACTAATAACCTGATGATCACCAAGCACATAATATTCAACATCAATAGAAAACTGACATGACACAACTCAGCATGCAAGGGTAATTATTTGCTTCCGTACCTTGAGTTGGGTAACGAGTTGTCAAAGGAGTCAAGAATTACAATCGTCAGTCGTCAGTATATTGAGATGAATTTTATTAATTTGTTTATTATATCCAATTAAGACATGCGGGAAAACAAAACAAAAAAACTTTCAAATCCCGTTTTTTACAGTTAGATAACCTAAATAATGATGCCCTAGCACAGCGTTTTCCAAGCGGTGGTTCGCGAACAATGCGACATCGACTAAAACAATAAGCCAAAAGGTCAAAAATACCTATCCGAAAACATTGGTCAAATTATATTATTGCATACTAGCAGATCTTTCATAGAGCATAGAGATCGGTTTATTAATGCCTGTATACTAATAGTCACGGATTAATCCGAGATTCAAGATTAATTCTCGATATAGCAGCTGTTGCTACGATACGGTCTTATCATTGGTAAATCCTAGGATTATCTTGAATCTCAGATTAATCCGTGACTATTGGTTTAAATACTTATGTGTTATGGCCATTAATGTGATGAATGTCAAATTAAAATCTGACAAAATGACAGAGCGGTGGCGGACCACCATTAATTTATTATTTTTTATATATTCCTGAGCATGTACACTGCATAAGAAGACGTCATGGAATTTTGCTGCTCTTGATGTACATTTCATAATTTTAAATGGGAGCGATCGCCGTCATCTTCCTTACAGTTCATAAATCTTAAATTTAAAGGATTTAAATGCATGTTAATTCATAACCTTATAAAAAATATATTATATTTAATGTTATTGGGGTTAAGCCTGTTTCTCGGACGCTATCCAACTATAAAATGTTATAATAATAACTTTATTATGGAAATCACGTTAATCAATTCACGACCGGCACCGATGAGCTTCGTCCCTATGGGGTAATTTAAAATTTCTAAATATATCTATACGTCCGTAATCCAGAATGAACTTTTTTGCTTTGAAATCACCCGAGTTCAGATGCAGCTCGTACCACTTATGCATTCTGCTTATTTGATTAACAGTTCAATTTCATTTCAAAAGCTCAAAATTTTTACAAGGAACTGCAAGCTATCTCTGCATTATTCAGTCTTCAAGTACTAGCTACAATTTTTAATGAAAACTTTCAAATCTCGCATAGCTGATGTCGCAAAAACCTAATTCTTTCGATATCTTACTTCTCATGGCGCGGATTCGGAATCAGCTATGCCGTTAAAAATTAACTTTTACGTGTTCATACAAGACGAGTTTTACTTAATAAATTGTAATATTGACTTAAAAAATAATTTTGAAAATCGAATTATGCATATATTTGAGTATGAGTTCCAAATGTCGTAAGCCACCTTTTCTGTCTGGCGTAACCAGAAATTTTATATTTAATGCATTCAAAACATTGAAGTTCTAATCTAAACCATAACAATGCATAATATAATCGAATAATTTATTTAGTTTTTTCTGTTTCTAAAAAAAGGTAAAATGAGAGTTACGCCAATTGACCTATGAAGTGTCGATATATTAATATATTTAAATAACATAAGCTACATTAACCAGTAACACTATTTTGCAGAATTCCGTCTTTGGAGACCGTCTCCGTGCTTCGCAATGCACGTAAAGCCGGCGGTTACAGACCCATGGGGACTAAATACTGAAATCCTTCTCGATAGAGACAGAGGCCGATGGTTCAGGAGTATAGATGGATTTTCTTAAACTACGCACCATAACAATTTCCTTGAAATCCCGAGATATTTTTCTTTAATTCCAGAAAATTATGTGAAATTCCGATATTTCGAAATACCAGGGCTGTAGCCACAATAGAAGCCCCTATTCAAGTAATTCTTCAGACTTTGGCACCTGCTCCTTTGCACAAAAATCTAGCGCGTAAGGCCGAGGTGATTTCGAAAACTGGGGAAGAGAGGATACTATTATTACCAGTTTGGTTCTGGGCCACTAATCAACCGTAGCATAGCATGGGCAAAATTAATGTAATTTCTATATTAAATTTTTTTTAGCAAATTTCCATATACAAACGGAAATTGCATGTTTTATGAATACTGGTGTCAAACAAGGTGGCATTGGACAAATAGTGCATTCTAAATATTACGACAATAAACTGATTTTTCTGAATCGACCGATGTGTTCAACTAGTAGTCATATAACACCAACTGTTCAAAAGAAATGTTTATACATGTTTATTCTCATAATAACATAATATAAGGCGCTGGACACACAGAAAAGACGTAAGACGCAGACGGGGCGGCGCGGACATATGTCTCTTCCGCGTCTCTTTCATATACAAAATGTATAGAAACGTCGCGACGCAAAACTTATATAGAAAAGACAGGGCGCAGACACGTCGCTTACTCGTCTTCTATATATTTCATATAAAAGGACATATGTCCGCGCCCCGTCTGCGTCTTACGTCTTTTCTGTGTGTCCAGCGCCTAAACTAGCGAATCGCACAACACATCAGGTAGACGCGGCGAGTTTGTTAGAGAAATGTTTACACTTCAAGATACTCTAAACCAGGGGTGCTCAAACGGTCGATCGCGAGTGCTTTTTGAGTCGATCTCGAGAAAAATTTGCCAATATAGGTTTATTCACAAATTTTGTTTTAGTTGATCCTCAATTGGGCCAGACTAGCCCTCTCATCACTTTTCTTATCGTAATAACCCCCTGTTATCAGCGAAAGATTGCTTTATTAAAAGAATGCGCGGTACTTGTAAAAAAAAAATTGGCGAAGCGCGACGTTTTTTATCTTTTTTTTTGTTATTGATCAGATCACATATTATACTTGCAGCCTCTCAGAGTCGATTAATCAGAGTCTAACAATATTGAAATAATCGCCAGCAGTTCAAGTTTGAGCACCCCTGCTCTAAACATAAAATCTCTAACACCACATTTTTTTGTTTTCAAGAGAATTCGAATTAAAAAATTTGATTTAGAGAATAATTTTTACATACAAAGCCCTATTCAGTGCTAAATAAATAATTCTATTTGAAAAAAAATTCGAATTCGAATTACGAATGAATCGTAAATTCATAAATTTTACAATTTTCATTAAATGCAGACATGCAGTATTACTTTTCTAAACAGAAAAAAAACTACATTGAAAAGGATTAAATTTAAAATCGGTGTTCTATGAAGGGCTAAAGCTGGGAAAGTAGATAAACTAGAACAATAATTTTTTGTACTTAGGATGTACAGGAAATGGCCAAATTAAAATTTTGAGATTTTTGAAATTTCAGAACAAATTTTCCCCTATTTCGGTTGGAATCTGCGTTCTAGAAAACTTAATGTTTTTTTACCTACTCATTCGCAATGCTGGTCAATCAGCTGCACAACCTGTAATAAGCTATGAGTCAACATACCAAGTGGTGGTGTCCACCTGGATAAAATCCAACTTTTACATTTTAAATGAAACATCCTGTCGGCTATTTTAGATTCTTAAGAAGTCTACAAAATCTCTCCATATATAGCAAATCCCTGTAAGGTGACCCTGTTTGAATTATTTCGCCACTAAACTGTTAAGAATTGAAACTGAATGAACTAAATTTTAAACCGTTAATGCAGGCGAGAAACTTTCGAAAACCTGTTGAAAAGCTTCTTTTGCATTCGGAATAACATTTAATTTACTACAAGTTTGTAAAACCCCACCAGAACTAGGTTACTAATCTATCAGCTGTTTAAATATTTGTTATCTTCGCGCTACCTTAATATAAGCAAAATTGTTTTGAATTTTGGATCAAATAATCGAACTCGACCCTAAATCATAAGCTACTTCGTGATTCATTTAAATTTACGAATTTAAAGAATGCGGTGCGGATGAGACTCAAGAAAAATATCTTGAGTCACGCTTGCAAAAATTTCTTGAATTGAATTTCTTGAGTAGATATTTTTAATAAACACCGGTTTGACGTTTGGCATAATCCAGGCGATTTATCATGATAATAAATTGGGTAAACAAAATTTCGACATTTTTTCCAATTATGCCTAACGACTGTGTACCGGCGTAGACTTGTTTTCATTATCCATATTATGATCATTATGGTATTTAATTTTTTGCTAATGAAAAGTAAACAGTAGGAACAACAAAATAATGTAGACCGGTTTAAAGAGAAGATACGACACGACGCCCCTCAAAATTCAAAATTTTTAGTAAACAATAAATTATTTTCTATTAAAAAAAAAAAAGTAGACCGCTAAAACTAGTTCTGCAGCATTGCCGACCTACCTAAAAATTTAAATAGGTCACTTTTATAATGTACAGCTTACATTAATTTAGATAAAACAGACAATAACAAAAAAATTCTATATAAACACACAGACACAGCTGTTATCATTTTCGTACAAGTTAATCAAGTTGAACGTTAGCTTGTGTCAGAAGCGCACCATTAAAGTTATCAAAAAAAGGAACCCAAAAAATTGATAACAAACTCATAAACAATTGATTTTTTTACGATTTCGCACCAATAAAATTTTATGTAACGCAGAAATTCAGATATGTATTTCGAAATCGCTGCGCCATGAATGTTGTGTGCGATGACGTCTCTTTATTTTTAGGGAGTGTAAAAATATTAAGGCAAATTTACTTACGTTTTTTTGAAAACCCCTTCAACTTTTCTAGCTAAACAACCGACTTAATATCTTGTTATTAATGTATAAAAACATACAAGTTCATATCACTTTCAAGACTATTTTATACTTGGCAAATTTATTAATCACTCATTAATCAAATAAAAGCACACATTTCAACACCAACTTTTTAAATTGATACACCAAAACTTAAACTATTACTTTATTACAGTTTTATTAATTTAATATCAAATTTACATCGAAAATTTTTAAATTACAAGCACTCGCGATCATACTTGTCCATGTAAATCCGCCATTGCTATTTTTCGATCCAACAATGCATTGCGTGTCGTACCAACATGAATTTGTCGTTAAATAAAATTACACCGTTCCGATAATAATCATTGTTTTACATTATTATATAAATTATTGGCTAAATTTAATTAATTTATTAATTAGTATATACTAAATTTAAGAAATAATTGTCCAAATTATTTAAATTTTTAATATACACAACCACGATCGTGTGCATATAAATGCGCGTTCGCGGAAGTACTTCATATACGGCTGGTCGAATTTTTCGTGGCAGTTGACAGATGGGAAGACTATAGATCAGTATTTTCGATTGAAGAAACTATTCACGCAATACACTTTATCCGATTATTGCTTCAGTATCTTCATTAATTTCAAACATTTTATGACTGCTCGTTCTCAGCATCCAAAGCACATAAAATCTGAAATTTGTATCTTTCGAAGACATTCTCGTCATATAAAAATCGGTTTTACAGCAATACTTCTCGGACATTTTTTGTTGTAAATTTCATTCCCTCCAATTTTGTTTATATACATTTTTCTATTTAGTCGCACGGATTCTGAGATATACAGTGACTTAAAAACGTCTCTATAAAAATACAGTAAAAACTGCTGTCGTCTGTATCTCAGAAACGGTGCGACAAAATAGAAAATTTATTTAAACAAAAATGAAAGAAATGAAATTCTCAACAAAAGAAGTCTACATTTCTTTATTAGTTGTACCATTTTTGAGATACAGATGGCAATTTTTAGATGCAGATGGCAATTATACAGAGACTCTTTTAAAACGCGCTGTAACTCAGAAACGGTAAAACGAATAGAAAAATGCAAATAAACAAAAATGAAATGAAAAAATTGAAAAAGCAATTTTTATTTGACAAAAAAGTCTTCAGCAGGTACAATTTAAAATTGCTAACAAAATTGAAGTGTTACGAATCCATTTCATTAAATGATTTAGCCTGGATAATTTTAGAGAATGTTCTAAGCGCGTTGAAAAAGGCAGTAGTTCTAAAACTTTGCTCATGGAAGAAGATCAAACGGAAAAATGAACTAAACCGTAGTCTTAGAAAGTTGCACTCCGGAGGGCGGAAATGTCCGACATATTTAAAAAATAAAAAACAAAGTTTGAAAAACCGTAAATCACAAGGTAAGATCAGATGACTTATGCCCGTACTAATAGTCATGGATTGATCCGAGATTCAAGATCAATTCTCGAAATAACAGCTGTTGCTACGATACGGTCTAAATTCCAGTAATCTCATTGGTAAATTCTAGGATTATCTTGAGTCTCGGATTGATCCGTGACTATTAGTACGGGCATTAGATTTACTTCTTAATTAAAACAGAAATTGTTTAGAGAGGAAGGGTGAAGCTGTAGAAAGCTTTTGGTTCAGACTTTAGAGAGTTGGGTATGCTTAATCAGTCCCTGGGTACCATAATAAAAATCAGGAAGTATCTATCTAAATTCTAAAAGATAGATCACGTGACTGATTCCACTTACATTCTTGATTTATAGAAAACTTGAATTAACATGCTTATGATTTTAGTTACTGATCTGAAATTCGTTGATATGGAATTATAATTTTATTGTGTAGAAGTTTTCTGATAATTTGAATTTTTGAGAGTAATTTGAAGTGTATTACATAGTAAAATCGCTTTACTTTTAATAAAAAAACAAACCAATTTGTTTGAATAATTTTTTTCAATCAAACAAATTTCGTTCAATTTAAAGAAAATATTTTTGGTCAAATAAAAATGTGTTAAATCAAAGAAAAAAATTGTGCTTCATTAAAATTTTTAGTGTATTTAATAACCATTTTTTTTATTTAAACAAATTTTTGTTCAAGCAAACATATTTTATCTAAATAAAATAAAATCTGTTTGCTTTAAAAAAATTATTCAAACAAATTAGTTTTTGTTGTAAAAAAATCATTTCTACTCCTAATTGTATAAATAGCTATTTTGTATCGCAATCAGTTTTCAACGGGCAATTCTACCAATTAAAATAATTTTATATAAAAATTGTGTCACTTTGTGTCTCCCAGTTTCTAGTTTCTAAATTTTAGTTAAAAATTTTCAAAATTTATTTATTTATACAATAAAGTTACAAACATGTAAAAAAACAGCAAAGAATAGAATTGCAGCCCCCCCATTTTTTTAAAATTATTATTATACCTTGATATTTACAAAAAATAATAGATGAATTTTTAAATAACTTCAAAAATTTTACCATTAAATATCTAAATGATTTCTTCAAAAATTTTTGAGGAAAAAGATTCGAAGTTTATTAATTTTTTGTTTATTTAATTATTTATTTATATTTTATATAAATAATATTTTTTATATTTTGTAATAATTATTATTATTATTATGAAGTTAGGTAAAAAATGTGTTTTTATGGAGATGAAGGGGTAAACCAAATTTAAAACTATGAATATTTATAATAAAAATTATTCAAATACAAAATCAGCAATAAATATTTGAGATAAATTTATGTATTCCAATATCAATTATCAGCCGTTCAGATAATATAAAATCAATTGAAATTAAAAAATTCGAAAAATATTTTAAAAAAAGGTTTAAATTTAAAAATTAGAAATTCAGAATTTTTGTAACTAAATGTAAACATATTTATATAAATTTATGTAAAATAAATTATTTGATAAAAATATTAAGTTTTTATATTAAATTTAAAAACAAAAATTAGAAATTTAGTAATTTTTTAACTAATTTTAGGAATTTATTTTGCAATAAATTTAATTGTTTCGTTGATGTAATAATTATTATTACGATGTTAGGTCAAAATGTTTTATTTTTGGGGAAATCAAATTTAATACTCGGAATATTTACAATAAAATTTCTTCAAATATAAATTTAAATAAATACCATAAATCTGTATACTTGGACATCAATCATTAGCCGCTCAAAAAAAATTATAGAAATTTTGTAATTTTTTTAACTCATTTTAAGATAAATAAAATTTTATTATATTTTGATGACAAAAAAAAATAGTTTTTGAAGTTAATTGTAAATAAATGTAATAAAATCTATTTAAAAAATAATGTGAAAAAAAATTTGCGCTGACGTTAACTAAAAATTTTAATTCAAATTATCAAAAAATATTTTCTGTCTATTTTTCAAAGACCAATAATCAAAATATAGAAACATCCGTTTATTATTAATCTGACCACATTACATTCTTTCGAAACCAAGTGTTAATTTAGTTTTAAATAAAAATCAGTTTCTTTTAAAGTAATTCTTTAATTTTCAAAAACTAATCTCGAGAAAATTTTGAAAACAATAATTGCAAAACAATAATCAGTTAATGGTAAAAACAAAATTTAAATTATAATGAAAGAATCAATTTCCTGAACATATCAAAATTAAAGGACCGAATTTTTATACTAATTTATTGATAAATAATAATCACATAGCTAGTAGGACAAAACTTAATGTTTTTTATGATTTTCCTTATTACTTTCGGTACCATTAATTTCACTTTTTTTCCTTAAAGTTTTTTGTAAAACATGAGCGTTCGCGGGTTCAATTCTTTTATAATAATGTTCCTTGGTTTCAACCACTTCAAATCCAAACTTCTTGTAAAAATCAATAGCACCTTCGTTATTAACCTGAACATGCCTGTAAAAGAAGTAACATTTTAAAATAAAATTTTAAATCCCGACACGAAAACTTACAAGAATATACTATCAAATTCGCCATCGTTTTCGACAAAATTCAAAACGTGTTGTACCATCATGGTTCCGATTCCTAAGCGTCGGTAGGGATACAGACAACCCAAAGTCATAATATACAGCCGTCTGGACTTTTCTGAAGTATCGATTCTGCAGCATACAGCTCCCACAACAATATCATTATAATACGCTAATTTTGCCAATTCTCCAGCTTCCAAGACATCTTTATAAAATTTATCATTGTACGATACGGGAAACACCACGGTGTTTAGCTTCTTTAGTTGTTTTATATTGTGTGGGGTAACGTTGCCTAATTCAATATGTGCTCTGCAAAAATGATAAAATAATTTCACGTTGACATAACCTTAAAACTCAAAATTCTTACACTGTCATTTTACTAGGTATAATAATGTAAATTAATTATTTAAAAAATTTAAAACGCGATTGCATTAAATAACTTAACACAGGTAAATATAAAAATTCCGTTTAAAAGTGAATATTTGATTTTCTTCTCGTTAAAAAATACAAACCGCACAAAATATTTAAATGTCAAATATCGTTACCATGATGAGAAATGGTAAGTAACTATAATTTTATTAAGTGCAGTGGCGTATTTCGTTCGGTTTTATCGTCAGTGGCGGCTCGCCGGAAGTCGATAAAAATTGATGAAATAAACGCTTCCATTTTAATTCAAAAGTAGCCAAAAATTAGTCTTTCTGTTTAACTTCAAAAAATTAAAAAATATTTTTAATAATAATTTTTTTAAACGCTGAGATAAATTCGCAAAATTGATGTTGTACAAAAAAGTCCGCAAAAGCATATATTTGTCTTGATTATTTTACACACATTATGCATTCAAAGTCGCACATTGTGATTGTTTAATAGTTGGCAAAATTTAATGAAGACTTTCAACACCGAAAGGATACTTAATAGGTCTGTTCGTTTGCACTGCACTAACTTGCACTGAAAACATCCGTATGACGTCATCAGTTCAACCAAGTTCAATTTCGGACAGCAGTTCTGGGGTCTGCAAACGAACGTTTTTAGTGCAAGTTCGGGCTTTTTAGTACGTCCTCAAGCCACCTCTGACGCTAGTATGTGTGTTTTTAAATTTAATTTTATAAATTTTATAAAATTAAATTTAAAGGGCATACCTTAAGGATTCAAGAGAATTCAACTTTACAAACCTAGTATAACGTTACTGTACTCATAGGTCAGTTGCAGAGTGTAAGTTACACCTAATGTGACCATTTATATTTTTACTCGAAACGGAACTCGATCTGGTAAAAATTAGGGAAGACTGGAGTCAATTGAAATAAAAATAATTTAATCCCTAATACTCAAATGCTAGGAAAGATTTTCGAAAAACTTTTTCTAAAACGCCTAAAACCAATATTGGAGAAAGATTCCCTCATTCCTAACCATCAATTCGGGTTTAGAAGCCATCACGGCACGGTAGAGCAGGTCCACAGAATTATAAAGCAAATTAGCAACGATCTGGAACATAAGAGATACTGTTCTGCGGCATTTCTAGACATAAGCCAAGCATTTGACAAGGTGTGGCATGAAGGTCTATTCTACAAATTAAAGAAGAACTTACCGCACAATTATTATCAGGTATTAAAATCTTACTTGACTAACAGACACTTTTTAGTTAAATATGGTGAAGAATATTCCGAAATGTATCCAATCCAGTCAGGTGTGCCGCAGGGCAGTGTCCTGGGTCCGATTTTGTACTTGATGTACACTGCGGATCTGCCAACAACTAAATCAACAATGGTAGCAACTTTTGCTGACGACACCGCTGTGCTTGCATCACATACTAATCCGAAAGTCGCCTCAACAAACTTACAAAAACACTTAGATAGAATCCAAAGGTGGCTCAAAGTGTGGAGGATAAGAGCCAATGAATCAAAATCTTCGCAAGTTACATTTACCATGAGAAGAGATGATTGCCCACCTGTAACTTTAAATGGTTGCATTCTACCTCATGCTGAAGATGCAAAATATCTGGGCTTACACCTAGACAGAAGACTCACATGGCGTAAACATATATTTAATAAAAGGAAGCAGCTTGGAATAAAATTTAGACAACTGTATTGGTTAATAGGTAAAAATTCACAAGTAAGTTTAGAGAGCAAACTACTAATTTATAAAACAATACTTAAACCGATCTGGACATATGGAATCCAGCTTTGGGGAACTGCAAGCACTTCAAACGTCGAAATACTACAAAGATTTCAAAATAAGACACTTCGAACAATTGTACAAGCTCCGTGGTATGTGCCAAATGATACAATCCATCAAGACCTAAAAATTCCTTCAGTACATAGCGAAATTAAGAATTATTCCGTAAAATATAAAGATCGATTAAAAATGCATCCGAACGAATTGGCAGTGGACTTGCTTGATGATTCACGTGAGATTCGAAGACTGAAACGCTTTAAACCATCGGACCTGACTTCTCGATTCAACTAACTGCTAGTGCGTATACGTATTATGTAGATTATTGCATTTATGTTAACAACTTTGAAAACTTAAAATGAGTGCATTCACTGGAATGTTCTCAACGTGTTATTTTAAAGCCAAATGATTTACTTATTGTTTGTATAAACAGATTGTAAATATTAATTGAAATATAAAAAAAAAAATACTCAAATCTTTATTTTCTAATTCTCTAATCTTTAATCTGTAATTTGTAATCTCTAATCTCTAATCTCTAATTTTTAATCTTCACTCTTCAATAATCTTCAATCTTTAATCTTCAATCTTTAATCTTCAATCTTTAATCTTCAATCTTTAATCTTCAAACTTTAATCTTCAATCTTTAATCTTCAATCTTTAATCTTCAATCTTTAATCTTCAATCTTTAATCTTCAATCTTTAATCTTCAATCTTTAATCTTTAATCTTCAATCTTTAATCTTCAATCTTTAATCTTCAATCTTTAATCTTCAATCTTTAATCTTCAATCTTTAATCTTCAATCTTTAATCTTCAATCTTTAATCTTCAATCTTTAATCTTCAATCTTTAATCTTCAATCTTTAATCTTCAATCTTTAATCTTCAATCTTTAATCTTCAATCTTTAATCTTCAATCTTTAATCTTCAATCTTTAATCTTCAATCTTTAATCTTCAATCTTTAATCTTCAATCTTTAATCTTCAATCTTTAATCTTCAATCTTTAATCTTCAATCTTTAATCTTCAATCTTTAATCTTCAATCTTTAATCTTCAATCTTTAATCTTCAATCTTTAATCTTCAATCTTTAATCTTCAATCTTTAATCTTCAATCTTTAATCTTCAATCTTTAATCTTCAATCTTTAATCTTCAATCTTTAATCTTCAATCTTTAATCTTCAATCTTTAATCTTCAATCTTTAATCTTCAATCTTTAATCTTCAATCTTTAATCTTCAATCTTTAATCTTCAATCTTTAATCTTCAATCTTTAATCTTCAATCTTTAATCTTCAATCTTTAATCTTCAATCTTTAATCTTCAATCTTCAATCTTCAATCTTTAATCTTCAATCTTCAATCTTTAATCTTCAATCTTTAATCTTCAATCTTTAATCTTCAATCTTTAATCTTTAATCTTTAATCTTCAATCTTTAATCTTCAATCTTTAATCTTCAATCTTTAATCTTCAATCTTTAATCTTCAATCTTTAATCTTCAATCTTTAATCTTCAATCTTCAATCTTTAATCTTCAATCTTTAATCTTCAATCTTTAATCTTCAATCTTTAATCTTCAATCTTTAATCTTCAATCTTTAATCTTCAATGTTTAATCTTTAATCTTCAATCTTTAATCTTCAATCTTTAATCTTCAATCTTTAATCTTCAATGTTTAATCTTCAATCTTTAATCTTCAATCTTTAATCTTCAATCTTTAATCTTCAATCTTTAATCTTCAATCTTTAATCTTCAATCTTTAATCTTCAATCTTTAATCTTCAATCTTTAATCTTCAATCTTTAATCTTCAATCTTTAATCTTCAATCTTTAATCTTCACTCTTCAATCTTTAATTTTTAATCTTCAATTTTTAATCTTCAATCTTCAATCTTTAATCTTCAATATTTAATCTCTAATCTTCAATCTTTAATTTTCTTCTATAATATAATTTTTAAAGATAAAAAAATATTAAAAAATCTTAAATATTTGAATTTTACATGCATTAAAATTAATTCAAAAGTCTATCGTTGACCTTGAACTGAAAACGGGACAATTCTGTATCCGAAAGCTTTCCTCAGGGATTCCGGGACAGAGTACCAAAAATAGGAACAGTCCCGTTCAAAGTGAGACGTATGATCACGTTAGTTATACCTAGAGCTCGGCGATATTCAAAATTTGATATCGAATTTCGATAAGTCAAAAACTATCGATAAATTCGATAATCGATAAATTCAATAATCGATAAATTCGATTAATCGATATTTATCGATAATAATTGGAGTATCGATATACATCGAAGTATCGATAATTATTATCAAACTATCCTTAATTATCGAAATAATACGCGTTTTCTTAGAGAACTGACAGTTTCTCAGAAATTGAAAACTAGATGACTGAAAAGTGGCTTATAATTTAAAGTTATTAAAGTTATAAAGTGGGGTCATAATCATAATCATTAACTTAATAAAAATAATAATTTTATTAGTATAGAAATAATTACTATTTAAATTACTAAAAAATATTAAAATAAATTACAAAAAATTATTGAAATTAACAAAATTATAAAAATCATTTTTTAACATAATATTGTCTATTGCAACTCAGAAATACCAGTTGTTTGACGATATTCATGAAATATCGATAATTATCGATATTTATCGATTAATCGATGAAAATTTCCAGCCCTAGTTATACCTATAGTATAACCATTGCGGTGCGTTGCCACTGATGAGTCTGGAAGGGACTCTCAAAACTATGGGTCAAATTGAGAAAATGAGAAGTAAGAAGAAATCAACTGGGCGTCGCTTTTGTTCGCTTTAAAGCCACATAAAATATCGGACCTACGATTCTGCAGATACGCGTACGTTTTTGGACTTTTTATAACCAAAATTACCAAATGATCCATAAAATTTAATGTGTTTATATTAGCAATTTAAATCCTGTTTGTTCTTTTAATACTATACACTATGCAACTTGGCAAAAGCCAAAGTGACTTACTAGGGAATAATTAACGGAGTGGTTTCCCACCCCATGGGGGAGTATTTAGATGCTGGTCCTCAGTTCTTAACTACCATAATTTTGTTAGAAAATCTTTAAATTCCGTGCCTGCTCCGGGAAAAACTTTTGCTCGTGCATATTTTGATTTGTCAAATTAAAAATCAGAAAATAAAATTAAATTATAGTTGAATCTTCGTCCTTGAACAAAAAATGTAAATTATAAGCTATAAACAATTTTAATTAGAATTAAAAAAGAAACACAACACTTTCGAAGATTTACTATAAATCAATGCACAATTATTATTTAAAACTATGTTAAGTGAAGTGTTTACCTTCGACACGTGTGAGTCCACATTTGAATTTTGTAACGCAATATTTTTATGAACTCACAAAAACTACCTAATTAAAATTATTCAAAAATGATTTGAATATTTAAAGAAAATGTTTCATCAACCTGTCTGTTTTATTGAACTAAAATGATTGAGGTAGAACAAAATGAAGATATATGTATGTATGTAATCAGCCCAAAGACAGTTCATGGAGTTGGTTATTGTCATTTTCCTTTCACAAAATTTATTAATATTTATTATATCACTCAGTAAAAAAACATCATTTTTGGGGGCGCTGCTTTTTGTTTTTAAAGAAACATCAATATTAAGATTAACGAAGTCGTTGACAAAATTAATAAAAAAACAAAATAGCAAAATATTTATCAAAAACAACAATAAATTATTAAAATAATTTGTTATTCCCGATTTTTTATTTTGAGATCAGGACCGTAGCCGGATGATTCTAAAGAGAGTCAAAGATTTTAAAAAAAAAAACATAATATATTTTCATAAACGCTGAAAACTACGAATAGGTAAGGTATAATTACGTAAATCCAAAATATGTTTAATATAAATTAATAAATTAAAGAAAAAAAAATTAATAAATAATAACGATTTTTGCATTGTACACTGGATTGGCTTTATTGGATTTATAGGCGTTTACTTATAAAATGTGAAATTTTATTGTTATTTAGGAAAATTAAATTTTTATTTGTTTTTAAAATTTTATATTTGTCCCATTTTAATTTAAGATGAAACTACCCCATTTTGCCAAAAATGGTCGACGGACAAGAGCTTCAAACTTAGAAGGGCTTAAAATTTCTCCGAGATGGAGGAAGAACTGGAGCAACTAGTCGACTCCACAGTGGCTGACATATCTGTATGGATGGCGACTAGGGGTGTGCAGCTGGTTCCGGAGAAGACGGATGCGGTCGTGGTCTCGGGGAAGAGATAGATCAGGCCGGTCCGGGCGGTCACACATAACGAGAGTTGCAACAACTGAGGCATTGAGCAGGATTATTTCAAACCTGAGCGGGCCTGGCCAAACAAAGAGAAGACTCCTGAGTGCCGTAGCGGAATCTATTATGCTGTACGCCGCCGCCCCGATGTGGGTCTCGGCTCTTGAAAGAGTGACGTATAGGCGCCTACTTAAGTCAGCCCAGAGGAGGAGCACCCTGAGGGTATGCAGAGCCTACAGAACGGTATCCACAGAAGCGATACTTGTGTTGGCGTTCCTTCTGCCAATCCACCTCAAGCGGAGATGCGAGACGCCAACTATAGATACGAAAACAAGACCCTTTTCAAAAGTAGGTGTATGGATATCCAAGAGCGGTGGCAGGCCTCCTGGACAGCGTCGGATAAGGGTAGATGGACACATCGCCTGATTCCAGATATAGAACTATGGCTAAACAGGAAACACGGTGAGCTCGCATAAGAAACCACCCAGGCCCGGAGCGGGCATGGATGCTTCAGAAGCTACCTACATCGCTTCGAGAGATCAGATACCCCAAACTGCCTCTTCTGTGGAGAGATAGACGATGCGGAACACACATGCTCACAAAAAAAAGTGTCTATCGCTCATACTTATTTACGCAAGTTTACGAAAACTATGATTTAAAATTATGATTAATTTGAGTTTACAATAAAATAAATCTTCTTCTTCTTCCACTTTTAAGGCTAGGATTGCTCTTGTTTGCCTTGACTTTGGAGTTCTATCTTCTATCGAAGAAAAGCCGAAGTCACTGTGAGCATATTAATTGTTTTACATCTGAGGTAGCTTGCTGGGCTCGCCTCAGATGTGCCCGTAACACTGGATTTTTGTTGATGAAGGCAAATCATCAATCCAAGGGGACCGCCGGCTTTACGTGCCCTCCGAAGCACGGAGACGATCACATAAAATTTTTCTCTCTTTATTTTCTTCTTTTTCTCTTTTCTCTTTTTTTGGACTCTTTCCGGATTTGAACCGGGTACCTCAGTGTTAGCAGTTATTCAACACATACGACCGTCTCAATAATAATTATGTAAATAATAATATAATCTAATAAAATAAATAGTAATACTAAAACAGAAGCAGGATAATGAAATTATAGAGGAACTGAATATAATTGGGAAATGTGATTAATAAATTTAGTAGATATTAGAAGGCAAAAAAAAGAATTGTAATTTTTCTGAAAAATCAGTTTGGAAAATTTTGAAATTGGAATTGAATGGAAAGTTTGGGGGGGGGGAGCTTTTATTACAATGGAAATTATTATCATGGAAATTGCATTGGGAATTATTCCTGAGTTAAAAATATACATTGCTAAGTATCAAAAAGCATTACAATAAATACTATGATTTTGAAATATTTTTTTTATTATTTATTCCAGTTCCAAGACAGGACAACGTCTGTCGGGTCAGCTAGTTCTTAATAATAAAGAATAAAAAATAGAATAGAAATAGATAAAAAGTTAGATTTTTATTTGAAACTCATAAGCTCAAAAATACATTTTCGTTTTTTTAACAAAATCACAAATTGAATTTAAAATCAGAAATATTAGATTTTTAGAAATTAGAATTCCGGTTTGAAACTTATAAGCTCAATAACACTTTTTTGTCCACAATCTCTAGTGTACTGGAGAGTATTCCATACCCCCCAGACTCCCCGGTTTGAAAAACCTAGCTTTGTGTGCTTTTTGTGTTTATATTGTGTACGGTTATTGAAATTTCATTGGGAATTGTTATTTTAATTCGATATTAATAATTATTGTTCTAATATTAGAACAAAATATTTGATGAAATGAATCAAAAGTTTAGTCAAAATAAACAAAAATCGAAAGAATGGAAAAATTAAAACAAAGCTTGCAAATTTATTTTGGCTTATTTTTTGGTTTCCAAGGCAAATTACCTCGGGGGTTTGCCATTGCCTTCCGAAGAAGGTTGATTAGAATGAAGTTCTATGCAACTCCATCCGAGCTTGCACCAGAAATCTTTGTTACATCAGACTGTAATAATTGTGTTTAGAATCTAATCATAATCGGATAAAATAGAAGATGTGAAGCTGTGGATAGAAGATAAGAGAAATGCAAAAAAATTGAAAAACAAAAAAAAAATTTTTTAATTAATCAGAAAATTTTAATACAATTTTATGTATTAAAATAAAAATATGTATTAAAGCAGCACGCTGCTGTTCCTTCTCCAGCGTGTCATTTTTTGGAGAAAAGGGAACACTCGGATTGGTCAAATTTTTTACCAACCAAAAAATATATAAAACCACCGCCGGTACTCCCCCTGGGACGAGTTGCACATCAATCGAGTTTTCAACCAATCGGGTCTAGATGCCCGTCCGCGGACGGGCTTTCCAGTTAGTTAAATATAAAAGCAAAATTTGGCCATTTAGATGTCAAAAATTAAAATTTGTTTATTTTTAGGATTTAATTGCAACCAAAATAAAATACTTAGTCCTGGTTATTCCCAGATGAACAAAAACTTTTTTTTAATATTACAACAGAAGACAGAAACAGAATGCCTCCAGGAATAACAATAATAATAATAATAATACTTTATTGACGGAATATTCCTTATAACAAACAAACAAACATTAATAACAACAACAAAAAAATCATACAAGTAATTATGAAAAATATTACTATAAGTACCATAGTACCTATTGACCAATCAGTCAAATTACAAGGTTAATTTATTTCTTAGCTGTCTTTTAAATTCTTGCTTCGAAATATCAAAGAAAACAACAGTAAGCTGGTTGGCCAGGTTGCAGATTCTGGATAAAGGAGAGTAATTCTTCCCATATGAGGTCTTGTGGTAGTTGATGGAAAACAGTGGTGGATTTCTCAATTCATAAGGATTGACTGAGAAGCTGATCAAATCCAGAATAGAAGAACTTTTAATATGCCCATTTAATAAATTATACAGAAAAACCAATTCTAGGTACGATCTTCTTTTTCCCAACGTTGATATGTTGAGATAACACAAAATGTTGCTATAGTTAGAGCTGTGGTATAAAATATTAAATTTGAAACACATATGTTTAACATATTTCTTTTGAATCCTTTCGATTCTATTTATATATTTGTTGTAATGCGGATTCCAAGCCATTGCTCCATATTCCAACAAAGACCTAACGAGCGATACATAGAGCAAATTGATTACTCGAGGATCCTTAAATTCAACAGATTGTCTAATCACAAATCCTAACATCTTAGAAGCCTTCCCGACCAGCTCATTAATGTGTTTCGAGAAACTTAATTTGCTGTCTACAATTACTCCTAAATCTCTGATATCGGTAACCATCTCTAACACTGTCCCGGCCAGCTGATAACAGAAATTAGATGAAGTATGTTTACGAGAGAAACCTAAAACCTTGCATTTGGAAATATTGAAATCTAATTTATTTAATTTGCACCACGATTCAAGAGCCGACAAATCCTTACAAATCATAATCCAGTCCGATTTATCATTCACCTTTTTATAAATTTTGAGGTCATCGGCATATAGCAGAAACAAACAGTATTTAAAAACATTAATTATGTCGTTTATGTACATGATAAATAGCAGAGGTCCTAAATGAGAACCTTGCGGTACTCCAGAACTAACTAAAATCTCGTTGGAAAGTTTATCTCCAATTTTGACTCTTTGGGTACGATTCGAAAGGTACGATGCTAACCACTTAGTTATGGAGCTACCCATACCCAAGCAATTCAATTTAAATATTAACCTGTGCAAATCAACTCGATCGAACGCTTTGGAGAAGTCGGTATAAATGCAGTCGATATTTGAACCATCTTCCATGCAACGTATAATATATTCTATAAATAAAATTAGGTTTGTTGACGTAGATCTTCCTTTGTAAAAACCGTGTTGTTGTTCAATTATATTGTCCTTAACAGCGTTGTAAAGAATTTCAGTAACAAGAGACTCAAAAAGTTTGGGAATGCACGACAAAATACAAATTGGCCTATAATTTTCCACATTTGACTTACAACCATTTTTATAGATTGGAGTTACTGTAGATATTTTCCAAATATCGGGAAAAACTGATAACTGGATCGACTTGTCAAACAATATCTTTAAAGGCTTCACCAAATTATCGCAGCACCTGTTTAAGAAGATGGAAGGAATTCCATCATATCCAGGATTCCAATATCCACTACATAAATAATAATTTCATGGAGAAGCCGAGAAGCATGTGAAATAGAAGGCAATTAAGACCGCGGGACCAAGTATATTCGGATAATAGCTTTTTGTTTAATTTTAATTTAATTAAAAAACTTAAATAAACGACGTTTTGCAGATTAAACTGTAAGCCCCTGGCTTAGCAATTAAATCTAGGGGAGTAATTTCGTGTTTTTTTTAGATGAGTTAAATTTTAATTATTTGAAGAAAATTCTGTTTTTATTTAATTAAATTATTGTACAATTAAGAAAATTAGTTTTTAAAAGAATTTGAAAATAGAAAAAAATATTAGGTAAAAGAGTAAATTTTATTAAAAGGTAAAATTGAAAATTGATTGATTTATGGTGGAAATTTGTTAAAATTTAAAAGAACGAAGGAATTATATCTGATAGCATGACAGATGTGTAAGTTTATCTTTCTATTTCACGATTTCTATTTATAAATTTCTATTATAAAATTGTTTAAAACAAAATTTACAGTTATACGGGCAGAAAATTTAAAAAAATTTATTTTTCTAGAAAAGCACTGAAAAATGTTTGAAACCTAGAAAAATACAAATTTAAATTGTTTCAAATAAAAAATAATTTCTATTTTCGGAGAGTCTTAATAATATTGAAAAATACAGTTCATTTAACTTTAAAATATTAAAAATTTCTTATCTATTATCTTTTCCATTTTCTTACCGAATATCTTTAGTAGGAAACGTTCTATTTTATTTTTTTAAATAATCGAAATTTTCTAAATTTTTTTTTTACTTTTGAATTGAAATTAAATCCTTTTTTTATCGAAAACACAATTTTATTTTGTAAATTATAGAAAATGTAATAAAAATACATTAAAATAATATTTACTACTACCTACTTATTGGCATTGGACTTCAATAAATTATTAAAAAAAATATGTATTATTATCTAAACCTATAAAATATTGTTTTTTTGTTTAATTTAATTATAAATTTTAATAATGGTATTAAATTTATGATACATAATTTTTATTGCATAGTAAAAATTTAAAAAAATAAAATAAATAATACTTACGTTCTTCGCTTTTAGCACTAAATAATAGTAATAACATTATGAAAAATACAGTCGTGCTCAAATGTAGTCGGCCACCTATAGATTTTTAAGTTTTAGGAATTTGGAAGGCTTTTTAATAAAACTAATTACAAATATAAATTGAAAATATGTTTTTTTAATTATTTTTAATATTTGGTGGCACCACCTTTTGCCTTAAGGACGCCTTTAATGCGATTAGGCATTGTAGCTACTAATTTGTAGCACACATCAGGGGTAATTTTTGCCCATTCTTCAAATATTGCCTGCTTTAATGCCTCTTTTGTTGGAGTTTTATAACGGGCAACCCTCTTCTTTAATATCGCCCATAAATTTTCAATGGGGGACAGGTCAGGACTTTGTGGCGGCCAATCCAAAATGGGAATTTGATTTTCTGTAAACCATCGCTTTGTTTTTTTTGAAGAATGGCATGGTGCATTGTCTTGCTGAAAAATATATTTTGGGTTATCTTCCTCATATAATTTTACTATTGTAGCCTCTAAATGGTCCTGTAAAGTCTCGATGTAGGTGTCCGAGTTCATCCTCCCTTCGCAGATTTTCACTTCGCCGACGCCCCTGGCCGACATTGAGCCCCATATCATGATACTGCCACCCCCAAATTTAACAGTGGGCACAACGTAAGCAGGGTCAAACTCTTCCCCCACCCTTCTCCTTACATAGGTGGATCCAGGCTGACGAAAAAGCTGGAAAGTAACATTCAAAATTAATATTAAATATTAATAATTAATAAAAATAACTAAAATAAGTGTTTAAGGTCCAATTATACAAAAATATTATGTAAAAACATTTTAAAATACGTACCTCTATGTTGCTTTCGTCTGACCAAATTACCTTTGCCCAATCGGCAACATTCCACTTTTTGTAATTTCTTGCAAATTAAAGCCGTTTTTTCATGTGCTGCTCAGTCAAAAGGGGCTTCTTTCGAGCTTTGCGACCGTGTAGCCCCTTTTCCTTCAACCGCCGTCTAACTGTTTGAGACGATAT
The DNA here is from genome assembly GCA_947369205.1 of Cantharis rufa. Lineage (NCBI taxonomy): Eukaryota > Metazoa > Arthropoda > Insecta > Coleoptera > Cantharidae > Cantharis > Cantharis rufa. The sequence continues at coordinate 95,251,801 of OX376303.1, forward strand.
CTCGACCCCACATTGCGCCCTTAGATCACGTGTTAAATCTTTTGAAGTTTTCCTTCGATTTTTTAGTGACAATCTTTCCAAAATGCGATCTTGTCTGGGTGATGTCACACGTTTTCTTCCACTTTTTGGCCGATTTTCTACAGAACCAGTCTCAGCCACTCGCCTCAGGGTATCTTGAACCGTCGCACGCGAACACTTCAATTTTAAAGCAATTTTTCGTTGAGACATACCTGTCGAATCCAAAAAGACAATCTGACTCCGAAGAGCAACACTTAAATGCGGCCGTTTTGGCATGATGTTGTTGCTATCACTTCACAATATTAAACTAAAAGTTAAATTTGTAAAAATTTTACCCTTTAGATTAAATAACAATACCGTTATCGACAGGTACATGTAAACCGTAATATTAAAAATTTACATTATTTCAAAAATGTACCTTATTTTACCGCCCTTTGGTGGAAATTTAAATTTTAATCTCATTAAAGGGTGTTAGGTATATGTATATGTAGCATTCCTTTATAAATTCGGAACGGCTTAATACTTATGACAAAATCTTAGGGTGGCCGACTACATTTGAGCACGACTGTATATTGCAAAAAATTAAGAAATTTATTTGGTATGGTAATTTTGATACCTACACCAGACTATCTAAATCCAGCCTTGACACTAATGAATTAGCCCGATTTTCGACCTTTGCCATAGGGATCTTGCCTATCTTAAGAGATACGAGGTTCATTAAATTAGGTTTTAAGTCCAGCAAATTTAACTAATTTTCACGAACAAATATTTTGAAAAAATATAACTTTTTAGTTTTAATTTTAAGATAATAAAAAAAAATAATCAAAAAAACTCAGTTTTTAATAAATATTCAAATACATATTTCTATTACCATTATTTTATTGTTTTACCAAAATTTGAAATTATATTATTCGTTTTTAAAGGGAACAAAAGAGAATTTTTATGTTTTAATTTAATTTCCAGGCTCGGCGTTTGCACTTTTTAAATGAAGAACAATGGAATATTCTAAAAATGAAAATTACAAAAAAATTGAAATAAAGGAAGAATATAAAGTTTACCATTAAGTTCCAAGCAATACTGGACTTATTGCTCACGCAGTTTGCCTATTTATCATAGAACTGCTTTACCAAAATTTAGTTAAAATTTTTGATTCAAATTTTAAGGAATAATTCATTGTCAAGGTATCACAGCAATATCATGTCATAAATAGTTCTACCTGCATTATCACACTGATAACTGCTTACCTAATGAAAGTTTTTAATTTTTTTAAATGTTTAGGTTTCGAAAAAATAAAACGACAATATTAGTAATGCATTATTGTTTAATTAGGACACACTATAGTTGATTATTAAAATAGATATAATACTAACAAAATACTTGAAAATACTTTTACATTTGTATCAGATATATTTTTTTACATTTAGTTTTATTTAACTGAAAAAAGATGGGAAGCACAAGGGTACAATAATGAGAAGTGAACATCAAATTGTTTGATGTAACATATCACAAGTGAAATTCTCGTCTATACAAGATTATTTCGAACTACAACAATTTCATGTCGTCATCAGCACATAATTCTTAAAACTAGGTTTTCTATAATCTAGATTTGCATTGATAAATGACTGTCTGTGCTTGATAATAAGTATTGAAAAAAGGAATATTTAAATTTATTTAAATGCGTTTAATTATAGAAGTCGAGTACGCTATTGTCAAATGTTCTTTTTTTTTTCTTTGATTTAAAATTCAAATATTCAATTCACAATTAAAAAAAACTTAGTTTTACAATTTTACATAGTAAATACATTGAAATAGGAAATAGTAAATCTCAATATGAGATTTATGAAATTTTATTAAATAAAAATTAATCACTAAACACGAGATCCAAATAAAAATACCAAACTCTCTGCTCTTAACGCAAAAATAAAAATAATTTTGTTGTTAAAGCTGTAGTCTTAATCCAAATATTTCTTTTCATTACAAATAGAATAATATGCTTATTATTGTAGTAATCAAGATGTTAAAATGAATCTATGTGCTAAATATCTGTTTGGGAACGTCGAGTGGACACTTAACAGTCGGGGTCACTAAACTCTAAGTATATCCTTTGAGCCTGTGAAATGTCTGCACGACAGAGTGGACAACGATCGCATCTTGCCGCACAAGAAGAACATGCCACAAAGTGAGCACATGGCAAAAAGGCTGTTTCTATTTGAGAATCCATACAAATCCTGCACGTCATTGCATCCATTATTCTGGTTAACCGTTCATGGGAGTTCTGTAATCAAAAAAACAAAAATAAGTCAAAAGGTTCCAAAGAGAAGGAAGATAAAAACACTTACTCTGCGTTGGTTTCCCTCTATGCAACTGGATCTTGGTTCATCTTCAATATTCTCTGGAAAAAGCTTGCTTTCTTGGTAAAGAGCACGTCTGGCATTGTCGTACACTTCTCTACACGTCCTTCTAATATCAAAAACGTATTTCTTTCCGAGCGTCGAATCTTCATTGAAGATCGATACGATGGTCCCCTTCAAGTCCCGGATACACTGGGTGGTTACTGCACTTCGAACAGTTTCACAACTATAAAACGCGTGCTTTTCCGTTATAGCACGATACAGCCCATTGGCTGATTGACTAGAATCCAATTTGATTTCAAAATTGCTCTCGTTATTATCCATGGCCAAATAACACAGACGAAAGCTTCTCCTATGCGAAGATGCGCTCTGTATTGCCGTGAACGGTACCACCTGCTTCTCTTTACTTTTATCGTAAATCGTGATACCGTGAGGACCCACTCCGACCTCCACCGAGCCGTGCGGTTTGGCGTGAAATATTTCTTCTCCAAAACTCGGCAAAGCCGACACTTCCTTCAACAACCAATACTCCGCGGTGCTAAGTTTCATTCCTTCACATTTTTCGTGTTCACTTATAATCATCTGAATCAAATCTTCCGGTTTTTCGGATAAATCTGCAGGAGAAATGGTGGCAAGTTGCATGTACAAGTGGTGCGATGGATGGAGAGGATCGTAATCGCCAGTTTCGGCTTGAGCAATCAAGGCTATTAATCTCGCAACGACGGACCAGTCTGTTACCAATAAACGTTTATCTATTAAATCCAATTTTGCGTGAAGATAAAACATGTGTCTGAAAGGGAAAATAAGTGTAAGTACGGAGGAGCAAAAAGTTTTGAAAAAAGTTTCTTACCTGGTGGATTCTTGCAGAAGCAAGTGTGGAGGAACCCAGAATTTTACACGGAGGACGAAACGGATGTGTGCCGTGTGACCATGATATCCAACTTGTCTATCAATGGGATTACGCAAATTCAGCCACATTTCTTCGCCTTTATTGTTTTCATATTTTAGTCCAAAATAATCGGACTCGTTTGATATACCAAGATGCTCGCACACCTGTAACAATAAGAGAAGAGATTTAAAAGAGAGAAAAGCAAATTAAATTTATTTCCGTTTACGGTAAATGGGTAGATTACATCGTAACATAATTACGTTTGAAAATATTTACTTATTCAAAATGTTTGAAAAGAATTTGCAGAAAGAAACGCTTTCGTATAAATTTGAGCGCATAAAAGCGTTTAAGTATTATCTTCCTCCACCGGAATAAATTTAGCGAAAGGAACAAAAATTGTTATCATTTCAGATCAATCAGAAATCCCTTAAGCGTTCGTGTTGCATCCAGTTCAAATTAAATAAATTCTTGTAACTTTTAAAGGTACAGTAAACCTGGAACTTCATTAATATAATTTGCAAAGCACATTCATTAATTAGTAATCCTCAAAATTGCCGCGGTTGGAATACTAAAATGTAATTTCCCAAAACCCAAAATGTCTACTTGACTCTTTATTAAATAAAGGGAAAGCGTGATTACATTAGCCAACGAGAAGCTTTTTTTAGTATTACACCGAAAAAAATTAATTGTGCATATTTATACAACAAAATAATGCAACTTTGAAGTGCACAACGTTGTGTAGATTTATTGTAAACAAATAATTTGTTTTTTATATAACGCGTGGTGCTAATTTTCCGGGCAAAATAAATATTAAAAATTGTTTATCGAAGTGTAAAAAGAAATTAAAATCAATCGGCACAGGTCTTTATTCAGTATTGAGTTTTGTTAGGCATTTCGTGTTCGCATTATTGTTCGTTAGGAACAATAAGAATGTGTATTCGTTTGATAACCAGATAATATAATCGCAGCTGTTACGGGTGATTATTTATTGTGCAATTATATAAACTTCAAAATAGACGCAGGGTTAATATTGATTTCGCATTGTGTGCCGCCGGCTAAATGAAAGTAATAAACAAAGCAATATATCGCACTATTGAGCGATCCAGAACAATGGAACAGAACTACAAGAAATCGTCATGCTTTAACGTTGATTGAATTAATGTAAAATTATTAATAATAATTGGATTATCTTTGAACTCGTGTAGAAAATTTGCACAGACGAAGACCTTCGCGTGCATATGTAGCTTGGTGTGTACGTGTGGTTTGGCATGAAGTTCTATTTTCGGCAAATCTTATTTCCGCCAAAATATCATCTCGGTTTAGTTAACCCCAAGAGTATTAATTTCACTTTTAGGACTGCATAATGAGAAACTCTTACAATAATAACGATGAAAGTTAAATTAGCAATTTCTTCCATGACAAACTTTCACTTTTTCGTTAAAAAATTAACGAAACCAAATTATTTTTTTTCAAAACGAAAAATAACTTCATTACCCAACACTCGATAATTTATTATTATACAATTTTTGCGATAAACAAATTACACTTTGTTATTGAACCTACGAATTATTTTTGTAAATATGTAGTATTAAAATTAGTACAAGAGTTTAAATCCATTTGATGTTGTTTACTGTAATATTTTTTATTACTTATTTGTGCAAAGCAATTTGCTTTTAAAGTTGTTTACATTAATAAATAATCTTTTTATGATACCCCCCCCTCCGCGCGAGCGACAAAATTCTGATTACGCCCCTGCCCGTTCCGTTTGATTATATTATAATGTATTTAAACAGCAAGGCAAACTTGAACTTTGACCAATCAAAAACAGTTAACAAATTCAAAAATATTTTCGTTCAGCGTTTACCTACATAACAAAAATTAATCGCCACGTTAAAACAAAATAACAAGGTTAAGTAAATCGGTGAAATTATGCATAATTTTCTGGGATATCGTCGATGTGAACTTTGAACATGATGTAACGAAGTTTCGAAAGTTGGACCAGACGTTCCCCGAGCGTTGGAAAAAAATTAAATTTTGAGAGCGATAATTACAAATAGAATAAAATAGATGGACTTCCATATTACGTGATCCAATTTTAAATTTTACATTAGGAAAACTTTTGAAATTCCCAGTTGTAATTTTCTTGAGTGTGAAATGACGTAAGACCACCTAATCCTTTCAAAGTTTCAGTTGGACGATTTTTCTTCCGAGTGGGAAAGGTGTGGAGTTTTTAAAAAATGAGCAAATTATTATAGGCTTGCATAATAGAAAATCGAATTAAAATAACTCGAGAGAATTTTCGTGAACAGCTCGGATCTATTTATATTCGCTAGAGCGAATTTAACGGAGATTCCGTACGGTAAGAGAAATCGTCGAGGACAGAAATGTTATTAGAATTAAGTAGGAGCGATAGGACCAAAGTCCACTTTATATTTGAGTCACGAATTTCCTGTCGGTGTCGTTCACGAAATCAACTTGAAGTTTGCATAAATTTTTAATTTACTATAATTACGTTCATAAAATGCTTTGCATTAAGAAACGTTAAGAAAAAAAAAGGCTTCCATTTTGGGAAGTCGAAAAAAAGTAGTCTCATTAACATTCTTATTTTCTAAACACTTTTAACCCAATTACTCAGCTAGAGAACAAAGAAATGAAACGTCGAGTAAAAAACATGAGCTGCGCTAAATTATCGCGGTGTTACTAATTTGGAAGAAAATCTCTTTTCTTGCAGCTTCCCTCAATTCCCTTTCTGCGTAGACGAGGAGTTTCATCCGATTCTTTTACTTTTGCCTTCAAACCCTAAACGTCTCGAGATTTTCCAATTTAATGAGAATAGTTGAATATAAACAATGAAACTTTCGGGATAAATTAGAAAAATAGCATTTCCAACTTTTGCTCTTCATAAATCCATCTCGACTTGTGAAAAATTGGCACGAACAAAAAACAATTTTATCTCGCGAGTCTATACATAAAAGTATTCCAATTTTCCACCGATGTCTTATACATCAATCACAAAAGATAAATTTTACTTTAATTCGATGAAGTTTCCTTCGGTCGAGAAACACCTACTACACATACTTTGGAACTTGGGATTTCTGGATTACAAAATTTAAACAATAATCCTGTACGTGTCTAGAAATAATGGTACAAAGTCCACCAAGCAACGATTCCATTTAAATCTCTGATTCAGATGAGAGACCTTGTTATTATTATTATTGATAGTCGTGTGCCGTTTAACATTTAATGAAAGGAACACAGGCGAACACGAGGTAGGCTGTGGGATCTGTGGACTTTGTACCCAGATACGTAACCAAGCAGAAGTTCTCAACTGGAAACGATTTCACTTGCCACCACATTATTTCCTCATTTTTTATTTTTAATTTATTAGAAACTGTCTACTGCATACGATATACTAATTTTCCACTTAAATTTTCAAATCATTCAGAAAGCCACGAATGAGACTTAATTAACGCTCGGATAGCAAAATTAAGTTTAACTTCGATAAAGTCAGGATTAAGCTTGTAATAATTTTAAATCCTTTTCATAACTTGGGAAATTGCATTTCTAAAGAGACGATTAACCAACTAACGCTGTGTAACTTTAATTGTAATCTCCCTTGGAGACAAAATATTATTAGCTCCAAAAAATGGGCCAAGATTAAACATTTTTGTGACCGCTAGCGGGGACACATGGTGGACTTTGTACTGTTTACCTCACAATGTATTTGCAGCAACACTCACGAAATACCAGTTTGTATTCTTGATTGTCCATCTCGCTCGCACATTTTTCTCTTTCTAATAATTACATCTAAAAGGTGAGTTAAAATCCTTTGGCGAAACAAAGGCAAATTGACGAAGGCCTAAGATGCTAAAAATATAGCTTATCTTATCTTGGCGATTAGAAAACGTAAACAATTTAATAACCAAAATATAGTATTATGCGGTATATTTTATCGACGTGGATTAGTACAAAATAAAACATTTTCTTACGTGAAAATGGAAGACCGAAAAACGTGTAACTCGACAAATTAAATTTGCTCTTTGCCATAAGTTCGTTTCGTGTTCTTTAAAAACTGCGAAAATACCTTTCTTTTCGCCAAGCACGATTACTATATCCAACCCAAATTTATTCGCGTGAGCCAAACAAATTGTTTGCACTGTATATTATGTAATACCGAATCAGTTTGTTTTTTCCCATGTTCTATGAAAGGGAGTCACCGGAAAAATTTCATTCGTACGTCAAAACTATGCATTTTACCAAAAAATTGATGAGACAAAAAATTTAGAAAATTTCATCTGGGTTAATTTGTTAGGGAACTATTTTTCTCGTAAATGCGCCAAAAACGAGATATCGACGAAAAACTCAAGTTATGTGCGGTAAAGTATAAATTGCAAGAAAACCACGAGTTTCAAATTAGAAAGATCACAAAACCGAATTTCGTTTCGAAACAATTCGAATCAATTAACGCTTTGAAGTACTTCAAAGTAAATTTTCTTTTGAAGAGAAAAACGCCCAACTAGCATTTTAATTATCGGTTAATTACAACGTGCGGCCGGTAATGGGAACAAAATGTTTGTTAATTACAACTGCAATGCGATTTCTATGGTTTTTAATCAAAATTACGGCTTTATGGCTTAAAGCATCGAAACATGATGAAAACGTCGAAAAATATGTTGCACAGAAAATGGTCAATTAGAACCTTAATGCGATGTGAAAAGTAGATTAAATTTCCGCCCTTACGTGACCTAGTAAAATGCTTTTCCGCCGTGAACGATTTGCAGACGAAATAAACTATAAACACGACTCACTAGCGAAATTAAAACCCCCACGATAGTTTCGACCCTAATAATGGCGATGATGTAATACCAAAAAAGTTGTAACCCTCCCAAGCGATAAACGGGAGATTCATTTCCTCTGTCTTGGGGTGAAAAACACGCGTTATTCACCATTCGACGACGTGTCGTATTTAGACGCACCTAATTTCGGTACAGCTTTTTCACGCTAAAAATTTTTAAAACTCGTTTATTTAAATATAACTTTTCACCTTAAAAAAAAACCAGTCCGTATAAATTTTTGATTTAAAGGGTAAAAAATTAGTTCACGTTCCATCAGTTCGTTTATATTCTTTTTACGTTTTTTTATGTAAAAAAAAACTAATTTCATTATACAAAATAAGACTTAATTTACAAAATAAAATCGTTACATGTTGTAGGTAGGTAGGTATAAATTAAAAAAGTGAGTGAATAATTAAAATTTTTAATTAAAATCTTTTACACTACACAAGGAGAGCTCGAAAACAACTTTTAGCCTTTTAACTTGCAAGAGAGCACTTTCAATTTGGTAAAAATTGCTTTAATTAGTCAAAATAGCAGACGAAATTTTAGGAAGACTTAAAATAGTGTTTCGTTTTTGTGGGTGGTATATTATGTGTGTTTCGGAAGTTCATTGGCTTTGGAGATAAGTGTACACCATCTTGACTCTACGATAAATGTATTTATAACGCGCGATAATCATTAAATTAGTTTGTTTATTTGTAATTTAAAAAATATTCGGGAAAATCTGTAATAAATAAGAAACACTGCCGTAATACCAGAAATAAAATAAAAATAACAAAATGGTCCCTGCGGAATCCAGCAGGAAAGCTTTTACAGGCAAGTTGTCGTAGTAAATAACATCAAAATGTGCGAAAAGCAAAGAAAACTATTGTAGCAAGCAAAAATGTTTCAGATGTGCAATAAAATATCTCCTCGTACAAGAAAGCTTCCAATCATTCTAAATTAGTCAAAACGAAGACCATAATTTATCCTTCGTTAAATAATTAAAACAACAAAAGTTTCCAACTTTAAATGTGCTTTCCGAAGTTTGCAAAACGCATAACTTTGTAACAATGCACAGTGGGACGAAACCCCGAATTTGTACCCATAATTCAAAAACCCAATGAATTCGGGTGAAAGTCGGTACTCGTGGGTTTTTGGGGTCGCTGATTACGAATCGGAAGTCAAAAATCTCAAAAACAAAATGGCGGACCGAAAACGTTAACAAATTTCTTGAAAAACCTAATGGATTCGAGTGAAAGTCGGTACTCGTGGGTTTTTGGGGTCGCTGATTACGAATCGGAAGTCAAAAATCTCAAAAACAAAATGGCGGACCGAAAACGGCAACAAATTTCTTGAAAAACCTAATGGATTCGAGTGAAAGTCGGTACTCGGGGGTTTTTGGGGTCGCTGATGACGAATCCGAAGTCAAAAATCTCAAAAACAAAATGGCGGACCGAAAACGGCAACAAATTTCTTGAAAAACCTAATGGATTCGAGTGAAAGTCGGTACTCGGGGGTTTTTGGGGTCGCTGATGACGAATCCGAAGTCAAAAATCTCAAAAACAAAATGGCGGACCGAAAACGGCAACAAATTTCTTGAAAAACGTAATGGATTCGAGTGAAAGTCGGTACTCAGGGATTTTTGGGGTCGCTGATGACGAATCCGAAGTCAAAAATCTCAAAAACAAAATGGCGGACCGAAAACGGCAACAAATTTCTTGAAAAACCTAATGGATTCGAGTGAAAGTCGGTACTCGGGGGTTTTTGGGGTCGCTGATGACGAATCCGAAGTCAAAAATCTCAAAAACAAAATGGCGGACCGAAAACGGCAACAAATTTCTTGAAAAACGTAATGGATTCGAGTGAAAGTCGGTACTCAGGGATTTTTGGGGTCGCTGATGACGAATCCGAAGTCAAAAATCTCAAAAACAAAATGGTGGGAAATGTTTAGGCATATGCATATACAGGAATAAATACTTTTTATTTTTCAGTGTTAATGTCATGAAATGTGAAGGCTTATAAAATTAGTGGAATACAATTTCCTCATCCGAATCATCATCGTCAAATTCAGAATCTGTTTCTACTGTAGATTGACTTGTTATTGTAGGTGGGATCAACAATTCTACAGCTTCCGGAGTTAAACTTCGCATTTTCTTCTGTGGCAATTTACGGAGGCTAGAAATGTACGGATCAGATGTTACCATCAGCCGGTTCCAAACATCTTCCATTGTTTTTGATCTCGAACACTTTCGTGATAAATTTTCTCGGATACTTTTGATGTCCTTGTTCCGAGCTTCCTGAGCATCTTCAGATAACTGGCCGATTGGTAACAATGCATGAGCTATTATTTCTGGTCCATGGATCAGAAGTTTGTGCACCGAAGTAGGCATATAATACCACGGGTAAAGCTGTACCCGTGTACAAATAGTCGTGCAGTTTCTATTGCATAGTTTCGAAATTTGTCGATATTAATCGCACGGCCACTCGAAATAGCCTGCAGAATAGCGTAGAAGCGTGTGATTAATTGTTCGTCGACACCTGTTATCATTGCAGACACCGTAGAGTTTTCGAAAAAGCGCCGAGCTGTATTCCCATCATTAGTACTGCCGAATCCAGGCTTCGGATAATCGACGATTAGTCCTAATTGCGTTTGAAAGCCCTTTTGAACAACCCTCTTGCTCTCTTGTACAATCCGCTTTTCTTCCTCAGTACGTGCTTGCCATTTCTTTATTTTCATTTTGTAGGACAAATGTAAGCAACATTCGAAAAAACGTATCCACCCATGCAAAGTAGATAGTCCGAACTTGAAATTATCTTCGTTGACTGTTCGTTCGAGAAGAGCATCGATGTCGTTGAAATTTTTGGATGTAGCTCCACATAGGTAGCAACGTAGAGCCGAACTCGTTGATGTCAATGCGTTACAAACTTTCCCATCGATCATTGTTAATGTCATTTGAAATGCAACTGAGATTTCGTTCTGATTTATGATTGTTTCGTAAGGAACAAGTGTCTTTATCTGGTCATTGATGTATCGTTCTTCGTCGACTGTTGAATCCGTGTTTTCGTGCAGAAACTGTAATCTTAGTGGTCTACAAAACCGTGGAGATGAAGGCCTGGGGTTCTTCCAAATCACAATTTCAGCATTCGATTTACAATCGACAGATACGAGTTGTAATGGCACAACCGAAGTGAAGAACACACTTGTATCCGAAATGCTGTCATCTTCAAATTTCTGCTTGTATGCACTTTGTCCAGAGCTTCCGTCACAGCCCCATTTGCAAATGAGGGTCATCTTTTTTACATCCTCATCTGCTATACTCGAAATAACTTCCCGTTGAAGTAATAGAATACGCTGGACAGTATGGTTCTACAAAGCCTGTAACTGAACTTCTGCTTTGCTCTCTGTAATAGTAATAGCCGTATGGGGTGGATAACAGAGTTTTTTGGCTTCTGCTACTTTATAAAGTAGCAGAAAATTAGAAATTGATTTGCATACGAGTACTTGCAATATTTAACGTAAACTACAATTAATAAAATACCATGACACTCATTGGATAAACTGAATTCTTTCTGCGTAGTCGCTCACGCTTACTAAAAAACTACGCTAAGTAGCAAAAAGTAGCAGATGATCTAAAACGTTTTCGATAGTTGAAAGACTGATCTAGAACCTAAGACTTGAATCAAAGTCCAGTCTCCTCAAGTTCCCTACTTTTTGTCCATTTGAAAGTATGTCTCAAAAATTATATCGTTTTCATAGGGTACCAAACATGGTCGTATTTCAAGCAGATGAACGTGACTTTTCAATTTAACTCATACAGAAATATTTTCTACATACCTCCAGGAGTAGAATCCATTTTGAAAAATCAAAATCGCTTAAATAACTTTCGAGTTATTGATCTTTGAAGTTCACTGTTTTTCCTCACGTTTTCACTCGCCGCGTGCACTCTCAACGAAGGCTGACTTTGAACTAATGTATCGAGCCAGGTATAGAACGGACGACCATACCCTTCGAGGTTTGAATGCACCAATCATTTCTCTACCCCACCCGAGGGTCGAAATTCCTCGAATCCAAAATTCACTTTTCGGAATTATGGGCACGAATTCGGGGTTTCGTCCCACTGTGCAATGCGAAGAATTTAATATGCAAAACAAGGCAATAATCCTTCAAACTGATATTTAATTTGACCTCCTCCGTTCCTTCCAGCATGCTTCTATACGCGAATCAAAGATTCAAAAAGTTAACATATTATACTACGTAAAATGCGTTGTCTTGCTTGTATATTCAAATTAGAGAATCCATTCGCAAACTGTTACACAACAACATAAACAACATACATTATGTAAATATTCCATAACAAACATGGCGTAGAAGAGTTATTGGTTGTAAACACGAAAATTTCATGTTGAAAATATCGAAGTCTTTAATTAAAATTTCAACCTAAATTTTAAATTTTCTTTTGTGCTTCACTTCGCTTCACAAGCAGAACCACCGCAATTAAAACTTTGCATGATCGCACTTTTCAATATCAATGGGATAATGATGATGGTACTCATTTTCAAGTTGGAAACTTCGACAAACGTAATTTCTTGGTCAAACAAATATGCGAGATCCATAAATCTCAACGTGAAGTAGCTACCTCCATCAAGCATTGAAATTTAACAAGAACGCAAATTTAACCGAGCTCAAAACAAGAGTTACTTCAACGCCGTAAAATGTTGTCGACCATACGACAAGCAGCAGCTTTCGCCGAGGCGGAGTGGCGAGTAAAACTTGATATGTAATATTTTTATTATAAAAGTAAAATATTACGCGTTAACGAGATCGGTAAATTGCACGTTATTTTTACGTGAAAATTACAAACCAGAACGACGACCGACCATTGCATTCTAAGCCGCCATCGCAATTTAAAAAGAAAAAAAAAGGAAAATTTAATTTAAATTGCTTTCAGACTTACGATTGAAACCTTTTGAATGCAATTAAAATGAAAACAGAAAAAAACGGTAAAAAATGTTAAGCAAAATGAAAAGACCAGGCCACAAAGCATTATAACAAACATAATTTATGAAGCTTAACGCAATTTAAAAGCATATGCGGGCAACACAAATGCTAAAATCGATATATGGAAAAATAAGACGATAATTTTCATTTCGAATTAATTTTCTTTCACTTTGAAGATAACGCTACAAAAATTTGATCGGCTTTGCTTTTTTTGTAACATCGTGGGCAGGCTTAATTTTGATGATTCACTGGCAGCAATTTTGGCCAACAAAATATTTGGTAGAAAATTTATGGCCGTTGAGTGTGTGGAAATTTCCAGTTTAAGTGAAATTTAAGGGAACTGTTATTTTCTTTTCTAAATTGAACTATTATTTTTATTGTTTTTGTTGTGGCTTCCCATTTATTAACAAACTGCTTGTTTCGCGTATAGTACGCCTCAAGGAAGAGACGGATTTGGAGATTACCCTCGTCCCGGCGAATTTATGATTAGGATCACCCTGTATTTACATTTCTAAAGTTAGTTCTGTTTTTGTCAGACCCCATTCCAGTAAAAATATTCTTCAAACATCTGCTAATTATAATGTAAGATCTCACTAGAAGCCTTTATCAAGTCTAAACCAAAACACGCCCTAACAAAATAAGGATTAAAGCAAATATGCAAAATAAACACAATGTACGGCTGTGTATTTGTATTAAAATAACTTATTAAGTATAAACCACCTACATACATGTTGCTGTGATCACGCTCGTGGCGAGTGGTTTCTTGCTCTTTTTTCCAACTGGCACACAGCCAAAATTCTTTAAAATATCACTATCACGAACTCGATACGTGATAATCCATTTTAACGGCTCGAAAATTGGATTGAAACGTGAAGGATTACTTAATTTCACTAAATTAATATTCAATAAGAAGTTTGCTTACAACGTCATAAATAATTTTCAACGCCCAAATTAAATTTTCAAATTTGTCAGCCCCAGTTATACGTTTCGGGGCTGAAACTAATATTTCATTGTAGCACCTTTGAAATTAAATTAATTTATCAACAAAAGTAATTTTTCAAAGAAGCGCTTAAAACAAAGAGTTAATAAGGTTCAACGTCGAAATTATTTGTTTGCTTACAGCTTACTACTTCAACTTTCAATCTAGTAAATGTTTATTTATAATAATATAATTTAGTCCAATTATTCCAGCATTTGAATTATAAATTTTATACCTAGTTTTCGGGATGTTATAAAATAAAGCGCGCACGAATGGATTAACGGGATTTCGATTAATTCTACGCAATAAAAAAACTAAAGTTTGAGAAACGCTGAATCAAGAAAACCTCGCCTATGTTTGCACGTCTTATCTGCAATATTTTCTATTATTGATATTACTTTAATTTTGCAAAATTAACATATAAATTGCTTATCTACACACACATGTGTACACAAGTATGCGGTATATTTTTGCACTTTTCAGTAAAAATACGTAGTATAGAATTTAATAAATAAATGCACAGCAATTGTACGCAAAAATTTATTTATGTGGGCAAAGCGAAAAATAAAAGAAATTGCAATTAAAATTTCGATTGAAAAAAAAAACAAACAAGAGAAATAAAAATAAAATGCTGATTGTTTGTTGAGCTACTTCAGGTCTCTCGTAAAATTTAAAAACCATATCAAGGCAATTTTAATAAAAAGGGCATTTGAAACTGTCATGTTTCACTTTTGGTTTTACGACTTATTCCGTATTTTACATTTAAAAACATAAAATAAGCAATTATTCCGTATACTCCAAAATACATTTTTCATTTTATGTAATGTCACAAAAACTTCCTTTCATAATTTATCTATATTCATCACATTTTAACGACATCGCTCGAGAATCCATTAAGAGCATGAGGAAAAGACATTTGCATTTAAAATATATTCCACACTAAAACGAAACTGATATTAAGTACCGATTTAGTAAATCCACTAAGCAGATTCTGGATATTACAGGGTAGTACTACTAATGTAATGGATTTTCGCTGAAATAATGCAAGCACGAGTTAATTAAGGCCTTTTTGTGCATCAAACTGGGCAAACCAAGTTATAAAATTACAAAAATGTTTAATTCATTTCTCATTATACATTTATAGATTCAGTTATGTAGTAAATACTGGAAACACGCCTTTTAATAATTATTATCTTTTCATGATGAGAAAAATAGAAGAGTGTGCAGTAGTCGTGTTCTTCATTTTTCACTTCGCCAAATGATAGCGCAGAGTAAATAATTAGAGAGAAAAAAAAGTTCCCGAGATAGTAGCAATAAAAAACTAACGTAAGTGGTTATTACGTTTTGAAACATTTTAGAAAACAAAGCTCTTGACCTATCGACTATTTTCATCTTCACTAGGAAACCGTTAAAACAAAACACTCGAGTTCAAACTCTCACCAGAACAATTGAATTGTGTTAGTGTAATAATAATAATAATAATTCGTAACAATTATATTAAGCTAATGTAATTTTTTTCCATTCTCAATTGTTGCCATTAATTGTTATGTATTCAAATTTAAAATGACTGCAATAAAAAGGAATTTCCATTATACTTTTAAATTTTCAGTGCACAGTAGTTGCTGCTCCGCACAGAGACAAGAAAAATCCAGCTCGTTTTGCTCGTGGTGGTCTTTTTGTGGTTAATTTTAAACGGCGCAGAAATTATTAGCATATTAGCAATTGAATTTAAGCAGGAAGCGAGATATTCGCACAGGATATCATTGTTTGTATCTTTAAACAAATTAATCCAAAATTATTGTTTTTGGCGACAAATTTGTATCGCCTCGTCTTGCAAAATCACTCATACTCCACGTGATCTCCGTTTACTTCCAAGGTTGAAGCTTTTTTTATTTAGCATCATTATACATATTTGCAATAAAAATAATTTAATTAAATTCGTTAGGCGTAATTACCATCATTAAAGGAGATGAGTATCTAAGTTACGTGAGATTTGTTGCATACGCCAAATCCATCTCGATATTTTATGAACTGGGCTTGTCGTAATTATTGCTTGCCATTAATTGATTTTACATTAGTAAACCGAGATAAGTTAATTTTCTTGAGATTATTCAAGAGCATTTCCTAATGGAGAATAACATTCTGCCGCCATTTTGCACAGCAAAACTGGTGCACAGTCCTATACTCGATACGATTATTTACAGGAAAACAATAGAAAATATAGTAGCCACGTGCGCACCTTGAATAATAATAGATATATACAAAAATTGAAACTTAATAGAAAACAATACGAGGTCGCAAAACCAGGAAAGATAAACAGAATGAAAAAATATGATTCAATTTTTTATCTTCCGCTTATAATAATATCTAGCGTTTAAAATGGAAATTAGGTGAGTAAGTCTGAAAATGAAATATTTAAAATTTTTGTTAATACTGCGTAAATGTTGCGAAATTTAGAAAATTCATTTTCCCAAGTTAATATGTAAATATTTCATAAAATATTATTCAAAATGTGCAAAAGCTTGTCAAATTTTAAAGCAGACAAAAATTCTACATCAATCTAAATAAGAAGTAAAATCGATTATGGAAAAAATGGATTTAAATTTGGAAAATTAGAAAAAAAAAGTAACTAAGTGTATGATTGCAATTTAATGAAAACAAATTTGTATCGAACCCAAATTAGTGGGAAAAATTGCTATAATTGAGATAATTGTACAAATTACCCGCAGTAAACAACGGCGTATTCATTAAAATTATAAATAATTATGGTCGAGGTGCTCAGTACAAACAAATTTAATTTTATAACAATTTCAAGCACGATTAACTTTTTGCTGAGCAATTAGGAAAATAAGCATACATTTTGATATTGGCTACAATTAAAATTGTATACATGATATTCCATAAAAAGGCGTAATTTTATCGGATATAGCCGGTTTTCTCGAGAGTAAATAAATGGTAAAAGTTGTAAAAATTTCGAAGAGAGATAGTGCGTTCTGGAAAGATAACTTACTACATACATTTTGTTACTGTCTTATCAGTTCTCCTATCCTATACAGTAACCGAGAACAAATTTAGATAGACAAGTTGCCGCCTCCGAGAAAGCCGGCCTAAAACATTTACTCTTTCAATTTTCATTTTCTTGACGAAATCGTTTAACCAAAAATAGAGCCAAATAAAAACCTGGAGATACACGCTTTTTTATAAAAAGGAAAACCATTATGATTGTCAATGAAAGGAAAACTTGGGAATAACAAGAAGGGAGTATCTGATATTAGACGTAAAGCGTGAAGCTTTTATAGGTGGACGAAAAGATACATTTTCGAGCAATTATTGATTTTGTGTTTGGCTTTCAACTTGGCCCAAGTTTTAAATAATCTTCAAGGTATATAGGTACTAATGCACAGGACGTTGCCTTTCTTAATTTATCGCGGCGCCTATCGACTTTTCATTTGTTCTAAACTACGAACGGAATCGAAAAGACGTGAAATAAAGTAATGACCACCTTTTTTAGGGTCCGGATTAAATGACTTCTCGTTTCATACATCACGGTCCGATATAAAAGGAGTTAAAATAACAATGGAACTCAATAAAACATTTTTGTACCCAACTGGGAAGTTTTTTTTGAGATAAGAATATTACAAATTGACTCGTTGTGTGTTCAAAAATCTTCACTCAACCAAAAACTGTTACGTACATAATGAAATTTCATCAGCCAAACTAAATTTAAAATTTCAAATATTATTGTGTATTAATGTTGCACGGCTAGAAGATAACTGCGGCCGGCTCCGGCCACTAAAACAAATAATCGACACTTTTTAAAAATATAATTTTTTCACTTTTGTCGTGGATCTTTCAAATAATTAGGGTCTCCGGGTGAAAAGTTAATTATCATCGCGGTTGAAATAACCGCTTATCTTGAAGCAATTGGAAATGAGAAAAAAAATTGTTATCACGAATTTATAATTTATTATAATTAAAAGTAGTTGACGTAATTTCGATCGCTCATTTGTTACTAACCGAAAAGAAATCAATTTCTATAAATATCACAAATTTGTATACACACATAACATATTAGAATTTCAGGTTTTAAGAAAATCAAAAAAATAAAACGCCGGAGAAAGGAATATTAAACGTACGAACTAATCCTTCAAATTTTCCAGAAATTAAATTTAATCTTCACCGATGTGAGAAAAATCCAATTTAAAAACGCGATCTTATTTGATGGTTTCAGAATCGAAAAAACGAGAAGATTTCGTCGGATTAAATTTGTTATCAAAATTATCCCAATTTCGGTTGTTTGATTAAATATAGCAAGTGGAAAGCGTCGTTTAAAATTTTGACGAAGAGGAAAGAAACAAATTGAAACTCGAGAGTCGAAATATAGAATTTTGAGATCTCGGATAGCCCAATTAAGTTACATTCGAATTACGTAATGCACTGTACAAATATCTTTGTTTCGGTTTTTCTTGATTAAATTGATATTAAAATCGGTCCTCTCGATCATCGATAATATTATCAAAGATTCCAATTTATTAAATTGCAAAATAAACAACAAATTCTACTTTCGAACTTTGTACCTATCCATTTCACATGAGTATTAACTTCTACCTGTATTTGAACGTTGGACTTTGCACCTACGTTACTAAATTGGACTTTGGAACCATCAACATAAAATTAAAAAAGGCACGGCCGGAATATTAAAAATATTTTTAAATTCATTACATAGGAGGTTCCAAAATCGCAAAGCATAACATTGGTTCAATGATTTCATTATTCAAAGCACAATAATATTCATCTTTCCGTGTTCAATTTTCGAATTGACAAAGGAAAAAAGTTTTCCCAAAAACTCCCTCCGAGACCTTATTTTGAACTTTACGGTAATTCGAAGTGATGCAACCACATTCGTATGTGGAGTACAGTTACATGAACTATCAACATCCAAGAATAAACCGATCTATATTTTTCAATCCGAGAGAGAGCATTTTCTCTCGTGAACCATTTTTAGAAATTTATTTTCGAAAATTCTGTGCCACTAAAACTTTACACGCTCCGGTTGCCTGACTCGAAACAAAGAAAATCCTAAGGTTATTGAAACTTGAAAAGTCATACATGTAAAAATTAAAAACCGCAGGCCGGATAAACAAGTTTCTAAAAAAAGGAACTTTTTTTATTCCACATCTCCGTCTTAACGCGAAGAATTAAACGTTTTCAAAAATAATAATATGGTAATTTTAAAAATACTTTTTCTTGACATATTTTCGTATTTCGATCAAGGCAAGCGAAGGTACGAAGGCGAAGAAAATTTTTCTGCAAATTACTATTTAAAAAATTAAAATATAGAAAGTTGCGTGGATATGTAAGCATAATAGAAAAAAATAAAACTGACCTTTTGGAGACACTCGTGACCAATGGCTTTTGGATCTACGCGAACTTCAAAAATCACAGAATTAGGTTGACTAATTAAACACCACATTTTGAAAGATTCAGTTTTCAAATATCAAGAAAAATTCGGGCTAGCGACGCTTAGGCTAGCAAAAAATACTGATCACCTGGTAAAATCGTAATGTTCTATAATGTTTACAGCGAACCGTTTGTTGTATAAACTCTTTGCGCATTTTACAACAACGTCCATACTCTAACACAGTTTGGACAATATTAAATCGAACTTGATTCTCTCTCTACTATAAGCATTCAAACTCGCACCAATCCGACGCCTATCGCCCATCCTTTACTGGCCAAGCCCGAAAAACGGAGCCAACCGCCAGCACAAGCGCATTCTAAACGCACACGATTATTCCATTTCCTGGCACAAGCGAAGACAATCCCAAACAGCTGTTCTACATAAATAAAATCAAATAACTTCGGGAAAATTATTTTTTACGTGCCACCCCCACACGGCGGAATCAAAACAGACAAAGGAGTTGCATTTGGCCAATATAACATCAAAACATTTCCGCTAAGTGTTCCAAATTTTGTAAATAAAATTGAACTTTGTACGACAGTACGTCTGAGATAATAGCACACATTTTTGAATACATCCAGCAGTACTCAATGCATTCTCTCAAAATATCCAGCACGTGTTTGGTACATGAAGTGTCGATTAATAACTTATATTTGAGTATCGACAACCACTCATATTAAAAATATCGTTTAAAGAAATTATTACCTTTCATATAATTAACCTTCTTTTATTTATGTCAATAAAGTCTTAAATAGATTTTAGTGATATTTTAAAAAAAGTATCACGAAGCCAACAACTGCACCATAAAAATATATATTTTGCTCGATGATATTGTATTGTATGTTCAACTTCATAATATAGATGAAGTTACCCTTAATAAACCCAAAATATGCTTTTGCTAAACAAATAATCTAATTATTTGAATATTGCAAATTAAATTGTTTGCGAGACAATAAACCTATTATCGCCTAATTAAATAACAGGTCAACACATTAAATTCAAAAAAACATCCTGATTATAATTATTTTAGTATTTAGTGATAAGTTATCGTTATCTAACCGAAAATTCAACTTTTTTCTTCAATTATTTTGAAAGTGCATTGCTTTTATGAAATTAAAAATTTAAGACTGCATCGATATTTTATTGCCCATTAAAAATTAATTAAAATAAATATTTAATAATTGAAATAATTAAAAATTAACAAAAAAATTTCAATTAATTTTTTATCTGTGTAATATCTAAGTGGGTCAAAATGAGAATCTTATTTATTATAAAGCCAAGCGGACACTAGCAGGTTAGGCTCTTCGTGATGGATCTTCTAGAATTTGAATGAACTGGAAACCCTTTTTTGGTTTACTTCTTGTTTTTAAAACAAGTAGATTTAATCAGGCGATTTTCGCCTCATGTCAATTTGACTCGTCTCATCAGATAGTAAAAAACTTCAATAAACTTTCTTTTTTATGTAAATTAATGATTTATTTACTATATTTCCAGATATCGTGAGAAAACCTACGTGGAAAATTGAAATTAACAGCATAGCTTTCGGTTAAAATTTTAATGTACTAAATGCTTTTGTTCGAAGGATTTTAATGAGATATCCATTTGGAAGCCTTTAAAAAAATACAAATTTTGTGTTTTATAAACTATTAACATATTTGACGAAATTGTGCGAATTTAAAAAACGTAATTTACAATGCAAAATTGTGCCAAGATAAATCTTTTTTTCATTTTTCATTCATCCGATTTTTAATGAAAATTGAAATTTAGAACTTCAGCCAGGAGCTCTCAATTGACCATGTAAAAAAATTATTATTTTATCCCCTAAGGTAATTTCACATCAACCCTCTTTTACCAGGGTTCTTCATTCATTCTTCGATCCTTTAAGGGTGAATTTAAGTTCATTTAAGTAAAACTCTGAAATAAATTTTCAGGTATTAGTTGTAGGTAAGAATAAAAATAAAATAAAATAAAGGAGCACTCTTCAAGAACGTTCCTCAATTTATAAACAAAATAAAATCATCAATTTAGTTCTTAAAAATTATTTAAATAATAGGAACTACATTGATAATTTAATTTTGTTACTTTATTGGGGTAGGAATAGTTAAAATCTTGTTAATCCATTCATGCGTGTCACTTTGAAATACATTTTATCCGGGTCAGGACATTTGGGCGCCGGTAAAAAGAGTTATTTGAAATTGAAAAATATTTCAATTGAAAATACACCGTGACCCACAAGACCTCGGACAAACGTTTTTAAGAAAAAAAAACTATTTAAACGCAACAATTCAAAAACGTATAAATGGATAACAATTAACAACAACTTTATGTACATCATAAATTATAAAATTTCAAAGTGGCTTCCTTCTGCGTGGTTACAGAGCTTTAAACGTCGAATGAAATTTTCGGCCGTTTTTCGTATTACCTCTTCTAGGGATATTTTGTCCCATTCCTGACGCAAAGATTGTTTTAGTGATTCCAAACTTTTGTGGGGTTTTGCACAGGCCCTGACCTCTAAAATTAACCATATGGCGTAAATCTGGTGAGTATAGAGGCCATTCAGTGGAACTGATAAAATCAAGAAAATTGATTCGGCACCACTCTTGCGTAGTTTTCGACTTATGGGCAGGTGCAAAGTCTTGTTGAAAGGTCAATGTTGGTCAGCAAAGTGCTGTTGGGCCCACGGAAAAACTACAGCCTCTAAAAAAATTTTTACTCCTTCTTCCACAAAAACTAAAGGTGTTTTACCGGTAGCACAAATACCGCCCCAAACCATGTCAGACTGCGGGAATTGGCGATGAACAACAATAGCAAGAGGTCCGGGTGTTTTTCTGACAAATACCTATCACTTTGACGATTGTGAAATTGTTCAATAGTAAAAATTTTTTTTCATCAGTAAAAATGAAATTTTCCCATTGTTCAGCAGCGGTGCGGCGTAGAAGAGCATGGCATCGTTGAAGTTGTACTCATTTGTTTTCATCACTTATCATTTGGGCTTTTCGCAGCTTATAAGGCTTCTTCTTAACTTTATTTTTAGCTATTCGTCCAGCCGAATTTCGCGCGATTCCAGTTTCACGAACCACTTTTCGCATCGACAGACAGTCTCGGATTTCTTTGAATCCGAAGTTTTATGATATTGCGATTCCCGCGAGTGTTGGCAGAACATTCTTTTCCTCTTCCCGGTCGCTCTTTGAAGTTTGACGGCGTCGGAAACTGTTTGTCGAGGAATTTTAAGCATTCGAACTATTTCAGATTGACAATTTCCAGCTTCAAATAACGATAAAATTGCGCTTCGACTTTTTGACATCTTGTCACTCACAAACTTAAGGTTTGTGGTCTTAAAGGTTCCGGCGCCCAAAATTCAAGCGCCTAAAAATCCGGAGCCCAAAAATCCGGCACCCAAGAGCTGGCACCCAAATGTCACGTACCGCATTTTTTCTCTTTTCACCTCCCCAGGGAACTAATTTTGAAAAAATAGTTCTTATTCTATGCTTACACTATGCAAGGAATATACTTCCTAATTTTCATGTTTCTATGGGTACAGTGGTTACAGCTGGATGTTGATGAGTCTGTCAGTCAATACTTGGACATTTATATATTTTACATTAGAATTATGTACAAAACTCATTCACTTGTTCCTTCACTCCATCGGCAACCTTCTACCAATCGAGAAAAAAAAATCTGCTGAAAGAAAATCCAGAAGTAACTTTATCTGAAAATATTATTAACGAGAATCGAAACAGCGAAATGGTGTCTGAACCAAATTACGAAGAATTAAAAAAATTAATTGAAAAATGGGTTACTGTCAGTTAATCGATACCACAAAGTTAACTTTTTCCTAAAGACCATTACTTAGAAAGAGAACAATTTTCTGAGCATTAAAAGAAATGGTTGCGGATTATCCATTAGTTTTCGAGAAAACTGCATTTAAAAATCAAAATCTTGCATGTATTTTCGATATGGAGTCATAGGGAGTCAGGTAGTCATAAATGTAGGTTAACCCTTAAATTTGGCTTAACTTACGATGGAAAAACTGAGCCTTAAAGGGTTAAAGAACTTATTAATTGTACCGAATGAATACTTTTGTATAAATGCACACCGGAAACAATTTTGATTATTGGTTAGGGGCTGTTCACAAATTACGTAACGCAATTTTTGACGTTTTTTAACCCCCCCCCCCCATTGTAACAGATCATAACAAATTGCACGACCTCCTAACTAAATTTAATATTCAGAAATGATATCTAATTTTTTGATAAAAAAGAAATTTTTTTGTTACGTAACATTTTGAAAAACACATGTTACGGTGGGGGGCGGGCCCCATCGTAACAAATTGTCAACCCCCCCCCCCTAGGCCGTTGCGTAATTTGTGAACAGCCCCTTAGTAATACATAATACTAAATATCAGTTTTGTGTATTGTGACAATCAAAATTAAAAACTTAAAATAAAAATGACAGAAGGTCACAGGCACACAACTAGGCGTTTTTGACTTTTTCAAATTTAAAAAAAATGTCTCTATCAATCAATTTAATTCATAGAATATTTATTCCACTTTATTCTCCGGTTTCTGAATATTTACAGCACAGCATCAATAAAACTATTGAATTTAAATATATATGCTGTTCTGGACTTTATTGTAATTTCTATTGTTTTACATTGGTGGAATTATGTAATACTTCCCAAAAATCATCAATAAGTTTTTATAAACAATCAATTACTGAATAAAATATTACAACAAAAAGTTTGGTTTTACCAAAATTAAAAATAGTTACTAATATCGACTGCTTTGGAAATTACTAGGATGCAGACAACGAGAGATCAAACTCCGAGTAAAGACACCAATTAATTAGTCATTCTTATTATAGAACTAAATTATATACAGGTTAAAATTATTATAAAAAATTAGTATCATTAAGTTATAAATAATTCGCAAAATACAATGACAAGTAATCGCTATTGTCAGGAGCGGATTGGGAATATTTATATGCCGTTGGCTGGCCATATCCGGCCCCAAATGTGTTCACTCCTATGTTTTGGTATTTTTAAATGGATTTCGCTTTTTTGTTGTAATGATGAACTTTTTTAAATTTTGGAAAGAACATAGGTAATGTTTTTTTAATAAACTAGAATTAGAAAATAATAATTTTCTACGTAGTAATTTTCTAATATTTAATGTTTAGTTTAGTTTTTGTTAAAAATTAAAATATTTGATTTAATTTAAAACAAAAAATAAAAATATTGTTGTGGTCCAGTCTCCAGTGCAGTTAAATCCTCGCTTAAAATAATTAATTATTTATATAAATTATAAACAATGGGTACTTACCTTCTTTTTGGCTTTAAATTAAAAATAATATTTGGATGATTAAACTTTAATTAAATAAAGAAAAGAACACCAAACAATTAAAATATATAATAAACCTTTAAACTACCTTCCACGGGTGGGAACATTTACTTTTAGGCACTAGTGGATAAAACAAGGTTATTTCCACACTAAAATAACAATAAAATGTTAGCTTTTCACCACCTTTGCAGAAAAACTATAATATTCCGGGTTTATTTTAATTGCACAGAAAAATGTAAGTTGGCATTTTTTAACAAATAAATATAAAATTAAAGAAAAAAGGAAATTTTCCGATATATTATGCTGTCATATATGTACGTCGTATTAGGGTCTATCGTAAAGGTAATTAAATCTTAATAGATACAAGTGGGTATTGTAAGTGGGCTCAAGAACTTTGTAATTGCAAAGTCAAAAGGTGCAATATAAACAGAGCGGATTGCAATTATATTGGTAAGAAATTGTACCTTTTCAAAATCTAAAACTCCCTCATAATTTTACAAAAAAAATTTTTGTTACAGCGATTGTTCTTCTGAATGCTTCCTACATTCAGTTTTCTACCTTTTGCCAAGAGAGCGAACATAATTCCCTTTTTAAACCCTTTATCATTATTCAACACATCAGGAACGAATACATAGTTCCCAAAATGTTTCTCCAGCTGGGGGCTCCCCCCATAAATTGTATAAATTCTTGTTTTTGGTAGAACATATGTGGGAAAAATAAATAAAATTAAAATTATTAAAATAATATTTTCAAATAGATATACCACAATCAAATAATAATAATCAAGTAGTCGAATATTTTTTATTTTATTTATAAATTTATAATCAACGAATAATACAGCCTATCTACATCCTATGTGAGCAAAAACTAAAAATTAGTTTTCCTTTACTTCAGTTCAACCATAAGGTTGCACGGCCTAGCTTCCTATATTTATATTTGTATTTTTTATATTATATTTATATTTATGTCTATATTTCATCGGTATTTCTATTTTCTAAAATTTTCTGAGTTCATGAAAATTTTTCCAATTTTCCCGACTTCCTCCTGAATTGCTTTAAGAATTTTTTTTCTTTTTGAAAAAGTTGATAAAGCAAAAAAATACTCGTGTACAGTCCGTCACATCTTAAGATTTCCTCAAATTTTCCGAATTTTCTACAATTACCCAGATTACCCATGCGATCCACTCCTCCACTCCATGCGATAACTAAATAGTCCAGTCATTATATACATTTGGAAATGAAAATGAACCGAGAAAGCTAAATTTTTGATATGACGTGGGGGGAGGCTTAGAAAAGCTTAACTTCAAATTATCGACCAAGATTTCCTATGTGTATTTTCTGCCATCTTGAAAAAAGGGGAAAAAAGGAAAATATGGAAATCAAAGACTAGCGTCGTTTGCCTCTCGACGAAGTGAATCTGCACCGGAAGAACCAGAACCCTCAGCTCTTACCCACTTTTGATTTTAAAAATCTATGTTTATTTTGTGGTGAAGCATTTTGCGATGAATCAAAATTGCCAGTGCACAGACGGAAAAAATTCATTGATCATCAATGAAATTGATTGCATTGAAATTCATTGATGAACTCGGAAGAGTTAACCAAGGAAGAACTTTTTTAGACAGGACCATCAAAACGACGAAAAATATAAAAAAAGGGGGACTCTTATTATTATTTTTGGCTATACACAAGAAATTATTTGTTCAATAAATTTCATGGTGTTTGTTCCATAATTTGTCTGGTTTATTTATTTATTTTGTATCCCAATAATTCCCCGAACAACCTTTCATCCGTTTTGACAAGTGCAAACAACCGTGCGAATGGCTAAATCGTAACGGGGCACAAACCGTAAGAGATCGTAATTTTGGTCGAAGGGAAAAAATAAAAAAAGAAAATTGTAGGTCTAAATACGATTTAAAAGTTTCATAATAGACATTTCTTTGATATCTATCGCGAGAAAAGAGAAAATAACAAAAAAACAAATTTCACTACCCAAATTTTTGACTTTTTCAATCGATATCTCAATAACCATGAACAATAGGTAAAAAAGGTATGAGACCTAAATTGTAGAGCGTCAAAAAAGCAACAAAAAAGTATTCATTCAAAATTATCGTATCTCAACAGAAAACCGAGTTATTGTAAAAAAAACTGAATTTAACCCTTTTTTCAAGATGACGGAAAATGTACATAGGAAATCTTTGTCGATAATTCCCCCCCCCCCCCGTCATATAAAAAATTTAGCCTTCTCGGTTCATTTGCATTTCTAACCCGTTTTTTCCGACGTAATGACTGGGACTTGGACTAAAAAGCTTATTTTATTTCAATGTTGGTGTTTTCTGTCAGCGATAACATAACCCAACATTTCGGTGACGTTTCTGTTTTGGAAGTGTTTTGTTTGTTTTATTGATATTATTTTGCCAATTAATATTTTATTCGTAATGGGAAAAAAGTCTAAATACTGCACTGAAAATTGTGATAAGAGGAAAAGAGCTAAAAATTTTTGTAGCAGCGAAATCAGATTACTAATGAAATTTGTTATAAAACATATTGAAGTTATCGAAGATAAAACTGGCGATTCTAATTCGTGGAAAGCAAAAAACGATACGTGGAACGAAATTACAAAGATTTTCAATGGAAACTCTGGTAAGCACGATTAAATTATTTTTCTTAGATCCTCTAATTTCCAACCGTGTGTCGAAGACATACCTAAAAATATTCTTAGTGCTTAATGATCCTGCAAGCATTAGTGATTCAATCTACTAGGGTGCTAATCTTGCTAGAAAATACGAAGATAGATATTGGGTTTCAAGCCGAGATTCGAACGTTGAAATCTACATTTATAGCTCTAGTCGGAATGCTTTACACTGCACTGCTGATAATTACAATAACTTTACGTTTATATTACTAATTATTTATTATAGCTATGTTATATTAGAAGTTCACAGGACTGTCGAAACATTACGGTTGAAATACGAAACAATCAAGAAGGAATTGAAGAGAAAATTAATATATAATAAAAAAGAAACCTTTAAAATAGATGGTAGTGCTCCTAATTACTTGAAGTTAGAATTATATGAAAAAACATTGTTAAATTATATTTCGATACCTGCGAATGGGTTACCGCAAGACGACGATGGTGGTAGTGTTCCACCAAACACAAGTTAGTATAAATGGAAACTATTTTGGTCAACAACATTAAAATATTATTTTTAGCCATCACCAAAAAAATAATTTGTAAACCAGGTGTCGATAATATTACATGTGGAGACGATTCTAGTTGTAGTTTATTTGACGTGAGTTAAAACTGACTTTTTCTGCTCTTGTTAAACTTTAACATTAATTTGAATTAGGTACCTGATGCCGTTATAATAAATCATGGAAATGTATTATCAGAATGCATCAAGAAATCGCCAAGTTATACCGAGGTGAACTTATTTTATTATTTTCGTATTTATTCACATGTTTTTTTATTATAGTCTACTGGTCTAAATTCTTTGGCCCCTCAAACTTCCAATGGTTGCAATAGTGGTGAATTTTTCAAGGTAAACTACATAAAAATTGTTGTTATTATAGTTATTGAATTTTTTTAAAAAGGAATGTGGCGATAATACCAACAGAAATTTAAAAAGGCCGCGAATCAGCTGGACTCCAGATTTGCTCGAAGAAGACTATGTAGAATTAACTCGAGAAAGAAAAACCACAACGAAGCAACTAACAGATTCACAATTAAAAGTATGTTCTGAATCAAGGAGAGAATTGATAGAGTTACAAAAAGAATCGATAAGACAAGAAATTACTTACCGACAGGAGGAGGAAAAACGCAGAATTGAAATTCACGAGCTACAAAAAGAAAAATTAATATTAGAAAACCGGTTACTAAAAATAGAAGTTTTAAGAAAAGAAAAGGATAATTTATTAGAATACCAAGTTGATGGTTTTATTTAAGTTGTTTTTTAAATAAAGTATGTATTAATAAATTACTTAGTTGTTATTTGTAGTCCAAATCAAATTTTTGACTGAACAACACTGTGACCAACTGCCGTGAAATCAATTTAAATCGCAAACAGCATTCAATAGATTATCACTAGATGGCCAATCATTTCGTTTGTTAGGTTATGCACGTGTGTCAAAACAGAAAGAATATATCGTATAATTGACAGTTTTTTTAGAAATTTAATTATCTATCCAACTAAAGCAAAATGGTAAGATTCATTTTTATAAAATTGATGAAATAATTTAAAACTAATTAATTGTAGCCGAAGAAAAGGAAGTTTATCAAAAAAGAAAATGCAGTCAACTTCTACTTGATGCGTAGAGGTCAACAGGATCCATTAACTGTTGACGAAAATGCCCCGGAACATGTTTTGTTTCCTTTACATTCGGTAACCGATAAACTTTAAACGTAGTGCCATAACTAATTATAACTTTTCAGAAATCAAACGAAGCCGAAACTCAGGAGGATGAAAAATATGAGGTAGTTTTTGATGAGGATTTTGAATACTTGCAACGTTTAGAAGCAACCACCAATAGTGATGTGAAACCCACAAAGACTGTTCAGTGGGACTTGGTGCCGGTCGAGAGAAATCCTCAAACAAAACGACAACGAAAATTAAAATTGCCAAGTTCTGTTTTTGCATCTGAAGTTGAAGAAAAGGTGGGGTTATTGAACAAGGCTGCTCCAGATACAGGTCTTAATTTGGACTTGGATCCTGATTTAGTAGCTGCCATGGCAGATGATTTTGATTATGACAATCCTGACAATGAATTGGCTGATGATTTTATGCAATTTGCTGATAAGCCAGGTTCTGATGCAGAAGAAGAGGAGGAAGATACAGAAGAAAGTGACGACGGATCTCATGATTTTGATAGTGAAAACGATGAGGTTCGATCTAAATTTGGAAATTGTGATACGAAATCTTATTATTCCTTAGTTACATGCAATCCAGATCAAGATCGAAATTTACTGTACCTAGAAGCACTGTATGAAAGGGTAGGTTTCATTAAAGGCTTTTGTAATTTTAAATTATTTTGTTTAATTACAGACTAAGGAAGATTACTATAATAATGATGATGATACTGAAAAAGATCAACATACTGGTGTAGATGACGAAAGAGTATTAGCCATGTTACTTGAAAATTATGAAAAGTCAAAAATAAAAGTTCATTTGGATAAGGATCAGGAATCAATTAATATAACAAAAAAAATGGTAGAAAATCTTGCATCAGATGAAGAATATGATGAAATAGTGGTTCATAAAAAGTATGTTCCGCAAATTAGAAAGCCTTCTACAAAAAATCAACCCAAATTAATTGAAATACCTAATGTAAGTATTCAGGATAGATAATTTGCTGTTATTTAAACCAATGTCTTCTGTTAGGATAAGCCAAAGAAAAAACCGCCAAGAATAATTGAAGAATCCTCCGATTCAGAAGAATCGGAAACTGAATCTATTGCTTCTAAAATATCAACACTGTCAATAAGACCTAAAAACGAAACGCCTGAAGAAAGGAGGGAGCGGAAACATGGTATTAAAGAGTTACGTAGAATAAGAAGGGAACAGAAAAAGGAAAATTCGTTACTTTTTAAGGAAGAAAAGAAAAGGCAAGTAAAGCTTGCAATATCACAACAAAATAATCAAAGAATGAAACGGATTAATTAATTTATTTTATTAGTTATGATATTTAGGTTTTGACTGTTGATCTGTAAATATATTATATTGAATTTCTTGACTTGTTATATAGGTTCATTTTGGGTACCAGATATGCTTGTAAAAAAATAAAATTACTGTTTTCATTTAGTTATTTTTTTAAACCTTATAACTCAAGGGGTAAATATCCAGTCAAATTTCTGTACACAAGATTCGGATTTCCAAAGAATTCCAATCAAAGTTCAATTTAAAGAATTCCATTATTTCCAAATAATTCCAGGGAATTTCCAAAGGAATTCCAAGACTTCCAACAATTTCCTAGGAATTCGAAAGAATTCCAGGGATTGCCAAGAGAATTCCAAACGAGTGTACACATAATTTTCGGGATATTTACCCCTTGTTATAACTCATTACAATTACTTGATTCAATCGAGCAGAGAAATGCAACCTGAATTTTTTTAACAACCACAACTTGTGTTGTAAATTCATTTTGCATCTTTACAGATCTGAGGCTATATTTTCGTTTCACGAAATTTCATTTTGATATTATAAGAAATTTAATTCTCGATAAATTAGGATTTAGACAGAAGTGGAAAATAAACTGCAAATTGTGCTAGTGTAGTTCTAGGAAATTAATATAATAATTATTACTGATTTATTATGTATCATATAACATGAATATTATAAACCAATACCGAAAATTATTTTACAAACATTTTCACAACTTCAAATAAATATGGATACAAAGCGTAATATTTATGCCATTCAGCATAACTGTCCAGCACAATGTATGTATGGTACATTATAATAAAAACACAAAACCGTGTGAGACAAATAATAAATATAAGGGACAATTTCTTTCATGCACCATTTGGATTAAAATATTTTAAATAAAATAATTATAATTAATTAATGTTAAAGATGTTCTATGAGCAACAAAACGTTTCAAGGAAACACTTTTTCAAGAAATAATATTCGAAAAATCAAAATGCATAAAGTATAAAATAAATTATTAAATGAGAAAATGTAACGATAAAAATTTATATACCTAAAGGTGTTTCTATATGGATTATTGCCAGTTATAAAAATGTACAAAATTTGTTTTGAAAAATCCCTGCTGAATTAGTAAATGTGATCACATTGTCGAATATGTTTCAATAAATGTATTTTTATAAACATTTAGAAACACCTTGCTAAAATTACTCCAAGGGCCGTTTCTTTAATGGTCGGTAACAAATCTGACCCAAAGCACAATTTTATAGTTAAATTGTTAACTACCATTAACTGAGCATTGCAAAAACGGCCCTAAACATAATAAATTAATTGTTCAAATATAAAAAATAATTACAGATAACACAAATTTAATTATTCTGGCTGTATTCAACATAATTTTTTTGGACTACACAAGAATTTCAACACGAAACATTAAAAATTAAATAATCATTCACATTATTTAAAAACATGTTTTTGTATTCTTATAAATAAAATAAAATATTTTTAATTATTGAAGAACGTAAACAGGTTCTTCAAAGTTACTGACATTGTCGATTCGTTCGTACATGTCTTCTTCACCTTCATTTCTAGTCCGACCCCTTGCATCGTGTGGTGGAGGTGGTACTATAGGAATAGCTGCCTTGGGACGCCTTATTGGTACCATTCTCTGACCAAGCTGTTGGCTTTGGGTGGAATAATAGGTGGTACCTCCTTGGCATTGATATAATTCAGCAGGCTGAGGGGTCTGTTAACAATTTTACAATAAGATTAACATTTTTGTGCTCGATTTAAATGTTCAAGCACAAAAAATATTTTATTTAAATAAAAAAAATTATATGTATTTCAATAAATTAATACAAAGGATCTATTATTTAGTGATTTTTTCAAATCAATCAAATGCTCTAAACTCTTGGGCGTATTTAATAAATATTTGGGAGTTTGATTCAAATATCGATTTCAACCGTAAAACTTCACAAAACTGTTAGCACCACATCACTCTCACGGGGTTATAATTATTCAACAAACTGACAAAAATCTGTTTACTGATAAAAGTAAGTGCAAGGATTGTAACTACTTTGATAGCAACATACCCCAGCATTATATTGTTGATAATTTTGAAATGGAGCTGGTTGTGGAAATGGCGGTTGTCCTTGAACGTAGTTTATGATGGGTGGTGGCGGAATATATGGAGTTGGTGCTACTGCAGGTTGTAGGTAAGCAGGTGGTGCTGGAGGAAAAGGAGTACCATATTGGGGTGGTGCTTGCAAAATTGCTGCAGTACCAACCGATGTTTGTTGGGGTATGGGTGGTGGTAATTGAGGTGGAGCTATTTGGGATACGGTTGTATGAATTTGAGGAGGTTGTGGTAGTAAGCCTTGTTGCTGCTGCTGCTGTTGTTGAGGTGGTTGACTTCCCTGATTGTAATCTGAAAATTTTAAAATACAATTTGCTTTAATCTTGAATAAAAATTTGCTTACCATTATTGTAGTAATTAGATGCTTGGGGATTAAAAGGTGGAGCCGCAGTTTCTGGAAGAGATCGTTGTCTTAGCGAGCTGTACCGTTTAGCTCCTTTTTGTTCGGTTTGCATCCGTGGTGGTATACTAGTCTGCCGGTTATTATTTTGTTTGCTTACATTTTTGGGAGCGTTGGTATCCTGAATGCTAAATTTACTCAAATCCTCCTCTAAACTTTGAACAGAATTGTTTTGAGCTGGAGGACTATCTTTTATGTCTTTACTGTAACCTCTAGGCAAAACCTTTTGTTCAAATTTAGAATTTCTATACTGTCGTGTTCTCGTCATTCCCATATAATCAGAATCTCTAATTTCATTCTTAAACTCTGCCCTAGGTTTGTTGTTAACACGACCAGTACCTGGCTTTTGATGTGATTGTTTATTTGACTGATCTGTTGGTTGATTGGGAGGTGGTTTATTAGAAACTTGTACATTCGGGCTATTTCTTTTAATGTTATTTTCATTATTATTTGCAGGCTTGTCAGGTTGAATTGAACGAAGATCTTGGGATCGAATGATCCTAGGAGAAGTTTCACTTTCAGAATTCCTATGATTTCCTGTACTGCCTAATTCTGGATATTCCTGACTCTCCCGCCTTGGTTTTCTCGGCGAAGGTTTTGCAGGAAGCTTAGTCGGTTTGTAAGCATCTTCATCTTCCCAAGTGCGGGTATATTTGTTAGGACCACGACTGTAATAACAAAATTTATGAAAACCAGTTTTATAAAAAATAAAAAAAATTACCCATATCTTCTTCGCCTTCTTGCTCTTGGAGGACCATCTTCATTACGGATATCGTACCCATAAATCGAAACCAATTCGGCCCTCGATTTGGGAGCTTGCTGCTTGTCGTCGTAACGATCGTGACCCCATTTCTCTTTCTTTTCCATCCAGACATTTTTCTTATTTTGTTTTTCCGTTTTTTCAATTGATTCTTCAACTTCATTTCTAAAAAAATTTATTTTTAAGTGGAAGTATTTTTAACAATCTGAATTGTGGAAGCAAGAGCAAAGGTCGATGGTATTAAATCAACTATGGCTGGTGATATTCTATTGTACATTGTTAATTCTACTGTAATTGCTTTTGAAAATCATAATATTAAAGATTTCAATGTAAATAAACTCAATTTTTCAATAATGTGAAACCAAACGAATAATTTATACTAAGATTCACCAAGCCATAACTTGGTTGCTAAAAATAATTTGTTCAAGTCAAGTAATTGAATTAATTAAAAATGACGAAGGCAGCCACTGGCATAACTAGATCCTCACTTTGTGGAGAGCTTAAAGCCATAAGTCAACCTCGCTTAACCCTCCGATAGTCGCGCTATTTTAAGCTTCATAAGAAATACATTGGCATGGTCTACAATCGTAGACCACGCGACTAACGGAGGGTTAAAGACATTCAAAATTTAAAAAATTTTAATTATTTTAATTTCGGTATTTATCACCTATATTATTTATGAACTAAATTACCACCTTGGATAAAATTACGCTTGACTTTATCTTTCTCATTATTTACAAAAAATAGTATTTAATCTGAGTTACATTTTTAAATTAATGTTTTTTATTTTAAATATTTAATAACAGTAGCAACCATGAAGCTAATCGGTTATTTAGTTCTTGTTATTTTATTTGTTGCCGGAGCATTTGTGGCAGCCCAAAAAGTCGAGGGTAAGCAAAAAATTTATTATTTATAAATATAAGAAATGTTTTGTATTTTCTACGTATTTTATTCGGTAACAGTATTTCTACATATTAACGCATTTTTTTTATTAAATAGGACATTGCAGACTACATAGTGTTCCAATACCTGACACAATATGCTTTCCACATTGCATTATGCGATCACATATAGGTAGTTGTTCCGACGGATCCAAATGTTGCATCGTAGTTGCATAAGCTCAAGTTGTGATTAAATTCCCAAATAATAAAATAATTAAAAGTTTTTGTTTAATTTTTGAATATGTGAACTATTACCTTTTAATACCTATTTGAAACTGCAAATTACAATTTTAAAACGGTGTACATGATTCCGCAAACTATATTCAAAAAGCTGGTAGTTTTCAGCTTTTTTTTTTTTCAGGTTTTTACTATTAAAAAAAAGGTTTACCAAAATATAATTTTTGTTTAAGATAAGTTAACTAAGCCACCAACATTCGTGCAAATTAAAATAGAAAGCATTTAGGTACCATTTAAATTAATCGGTCAAGTATAACATGAATTATTAACCTATCAGATTCTAGGAAATAAGAATAATGCTTTTTAACATGACTATGCAATTAGTTATTACACGTCAGATGTACAAATAGCCACTAAATTTAATTTTTTTAGAAAAATGCCAGGCTGATATAACCTCAATTTTGTACTTACTCGTCATCTAAAGTTCTATCGTCATGCTCATAAAAAGTACCCCTCTTGGGTATATATTGTGGATTTTTCTTATCTTCATCGTCGTCAACCTTTTTAGATGGCGCACTTTCTTGTCCATCACCTTCTTCCCGTTCGATAGAAACACTACCATCACTTAATACTTCACCTTCTTCTAATTCAATATCCGAATGTTCCTCATGTTCCGAATGCACCTCATTATGTAAATGTTCTTCACTCTCAGAGTGCTCCCCATTCTCATCATTCTCAATATTCCGAACCTCTCCATCCAAACTTGTTCCACTCCCGACAGATTCAAATTCCGAATCGTTATCCTCAACTTTGTCCTCGACAACAGCCTCTTGTTCGACTACTTTTTCCACTTGATTCACAATCTAAAAAGCATTAAAATTTAGATGTCGATACAAATTAACCTTTTGTTGTGCTCTGATTATTGGTTGAACTTGTGACCTGATTACATGAATTAAAAGACTGACCTCATCACGTTTTTCTTCGACAATTTCGTCACTAATTTTTGGCAAATCTTCAACCACCACGGGCTGTTCGGTTGTTGCATCGCCCATTTTTTTGAACTAAATTAATTATAATGTAAAAGTTGTTGACCTATAATAGACGACCGTCTGCTGATCATATATTTATGCAAGTAAATTTCCACGTATTATAAATATCTATTTATTATCGTTGCGTATAAAATTTACATCGACGTCGTTGAAAAATGTAACACAAATATTTTTACCAGCACAACAACGCGAGAATTAACAATGACCGATGTTCAACTAACAGCGAAGTGCGTATACAAAACAGGGTTATGTGTATACACAATTCGAATTTGTAAACCTACAAAATTAAACTTTCTAAATTATTACCAACCACTTTAAAACCATTTTTAATGATGTGCAATCACTAATTAATCAGTTGTTGTTATCATCTTACAGGATGGTTAAGTAGGGTTGTAAGTTGTCACATTAATTTGAAACTTCAATGTAAGTGAGGTGCAGAGGGGGCTAGTTTACCTTTTAACCCCCCCCCTTCATTGGTTACTGTCAAATTAGGAAGTCTGTAATATCTACTTCGCCCACGGAAATTTTTCGTTTTTTTAAATTGACGGTCAGAACGGAAAAATAACGCAATTTTCTCATCAGTGACATAAATAGCTATTTGTGCTGCACCGCCACCGACCAGACTATCAAGGACTATATAATGGTACAACGAAGAGAAGATAATAATATGATAAATGTGAGTTTTATTTTGGTAATTGCGGCACATTACTTCTTCCCAAAAGAGGGAAGCAGAAGAGGCGATGAAAATAAAGCCACGGGCGTCCATTGGGTGGGGAGAAAGGGGGCCGCTGCCCCCTCCCCCCGGCCCTTGCTTTAAATTTAATTTTATTTACTTTAAATTTTGTGGAGAAAGTTATTACTGAGTTCAAGAAGGAACCACGGAATTTGAAATTTGTCTTTTCTGCAAAAAAGAACATTAAATTTTTAGTGTTGAATTTTTTTTATAATAAAAATGTTTTTTGATTTTGCCCCTCCCTGAAAAGGATCCTATGGACGCCCATGAATAGAGCCAGTAGAAGAGAGCAAACGCACCTTGAAACCGCTCCCCCCATCGATCGAGACAGTATATCCTCTGCTGTCCCCATCTGCTGCACGTAGGAGGCAAACCAGGAGATGTGAAAGTATAATTCCCTTTGGTTTGTTAACCGCTGCAGGGAAGCTTCGGCTGCCCTGCAGAGATACGCAATAAAAAATAATATAAATATTGCTCTGATACAAGAACCTTGGGCCAACATGGAACAAATCACAGCATTAAAGATTGCGAAGAACTGGGAACTGCTAAGCCCGGTAAACAAAGAACCTATGCATAGTATTGCAAAAAACATAATGTACAGCCGGTATGAAAATTAAGTAGTAGGGACCAAATAGCGGTACCCTGGTGTAAATATTTCTCTGAAAACTCTGAATTAGACTTTTGCAGAGTTTGTAAGACATCTGTCGACTTTTTGAGAGAAATATTTCCACCAGGGTAAGTACAAAAATTATGATGGACAGTGATGCGACGAACCTCGTATTGCATTGGCGTAACTTCCACTCACAGGCGTAGCTATAGCTTTTGGATGGGGGGGGGGGGTTCGACACTGCCCTTTTGAGTTTCTGAAATTATATTAAGAATCCCACGATCTACTTACCGGTTACTGTGGGTATTCGACTAATATTCGCCTTGTTGCTTAGGCTAAGGGGGTGTCCAGACCCCCTAAACACCCCATATACGTCCATGCTTCCACTGATTACAGGGAATTTATATAGAGATAAAAGATCTCTATAAAGTCATTGTACCATTGATCAACTTGGACCGCCACCTATCAAGAAAGTTAAACTGTGTTAAGGAACTGTGAAAGCTGTAAAACATAATTGGTCCTCTGATGTGACGTCAACTCGCACCATATTGTATGGTGAGAGCTCGGACACTAATAGTAAAGGGGATATCTTATTAGAATATATTTCCAGAAATAATCTGGAAATTATGAACATAGGAAACGACCCTACCTTCCTCATAAAGCGAGGAAGGAAGTTATAGATATAACAATCGTGATATCATTTGTGTGTGGTGTGGCGTGAGAGTGGCACGTTTCCCGGGAAAAGTCGCTTTCAGACCACAAATACATAAGATTTAACGTAGATGTCTTGGTGGAGGTGTACAGGGATCCAAGGAAGTGTAATTTGAGGCTCTGTAGAGAGAACCTAGGGCAAGAATTGCAAGAATGCCCATTCAAGCCGAAAACAAGCTCACCTCTCTCAGGGTCAGGGCAGAAACGCCTCGACTTTTTAACCAGAGGAAGTACTGCGCAGAAGTCAAAAAAACTTCAGAAATTGCTATACTCGAAAAAAACCTGATGGCGGACAACCACTTCCTACAAAAACCTCAGGGAGGGTGTACATCCAATGGAGAGAAAACTTGGAACTTTTATACCAGCCTCACTGTCCAAGATGTAAATCAACACAAAACTCAGAAGCCGGTCATTCAATTTTGGTGGAAGGGAAGAGGGGCTGCAAACAAACTTGTAAAAAAGACAAAACTTGCATGGGCGCCGAAATCTTTCAAACCAAGTTCTTCTCCAAACTAGGGGAAGTGGAGCTATTCACTCACTTGTGCGCTATCTTTAGGGCAAGTATTACCCTAAATTATGTACCTCATGAGTGGTGAAAGGGTTAAGCGGTATTTATACCCATATGCCCAGGCGAAATCATTTCACCCAATTAGTTTAACATCATTTCCCCATAAAACACTGGAGAAGCTGATCGACAGGCATATCAGGGACGATGTCTTAGCGGGGTCGCCACTACATCGACACCAGAATACTTACCAGTCAAGAAAATCGTGTAAATTAAGTATATACGAATTAACTCTGATGATAGAGAGGGTTCTGAATGGACAAGGAATAGCCCTGTGCGCTTTCATTGATATAAGAAGAGGTGTTTGATAACACGTCCTGTAACTCAATTGAGAATGCATTTTGAAGACCTGGGGTGAGTTTTTTTTGGAGAATTGGTTCCACCCTGAAAAGTAGAAAAATTTGGGTGCATCGACCGCGGAGATTTCGGGTATGCGAGGGTGGCCGCAAGGGGAGTTCTCTCTTCCCTGCTGTGGTGCCTGCTTGTGGGCGACCTTCTGTATGAGCTGGAACAGATTGGCAAACAATCACAAGGATTTTCAGACGATATCACAATCCTTATTAGGAGGAAGTTTGGGAGAGTTGCATCTTCATTAATGCAACAGGTTCTAAGAACGGTCGAGAGATGGTGCACAAGAGAGGGATTGTGGAGGAATTTGAGGAAAATCACAACGATCACGACTAGGACAATGTGGGCCTGCAGGAGAATGATCGGTAAATCGTCGGTATTAATAGCAAAAATGGTTCTTTGGCTGTACATTTGGATGAAATGGATGATGTGTCTAATGAGAATAATGTAAAATTCTTAAAATATATAATTCAGGGTAAGATTTGGGTTATTATAAAATTGACTGTTGTGTGGGGGATTGGGTCAAAGTTACATAAAGTTCGTAGGTAAAGTAATAAATTACCCTTAAGTTAAAATAAATCTGCAAAGTTTTTATATGAGCTTTTTGTAACGCAATCAAACCAAGCTAATGATAGTAATTTCAAATTGGAATTAATTTCACGGATTAAAGTTGAATTTGGCTAAAAGTATTTTTTTGGACTCTTGTCGGGTGGGATTTGGGCTTGCTCTTCTAGGTTTTCTTCGAAATTCAGTAATGTCATACATTCATACATATCAATTAGAAATTACAATCACTGTCGATTCAATATCATCAACACTTGTATGTATTTCAATTACAATGGACTTTAAATAAAATATAACTTGTACTCGTTTTAGTATAATAAAGAATTACCATTGCAACTAATTTCCATACAACTAAATATCGTCAAAAATAACCTCCGTACAAAATAACCCCAAACTTTAATCTTACATCATCGAATCTAGGAATGCCTATGGCTCTTGTGACATCACCTTGGGTACTGTTCGCTAGCCTTATGGGATAATTATCTATACCATAAGAGGTTCTAACTGGGCCTGTGAGCACGTCCACACATAAGTTCTAATAATGATTAAAGTTTATAATTTTTAATACACGATTTCATTTAATTCGATTACTCGAAATTCGTACCTTTTGAATTAAATTATATTACAATAATATTTACCTCTAGATTTGCCGAACCACAATAATTAAAATAATATAACACCATATAATAGTACAATAATTAAAACAAATAAATTTAGGTAGCGTGTTCAACACATCTAGTCTACTTGGTTGAACAAAATTTAAGAGGGCCATTCATCCGGTACTTTTCCGTTGTTGCCCTTATTACCTCTCACTTCTCTTTCATTGTCCTTTGGTAGTGTCTCACGTAGCGTGCTATTAGATAATTGGCAGTGGTTACGTTCAGCACTGCCAATGTAATGTATGTATGTGTATTTGACGGTATATTTTAATCATTTAAATCGTTCATTGAGCGCGAAGTATAAATTGCGTTTATATCATTACAGTGCTTCTAAAAATTTTATAGTCACGGAATTGAAATTGCATTTTAGTAATTATAGTTTTATTCTTATGTATTTGTAAGAAAAAATCTTACTTTATCCAGAGTAGTTAATACTCGAGTTGTATGTTTATTAGTGTGTAGTTCTTGACGTTCGCATAAGCTAGCCAGGTCGGCCAATTCATACAAAATTTCCGAGTTGAAAGCCTTGAAACCACTTTTATTTTCTAGTTTTTTGCAGGCATGTAAAAATTATAAGTAACATTTGATAAAACAAAAATTTTACTTAATGTCAAATATTAATTCAGTAAAGAAGAAGGCAAAATTGAAATGGCTGTAATATCCAGAATTTGCTTGATTAACATTTTAAATTATACTTTACTTTTAGGAAGAAACTTGTTGGACTGATAAAACACCATTAGAAACGGGATTACTTCTTATACTTTTTGTGACTACTCCACTTTTAATAACTTTAATACTAGTTTTTATTTTATTGCCCATTTTATGCGCAGATTGTTCAATTCCATGTTCCAAAATTTGCGGTTCTTCCTCTTCAGGAAAACCACCAACATCTCCACCACAACCTCCTCCTGATGGTAAGAAATACAATATAACTTTTCTGTTTAGTCAGACTCAAAAATTTTACAATTTTTTTGCAGATAGAACATTAAAATTGGAATATAATATGGATGTGTGCCCATACAATAAACAGTTGGAAATATTAAAAGATGTTAACTTCAACATAGATAGTGCATTTATCGCGTCGATCATAGAAGACGTCTATGAAGATGATTCCGAAAGGCAACGATATTTATGTGCAGCTGCTATTGTAACGTTTAAATGGGTGATTACCGGAAGTATTTGTTTCAAATCTGAAAACACGAAGCATAGAATTTTCGTTCGAGCAGGATCGAATTTTTGGTCCAAAGGAGGATCAGTTCACGAAGTCAAACAAATACTATTTGCCAGTAACAAATCATTGTCGGCTACTGTAGCTGCTGTTAATTTATTAGACGAATTTCCAAGGATAATGTCCATTAAATCTATACTGCTATCATCGACAATGACATTTAGAGAAAGTTTGGATTTGATCGAAATGCATGATTGGAAAACTAACGATTCTATGCTGATGCCGTTAATGTTTCGTAAAAAATACGTACCTCTTACGAAGGAACAGTTGACGATGTTATCAAATTCCGAATGCAACAGATACTCCAAGAATGAAAACTTATTTTGCGCAACTCCGGTGGAAAAAACAATTTGTTCAAATTATTCTTATATGAGTTTTCCAGTTACCAAAGCAAATGTTTTACTTGGGATCAATTTTGGTAAAATTTGCGATATCGATAATAATATAACTGTATATTTAATTTTTGATACTACGCTTGTATTGTCTTGGTTACGAAATATAACCCAAAGTTAAAAAAATTGTTACTACTGTTTATTTTCCAGTACAGTTTTTCAATTGCTATGTATTGGTTTTTCTTTTGGTGAACTCGTGCTGAATATTTTTCTCTGAAAATTTCACTATCGTTTTCTACTCGAAAACCCGCATCTTTTAATAATTTTCCCATCTGAGATATTTTGGGTCCAACTGCAGCCTGGTTTATAAAATTCGGCCAATCGAATTTCGTCCAAAATTCTTAATGAAAACGGATCTAGCTCTTCTACTTTTTTTTGATTTAGTTGAAAATTACTAGATTGGAGGAGAATTTTCTCTCTGCCCAAATAAAAAGTACTGTTCAAATCTTAGTGCAGTCTCACAAAATTGCATTCCATCAGTGGCACAAAACTGAAATTTCCGATTTATTCTTCCAATATTCGAAGAATGGAGCTATAAAGTCCGAAAATATTTTTCCCCATCATCAAAGCTATGAGGAATAGAATGGAGAAACGTTGAAAACGTGATTCAAGATAGAAGAACCTGGAAAAAGTTATGGAACAGAACACCAAGAAAGAAAATTTAAAATTAACTCCATTAAAACCTA
Organism: Cantharis rufa; assembly: GCA_947369205.1. Taxonomy (NCBI): domain Eukaryota; kingdom Metazoa; phylum Arthropoda; class Insecta; order Coleoptera; family Cantharidae; genus Cantharis; species Cantharis rufa. Next base: position 95,294,246 of record OX376303.1, read on the forward strand.
TACCAAAAGGTAAATGGATTTTTTCGTATATTTTTGGAAAATTGTATATTACATTAAATAAACCACATGATATGTCGAAATATTCGGATCGGTATATGGACTACTATTTTTCGAGCAGTTACAGTATTTTAGGCTCAGCCTTATTTAACGAGGCGCCGCTGATGGTATTCCCCTAAATAGTTAAAGGCGCTACATTAAAAAAAGTATATTTTGTAGCAATCGATTTAACAACCGCTAAGTATGACGGTTGTATCGATTATTTTGGAACGCCGACATTTTCTGTAAACAATACAAACATGTGTGATGGGGTTGTTTCGAAAACTTGCTATGTTCTTAGGAATCCGTAAAAAAGAAGTTAACGTTTTGGTAATCGGTTTAAATAATAGTGGAAAATCGACAATAATAAATCATTTCAAAGATGAAGAAGAAAAAGCCACCGAAATAGTTCCAACTGTTGGATTTAACGTAGAAAAGTTTCAAAGTAATAAATTAATATTTTGTTGTGAAGTAAGGTAACGTTGCTTAATTTTTTTCAGATCAAAACCTATTATTCACTGCCTTTGATATGTCAGGACATGGACGATATCGTGATTTGTGGGAACACTATTATAAAGATTGTCATGGTATTATTTTCGTGATTGATAGCAGTGATAGATTACGTTTGGTGGTAGTAAAAGACGAATTGGATCTTTTACTTCAACATCCAGAAATTTGCAACAAAAAAATTCCAATTTTATTTTTTGGAAATAAAATGGACTGCAAGGATGCACTGAGTAGTGTAAAAATTGCTGCAGGTCTTGGTTTAGACAAAATTATGGATAAACCGTGGCACATTTCTGCCAGCAACGCTTTAACAGGTGATGGTCTTCACGAAGGTGTCGAATGGTTAACCCAGCAAATAAGAGAAAGCATAGTTGCGAGACATTAGTTGACATCTTTTATTATACTTAAATAACCAATTTATTAATAGTCTTTTTTTAGTGCATATTAACAAATAAACTTTTGTATATAACTAATTCAGTACCGGATTTAGGATTTCTTTATTAATAAAACAATTTATATTAAAAAATTATTATTGATTATTAATAATAATAATTAACTTGTATTTTCCAACCAATAATATTAGTATTATTATCAAAGGCGCTCTTGGAGGTACAAATTATTATCATCGGCATTCAACTAAAACCATTCATTTTCTCTTTTATTGTCCATCTGCTATCTCTTAATTCATGACCTAAGAAAAACTACAGGTACCCCAATTTCAGAGTTTCACCATCATCGACAAATGTATCTAACAATATTACTATAAAGACTGGGACTATTTTATTGCCCCACGTTGAGCGCTATTTTATTTATGCAATTATATTAATTATTATTAACCATATGCGAGGTGAAGCTCTTAAACTAAGTGATCCAAAAGCGAAAAGCCTTATGGCTTCTAACAAGACTTTTCAAGGACCAGTGGCGCAGTCAAGGTTTTGTTATAAGGGGGGCTAAGGGATGCAAGCTGCGGTAAAAGCGCGCGCCGCAGGCAAACGTTTTTTGGAAAAAGAGGCGTGGTCATCTTCGAAATAACTCAGGGCGAAACGTTCTGCGGATTTTTTATTGATTTATGGAGAAAGGGAGTCAATTTTTATTGCGCGAATAACACATTGTATTACAGGTGTGAACCGGGCACATATGCGTATATTCAGCGAAAATTTCAGACACATAGCTTGTTAACTCAGGTAACAGGTAGGTACTTCATAGAAAAGCAGATAAGTTGTCTGGAATTTTCGAATAATCGCGCAATTGTACCAATTTTGCTGAATAACGTACTATTTTTTATTGAAAAAAATTAAAATAATGTCCAAACAAGATAAGATATTTTCTTTTAAAAAACAATCTGGATTCTTCGCGTTTTCTTTTGGAGCAACTCAAGTACTTCGTCGAAGGTCACTGTTGTTTGCCAATGTACGTTGAGACACGCCAACCCATTTAGACGGACTTGCCCTGTTGTACTTTTTATAGAAAATATGGCGCCTGGCTGCGCCGATTACACTGCTGTGATCTATAGCCTATGTTCAATCTTTGGTCTTATGAGAAAGGCAATGGGAAACCACTCCATAAATAAAAATTCCCTAGTACGTCATCTTGGCCAGAATGATAGCCATACATCCGGAATCGGATAGGCACTTAAAGCAGAATTAATAAGAAAGTGAAACACGCAGACAGACCGACATGGTAGCAGAACATAAGGCGTCTTACTATACTTCGTAAAGATGCCTTACTTTGTCATCATGGCTTAACAGACTACCGGGTCTGACATCCATACCTGTTTCATGGGGTGGGTTGATTAAATCCTGGCTATGGGCTATGGCTGGCATTTGGTTAATTCCGTGCCAGTCACGCATTGACGTTGCTATTTTTATTAAAATAAAAATACAAAAACAACAACAAAAACTATACAATATTTACAAAATACATCAACATGTTGGGCCATAGAGGGTCGATCGTTTTCTTGCGTTGGATTGAATTTGATCAGTCGGTTAAGGGTCTTCAGGCTGCAAGGTCCCCTGGGCCTCTTATACCTCAAAAAGTCTTCGAGATTGTAATTTCCAATCTTTCAGATAATCACAGTCCTCCTGCAACCGCATGCTTGTTACGAGCCACTACATTTTGCGTAGTCTGGAGTTGTGCATTGTCAGACTTGGTAGTGTAGGCCAAGACAGTTCAAGCATATGTTATGATAGGAATGATTATGGTCTTGTAGATGAGGAATCGATTGGGTTGGCCATAACGCTTCTTGGCTTCACATTTGTGGCTGGGATGTGCGGTTCTTACCGAAGACCCCTGTCCAGTGTTACTCCCAAATATTTGAAGATGTCTGTCCAGGGTATCTTAGTTCAGAACATCTTAAAGAAGAAGGTCAGGAGTAGTTTTGTTTTTTGAGTCAATTTTCGTTTGTGGGGTTGGACATGGCGGGGTTGTTAAACCTTGAGAAGTAGGTTGCCGTACATTTGGAAGGGTTGAACCCTATCCGTCAGGTTCGGAACCATTTCCCAAGATCGTCAAGAGCTGTCTGTAGTCGGCCTATAACTAGTTGGGGGAAAAAGGAGCTGCTATAGTAGGTCGTGTAGTCTGCATTTCGCGGGGGGTAGTGGGATCGTGGATGTAAATAGTGAACAGGGTCCGCGGGCAAGAATTAAACCTTGGAGATGCCAGTGGTCATTCGCTTGAGGTTCGACTTAAAATGCATGTCCTTCAGATAAGAGGCTATCAGGTACACCAGGGATTCTGGTATACCTGCATGGAACAATTTGTAAAGCACATCCTAGTGTCATACTTTGTCGAATGCCTTAGCAATGTCGAGAAAGAAAGCACCGGTGGTTAGCTTTTTGTTCCAATGCTCTGTAAGTCGATATGGTCGAATGTCTTGGTCGGTGTCAGTCTATATACAGTCGGGATAGGATTATTTTCTCGGCCAATTTTCCGAAAGAGGGAAGAAGACTGATGGGACGGCAGGATAAGAGATTTCTGCGGTTTTAGTTAGACTCTTTAATCATTATGATACATTAGGTAAAGAAACCTAAAAGTTGGATTAAAAAAGTCGTGCAAATTGCACAGACTGTCAACAGAATGGAGTTAAATCAGTAACAATCGGCATATTAAAAGTTAGGCCAAAACAATCTCTCTTAGTTTAGGGATTAGAACTAAATTATGATCAAGATAGACAGCTTTTTACGTATCGCCAAAATAAGAAAAGGAGTTGCTGATTCGACAACAAAAACATTTACTACTATGTAAAAGACAAGAAAACAAGTACACAAAATTAAAACAATCAAGTGGGTTTCCACCAAAATGTCCCTAGTCAAAAATCGAGCCTCACGTTTGGCGTCACCAAAGTGTACCAGCAGTTGATTTAATTGTGAACATAACTGTTAGTGGTAAATGCGAAGAGCATTTTTAGTGTCAGTCAAGGTTGTAAAGCTTGTTTTGGACAAGGATAGCAAATTTAATGTATTTTACAATTCTTCAACCTTCTCATGATTGATTTCATCTTCTACGGTTAATTCTTCTCTTAATTCAAGACTTCCTCCTGTTTACTACCATTAATGTGACAAAATGAGAAATCAAAACTTGAATGAATTGGGACATGTGATACAACAATGTAAATTTCAGAATAAAAAACATTAAATAAACTATACATTTTTTATTAAACACTTAATAATTAAAAAGCTAAACAAACTTAAACTTATCGCAATACTTTGGCTATAACTATGAACGATAACATTTAATTGAACTTAAGAGTTGGAATAACTTAAAAAACTCAGATAAAAAGTTAAATGTATTCTTTACAAATAATTAATCACTTTAAATTACAGTCGGTCAACGTAACTCGTGTAAGGACCTAACTCTAAGTTTAAAACTGCCGCCATCGGGGGGATTATTTCCAGGAGGTTGTAATACAGGATTGTTTGTATTTGCAACATCTACATTTTCGTCTTGTAGGGGAAGCCTTTGTTGATGGTAACTGTGATCTTCAAGTCCATTAGGTTGAATGTTCAGTTGTTGCACTACAGGAGATGCTATTGATGTCACAACATTAAAACTGGGTGGAACATTATATGAAGATGATATAGGATTGTTAATATAAGGTTGGTTACTGCTGGTGACCAAATAGGCATTTTCGTTATTTATCACTACTTGCCCACTACACATGAAGTTGGCTCCCTGCAAGTTATTTAATAAGTATATTTTATTATAATTATTATTTATGGCGTTTTTAAGTTGACCAGCTTGGGCGCTTTGTTGCTGTATTACAGGTTGCAATTGAATTTGATTGGTCGTATAACTTTGCTGAGGTTTAGAAATTTGAAGAGATTTAGACGAAGCAGATGTAGATACTAAAGGTGGTGGTTGTAACAAAGGCATTGATAATGATTGAGAAGATATTGGTACAGCAGATGCATTCAAATACACAGAACCATGATTTGCATTACTTGAAGAAGATTGTTGAATGGCATTTGAATTACCCGATAGCGAAACAGCTTGAGAAGTTTTAGTCGATGATGTTGGTACTAATTTGGGGGGCTTCATCGATGACATCATCATTTGTTGAAGAATCGAATTACTTTGAGAATTCAAGAGTTCTTGTAATTGACTTGTATTAAGTGTTGTGTTTGATTGAATATTACACTTCTTATTACTTCCTAAAGAATTTTTCTTAACTTGTTTAGGCTTAGGCACTACATTGCTATTATTTCTTGCAGTCTTAGCTTCGGCAATGTTAACTACTGCATCCACTCGCTGCAACTTGAGACAAGGCGTGCATTTTCTTGCGTTTACTACACAATGATTTGTTAAATGCTTCAGCATAGAATCAACATTCCTATAACGTTTTTTACAAGTCTTGCAATAGAGATGAGTTTTGTTATGATACAGAAGTTGAGCTATCCCGAAAAACGTTTTCAAACAAAATGTACACTTATACACTTTGTCATCATCAGGTATTGGAATGTCATCTGATATTTCAATTAAGTTTGTATCTATACTTTCTTCATTACTTACTACTTTATGTTCTCTAAAGATTTTCCTTTTCTTATTTCCACGCTCATCATAAGTTTCAGTTCTAGCCCTCTTCAAAGTAACTTGCGATACATATGGACTGACAGACTTATTTAATAAATCACAAAGTATGACACTACCTCTACTGTCCACGATATCACCTTCCCCATCAGAATCAATTTCGCAAAAGTTCATTAATCTGGCTTTGCTGCGCCTACATGACAGAACATTGGTATTGGAATTATTTTCTAAAGTCAAACTTGTTGTAGTAGTAGTAGTGTTGATTGTTGTATCGCTGGGACTACCAGCAATTGCTACTGATGTATTAGGAGAAGAACTGGTAGTCTTTTGGCTCTTTTTTTTGTATTTTCGCATGAGCCTTTTAAGGTTGTTCATTTTTTCGAGATACCAATCACACACTTCCCCACTGTTTAATACTACAACAGGCGCCACATCAGAATGCATCACTGTTTTAGGTAAAACGATTTCATTATATTTTTTGTAAAGCGATTGTATGGAAATATGTTGCTGAACGTTAGAGGAAACCTCTGTGATATTTTTACTTATGGTGGGGATACCCTCTAAAACTTTTTGAATCCTTATTGGTTTGGAAAGGGATACATGGTTACCGTTATCTACTTGTTTGGCAGTATATTTTTTCTTATTTCCAGAAGCTTTACTTATATTTAAACTTGATAACCGGATGTTTGAAATTGGAGGTCCCCGATTGTCGAGCAAATCTTTCAGTAAAATCATTTTTGGCATGGTTCTTTCATTGGAAATTGTTGGAGAATTAGTCACAATGGGAGTGATATTTGTATTTTCTTGAGGGGAAGGTTTTGATAATATAGGCCCATGAGTAGTTGTAGTGTTTTTGATCGGCGGATGTACTGTAGCATTTTTAATCGGCGGTTGTACTGTAGTATTCTTAATCGGCGGTTGCACTGCAGTATTTTTAATTGGAGGTTGTACTGTAGTATTTTTCTTCAGTTGCAAAGAGAATGATTTTCGCGCAGATTTGGTTGTGGCTTGTGACGATACTATTGTTGCTTTGGAAAAAATTTGAGAAGATACTGTTGCAGGTTTGGATACAATTCGATAAGAAACTGTTGCAGGTTTGGATACAATTTGAGAAGAAACTGTTGCAGGTTTGGATACAATTTTAGAAGAAACTGTTCCAGGGTTGGCTACAGTTTGAGAAGAAACTGTTCCAGGTTTGGATCCAATTTGAGAATAAACCGTTCCAGGTTTGGATACAATTTGAGAAGAAACCGTTTTAGGTTTGGATACAATTTGAGAAGAAACCGTTACAGGTTTCGTTATAATTTTTTGTGATACCGTAAGAGGCTTACTTATACTTGGTGGCATTTCTGTCGGCAGTTTGTTTACTACTTGAGGCACTTCTACTGGAGATTCGATCACAAGTTGAGGGGAAACTGCTGGATAAGAAGGCGGTACTGGGATATCAATTTGTGGTACCACTTTTGAAGGAACCACATCTTGAGTCACAGATTGGAGCGATTTTTTGGTCAGTACTTGTGGAGATTCAACAGGTATTGTCGCACTTCGAAAACTTGTAACAGGAGGTTTGATAATAATTTGCGAAACTGCTAAAAGAGGTTTAGAAGTAATTTGTGGAACTGGTGTAGGAGGAGTTTTAGTCAAAATTTCCTTTGATGAACTTGGAGGTGCAACTTTTACGTTATTCCGAGGTTTAGAAGTCGCCAATGTTTCAGTTTTCGTGATTACAGGAATTTTGTTATTCATTTGTACGTTGTTAACTCGTGGAATATTTAGTTTAGTATGTTCCACGACTGGCTCTTCATCTACAATTTCGATGATTTCGTTTGGATCTTTTTCTATGTATATTTTAGTACCTGGACCATTTACGATTTTTAGTTTTCTTAATTTGTTTCTTAAAAGATCTAATCCTCGTATATAACCGTCACCAACTTCGAAATTCACGTTGCAGCAACCACAATGCAGTTTATGCATGCCTTTACCAGGTATTTGAGAACTGCTTATTTTTGAGAGCTTTTCTTTTAAAGCGGTAAAACGTTTTACATACCAATTCAAAATTTCCGCCTCGTCAATTGCAACATTAGGAAACAAATTCAATTTAATCAAATTTGTAGAGAAATTAATTTTTGGATATTCAGCTGTAATTCTTTTAACGGAAGCGTGCTTGTGTTCTTTAAACTTTCGTCCTTTAAATTTGCTTTTAAATATATTTAAATTTTGCCGAAAAGCATCGCCATTGTTTTCAATTTCCAAACGGTAGCCTATGATATCTGCCAATTTTTGAGGGGTTAACGAATCCACGGAACTGTTTACAACTTCTTGATCATTAGTCGTTGGATCATTAGTTACATTATTTGTGCTTTTCACTTTTACATTGTTCACCTTTTTGCGATTATCAATATTTACACTGGCAGATAGATTTAATAAAGATAAGGGATCGTGCACTATAACTGTACATCCATCGAGTTCTCCACTTCTATAGCTATCGTTTTCATTGTCATTGTTTAATGTAACAGTTACATTATTTTGTTGCGATTCCTGCCTATTATCCTAGAAAATACAATATCAAAATTATAATTGCAATAATATAAACATCTATGATTTTATTTACCAATTTTGCAACCTTTCTGGATATGTGATTAATAACTTGATCGTATATATCGAAAATTTGTTTACAAGATAATTCAGATGCTATCGAATCCATATTGACCTAAACATAATTATAATAAAAATATAGGAATATATATTTTTTAAATATTACCTCCGACGTTTGAAGTACATTTTCTAATTTAGACAAATTTTTATATTGAAGGATCCCTTTATAATTTTTAGTTACTGCTGCCAAAGGAAATATAATTAATACTAACTTTCCAAATAAAAAGGACGACATCAAGGGTACATTTTTTACATCATTGCTAAAAAAAAGTACTATTAATAGTTTTAAAAATGAAGTTAGCATTTTAAAAAATTAAAGTTATTATAAAGAGTTTGCTCTACATGCTAGACAAAAATCATGCAAATGAATAATTTACAGGAACTTGAATCTATAAGCTATCCAGGTAGGTAACCTAATTACTTCTTTTTAAAATACATTGTGCAGCTTATAAGCTTTAATTTTAATTAATTTTTTCGTGGAGAAAGTTATTACAGAGAGTAATGAACCACGGAATTTGAAATTTGGTTTTTCTGCAAATAATTTTTTTTTGATTTTGCCCCTCCCTGAAAAAGATCCTATGGACGCCCATGCTGACAAATTAATGAAAAATATAAAATAGTACGACAAATTCCTGTACAGGTTAAACTGATATCCCCCTTATTTCTTTTTAAGTCGGAGTTCCAAGAGTAAGCGGAGTGTCATCATCTTCATAATAATTTCTTTGATTAATAATTTATTTTAGTTCTACTTTTATTCCTATATCTGCTATGACTGCTGACACGCGTATCCGCCACTTGCTTCCTGTTAGTATAATAAAAAGCTATACGTAGTTCTAACAATGATATACATTTTTATGAAATTAATAAAAAATTAACAAACGAATGGCTACAAGTTGAAAATGGATAGATATAAACGATATAAAGTAGGTATATTTCAAGTAATTCACGTGGTGTATCGAGCGGGGTCGTTGTACCCAAAAGTCAAGGCTAGAGGTTAGTTTATGCACAACGCCGACATGCTTTCGGTTGCATTTTCTAATTAGTGGTAAATTTAGTAAAATTTTCAATAAATAGGTGGCCATATTGCATAGTTTTATTTACGGAAGTATCGTAAATTGCTATTATCCAGTAATTTGGCCGACAATAGTTTTGGGCGTGCAACTTGATTGGTATGCAACTCCATTACAAAAAAATTTAATTTGTCTGCAAATGATAGTTAATCCTGAGACCCTTAAGCAAAAACTCCTAAAATTTGCAATAACAGCTTCTATAAATACAAACGCATCGCAATGCAAGAAAGTTTCCAAAATGGAATAATTTCAAGGTCAATGACACAAGACTTGGGTTTTTAGATTTTCGAATTGCCTCCTTGATTCACTAATTAAAAACATCCATGAAGCCGCCTCAAGTAAAAGAATACAGAACTAGAAAGACAAGATGAAGACTATCTATCGCGACCACTTCCGTCCACTAAATCACGCCGCTGCAGATAGACCTGCATTTAATTAGCTACAGTAAAGTTTTATAGACCTTTGGTTAATACGGCACTATTTTACTGGAATACCTTTGGTAACCGCACCGGCATTCATAATATGCATAATTATTTGCGAGTTTGCATTACTTATGCCTGGTTTTATAAGAACAAGTTCAAGTTTAATCCAGGATTAAAATTTTACAATAATGCATTTTAACTGTTGAAAAATCTTAAACCCAGATTAAATTTTAACTCACCTTTGTGAAACCGGTAATTAAACTTTTATAAATTAGCTTTGTATCTGTATTCTGCTTTCTGCAGCAGTTTAAAAGATTTTGAAACTGTAAGACGCACGCGCAGACTACTTTCAGCATAAGAATTTTAGTATATTTTATGTCGGCGTTAGCAAAAAACTAGAAATCCAGCTTTTCCTATTCTAATTCAGCTTTACTTTTATTAATTTTCTCTAAATTTTTGACCATAGTGTTCCCCCCGATGAACTCGACCAATGATAAACGAACCGATGGCTATTTATAGTTCAATGTAAATAAAAAAAATGTAAATTTAACTCGTTTCTCGAGACGTTCCGTTATTTGTATTGATTAAAATATTAGTCTCGAATCAAGTTACGACTGATATGCAAACAGGTTAAATTAGAGATAATATAAGAAGTAAATTACAATTTCAATTTTCCTATTTTTATTGTTAATTTCAGTGATCTAATTTTAATTTAATTTCAAACATGTTTCAAAAACAACACGTTTTCAATCCAGCACAGTAAGGAATGCAACTTAAGATAGGTACCATAACCATCATAAAAAAAGGTATCTTTGTCAAACTACAGTCGCTTTCGGTTATAATTTACTCAAGAATTGTGGTGAGCCCGCCATCGTCAGCCATTAAAAGTACGATTTACATAGGAAAACGCAGAAAAGGATTATTTAACTGCAAATTTTATATTATTTTCACAAGTTAGTAATTTATATTTCAAGATTGCTTTATCCGGAAATAAATTACATAATATTCACACATTAATTTATTGTCATATTATGTACAGAGAGGTAAAGAACCAAATCAAAGCTTTTAACATTTATCCCAGCAATCCAGATATTTATTAAAACTGAAATAAAAGGACATAAAGAAGTTTTCAAGCTAAATTATTGTTAATTTCCATATTTTCGTCCCAATGTTTGTCGGTCGAGTGAGATCAGTTTAATATTAATAGGTGATGCAAATTCCAGATACTGGCGAACCCGATTCAATACAAAACTGGTAGCAAACTTAATCTTAGTTTTGTATTTTGCGCAGTTAACACGTATTTTGTGTTAATAACAGATAATAGTGATTTAAAAGCAAAATCGCAGTTATTTCGACATATGGATCGTAATTAGATCCCCAGTTCTCACTTATAGCTCCACGTGGCGAGAGTAGCCAAATATGGTAAGAGACATACGCAGATCAATTGATATTCATTCGGTCCCTCAGAAGAATTAGAAGTCAGACAGAATATTCCATAGAATATTGGAAATGATTTAAGGCTCCTGCAGACACGGGCCGGCAGGAAGCTTTAATTCTAGATATTCGACATTTATCGGAAATATTTACATACATTACGTAAAAATCTGCGAAAACCCCAAGACTAATAAAATAAAGATCGGCACAAGGGCAGATCCGAACTGCGGCGCGGTTAATCCCTAATCGGATTAAAAAAAGGGTCAACCTTTTCTAGCTGTCCGAACTGCGGCGAGGTCAAAAAAACTGTAGGTTGAACTGCGGAGAGGTGTAATAACATTTTTGAGGATTATCCATTAATTTTCGAGAAAACGGCATTTAAAAATCCAAATTTTACATGCATTTTAGATAGGGATTTCAACTAACATGACTGTTCTATTGACGGTACGCGTGGATTAATATACTCTTACTGATAGCCGTAGCGCTTGTATTCAGTTGTTGACCACCGTTGAACTCGTTTTTAGGTTAAATTCTCGATTGCCTTGGTTGCGTTCGTCAAAATCGACGCTCCGCACCCTCCGCTACGCGCCGTTTTGACAAACGCTGACTCGCTAAAAACATCCCCCTAGATATCCCCAACTCGCCAAAGGTGCTACTCGAAAGGGGCGAAACTCGTTTTTAATTATAAGCCTTTTTTTAATTTGTTTTAAAAAAATTATTTCAATTTAGTATAATTTATAAGAAATTAGGGTAAAATGCACAAATACATAATGTTGCGTAATATTATAATGAGTGCGGTTGCAAGCAAGGGGTTCAGCACGCACGATGTGTATCCGACTGAGCTACAACCCCGTCTGAACCGCAGTTCGGACTTTCACTAAACCACACCTAAAATAACCACGCCGCAGTTCGAACCATCTTAAATAAGGTCAACTTGACCGCGCCGCAGTTCGGAAAACCCCAAAAGGATAACAAAAGTACACTATCAACCCATGATACAAAAATTATTTGCCAACCAAATTGTATTTACCAATGTTTACTATCAACATAACATAAACGTGATAATCAGGTCTATTATGTATCACAACCTTTAAAAATAACAGTCAACCTTTATGTTATAATCAAGTTTCAAAATAGCGTAAAGCGAGAAACATTATTACAGCTAACATGTGTCAGAAAGAGAAAGTAATATTTCTATTTTCGGATCAAAACGCGGTTCATCAATTTTTTATTTCATAACTGTCACTGTTATAATAGCGTTTGTGATACATAATAGGCCCAATTGCTTACTATAACCATAACATCCACAAAATCAAATGAGGCGTTAACCTTTTTAAACCGACCAATCCGGGCTATTTCACAATTTAGTTCAGTTCGTACTCAGTTGTAACACTTCGAAAAAGCAAGATCAGTTAGGTTAGGGAGGGAGGTGATTTACTCAGTTAAAACTCAGTTCAGCACGGCACGGCACATCTGTTGAAACGGTAAAAAGAACACCCATTTAACTGAGTACCTGAGTATCTCAGTACAATCATACTTAAAATAGGTGAAAAGAATACAACTAATGTCCCCTAAACTGTTCCACATAGTAGACACAAAGAACGACTAAGCGGGCTGTCGGGAGACCACAAAAACGATGGTTGGATGATTTTAGGATGTCCGTGGGAAAACATTGGTTCCAACTGGCGCCAAAACAGAGATAAGAGGATCATGATTATATTATAGAGTAGAGAAGAATGCGGGATCGAAAAAATCCCGAGACGGAACGAAGTTATTCAGTCCCGCACAGAATGAAATACAAATTCAGTCTCGCGCAGGACGGGACATCAGTCAAAAAGATAAGTTGTTGTTTAATATAATATCAGTATCTAAAAAGTCGTCCGTATCTGGATATGTTCTTGCAAAGGTGAATATCGGAGGAAGGTCACGGGGTATGAAAGGTTTTATGTCACCGTGAAAAGTGTAAGGGTTCCAATATTTAGGGTCAGGGATAGACAATACGGGTGGATGTGAACATGAAATAAGAAGACGATTGGCCATTAGCCAGAACATCTTTGACTAAACTCAATAAAATATGGAAAGATCGATCCATAACAGCCAACACCAAATTTAAATTAGTGAGATCCTTAATTTTTTCCATATCAACATATGCATCAGAAACATGGACAATTAAGGTTGCAGACGAAAGAAGGATAGCCGCTTTTGAAATGTGGTGCTATAGAAGATTGCTTCGCATACCTTGGACAGCCCATCGAACAAATGAATCAATAATAGAAGAACTGAAGATAAAACCCGATTATCCCAAACAATCAACTAGCAGTATTTGACATATCTAAGACACGTTGCGAGGAGAACCGACGCCATGGAGAAAATAATAGTCGAAGGCAAAATAGAGGGACGTCGACCAAGAGGTAGATCGCCAACGCGCTGGATTGATCGCACAAAGACCCTAATAGGCTGCGGACTACATAAATGTATAACAACGGCGCAAAACAGAGAAACCTGGCGACAAATATAGTCAAACAAACATGACATTGATGCCACCACACCCTGCCGAAGGGTTATAGACTGAAGAGAGAGAGTTTGGTTTCATAATGGTTAATATGTATTTTTATTTTCCCCTGCATTTCTATTTTTAAGGGGCCCAATATTTTCTTCCCTCAATCGACCTTAATCCGCCTTTGTATTGTACCACACTTTTATTGCTCATCGTTCGAGTTTAGCAAACCCGACGAATTGCTTGCTTAAAACCTCTTAAAAGTCAGCAAGTGGAATACTTTTATAATCTATTTTATTTTATTGTAAAATTATACAATCAAAATAGTTCGTTAAATTTTATCAAAATGAGATAAATTATTACATTTTATTATAATATTAGAATGCAAACATTGCGTTTCCCACACATTTATACTAGAAGTTCATCGACTGAAAATTTATTAGATACTTCAATTTTGCTAATTAATCGAAATAAAAGTTGGAAGAATTTATTAAGTTGTTTATGTAACAAATTTAACTTCGGAGATATTACACTTTGAATGTTTAATATTGCGTTAAATCGTAAATATAAATCGTAACCACATTTCTTTTTCGGCTAATTTAAAATTTATTATCCAAAAATGCACTTTTTCTGATACTACGTGGCAGTCAGAATTGCTTGATGGGAGCCTTGATGGCTGCGCTGATGGAAAATTCTATTTTTGTTGATGGTTTACATGATAGATTTCAGCGCTAACCAATGATAATATCGCGTCGTGTTCGTAAACACGAATGCTACGAGTTTTCTTTGTTGAACGTTTTATTTTTATACAACTAGCTACGTGCACATTGAAACCATAAAACACGTGTGAAGCCAACAACGCACTGAAACCATCACACCACCAAGCTGCTAGGGACCCAGCAGAGAAACAACAAAGCAATCCATCAGCAAAACAAGTGTCGTGTGAGGTGGGCTTTATATTATTTTTTATAATATGCAAAACGCCTATTTTTGAAAAATTGTCAGTTGGCAATACAAAGAGGACCTACTGTTTAACGTAGGCTCCGAACCACGGAAAGTGTGAAAGTTCTTGGGATAAAAGAATTATTCCGGCAAATACACTAACCTTTACCCAGATTTTAAAAATATATTAATAAAATTATAGTGGTTACAAACGAAAAAGAAATGAAAGCGGCTACGTCCGCTACTGTATTGTCCGTTTCCAGAAGGTTAGCCCCGCCCATGGTCTGTGCGGCCAGAAAAATTAAAAATAATATTTGTATTTATTTTAGTAAAAATATTAAGCCTCAAGGTCAGATTTAAGAAATTAATAGTTTAGACGAATTGGGTTCTGGGCCCATTTTCTTGGTAAAGACATCCCCGAATGTTGCTGAACTCAAAAAACACGAATCCCCGAAGCCCACACACATGGTAAAAAGATCCATGAGAGGCCGCAAATACTCGAAAATTACGAATCTAGAAAGACGAGATTTCTGAAGTCCACGTAATTGGTAAAAACATCCTTGGGATTAATTAAAACACATTGCTGCACCTATTTACGTCGAGTACACGTACCGTCAACAGAATGAGCAAATTCGTAGTTCACGTACAAGTTCATGTTTCTTATGCGAAAAATTGAAACTTCAAGAAGTTCCTCTATAGTAGAATAGTTTCATTTTAGTGTTATCTATTAGAGACGCTTAACTTGGCCGACAGAGCCGCGCACTTAAGCTCCGATAGGCGTTCGCAAACTCTCTCGTTTATGTTCGGATTGGCTCGAGCATCCCAGTTACGTTCAGTTTTTGTCGACTACGCTACGCAACTACATAGTAAAACGTTTTTATTGCGTTTACTGTGTCGAACGTTTCTTTCAAAATTATAGAGGACTATGATTGTTCATTGGCTCTTAATGCCATTTTTCAGTTCATATCAAGTTTCCGATCGAGCGCGTTTCTAATACGCTAGTTGCATAGCTCCGATAGGTGTACGATGCGCATCTCGGGCATCCCAGGGACGTTCAACTTCGCCGATAGGACTTTGTCACTTGAGTAACGATTCGTATTAGTAATACAATTTTCAATGATGTAAATAGCTAATAATATAACTTTGAAGTAATTTGTGATAATATCTTCAATATTGTTAGAAAACTAATGCAGTTTTTAGTCATTATTGTCCCAACATGGTAAAACAATATTGTCACAATATTGGTACGCAATATTGCACCAATTTTGTTAGCCAATATTGCCGCAATAATGATTTTCAATATTGCTCCAATATTTCTGGGCAATATTGTCCCAATATCGCTGCGCAACATTGTCGCAATATTGGTAAGCAATCTTGTAGCAATATTGGATAGCAATAAAACATGAAAATTTTAGTTAAATGTTAGTAATACATTTTTCAATGATGAAAATAGCTAATAATATAACTTTGAAGTAATTTGAGAAAATATTTTCAAAATTGATAGAATACGAATGCAGTTTTTAGTCATTATTGTCCCAACATGGTAAAGCAATATTGTCACAATATTGGTACGCAATATTGCACCAATATTGTTAGCCAATATTGCCGCAATAATGATTTTCAATATTGCTCCAATATTTCTGGACAATATTGTCCCAATATCGCTGCGCAACATTGTCGCAATATTGGTAAGCAATCTTGTAGCAATATTGGATAGCAATAAAACATGAAAATTTTAGTTAAATGTTAGTAATACATTTTTCAATGATGAAAATAGCCAATAATATAACTTTGAAGTAATTTGAGAAAATATTTTCAATATTGTTAGAATACGAATGCAGTTTTTAGTCATTATTGTCCCAACATGGTAAAGCAATATTGTCACAATATTGGTACGCAATATTGCACCAATATTGTTAGCCAATATTGCCGCAATAATGATTTTCAATATTGCTCCAATATTTCTGGGCAATATTGTCCCAATATCGCTGCGCAACATTGTCGCAATATTGGTAAGCAATCTTGTAGCAATATTGGTTAGCAATAAAACATGAAAATTTTAGTTAAATGTTAGTAATACATTTTTCAATGATGAAAATAGCCAATAATATAACTTTGAAGTAATTTGAGAAAATATTTTCAATATTGTTAGAATACTAATGCAGTTTTTAGTCATTATTGTCCCAACATGGTAAAGCAATATTGTCACAATATTGGTACGCAATATTGCACCAATATTGTTAGCCAATATTGCCGCAATAATGATTTTCAATATTGTAGCAATATTGACTGGACATTGCCAATATTGCGGAATTTTCCAATATTGGCGCAATATTGCCCAATAATTTGTGCTACCTGGGTAGCTTCAATTGACGCACGAAACGCCAGCTCTCTCTCTCTCTCGTTTACTACATTATCGTTTATTCTTGGGTTGGCTCGAGACAACGCTCAGCAACGATGATTCTAACAAGAGGCATACGATGAAGAAAAAGTACACAACATGTAGACTGTGATTTAGCACTTTTCATTATTAAAATGTATTATGTAGATTCGCAAAAAAGTGCCCAAGGATTAATGATTGTGTTAACTCATATCGCCATGATCAAGACAATAAGACAGCCACCGATCGGTACAAAAACGATCGATACGTATTATAGCAGATTAGTTCCGATTAGATCATTCAGTAAAATACATTAGAATCGGTTTAAAAAGTTATTGTTTTCAAAAATTATTATCAAGATAACTTTTCGGTTTAGAAATTCTTGAAAGTACAGTGCAGCAATTGGGCGCGTCGGTGGCTGCAACGTGTCCTATACTGTGTAATGCTAATGACTTGTATTCATAAGAATCAAAGGGGAAATGTCATGTATTACTTATAGGTTAATAGGTTGTATAAGTTTATTTGTAAGATTTTGTTAATCTCTTCCTCTTTTTAGTCGTTTTTCTATCCACTGTTAGATGTAGGCCTCCTTCAAAGAAGGGTTTCAGTCATACCCTGAAGTGGCTTAGTGCGGGTTAATAGGGAAGCAGCGACTCGCGATGTTTATAAAGAATATTCGGGGGGGGGGGGTCACCCATCCAAGTGCGAACCACAACAAATCATGCTTTCTTTCCGCGATCTAATGAGAACGTGAATTTGCATTGTGATTTTGTTATTATTTATTGTAAATTTAGGTATAACAGGTTATGGTCGATGAGATAGTTTGTAGTTAGGATTGCCATCTATCCCATTTTAGAAAAAATTGTCCTTTTGACTTTCTTCTCTCTTAAATGTTATTTTCAAAAGATTTTACTTTTTTTTTTTTAAGAATTTTGAAGACGAAAACAGTGTCCCCTCATTTTTTTGTTATTGCGTTTTTAACTAGAAGAGAATGCAACGACCTTTTCGTTTTTTAGTATTTTTGTTTTAAAATAAAGCCGATTTTAGTTTTTTGCACCCCACCGCCCCCACCCTTGGCGCTGTGTGTGGAAACTTTTAAAAGCATTATCAGAATCCCTTTCGAAACTTATTCGCGATTGAAATTTATTTTTGCATTACTTGTAAAGACATGTATTATCATGCTTTTTTCAACATAAGATTTCTCTTTTGTGACGTCATGACAATATACATATTGACTGGAAAATAACGAATCTTGAGCTACCAACTGTTATATTTTAAACCATAAATTGGTCACGCCCCCAGGATTCATTATTTACTAGTTGAGTAATAAACCATTACCATTAATGACCATCATTACTAATTCGCAGTTACTTTGCTTCTCTGTCAAATTTTTACAATCTGTCGTTCAAGAAGAATCAATCGAGATGCAATTATTTTTTTACAAAATAAAAAACAATGCTTTAGATAATAGTTACTATTCAAGTTGAAGTTACTAATCAAGATTATTAATATCACTAATATTTGAGCAAACAACTCAAAATAATAATTATAACAAAATTGTTTTCCGCAAGAATATTGAGAGCAAATGAAGCAAATGACACGAAGGTCTTGAATGGTGCCCAACCTCGTGCGCTTAGCAGGTTGAAAATTCAAGTGTTACTCATTCCAATAAATTTCACCACCCTCCACCCTCTAGTATTTGTACAAAAAAAATAAAAAAATTAAAGTTCAACTTACGAATAATGATTGTGCATGTCCGATTTAATAACAACGGAATCGAGTTTTTGCTTGTAGTTTATTTTACACCAGGCTATCACATTTTGTACACTTTTGTTAAAATTTAGGTTATTGAAAATTCTACCGCACATAACACCCGCATTGTCAAATAACTGCTGTTCAATAATATCAACATTTTCTTGTAAGTTTTTAATTTCTTCCGAAAGTGTGTTGATGGTCCCTTTCATAGAATCACTAGAAATAGCAAAATTAAATCAAAACATTGTACACTACAGAAGTGCCACACGCTTACCTAACCAACGATACAAAAGAGTTTTTGATGAAGGTATTACGTTGTAATTTAAAATTGGATTCGACAGATCCATCGCTGCATGCATATTGCGGTAAATGCATATACAGCAGCATACATTCTGCCGAATTTAATTTTTTCACCTTCTCCTTAACAATTGCCAAGGAGAGTTTTCGATCTTCAATGTCTTGTAATATCGACCATCGCATCGAACTGTTAACATCAATTCCATTATGAATACTAATTTTTGTCGAAGTGGGTTCATTGTTCATTCTAAAATAATTACAACAAATTAAGTAAATCATTGATTTTATGCTTAATTACATAAATGGTTCAGTTTATACAAAATTTCACTAGTTAATAAAAATAGGTTACTTTCAGTTCTCACTTGCCTTCTATTTTCGTTATGTTGTTCGTTTTGTTTACTTTGGTTTAAAATAGGAGAATTTGGATTGTCAAAAACAGAAGGTAAACTTATGTTTTCCATAGTTGCTTAAAATCGAATACCAACGGAAATTGTTACTAAATTGTTGTACGCCATGAATTTTGACAGTTTTTTAACCTCGCCGCTACAATCGCTTCTGTCCGAGTTCCGTCGTTATCAATCGAAATATACTAGGTAGAATTAATAACGCACAACTTTTACGGTGAACTATTCAAGTTGTGTTTTTTTATCACATACTTTTGATACACAGTTTTTTAATGTTCAATTCAACTCTACCAACAAAGTGGTCGTAACAAAAACTGCCACTACTTTGCTAAATTTTACTAACCACGAAGCTATCCGAAGTACCGTATTAATCCCTAGCTTCCCCCTCTACATTAAGTTGGCGCGCCTGCATAAAAATCCGAAATTAACCGAAACTGTAAATTTAGTTAATTATTTTTAAAAAGACGTGGTTTGTAAAATTACTTATGGTATTAGTAACTTAATTATCGCCAATACAATATACTATGTCGACTAATTAATTATTGGAGTGATAAATCAAATGTGAAATTAAGCAGGTTACCGTTTAATAGCAAATTTTCCCATATTTAAAACAAAAGAATAACTCGTTTTTAATTAAAAATAAAAACAGATCCCAGTTCTAAAATCGTGAATTATCGACTGTCGGTATTATAGTTTTTGAATCGAAACATTTCGTCAAAGTCCGGGCGCTTGACAATTTTCTCGAATAGTGTTGGTTAAGTGAAAAGTGCTCGCGAACATCTGCGTTCGTGCGAATTTTGCGAAAAGTAAACGACACACACCCGAAGTTTAACTTTGGAGACAAACGTAGGCGATTTTCGTTTTTCAAGTCACATCCATTGAACTTGTAAAGGCGACAATCGCTTGCATAGATACGCGATTGTTGCCTTTACGGGTTTCTGATTCGTCTTGCTCAAGCCGTTAGATCATTTTAGATATTCTTTATTTTCCTCACAATTACAAAACGGTCCCGGTATTTTAAGGTTTCAACCAATCTTCTAACTAACCGAGAAGTTTCTAAACGTAGCCTTAAGAATTATTATGTTGCGCTATTTATACGCTAGTTGCGTAGCTCAAGTGGCGACGCCTACTCGGTCAAGTTGAACTTAACTGGGATGCCCGAGCTAACCCGAACATAAACGATAGGTTACTAAACGAGACAGATGGCGCTTTGTACGCCAATCGGAGCTACGCATCGAAGCGGACACGGGCAACTCGGTGATTCCTACTCAGCAACCGGTCAACTCTGCGACGGTTAAAGGGTCATTCACATCCAAGTAATGTACGTAGCGGATATAGAAGACATAACGTAAGGAAAGTTGAAATGCATGGTTTCAAACGCCACCAGTGACATTCGTACAAACAAAACAAAAAACTACTACGTTATGTTTTCTATGTTTGACCAATGAGATGCATTCATTTACTGAGCAACACCCCCGTTGTTAATAGGGTTAATATCGTTAACATAACCTTATTTATACTCTATTTCTTGTGCGTGTGTTTTTTATTAATAATTAATATTTTTATTTCATTTTAAAAATATAATAATAATAATCAATGATCATGTGCAAATACGCGTGCGTGTGGTTCACGTTTCTATGTTAATGTGAATGACAAATTATTTGTTATGTTTTCTACGTTATGTCTTCTATGTCCGCTACGTACGTTATACTTGGATGTGAATGACTCTGAACTCGGCGACGGACAACATGGCGACGGACAACTCGGCGATATGTTTAACTCGGCGACGTCCCCGTTCGCTATACACTCCCAGACACTTCGGCCTATTTCAACCAAGCTTTGCACACTTACTCGGTAGGACTTTGATTAGGTTTTTGTCCAAAAAAGAAAAAACCGAAAAATTGAGAGGAGAGCGGGATCTAACAAGTTAGGGACAAATGACGAATAAAATATTGTTATCAGGTGGCGCGACAATAGTTTTTTTTACTACACAAAGAGAACTTACTAACATTCTTGAAATGTGACGAATTCCATTAATATACAATAATTCCATTAATGCTGGGGTTGATTTTTGCGTAAAAAATATTCTTAAAATTTGAGAGGGGAGAAAATTTCACAAAATAAGAGAAGTTGGTAACGCGCATGAATGGATTAACGAAATTTAACTAAGAAATAAAAACATTACAAAAAAGTAAATTTCTAACAACCCCTATATTTGTTTTTTATTATTTTATTAATCATTTAATCTTACGCTGGAGCTTTAAAACTCGAAATTCAAAAAAAATATGAAGATTGGGAAGAAAAAATAAAATTGGAATTCACTCGAGCTACTGTAAATTCTTTAAAAGGAGCACTAAAAGATTTTAGTGCCTCGTACTAAATTAGCTACTGTGAAAAAAATTTCAGCGAAACACGTAAGGAAAATAAAAAGAGATGAGGAAATGGCTGCTGCCGATCAGAGCAAGAAAAAGAAGAACATATATCTGTATTTCTGAATAATCGCAGAGTTGACCAGTCGCCGAGTTTACCGTCGCGGAGTTGACCGGTCTCCGAGTTGTCTGTCGCCGAGTTGGCCGGTTGCCGAGTTGTCTGTCGCCAAGGTAACCGTCGCCGAGTGGGAATCGCCGAATACCGCATTGTAGCTCAAGTGGCGCAGCCCTGTCGGTCAAGTTAAACTACCCTGGGATGCCCGAGTGTAAATCTTTGTTTAATGTAACGGCAGACGGCAGAGATAGCACATCGTACGCTTATCGAAGCTACGATGATGATTTAGTGCCACAATAGTATTATTATTAATATTTAGTTGAATACTTAAATACAATTCTCTATCGCAACTCTCTCGACTCACTAAATTCTCACTCACTAAATGAGAATTCCTTAGTTTTTAAAGATTCAAGTATGAAATCAGCTAATGGTGGATGAAAGTATGATTTCATGCTTGTCTTCGGTCGTTCTCGAGTATCGATCGAAGCAAGTATCTCAATGCATTCGTACTTTGTGACCTACTTTAATATAAAGGCGTTAGCTCTACTATTGAATCGTAATAATCGAAGTTAATTTAAAAAATATGCTTTTAAACTGTTGACGTCAGAAATACCAACCTCGGTTTTATATGAAATGCAAAAATATAAAATATCACTAGAGGCGAAGGGACTCTCAGATTACTTTTAAGAGAAACTTTTCAATTTTTATTGAACAATTTTGAGGTTGATTTGAATCGATTTATCTAACTCCATGGGCAAGCCCCCAAAAGGGGTAGGTGCGGTTTTGATTTCTTTTTTTATCCGTTAGTTGATTTTACTAGTTTCATTTGATTATTTTCTGGAATTCGCCGAATTAGAACGCAGTTTACCATACCGTAGTCAACTTGGCCTATTTTAAAGTACAGATTCTTAAGCCGGGATTCCACGATTTCACGGTGCATTGTACAAATGTTGGCCATATGTTGACAACATTTCTACAGCTGCAGCGGTTCCACAAAGTGGTAATTAAGACGGGATCTCGCCAGTGGTGCATTTATCTAATGCTGACCACATGTTGACACATGTTTGACACATGGTGCATTCGTGGGACCGCTATAGTTGCAAAAATGTTGTCAACATGTGGCAAACATTTGTACAATGATCACTCGTGTAATCCCGCCTTTACCGTATATTAGGGTGATCGGTTAGAAAGGGACTTTAACAAGTTGGACGAAAAAGTCCCGATGGAACAAGGCCGATTAAGCACCTACTTGAAAACCAATGAATCGACATTATCCTTATTAACATTAGTCTTGTAATTAAAATTTTACAATATGTTTCACATTGCCCAGTGCCGGATTAAGACTACTTGTTGCCCTAAGCAATCCACGACTGTGGGCCCCCTATCCATAAGTAAACTAGTATCGGTTAAAAAAAAACAACACAGCTTCGGCGGGGCAGAGATGGTGATTGGCTAATCGCAAATCGGGAGCATTCGAATTTCAGGATGCTGCACACGATGCACGAGCGAGCGAGTAAGCAGGAGCTGGGTTATGACTTATGACTCCGAATGTCAACGCTCTAGTTAATTTAAAACGCGCGGATTTTCAAACAGCTTTACTTTTCATGTGCTAGAAAATATTTTTTTGTGCTGTTTCTGATGCGTGGTGCCCTAAGCAATTGCTTAATTTGCTTATGGGTAAATCCGGCACTGACATTGCCAGAATACTAATTATTTTTAACAATAAACTTGTTCAGATGTACTATGTAGAATCCTTAATTTTTGCACCAATTTCAAAAGATTATTCCAATAAATAATGGGGTCATATTCTCTAAACAGAGTTAACAGGGATGGAAGTATAATCGGAGGGTCATAATATGTATTCAAGAGCCACACTTTGTAAGGTTTGCTTACATTTATAAAAACGAATGAGAGCACTGGTAAGTGGTTAAAGTTACCCGAAACGTCGAATTGTAATAAACTTGGTACATATGTTAAGATGAAATGTTAAAAAACCACATGTTTTTTAGTCACAAACTTGCGTTACTTGAGCAATTTTTAAAAATTTTGTTAATCGGTAGGACACTTGGCGTTGTGGTTAAACTATCAGGAAAGGGAGAGACAAGTTTCTTTTAAATGCATAAAATAATTTTGTGTGATCACTACTAATAAGACTAACAAACACCATTAATAAGAATAATTTTTTGAGATGGTCATTAGGACCATTTGCGCGATGAACTACTAACCCTAAGGTACCTGGTTCAATCTCGACGAGAAACTAACTTTGATCGTCTCTGTTTATCGGTCTTTTTGAGTGAATGATTGCCACCATTAACAAAAAAAAAACAGAGACGAAGTGAAATCGGGTTGAGCATACATCCAAACACAAGCTAAATTATTTATAAAGATAAAAGTTCTCGCAATCTTGCCAGTATAAATTTCAAAATTAAAAGAATAAAACACAATTAAGGAAGAGCGACAGACACACACTGCTTCTTCGACTATCAAGCCATCACACCATGTATGTGTTTCTGACTCATTAGTCGCCATCAGTGTCGCATACTTGTTGAAGTATGTTGTGTTACTTAACTGTGTTTTTGTTTTTTAAATTTTAAAATTTATACTGGCAAGATTGCATTACTCTGCTGCTCCGGCTCCGGCTCCGGCTCCTCCAGCGTGTCAGTTTTTGGTGAAAAAAGAAACACTCTGATTGGTCGGATTTTTTACCAACCGAAAAATATATTAAACCACCGCCGGTACTCCCCCTGAGACGAGTTGCACATCAATCGAGTTTCCAACCAATCGGGTCTAGATGCCCGTCCGTGGACGGGCTTTTTGCTATAATATTATAATAATGAAACAATATTTTTTATTGAATAAAACAGTCAATTAAGGCGGTATTCTAGTCTAGAAATTTGAAAAATCAAAAATTCTTTTTATATTTCCGAAGTTTAAGTTTAGACATTCAAGAATATGTCTTTCAAAGGATTTTTTAAAATTCCGATTATTTAACGAGTTATATCCTTTTTAGTGACGCGGCATCTAATCTGGTATGACCGAAACAAATGACAATAGACGGTAGGTGCTGCCCGGCTACCTGCGGATGAATTCCCCCATAAAACCTTTTATATTAAGATTTCAAGTTAGTTTTGAGTCAGTCTGCTCGTCTTCACGAAAGAACTTGTGGGAAGTTGGGGAATGTTCATTGTATGGAGCAAGAATTGCCGTTTAAACTATGTAAGTATATGTGAACGATACCTTAGATTATACTGAACTGATTTATTTAAAATTTGGTGTAAACATTCTTTATACATCCCTCTATGACATGAACCTAACTCAAGTTGAAAATTTTGAATTTTACTATATTTAAAAAATGTGGAATCGTTATAAGAAACCTGCAAAAAAATTTTTTCTTAAATCTATCGCCATTTTGTCTAAAAATTTTTTTTGATTTGTCCAAGAGTCATACCATAGCGACAACTTTACTAATTAAGAATTCGTTGGATTTTTTGTTTTAGATGACCAGAAGGATTGAAAACTTGCACGCCAGAACATCGTCTTTTTTTTGGACCTCCCACTTTGCCAGCTTATAACTTCTTGAATTTTTAATTTTTTTTGGTTTAAATTTTTATGAATTTTTCAAGTATCAATAAACAAATGATAAAGAAATGGATAGTAAAAATATTTTTGTTTTATTTTTACAGAGCTCGAAAAAACGCCCTAAATTCGTGCCTCTAGACTAGAATACCCCCTTAAACAGTAGCATAAGGTTGTGCTTATTATACAATTTTATAATATTATATTAGCTATGCAGTTACTACTCGTATTACTCCATTTTACAAAGTATTTTTTAGAATTTACTTACGGAAACTTATTGCTTATTTTAATTGGAGCAAATATTTAATTTCTAGGTGCTTTATTTTAAAATTATTTTATAATTTATTAATGTACAGTAATCTAACTAAAATATAAATTACATATTATTACGTGTACTATATTTTTTTAAATAAGACAATTAAAAAAATATTTTTGTTAAGTATACATTATTTATGATTTAAAAATATGTTTTTATTCAAAAGTTATTTATTACGTAATAATTAGCTATCACGTGAAACTACAAACATGCTATCATCAGTAAATAATTTTAAATGACTCATTGCAATCTAAAAATATCAGTTAACAGTAAACAAGGTTTTTGCTTATTAGTATTGAAATTGAAGAACTCCTGAATGATTTTTGAGTAAAACTTGACCGAATTAAATTAATTATTGTATTTTAATTTTTATTGATTGTATTGTTTCCTTTTCTTATTTTAGGCACAGTGTCTTCCTTTACTAACAGACCTAAGATGTGCCTATAACCCTGTTATATTGTTAATAGTGGCAACCATCATTTATAAATGGTTATAAAAACTTACTTGAAATTTTTACGTACTCTAAATAAATCTAACTAGGGGATATTACATCATATCAATATTAATATTCAATATTAAACACCATTATTTCTTTGATAAATTGGTACATGTACCCCACGTTGAGTGCCACTTATAATAATTAATTTTATATTAATTTATAAACTAATTTTTAAATCTTATTTCAAAAATGCTACATTTATAAGCAAAGTTTTATGCCCGCACTAATGTCCGTACTAATAGTCACGGATCAATCCAAGACTCAAAATAATCCTAGAACTTACCAATGAGATTACTGGAATTTAGACCGTATCGTAGCAACACCTGATATTTTGAGAATTGATCTCGATACTCTATAATGCCCGCACTAACAGTCATGGATTGATCCGAGATTCAAGCTTAATTCTCGAAATAGCAGCTGTTGTTACGATACGGTCTAAATTCCAGTAATCTGATTGGTAAATTCTAGGATTATCTTGAGTCTCGGTTTGATCCGTGACTATTAGTACGGGCATTAATGAGACAGACATTAAAGCTAAACAATAATCACATATCAAAAATTTTTTTTAAAATGTTAATAGAAAGTTTACGCACATACTCAAAATAAGAAATATTATCATCTTTTTTTGGGTAATGTATTAGAAAACTTTTGAAAAGCTTAGATGCTGCGTATTAGATCAGCTTATCAGGATTAATATGGGATGTAATGCCGAAATATGCAAGAATTAATTTGAAAATTTTCACAGATTTTCAAGGTTTGCTGAACGTAACATTAGAAATAGTATGAATGCAAGAAAAAATTTAGTGGTACACTAGTAGTAAAATCAAACCAGTTTCAAAAATTTCATTGGTGGACAATTATAAGCCAATTTTGCAATAAGGGCAAACTGAAGGAATTCCTGAAAGTTTTAACAACGAATCAGGTATACAACGACACAAGTAGTATTAATTGTATTTTCAATTTGATAAAATAATTTTTTCAACAGGATTGATTACAATGGAAGTTTTTGAAAATCCTCAAGACTTTGGGCACTTTTTAGACCCCCCTTTCAAATGTTTGTCAATGTAATGCAAAATTTTGTCATAATCAGTTCAGACACTACTGTGTCTAGCTTATCAGTTGTAGAAGTGTCATTAAACTCCAACGACAATCGTTTGTATAGATCATGTAGCAGCTCATTTTACTTTAACTTTGTTTTGTTTCGTTTTAAATCAACATAAAATTAGTAATTTATAGTAAAAACATGACAGCGTCATAAATTATAGTGCGAGTAGTAATATTTCAAATTCTCAATATGGACATAGAAAATAAATTAGACGATGACTTTATATTCTATTTGGAATTTGCAAATAGCTACTTAAACAATTTTGATGATAAATTTGAAGCAGATCATTGTCGCGTAAGTCAAGTTTACAAAGAAACTAACGATTTAATTGGTAAACCTCTAATATTTAGATATGGTTGTATAAACTTTGTGGTAAACAATATACCGATATCGAATCAAAGCGAAATCGAAATGTTTATCTATCAAATTTGGTACTATGCATGCAAGACAGCAAATTAACAGATCCATTTATGAGGTCTCCAAACGACGTTGACATATCAAATGCGATGCAAGTCTTTGGACATCTTCCTCCAATTGTCACGGTAATGTTTGTAAATATTATGTAGGCATTAATTCTAATATTTAAATTTGAGTAAACCAGGAACCGGATTGGTTACAAGAACTAGCCGAAGCACCCGACGATGAAGGAGAAGATCGAGATGGTAGAACCTATTTAGCTACCAGAACATTACCTCATGGAGAAGGTGCGTTTGCATATCTTGCTGTTACTCTAGCAGAAGAAGAACCAAAATGGTTAGGCGGAGGGGAGGGGTAATGACTTTTAAAATAAAAATTCAAAATTTCCGTCAACGTGAAAATCTATTTAGGGTCTTCGAAGAGGCAATGCAGCAAAAATTTAAAGAACACGTACCACCAGTTTCAGAAATGGAACAGATATTATTACGCAGAAAGAATCCTGCAGAAAGAGAGCGAGTCTTAGCTTTTTACGATTCTCTTCTGCAAAATATTAATAAGGAATTAGAAGGTTGGAAGTTTTTTAAAAAATGTGTGTTCCAGCTAACGGTAATTGCTTTCTTTAGAGGAAATTAAACCGGAAGATAATCAAACTGTGACCGGGTTATTAATTCAATTAGCTGATGACTTGAAGCGTAAAAACGAATATCATGCCTTTGAAATAATGAGCGAACAGAAAAAAAGAATTGAGTTATTGTTGATGTTGCACGATAGAATATTCAACCGACGACAGAAGGTTTACAATTTTTTGTTAGATTCCAAATTTTAAGACAAAATTGTTTAGATCGCAAAACGAGAAGAGGTTTTAGATGACATTGAACATAGAACACTTCCACCTTCATTTTTTACTGCTTCCTTAGAAGAGCGAGATAAAGTTGAGCTGCCTGCTCATATGTGGGAACAGGCAATTAATAAAACTCCAAACAAAAAGAATTTAGAATTGCTTTTCGATAATTACCCGAATATTCTTATAGAAAAGTAAGTAAACTAAAACTGTAATTATAACAATAAAAATGTTTTTATTTTAGGTTTTTGGATCTTCTTTGCAATGAAAAGGAAGACATAGCGTTGCGTTTACAAAGGAGGCACGAAAATATAGCTTCTCAAATGCGAAAAGAGCTAAGACAGGAAGGAGAAAAGGGAAAAGCAAAATCATTGGTAGGTTACACTGGGGCAATCAATTTAGTTTATTACCATGGCTTGATTTTAGGAAGTAGATGAAACTTTAAAACAAGCAAAGCCCATATTGAAAGCCGTAAAAGAAGCATACGAAAATCAAATGAAACACTTGCAAGAAACTAAGCAGGAAAAAAAGAAAATTGTATCGACAGATCAAACCGAGTTGTACGAACAATTACGGGGAGCTTTGTACGATACTCAAAAGAGTGTGGAGGTAAGCAAGAAATAAATTTTAGGTTCGCGTACGTTAACCATTATCCGAAGATATTATATAATATTTTAAGGGAAGATTAAGATAGCAAAAGGGCAAAAGGTCAAAGATCTTGTCTTTATAGATCATTTTTTTCCGTTTTTATCGAAAGCAGAATAAAATTTAATTTAGATAATATATTTTGAGACATACCTATTAGTTTCCGAGTAATGTACAAATTGGGAATTTATGCCCAAAAAAACACTTATATAACATACAGATATGCCGTGGGCGGGGCGTGCCTAATGGAAATAGCCAATGTAATATACGGATTTAATTTTTATGGATTTTGTGTCTTTTTTTATCAAAATTTGCGAATGATCCGAAAAATTTAATGTTCATATTTATAATTTACGTCCTCAACTATCATAATTTCATTAAAACATTTTTAAAATCCGGATAAAGGTTATCGTACTCTCTCCAAACTTTATAAATATAAAAAAAATATAACTTTTAACAAAACTTAAAAAATTACAATTTTATAATAAAAATTACAGGTAGAAGCTGAAAAGGGCCGTTTGCTAGCAGAACAAATTAATTCTGTGAACGCCCAAACGGAATTGTATCAACAAGCCAATGAAGATAGCATTAGAAAAACCGAGGAAGCTAATATAGCAATAATGAGGAACATTAAACGACTAAGAGGTGCAGTAAAACAGTACGAAACAAGAGTACAACAAATGCAGAATATGACTTCTGGACGAAAAGGGGGAGCACAAGATTATTTCTTTATGTAAATAACTGAGTTTTGTCATAAAATTAATTGTAATAATAACTTTTTTATTCGACACGCGGTTCTATCCTGTTCTTATTATGCTTTATGCAGCTACATCTAGTTATTCCTGCTAATATCATTTGGTAGGCAACGCTACAGTATTTTCAATAAACGTTTGCGCAAGTTGAATAAAATTATGAAAGATGTAGATGTATTTATCATATTTTATTTAAAAATAATAGTACATAATAATTAACCTATTAACAAAAAAATGATTGTAAACAAAAATGTAATTTTGCTTCAAAGCGATAATGCAGTTTTTGTTCAAAAACTAAAATTACCATGAAAAAACGTTGAAGTTATGTTGTATTGGCTTAGAAAATTACGCTAATAATGTTATAATGGAAACAGGATGGTCTCCTTCGCTAAAAGAATGGAGCTCATTTTCAACATAAGTACACAGTAATTTATCCAATTATCAAATAAATATAGTAATATCTTTTCGAAGTCAACAAGTCAATAATTACCAGGGCCGTATCTCGAACTTTAATTCGGGGGGGGGGGGGGTTGAATGATAAATAAAAGTGCGTTGCATCAGCCCGAACACCGGGAGGTGTGGGGGGTATGGAATACCCCCAGAAAATTGCGCCGCAGGCGAAAATTTTTGAAATTTTCAAGGACAATCGCTCTACTGTAAAGTTAGAAATGCCAATTTTCAGGTTTTGATGGATTCTTATTTATTTTTTAAAGCTTTTTTTAGTGGAAAAATGTCGTAACTTCCATCGCTTATCATTTAAGCGCTATTTAGCCAACAACAGTTCTAAACTTCATAAGAATGTACAGCTTTGCAAATTTTAAAATGCAATTAAATATCTCAAAACATGCTTTTACATGCTTTTACAAAGTTACAATAGTTGTCGTCTCAGGATGCGGTATTCTAGGATTTTATCTCTCGTTTTATTTGGTGGGGGGGGGGGGGTTAAACCCCCAAAACCCCTCCTCAAATACGGGCCTGATAATTACCATATTTTCACATAAGCATTAGTTTTAGCCACCATTTAACTTGTAATTAGGTTATTAGCTGTGCGTTTGTTTCATATTTTGGAATTTGAAGTATACCTATCCTACGAAGGCGTCCTGAGACCAGAGCTGAAAGTAATTCAATTAAAAGGCTTGAAAAAAGTAATTCAATTATTCAAAAGTAATTCAATTACTTTAATTGAATTACTTTTAAAATGAACCTAAAGTATTTGGTATTTGAATTACTTTAATAAAGTATTTGAGTATTTGGTAATTGGGTTTCAGATCTTTCTTCGGTAATTGAATTACTTTTGAGTAATTAAATTACTTTCTCGGTAATTGAATTACTTTCTCGGTAATTGAATTACTTTCTTGGTAATTGAATTACTTTCTCAGTAATTGAATTCCTTTTGAGTAATTGAATTACTTGTCTGTCTGTATATAACAACAAAAATAACAAAAAGGGCATTGTAAGTTTAAATACCAAAAAATTTGGTATCAATAAAAGCTAATTCCAAAATAGATAATTATCTTTTTTAAATTAGTTTTTTAAATAATTAAATAATTTTTTAATAAATAATAAATAATATAATAAGTTTTTGATGTTTACCTTAATACCTTAATACAACGTGGATGTTGAAATATTTGAAGTAATTAAATTACTTTAAATTACTAATTATTTTGGGTGATTGAAGTTCTTTGAGTAATTGAATTACTTTGAGTAATTGAATTACTTTGGGTAACTGAATTACTTTGGGTAATTGAATTACTTTGGGTAATTGAATTACTTTTTCTTAGTAGAGTAATTTAGTAATTGACATGTCAATTACTTTTAAGAAAATTTGGTATTTGGTAAATCAAGTACTTTCAACATCAACAAAGTATTTGGTAATTGGTAATTGAATTACTTTTGCCGAGTGCTTTGTACAGCTCTGCCTGAGGCCACAAAGTAAAAAATTAATTTTAAGTGGCAATTGCGACTTACAATTGTTAATTTACACTTCGAAGTCGCAATTGACACTTAAAAGTCGCAATTGACACTTTGAAGTCGCAATAAGCGCCTGCGCAATCGTACTTATAATTACTACTATATTATTGTAGTATCTAATAAGTATTATTGCGCAGGCGTTAATTGCGACTTCGAAGTGTCAATTGCGACTTCAAAGTGTAAATTGACAATTGTAAGTCGCAATTGCCACTTAAAATTAATTTTTTACTTTTTGGCCTCAGGACGCCTTCGTACTACCCATTTCCCATGTTTGATACGTCTAAATCTACGTCTAAATCAAAATAAATAATGCGTGACACCAGATCGTTTCTGTATTTTTGAGAACACCGCAGTATCAATTTTAAATTTATCTTGCATACATTATGTACATACTAGACAATTTATTTCTGGTATTCCATTTCGTTATTTCATTAAATTTTTTTAAAAATTGGATAAAATAATCTTGTATTTTCTACTATACTAGAATAACTAAATCCTGCTATATAATTTGAATGAGTGCTTTAAATGAAATTTGGTCAACCTAAAATGTCCTATCAAATTTTAAGTATTGACTTATTTCCTTTTTTCCACTAGAGCATAGAAATGTAAGTAGGTTGAGAACGTTATCTTTTCCTTTATGTATTATGTTTTAAGATGACGAAAGTGGAAAGTAGGTTTAAAGTCGACGGATTAGTATGATATTTTTATTTGATGTTTAGTCATGAAAACTGCTCGTGCAAGTCAAAATCTGTTGAAAACGCAAGTGCAAAAATATTAAAAAAATACTTCATGAATTAAAAGTGAAAAATTTATTGAAAAAATTATTGTAAAATTATGAATACAAAAATGTTTGCAGTCGTGCAGTGGCTAGCAAATAAGATTATCAACAGTTTATGATATTTGTCTAAATATTGAAGTAAATCCTTTGGTTGAAAATCGTTAAATCAACCCTTGAACGGTAACACTGTAACGTGCCAACATTAGTTTTGATCGAAAAAGTAGAACCTCAATGCTACTTTCCCAGGAACTGCGTTTTCAATAACAAGGCTAGTTAACGCGTAAATTCCACCTAAGGTTAAGGGAAAAGGGAAAACTTCAGTAGTTTTCAGCAAAGCCTATTTCTTTGCATGGAACTTTCTCTTGGCGACAGTTTTGTTAAAAAAATAACCTGAACCTATTCTATCCTACAGAACAGACATGTGTCTTCGTATGAACCTTGTTTTCTTGGCGACAGATTCCTTTCTCAGATTACTGTTGCCCTCTTTTGTTTGGAGCGAAGTTTACATTTTAGAACACTGTTGACCTCTTTGCTTGGTGCAAAGTTTACATAATTACTACAAATTTAATTTTTAAAATTTCCTTGGTAACTTTGCGATTTGGGTTTACATACCTAAAATTACGGGGCGGGGGCGTAGGAGCAAGTGGCACCATTCTTGGACCTTCACCTGTAATAAATCTTCCACGGCGCTTTCTCCAATAACAACAGTGGATTACTCACGCTTTCAGGAAAGAAAATTAACGATAATTAAAGTAGGTACACAATGAACTAAAAAAATAATATTCATATAATAATATGTAAATGAAGTGTGCACGCACCTCAAACTGTTGTATCTTAAATTACATTTTAGCAGTTTCTAAGGTAAACAAACGAGCAAAATGTATTCAAAGGTTTTACACAATTAAATTAATTAATTTTTTTAACAAATTCTAGAGCAAGTTATTTTACATAATCTGTTAATGTTGACGCAGCATTTTGCATAGTGGAATCAGGATTGAAATTCACGAATTAATAAAATATGTACGGTTTTGAAAAATATTTTGAAATCCAAATTTATTGAAATACAATAAATGATTTGAAAGTAGGAATTATGAAATAAAGGATTCTTTTATTAAGTTATTGGTGGCCAAGCAGTATTTTCCTAACGATTGAAAGGAGGTATTACTAATTAGTAGTTTTCGGATGCATTTAAAAAGACCGTAGTTCTTTCCTTCGAAATGTTCAACCTAATAGTCCCCATAAATACAGGCAACGGGGCCCATGCCTGCCCCAGGCGCCTATGACAGGTCCCTGCCACAAACTTGTGATAAGCCTGTTACAGGTACAGGTATTTGTGAAATTTTAACAGGTTATTTTGTCCATATTTTCCACGTGCAAAAGAATTAATTATTTAATTAAATAAAATAATTAATTTTTGTTTTATTTAATAAATAAAATAATTTAAATTTTTGTGGAGGTTTTCGAATTTTTTTTCAATTTGTGGGTCATGGGGTTTATAATCATAATCATAGTTATATTAATTTCTAATTCAATTGCATTACAATTTAAAATTTTTTAAAATTTATAGTTTTAGTCCTTTTCAGCAACCGCTTCCCAACTGGATGTGAATCGTAAATACTTTTCTATTCGCCTGCTTGGCATCAAGCAATGAAAACCTCCAGAGAAAAAAAATTAGTTATTTGCAAATTTTTACTTCAGAACGCAAAAAAACGCTGTTCTTACCCAACTGCAGTTCGTTAATTTAAAGAAAAATGCAGTTTTTTACAATTTCAAACTATTCACTGGCTATATCACCGGAGAGAAAATTTTACTAACCTGAATTGCTGCTAAACGCACGAAGTCGGCCCTACCTACAATAATAAAGAAAACTTTTTGTTAGTTATCATTGCTGATGGGAACGGTTTTTGTCAAATTACCTTTATCACTGTAGTCTCTTTGCCTTATTTCCTAGTGAGCTTCTTCGTGGCTCCTTCCAATAAACTTAAGTCACTCACATACCCGAACACTTTCACATTTTTTTCACTTAAGTATTAAAACAAAATTATTCTCGATTATTAAGAAAGCTTCCATCAAACCTTTTTATGTTAATTCGAACTCGACAATTTCGCGTTCACGCACCAATAGTCTGAACTGAAATGAAAAACTTACTTAATCCTTGTTTTGATTAAATTGTTAACGAGGTTGTAAATAATAAATAATAATAAAATGGTTTATTTGTTATGCCAAAGAAACGCTGCGGACAGGATTCGAACCTGTGCAGGTTAAATCTAATGAATTTTAAGCCCATCTTCTTTAACCGTTCAGAAACAACAAATTTTTGCTCGAATTTTGTGGCAGCAAATTTTGTAATACCGGAGATTTCTCGATTTTTGATTAAGTATGTAAATTGGTTTATTCGTAAATATCTGATTGATTGACAAGAA
Source organism: Cantharis rufa (assembly GCA_947369205.1). NCBI lineage: Eukaryota > Metazoa > Arthropoda > Insecta > Coleoptera > Cantharidae > Cantharis > Cantharis rufa. The sequence continues at coordinate 95,329,477 of OX376303.1, forward strand.
CTACTTTCTAAATATTCATTGGTTGTGTCGACGACGTAGCTCTTTGTAGGTGTACCGTCAATTCCTCGCGGTCAATTCATCGCGCGACAATTCCTCGCGGTCAATTCATCGCGCGTCAATTCGTCGCCTGCGTCAATTCATCACCCGAAAAGTCATCACCCGCGACAATTCATCACCCGCGACATAATTCATCGCCTACAACCCCGGGTGGGTCTTGGCTGACTTTACAATTGCCCTCCATACGTCTCTATTTAACATCAAGTTTAGTGCTTCATGGTATTGTAAGCCTAGTGTTTCCATATCTGATATGATATCCCAAGCAACAAAATAGGTCGAAATTACGTTTATTCGACCTTCTAATAGGTTATAAAGGGTGTATGACCAAGCCCAATTTACGTCATATAGACGTCGAGAGAAGGTAAGTGGGGAATTAAGTTGAAGTAATTTGACGGTCGAAATTAAGTAATGCAAGGCATTTCGCCCTATAAGTCATCGTCTCGGTTGGTCATATGGACTAACATTATGTCGAATATTGGTAAAATTTTGGTAATATTTTGGTAATTTGGACTTAATTCTAACCAATTTGCGCCCTGTTATTTTGACAACGCAGCCTTTGCTTTCGAAACGTCTAAACGGCAGCGTTGTACATCACGAAAATATATAATAATACAATCCTTAACTCTTTCTAGAAGGCGGTGCTTATGTTACAGCAATAACATGGCAACCAGAGAATAAAACTTGGAATTAAACATCAACATATATTTCACTGTGAAACCGAATATCGCGTGACATGACAGAAATATAAGTACGAAAGAAAATTTTTTGTGCAGATTTTCATTTTAGATCACTAAAATTAATGCGCTTTCAATAATATATAATTTAAACAATTATTAATTAATTAGGCTTCTATACAACGTATAGGAAGAAGCCTTATGATCTAGCTCCGTGTCCGTCTGTCCGTCTGTCCGTCTGTCCGCATAATTCAAAACCAATCAGAACGCACGTTCTTAAAACAATTTTACTTCATATAGAATATTTTTAGATTGGTATTAATTATTCAGATTATTTACATATATATTTTTTAATCCGATATTCTTATTTTGTATTTTTAGAGTAGGTATTTTACGTGTTTCTAATACGGTATTCGGTACGTGTTTCGGGTATTTTAATATTTCATTATGAATTGTGTTTTATTTGTGGTTTGTAAATTGCAAATATTTACCTATAAAGGTCGAAATAAAAAAAAAATATTAAAATGTTAGCGTTTTCCTTATATAGTAAAAAAATCTACCTAATTAAAAGATTAAGGCATTAAAAATTGGAATAAAATAAAGCCCAAATAATTTAACCTACCGAAAAAGTAGATGTATAGAAGCCTAAGAACTGTCGCAAAAGCGAGTTCCACCTTGTTTTTAATTATTTAGCAATTATAAATTTTGCATTTAGTACGCTAAAAATATATTAATCTAACACCTACATGAAAATTATCGATTAATAGAATGTTTTTTGATTCTTAGTCACGCCGAAAGATTTGGTATGATTTATTTTATAACGCCTAATTTTTACAAGCGTAAAAATGTATCATGGAGGACATATTAGTTCTCATGAAGTTGACTGATTTCCAATTTTCGACCAATAGGTCGAATTTCCTTAATGCGAAGGAGAAATGCTTAACTTTGAACACAGATTTCCCTAATCAAGGCATTTGTACTTCAAAGTCGTTGACTTTGAAGTCGTCTTGTCGACTAATAAGGCATTCTGACTAATAAGCCCGATTTTCCTATTTATAAGTTAGTTTGACTTCAAAGTTTAAAAATTAAAAAAGTTAATAATAAAATTTTAAAATCGAGAATGCTGGATCCGAGCCATTGAAATATACCTAGATAGAGTATTGCTATGCTAATAATACACAGATGTGTTTTGAAGCAAAATTTAAGCAGTACTGTAGGTAAACATAACACGTGTTATGTCCAATGTCCAGTGGCGTGCGGTATATATTTTGTTCTATTAAGAAGTGACCACCAGTTTTATTGTTAAAATGAGAAACACTTTTAAGGATGCGTGGAAGGGACAAAGATAATTTTATAAACCAAGAATATTTTATTTTAAATTTGGTATTTACATAAATCATAAAACAGCGGTATCAAGCAATTTTTCACACGCCCTCCAGTTGCGTTTAAATTTTACAAATTTTTGAATCTCCCAGGAGAAGCTATAGTTTTCATCCAGTGGCTTTAAACTGTCAGTTTTGAATGTATTCGAGCGAACAATAAGGGCCCGGATATTAAATGGACCCGGCTCTGTCACGATCAGAAAAATAAAATAATTTAATTTGAAATAAAATTTGCACCCCCCCTTAACAATCTTTGTATTATATGAAATGAAAAAAATACTTTCAAAAAAAAATAGTATTTTTTTGTCTGATAAATTGTAACTAGAAGCAATAGGCACTGACATGTAAAATATTCATACATATATCCAAATGTAAGTATTTCGACCGCACGTGTAGCATAAATTTATTGTTGTAGAAATATATACCCTTATGAGATCATCAAGTTTATTTATTTATTTGTAAATTTCGATATTTTTTTCAATCTTCTTATACAATTTTCAAAACTGATTTTTATAATAGACTTAAATAGACCCCTTTTTGGTTTTAAATAAACAATCTATTGAATACTTACAATTTCTGGAACTTAACTAATTTACTTTTATCACTTTTGTTTGTTTTCGTTAAATTTGCCGCGTTTACTATTTATATACGTAATTGTATATTTTTTTCAAGTTGGTAAAAGTTGATCCGCTTAGCCCCCCCTCCCCAAATCATGTTTTTGTATGTGCTAATTTAGTGTTCAATATTTTCTTTGATAAAGCTTACCAGAAACCTGGATCCGCCACTGGTAAAGGCAGTATTCAGATATTTCTGACGACACGAAAAGTGTATCGGGCGGTTGCCCGACTGCCCCTATCCTAACGCCGCTACTGCGCTTAATAGAAAAACTCAAACTGCTGATACTACTAAATTTGCATTTTACAGGATAAAATAATAAGTGGATATATGAAAATCCCATGGCAATTAAATTCTTATACCTCGTTGACATCTTTACCAAAATTTTTTTTATAATTTCATACTTTTTCTTAAAAACAAAAGTTGCTATTTAGGATTTTTTAAAAATAGTAATAGATTTAGTCAGTAATAGGGTAGATTTTCATTAAAATTAATAGATTTATATTGTAATAGCTATTGATATATAATAAATTGTAATAGCCCTGATAGACGAGAATGAAAAATATTTGAAACCGTCTCGAAGCGGTCTAAGACAAAAAACTAACTTTTAGGGCAATTTTGGTGGGAATTTCGACCTAACCTCAGACCGGTTTTCCTTATAGGTAATTTTCTGTGGTAATTTCAACTTTATGGTTAGCTCTGGATGACCATAAAGGTTTATTTTGTGCCTTAAATATTTCCTATTATTTAAGTCAACCACACAGCACTTATATATAGTAAAAATACGTAATTCTGACCAATTAAGTCATATCGGCTATGAGGTTGAAATTAGGTAATACACATAGGTCACATTTCCTTCAAATGAGACTCTAATTTGACTTATAAGTAGAATTGACTTTGAAGGCATATCTTTGGTCAAAATTTGGTAATTTATAGCTTAATATATAACCTTTAAGTCACTAAACTTTAAAGGCATTTCCTAGGTTTAAACTACGTAATTTTTGACCTGTACACAAGACATCATACGCTATCTGACTTTTAAGACATTTTTTATCTCGAAAATTGGTAATTTTTCGCTTAAATAGGGCAATCTGACTTTGGTTTAGTCAAGCTGTCCTGCTTTGCTGCTTGGGATTGTCTCTCCATCTTGTTCTTGGTCGTCCCACCAGTCTCTTTCCACCTAGATATCAAGGTAGGATATATTATTGATCACAATTTGAAAGTACAAATACAGGGAAATACAGGAAAAACTTCAGTATTTTATTAATTTGCCTATAACTTTCATAACGTCTCCCTGTTACTACTCACGGGTGACGTCACTATGCAAAGTTGGACGCTTTTAGGTCACTTAGATATCCTTCCTTAGTAGTTATTATACCATGGTTAATAGTAGTACCAACTAAATATATTTACTGATTATTTATTATATAAATACTATCAGTATCTGTAATATAAAGAGCTTTTGTATTATCAAAAAAATATAAAACCAATAGTGTCTTTTATTACTTTGTACTTTAATCGTTTTGAATTACCACGCGCGATGAATTATTTTAGGCGATGAATTATGTCACGGGTGATGACTTTTCGCACGCGACGAATTGACGCACGCGATGAATTGACCCAGGCGATGAATTGACGCAGGCGATGATTTGACGCAGGCGAAGAATTGACGCAGGCGACGAATTGACACGCGATGAATTGACCGCGAGGAATTGTCGCGCGATGAATTGACCGCGAGGAATTGACGTAGATTCCTCTTTGTACCCGGCAAATGTTATGGTTCTGAAGTCTATCTATGGAGCTTGATAGTTTGCTCAAAAATTTTCCAATTAAATCTGTGCTTGTTTGCTTTCAGGGGAGTCATACCGTACGTCATGGTGGTTGGACAGTTACCGTTCGTGACGGTATGGGAAGAAAATATAACGTCAAAAAACGTCGCAGAAAATTACTCGTTTAAATAAATAAAGGTTACACTGCTGCACACCGTAAAAATTTATGGTTTACTACCACAGATTTTCGAACGTTGCACAGTGGGACGAAACTTCGAAATCGTGGACAAAGTTCTGAAAGTTACGCAATAGATTTACAATAAGGTCGGGACCAAAGAAAAAATATTTAAAAAAATTTACATGGTAGAATAGGGTAGTTTTTAAAGGAGTTAATGCTAAAATAACATAGGAGAATTATAAAATCTTTTATTCGAATAGAAGTAAATCTGAATATCGTTGTAAAATATTTAAAAAATTTATTTTGATGAAATATGGTAGCTTTTAGAGGGTAAAAATTAAAATAATTAAGGAAAATTATAAAATCTTGAATTCGTATAGATGTAAATCTAAATATTTCTGTAAAAATAATCTTGAGCTAAAAAGACGTAACCAGTACAATAAATTTCAAGAATTAAATCAAGAGTTAGATCGCCGCAATATCAATGTGTGTACCCACTTAAGCTATGATAAAACAGCTAAAACTACACGTTTCCGCAGGATTCCGCAGGTATTTTAAGTCGTTTTCGTAAGCTGATAGACTTATCTAAAGCCTCCAATTTGAAAAGTTGTAAAGTATGGTGTTATACTATACTTTTTGTCTATTTGAAAGTAAAGGTTTCTGGATTCTTCTGGATTCTGGATTGGAAGTGGAGGGCAGGCCGAAGCTTGCATGCACTCAGGCCACAAATCGGGCCCATTATGCTACCTCCGGTTGTTTAGCGGCCACCTTCCCTTCTACTCCCCAAGCCATCCCAAACTTAAAACAAACTCGAGTATTTTTGAAGGCGGTGTGTCACTAATACTGGCCATGTCAGGCCAGAAGTTCCCTAACATGGATCCTCTTTTTGATGCTAACGTCGGGCAGTTGCAAAGCACATGCTCCATCGTTTCGTCTGCTTCATTACATCCGCGACAAATTGGACTGTCAACCAGTCCCATTGTGTTCAGATGTTTATTTAGCTTACAGTGTCCCGTAAGAAATCCAGCAATAATACGCAGATTATTCCGGGATAGCTGTAGGTAATATTTTGCATGTTTTTCAGAGGGAGAACGTATCGTCGCCCGCGCTTGTCGGCATCCAGTAACATTTGCCCATCTTTCCGCATGCAATTTCCGCGTTTCCATCTTTATGGTGACATCCAAGGTCCTGACAGACGGCGTGATGAAGGGCTCAGGACCACAAGGTGGTTTACCCGAGCCCAGCCTCGCCAGCTCGTCAGCCCTCTCGTTGCCCTCATTACCCGTGTGCCCTTTCACCCAACTAAGAGTTATAGCATTGTGCATTGATATCACATTAAGTGCCCGGATACATTGTAGCACCAGGCCCGAGACAATCTTATGACGACCAAGTGCCATAAGAGCAGCTCTACTGTCTGTGAGTATTTGAATTATTTTGCCCCGGATATCTTTTTCCTGGACTATCTCCGCACAGTGTAGTATACCCATGAGTTCCGTTTGGAAGACGGAAGCATATCTACCCAGCGTTAAACTTATATCCAGCTGTAGCTCGGAAGAGAAAATTCCTGAGCCTGAGCCAGTATTACTTTTGGAACCATCCGTATACAGACTTATGTCTGATTCGTTTGCTCCTGTTGCATTTGGCAAGATGTTAAACTTCCTGTCAAACACATATTTGGGAGAGATTCGGTCGGCATCTAAATCTAGAAGAGGCACTCTTTTCGAGCAGACCTCAAGGATCCGTGCATGCCCACCTCCTCCCTGCCTATGGGTCCAAAGGCCCCATGCTCGCATCCTAAGAGCAGCTCTCACCGCCTGCTCCTCCACATAGAGATCCAGAGGAGGAAGGCATAGAAGAGTCTCCAAGGCCACAGTGGGTGTCGTTCGCATCACTCCCGTTACCGCCAAGCAGACTGATCTCTGAAGTCGGTATAGAGAGGATGCTGTTGTTGTCAATTTGGTTCTGGGCCACCAAACGAGTGCACCATAGCACAGCATAGGTCTTATTATGGCCGTGTAGAGCCAGAGGGCGATCTTCGGAGAAAAACCCCACGATCTTCCCATTGCCCTTCGACACTGCCAGAAAGCCATGCCAGCCTTGGTGATTTTAGCGTTAATATGGCTGCCCCAATTCAGCTTCCTGTCCAGTATAATTCCCAGATACTTGACTTCGGATGCCATCTTGAGAGGGGTTCCTTTTAAGCTAGGCATTCTCATATTCCTTAGCTTTCTTTTCCTAGTGAACAGAACAAGCTCCGTCTTGGTCGGGTTAACCGAGAGAGACCGCTCCGTGCACCATTTTTCTAATAATCTGAGAGCATCCCGCATCAAATCGCACAGGATATTCTCAAACTTTCCTTTAAGCAGTATAGTTATATCATCCGCGTAACCGATGGTATAGTAACCCTTCTTGTTAAGGCATCGTAGAAGGCTATCTACTACAAGGTCCCACAAAAGTGGGGAAAGCACACCACCTTGTGGACAGCCTCTAGTGACAACACCTTTAATGTTCGTGTTTCCCACTCCGATCACAACCGCCCTGCTACCCAGCATAGAGCTGATCCATCTTACGATGGTACAGGGAACGCCGTGATCTTGTAAGGATGACGTAATACTCTCAAAAGTGGCCTTATCAAAAGCCCCTTCGATATCTATAAACGCTCCTAGGGTACATTCCTGAAAATGTAGCGATTTCTCGATACATTCCACGACCTTATGAAGCGCGGACTCAGTAGATCTCCCTGGAGTGTATGCATGCTGGTTCGGATGTAGTGGGTTCTGCACCAACACGCCATCACGAATTTCTCTGTCGCACAGCCTTTCCAATGTCTTTAAAAAGAACGAGGTAAGACTTATTGGCCTAAAAGATTTAGCCAGTGAGTAATCAGCTCGACCTGGCTTAGGTATAAAAACGACTTTAACCTTCCGCCATTCTTGGGGTGTGTAGCCATGCGCAATGCATGCCTTATACACCTTCACCAGGGGGCAGAGCAAATAGTCCAAGCCCAATTGAAGTAGGGCCGGAAACACTCCATCCAACCCCGGCGATTTGTAAGGACTGAAGGTTTTGATGGCCCAGGCCACCTTGATCGGATTTACGATCTGATTTGCAATTTCCCAATCCGTCCCCGTCGGTGTCCGAGCAATATGCTCAGTCCACTCATAGTCCGGGACGGTTTTGCTATCAGGAAAGTGTGTTTGTAACAGTATTTTGGCAGTCTCCTCGAGGCTCTCTGTATACGAGCCATCCTCTCGGAGAATCGTGCCAAGCTGTTGGTTTGGGTCTTTGGATATGATCTTCTTCAGTTTGGCAGCATCCGTAGTGGACGCAATGCCACTGCAGAAGTCCCTCCAGGACTTACGCTGTTTTTGGCGAATCATCTTCTTGTACTCCAGCTGAAGGGTTTTGAATTCCTCCCAGTCAGACCCATTCTTCGATTTTTTGGCCTTATTACAAAGTCTCGTTACCGCCTTCCGCAGCCGATCCAGTTCGCTGCACCACCAAGGTGTTGCACGCTTCCCTGAGTCAGCCACCGTCAAAGGGCACGAGGCTTCGAAAGCTTTTGTGAGAGACCTCTGCAGTATGTTGCAACATGTCTCAATCTCTCCAATACTGTCTAAGTTGACCTTTGTGGTAATTGACCTTGGCATGTCAGTTTCCAGGGCGCTTGACAGGACGTCCAAAAAGGCTTCTCTGTCAAGCTTCCTAGGATTCCTAAACTGCCTTGGCTCCACTTTGACTGCTTTAATCTTAAAGCATATCCATTTGTGGTCTGACATGGTCAGCTGTTTGGACACATGCCACTCCATTATTTGTGTAGAGATTTCTAACGTTGCCAAGGTGATGTCAATCACCGAATGGCGTTGAGGCGACACATAGAATGTTGGTGTGTCCCCTCGGTTAAGAATTTCTAAGTTTGTACCAATAAGGTATTCAAATAAAGATTTCCCTCTATTGTTGCAATCTCCACTTCCCCAACAGTTATGATGGGCGTTAGAGTCGCAGCCTATAACGAGGTGTTTTTTATATTGCTCGCAATAGCTCACCAGGTCCACCATTTTTTGAGAAGGCGGAAAATCCTGGGAGTCAATTGGGAGATATATAGATGCCAGAATGACATCTTTTGGACCTTCCCCAAAGTCACAGCTCAGCCGGACAGCTGTTAGGTCACTGTCACCGAACTGCGGTAGGGGATTTGCCTGAATATTGCCAGGTATGTAGATACATGTCCTGGGTTTGTTCGAAAGGTTGCCCGTGAAGACATTGCCTTTCAGCGCAGAAAGGCCTATTATTCTGCCTTTTGCTATATGTGGCTCTTGTATTAAGGCTATTGTGTCCGTACAGCCAGCCAAGCGTCGGCAAAGAGTCGCCGTCGCCGCTCTGCTATGCTGTAGGTTTATTTGAATGAATTTCCATTCCACCAAGGCAGCCATTAGACTTCCTTGGTGGGAGGATTCTGTGCTTGGGCAGGTGAGACTGCTTGAGACTCCTCTTGGATACCCAAAAGTTCAAGCTCTGCAGCCACCTGCTCCATTGTTTCTATCGGTGCAGCGCTCTTAACGATGTGCTGCACCTTTACTTTAAGGCTAGAGAATCTGTAACTTAGTCTCTCCTTATTTCTAAGTGCCGCGGCATCTTTCTCACTGACACCAAAGACAATGAGTTTCCCCTCGGGTTCACTCCTGTCGGTGTCGAAGAATATGCACCACTCATTAACTTTGACCCAGCTGTTTTGAGCCCCAAGCCGTCGTATCACCTCCCCAGTCGGTTCGGGTTTCCCCGGAATCCAAATGGTGGCTTTGGACAGCCTAGGCAACTCCTCCACCTGGGTCACCTCAAGTTTAGCTCCCTCCCACAATTGTGGGAGTTCAGCTATGGTGTTTTGCAACCATTTCAGAGAGCCCTCGTCATCACAGGTAATCCTTAAGATTTGCCCTGAGTAACGGAACCCCCCAAATGTGGGTACTTTTGTTGTCCCTTCCTGGGCCATATCAATGGTCCTGTCAAGGGCTTGGTTGAGGTGTGACTCAACAATATCCTTTTGGGCCTCAGTGAGTTTGCCCAGAAGGTTAGAGCGGTCAATCACTGCTACTCGGAGGTGCTTGGTAGCTGCCTCCTTGTAGGTGACTGGACCTATTACAGCTTGGGAGGTATTAGGCGCTGTCATCTTAGCCTTCTTCCTTTGATTGCTCAAAGGCGATGGCTGGGAGTCCTGCGACCTAACCCTCTTTTTTGCTTTACCTCCCGGAAGAGGTTTGCTCTCACCTGTTTTTGTTGGTAATGTTTTTTTAACCGTTCCCGATCCGGATGATGTGCTATCCTTACCCTGAGGTTTGGACAGCCCAGCCCGCTCGTGTTCAGTTATTACTTTTTTATTCAGACCGGCTTCTTCAGCCGCCTTCTGAATTCTAGCTTTTTTGCGGCGTTTCCTTTCGGCGCCGCAGAGTCTTTGCTTTTTAGGGCGAGACCCCGCAGCGTCGCCGTCAGGCAGGGCATCCTCGAGGGACGACCCCACCTTGGCCCCGATTGGTACAACCTCATCAGCTTTGTGGGATGGATTGTCTTGTTCAGGTTCCATCCCTATGTTGCCGGTAAGTGGGACATCAGAAACTGACATACCCACCGCAGCGTTTGTTTTTGACAGTGCAACCCCAGGGAGCGCACCTGCCTGTTCTGTTTGGTTTTGTTTCTTCATATCCATGTAAGAAAGTAGATGTTTCATTCTCCAAAGCTCCCCACCCACCACGGAGTCACATCAGGGACGTCACCAAGTACGCCAGGGCTACTCGAAGAATATAGCTCCCGGCAAGGCAGAATGTTTGCACACTCCGTCCTTGCCTAAGAACTCGTCCCGCCAATCCTCTGATGGAGGACAGCACAGCCGATTGATCTGGGTGGACTAGTCCAGACCGCCCGTTTAAGTAGAAATCGAGGCCAAAGAGGAGTGTTGCCAAACCCAGGGGAACTACATCCGCCCCCAAGTCGGCTCAGCCACCAGGATCCTTTCATCCCACCTTACGGGTTTCCACGCACGGCAAAAACACGCGGGTACCTGTAATTAGTCTCATTCCTCCACGAAGACCATCATCCCGATTCATTGACTCAGAGTCCGAACACAGAGGGTTTTAGACCTCGGCCCGAACCCATTGAGCCAAAGCAGATCGAACACAAGAGAGTTTTAAGTCCCTGGTCCAAATCCTAGCAGGTACACGCCCTCCGTTTCATCGAAACACTCAAGCCCCCTCACCACGTCAAGGTTCAGGTACATTAGAGGGGGAAGTAAAGGTTTCGAAAATCTTCTTGTTTTCGGGAGGGTATCGAACATGGCCGTATTTGAAGCAGATAAATATAAATTTTTAATGTAACTGTACATGAATATATTCTACATGCCTTCGGGAGTAGAATCCATTTTTAAAAATTGAAATAGGTTAATTCACTTTTGAGTTGTGGAATTTTAAAAATCACTGTTTTTGCTTTATCTTCTATAGCATGACGCGTGTACTCTTAACGAAGGCTGACTTTGAGCTAACTTATCGAGCCAGGTATCAAAGGGACGATCCTACCCTTCTAGGTTTGAATGCACCAATCATTTATCTACTCAACCCAAGGGTCAAAATTCCCCGAACCCAAAATTCATTTTTCCAATTTTTGTCCTCGAATTCGAGGTTTCGTCCCACTGTGGACGTGGGAATAATTCTTCCCTTAAAAAAATAATTGAAAAGAGCAAATACTTTCAAAATTTTAAGTTTTATTTATTTAAATGACCCAGAGACGTTACTAATTATGGTCGGAAGGACAGATTGTAAAATATTGTGCAATATTTGTAAACGGAAATACACATCACAGTCATAAGACCTTGAAATTAGAAAACTAATAAGATCAATCTAATAAGATATGTTTTGTTTTACATCGAATTATTCATAAAATCACATAATAAGGCGCTATGTTTAATTTTCTAAAATTTAAAGCAAACAATAAGCTGTACAAACGTCAATGAAGACAATAATTTTTTGTTTTGGCACACATTTGGCTTCTCCAACAGTATTTAGTTGGTTAATATTCTGGAGAACCCAAAAATTTCATCTTGACGACTAATCACGGAGAAAAAAAATACCTAAGCAATATTATTTGACTTTTTTTTACTTTTTATCAATCAATCATTAATCAAGTTAAATACAAAATAAAACTCGTGAAGAGGAAATTTCCTTTGGATGACTTCTTAATGAATTTTCTTTTGTGAGCAGACCCTGCAGACTGAGAAAGCAGACTGAGCAGAAATTCAAAGACGTACTTTAGTTGTGGGATACTCTTGAATTTTCCTGATCAGCACAAACAGGACTTCATTGCATTAGAACTGCGTATTATTTCACAAAAATGTCTTTCCACGTCATCCACATGTAACGCGAAAATATAATATTAAATGTTTGCACCAATAAGAAATTAAAAAACTTACGTTATTATTGAATATTCTGTAAGAACTAAACTGTTCATTGCATTGTGACAGATTTTAATTCTTCATAATTGTTTCAAAACTACACTGTGAAAAAAGATTTGTCGCTCTAACAGAGCAATAGCTCTGTAATAGATAGATACCAATATCTTGAAAGTTTCGTTTTGCTGCCATAACAAATTTTTTGTTGCTGCAACAAATTTTCTGCTGCCATAACTAAGTTGTTTTTTATTCAGTAAAAAAGATTAGTTGATCTAACAAATGGGCTTTGTTACTTTGTTACTTGTGCGTTGTTTGTTGTTTTGTTTAAAACTTGTTACAGCAACGAAAAACTCTGTTGAGGCTATAGCTACTAATAGCTCTGTTAGGGCAACAAATCCTTTTTCTCAGTGTAACAACAACAATATAAACCAAAGTTTCTAATCACCGACTTAAAAACACCAAAAACCACGCAGCTTTAAAGAAATTGTTTTCTTATATAGAAGACATTATTATTTTTATTATTTTCTTGAATCTCTTTAAAATGCAGACCCTGTTAAGTTCGACGAAAAAATTCTTTCAAATTTTAAGTAGGTACTTCGAAGAATTTGTTTATTTTGATTATTTTCTTGGAAGAATTCGTTTGGTTTTCCAACAGTTCAATCTTTCATTTGCTGACAAATTTTCGCAACTTTTTGTAAATTTTAAGAAAATGCCCGATCGGTTTCATTGTCTTTGTTTTGCGATTTTGATTAGTTTGCAGTTTTGCCACCTGTGATGTCAGATTTATACATACGTATACTACGACTTCAATTACTGTCAAGTCTCGACCTGTTTAGAAGCGTTGCTTGTTTGGGGGAAAACTAATGAAACTATTGTGTTTTATTATAACAATAATAATGTCTTCTATATAAGAAGACTTTTTTTTTAAAGTTGCGTGGTTTGTGGTGTTTTTAAGTCGGTGCGGTGATTAGAAACTTTGGTTTATATTATTGTTGTTAGTTTTGAAACAATTGATGAACGATTCAAATTCGTGACAATGCAATGAACAGTTTAGTTATTTAGTTTTTGTGAAATAATGGGCAGTTCTAGTGCGATGAAGTTCTGTTTGTGCTGATCAGGAAAATTCCAGAGTATTTCACAACTAAAGTAAGTCTCTCAATCTTTATCTGCACACAAAAGAAAATTTATGAAGAAGTAATTCTAAAGGAAATTTCCTCCTCACGAGTTTTGTTTTGTGTTTAACTTGATTTTGTATTTTCCCATACAAACACTGCAACAAAGTATTGTACTTAGGTGCAAAACTGTCAAAAAATATTGCTTAGGTATTTTTTATTTTTCCGTGCTTTATCGTCGAGATGAAAATTTTGGGGTCTCCAGAATATTTAACCAACTAAATATTGTTGGAAAAGCCAAATGTGTGCAAAAATAAAAAGTTGCTGCCTTGGTTTTGCTTTAATTTTTAGAAAATTAAACATAGTGCCTTATTTAGGTTAGGTGATTAGGTGATTTTATGAATAATTCAATGTAAAACAAAACAAATCTTATTAGATTGAGCTTATTGGTTTTCAAATTTCAAGGTCTTATGACTGGTGATGTGTATTTCCGTTTACAAATATTGCACAATATTTTGCAATCTTTCCCTCCCCCCATAATTAGTAATGTCTTTAAGTCAGCGACGGCGCCAGGATTTTCAAAATGGGTGGGCACAAGGTGGGCCCAATATATTTGAGGTGGGCACACAAAGTTTATAAAAAAATAAGCACCTAAAGTTTTAAATGTACATTCTAAAAAAAAAAAAAGATTCACTAGACAGACGAAATTAAACAAAAATTGTAAAAATATTTTCAGATTACTACCATGGACTTAGAAGCTTCAAAGTCTATGATTACTACATATTAATTTTTTTTAATTTCCTACAATTTGGGTGGGCACTTGTGTGGGCACTCCAGCCAGTAGGGTGGGCACGTTCCCTCCCTGGCCCACCCCTGGCGCCGTCGCTGCTTTAGGTCACTTAAATAAATAAAACTTAAAAATTTGAAAGTACTTTGACGCTTCTATGGCAAAACGACGTAAGCGACAGAAAATCAAAAATTACGATATGAGTTTCACTTTATAAAAGAGAATGTGTACTATCTACTGATTAATTTAATTTTATTATTTTATCTTTATTATTAAATTAAATTGGTATAGGCGACGAAAAATCATGTTAACCACAAATACGCAGGGCCGGATTTACCAGTAGACACAACAGGCGATCGCCTGCGGCGTCAAAATATAAAAGGCGCAAACCGCCAGGCATTATGTTCAGCAAAAATAAAATATATTACATTGAAGGCCGTACTAATAGTCACGGATCAATCCGAGACTCAAGATAATCCTAGAATTTACCAATGAGATTATTATGGAATTTAGACCGTATCGTAGAAACAGTGCTATTTCGAGAATTGAATTTGAATCTCGGATCAATCCATGACAGTGCTATGCTCGAGAGTAGGTCTTTCGAAAGAATGTAGCATAATATGTAATATTTGGAGCAGTCGCTTACATTCACGTAGGTTGCGTCTTCATTAAGACGGCTTTTGGCGACTTAGGCCCAGCTTTTCAATCGCAAGTTAACCTTAGGTTAACCCAAATTTAACGATTTCTGACCAATCAGGTAGTCATAAACCTAGGTTAACCCTCAAATTTAGATTAACTTACGATTGAAAAACTGGAGGTCCATGTCCCCAGCACCCCCACCTCAAAATATTTAAATCGGACTTGGTGCAATCGTTTATACTTCGTTTGTACCTGTTTGTACCGCAAAAATTTTCGTTTGTACTAAAAAGATAAAAAAGTTACAGCACTTTCAAAGTGGGGGTGCCAGGGACATGCCAACACCCCCACCTCACAGTATTGAAATCGAACAAAAATTTTTGCGGTACAAACAGGTACAAACGAAGTACAAACGATTGCACCAAGTCCGATTTCAATACTTTGAGGTGGGGGTGTTGGCATGTCCCTGGCACCCCCACTTTGAAAGTGCTGTAACTTTTTTATCATTTGGGTACAAACGAAAATTGTTGCGGTACACACAGGTACAAACGAAGTACAAACGATTGCACCAAGTCCGATTTAAATATTTTGAGGTGGGGGTGCTGGGGACATGGACCTAAAAACTGGGCCTTTGTGAAATAGAATTTTCTATTTCCTCAACAATTTTATAAACGGCGTTTACGTCGTTTTCCCGTGGAAGCTTCGTTTTGCTTTTTTTAATTATTTTTTTAAGGAAAGAATCATTCCTTGATCAACCAATGAATATTTAGAAGTAGTTCGTGTCAATCAATCATATGTATATTTATGGAAATTCTCCTCTGTTGCTTACGAGTTGGAATGTTAAGTTTGATAAATTAAAAAGACACTGTACTTGTATTTTTTATTATGCACTTATTGGTGACGCGTTTCGAATTATTGAGCCATAAACAGGATTTATACGTGCACAGTAGCTTAAGAAAGCTACTAAAGCAAGTAGCTAAATGAAGTGTCGGTGCTTTTCTACACACATTTAGTAGATTTGTCTAGACCAGCGGTTCCCAATTAGTTTCGGCCGCGGAACCCTTGACCGATGTAAAAAATTTGGCGGAACCTCAAGCACATTTCATTATTATCAAAAGAAGAGGTCATCAAGTTTTGCATTTAAAGGTTGCTTGTGTATACACTCTCTCATTTAATAAAACGAATTATATAAGCATACAGGGCACTCAAAATATAGTAATATTTTTTCATTTTTTTTTTATTTTCATTTCATTATCATTTCATTTTTATATTAATTCAAAATATAATATAAAAAAATTTAAAACCGCAAAATTTATTTTTACACCATTTTGAAATTCTTTTTGGCGGAACCCTTGGATATTTTCGCGGAACCCTATTTGGGAACCGCTGGTCTAGACCATGCAAGTTACTAAATTTAGTTACATATTTTAGGAGCTTGCTTAAGCTACTGTACACGTGTAAATTAGCCTATAATCATACCAAACTACAACTTAAAAAATCAAAAATAAAAAAGAAGAAACCGAAACATCTGTTTTTTCTGTTTTTTGATTGTTTTGATTTTTTAAATTGTAGTTTGGTATGATTATGGCCCAATAAGCCGAAATGCGTCATCAATAAGTATATAATAAAAATTCGAGTACAGTGCCTTTTTAATTAATCGAACTTTGAAAATCGAAAATTGATTAATAAGAGCTGCGGTGTTCGGGCTGTTAAGAGGAGGTTACCGTCTAGACTCTAGAGGCATGAAAAACTCACGAATTTTGGGAATTTTTTTTTGTTATAAAATAAATCTATCCATAATCGTACAACTGTACAAACCTGGGTGGGTCTTGGCTGACTTCACAATGTCTCTCCATGTCTCCACAATTCTCGCTTTATTATGAGCGTTTCTATCTGGTATTCATCTATTTCCATGGTTTTGAGGCCTGCTCTGATGTTATCCCGTCATCTGAGACGCGGTCGACCTAGAGGTCTATTTCCTTCAGGTACTGCTGCCCATACCATTTTGTCACTTGATTGTCTGTGTACGTCCCTGCCCATCTAAGTCGTTGTGATTTAATTTCTTGGATTATATCTTTGAGTCCGGCGTTTGTTCTCATCCGGTATGTGTTTGTGGTCGGGTTAAAATGCGGTCCAAATATCTTTTTCAACCTTTTTCTTTCAAAACGCCGTAGTCGTTGTTCATTTGTCTTGGTGACAAACAACAAACGGAAAAACAAACATGTTGTGAAACTATGAAATACTATAAAAAATTGAAAGTAAATTCAAATTTTAATTATAAAAAAAAATTCAAAAACGGCAGCTCAAGCCCCTGTGAAAGAGAGCCCTTTGCGGCATGCATTGATCTACGCGAGGCGCTCCACAACTTTGCCGGTTCATTTGAATTAAATATGGTTAGAAAATTATTAAACTACACTACTTTTGGGGGACTTTATCGGTTTTAGTTAAGAAAACCCTGCATAGCAAATAGCAGTCGTTTGAAAAAAAATCAATTTTTTTGCCTTCTTTTTTGCTTGAACCGACGAAAAATGTATTTCTAAATCAATTTTTGTCAAAAATCTCTTCGTTAGGTCCCCACAAATTAATTTTCCTTTCAATTGAACACAAATTCACGAAAATCGGTTGATCCGTTGAAGCTGTAGAGCGCCCGCCGCACTGATAAATGCAGTTTCTAGATAAACGCGTTTGAAGTTACATGTTACCAACCATTTTATTCAACAGGCTGTAAATTCTAAAATACTTTAATTATGATAATATTCTTTTACCAACTTATTCTAAACACTTTGAGGATGCAAATTTGTAAACAAAAAAAATCAAAATTTTCATCGTCATGAATGGTAACCTGGCCTTAAGTAGGTGAACTTGAAATTTATTAGGTTTAACCTGCGCATTTTCGAATCCTGTCCGCAGCGTTTTATTCGCATAATGAATAAACCATTTAATTATTGTATTACATTATTATATGTCAAACGCTTAACACGTCACTAGGTTGAGATGTTTTACTATGTAATTTACCGATGTTTCCAATGTTGTACTTCTTTGTAGTCCTGCGGATGAAGGCATAAAGCCATCGAAGTGTCATCCACTAAACCCGATATCCTTTTCGTACTTTCATTTCATTATTATTTATAATCTCGTTTACAAAATATTTAATCAAAATAAGGATTAACTAATTTTTTAATTTCAGTTCAGAGGACAATTGGTGCGTGAACGCGAAATTCGTATTCCGCGAACGGGAGTGTAATGTGTCGAGTTCGAATTATCGTGAAAAAGCTTGATGGAAGCTTTCTTAATAATTGAGAACAATTTTGTTTTAATACTTAAGTGAAAAAAATGTGAAAATGTTCGGGTTTGTGAGTGACTTAAGTTTATTGGAAGGAACAACGAAGAAGCTATCCTGGCAACTAGGAATAAGGCAAAAGGACTGCAGTGATAAAGGTAATTTGACAAAAACCGCTTTCATCTGCAATGATAACTAACACAAAATTTTCTTTATTCTTTTAGGTAGGGCCGACTTCGTGGGTTTAGCAGCAATTCAGGTTAGTAAAATTTTCGCTTCAGTGATGTAGCCAGTGAATAGTTTGAAATTGTGAAAAAATGCATTTTTCTTTAAATGCACGAACTGCAGTTGGGTAAGAAAAGTTTTGTTTACGCTCTGAAGTAAAACATTGTAAATACATAACTAATTTTTTTCTCAGGAGGTTTTCATTGCTTGAAAGTTGGTTAATACGTTAAGCTTTCAATAAATCACATTGTCAAACTGTCAACAAGGCTAGATTTAAACAAATCCGAAAATAAAAATTAACAAAACATTTTGTTAATTGCACTTGTTAACGCCAAGCAAGCGAATAGTGAAATATTTTAGATTCACATCCAGTTGGGAAGCGGTCCCCGAAAGGGACTAAAACTATGGAGTTCAGAATGGCCACTTGAGTCCGGTTTATCGGACCAACGTCAGTCTCCAAAAAATCAAACCTTTTTCTTTTCAAAAATCAAAAATATTTCGAAAAAGTAATAATTTTTGTTTTAATTAGAAGTGACTAAAGATTAAAAGCGGTTTACCTATCAAGACCTAATGAATCCATATCTTTTTATATGAAAATGATGAAAATGGGAAGCCAACTTCACAAAGATTTACAAATCATCAAAAGTATCTATTTAAAATAACAGTGACAAATGCATGATCCCAGTATCAATTTTCTTGCCGGCCAGCGCGACGTAGCGCAATGTAAATTCTCGTCCTCATTAGATTGCAAAGCGTTACTTCGTCCACCAACAACTTATTGCAAAAATCACTTATGTCATAATTCTTATACTTATCGTCTGTTAAATTCTGCACAGTCAAAAAATTACTTATGCTTCATCTTTCATATATTTTAACGGAAGTCTGCTAGACTAAAATAATATTTCAAATTTTACACTATAATTTATTCATTCACGTCTATACTTAATTTCTCTGAGCGCAACCCTAATTTATTTTAATAATTTGGATTATAAATTTTATAAGAGTGACATTACCCCTTTTAATAGTTAAACAGCACACAAGACGAGGAAAAATAAATGTTTAAATAAAAAAGTGAATGTAAAAGTTCAAATGGATATCCAAGCATCAAAATATTTTTAATTTTTAATGTAAAGTTGACTTGAAATAGGTAAATTAAAAATTGTTTTTCATAAGTGTTTTTTAGAGACCCAACTTTTAGGAAAAAACCTTACTTTTACAAGCGTTATTTTAATTTATTAAAATTAATAATATTATTAAATGAAAAACCATTAACTTTGGTATTATTTATTCTGTTTTGAATACAAATATAAACGATTTTTACTTTTTTCATATTATTGATTTTAATTACTCAATTTATTAATGGCGTTTTTTACTGATAGTTGATTAGTATGATACATTTTATATTTCTGTCTTCAAACAATTGTTAATAATTTATTGAGTTAAAGAATAATTAAAATAAAGTAAATTAAACATAGTTTTTATACAAAACAATGAGATTGATATTTAAATAAAAATAAAAAGAAACACGAAAGAGTGCACAAAATAATTTCTTAATAGAAAACAAACTTCTGCCATCGAGTCAAATTCAATTAGCTCAGATTTTAATTAGTCAGAATACAGTAAGTCGACCAAAAAACGACCTAATTAACAAATATTTGGAAACTTAAAAAAATTTTTAATTAATTTAAATCATGAATAAATTTGAAAGAAAAAGAAGCAACTACAACTTATAAATTACAATTGTAAATTAGCGATGTAAACATTTTTAGTGGCATTTAAATTTGAATACTTTAGTTTGAAAAAATTTAGAGAGAAATGAGCGTTATTTTCTCTTTTGACGTAGCGTTTACTGATCACAGTTTCAAATCCTCGTGTAGGACAAAATACACTTTGCTCCTAAAGCGAACATGCTATTTTTTATTCAATCGAGAGGAAATAGAAACATCAGAAAAAAAAATTTAATTTACTTTGCTCGCTGAAATGAGAGTGAAAAAATAATTTTGCTCTTCGTAAATTATATAAAATATAATTTTAATACCAAATTAACAGTAATTTTAGATATTCGAAAAAATTATTTTATATTCAACGTAAAATTTCGAGCCATGCTTTGTTTGAGATTTTCGGCGTTGGCTCGTCTGTTTCGTAAGTCAAGTTTTCGTGATTAAAATTTTTAATTTTTTGAAAGTAAATTTGAATAATTGATATAAAAAAAAGTAACACTTTTAATAGAATAAAGAGAATGAGCTTAAATAAAGTTACGACTAAGCATTTCCATTTTATGGTTGATTGAAAAAGTATTTAAACCTAAAATGAAGTAGACATTAATCAAATTGAAGCATTAATTATGCATTCAAAAATTAATTTTGTATCATAAGATGGCTCGATTTTTACTTTTCTTTATTGTATTTAATAAAATATTGGATGGATTACAAATTTATAATTACGTATTTATGGAAATGAGGATTAATTCTGATCGATCATATTTTTCAATTTATTTCAGTTTTTTTGAAAACATTTTGTCGTTGTGTTGTATCTTCTTTTACTGTATGAATAAATTTATTATTCCCTTCCGTTTTTGTTAAGGTTGTTTAAAAAATGTTAGTTGCGTTCCTTGGGCTCCTATCTGGTTGAATTGCTATACAAGACATGAAAAGCAATATCAAAATTATTGTAAAGCGCTATGTTAGCGAGCGAACTCAATTTCACGGAAAGTTTGTTGAAAGGCACTTCTTTACAAAATAATCCTAAAACTGATCTACATTTTTGTGTTGTTGGAGTTGTAAAAAAATATTTAGATTAATTTTCGTATTACGATTTTATTCATTCATGCCTTCCATTCACTTTCAGTTTTGCGTATAACTACGGCATCCGTTGTCGAATGGAATAAGATAAGAGTGCTTTTTCTCGATTACACGTTTTACAATTTAAATTTTTAATAAGTTTTCTTTATCGGCTCCTAGTAATTACAAATCACAATGGATTACGTCAACTTATATTTGCCATAAAGTTTTAGTGATTTTGCGCATTGCATTTAGCTTGTAAAATACGTGATGTTGGCGGCACAGTGTTGATTCGACACCCCCACAAGTAGCAAACTACGAAGAATATTAATTTTGCGGGTTCGCAATACCTTCACAATAAACTTAAATTGAACTTATCGAAACCTATTACGTGTATCTTTTTGTGAATAAAGTTGCGCTCAATTTAGTGCGAGGGTTTCCGATTAACTTGAAACTGAATTTTTAATTTATTAAAATTTCCATTTAGCAAAGTTTGAAAACACAACAGAACTATGAAAACAAATCTGTGCACTGCTTTCCTTCAAACATTTAAATGTAAGTAAATAAGCAAAAAGTTTTATGTTTCACCGCTTAATATATTTACCGAGCACTTACGTGAGTGTTGCGTTAAGGAGGTAAAAACTTTGTTTTGCAATTTTGAGAAACGGTCATTAATCCTAAGCAATCAATGCATGCGAATATGTTACATACCTAGGAGCGAATTTTAAAATTAGATTTTCAATTTACTTTTAATTAGTTGAACGTTATAAACTTCCTTTTTTAATCAAAGAATTTAAGTATTTTTCAAAATTAACGGAATTTCGCTCGACAACTGCGATTCTGCATTTTAAACTTTCGAAATTTATTTTCGCCTTTTTATTTTACTATTCAGTAAAGAATGTCAATTTTTAAATTGACTTGAATTGATGTGATTTGCTCAGCGCATTTTTTATGTAGATATTACTTTATATAGAACGAAATATTGCCAAGTACTAACAATTTTGCAATATATAAAGGAATATTTTGTGAAAATTGTGATAGATTCTGCATTTATATTAATAAAATGGCATACAAATCATTTAATTACTTTGCGACAAACTTTTTGAATAATTTTCTGCGTGAAATTGCAAATGTTGCAAAAACGTTGTAAAGAATTTTTTGTTTGTTTTACATTATGTAAATTTATGGCATCAATCACCAAATTTTTAAAACCGTAAGTTTTAAATTATCAAGTGGGAAAAAGGGTGGCACAAATGAGTTTGCAGATGGCAGGAATTTATATGACTTTTTGTGTTACATTATCTTTACTTGTAATATCAAGTAAATATATAATTTGTAATTCGTATCAGACTTGAAATATATTTTTAAGTTTAAAAAGTAATATAACAATGGTATCTACTACGAAGTTGGAAAAAGAAGAGAAAAAAAGTTTTGTAATGCTGAATCCTCCGTTCGTTTCCTTACCACTACAGCAATCAACAAATTATTAAATCTGCATATCCTAAAATTATTTTTAACTTTACAGAGTTAATTTACAAAATCTTGGTAATTTTGTTTTAAATCAAAGACCGTAATCTGATCTAAAAATGCTTATTATTGCCTTTTGAAAATACAACTTTTTGCTTAAAATTAGTTTATCTTAAAAGCGAGAAAAAAACATATTCAAATTCGTGAAATCCGGGATACAAATAATTTTTTTGTATTAATTTATTGAAATTTATCTGAAATTATTAGAATTTTTATAATATCGGTAATTAATAAATAGAAGGAAATTAAACATTAAGCATCAATAGTTTAAGAGATTTCTTTTAAGTCGATACCCAACTTTAGTATTATGAATTATTCGTATTATAGCTATATAATAACATTAAGAAGCTTTACAACACGCTAACATTACAATTGTTAATTAATTAAAATTCGGTGCAATAATTCCAAACTACCCAGGCAAGTGATCGAATTAGATGTTAAAGAATGTAGAGCTCTTCAAGATACCGACAAAGCTTCTTAAAAGGGAAACACTAAGTTTAGTATGATTCGCTATTTGCATGTTTGTACATACTGTCACGTAATTGATCCCACGAATTGAACTTTTTCATATAGTCTATTGGAAAGAGGACAATTTTTAAACATTAAAAATTAAAAAAAAAAAATTCAAGCTGGATTATCCATTCGGTTTCGAAAAACGGCATTTAAAAATTGAAAATTTACATGCATTTTAGATAGGGAACAAACCGCGATTTCTATACGGGCATTCTGCTACCGGTCCATGTGTTCAGATATACTCTTAGTGATAGCGGTTAGATGCGATTATATCACACTTCCAACAGTCGGGAACATCACAGTCAAAATGCGCAAGTCAAATAAATCGAAATCGACACGAGGTAAGGTAATTAACACCAAAAAATGACAGGCTGGCAGACAAAGCAATCATCGATCGTATGAAGCCGAAGTTGAAGAGGAAGCAGCTCACAACAGACCAACCCAATGCGAGCAATCCGAATTCCACCAAGTGGACTGAACAAAGCTGAAGGATCAGTTGATCGCTCTTGGCAATCCACTCAAGAAGACCGAAAACAAAGTCACTCCAACCGAGGACAATCAACCAACTCCAGATTGCAGCCAAAATGCATATCTAAACTCGTTATTGGCCTAGCGTGCCTAGCTGACCAAAAACGTGGAAGAACTGATGTCCGAAGTTAGCTACCTGAATGACGAAATCGCTAGTATTACAAGCTCCTTACCACTTCCCACACCCAGAACTTCAATTTTCGAGGACGATGCCCCTGGCCATACATCGATCACCGTGCAAGCTCAAATTGAAAATTCCCAAGAAGACCAAGAAGGCTTCATACTTGTAGACGGGACAAGTCGCAAATAAGTCAGGTGTACCAAGCCACCGTTCACCAACGGGGATACAACACTGTTCCGACCGTTTCAAAACATGACTTACAGGAGGATTTAACTGCGATTAGCATCGATAACGAAGCTATTTAGAATTAAATAGACTCAGACGCTACTGATACATTTGGAGGGTTCCTCCAATTACGGTAAAGGACACAGCCGCTTGGCCAATCATGATCCAAACACTCAAAGACAAGAACTTGAAATACAACAGCAGTTGTGGTACAGTAGCGGTTGGGAATTATTCCAGAATTAAAAAAGTAGATTTTTACAAGAGGTAAATATCCAGTAAAATTTCTGTACACAAGTCTCGGAATTCTAAAGATTTCCAAGGATTTCCAAGACTTCCAATTATTTCCAACGATTTCAAAAGAACTCTAAGGAATTCCAAAGACTTCCAACGATTTTCAAGGAATTCAAAAGATTTCCAAGACTTCCAATGATTTCCAATTCCAAAAAATTCCAAGGACTTCCAAAGAATTCCAAGGAAATCCAAAGATTTCCAAGACTTCCAATGATTTCCAACGATTTCTAAAGAATTCCAACAAATTCCAAAGACTTTCAACAATTTCCTAGGAATTCCAGGGATTTCCAACGAATTCCAATGATTTCCAAGAATTCCAAGGATTTTCAAGAAATTTTTCCAAGGAATATTTACCCCTTGGATTTTTAAGTATGTTTTATTCTTAATAATAAAGAATAGAAATAGATAAAAAGTTAAATTTTTAGTTTCAAATTCATAAGTTCCAAAATACATTTTCTTTCTTGATAGCTAGTCTGGATATACCCCCCAGCACATCGGTGAATGTGTTCAAGAAAAGAAAATTGTTATTTAATTCTAAATCAGAAATCTTAGAGTTTAGAATTTTAGAAGTTAGATTTCTGGTTTGAAACCCATAAGGTCAATAACACATTTTTTTTGCGCACAATCTCTGATGTACTGGAGGGTATTCCATACCCCCCAGACCCCCCGGTTTGAAAACCTAGCTTTATATACGTATTGTGTTTATATTGTGTGCGGTTATTGAATTTTCATTGCAAAATGTTATTTTAATGTAAAGATAAATAAAGTTTTAATTCCACCTATGTTATTAGCAACGAGTAGCAAAAAAAAAAACACACCGTGTACGGAAAAATAAGTTTCACTCAATATTTTTTTTCAATTGTTTGAATAAGAAACAAAATTTTTTTTAAATATTTGTAATCAGTTCTGGAGTTTACACTTGCCTACGCATGTTTGGAATATTAAAACCCACGTGTTCGTGAAAAAGTTGATTTTCCGTACTAGTGTAGAAAAACTTACTTTATTTTGGTAAGTAACCTCCAGTACTGGTGTACTGGAGGGTATTGAAAACCTAGCTCTGTATGCGTATTGTGTTTACATTATGTGCGGTTATTGAATTTCATTGCAAATTGGAATAAGGAAAGAAGATGTAATGTTACACATCTTTGCCTAGTGATTTAATCTTGTCTTCTTCCTAAAGAAAAACCAAGTTTTAATTGCGCCTATGGTATTGGCAACGAGTAGCAACAAAAAAAATACACCGTGTACGGAAAAATAAGTTTCACTCAATAATTTTTTTCAATTGTTTGAATAAGAAACAAATTTTTTAAAAATATTTGAAATCAGTTTTGGAGTTTACGCTCCACTGCGCATGTTTGTAAAACTAAAACTCACGTGTTTGTAAAAAAGTTACTTTTCCGCACTAGTGCGGAAAAACCGACTTTACTTTTCTCAAACAAAAAGTTTGACGTTTTTAAACAGTAATAGAAAAAAACAATATTCATAATACTAATATATAAAAATGTATTAAAAAAATTCTTAAACCTCAAATCTTAAAAATTTTAGAATTAAAATACTGACCTGGTCAGGATCAATAAAAATCACGACAATACACAACTTTTAAGGGAAGATACCACGGTGAATTTTCTCAGTGCGTGGAGTGTTAACAATATGCTTCTAAAGTATAATATCAAAATTCTTAATATTAACGAAGTTAATTTAATCAAATTTAGAAGCGGAGAGGCTGTAATCTCATAAAACTTGATCGTATTTTTGTTTTCAATTAAATTAACTAAGTAAAAACTTTAATTAGAAGTTTATACACTGACTATCAATGTCTA
Source organism: Cantharis rufa (assembly GCA_947369205.1). Classification (NCBI taxonomy): domain Eukaryota; kingdom Metazoa; phylum Arthropoda; class Insecta; order Coleoptera; family Cantharidae; genus Cantharis; species Cantharis rufa. Next base: position 95,355,429 of record OX376303.1, read on the forward strand.
TTTTTATTACTTTTTAATTAGTTTTGCAATTGTTCGAGGATTATTAATTGCTTAAGTAAATATTCAATCAGTGTGTCTCGATATTTTTGAAAATTTCTAGAAGACCGAGATTTTCTTTTAAAATTAATTAAATTATCTAAATTAAAACGTAGTATGATGCGATTATTCGAGTATTCGCTTGGTATAATGTACTTTTCTTTTTATGCGCAACTACATGTTTATAAATATTTTATATTTAATTTTGCAGTAAAATGTTGATTATTATTTATTAAATAAGTATTTACCTTGTTCAAATAATTTCCGTTTGATGCTCTGCCAAAGGATTAGCTTGAATATTACACATTTTGCAACCACGGTATTAAGTTTAAAGAGTTTTTACCACAACAACTTTTTGTTAAAATTTTTATGCATCATATAAGGTAAATAACTCGCAAAAAAAGAGTGTAGCACAACTTTGCTAAATTGGTTTTTACTCTGTACCTACTGAATTTGTGGTTTAATAAAGTTTATACGCAGCGACATTGCGAATACTAATCATTTTTGAGACAACACATTTATAGCGTTTATAAATCAATTTATAGCTTTGTACATATGATCGCTGGTTGAGTTACAGCGTAGCATTTTTGGGTTTACACCGTGAATTTTACAAAATTTATTAGCATGCATAGCCGTTCTATTTTGTTTTTAGCTCTGCCCTCTGGAGAGCACCCATTGAAGAATTAATTGGTTTTATAAGTCCAAGTGTTGAACGGTTAATAAAAAAAATTAATTTTATGTGCTGCCGTTACTTAATAGTTCACCTCTACACTGATTTGAGTTACATAATAAGTTCATTTGCGCACTAGTGCGGAAAGTAATTTTCGTAAAATTCACTCATCAAATTTAACTCAATAGAAAAATAAATATTTGAATATTTAAACTGATTGATCAGATTATTTTATTAATTAAATATGATATAGGAAACGTCAAGATAAAAGTCATAATATTAAAAGAAAAAACGATAAAAGAAAAAATTTTGTATGCTGCACGTATAGTATATCCATGTTATTATCGTACTTACTACGCGCGTTTGATAATGAGTTACTTTCTATCTTGATCGTATAAACTACTAATATTAAAGCGGATTTTTACAGAACACGTCAAAATGTTTATAATAATATTATGATGGTTTTGCGTACAGTTTTTTTTTTAGTATATTTATAATTCGTAAGATATTAAAGATTTTAAGAGTAAGTAAAGTTATAAACTAAAGTTGACAAAAACATAATTACCGAAGTAACTACTCAAGTTGTGAAATAATTGACAACATTAAATACTAATTAATTTATTTATTAGGATGCTATTAATCCACAAAGATAATTTGAATTTCAAAGAAGAAATTGCGGTCGCGAGTGTTATAATAAATTATTTCAGATTTGCTTTACAACAAAATTTTGAGGTATTATTTTTATGTTTACGTTATTTATAAATTGTAGGTACTGTTTTAACGAAGTGCTCTCTGGAGTCAATTATTTACTTAATTCAATGTTGTTAATGGAAGTGGCGATGTGTGTGAAACATATTATATTATTTATGTTTCAGTAATTTATTGCTTTGTTTATTAGTATATAATATTATAACCAGTATATTTAGGGACTAAATATAGAATTTCCTATAAAATAATTTAAATTTATATATTTCTATTGGAAAAATTTTTTATTTTACTTGAATTTTTATTTGTTTAATTTTGTATTTGTTGCAAGTTGGTTAACTTTGCGCTAGCTAACGGATGAAACAAGGATTTTTTGCCAAACATTTCCGCGCTATTAGACTGACTAATTTGTATGTCCATACTTTTGATTAGTTTTGATTAATTTTGAGAAACAAAAAATAATTTTTTTTAGACAGGAAATTTGAACCTATAATTGGTATAAATTTTGAGTAAAATAGATTTATTTTGGAAAATTTAATGAATGGAAGCATTAGTTGAATGATTTGGATAGAGAAGATAGTAAGTCTGATTGGAAAATTTAGAAACATAATTAAATTAGTTTGGATGATTGAAATTCGTTATAATTTAAAATTTATAATTCGAAGAAACATAAAAATCAAATTCGATACGACGGCACATGGGTGTGCTTATCACTTTATTGGACGTTTTCATTTTATTGAACTTTGTTTAAAATAAACTTTAAACATTGTATTTTCCAAAATTTATTATTTTGGAAAAAACGCGAGCTAATGAAAATTCCTCGCAAATACATAATATGTACACATTAAATCGAATTTCATATATTTACATACAGTCACATGAAAGGAGATCAAAATAATTATAATTTTACAAAACACTTATTTCTTTATTAATTTAACTTGACTACGGTCCGTCTGATAAAATCCAATAAGATTAAAGCACGTGCAGTTGGGTATCATTTTTCAATCACATTTCAATTAATATTAATTTTTTACATGTCCTCGTAGTTTGATATCTCCAAATGACTTTCTGATTAGATTTTTGAATACTTTTCAATTTCAATTATATTTTTATATTATCTAATTAGATAAGTGCACCATAAAGCCGACTTGATTTATGGAATACTAAATCATGTTTACATTATAATATCAGTTCATTTGCTTCAATAAATTTTGTCCGATCAATTCATACAGGTGAAAATTGACAACATTCAAATAGATACCTGCCTAGATATCCATTGAAATGGATGCCCTACAAAATAATTTACATAGCTTACCTGCTGGATACCTAGAGATAAAATAGCTTCACATTCTCAAAGTGGATACTTGGAATGACTTTTATAATAATTGATTGTATAACTTATAACTTCATCTAGAATTACATTAAAAATCTCACGGATATTTTGATGAGACTTTATTTTAGTAATTTTGTTAGAAATTAATTTATGTCTTTATTAGGGGATGATTCGGCAGTTTTTGTTCTCGACCACTATTTAAAAATCAAGCAATGCAATCTTCATAAAATGTTGTTAATGGGGTTGCATAACTGACTGTTTTTTGTAATAACATTTCCTTTTGAGAGAAAATGCGCAATCATTGTATAAATTTCGTAATATGAAAACTCTTAACGCTAAGTTTAGGATATTATTGGCTGAAGATTTAAAATATCGAGCTTGACCTGTAATTGCACGGAAAATTAAGAAGAAAATTTTAAGGGATTTTTAAGAATTAAGAGAAAATTCTCTACTTGGAAACAATAATTTCATGCAAACCGTACTTCCTGACAGCAAATGACACCCCAGACACAAGCACTTGATGTTTGGTAGAGCTAGTAAATATCTTCTTAAGCTAAAATAATAAGATAACTGGAAAGGTAACTTAGTCAATTTACTGCATTTACGAATGAAAGTCGTAAACCTGAATTGTCTATGTATTTATAAGCGAGTATCTTGTAACCCTAAAATATTGCACACTTTTCAAGAAAAACTTTTCAAGCTCTTATTTAACTCCTGCCAAAACTTTTAACTAACTTTTGCAATTTCTACCGGTTATTCAAATTAAATTGAACTATTGGTAACTGTTATCTACTTTTAATAAATATCTAAATAAACAAAAAATATATTAAATTATTAAAATTTGTATTTCAATTAATTTCGTCATAAATACATGGTATATGACGTTACATATTTGCTTTTATCGTCGAAAATGTTAAACCAAACAATATTTTTGAATTAAATTCACTTTTGTGAATATATCCTTTTTCCCTACTCTAATAAATAAATCCAAAAAAAGCAACCGCCGGCTTTTCTGTAGTAACGCTTTCTATATTGTTTTCGGCGATAAACTGAAAGTATTTGGTTTATTTCGTGACAAAATAAATGCAGATATTATTCTATAAAATGTGAAACTATAAATTTTCTTAAGCTTTTATTGATTTTTGAGCTGTATAAACATTTAATAAAATTATTAACATATTACATGTGTATCTTTTAATCAAGGGATATATTTAGCTAAGTTAAAATTAAGCTGTGTTAGAAAGATATAATATTATACGAGAAAGGGAAATTAAACAAAAAAAATTTACAAGGGTTGACAATAGATCTTGTTTGAGTTTACTTTACATTGTTTACATAAACTATACACCGATATATTTAAATTAATTTTAAATCAAAATCCCCATTTACAATAAACTGATTAATTCTATTAGCATGATAATATGGTATTTGCCAAGACGTTGAATCCTGATTGATAACTGCGAAGATGCAAAAGTTTAAAAAAATAATATGCCTATTTTCCGCTGTGTATTACCAAACCAAGTTTACCAAGCGTAAAATAATAGGATACGATTCAATGCGTTGAATTGTAGTTTTACACACTTGGGTCTAAAAAACTTTATTTCAGTACTACCAACATTTAGAAGTGTTTTCAGAATTTTTGTTATACACAACATGTTATTTGATTATACGATAAAATAAACTTTATATTGTATTGTAAAAGTCACGGTTGTTTTAGTTGCTTTTATAATAAATTAATGGATGTACGGGATCCGGAATACAAAAAACTTCCATTCAGCAACGCAGTTCTACAGCGGCGTAGCAAGGGGTTTGGCACCCGGGGCGGTCCCTGTATTTGGCGCCCCCTTACTTAGTGAAAGTCAATAATTATTCTACTTAAATTTTGCATACAACACAACACCCCTCAAATTATTTAGTATAAAAAATAATGAAATATTCTAATAATAACAGAAAAGAAGAAATAATTATTTGTTTTATATTTTATTAAATTATTTTACTACAAATTAATTTTTCTTGCTTTCATTTCTACAAATCTGTCAAAAATTATTTTTTTTAGAAAAAATGCCGTCCCTAAAATGTGCGTCTGATGTGCGTTACCCGAAATATTGGAGAATATGACAGATCCATCTCACTTTTTAAGTTCAAATTTAATGTTTTTCATTAATCCCTAACATTCTGTTAAAATTCCTACCTGTCGATAAAAAAATTCTTTAAATACTTATTTAAATATTAAAAAAATATTACAAAATTTCCGACGGCGAAATGGCTGACGGCGAAACAGATACGGCAAGAAACCGATGGTTTGCGTATATATTTTGTGATAGATTTCATTAAATACATAGAAACTGTTCTTTAGAAAAAATATATCTATGCAGCGAGGGTACATACCAGAAGGTCAAGGGGGGGTGTTAAGGGTATTAATTACTGTCTTTCCAGAACATAATTTTAAATTTTAAATACATTGTTATTAACCAAGCTTTGAATAACATTTTTTTTAATATAAGCAGACCTACACATTGATATTACAGCATAAAACAAACACAATTTCTGGTCACTTGAGGGTAACATACCCCACAGACCCCTTGGCTTAAAAAATCGAAGGTGTCCATGTACACTTTGTGATAGATTTCATTAAATACATAGAATCTTTTCAGTTCTTTAGAACAAATATATCCATGTAGCGACAGTACATACCAGACCACCGGGAGGTCTGGGGGATAAATATAAATTGTGTTTGTATTATACTCTAATAGAGAAAGAATGAAAACAATTTGATATCCAAGTGTAAGTCTGTCTATACTACAAAATGTTATTCAAAATTTGGCTAAAAATAATGTATTTAAAGTATAAAATTATGTTTTAGAAAACAGCGATTAACACCCTTAACTTCCCCCCCCCCCGAAATTCTGGTATGTACTGCCTCCATATAAATATATTTGCTTTAAAAAACGGAGAAGTTTTTATGTGCTCAATGAAATCTATCACAAAGTATACTTGCAAACCTTTGATTTTTTAAACCAGCGGGTCTGGGGGGTATGGAATACCCTCCAGTGTACCAGAAATTGTGCTTGTATTATGGTGTAATAGTGAAATAAGGACAATGGCTAAACAATTTGATATCAAAGTGTAAGTCTGCCTTCTTTCACAATTACAGTACAATAATAAAAACACAATTTCTGATGCACTGGAGGGTATTCCATACCACCAGACCACCCAGTTTAAAAAATCGAATGTTTGCTTGTCTGTCTTTTTTAAACATAATTTTAAATTTTAAATACATTATTATTAACCAAACTTTGAATAACATTTTTTTAATATAGACAGACCTACACTTTGATATCAAATTATTTAGCCATTGTCCGTCTTTCACTATTACAGCATAATACAAACACAATTTCTGATGCTCTGGAGGATATTTCATACCCCCCCCTGAATTTTTACCCCCTTAAGAAATTTTATAGGTAAATAAGAATTTTTATATCTGTTTATGTATCAAATTCTATAATATTTTACTGCGAAATGCTGAAACATTTTCCTGAAATATTTGAAGAATAAAATAGGATAATATTTTCTTATACACTACTTTTTACCGAAACTACTACTTTAAAATGATTTGAATTTTTATGGTTCAAATATATTGCCAGATTTTTGTAATTGGGTTCATCGGAAAGGTGCATTGAACCTGAAAACCTTTGCCAAACAGGATTTTCTGAAATTTGAGTAAACGAATATTTATATCGGCTCCTATGAGTATGCTGCAGTGAAAAGCATCTCAACATCTGTTGCCCAAATTTCATTTTTGTCCATTTTCGTGATATTCATGTAATTCTCAACATCAGAAAACAGATCAACTTTTTGTTTCTGAGTTTTCATAAATTCAGTAATTAGCTTTCGCACTTCCTTGTGCTTCCTTGAAACGAAATTTTTATTTTTCTATTATATTCTATACTTTTACTATTTAACTAATAAATGATTTCACTAGGAAATTTTTACCGGGGGGTAAAATTTCACTGGGGTAAATATTACCGGTTATACCGGTATCAGGACATTCCGGTCAAGAACCAGCTAATAGCGTTTTCAGATTTTTTGTCATGTGAACATTAAAATAGTAGAAAATAGAAAAAGTTAAGGTTTTATAAATACAAAGTAAAAAAAATTAATATTTTTCATGTCAAACATGAAATTGATATTAAATGGCCGTAATCCGGCGAATTCACCTCATGCGACACATTTGATTGGTTTGGTATATGTTTGTCAAAGCTTGTAATAAAATAAAAGGAATATAATTTAGATCAATACTCAAATTTTTAAGTCTTCTTGCACTACCTTTTGATTTGAATTCAAAATTAATAAAATGAATAATGCAAAATTCAAAATTGAACTTAATATTTAAAGTTGAAAACTCAATTTTAAATATAAGTTTTACTTATGCATATGCATATTTGTCTAAATTTTGGTTTCTATCTACTTTTATTATAAAAAGGCCGATATCGTTACAAAATATCTAATTTAAATATAAATAAGATTACTGCTTCAAAATTATTTTTTCTGGCAAATGAACTTTTATGTTACAATAAATAAATTAGATCAAATGTAATTGCTTTTTGGTAATGTGTTGGTAAGAATATTGAACATTTATTTTGTGAAGCTACGGCGGTGAAAGTTAATTTTTTCAAATTAGCATTATAATAAGATTTTGCATTGCGATGTAAATTTTTGGTATAACAAACCTTGAACCTTATCCGTACTCTTATTTTGAATTTGCATTTGAAAAGTATTAATTATTGTTCTAATGGTAAATTGACTATTGTAATGTTATATTGTAATGTTTAAACGGCCACTCAAAGTTCCAGATCTAAATAAAGATTGAATTCTTTAGCAGAAACAAATTAATCATACCAAACAATATGATTCATAAATTTTGAAAAAGTGTATTGTATTGCATTTTTAAAGTTTATTAAATCAGCAAATATCGATTAAACGATGAACAGAAAAATACGGTCTGTTGTTATTGCTAGAACCGCATAATTTACTACTACTGAAGTGGAACTTAATTGGATGGTTTATTAATGATAGTAACAATTTTTATCATTGGTGCTTGAAATAAATTTCTTCACTTAAAATCGAAAGAAAAACGAACCATTTAATTGCAGGTAAAAAAATTTCATTACGGTTATTTAAATTAAAATTACCATGCGGCATTGATAAATTGTTGATTGGGGAATACGAAGCACTTTATTATTAGAACATTAATTTATATCGTTTAAATGATGCTCAAGCTTGATGGGAATAAATTATGTTGAATGATAAATAAACTTTTCTGCTTTTCTGACTTTTTAATAAAGCCAGAACCTCTCAGGTTCTATACATTCAATAAAAGTGTTAACAATGCAAAGTTTTCTTAATCGTTATTGCCTTTTTTTATGGTGGAAATTGCGGTTTTTAAATAAAAAAACAGCAACGTAGTTTGAAAATGTGTCGATTGAACAATACCAATTTGAATGCGACTTATGCAAAGTTCATGTTTATTTTAATCTAAATTGGATTTCTACATTCAATTATCTATATATGACAACTCTTAAGAAAATTAAATAATATGAGAAATTCCAATTCGCCGAGGCGTCAAGTCCGTCTAAAATTTAATAGGTATAACAGACCCTTAACAAGGATCCATCATTTAATCGCAAATGTTATTAAATTTCACAAGCATTAAGTTAATTCTTAATTTGGCACTTCACCTACTTACTATTCAATTCGATGAGAAGATGTTACAGTAAAGAAGAGGGATAAGTTTTATTAGTATTATACGATTAAACGCTCACAAAGAAAACGAATTTGAATAATATTTATTACCTTCGAGCGTAACCTTTCTTTTCATTATATTCCGTTTTGCCAAAAAATATTTTAAACGTAAGTGGTAAAGGAGTTTAATGACATAAAAAGCGCTGACTCCCAGTTTCGAAAGTAATTTGACCACAAAATAAAAATTTTACAGCAATTTAGCGAAAGCTTGGATTTATGCCAGCCTAGCAAAATTTTAAAATTGTGAGTCACAATTAAATTTTCCGACTGTTTTAGTTTATTCGTTGTTCCGCATGTTTTGTGTTGTGCATTCAATGCACTAAACTTGAATTGCGAATTTTCTGATAAAAATTTTGTTTTGTTTTTAATTGAAAAATTTAATTGTTATCAAAATTCGCTTCTCAAATACCTATTCGAAAATTAGAATTTAAAATATTTTTTAATTTATTCAGAATTAAAAAAGTTAAAGAAATTTTTTCTCTAATTAACTTTTGATAATATAAAATTGTATTTGTAAAGTAAACTGCTTAATTAGCTCTTCAGTTTAGACGCAAAAATGACGCATTTTTGGTAAAAAATATATGATTCCACTTCTGCAAGCGAAATAAACAGAACAAGCAAAAAATAATAAGGAACGGTGTAAAATCAACTTAATTTTTTAAAATAATATTACTTTAACTTATTTTTTTTTCAAGTTGATCGTAATCTTTTTTTTTGAAATTAATTTTTCAATAGCATCTCAAAAGAAGTATTTTCCGTAGAAGATTAAAATGAAAAAATTTTTACAAAGTTTTTATTGTTGAAGATTAAAATAAATTAATTAAAATTAAAATATACTTTATTTAATAAATAATTTATTAAAAATAAAATTTCTTTTTAATATTAATATTATAAATTATTGAAAACTGGTGGAATTTCGTATTTTGACATAAAAACATTCAGAAAAAATACCAATAATAATCAACAGGAATAATTTTTTTCGATCGAAGTTTTTTTCTTGTTATTGATTGCTTGAATTTTTAATTTTTATTGTATTGCATAGTTCTTTTGTTATAAATAATTGTCTGTCAATTTTTGTTAAAATTTTAAACTTTTTGATTTAAAAAGCGCTATTTTTGCAAAAATCAATATATCGAAAGAAATCCTACATTCTCCTGTATAATTATTGCAAAAATGTTGTATTTTTTATTCTTAATTTTAAATTTGCAAGGGCTGCTAGTTCGTTCGATCACCGTTCCAAAAGGCGTACTCAAAAACTGCTGTACAGCCGCCATTTTGCTTTCTATTCGCAATTTATCTTACCAAATGCCAACAACATGGCTGCTCTATTACGTACACTGGATGTATTTTTGAATTTGAATCTGGGTTATTTTATGGTAAAACCGCGGCGAAATGACAATTCACAAAATAAAATATCAAATGAATGTAAACGTTTTGTTTATAAACAGAATATTCTATAGCAAAAACTATACGTATTAGATTAATTTCATACTATCCGAGTGGTGGCGCTTCGTTTAATGTAAATCGTGAATAGCGTAAAAAGTTCATTTTTTATATTTTATTAGTTGTATAATTAAGACCTTTTCCTAAATTCCAATTTATTTCATGGTTAAAAAAATTCCAAAATGTACTTATTTTTTCCGTAACTACAGTGGCGTAATCCCTTAATTACCCCCCGAACGAGCAAATACAGCGAAATGCAATTAATCTGGGGTTGGGTACAACTCGCCGTGCACGCGATTCGCCGCCAGCACGATTTGCCGCCAAGCACGATTCGCCGAGAGCTTTTAGCGCAATAATTTATATCAATAATCTAATTACTCGATTTGTTGACCTTTTGTATTTACATGAGGATACAGGTCAATTAATATGGTTTAAATTTTATCTCTAATAAAAAAAATTATTTTTTACGGTGGATCTGTGTATTGCCATGGTTGTCTTTGTCAAATTCGACTTTGCGCTACCCTGCGTTCCGGGCGCTCCGAGCCGTTTTGACAAAGACTAAACTAATTAAAAATATCCCTGAAAACCGAAAGAACTCTGAAAAGGTGGAACTCGAAACATAATCTTCTTTTTTCTTTTCTTCTTTATGGGTTCTTTTTTATGGGTTAAAAATTTATCAAAGATTATCGATAGATGGGGTCACTGAACGGATAAAAATAGATAAATCGTATAGATGAATCGTGTCGCGGCGAATCGTGCTGCGGCGAATAGTTCCCGGCGAGTCGTCTCGCGGCGAATCGTGCCCGGCGAATCGTACCGTTCCCATTAATCTGTAAATTAAATAATGTGCAATCTGATTGGTGTGCACCTCGAGTGATGTAAATCTCGATTGATGTGCACCACGATTAGTGTGCTTTTTATTTGCGTGTAAATCGATTGCTGTGCATTTTGTTGATCTTTAAACGATCGACTTTAGTAGAATTTGTTGGTGTGCAACACGATTGGTATAGAACACGATTGATTGGTATATTTTATTTTATATTTTTTTATAATTAAAGCACGATTTTGATACTGCAATACGACTAAAACCTTAGAGAAAATGACCAGCTAAAATCTTTTTAATATTTTATTTTTATAAGTCTTAATACTATATTGTGGTGCTATTTTGTGAACCCTAAATATAATAATGATCTAAAATAATAAAAATGATTACTAATGCCTCACGTTTCATAGTAAATTGATGTGTATTTTATAGCTTTTGATCTTTTCATAAAAATATTTTAGAATACAACTGATTCTCTTGTAATTCAAATAAATTAATTTCATTTTAAGTAAATTTTAAAATAAAAAATTTTTTTGATGATTTTAAACTTTGTATTAGTAATGGTATCAATAAAATGAAATTGTAATTGAATTTATGTGGTAACCAGTAGCGTAGCGAGCTTAACACGCGCCCGAGGCACTATACCTTTTTAGCGCCCCTCCCCTATTCTATAACCATAATATAATATTATAAGATGTAAAATATACTAATTTTAAAATTTCTAAATTTAAAGTATATTTTTCAGAAATCAATTGAAGCTTGGTGTCAAACTCACTTTTTCGGATAAAACATAGATAAAACTAAAAAAATATGGAGTGTGTGGTGAAATGGTACATATACCTATAAAAGTATGTCCACTCACTAAACTTGCCTCTAAAGGTACGTTTTACTAGAAGCAGTAGCAGCAGAGCAGCATAACCTTGGGTAACGGCTCATATGCAATTTATGTTATGTGGCTTGCTATAGAGTATAGACGATACAATGGAAGTGCAGCAGCTCCCATTACGTATTACACTTGCGGCTGACGCAAGCCGTAACTGCACTGCTGCTACTGCTTCTAGCAAAACGTACCTTAAGTAACTGGCTCTATAAGTATGTCAATTTATCTAACACAGAAAAAGTTCCAAGCAATAAACTTTAACTTTAATTATTGAAAAATCTTTTAAAAGTGAGTTAACACTTTCAATTATAATAAAAATAAAAATTATCCAGCAATTTTTTGTTTTGCGGACCATTTGGCGCCCCTTTGTGAGTAGCGCCCGGGGTATGACGCCCTCTTGCCCCCCCCCTTTTCTACCTCACTGGTGGTAACCTGGACTTCGTGGTTGGAAAGGCGGCCATGACGGTTTTGCTGAAAAAATAGCTTTATCTTACCTTTCTTTCCAGATCACTTCTCTTTGCTGTTGATAATCGCTGTCACCAGATCTAGTTTAGAGATGTAACGAAATAGATCACCTCGTTTTGGTTGTTTTGTAGTAGCGCGAACTTTTAGGAGACGTAGAAATGAGATAAACAATACTTTTGAAACACCAAAAGTTTTGTAATTTTAATTAAATTAATTGAAATCAAAAATAACTATGAAATAAGAGATAAAAATAATATAATAAAAAAAACTAAAATTAATGATTTACACATGACATATACGTAAAATAGGGGATTAAAAAAAATAATAAAATCGAACGCAAAAATACAAAGTGAAATAAAATCTTTTATTACTAACCTTTTTCCGAATAAGGATTTTCTAAAAATTAAAATTTACAGTGATCGCGACGTTATCACTTCGTATCAAAACCGTTAACTGACTTGTCCGAAGTCTTCCATCAAATTTATATCAATTTTACGTCTTTGTATTTTTTTAGATTTTCTTAAAGTTTATTAAACTGAAGTTAATGTATTTTGCCTTTTAGCTCTGCTATTTACTTTATGATGTAATCGGTGTTCGAATTATTGGAATATAAGTGAACTCATAATTTTACTTATTCTAAACAATTTTTTGTTTTTCCACCTGACGCAATCGTAATATTAATTTAGGCGTCCGATTTTAAGTCAAGTGTAACTTTTAGTACCTACGTGTGATCAAATTGCAAGATTCATCTTTTGAATTTATAAAGTTCAGTTTAAAACAAAATTATAAAATTGGCTTTAAAATTGAAGAATATACTAACAATTAAAATTAATACGATTTCGCGAATTTATCAATAAAAGAATGTTGCAATTTGTCAAAAGAAGAAGATGTTCGTCATAATATAATTAGATTTTATTTTAAATGAAATTAAATTTAATATAAAAAAAATAATAAAGAGAAAAAAAGGGGGTATATCAATTTATTACGCAAATATGATGTAATTTGTAATTATCTTATATTTTTCTTTGTACGTGATATTATGGTAGTGTTTAAGTCATGAATTTATCACTAAATTTTAATTTCGTTAAAAACAAATTTGCACCGATAAATAAAGAAGTAAAGAACCATTTACGTATAATAATTTTAAAATTACGAATTTCTTCATTTTTACTCTTCATTACATTTTAAAATATCTTGACTAATTTACAACATTACAATATAAAACAACATTTTACTAGTAAAGTGAAATTAAATTTTTTAATATTATTTATTATTTTTTATTATTAATATTCGATACATCTCTTATGTACTTTATAAAAGTATGGTTTTCGTCATATTGCAGTATCAAAATCGTGCTTAAATTTTTTTAATTATATTATATTACATATTTTAATATTAAATCGTTTTTAATTTTTTTTACAAACTTCCTGATTTACTATTTCATTTTTATTTTGTATTTCTAAAAATATTTGTCTTATTCCTGTGACACAGTAGTAAATAAATTTCTTGTAAAGTGCTTTTATTTAAATTTCCACGTATTTTTTCCATTAGGGTAAAAAGGACGAAGCCTCAAGCTTAGTTGCAGGCAAGGATGCGCGAATTTTATTATTTGTTTTAATTGATTTCTTCGAGTTGATCTATATTCAAGGTAAAATCTCTTTAGATAAAAAAAAGACTATCATTTAGTTAAAAAAGTCTTTTTTTGGCCATTAACTTTGCTTCACTACGTGCGCTTCCATTTTAAAGACGTTAATTTGTTTTAACAACTGTTCTTGTCATTACACTGTAGTTAAAATGAAACTATTTTAGCGTTTAGTTAAGTTTAAGTAAAATTTTACAATTTACATTTACTTCTTTTCACACTTTCATTAGAAGTTTATTTTTCAGCTAATTTTTAGCATAATATACATTTCAGCTTAGTATCTTTATCTCTGTTCCACTCTTTCTATTTACTTTATTATCATTCCTTCTTATTCCTTCAGGATTGGTGTACGTTTAGATTTAGATAAGTTTTAGTGCTTTGCTCTTTTGTAAAACTGAGAAAGAATAATAGTATCATTCGTGATTACAACTATTTTTGTGTTATTTTGGGATGTTTGTCGAGTCGGAGTTAGAAATTGCTTCTTTGGAACTTTTACCGTACTATATAGGTTTTGTAATTGAAATTGACTAGCTTATTTTTTTTGAAAAATGAATTTTATGCTATTGGTTAACAGAAGATCGCTGATGAGTTGCCTGCATTGTTTAGAAATGAATTTCAAAATAAAGTTGTGGAAGCTTTTTCAATGCTACACTGCTGTTGAAATTCTTTATGATGCAAAATTTTCCTTGATTATCCAGGATAGCTAAGAATCTTTAGAAACTTCTGACTAGAGCAGTTTTTACTATAAATTTTCCTTTAGCGGTTGCAAGTATAGCATTATAAGAAAGTAAAACATGTATAATATTTTTTTTTCAAAAAAATTTCAAATCAATGCAAAATTTAAAATATAATTAAATTGGTTTTTGAGTTGACGCCTTCTGAGTGCTTCAGATTATTCGAGACATTTTTGAAAACTAGAAAACTTTTAGAAACTTCTAGAAAACAATTACTTTTTTTTCGAAATTTCGATGTTGAAATTAAAATAAAAAATAACAAAAGAAATTCAGAAAAAGAAAATTTGTTTTTTTTTAGTAGCTTATTAAATAATTTTCGCAATATATGCAAAAAACTGTTTTTCAAAATAGCAGCGCGTGTTGCTATTACGTGAGTGACGCAGCAGTCCAAAGGATAAGCAAGATTAGAATATTGTCATGTAGCATTTCTCGCTTTCCTACCCATCTAAATTTACTACTTATTCAAATTTGCTTTAAAAAATATTTTTTAAATCAAAATCTTGCACGAGCTAAGCCATACTTGTAATTATTATTCCAATTTTTCCGTTTGATGTTGATATCTTTTCTTTAGCTTTTCCATTACAAAACAGAAGCTGTTTAAGTTTTCAATACAGCAATGTTTTTGTAGAAAAATAATAATAGCGTTAGATTTATAAATATTTTCAATTTTTTTAAATACCAATGAACTCTGTTTGAATGAAATGTGGTTTTTAATAAAATTACTTATAGATACATTAGGACGTACGCCATAAGGGAATTACGATTTAGGGATTTCCTTTGAGTTGGATTATTGTATTTACATAATATAATACGAGACCTTTAGTTAATGAATGGTACTGTTTTCAATGAATTGCGCTTTGACCCTACAGTAAGTACGTAATGTTTATTATTGGTGGAAAACCTGAATTCTACCGACTGCGCCAGTTTTAGTATACGGCGGTCGTTTTATTATTCTATGTTATCAAGGAACCGTACAGCAAATTTCCAAATTCTTAAGACTTGTTTTGAAGCTATAAAATTCTTATACTTTTCTCGATATTGTAGCTACATTATGAAAGTTTCGCGCACATTTTTGATTTATTGCTATCATTAACTTTGTTCTTTTAATTGCGTTAGAAATACTCTTCTGTTTTCAGGAACAGCGATAAAATTTATAACATGATTAAAATTAAATGCTACAACATAATTTTAATTTTGTAGAAATAGGTAAATTTATTGGTCGAGTATATTTTGTACATCATACAGAATGTTACACTATTATCCGTATATCCGCATTTACAGGACTACAAAAGAACTGATGTATCATGCAAACATCGCTTGCTTGTCAAATCGGTTTAACGTGCTATTAACTCGAGATTAACTTTTTTCAATTCCATTTATATTGCTTTTATATTTTATCATTTCCGACAGATATTTATAAAGCCCAGTTTAAGGGTACAATAATAAATACAATTACAATCAAGTTAATTTAGTTACTCAAAATAAAAGAGAGGAATAAATGCTAGGCTTTTCCCAACTACGACTTTATATAAAAATTCGCTATAGCTTGAGTATTAAGAGTTACAGCCAAACAAACAGTATTCTGTTGGTTTGATAAAACATAATTAAAGTTGTAAGACCGAGTTAGTATTCTTTTTAATTTGTATGGTTTTTAAATATACAGTTCTTTACGATTACGACTTTTTATTTTTATGCTTAACATACAATTTTGGTATACAAATAAATTTTTCCTCGAATTTGGCCGGCATACCAAAATTCCCAAAATGCCGATCGCATTACTCTTTTGAATTTCTGGGCTAATACGTTGAATAAAGAGGAATTTGGTACGAAACGAATTTCCTTAATTTTGTTAAAATTGTTATGGTACATGAGTGTATGGCACGTGTACTTAATATTACAATAACAAAAATTAAATTTGAACGAATCGTAGTCGATCTTATGCGAGCGATCTTCGTCCAAAATTGTTCTATTTTGATTCTTTTTTTTTGGCTTGGAGTCCTTCGGTTTTTCGTAACAAATTCATCCTTATTGGATTGCAAAATTTCCTCGAGTGGAATTATTCCGCTCGGTTTTAAATTTTAAAATTGGGTAAAACTTAAAATTATGTACAAGAGATTTTAAAAATTTGTATTAAAATTGTGGAAGCTTGTCTTTGCAAAAAAAATTTGCAGGGACGTGGAGGTCTCATTCACGTCATTAATTTTCCTTGCTTGAGACTTGCGTCTCACCGTAATATAATAAATTTTATTTTTGCTTAAATTTATATTAGCTGTAAACTTTAACGTTTAAGTTAATTTTATACAATTTTTATAATATTGTTTTGATAATATCCACTTACCAAAACCATACCGTTTTGGTATATTATATTTTTATTGAATACATAGTTTAGCGAACAATTTTGTTTTTCTTTTAGATTCATCCACGTTAACTGCACCATTTCCAAATTGATTTTTAATAAATCGTTTTAAAGTTCAAAACAAAATTCAGAAATTTATTTTTATAATAAATACTGAAATTGAGTTCAATTTTCATCAAAACAGTGATGCAATTTACCACAAAATCCTTTTATCATCTGCTGAAATGTTTCTTCTGAAATTGCTTGACAATATATTATTGAGAAACGCTATTTTTCGTATATATTGCAGTAAAATCCTGGGGGGAGGGGGCTCGGAAAATTGAATAAAAATTTTTATCAAACAAAATTTTTTCACGTATTATGAGCAATGAAACTCTTGATAACCAGAAACTAAACAATCCAAATCCAAATTTGAATAAATTTTTGATTATACAATAGAATCGCAAACTGGAAATATAACTTCGATCAAAGTTGGAAGAAGGATGGACGCTGTCGGGAACAGATTACTCGGCAGATGATGCACCGAACAAAAGATGCTTGCACAAATCGCAGCACACAATGAAAAGCGGTAGCAAGAGTCAAGAGACAATAACTTGCGATTCTTACACTCGCAATTATTCTATTCAAAATTCTCGATCGTAAATTTTGGAATATTGACTTAATGGCGTCAACAGGTTGAAAAAATCCCATTAGGCACCTGAAAAAAACTGGTCACGTCGGTGCTTTACAAAAAAATCCTCTCCCGATTCTAATTCCTCAACTCGGCTTATTTTAACAATAAACGGCCGCGTAGTTGCACTCCCCAGTCGGATTTGCAAATTTTCACCTACGTTCTATCAACTCCATCCCAAAAACTCCTAATTCTAGCGAGCACCCGCCGCAATAAACGTGGCGCTTCAAAGCGAATCTTTCATTAGCGGCACGGAGCAAAGGGTAAACGGGGCGCTCCAACAATTATTAAAAATAAATTGTTACAAAATGGGGGTGAAAAACGTTTTTGCTCAATTATCTCGTTTATTATCATATTTATCGTGAAAATGGTAATAAGTAATTAGGTAGGGAATTTTATCTCCTTCAACTTTGGTTGTTATCATTTTTACCCTTGGATCAATATTTTGAGAGTTAAGTATGAAGTAAGTATCATTTTCACTCTAAAGTTGAAAATAAGCGTGTTATTTGAAAACCAAAGAATCACCCTTTAAATCAAGATAGCGCCAGATTTAAGGGGGGATTTTCCCAAAAATCAAAATTTACACTATCAATACCCCCACCCTAAGGTTTAAAAAAATCGCTCCTGATTCGCTTAATTATTTCCAGGTAAAACTGGAAAGCTAAAAAAAACCTTTAGCTCTTTTGGAATCAATACATGTAGAAGTCTCTGTAGGATGCACTTGGGGGTCTAGGTGTAAGCGAAAATACATTTTTGTTACTTACCTACATTTTCAGTAATTTAGATGTAATATTAATGAAATAGTCATTATGTATTTATGTTACAGCCAATGATATAAATCGGGCGTTGACGTCAATGGCCGGACAATGACGTCAATGCCCATTTATGTTGGCCATTAACGTCATTGTCCGGCCATTGACGTGATTGCCAGTTAGATGTGGATAAAGATGTAAATATTTTCATTGGATTATAATATTTATGTCTTTGGCCGGTCAATAACGTTATTGGCCAAAAATGATTGGACAATGATGATCTATAGAATAAATACTATAAGGAACAGCAAAAAAGCAAAAAAAGCGATTTGAATTAGACAGTCAACTGACAAATGACATTTACGTGTGTTGCATGCATTGTATTCTAATGTATTATAATAATAATTTATTATAAAAAAGTAGTAAAAATTAACAAAAATTTGAAAAGTAATTTTAAAATAAAAAATAATTAAATTTAATTTTTTAAATTAATTATTTTTATTCTGCCTCGAGAGTGATTTATGGCATTTCAAATTGTAAATTTGTTTTCTGGCGCGACACGCACATTTAAAAAGGAGTCGTTTTATTATCGTCCACTCTGTATTGGGCAATGACGTCATTGCCCGGCCAATGATGTAAAAACCACATATGAAATTTTAAATGTCAACATTGCCCAAAATGCATGGTCAGCGACGTTATTGCCCGGGCGTTAATGGTAATGGCCAAGTTATCATTATTGACCGTAACATTTACAAGTAAAATGTAAAATTATAAAGTAATCTTATTCCTACAGTTCTTCAGTTTTATTCACGGCATCTACTTTACTGTTCAGTATTTAAATTATGAGTACTGATCTACTTATACTGCTGAAGTCTCGGAAATGTTTGATATATATCAGCAATAAATTTATAATATATGAAAAAGTGACACGTATGGCATTATTGAGATTCATATTTGGGCAGTAACAGGAATCTCGTTAATTCAGCCGCGTGCCTTATTTATTTGTTTACAAAAATTATTTTTGTTTTACATTCTTTATTTTAAAAGTTTTAATTTACATTATGTCAAGCTGATCAATTCCCAATTTCAATTTTTAAATAATTAAGAATAAGTTTCGATGCAGTACTTTTTTTAAAACTTTTAAATTTTACATTAGGTATACAAAATTTAATATTAATACATCATTATTAGTCATCAATCTCGAAGTTTGAAATTAAAATTTTAATTAATTGCTGAAGCTAATTTTGAACTGTCATCAAATTGTTATTATAAAGATGTAAACTGCACAATAACATAATTCTTAATTAATATTTAGTTAAATTTCAATTTACCGTTGCTTTATAAGGAATTTATCAAACGAAATTTATACTTTTAGATTAATTTTTTGTCCAGATTTGTTATGCAGCCTGTAGGATTTAATTTTTGAAAGAAAAATTAATGCAAGGGATGTTTAGTGGCCCGTTTAATAAATAATACATTGATAAGTAAATAACTATGTTTTCCAATCTATGTTCATCGTCACGTTAAATTGAACCAAATTAATCCTAAAACAATATAGGTAGATCTTATGGTATTGTTTAATATAGAAGCGCTTAATTAAATTGTTGTTTGTTGGTATCTAAAAAAATTTTTTGTTTTGGAAATCAAGGTAGCAGGTATTAAAAATGCTACTACGAACTACCGAGGACATTAGCATTGTAATCTCAACAAAACGTAAAGTTTCCTTTACCTAATAAAATAAAAATTTGAGGAAATTATAGTTGTATACACGAAGCTCTTGTAAGAAGAAAAACTTTTAACTGTTGCAATGATGTATTTTCATTCTTATATCATGAATGAAATACGATTTCACCAAGTTGTGCACGGACAGAATATTTCTCAACCGAATGGAAGTTTTATAGCCAACATGACGATATTAGCGATGGCAAATTCTTTTTGGAATTTCTTTGTTTTCTTTTATTATAGAGTGGCAATAGCATTTTGGCATATAAGCGGTTTTCCAGGATTTAATAAACCGAAGAAAAGTAATCTAATCAATATTAACACCGTAAAGGGATATGATTGCGAACCGGAAAAAACTCTGTAAAAGAAATTTAAAAAGATTTTACTACAGTGACACCAAAATAAAAATATTAAGGGGTAGTTGCCCCTCGTTAGTAATTAATTTAATTTTGTCGAGATTTTTGTGATGTGTGGAACATTATAATCATACCTAGAACGTAGGGCCTCAGTAGAACGAAAACTTATTATAATATGTATTAAAAAATTGTGGGTGAAAACTAAGTGAAAATAATCAAATAATCCGTTTTCTTCGTAGTTTTTAAGTAATTTATTATTTTGATTTTTCAAACCTTTGTATCTGATTATTTTGCTGTGTTCGTAGAAAGCAAATAGAAATTATTTTCCAGAATTTAATATTTTAGTACTACAGTATTAGCAGTGGTATAGTTAGTACTCTTTAAAATAATCTCATTAAAGATCTCAGTAAATTAAGCTCCTTGTAGTTTCAAATTAGAAATTGTGTAATATTACTGTAATACTAATATTTAACAGCCGAATTGAAATTTTTTGTATGAAATCATGGATATTTAATTTTGCGTAGGATAATAAAAAGCTTTTCCATTTAAACTTTCCTGTTTTTTTAGTTTTTTGATTTAGAAAAATTTTCATCTCTGAATTTTTTTTCAACGTAAACTGCTTTAATAAAGCATAAATAAACGAAGTAAAACCTATAAGAGAAACATAATATTTAAATTTTGAGTTGCGGTTTATCAAAGGTTAATAATTTAAAAGTCTACCAGCGAAAACAACTTCAACAGGTAATAGATAATAATATAATAAAACAAATTTATTCATTAATTTTTTTAAAAGTTTTGTTCTGTAATATTTTAAAACTTTTTATTATTTGTTTTGAAAATAAACAAATTTTAAGATGGCTTACATTTCATAGACATCATTAAATTAATGTAAAAAGAACATACAAAATGTACCTACCTATGATTTTATTCAAGATTTTTGACTTGAAAGAATACATATAAAATAATATTTTCTAATCCATATAAATGGCATTATTATAATAATATTCTCTGTAATAAATCATATCTACCTACCCACACTAAATTTTATCCAGACGAATAGTTTTAGTTTAAAACGGCATAGCGCAGTGCCACTGATATAACTGACTAAATGGTCATAGGAAGCGTAGGCCATTAGCTTTAACAATAAGCACTGTTTGAAACAACAGTGATTAAGGTACTAATATGATATTTTAACAAATAAAAGCATAATATTTTTAGTAAAATAAACTAAATTACATAAGTAGAAAACAAAAGTTTGTAAGCTTAATCTTTTACGTAAGGAAACGAAAAATAGCGTATCACTCAGCCAATTAAGAAATTTTAGAGGTAAGAAAATGAAAGAAAAACGAAAAAATTTCTTGAAAGAAATGTTTTGAAAGTTTCCGTGGTTTAAGTTTATGAAAAAAAAAGGCATGGACATCAAAGTGGAAAAAGAATTTTTTTATTTGCTTTCTTCAGTTGGTAATAGTATCAACATTATTGACTTCTTAATGTAAATGTATTGGTATTTTGTAAAGAAAGCGAAATTATGAATTCAATTATGTTAAAAAATGTTAAAAATTTCGAAAAATAATTTATTTTTTTTTTAAATTTTGTATTTCATTTAAATTTTAAAATTTAAATAAAAAGTTTATTTAATTATTATTAAGGGCTAAAATATATTTACAGATAAAGTTAATAACAGTAATTAATACTAAAACACATTACAATTAATAACAATCACGTAACAGTACGTCTGGATCTATTTAAACTAAGTCATTCCATTTATGTAACACTCTATATATTTGTTTATCACACCACTATTGATTTACACAGTATTTATCACTTCCGAGTCTGAATTCGAACTTCTTTCACAGCATGGCACCTTGATGCTATTTATACCCCAATACATATTTCCAGAAATTTCTATAAACTTCTAGAAAGATTTAGACTGCAAGTCAGCAGTTTTATATAACAACGACCAAAATTATCATATATGACTCACCCCATAGTGAGTCATTATCAGACATGACTATCCATTATTGTTTTGTAACAAATAAATAAGTAAACAATATAACTTGGTATTTCTCAACAATTTTTAAATTTTTATCTATAACTCGAAAGCCGGTAATTTTGAACAAAAAGAAGTTAGAAACTTAATTTGATATAATTTGACGTTTTTTCAAAAATAACTGAATCATTTGTACTAAAAAATCAATAAGTTTGGTACTTTGACCATTATTATTTTTGATTAATGATATTTGAAGAGTGGAAATTAGAAAGGACCTAAGTGACATTTTCGAAAATTTTAAAATTTTGGCATAGATAGGTTCTAAGTACCATGCTTTATGTCCTATGAAAGGTTTTAAGCCTCAAAGTTATATTATTTTTGTATTAAAAGCATCTAATATAAAAGTTTGATCAATAACATGGTTTGACTTTTATTCAGTTTTCCTCGATTATCTCAAAACTTTGTTTTTGCTACTTAGGCCCTTTCTAATTTCCACTCTTCATTTGGCATCTGGACCAAATATATGTATAATAAAATTTTACTAATTTATGCGAAATTGTGTAAACCCTTTAGTTATCTCTAAAAATTTGTTAATAATCACAATTTATTAAAAAAAACTCTTAATGGGGGTAAAAGAAGAATGAGAGTTGGAACAGCTTGTCAGCCAGTGTTAGAGGTCGAGAATAATCGATAGGCGGCACTATCGATAATTATTGATAGGCAACGTTTAGATCATCGATAAATATCGATAGTTTTCGATAGTGGATATTAAATGTAGGGAAAAAAATTTTTAGCAAAAAACTGGTATCTGTTGAAAGTGCAAAATGCTCAAATATGATATGATGTTGGTAACGATAAAGGTAAATTGCCGGTATTGAAGGCACCTGTCACGTGTCACGATTATCGAAAACTATCGATAGCTATAGAAAATTATCGATGGCTTTCGATAGTAGGTGCTATCGATTGTTCTCTAACTCTAGCCAGTGTATTTGGTATTATATTAACGAAACGCTAATTTTTAAGCATTTGATTGGTTTCTTTGTATATATCAACCTAAAAGAGGTGTATCTTAAAATAACTTGAATTTCTAGAGTAAAGTATAATATGATAATATTTTAACACACAGTTCCGTTAAAACTTTATCGTCATCATTATTATAAAATGCCATGTAGATTACAATCTTTCATTCCGCATCCGTTTAACGGATCTAAACCGATCAACGGATCAACGGATATCAATCGAGTTGTAAGTCCATTAAAAGAGTATCCAACCAATCAAGTTGCACATTAATGGAGTTTCCAACAAATTGAGTTACAACATCAGTCGAGTTCAACATGTTACATTACATAGAGTGTATAACGTATACCAAAAACTGTGTCATTAGTAACTCAATTACAACAACAAACAACTATTTTATGTTTACTTTAGAATTTTTGTTGTATTTACTTAAGAACTTGATCGGTTACATTTAATTTTAAATGGTTTTAAACGTATGAAAAGTAACAATGCTGTATTTTAAACAGTAATACAAATAATGAAAACCGTAGAAATAAAAAAAGTTACAAAAAAGAACTAATTATAAACTGCATCCAATATTTAAATTAATTAAAAATTAATTTTAACTCGAAAATAATTACTGAAGATGTGTTTCAGACACATTTGATATGAAATTTTCCAAAACCTGAAAATAAATACATAGTAGGTATTAAAGTATGAAATTGAAATTTAACCCGTGAAATGGTGCAACGTTTTTACTTTTAGTTCTTCGGTAGCCGCGATATTTTAAGCGCTATAAAAATATATCCGCGTGGTCTACGATTGTAGTCTTTATGATAGTAGACCATGTCACCAACGAAGGGTTAACATTTTATTAAATAGACCGCATTTTGTGCTAAAGATTTTTTTATTGCTTTAAAATACTAAAAAGTAAAAAATAAAGTTTAAACTAAGAAAGAAGAAAAATAATGGTTCGCGCGTTTTCGTTCTGGAAATTCTGATGTGAAAGATGTACCACACTCTGGTCGGCCATTCATTGAAAAAGTTGAGGAAATTCTTGAAATTGTAAAACAAAACCGTCATCTAAGCACTGTAGAGATCAACAAGAATCTAAACATCAATCGCCAAACAGTTGCAAACCATTTGAAAAAATCTGAATTCAAAAAGAAGCTCGATATTTGGTTGCCACATGATTTAACGCATAAAAATTTGCTCGACCGAGTTTCCATCTGCAAATTGTTGCTGAAACGTAATGAAATCGAACCATTTTTGAAGCGAGTGGTTACTGGAGATGAAAAATAGATTACATACGACAACGTTGTGTGCAAAAGAGCGTGGTGAAAAGCACCCCAGACGGTGGCAAAGCCGGGACTTACCAATCCAAAGGTGATGCTGTCTGTTTGGTGGGATTGGAAAGGTATTCTCAATTATGAGCTATTTAATCGATTAATTCTGCACGCTACTATCAACAATTAACTAGATTACAGCAAGAGATTAAAAAAAGCGGCCAGAATTGATCAATAGGAAGGGTATTGGTAGCTTCGTTGGTTTGAAAGTTCGAAAGGCTGCTTTCGAAACGCAACTAGGCTAGAGTGAGGAAACTCAGTCTTGAGAATCCACTTTGAACGACCTTTGTGTAGGCGAAATTTGAGGGTGGTCTCTAAAATAAAACACTTGTTTTGTTGCACTATATTTATTGACCGAAAGAATGGTTGTTTTAGTATTGCTGCAATCACTGAATCTTATTGTCATCGATACGTGTAATTCGAATGACTGCAGGGTTTTACACAAATAACTGTTACAATTATAAGAAGGTTCGGGCTTCGTTACAAAGGGAGGAGCGATACGGTAGAGCGGTATGAATAGCTCGAGTACTTGGTTGCTACTACTGGTGGTGCGATAAAGATGGTCATGCGTGTGATACAATTTCAGGGATTGACAAAATATGACAGGGGCGTACTAAGTAAAAGAAAGAATTGTTGGCGGCAATTTTGAAAAAGTGTAAACATAATAAATAAAGATATTGCAATTCTAAACAGGTATAGTGTTCCATCATGACAACGCCAGAACTCACGTATCTTTGGTAGCCCGAGAAAAACTGCAAGAGTTTGGCTGGGAAGTTTTGATGCATCCACCATATAACCTGGATCTTGCACCATCAGATTATAATTTGTTTCGGTCTCTTTAGAATTCCCTTAATGGAGTAAAGTTGACTTCAAAAGAAGCCTGTGAAAACCATTTGGTTAAGATTTTTTACCGATAAGTTTGCCCGAAAAGTGGCAAAAGGTTTCTGAACAAAATGGAGCATAAATATTTAGTTTAAATAAAGAATTTTGAAACATAAAAATTTAGTGTTTGAAAAAGTATCTAATTTGGCCGGGAACTGTTTAGCACACCTGCTAATATTACAATGCAAAATTTAATATATGTGATTCGGTAGTTGTATGAATTTAATAGCCTTACGTATTGATGTTTTCATGAAGCTTTGCTTGTTTTTGCTTAAAAATTAATTTTTTACTTTTCAGTAATTTTTTTTTTTAATTTTCAACTTTTAAATTTTTCAGTCCTATTTTTTACTACTAATAATTATTATCAATCAATAATTGGTTTAATATTATGATTTAACGGTATGTTGATTGCAAAATCATTTGCTAGATGGGAATTCACCATCTGCTATGAAAGTGATATGACATAAATATTACTAATCAACAAATTTAAAGAAAGTGTACTCGATTATATTAATTTTCTTTGCAACTTAATTTTAGATCTGCGAAATTCCAACTACAAACACGCTTGAAATGCTATACACTCATACAACAGGTTGCTTTTCGTATCTATGAGAGCAACAGTTGTTGGTTTACATGAGGGTAGGATTTATAAGTTATTTATACAAATTTATCATCAAACCTCTCGTCATCAACTAGTTAACAAGCAAAATTCTCAACGCACATAGCCATTTACCCTCAAAAGCATACAGGCAATACAAATCGAAACCACACATTCGATCAACCTGCACTTCTTAGACTTTGACCGATTCTATAATAAATAATGCTTCTCAAAGTACATCCGAGCCAATTTTTGGGGTGAAAATATTTTTACTACTAAAAGCCAACTTTCCATCGAACCAAACCGAAACTTTTCAACTCTCCACCGCACTTTGGCACTTTGGTGAAAGCTTATTTTGGGCACTATAACAAATGCATTATTTTCAATATAAATTTTGTATTGGTTTCTGACACACCTCGTAAGTTTAAAATTTGCTTTTCATAAAAAAAAGTATTTTATAGAACTACTTGAAGATAGGAAATACATTTTTGCGTATATCCATTGCCTTCTTGGCACGCCAACTTGAATTAGCCCCGAGTTGCTGAACTTATTCTGAAAAACTGGAAAAAGCACTTATGGCATATAAAAATGTATTTATTGGATTATCCGGATAAACAACGCAAAGTATAGTATATAAGTGAAAATCTTCAAAAATATATAACCAAAAATATTTGAACTAGTACTCGTATCAGAACTTGATCAACATTTAAACAACAATATGTTCTACCACATGATATTCAGAAGAGATATTGTTTTACATCCCAAGTACTTCGGACCTGATATCAAAAATAATATAAGAATGAAGTTGAAAACGGAAATGGAAGGTTCGTGTAATTTAAGTTGCGGTTATGTTATTGCAATAACTAAAATAGGCAAAATTGACTTAGGATTACTTGTCCCGGGACAATTTCTTGCCACTTTTAATATAAAATTCCGAGCGCTTGTATTTCGACCAATCAAAGGAGAAGTACTAGATGGAGTTGTAGACATACAAAGTAAACTTGGAATATTTGTTGACATAGGACCTGTGAAGTGCTTGATTTCCAGGCAATTGATTCCAACCAATTTTGAATTTTGTTCTATGAGAAAATGCTATATAGCAAAAGGAGAGGCCGTCGAGATTGCCCCAAAAAGTGAAATTCGGGTAAGAATCGTCGCAATTAAAATTCAAAATGGTGGATTTTCTACCCTGGCCACTATGGATGAAAATTGTTTAGGATTACTAACCAAAATGGAATAATTTCTCTTCCACGTGTAGTAACTTCAGATTAATAATAATAAAAAAGCTTTATTTTTACTGAAATACTACTATAATTGATATTTGCTTTTTAATTAATAAATTATTTTAAATAAAATTTTAATGCACACAATTATTTAAGAATGTTATATTTCAGTATTAGACCTTTTCAACGGATCTTACCAATTGTTGTATGCGTCCAATTGTTGCGTGTCCAAATAGCCCCGTCTAAATGTCGCGCGTCCAAATATCTGCGATGTTATTACGGAATATCGGAAGTAAAATTTTGGGTTATTGTCAGTTAAATGAGCCCACGACATTAACTTTTCCTAAAGACCATTAGAAGGAGATCAATTTTCTGAGCAAATCACGGATTCACCCTTAAAACTAGTTTTACGTGTGTCTAAATAAAAACTGTTAATAAAATACTAGTTCAATTGTTAAGCTAAAATACGTTTATGAATAGTGTTTTTTGACGTTTATGCTAAAATAGGTTTAGAGAGTGTTATAAGTCTATTCTAAATTTTTATGAATACAGCTGTAAGAGTATATCTGAGCACACGTACCGGTAACAGAATACTATCTGATTGCTATCTAAACTGCATGGAAAATTAAAATTTTTAAATGCTTAGAAAATTGTCCTCTTTTCAATATAGTCTTTCGTTTTCGTGGGCTCATTTAACTGGAGAGTTCCCAAAAATTGCATTTTGTTTATTATTATTTGATCAGAGCAACGTGTACACAATTAATTGTAACAAATTAGGAAAAGCACTTACGTAAACTAAAATTTACATAATAAAATTAATTAAATTTAATAAATTGTACGGTTTTATTTTTATTCAAATTATTAATGTTTTAATTGATTTAAAAGGAAATAGAGTGAATTAGAAGTTATGTTTATTATTTGTTAGATAAGAATAATATGAGATTAATTTGTTTTCTATTGATTTAATAGGTCAAAATATTTTTTTTAATATTTTTAATAATGCACCGTAACAATCTTTTTATAATATGTGTTTCTGATGTGGAGATTTACATTTTACAAAATTATATGTTAAATTACCCTATCTTTTGATAGGCTTTTGATACGCTGCTTTTTAGATTTTATTAAAAAATGCCATAATTATAAAATTATCGGTTTTGTAACAAACAAATAAATATTATATATTAATACAAAACCGGCAGGCCGCCCAATCACCTTCACCTTGCGAGTGGAACTTCATTGATGTGCACCTCGATTGGTGTGAAATTATATTGGTTACTATTTTTTGACAACTTGTTGAAAACGTTGACGATTGATGCTACATGTTGTAATGAAATCTATCTTTCTAAAAAAATCTGGAAGCGACAATTTCTCATCACACCTAGAATAGGTGTTTCCCAGTAATAAAATTTCCAAAAAATGGCGGGCCGATCTCTCCATTAGCGGCACGGAGCAGAGGGCAAAAGGAACACTCAAACAATTATTAAACAATAAATTGTCATAATATGACAACTTGTATTAAATACAAAATCTAATTTTTATATAACAAAAATTTTTGTTATTGCGCAATTATTAATAGAACTTTTTAGAACTAGGTGTCGGTATATAAAACAAAAAATAATATGATTAAATTTGAAATTTTTTTTTGTTTACTATGCTTAAGTTCCAGCTTGACAATTCTGGGTTTAAATTTTGTACAATATTTTTTATCTTTCGTAATAGTTGAACAATTTATTATTACTTCTACTTTAATAATCAATAAAGTTTACTGTAGTGAACAACTGTGTTTTTTAAAATAATGTAGGAAATTGTAACATAAATACAAAAATAAGTATGTGTACTGGTTAAATAAACTATAAACACTGATGTAACTGTCACTAAGTATTTGAGAACAAAAATTCAAGATTTAGTACGGGTTATTTTAAAAGGCGGTGTATTAATAATTTCTCACTTGGAATAAAATATTTATATTTGCAATACGTAAAAGCAAGGTGTTGCATTTTATTTGAGAAATGTTGAATCGATTAATTTAGTGTAGTATAGGTTTCGAAGTTCAGAGTGAAAATTACAATTTAAATTTTAAATCAGTCTGTTTGGCGGTTTTGCAATGAAAAGAGTTCTGCTGTATATCAAACTCGAGTGTAAGTATATTTAAGTTAATATTGTACAACAAATATTTAGAAAATATAAAGTAACTTCACCATTTATTTTTGATAATAATTTTAACTTCAAAACACAAATTTGTGGTAATGCTTTTAACCAAAAGCACTCATGCTAAACCTTTTGTGCGTTACTAAGCAACAATGCGTCAGGTTAAAAGTTTGGTTTTAAGAATTAGCTGTAAGCTGTAATAATTGAATAAATTGTAAGTTGTTCAAAATTAAAATAAACGTTAAAGATATAATGATTCCTTAAATTATCTTTTATGCGACTCTTAAAACTTTATAGTTTTCCTCTTTATTATGTGGAAACAGAACCGTAAAATCATCAAATCTATCTGGCTACTTAGACCTCGTCGTTCCAGGTTACAAACTTATCCCATTTCGTCATAAAATCATACATTCAGTATCCAAAGAAATCGGTAAATAATGGTTTTAAAGCAGAAAAGTAGCATAAAAACGACGTGAACCTTTAAACAACCCTTATAATTTTTTTTTGATGAACTCTAAAGAAAGTAACTGGTTTGATAAAGTTATATTTTGTACTTTAGCCATGAAGGCACCTAATTGAAAATTAATATTAAAATTGTTTTTTAATTAAATTACAAAATATTTACACAGGTAACAAACTACTTGTATGTAAAATATACCAACACAAATAGGATAGAATTTTATTTACATAAAAATCAATTCAGTAAAAGCAATCTACGTGAGTTTTGTTTTGGAACTATAAATTTATTTTATTTTCATAACACACCTAACTTTTTGAACTAAAACTGGAAATGGAAGCTAATAATAATATAGTGAAATTGTAAATAAGCCTACGAGCATACAACTTTTACATCAAACCCCTAAAAAATCAATTACCAAAATTGATTGTTTTTATATCAACATTAACATAGAAATTTGATCCAAATACATTTGCTCCAAACGTTTAATGTATTCGTTCCAATAGAAATTTTGTGATTTCCTATATTGAAATCGTGATGCGCTCTACTTGAGCCCTCAACAAGAGGCTAACATTTTTAAAACTCTTCAGGGAAACATATTTTAGGCAAGCTAGGAATTGGAGATTATAAATAGGTCTACATGCAATTAAGGTTTTATCGAATTACAAAATTTACTGAAGAATACTTTATTTAGTATTACGACACATTCTAATTGTTACATTTTCCAGTAAATACCTCAAAACCACGAAAAAAATTACAAAGTATATTGTTTGTAGTCGTGTAAACTCTTTTGAAACGTTTGTTCTACAGTTGTAGGTCCGTCTAAAAAATTAATTAAAATATAAAAAAAATATAATATGTTTTCCTACTCGTATTTACCAAATTCAATCCATTTCTCTGCTTTGGGATCAGCTTCAGCCCTAGCGGAATTGACAGCTTGTCGCATCGCGAGGGGTACAGCACAAATCATATTTTGGGGCGGTTCGGCCGTTGCTGAAAAAGCATGAAAATAAGTTTTTGTAATTACTTACTTTGCAAAATTTTTACCTTTAGAATTTAAAATGCCTGCCGGATTTGGATTATTTTTAGGAAATTTGACGTTAAATTCGACTGGAATATCCTTAGCACCTGGAGGTTTGTAGTTCCAAGTCCTGTTGGTTAGTAACTCTCCCGCGGGACTATAAACTAATTGTTCGCTTGTCCAATAACCGATACCCATTACAAGAGCTCCTTCTATTTGTCCTATATCTACTTCTGGACTAATGCTGCTACCTGTATCTTCTATAATATCTACTCGTGTTATCTGGTGTAATCCTGTGAGCAAATCTATTTCCACTTCAGCGCAAGTTGTACCATAAATTCGGTACGTTTTGATATCGGGTAAATTGGCGTGAAACCTATAAAAAAATTTTAGTTTGGTCTTTTGTGCAATTAACACGTATTTTCCAAGTACGGATAGCAGTGAAACAGTTTTAATAAATATCACTGGGGAGTAAAAAAAATTGCTTTTATTGCTAATTAAATCAAGAATTCTCCGAGTTATATATTTTTATAATTTAAACTACGCTGTGATAAATTTTTATTAAATTAAAGTAGGAAAATTGAAATATTAAAATTTTAAATTTAATCAAATTTAAATTAATATATTAAATTAAATTTTTTTTTGTTTCAGGTAAGTGAATCGTAGCTGTTTAATATTTCATCCGTGAGTACTTAAGAAATTCTTTATAATATTAAAAAATTGTTTTACGAAGATGAAATGCGGGATTTTTCTTCCCACTTCACAGCACGTACTTACATTAACCACGTTTAAGAATTTTAAACGAAATTTTGTTACTTAATCAGGTATGTAAATAAAAAGATGTATCAAAGTAAACTTACATGTGCGTTGATATCAATTCCACGTCTTCCATGTAGCTTTGCTTAACTAATTCTTTCCAAGTTGGTTTATCCATTTTAGATTTTATGGGTTCCATTCGTGCTTTAAGAGTTTCGCACGCTTTAAGTGTTGCCTAAAATTGAATTTAGAGTAACTATATTGTCATAAAATGCTTACATACGATTTTTCTGCTAAGTGAAAATTTAAAAAAACTCTTTACTTACGTAGCAAACCGCTTCACTTGTTATGCTACCGGCGGTTGGAAATGAATTTGGCGTTGTTAAAGTACTGCTTGGTTTAATACTGACTTGATCGAGTGGAATACCTAAACTGTACGCACAAGTTTGGGCCACCTAAAATAATTAAAAAATAAGTTGAGCAATTTATAATCAAGATATCTTAAACCTTCGTGTTAATTCCTTGTCCCATTTCGACGCCAGCATGAGCTACGGAAACACTTCCATCTGCTTGATAAATTGATACGAGAGCGCCCCATTTACCGAAATAAAATAACGGAAAATTCATTGGAACCACCGATATTCCTTTTTTCACCCATCTGTTATTCTAAAATTATAACGTAAAGTTGAGGTCAAATTATTTCGAGCAATTTTAATTAGAATGAAACATAATAGTTATTTTGTTATTTAAAATTTTAATAAACTGGCTACGCTCAAGAAGAATGCGAATAGGGGAAAGATTAATGTTCACCTCATACTGTTATATTATTTTACTCTAAACAAAAAATGTCAAGTATAAGCAAACGTAGGGCGAAGAATTTCACGAGTAGCAAATAGTATATTGTGGTATTAAGAGCGAAAAGTAATTTTTTTACTTTAAATTAAAAATCAAATTCGAGCGCTATTTTTTAATCTTGATGTTTAAAATATGAGCAAACATAATGTAAAAATTTGCAAAAATAAGAGATTTTCAAAAACGGGCGTGAAATAATTATTTTAATGTGAAAGTAAATGCGCGATTATTTTTAACTTTTAGATCAAATAATAATTATTAAGTTTTATGAACTAAACTATTAAAAATAATTTAATTAAATTAGTTTTCTCTTTGAAACAAACATCTAAGTCCGTTTAAAGATGTATTGCTGAATTAAATTTTAAGTGAATGAGAAACCTCGATTTCGAAGACATGGATTTATATTAAAAATAATTGAGCTGCTTTCTAGGTGTGCTTTACATTATTGTTGCAAGTTCAATATTGTATTATTGCAATTAAGTATTACAAAGAAGATGTAGGAGGTTATATTAACCACTAGAACAAGTCAGACCAAGCGGAAGAATTAATTAGCAAGTGTAAAGCTAAACGAACACCGGATGCTAAGCTAAGATTTATATGTTTATATGAAAGTCAGCGTTTTTAGTTAATACCAATAAATTTCTTGATTCTATATAAATGTACGTTAAGAAATAAATTTTTGCGTAGCTTAGCATGCAGTGTTCTTTTAACTTAAAAGTGCAATAAAATTCCAATAGCAATTTACAGGTAAATAATAGTAGTTATATTCCTTGAAGAGGAACAGAACGCGTTCCTTAGAGTTACATATAGTTTTATATGATTTGTACAGTGGCGGAAGAATTTTGATCTTGGTCCGCGTTTATACTCGGCACGGGAGTTTCTAAGTTAAAAAATTATATAATTAAAAATATAAAAAATCAATTTCCTAAAATTAAAGAGCATTGCAAAATCTTCAGGCTGCACCATGTTAAAAGACAGTTTAGTTTAATCATATCTATTGTTTTGTATTAATCTTTTAGTGAGTTTTGTAATTATTAAAAGAAATGATGTTATTAAAAGCAATCAAGTGCTTTTTTAGTACAAAGCTATACCAGAATTAATATTAATATTAATAATTTTATTATATTATTTTATATACTATAAAAATGCATTTAATTAAATAATTTTTCGGAACTTGGTGGTTTTGGAGGCCATTATTGCTTTCTGGAGATAATACTGTTATGTTTTTTTACGAGCATACCCCGGGCATAATAAAGCATGTTAATTTTAATATTATTTAACAGAATTAAACAACATTTTTATTTTTTATTATTTTATTTATTTATTATTTATTAATTTTTTTATTAAATTACTATCTATTTATATTTTATTAATTTTCTACGAATTGCTTTCTTTTGCTGTAGTACTATTAAAATTCTATTGCTTTAACTTTTTGTTTAGTTCCGTTAAATATTGGATTATATTCCATACTAAATACCACAAAACTTGAAGATTTTTATTTGAAGTTATGTTTAAGCTGGAAACAATTTGTGTAGCTAAAGTTTGACCCAGTCGAGTAAATATGGATTTTGAGTAAATCAATAATTAAAAAATTAAGTGGAGTTTATAATTATGTATAAGTGACGACAGTATTTTATTATTTAAAATTTGAAGAAATATTATAATACGGAGAGATTCATTTAATAAAATAAAATTATACAATGGAAGCTAAAGAAGTGGATCGTTGGAACGGCAATAAAGTTTGTTAATTAAAGTCATGGTAGGCAGTTACAAACAAATTAGATTATAATTATTGATAAAATAATAAAGCATTATTTGATTTTGTAATTTTACAGTGAAATTAAATTTCGCATTGGCTTAAAGGGAACATTATACAGGTTATGGTGTACAGGTTTCGATAAAATCTGATTCACTTTAATCAAAGTTTACAACTTTATAAGGTCAAGTATTTTTTAATTATTTTTACATAATGATAAGGAAATGATACTATGATTATTGCATTCAGAAAGAAATAAGACTACAAAGTTAAATTTGGAATAATAAAATATTTTATAAAAATTTGATAACCCAAATTTAAGGGTAGTGCATAGTAATATATAATATGACAAATTACCAATTTAAAGATTTGCAAGATAAATAATGTGTTTTATTTTCTTTGGTCGCAGAAAGGGGGGTGTGGTAAGTCGCGAAAATGTTCAGTCACGAAATTTTTCAGGATGGTGTAAATGATGAAAAGCAGATTTTGGAAGTAGCTTATAGACATAAAATGGTTACAAAATCAGATTTAAAGATATTGGAAAAGAAAGAAAATAGACAAAAAAATTTAAGAAGCTCTTAGGTAGTCACACAGAGAAAAATTTAATCCAAATCCATCGCGCATCACTTTTGAAGTAAATATTACTGCAGTTGAAGTAAATTTTACCACAAATTTAGTAAAATTTAAAAAGTAAAGTAAGTTGTAAAGTAAATTGTAGAAAAAAAGGAAATTGAGGTAAATTTTACCACAAATTTAGTAAAATTTACTTCAACTGCAGTAATATTTACTGATTATATTACTGATATAAATTGATGTGAAATTGATTTGGACTTCAATTTGAAGTAACAATTACTTCCAAACACCAACAATTTTTCTCTGTGCATGTTTAGTAGAATTAAAATTTTAAAAAAATAAAAGAAAAGTAAAAATATAATTAATAAATTGGAATTTGAGTAGATAAAAACTAATGGTAAGACTTTTTAAAATACCATAAATTGGAAGTAATTGAATAAACGACGCTTTGCATCTGTTTTAGCGTACAATCGAAAAACCTAGCAAGTTAAAATTCTAAAAATTAAGTTGATTGGTTATCATTATAATTTTTCATGAGTTTTTTTATAATTTTCAAAATTCACATTTAGTGCAGACAAATTAAATTTTGGGTATTTATTAATTTTAGACAGGACTTTTATCATTGAAAATGGTCAAGTGGCTTATAAATTATAATAAACATAAAAATAATAATGCAAGATTGGTGGTGGTATAGGCTTAATTTGGGGGGTTGAAAGGGTGTGCAAAATATATTACTGTGTTTTTCAGCGAAATTTGATGATTTCTTTGCTTTTTTATTTTTCATTTTTGCAAAAATAATTCAACTTTGATGAAATTTTGGAAAAGTAGCTATGTCTCTTTATGTATTAAATAAACACAAATTTTTTTACAAAAAGGATTGAGAAGTTTTTGAGATATTCAGTTTTTCAGTCTAAAAAAACAGTTTTAGACTGTTTTAGAAATTTAATAACTAAAAAGAAAAACAGTTTTAGACTGAAAAATTGATTATCTCAAAAACTTTTAGATTTTTTTATGTAAAAAAAATTGTGCTTATTTAAGACATAAGCAAGCATGATTTTACAAAATTTCATCAAAATTGAATTATTTTTGTAAAAATTAAAAAGAAAAAACAAAACAATCGCTTTTTGCTCTTTTCCCGGAAATTCTGAAGGCACATCATAGTAAAAAGTGACTCTTTTGAAAGTTGTAGATTTTTTATGATATACAACTTTTCTGCAGGATAGTTTTTGATAGAACGTCAAGTTTTGCCGAAAAGCGCAAAAATATATTTTGCACGGTCTTTCAACCCCCCCCCCCTCCCAAATTAACTATATAGCACCCCCGGGCTTGCATTTTATTTTTTACGTGTCCAGTCAATGGGGGATTTTGCCTTGCAATAAATCCGACCGTTTTGAAACTTGGCAAAAAATTTCGTTTTGGGGCACTGGTTAACCAAAAAAAAGTCGCCATCCCTCCGAGGTCCGGAAGTGTCCGCCATCTTGCATTTTAAGTGACCGTTTACAGTTTTTCCATAATATCTCCAAAAATATTAACTTTACGAAAAAATAGTTAATATAAAAATTGAAGCTCGTCAAATTTTCAACAAAAAAGTTTATATTCAATATTAGCGTCAGTGTAATATATCAACGAAAAAATCCATCCGCTTGTCGTAAAATGTGAGTATGCCGCATCACATTACGACTGGCAACGTTATATGTACAGACGCCAAACGGGATAAAAAACGTTGAAGTCGTATTTTTAATCGTGTGTGTAACAGTACGGTTAACAGTATTGTCGAGAATTTTTAATATAAATTAGCATAGTTTATTATTTTTATTCGTTTATACCTTTTGAAGGTTTTCAATCTTCTTTACATACGATGAGGGGTTTTTTAGATCGTCAGGTTTTTTCAGATCGTCAGGTTTTGTAGATTAAGGGTTGAATATTTTATACCAATCTAAAATTCAGTACCAAAAGGACCAATCAAGTTGCTTATCTTATTAATAAAAAAAAATATTTATTTTTAAAAATTAATAAATTAAAATTTATTCAATTTAGAAGATTTGAAAATATATAATTGTTCATACGAAACATGTCGTCTTAATTAATAAAACTTCTTATAAAATAAGATTTTAAAACCTTCATCCAGAGCTGATAAACTTCAACAGATTTGTTACCATAATTTAAAATTCCGGTTTTTTGATAAATAAGATAAGCAACTTGGTTGGTCCTTTTGGTACTGAATTTTAGATTGGTATAAAATTTTCAACCCTTAATATACTGTCATGTTCAAAAAATTCCTCATAAATTTTGAATTTGTATTTTTTAAATTAATTTGTTATTTTGTAGAAATTAGTTATTTTTGAAATTTTGTATTTGCTGGTTTTCCCGCCAACTAATTAAGGTGGCAAGAGTGAGCGGGGAAAACTAGGCTTTTTGCCAAAATGGCCGCTGGAGGCGGAACGTAGAATTTTTAGTCTCTTAAGTTTATTGGAAGTTTTGTATTTGAAGAGTTTTATTTGAGAATAAATCATTTAAAATTTTTGAAGAAGTGATTTTTGATTATTTGGAATTTGGTTATCCCAGTTTTGGACAAATTTTGTATAACTGGAAAAAAGAATGATATGTTTTGCTAATTGGAGATTAAATTTGGAAATAAAATAAAATAATTGGGACAATTGAAATTAAGCATTAATATTGGTATTTTATGGTAAAATTGGAAAAGTAAAGATTAAATTTGAAGGCAGCGTAAATTGAATTGATATCGTTCGCGTATGGTCGAGTTATCTGTTTAGATTTGTCTTTCCATTTTAAAATGACAAGAATTTATAATAATTTGAATTTTTAATTGAAATTTAATTTTAAAAAATTTTGGACGTTATTTAATTACATAACAATACAAAGCTACAATGATCCGTAGTGACTGGACCAAATGTAATATGATACCATATAAATAATAATTTTGAATTTACTATTAAGAAGGATTTATAGTAATGACGATTTTTTCGAATTGACTGCTTGTATTTTTTAGTGGTAGTAAGTCAATAGGTCTTAAGTTTATTTTTCCGGTTTAGCGATTTGGTCCTACAAATAGCAATGGAGATGATCCCTTAATAAGATAATCCGTTAATTAGATAATTCTTTGTAAGAAAATCCTTTAATCAGATTACGATACGAAAAAATTTCTATATAGGGAAATGAAGAGATTAAAAATCCTGTAAAAATTAAATTAAATGTAATTATAACATGGAGCTGTCTTTCAACTACAAGAAACGTTTCAGTTTTTGAATTCCCCATTCGACTGCGATGGTTTTTTACCTGTAGTAAATATTTCGGTTGAAATAGCTCGGAAAATATACGATTTATACATTGAATCGGTCAATATGCAAAAGGAAAATCAGGACCAACTTTTGGCGATGCTAAATAGAGAAAATGAAATTTATGCCAAGCAATTGGCTCAAGAAGGTTGTAATTCAGAATTTAGTTTCCAAATGACCTCAGATTTTAATTTTAAGCTCAATGATGAAACAGTTAAACTGCAACAAAATGACCACGCCACCCACCAGATGAACAGCAGATCAAACAAATTTATAGAATTGATAATAGATTCTCGAACTTTATCTCAATTGGCAGAACAATTTGGAGACTTTGAAATGATTTCAGAAGGTTTTCAACCTGTAGTTCAGGTTTCTTTAGAATTGGCCGAAGAACTGCACTCGGCCTATATTCAATCTGTTCTTTTGCAAAAACAGAATAAAGATAAAATATTAGCGGAGATGTCTAAACAAGAAAAAAGAGAAGCGAAAAAATTAAGACTTCAAGAAATTAAGCAAAGTAAAACCACCACCAAAGCAAGAACTTTAGATCATAAGCAAGAAGTACATAAAATAAACAATGTTATTGGAACAAATTTTAGACAGAATGCAACAAATTCATTATATGTTCAAAAGTTAACTGCAGCTCCTCCTGCTGTTAATGGAACAGATAAAAATTTAAACAGGAAATCTACTGATGGCGGTGTAAATGAAGCGCGGGCAGTTCACACTAAGAACACTGCAGAAAAATGCCGCCAAGAAGCGCAAATGTATTGGGAAAAATCCCAAGAAGCGAATTCCAAAGCGAAACAGGTTCATCAACAAAAGAACTTTCAAGTTGCACAATATTACAGGGACACGGCAAGAACTTACCGAGATCAGCATGAGAAAGGTAACGAATTGGCTGTTACGTTGCTAATGGAGAAAGACGAAGTGAAGCACAGCGATACCTTGGATTTGCATTGCTTCAATCTTAAAGAAGCTATTCAGTCTTTGAATCTGTACATAGATGCTAAAATTAATTTATTGAAAAAATCCAAAAGAAAAATGAAAAAGCTATGCATCATTACCGGCCGTGGAAAACACAGCGCCAATAATAAATCCACATTGGGACCAGCAATTCAAGATTTATTAAGGAAGCGCGGTATACCATTTAGTCAGCCTCTGTACAATTCTGGTATGCTAGACATTAAGGTTTATTCAAATACACCGCTTTTTTATTCATAATTTTTTCAAAGTTTTTATGAAACCTAAAATTAAGTTTTTAATAATAAATCTGTTCCAAAATAGCTATTTATGTCATGAGTACATAATTTAGGTCTTTATCGGACGAAGCCCAGTTTATGGCAGAGCGAGCTTGCGAGCGAGGCCAATAAATAGGCTGAGTCCAAAAAGCTTAATTATGTGCAAATGACATACATAGCTTTATGTTCGACTGCACCGTAGAAAATTTTCTTTTATATTTTTCTACTTTGACATTTAGGTAATAAAAATTGTATAATTTCGAAGAGTGCTTTTTCTATTGCTCCTGGTTTACATAAGTTGTTTATTAATTTGGATTAAAATTATGTGAAAAAATGGAAGAAATCGTTGAAATTGCTTCAAAAGCTAACTTTTGTAATCTATTATAATCAAAGTAATAATTAATGTAATCGTTTTTAAATTAAATTAAATAAAATAAAATATTAATTTTGACGTTTATTTCATTGACATTGACAGGCGGCCGTTTTACTTTATAAATAAAGCAAAACGGCCTAGTACCATAAAATGTTATCTTATGGTCGCTAAGTGATATTGTAATGATGTTATTATCATACAGTCGGACATAAAATAAATTTTGTTTCAATTTAAGATTCCTGCAAGTATCTAAAATGAAAAAGTGGTATCATATGCCTGTAACGGCTAAACCTTCCACATTTTATTAAAAATATTTTATATTTTGAAAATTTAAATTAGACTTTAAGCCCCTTTACCATTTCCAATGATAAAAATTCTGTCTACAATTAAAAATGGTTTTGGCTTCTAAATCAGCAAATTTGCCTGCACTAATTTTAGTGATTATTTTGTATAGAATTGAATGAAATGTAAATTTAATAATTTTAATTTATTTAAATATAATTTATTATCGAGATCCCCCGGTGTCCGAGACCACAGGTTTAACATGATGAACATTCACATGAGGTGCAAATTTCGAATTTTTATACGGCTGCATCCCATAAGCCTTCGCACATGATCGTGGTCTTCGAAGACCACCTAACGCGTTAATATTGTTAATAGCTGCTATTTTTTCATTTTTTCATTTCATAAATTTATAAATAATTTTTTCACAAATCCACAAATTTTTGATATTATTTATATTTTGTTAAATTACCTGAACGATGTTATTATCGAACTTTGAGGTGCTTGGGTAGTTAGGTATACATACATTTGTATACCGCATACAAAAAATATTACATTTTCAAAATTTAATGACAATTAGCAATATTTAGATTACAAATATGTATACAATATAATACGTCAACTTTAAATCTGCTTCTTAATGATGTTACTACGCAAACGAAAAACGAGACGAGTTTTGGTTTCAAACTCGTCAAGAGTATCGTGGTGTAAACCGTATTTTAGCTTAAAATTTCCTTAAAAAATGTTTAAAGAAGACACCTCCCTACTTTAAATATTACCCAACTTACAACACCGCTACAGAAGGTTTGTTAGGCTAAAACACGTTTATGAATAGAGTTTTTTGACGTTTACACTAAAATAGGTTTGAAGAGTTTTTTAAGTTGACCGTAAATTTTTATGAATACGGCTGTAAGAATTTTTGCAGAACGCATTATTATTTGTGCACTCAAAATCACCTGCCGCCCTGGCGTAGATCACCAATTTAATTTTACATTTTATACCTACGGTGCGGTATAAATAATGGAAACCTTTTACACTACTTTTTTAGCATTATCTGAGTGTTACAATGACATCGAAAATTTTCATTAAAGTTTTCTGATTTCATTTATATGTAATAAACTGTACAAAACCCTAATTTAACTTGGTATTAACTGTACAATTTTAAATTAAATTGCAGAGCATAAATTTGAAACAATTGTTAGTACTGTAAAATTAACAAGCAAAGAAGTTTCAATAAATATTGTTCTGAAAATTTCATGAACTTGATTCCAATCATTAGCAATACTCTTGAAATTGTGGTACAAATTTATTAGTCGTTATAATTATAAATAGTAGAACAGAAACATAAAAGATATTTTTGGAAGCTTTTTTAAGCACGTGCTTTGTTGTAAATTATTTGTTTGTAATTTGAATGCAAAAAACTTGCATTGCAAATACGTATTATTGATTAAGTTATTAACATAACACAATTATTTTAATTTATTCTATGAATAAACGGCACATAATTTACTTTCACTTTCGGTTCCGGTGTTATTTGTAGAACAAAATATTTTTTATGGAAAAACACTGTTTTTCGATTTTTTTAACTTCACTTTCAAAGAAAAATTATATTTGTTAGTTCAATGAGAAAATTTTTTAAACCCAATTTTTCTTACATTCTTTTGTTGTAGATAAGCGTTGAGATAAATTTGTCTAGAAAGTGCTCATTCTTGTGAACATATTGCCGGGATAAGTGATGTGCATTAAATTTAACGAACCCAACTCGATCAATCATTTCATTTAGTTCTTCGCGAATAAAATAATTCATTGAACGTGGGATTATTCACATTAGGACTTCGTAAGTTAATTTAGAAACGGGAATTGCGACAGCGCTGCGCGCAAATAAAAATTAATTCCTAGTAGTAGCAAAAGCTTTCATGTGATTTAAAGTTTATCCGGTGTCTGCCTACGATTTTGTTGATTTACAAAAAAATATTTCAAGAAACTTGATTTTTCTATTCCATCGAAAACGTTTGCGTTTATTAAAAAAGCTATAAAACTTGTAAATTTTTGTATCATTCAAACTTGGTCTAAACGAATAAAAACTTCAGAAAAATCATTTTAAATAATATTAGATGAATAAGAATCTTCTGAAAATCTTTCTCAACAATTTGTTACTACGTTTGTTATCGGGTTTCTTTGTTAGGTAGGTACGTGTAACTTAAATTATGTTTTACAATCATAAATCTTACAAAGTTTTCAGTTTTTAAGTCTTTTATTTTGATATTTTAGCGACGTAAATATAAGTTGATGTGACATTGCATGATTTTATCATTTATTAGGTTCGCAATACAGTAGTAGTCATGAAAATTGCATTAGGAATTAAATTTATTCAATCTCTCATCGATGACTCGTATGACTCAATTTTAAAAAATAAAAAATAATTCCCGATGCAATTTTCACGACCCAAGAATTACATTTATCTACTTTGCTTTCGACGTTATACTTATACCGCTATAGTTATTATAAAAATTTTGATTTACCTTGTTAAAAACTTCGACGTCGTCTGTACGCTTTTTAATGTCGGCCCAGGTCGTCATATCATCGATATATTTTTTCATGTCTGGGTGGGCTTTATCTAAATTGTTAATTCGAACTTCCAATGGATTAGCGTTAATTTCTGAAGCGATGTGGTCCATTATACATTCAATTATAGCTAATCCTTCGGTAGTGGCTAGAAGGAATAGCATTAAAGACATTAATTAAGTGGTTTATTTTATAATACCTGGTGCTCGACACCACGTTCCGGTAGGATTGTCACTGAAAGTACTATACGATGTTACATTCCAAGTAGAACTATCGTACGTTCCCATTAGGGTTGAAACCATTTCAAGGTTTATGTGCTCGTTGACACCCGCATATCCATAATCGGAGTAAATATCGGTGTTCATATACTGAATGACACCTTTATCGTCAACTCCAACTTCATAGTCAGCCGAACAACCGTATCTTTTTCCCATTACGTTCATATTTTCAATCAGTGGCGCCCAAAACCTTACAGGCTTTTTTAGTTTATGAGCAGCAAGAGCGGCCGAGCAACCTACCAGTCCTATACGAGAAACCTTTCCACCATAACCTCCTCCAATTCGACGCACTGTTACATTTACCCTAAAAAACCAATCTCAAATAAGAAAATAACATCAAATGGTCCCCTTACTTATTAACTGGAATGTTTAAAACCACAGCAATTGCGGTTTGGGCCAAATCCATGCTCTGTGTAGTTGGAAAAACTTCTAAACCGTCTTCAGTTGGAACAACTCGAACGCATGGCAACTCCATGTAATAGTGATATTGGGAGTAAATATCGAACTTTCCTTTTATTACTTTTTTCACATTGCTTCCCTTTCCTTTTGCTTCCACCTTATGATCCAATTTTATTTTCTCTTTATTATTAGACGCCAATATGTCACGAACTGTAAGCAGAGGTTTCTTATCACTAGCGATGAAATTCACTTTTACTAATTTTGCTGCGTCTTCTGCTACTTTTTGACTTTTAGCTACCACAATACCAACAGGCTGGAAAAAATATTTGACCACGCCACTGCAAAATAGTTCCTCTTCCACAGCGAAATTTGCTTCTTTGGGCACAAACGTATTTTTACCAGGTATATCGTTCTTATCAAAGTATGCCACCACACCTGGAACTTTCTAAGAAAAAAATGCAATTTTAAAACACCAAAGTTCCAAGTTAAACTTTTAATATTCTAAAGTTTAAATTCTTTTCAGAAATTACATTATACGTCACACTTAATCGAAACGGTTTCTCTTTTAATTTAAAATTGCGTTCAAGTTCATTCAATTAAATTTTATCAAGTTAGTTCGAGCAATTAAAAGTCCATTTACGGTTCTTTATTTCGATACATACCAAAGCTTCCGTTTTATCGATGTTACTGATGACAGAG
Source organism: Cantharis rufa (assembly GCA_947369205.1). Lineage (NCBI taxonomy): Eukaryota > Metazoa > Arthropoda > Insecta > Coleoptera > Cantharidae > Cantharis > Cantharis rufa. The sequence goes on from OX376303.1 coordinate 95,399,549, forward strand.
TTAGCTGCAGCTTTTGCAAGTACGTAGGCTACATACAATTCTCCTGGAAGTTCGTTCATGTCGTTTATGTATTCCGCAGTACCTTGAAAATAAATTGAAAAATAATTAAATAGAAAAAAAGAAGGAAATTATTTTTACCGGTGCATTGGGCTAAAGCTTCAAGTTTTGGTATGGGCTGTGTTAAAGGATAAAGCGATTCATTGCTATCGTAGTCTTGAGTGCCTTTTGAAACAGGACGTACTTGCTTTGGTCCTCCACTTTTATGCCTCGGAGATAATTTATCTGCAGGAGCGATGCTCAGAATGTACTAAAAAAGTAATTTCATTATGACAACAAAAAATTCATTTAAGACTTTTTCATACTTTGTAACACAAAGATATTGCGAGTTTTCTTCTAAAATCAGGTTGAGGATCGGGTAAAATATTATCCGGATTAATTTCCTTTTCGAGTTCTTGAAAAAGACCTTGTAAAGTGTTGTTGTCGAATAATTGCTTTCCAACTAAATATTTTTCAGCATTTGACGCATGAATAAAAGAGGCATTAATGCTTCCGAACAATATACGAGCAGATTCCACTTGATTGTTGGGATCGAGTTTTAACAGAAATCCAGCATTTACAAGTGCATGTGCATTCTGTGCCCGAGGCATTATCTTAAAAAAAATATAAGGATAATGTAATTAATTTTACGCTGTTTATTTTTTTTTGTACCTTGTAACTTTCGTATTTGTAGCTGGAATCAAGTTCCGGAAGCGTAAAGCTTTTAATTATTTTTCCTTTCATGTTGTACGATAGAAATTCTACCAAATTCAAAGTAACTTCGTTACGATCCGTGCCAACTAAAAACAAATTTTTAAAGCAAATTTTATTTTAACTTATTGCACTCTTCGTCATACTTATTTGGATTGTCACACCAGCAGTTTCAAACATCAAATAAATATCGGAAGGAAATTCTTCGTACTGATGTTTTGTGAAGATGTTTCCGGCCAACGTTCCTGTCTGTTATATATTTATTATTGACAACAAAAAGAAAAAAAACTTTTATTTACTACTTACATTTCGCACCGGCACGTTCGCTATTAGATCAATATGATCACCGAGCTTTTCGAGGTAAGCGAATTTTGCATTTTCTTTTGAAAGTTTATAAAACAGATTCATTGCTGTTGTGAGTGACATATTGGCGCCTATTATTAAGGATTGCTTTTCCATTTTATGGTCGAGAAGACCGGCAACACTTGTTACGTCGATGTACACATCTGGATTTTTTGTCCTTCTATATACTCCTGAAATTTAAAAATTTCCATTTTGTTCTGCCTAGTTTGCATTTAGAAATAATAACATTTAGGGATATTATAAAAAGTACATTCTAAGGAGCGAAATTTAGCGTGGTTTGTGGTGTAGTGCCACCGCGCCTGGCACGGTAAATATTAAGAAGGAATTTAAAACTTAACATAGCATAAGTAATTTTTATTTCATAAATATACTCTGAAGAGAAATATAATGAAACGGCCACAGTGGATAAGTTACTATGCGAAGTTAGAAAAAATAAAATTTAGATTATCCAGCAATATTTGCCCATTGGGAAAATCTTGATATCTTAATGACCTTTTGGCCTTTGCTGGTAAATTTATCAAAAATTGATGATTTCCCAGTAGATTTTAATTCACATTAAGTTGTAGAAAATCACATTTTACCATGAACGGTATTTAACATTATCGCAAAGATTTCAAATGAATATAAAGTAAAAAAAAATTATAAATTCCACTTACACTAACTTACAGAGATGTAGGTATATGTAGAACATAGAAGATATCATAACATAGTTAATCTGTTTTTTTAAAGGATGTCTGCTTCTCGTTATAAAAATAATAATAAGAATGAAAAAAGATATTGTATTCCGTATATGAAGATACCAAATACTTTATTGTAATTATTTTTAAAATAAAATAAGCAAATAACTATGTATAAAATAACCTATTTACTTTTTAATACTCTTTACATTTTTTATCCGCTATTATTTATTTAAAAACAGACATTTTTGTTATTGTCTTTGTCAAGTCGGTTTAATATTTTTAATTTAACGAGCAAATTTCTTTGATTATTTGCACATGTGCACATTTGCAAATACTCACTTTAAGTAGCTTGTCATTGATTGAAATTCAACAAACGGAAAGATTTCATTAGAAGACATTTTCAGAGGAAAATAGTCGCCTAAAAATTACTTTGACAAACTCAGTTAACCAAATTCTATTTACAATTTGTAATTATTTTATAGACGGTTATTTTTCAAAGCAAAAGGAAAAGGGTACACGCAAAATGCAGCAATTCAACCTTCACAGCTTAATTTCATGACATTTACTAATTTTTTGTTTCCATTTAGTACTAGAAAAATATAAATATATATTTTTTATTATTTCATTATAATTTAAATATTATTTCACATTTAGGCTTTTATTTGCAGTGGGAGTAGTAGGATAGCTTATCCCACGAACTAAAATAAATTCCTAATAAAAATATGGTGTAGTTGCAGGCGTAAATTATAATTTTCATGGATTATTTAAAGTTTCGGATAAAAAAGGCAAAAAACCTAACGCGAGTATTCAATTGGCTGCTTTATAAGGTTGGCCCCGCCCAAGGCGTGTTGTTATGTTATACAAACATTACTTAATTAATTAAATAATTACAAAATTAATTTTAATTTTAATAATTAATTCAATAAATTGAATTTCATTCTCTGATTTTGTTTAGGTCAAGCACACGCACCGTCAACAGAATCAAAAAATTAAAAAAAAAAAATTAGTCGAACTAATAAATGTGCGCTGTTTGGTTGCTACAAAAACCCTAGCTTAAAGATTAGCTTTGATGCTGTTGTATTAGTGTTACCCGGACTTCTCTCGATTCGATCGCTTATTTCCTGTACTGCAGGATCGAACTTTAACTTAACAAATAGCCATTTTATTGATTATTTGCGGTAGCTATCCATAAAAATCTAAAATGTTAAGCCTAAACATGCAACAACAATTTGATTTTCAGATAAAGTGTAATCTAAATTTTAAGTGACTGGTAAATCCGGGGGGTCTGGGGGGCATGGCTTACCCTTACCTTACCCATCTCAATCACCGACTACATACACAATCCGGGCGGTCCGAGGTCGCCTTACTTTCTAATAATTATATAAAGTCTGCAAAATTTCAGGTTACGGCGATTGGAAATTTTGCAAGGTGGATTATTGTTTATACAAATTATTATATACAATTTTTTTCTAGGGCAAAACGTTAAGTAATACACCATTATTATACTTGACAAATTTTCTTTTCAAAATTTTAGGTAATATTGTGTCAAACAGTTTAACTTCTTTAGGCAAAAATGACGGACTTAATAATTAAATAACCATGTGAATATTAGTAAATACATTGTTTTAAACAAATTTCAATATTAAAATTTTTGGACGTCATTAACAACACTACGCCGACAATTTATAATAATTTTGTTTGTTAATAATTTACTTCCGAAAATATAGTAAAACTAGAGATAAAAAGCTATTTGTTTGTAGCAAACACTTGCGAGAGTATATTGCTCACTTTAGTGCCGCTTTTCGCTTCGCAATTCAAAGGAGGGAAACAGGAAAGCGAAGGTTTATTTTAACAATTTCATGTTAATAATTAAATACTAATTTACAAAGTGTATTACAATTCGCTTATAAATCAAGACTTGGTTTCCAAAGTTATAAAGCTAACTACACACTGCGGGATTAAAGCGATGCGGTTAGTAAATCTTCGCTATCGGGATAAAAAGTGGCACTTTACCCTCTTGGCATATAATATACATATAATTTTATAATTTTGACAATCCGGCAAAGAAACCGCTTGAATTTTTATATTTTAATATTAATTCATAATAGTTATTGTTGTTGCAAATAATTAGATGTACTTTTGATAAACTTAAATTTATAATCCCCTACTCATGAATAATACCTATTGTATGACAATACTACAAAGAGTAATAATCGAACTGCGGTATACTACACACAACATAGGTACTTAATTCTGTTATCTTATTTTTTAATAAAAACTGTAGAATGTAATTTTCAATAAGTAAATATTACCTCGATATTAAATTACTTAACTTTTTTTTACTAGTCATGCTATTATCATTTTTACGCAATTTGATAATTGGGTAATGGTTGTTTAACTAATTGTTTTTTTCATTGTAATTACTTAAATCATAAACCATTGTAATAATATAATATATAGTTTTGGCAGGTGATTAATGAATGTATTTTTAATTTAATTATATGCTGTTTAAATACAATGCTATTAATTTCAATTAAGATATACACTTTAATATATTCATGTAGATTTTTTTCGACACTAATGTAAAAATTAAAATTAAAACCTTTTATAAGTTAATTTTTTTAATTACTTGAGCTGAAATAACGAATTAATTTAAATAGTCAGATGATTAGATTGCAAGCGCTTTAAAAAATTGAAATGCTTTCATTTCATTGCAAGTAACAGAAAAATCATTTAGAAAATTTTTTAGTAACTTTTTAAAAGGTTACAAAGAGATAGGAAATGTACCGAGAAGCACTTACATTCTATTAAAGTTGAAATGTAATTTTTCTTTCAAGTATACCCTAGTTTAATATTTTTATTTAATGAAATGAATGTGTTGGTTGATAGCGTCTAGAATCACTTTAAGTTGATGTAGCAGAATAAAGGAAATTATGGAAACTTTTCGGGGTTTCATTACGGCTTTTCTATGCATTTTAGCTTTTATTAAGTCGTAAACGATAAACATTGGGATATTTTTTATTTATGTTTGGCTTCGTCAAATAAAAACATTGAAAGGCTCGGCTCATAGATGTAGAACTTTCTTAATGGTTTTGTTTGGATTTTAGTCAAATCAATAAAACTTACCAGTTGCGGTATTTCCACCAACAATCATGTAACTTGCATTGGGATCTTCTTTTATAACGTCAAGCACTTCGTTAACGGAAAAAGCTTTAACCCATTTAGAATCGCCCAAATCCAGCATGAACGGTTGTCGTTTGTGACAAGGTGTGGCACATTTCGCCTTACATTTCTCTGGATTTTTTAAACAAAGGGGAATATCTTCGATTTCGGTATATTTACCAATAACATCGGCAGATGCGTCGCTGGCAAGAGACTTGTAGGCCGATAAAATAGGTCTGTATCCTGTGCAACGGCAAATGTTTCCACCAAAAGAGTTATCTACGTCTTTCATGGTAAAACTTCCGGTCTCGTACATGGCATACATGTTCATAACCATTCCGGAAGAGCAATACCCACATTGGGTACCACTGAATTGCACCAGAGCTTTTTGCACAGGGTGATACCCCATTCTACTATTTCCGATCGCTTCCGCTGTGTGAATTTTCCACCCCGAGCACAGATATATTGGAACCAAGCACTGCAAAAAATACAACATTCAGGTAGAAATGCAATTTATTCTTGGATATCGATCGCTTTTTACAATAAAAGGAATAAAGGAATGTATATCTATCGACATAGTGACTTATATTGGATATAGAAGATAAAATCCTTGGAGAAATCATAATTTTCGAGTTTCATATAAGCAATAGAACACCGGAAAACAAAATAAACGAGTAGTAATAGACAGAACATATTAAAAATGTAATTGGAAAACTTAGCAGCACTGTTATGTAATGGGAAAAGCGGTGTCAAATTTCCAACAAATTTTAAACTAATTAATCGAATATTTATTTTTGGAAGCAATATTCATGTTCTACGCTTTCTACCTCTCGTCGGTGCTAATTTGCAAACAATTACGATTATTTTGTTATTTTCTTTGTTAGATACTTATTACCTAGGGTTGTTTTGTTCAGATTTTATTAGACTTGTAACAAGATAATTAATTTTAGAAAACCGAGAATTCTTCTTCGATTAAAAGTTTACCCTCGTGGAACGTAGACAAATTAGAAATTGTAAACCCTTACAAACAGTATAATAGCTCTATCTAAACGAGAAACAAGATTAAATTTTTTTCTTAAATTATTGCAATCACAAACATCGGGTTGCATTCTTACTATTTTTTACTTTTGTTAATCGTAAATGTGACTACAGTAATAGACTGCGTGCATCTACCTGACAACATCTAACAATTTTCTTATAACGCAACGCGCAGTGTACGCCGATGAAACTCACATAAATTTTAAATTGAATTTGTTTTATAATCTCAGTTACAATTTTCAATAACTTTAAAGATCATTAAATTTTATATTTTTGCGATTATTTAATTTTTTAAACGATTTAATGGGAAAATCTAATTATTGAGATAGATTGATCTAAAAGTGTATCAGGCGTGACCAGAGTGGAACCAACGTTTGCTCTTTTATAGTAGGCAATATTTAAGGCATATACCAAATTAAATTAAAAAAATAAAATGAATGGTAATTATATTCGTTTGTTCTGGTTATTATATCTTTTAAATAAATTTAAATAATTTTTTTTAATATTCCATGAGTAATCATCGTCAAAATACGGAACGGCGTGGCGTGTCATGATTAGATACGTGTGTATGCAAAAAAAAGTCTGTGTGTAATCGCAATTTACAGATAAGTAACAACAAATTTTGGTAATTACCATACACAGTTCCTTAGCCTTGTGCGTAAATATCGTAATTATTTTTACATTATGTAAAAAAAATATAGACTTTTTTTTAATAGGTCTTTGTTAATAATTCTTAACAATTTTTACCAATGATTCTCAAATTTTTGTTGCGAGATTGTTTGTCAATATTTGGTAAACCTCATTAGCAAGAATTATTTTGAGCAGATTTACTGTAAAAAAAATGAAAAGTTAACAAAGCAACAAGGCCATTTTAAATATTTTTGAAAATCAATATTGACGAGAAACTCAATTGTTATTTTTTAAGACAGACTTATTCTGACTAGAAACTGCAATTATTATTGTTATATTATCCTTTTTCCTACTAGGAAAAATTTAACAGGTCTTAAAAAATTTTATTGAGCATTTTCTTTAAAAACACTTGAGATATTTTTAGATATAAGCTTTATTGAGTGGTATCAACTGCCTTGAGGATAAAATAGGTTTAATATTATCAGTATATTATTCAAGCCCTCAAAAAATCGGTCGGCCTGAACTTTAATGAAGCTCAACACGAAAACGTTAATTAAGAAGCGGGAATATTGAAAGCTGCTTTTAAAATACAAAAGTAAACAATTTGGAGATTTACTAAATCATGAAAAGAAGGAATAAGGATAACTTACAGAGTTTACTGCAATAACCACTTCGCGATGTGTAACTGGATCCATTATTGTAGCTGCTACAATACAAGTACCACATCCTCCTTCAAAGCACATATTTTTGGTAGCTTTAAGATGTGCTTTCTGGCGAAGATATTCGTTAAGACTTGTCTCTGGAGTAACCTCCGAGATGTTAACTGAAAATTGCATGGAAACATTACAAATGTTTTATCCTTACGATTCTCCGATTTATTTATTACCTGTATGTTCCTCATCGTGAATAAAAAATTTGATTTCCTGCAATCTAAATAAATTATTTTTAAATTTGAAATTTTATTTTAAATCCAAAAAAAATTAATAATTTTCAATTAGTACTATGTAATATAATTATTGAAGTAAGAATAGGCAAAAACTGCTGGTGTCGATTGCTTTTTAATGCGCAACGTTCTTGTTATTGGCAGGTTTTCGACGTCGACTTTTTATTATTGCTCGATAAAAAATTTTAGTTAAAAATTAATTTCGTTTTTCAAAAATTTGATTCCACAGTTTGGATTAAAATTACACTTTGTCACACCGAAGAGATTATTTCGCTTTATGAAAATTATTAATCTTAGCAATACGTCATAACGAAAACACAGTAGCGAATTGTAGGCGAGATTTTCACGCAACATTCTAATTTCGTTACGTAAACATATATTATATCTAATATTAATTATATATATTATATAATTATTATTATAACAAATTAGCTACTATAATTTGTAAAACAATCTGCCACGCATTTCGTAAACATCTAAATTGCATACAAAAACAAAAATTCTAAGATTTAAAAAAATTAAATTTTTTAATTTGTTAATTTTCAAAATTTCCCTAAATTCAATTTTTATTTATATTTAAATTTATTTATAATCAGATTTAAAATTTTAAGCAGGTGGTGCGCTATTTGTTTCAATTAATTAAAAAAAATATTACGAAGTACTGGAAAACTTACTTATCAAATTTAGTTGATGAACTGGAAAACCAGGAACAAAGATATCCTTTGGTTGTTTCCATTGTAAAAAGTTGCAATTTATGTGGTTATGTAAAACAAATACGTAATACTGACTTATTTTGAAAGGTAACAGTAAACGGAATTATTCAATCCCACCATAAGTATACTTGTTATTTGAAAATACGAGATGAAAATATTGTGGGTGGGAAATTAGTAGAACTAGTAAATCTAACATAGTAATATTATTATTATTTACGGCATTGTACGCTGCTAACCAATAGGGTCCGGATTTTGATGTTTAAGGTCAAATTCTCTCATTTACTTCATTGTAGATAATTCAAATTAAACCCTATTAAGCTTATCTTTATTTAAAGGTAGGCGAGAACATAAGTAGTACTGTATTAATTTTTGTTGAGGATGTGTTGGGGCTGTTAGAAAATGTTAGTTATTAACATGTTAGAAAAAAATAATTTAAAATTAAAATATATTTTCTATTTTTAAATATAAATATATTAGATAAATAATATAATACCTACATAAAATTGAAACCGATAACTACTACATGTAGAGTAGCATATAAAAGGTAAATTAATTATCTGGTCATCTTCAACATGACAAGGTTGTATTTATACGAATTAATTAGTAAATAATACCTTTTTTGATGTTATAACTAACGCTATCTTCCGCATTCGTTATTTATAATGACAAAAACAAAAATTTTAATTGTGCGTGGTGTATTATTAAATTTTTGAATGTGAATTTCAATTTTGCGAGAGTAAAATAAAAGCTTATTATTTAATGTAATTTTGAAATCTAATAAAATATGAATTAAATGGTAGAAAATGTAATAGACTACGGATAAGTAGTCATGGATTTAAATTCTACATCCACCTTTTATTAGCCGAGTGTAATGGCCGTAGCTGTTAAAGCGAATAATTACATAATAAATAAGTAAAATATTAAATAAAAGAAATAGTAAATTCATTTATCATTTACATGTTCAGTCTTCTGCATGAGTGCTTGCATTACACTTACGTCCATTACGTCACTCAATAAAATAGAACTTTATTTAAATTGGTAATTTTATCAGGTATTTACAATACAATAAGATACAAAATATTGAAATCTTAATGGGGGTAGAAATAAAAAAAAATAAAAAAAAAGTTTTTGGTGTTTATAACCCGCAAATTTGAATGATCCATAAAATTTAATGTTCACATTTGTGATTTGAGTGCAGCAAAAACTTTATTTTAACCGCCCTTTCTCGGTGGGTAATGGTAAACTACCGAGGTAATCTGCTTGAAAATCTTTCATAAAATGAAGTGGTTAACCAAAACCCACATAAATATTTAATTTACCGGAGGGGGGGGGGGTAAATCTCCTGACAAAAATACGTACACCACATCTCCTTTTCCTCAAAATCTCCCAATATTTCCTCACATATCCTTACATTTCCCACACATTTCTTGCCTTATGTAAACCAAATGTCGTTTTTTCGGGTGCCATATGTACTAAATTCAATATTTTAAGATTATTATTTTGGTTAAGGAAACCCGGAATAGCCTTGCTATTGATCAGAGATTAAAATAAAACTATTAGTGCCATAATTTAGAAAAATAAATTGTTTTTGTTCGACTCATGAATTAATTTTTTTTATTCGCATACTTCAACTCTTCATACTGTAAGAAAAATGTACATTGTAAATGTAAAAATTTGAAAAACGATTTTTTACTAAGACCATATTTGATATTCTGGTCGATTATTAGCTGGCCTATCAACCCTCCATGGGATGACGTTGAGTTATGGAACATCCTGTATAGTATTCTTAATTGTAATTTGCAGTACCAACCGTAATGTTATATTTTGAGCTCTCTGTATATATAAATTATTCTAAATCATGGGCGTTCATAGGATCTTTTCCAGGGAAGGGCAAAATTGAAAAAAAATTTATTATAAAGAAAATTACACTAAAAATTTTCAATTTTCTTTATTTGCAGAAAAGACAAATTTCAAATTCCGTGGTTCCTTCGCGAACTTAGTAATAACTTTCTCCACAAAATTTAAATTAATTAAAGTTAAATTTAAAAATTTAAGGCAAGAACCGGGGGGGGCAGCCGCCCCCTTTGAGCCTTTAAATTTAAAATTTTTAAATTTCTGGTCCAGTTTATGTTCTACTATACTATACTATCTATCTATCTACTACTATCTATAAAAACGTTTTTGATATTCTTAGATTTTAGTCAGAAAAGCTCAAGTTTTCAAAAAAATTAAAAAACTTTGAATGCCCATCACAGTCAGAAGGAATCGCAGGAAATTTAATGCTACAGAGAACAACAAACTATCTGATAGGTATTAAGGCTAAAACCGCAGTTTGTCTGATGTTATTTTCATAATATGGTATTGATTACCAGATATAGAGATATAAATTCGCAATTTAATCAGCATTCAAGTAGAATAGTTAAAAAGAGAAAAGCTTCGCTAGGGAAATTCACGAAAATTTTTAGAAAATATTAGAAACCCTGAAAATCTTAAGAAATTATAAAATTTTAGAAATACTACAACCTCTTTTTTTAACTTTTTTGAAAAGAAATCCTATTGGTTTGGTGTTTTCAGTTAAATGTGAATTTACTTATTTAATTAAAATTTAATCAACAGGACATCGTATAGGATACCAACAAGAATATGTTCGGATTGAACAAGGTTAACTAGTTTTTGATTTTGAATTTAATATGAATTTTTATTTTGCAAATTTAATGTTTGTAATTATTTATTTTTAAAACTGTAAATATTTCAAATTGTTCGTCTTTCCGGCATGCAAGTCATGTTGGTAGGAATGTGGACGAGGCCTATGCCGTGGATGGCCGTACTACGCATTTGAGGAGCAAATGATTTCCTGAATATTTTGCGTTTGATATGTGAGAATTTTGATATTGTGGCAAAATGAATTAATTTAATTTGCAAGTAGAAACTTTTGTTATATTTGGATTTTTTGTTCCGTTTTGGATTGATTAAAGTTTTGGACGAGATTGAATAATTGATTGTAGGACAGATATTTTTAGATTGTGATCACAATTGGAATCTCAATATTAATTTGGATAAAATCGAATTTAAAAATTCAAGGGAACTGGAACTATAACTGTTTGTAAAATTTTATTTAGAAATTTCAAATTGGCTTTTTAAAATTTTGATTTGGATTTAAAAGCTTGTTTTGGATTTATTTGTTTGTGATATAATAAGGCGAGTCTCATGCTCATAAGCGGAAATTTGACAGGGGTAAGCACCGTTAATTTTTGAAAAATTACACTGCAATATATTGCCATGTTATTTAAATTAATTTTGAATTTTATTATGACTGGTAGTATGGTAGGTATGTATAGTGTAAAATAATTTTTGCGAATTAATATTATTTGAAACAATGATATATACATATTAAGTCAAAGTAGAATGCAATAATATAAATTTTGTTGTAAATTACATAATTTTTTCCCAAACTTGACTTTGAAATTATAATAAATGCATTAATAACTAAAAAGAAAAAAATTACATTTGTAATCATATTTTCACCCACAGAGGTTTTCTAATTCATAGTGCAATACACAATTGCACTTCCGACACTTTAGATAAATGATAATATCATGTATGTGACATTTTTAAGTAAGTTTTCGAGGTTGCGATTAGAATTTTACATTTTTCACAAACAAAAAAATAAGTAAACAAGCAATTTTTTATTTATAAAATAAAATTAATTTAAAAAGTTAATATAAGTAATTTTAATACTGATTAAATAATTTCAATGTCACAACAAACACTTGCTTTTACGTTTGACGTGCAATGAATATAATGACTCTACCCACGTGACATTGTTTTGGTTAGATATGTCTTAAATTTGAGCAGCAAAGGAATTTCGGTTAACCTAATGGTTGCATTGCCGAGGTGAACGCGCTATGCTGGATTTCTAGTAAATATCATCATCATCACCCAGCCAAATTAATTTATTGCTTAGCAAACATAATATGTAAAATTTCAGTGGTAGTAAGTCAATGTCAATAGGTCTTAAGTTTACTTTTCCGGTTTGGCATATTTTTATTGCTCCATGTCCAAAAGGACGTAATTCAGCAATCGATAACCGTCATTGTCATAACATATTTATTTTACGAAATTTTACTGAAAATTTTCTATAAATCAGTCGTCTAAGCATAGAAATTCATTTTACCTCATATTTCCTTCATAATATATTTTATCATAATTTTCTTGTTTCTTTTTTAATCTAATTTTATCGTGATTTTATTATTTTCTTATTTATTTTCAAAATTCATCCTTCGTTCCTGTAAAAATTTTGTTTTTCACTTTTTCCTTTTGTTTTCCGATTTAGAACTTAAAATTTGCAAAATGATAATTCATCGTTAAGACTAGCCCCGTATTAAAACAATGGAGTAATTATTTACAAATGCAAATTTTAGTTTTACAAAATTATTGTTTTCATCGAAATCAATTGATTACAATAATTATTGGCAGTATAATACAGAGTGCGTAATAAAATTATATTTAATAGTTCTGATATTCCTGTCCGGAAATCCTAATAGGAATACTAAATCTTCATTTCCAAATATTTGTTCGCAAATAGCTTATAATTTAATTTGTACCACTATTAAAATAATTATCGATTAATGTCCTTGAAACCACGCCATAATAGCAGATCAACTAAATGTTACCTCTCAATTTACTAATTAAAGTAGCAAATTAAACGATTATTCTTTTATTTTTCAAAACAATATCTATAAAATTAACAAAATTAATTGATTTTTTTTTATCAAAGTGTATCCTCTATTTATCAGACGAATATTAAAAATTTACACTAATACGAGCATATGACGTATGAATTTATTTATCAGATTGAAGTATACATTCATTCTAAATTACTTTCAGTCGAATAATTGCTAATCAAAAGTAAAAACATTGATGTAGTAGATAATTATGATGTAGTAGGTACTGTAATATTATATAAATAACTTTTGTATGAAAATAAAAAATTATTTAAAAAAATTATAATTCGAAAATTACGTCATAACTATTTTAATTAAATTTTAATTTCTTGTATTCGACAGTAGTGGCGTGGTGTGATCAATGGTTAACTTACACCTTTTCATTTTGAACCTTGACGTTCTGTCGATTCTGATGCACACCAGAATTCTGTCAAGTCCGCGATTCGAACTCAGAATTTCCGCTTTGTAACTCAACCAGCAATCATACCAATTCACTGCTGTGGTAATTTGCAGCTAATTCAGTTAATTAAAAATTATATTTTGAATGTAATTACAAAATACACTGAAAAATTTCTAAGATGGCTTATAAATTATATGCAATTATCATGGCAAATGCTTAAATCGTCACTTTCGCTCACCATAAGTAGGAGTAAAATTTAGCCTTAAGCAGGCAGAAGTGGATCAAAAATCAAGTTATATTATGAAACCTTGGGTAGGTACACACATATTTAGAAAAGAATTATAATTTTAAAGTTCTTCTACACTAAATTATAAAACAATCGTGAAATTTTTAAAACAGCTGAAATTTCAGCGAATGTCCTAAATAATTATTACTAAAATTACGAAATTATTAACCAAATTCTGATTTGGCTATTACGTGAAATGCAGTTTTTTAACGTTTAAGCACATAAAGTTAATTTAACTAAACAAATGATTAATATTGGCAAAGAGTCGCAGATTTGTATAGAATTTCAAGTCACGCTTTTGGTGCTAGTCAATATCCTGAAAGATTTCAGTCACTGCTATTTAAATTATTGTGGTGCAGAATCTGCTAAGGAAACTTTTTCTTTACGTTTTTTAATTACCTAATAATTGCATTATTTCAAAAAACAATCGATAACAGCTTTAAGGCAATTTAATAATTCTTCCTGTTTTCTCGTTCATATTCCTGAAATATCGACAAAATTGTTAATTAAAAACTACCATGCAAAATGTGTAAATAATATTTTCCGTTGATTGAAAAACTTTAATTGGGTTGCAAAAAAGAGAAAATTTGAAACATTACCTCGTCTTAGAATATTGCAAGCCCATGATTTTAACTTCGTTATTTATGAATGGATTGAAGTTTCAAAACATTGAAATATTGCACAGGTTACGACTGAAAACGTTTTACAGTGAATCCACGGGACCATATTATGCCGATTGAACACAACTTATCTATGTTATACGAAAGTTCATCCTTTCGGACATGAGGTCCTTTAAAGTTGATGTTATCAAAATTTATCTTTCATATATTTACAGAACTGTAATTTCTGGAAAACCAAAATCCGTATCAGAAGATTACAAGAGGCAAAAAGTACTACTGCCAACTTCAAATTTGTTTACCCCGTATTACTAAAAATTTAGATCGAACAAGCCTATTGTGTTGTGTATCAAATAACAGACCAAATCGAACTTGATATTCCTTAACTCACCGTTTATATTGGTTTTAAGGTTGGATTATCAGTTCAGATTATCTCTAACAAGAGAGTGTAATGGGATGCGACCTTTGTGTTTTATGCTTGCCGATAAAGGATTCTATGTATAAGTAAGTTTTTACGACGTGTTATACCATTTTCTGACATCTCATTTCCAAAGGGAAAGTAAGTTTTTCAGTCCTTCATTTATTATACTATAGGTTTCTCGTAAGTGGAGGAAGCTAGCACTCGGGCAAAAAATTTACCGATCTTAGATTATTACTATTGGAATATTTGCGAATGAGAACATATTGCTGTGTTTTTAGTATAAGCATTTTCAGGATTCATTTTAAAAGTTTGGTAAAACAAATATTTAACAAAATACAATATTAAATTCTTTAATAAATTTTCAGAAAATCTGAAACTTCTGAAAATTCTTCTGATTAGACAATTTTGGTCTTTCTAAAATATTTTCAAAATTATTATTATTTAAAATCTTCACTATTTTCTGAAATAACTCTAAACTATTTTTCAAAATTTAAGGTTTTATTTAAATCAATATCTCCCCGACTTCACTTTCTTGACCTCGACGTTGCGCATTTTCAATATGAATTTCTAAAAAATTATCCCAAAATACAAAACTATAGGCTGTTCTACATCTCAAAATCCAAAGTAATATATTTCATAAATTTACTAATTAAACAGTTGATCTTGTTGATTGGTGGATGATAAACCAATCCTAATTTACGGATGAGTTATTGAGTGAAAACGCTTAGCTGTATAATTACTTTATGCCGACTGGTAAATCATAAACAATGTAATAATATGATATAATTGAATAAGTTGCAATTAAGTTTTCAACGTTGGAATGGATGTTTCTATTGTCTAAAAGAAGTTATAGAGTAGATATACCCAATTTTGCAGTAATAAACCATTACACTTGTAGTTATAAATAGAATTAATGCACACCGAGATGCAATTCTGAATATTTAATTTAGTTTTACAACAAATTTAATATGTATCTCTATTGTAAAGGTATGAACATAAATTTATCTTTTACACTCGAAAGATTTATTCGTTGTCATTTAGCTCATAAAATAGCCATATTTTACCGCTTAAGTTCTAATTTCCATATTTAAGTGTTCTATTTAGGATGATACAATAGAATTGACTCTTTAAATTGTACCGGTTAGATAACAGCAGACTCGGAAGCTATTTCAGATTTATGAAAGCTTTTGTTGGCAATAACAGATGTAGTGGTCATTCATGCATTTCAAGATCAATCAAATAACGTTCATAAATTTATTCAATGTTGAAATTTGATAATTTCACTCAAAGCTATTCTTGTTTGAATTTATATTAATTATATCAAAACATGTAATCACTGTATTAGTGCGTAAATTGAAAAGATACGTAGCGAAAAGTTTCAGTTCATTTCCTACCTGTAGCAGCTGCATTTTTTAATAGAAAAGTACCATCATGTGAAACTTTTCGATCTTCCTCACTGTAAACATTTCCAGTTTATTTCATTAAAAGAAAAGAAAACCATTTGAAGTCTAAAAATAATAAAAAACCGGACTGCTACTTTTTTCAATGTAAACACGACAAAGATTTTCAGTTAATAAATACGTATAATAAATTTCACATGCTGAATTTGTCAAGAACCCTAGAAAAGTCCTTCTCAAGATAAATTAATTTTATTTACAATGTCCACTAATATTCTAGCATTTTATTTCTATGTTCGCCGATTTCCATTATTAATAAATGTATAAGGAGAAAACGTTCCCCTCCTTCGGCAGTCGGGTAAAAATTTGACAACAAACGAAATGGTAAACAGACGTTATCTTTTATGAAAAAAGTTCGATTGACGTTTTATAAAACTAGAATTTTTTGATTAACTGAGATAAAAATATACAGCATCGTCGAAGTCTCAAAATTCAATAGTACTTTTCATTTTCATAAAGTGAAAAGAATTCTATTATTAAATTAAAGTAGGAATTATGTTACCAATTTTGTAATAAATAACATAAACAAGGACATATAATATGTTAACGTGGAATCCAAACCTGAGCTAAGGTTCAAATCTCAACTCTAGCTATTCTGTACAATAATCTGATTAATAATTAATCAGAGACTAAAATAATTTAATTTGATATTATCCTACGCACGCACGGCATTGCAAAATAATTATGACCTGCTTTTTGGAAGTTCACCATATAATTATTATTAACAGGAAATATAAGAACCACAATATACTATTTGTAGATAAATTATACGCTATTCACTACTAAATAACTAATTATATGTTTATTTTATGTTTATTGACCCATCCAATAAATTCAAACACCCTATTTGTACAATAATGTAATATTATTCAAAATACATTGGACTAATTAGTTAAAATTTATTTCAGATATGATTTCCTATAAAGTAAATTAAAATTAAATAACACAAAATAACTTTTTAACTTCACTTTAATTTTAATATTTTTGAAATTTGTTGAAAATAATATTCATTTTGATTTTTACAGCAATAAAAGTTTTTTATTTACAGTTAAACGTCATCCTCCAAATAATATGTCGACTTCATTATTTTCATAAAGCAGGTACTTATTTTGTGTGAGTTTACAAATTTATTTTCCCGAGGCGTACTGGTTACGTTAGAACGCATTCCATTGATATTAAATAAAAAACAACCCCAAACTTTGCAACTTATTGCCTATTTCGTTACGCAAACACGTACAGTATGTAAAAGTAAAAGGTATCTATCCGTATTTATTCTTACATTTTCTTTTTTGAAAAGCTTAGAAATCCAATTAGAAAAAATTTTTATGATTACACTTCGCTAAAGAATCTTCATTTTTCTGCAGCTGTATAAATTTGAAATACCTTTGTAGCTTTAATGAGGTTCTACGATTTAATTCAGAAATTTTGCTACGCCATTATTTTTACTTATAACTCCACATCTTTTGCGATATTGTTTAGTTTTTTATTTATAAATTTTATCGTTGGTTGTTTGAAAATATAATAATAAATAATACCTCCTGAATGTAATATGATACCAAATAAATAATAATTTTGAATTTATTAAAAAGGTATAAGATGAAGGACTCCTAGTGCAAGGTTGATATATTATTAGGATATACCTTTATTAACAATAATTATTAAAAAGGATTTATAGTCATGACGATTTTTTCGAATTGTCTGTTTGTTTTTTTCAGTGGTAGTAAGTCAATAGGACTTAAGTTAATTTTTCCGGTTTGGCAATTTAATCCGGCATAATACAATGGAGATAATCCTTTAATATCATAATCCTCTGTAAGACAATAAAAAATTACTATATAGGGAAATGAAGAGATTAAAAGTCCTGTAAAAATTAAATTAAATGTAATATAAGATGGAGCTGAACTTAGGATCACGTGCTGTCTTTCAACTACAAGAAACGTTTCAATTTTTGAATTCCCCATTCGACTGCGATGGTTTTTTACCTGTAGTAAATATTTCGGTTGAAATAGCTCGAGAATTATACCATTTATACATTAAATCGGTCAATCTGCAAAAGGAAAATCAGAACCAACTTTTGGCGATGCTAAATAGAGAAGATGAAATTTATGCCAAACAATTGGCTCAAGAAGATTGTAATTCAGAATTTAGTTTCCAAATGACCTCAGATTTAAATTTGACGCTCAAGAATAAAAAAGTTAAACTGCAACAAAATAACAACGCCATCCACCAGGTGAACAGCAGATCAAACGAATTTATAGAATTAATAATAGATTCTCAAACATTATCTCAATTGGCAGAACAATTTGGAGACTTTGATATGATTTCGGAAGGTTTTCAACCTGTAGTTCAGGTTTCTTTAGAATTGGCCGAAGAACTGCACTCGGCATATATTCAATCTGTTCTTTTGCAAAAACAGAATAAAGATAAAATATTAGCGGAGATGGCTAAACAGGAAAAAAGAGAAGCGAAAAAACTAAGACTTCAAGAAATTAAGCAAAGCAAAACCACCACCAAGGCAAAAACTTCAGATCATAAACAAGAAGAACATAAAACAAACAAAGTTACTGGAACAAATTTTAAACCGAATACAACAAATTCTTTATATGTTCAAAAGTTAACTGCAGCTCATCCTTCTGTTAATGGAACAGATAAAAATTTAAACAGGAAATCTACTGATGGCGGTGTAAATGAAGCGCGGGCAGTTAACACTAAGAAGACTGCAGAAAAATGCCGCCAAGAAGCCCAAATGTATTGGGAAAAATCCCAAGAATCAAATTCCAAAGCGAAACAGGCTCATCAACAAAAGAACTTTCAAGTTGCACAATATTACAGCGACAACGCAAGAACTTACCGAAATCTGCATGAGAAAGCTAACGAATTGGCTGTTACGTTGCTAATGGAGAAAGACGAAGTGAAGCATAGCGATACTTTGGATTTGCATTGCTTCAATCTTAAAGAAGCTATTCAGTCTGTGAATCTGTACATAGATGCTAAAATTAATTTATTGAAAAAATCTAAAAGCAAAATGAAAAAGCTATCCATCATTACCGGCCGTGGAAAACACAGCGCCAATAACAAATCCACATTGGGACCAGCAATTCAAGATTTATTAAGAAAACGCGGTATACCATTTAGTCAGCTTCTGTACAATTCTGGTATGCTAGACATTAAGGTTTATTCAAATACACCGCTTTTTTATTCATAAATTTTTCAATATGTTTTATGAAACCTAAAATTAAGCTTTTAATAATAAAACTGTTACAAAAAATAAATTTTGCTTCAATTTAAGATGCCTGTAAGTATCTAGAATGAAAAAGTGGTATCATATGCATGTAACGACTAAACCTTCCACACTTTATTAAAAATATTTCATAATATTTTGAAAATTTAAATTAGACTTAATTTTTAAGCCTAGTAAATGAAAAAAGTTTCAAAATAAGTAGTTTATATCGCGACATACAAATTTCAATTAAAATTAACCGTGTAAAACCTAATTGGAGTTTTGATTATTTGTGTTTATAGCTTCCGTTAGATTCTAGGAAATGTAAAATTTTGTACCGGATGTATTCTTAAATCTCGTCAGAGAAGATCTACGCTTTTATAATTGCTTTTTTTTGTAATACCTATTAAATTTTAAGTTTATAATTTTTAATTAACGAAATTAATTTAAAAGTAATAAAATTACTTCCTCCTTTAAAATTGAACCATTCAACTTTGATACTTTTAATGGAGATTTATATAAAGCCACTTTATGGCTTGAATTGTTGACGAAGAAAAGAGCGACTTTGTCAAGTGCCCTTCTTGATATTATTTGTTCGTGTTATCAAGAATAGAATGAAAACCTTAGGCCTAATGAAAACTTTAAGATTTGAATGAAAGCCAAGTTTTCCTATTAGAAGTTTCGATATCGCTTGATTAATTACTGATTTATTTTAGCATTGAACGTTGTGAGTTGTACTTCTATTATATTATCATCTGAACAAGTCAGCTTCATTATTCTCAAATACAAAGGACGACGTTTTTTACTAAACAAAAAATAAAAATAAATACATTTTCTAAGGATTACAACAATTAAGAAACTTTTCTATTTTTTTTTTGAAATTTAGGGTATAATGCAAATTTAGTGATGTTCATAAAAGCTTTGCAAAGTATAAAAAAAATATTTTCTAAAAAAAATCTGTAGCAGCTCCGTTACTTTTGATTACGTAATATAATCTTAGTACTGCAGTTTTCTACATTTTTGAATCGAAGCCGAGGGTTAAAGTTTTATTAGAGATAATTTTTTAGAAAATTCACCTTTCAATCTGCGTACAGTAGATTGGAATATTGTTTATCGCTCGTTAGATTCAAATATTGTTTAATTAATTGTACAGTAGAGTAGGTTTCCAAGTGGTTTCCAAAACCAGATTTTAAAGATGCAATAATTTGACAGAGTCAGTTTCCTACGTTATCTGACGACCGTTGACAAGACAACTAAAAGGGTGGATTGGGGTATCATCTGCGTAGGTGGCCTTGTTTGAGTTTTGAAATAACACAAAACGATAAAATAAAATGAATGATAAACACTATTAAGATTATTCTCAAGATTAAATTTTCTACTAATAATGAAGTTTTTATTAAATTAATTTTATAAATTTTAATTCAAAATTAAAATGAATGAACGGTAAAATTCCTTTTACGTTTCTTTACCAGTTGCTTTTAACATGGCTTTACAAAAGATAATTCCATTTAAAGAGTCAAGTATTTCAAACACCTGCATTTTCTTTGGTAATTTTACTTTTATAAAATTTATAATGATGTTTTCAAACATTTATATTTAAGATAAAATGTTTAAAACCGCTGTATTAACTAGTTTAAATATCATTTGAAAGATAAGTAGATGTGACGATTTTAAACAATGCTTCGAAATAAACGGTGATCCACTCACTGATCAGTGATCACAGATAAATAAATTTTCCAATAATCGATGCAGTTATTAATTGCTTCATTTAATGTTGTACAAACGCAAGACCACATTTTCACATATGAACAACTAAATTTTTACCATTTTAGCTTTACTGAAAATTCTCACTTATACTATTATTTTCAACATTTTTCTTATTAAGGTGGCGGTAATCCTGCTTGTTTGTTGATATGTGTAGAGTACAACTTGATCTCCTTATATTCGCGTAATTGCTAATATTATCAGTTTAGTAGTTTATCTGTTTATCTGTTTATCAGTTGATCCGTTGAGCAGCACACCGCAATGAACTTGATCCGGTTATCCGTTGCATGACGGATCCTTCATTTCCTTTCCATCATCAAATATCATAAACTTCCAGTTATGAATGCATTCATCAATAATTTATATTATTCAGTTCTTCTATAGCAGACTTACGACAGTATTAATGGATCAGCAGATCGGCGGATCAACAAATAAAAATAAGAACAAACAAGGTGGAACTCGGATTACCGTATAATTCTTAGGCTTCTACATTAATATTTTTCTAAAGGAGTAAATATCCCAAAAATTTTGGGTACACTCGTTTGGAAATCCCTGGAATTCGTTGGAAATCACTGGAATTCTGTGGAATTCTTTGGAAATGCTTGGAATTCTTGGAAATCGTTGGAATTCCTTGGAAATCGTTGGAATTCCTTGGAAATCGTTGGAATTCTTGAAAATCTGTGGAATTCCGAGTCTTGTGTACAGCAATTTTACTGGATATTTACCCCTGGGTAAATATTCAAAAAATTTTGTGTACACTCGTTTGGAATTCCCTTGGAAGTCATTGAAATTCTGTGGAAATCCTTGGAATTCGTTGGAAATCCTTGGAATTCTTTGGAAATTGTTGGAATTTTTTGGAATTGGAATACCTAGGACATCGTTGGAATTCCCAGTCTTGTGTACAGCAATTTTACTGGATATTTACCCCTTGTAGATAAAAATCTAATATAGAACGTACTTTGTTTTATATTACGTACTATTGGAGTGTTTTCTGTTTCATTATAATTTCACTCTAATAGTAGAAAACAAGAGGTAAATATCAAGTAAAATTTCTGTACACAAGACTCGAAATTCCAAAGTTCTCCAAGACTTCCAATGATTTCCAAAGAATTCCATAGAATTCCAAAGATGTCCAAAGAATTATAACGATTTCCAAAAAATTCCAAAGATTTACAAAAAATTCCAAAGATTTCCAAGACTTCCAACGATTTCCGAAGTATTCCCAGGTATTATGAAGAATTCCAATGATTTCCAAGAATTCCAGGGTTTTCCAAAGAATTCCAGGGATTTTCAAAGAATTCCAATGATTTCAAAGAATTCCATGGATTTACAAAAAATTTCATTAATTTCCAATAATTGCAGGGCTTTCCAAAAAATTCCAAAGATTTTTAAGAATTCCCGGGATTTCCAAATAATTCCAACGATTTTTAAGAATTCCAGGGGTTTTCAAAGATTTTCAAGGAATTTCAACGATTTCCAACGAATTCCAATGATTACCAAGGGAATTCCAAACGAGTGCACACAAAATTTTCGTGATATTTACCTCTTGATAGAAAAACTATGACATGTCCGTCCGTATGTTTCAAATTCTAGTTTGTTAAGCTCATAACTTCTTAAATTGAAAACATTCGGATGGACACGGGACCAGAACACATAAACAGATAAATTTTATTATTATTATAAATAAGGTATCGTCCCTTGAGTAAACAAGGTGGAACTCAGATGACCACAGTTCTAAGGCTTCCATACAGCTACCTTTCTAGTTCAAGTGTAAAAAAACCTCGACTTAATTCATTAAACCAAATTAAGCACAGATAATACTTATTACCAACCTTAACATTATTTTCTGGTGTCGGTGTTTGGTGTCGGTTTTTGGTATCGGTTTTTTATGTCGATTTTTGGCGACCGCAAGAACATGTTCCATGTTAAAACTCTTTAGAGAAACTCTGATGATAAGAATGTAATCTTCAAAAGCTGAAATACATCCCACGCTATTTTATTTTTATCGAAATATAATACATACATTATTATTAGAATTGCATACAAAATTTACTCACTTGGTAACGTTTTACTAACCGAAAAGAAATATTTTGATTGGTTGACTTTTTTACCAACCGAAATAATCCGACCAATCGAGTTGCACTCTAATTAAGTTTCACTGTACCCACATATTAGATTATTTTTTATTCACACATATATTTATTTGATACTAGCTGACCCGGCGAACTTCGTATCGCCACATAACTTGAACCATATAAATTATTTGTAAAATTCTAGAACATCGTACCGCCTCAGAATTAATATACCAAGTGACTCGGCGAACGTTCTGCCATATAAATTATAGCTGGATACCCGGCTTCGCCCGGGGTCTCTTTAAAATAAAATACTTTGCATTAGTCTACGTACTCGAACGTTTTCCAATCTTGCTTTCCGTTACTCGTTTGTTTCATACGAACGGACTTCAGCAATGCGTACACACAACAAAACAGTAATTTTGGTTTTTCTTTTGTCTATCTATATATAGTTATGAATACCCGGCTTCACTCGGGGTGTTATTAAAAATAAAACGCTTTGTTTATGCCTGAAGTATTTTGATGTAGGCTCTTGGACTTCGTGCAGCAACATTCTGAAAAAGAATTAAAACGGGTAGAATGGATGATAAAATTTATATATTTATTTATCAGCTATATATTTGTCAGCTCTTATAACAACAGTATAGTCATCTGATCTATAGCTGATTTGAAAAGACGAATCAAATTGTTGCTTCCATGGAACATCGCTTGTAAGTTTGAAATGATTTCGCGTCTGGTTGCAGTACTAATTGCGCAACGCTGCTCAACTTCTCTTTCTTCATTGCCAGTGAAATATATTTGCAGAAACTTTGTATTTTGTTGCGGTACTGGGAGGAACGAACCGATTTGGTGACATATTTGGCCTTGCACTTTGAATGTGGGCATGTAACCGGTGTTGTAAACAATGTTTGTTGCCCCGAATGAAGTCATTTGAAAGCATGAATTGTACTTGCGACTGTTTTGCAGGAAGTGTTTTGAAATTGGAGTGGTGCCAGTAAGGTAACTCAGAAGTGGCTCAGGTGGATCAATCAGCGGTGGCAAAACAACTTTGCCGTTCGAACAACACATTCCTGGTGATTCCTTAGCGAACTTCAAAACACGACAATGCAAGCAAACTATATTCATTGGTCCTATTACTACATCCCTGTGATTTCTGTAATCGTAATCTTTGTCGTAATGAAATGCTTCCAAGGTTAAATCCAATGTTTGTCTTAATCGAGCCAACCGTAAGCGGTTGGCATCAAGTCGTCCGATACGTTGTTGGGGGCATTTCAGCAGCTCTAGATGTTGAAGCTCTATCGCGGTTTTGTGAAAGCCGAGCTTCACGTTCTTCCTCCGTTTCAGCAGCTTTAGACGTTGAAGCTCTATTGCGGTTTTGTGAAAGCCGAGCTTCACGTTCTTCCTCCGTTTCAGCAGCTCTAGACGTTGAAGCTCTATTGCGGTTTTGTGAAAGCCGAGCTTCACGTTCTTCCTCCGTTTCAGCAGCTCTAAACGTTGAAGCTCTATTGCGGTTTTGTGAAAGCCGAGCTTCACGTTCTTCCTCCGTTTCAGCAGCTCTAGACGTTGAAGCTCTATTGCGGTTTTGTGAAAGCCGAGCTTCACGTTCTTCCTCCGTTTCAGCAGCTTTAGACGTTGAAGCTCTATTGCGGTTTTGTGAAAGCCGAGCTTCACGTTTTTTCTCCGTTTCAGCAGCTCTTTCTTCCCTGAGTTTCTTAGCCTTTGATGATTTATTTCCAACAGCTGCTTTTTTTGGTGGCATTGAATGTATTTTATCTAAGATGAGTTTAACAATCTAACAAAGTAGTCTCTATGTTCACAGAAACTTTTACATTTGTACTGAAAGGGTAATGTCCTATATAGGGAAATTAATCCAATTATCCGTTGATCCGTCGATCTGTTGATCCGATGAATAGGCACTATTTGCCACATATTTTATTAAAGTTTGTTGAAAGCCGTTCTAAAGTAGCCTATCTTCTTTGCAGTATCGTAATTAGCTTATACACCAAATTTCATAAAGATTAGTCAAGCGGTCTAGGAGTCTATAAGGAACATACATACCTACATACATACATACATCCATTTTTATATATATAGATAGATAGATAGATAGATAGATAGATAGATAGATGAGTTTAACAATCTAACAAAGTAGTCTCTATGTTCACAGAAACTTTTACATTTGGGTAATGTCCTAAATAGGGAAATTAATCCAATTATCCGTTGATCCGTCGATCCGTTGATCCGTCGATCTGTTGATCCGATGAATAGGCACTATTTGCCACATATTTTATTAAAGTTTGTTGAAAGCCGTTCTAAAGTAGCCTATCTTCTTCGCAGCATCGTAATTAGCTTATACACCAAATTTCATAAAGATTGGTCAAGCGGTCTAGGAGTCTATAAGGAACATACATACATACATACATACATACATCCATTTTTATATATTGTAGTGGTCTTTTGCCTACCTTAAAATGTGAATCTTATTTCTGAATCTGGGTAGTTGGTTCTCGAATAAAATTGTCGCATTCAAAACAATAAAAGACTGACAAATAGAACAATAATTTATTTGCAACCAGTCTAACAATAAATCAAATAAACAAATGGCAGGACTTACATAAATTCGTCGGCCAAACAAGTTATTGTTAAAACACTTTGTATTTCGACACCTTCTTCAATAATAATTAAATGATTGATTTCTTCTCTCTCTTCGACTTCTCTCGTTAGCTCTCCAAAATTTAACTTTGTATTTCGACACCTTCTTCAATAATCATTAAATGATTGATTTCTTCTCTTTAATTAAATTTTTGCTTTTCGGAAAATTTTATAACTCCTTGTTATTTTTTCTATCGCCTTGGTTTCTGCTCTTTTTTATTTTCTTTTTTAAATCAAACTTGCTGCAGGTCTGCTTGTTTTGACCGACATCATTTATGTAAGTCCCAAAATATAACATTAAATAAAAATTGTACAATTAAACTTTCTAAAATCAAACATAACTATTAAAAATACAAACAACTTAAACTAATCAAATCAACAATATAACGAACAAATAAAATATGGAACAAAAATGAATTAAAATGGCAAAGTAAATTAAAATGGATTGTAAAGCCCTGCCATTATTGTTCCTCAGGTTGCAAGTCAGTTCTTTAGATCTTTAATTAGCAACCCATCTTTGTCGTATGATATAACACAACAATATATAGATAACAAATAAATGTTTAGATTTTAACTCTGCAATGAGTTTTACATCAATTCAGTTGCACATAAATCGAATTGCACTGTATTCACTTATTATTATTATTTGTAGTAGAATTATAATAAATAACAACCGAGTGAAGTTGGTGCTACTTCAGCTGGCGTTTTGCTCGGCACTTTTATCACCAGACATCGTCCTCGAAAATTTTTTCATACGAAAAAAAAAAACCTGTATATCCAAGCAAATGCATGCATACATTATACTTTAATCGACTAAGTTAAATTTCTACCAATTCTTCTTGTTGTAAGTAAGTGTAGGTTTGATAACACTTTATTGTTAAAACTGATTTAAAAAATTTTTGTTTTAAAACCGTATACATTTCTTAAAATTGTTTGTAATCCTTCAGGATTACACCATCAATGACTTTGTGTTAATTGTTTTTCAATAGCTTAGTCACCATTGGTTTGCATGAACGTTTTTCTCGTGAATAACTCACATTTTAAATTTGAACTGAATTATAAATACATTTGAAAAATAATTAATTTAAAAAAAAAATCAAAAAAAAAATAAATTTAAATAATTATAATAATATTGGTACAGAGTGCACTGAGTAAGTTATAATCAAACGACAAATTAACTCGTAATTTATTATTAGCATAAATCATAATCAAAGACAATTTACAATAATTAATAGTAAAAAAATTAACTTATCGTTAAGAAGAATTTCAAGTATAGGTGTGGTAATTATATAGTATAAGATACATTGTATAAAAATTGTAAAATTAATAAAAAACTGCAATATTGTTGTTATTGTATAATAGGTCGAAAGTTATTTAAAAGGTGTTTTTTAAATTCTCTCCTTTGTAATTATTAAAATTCATATAACTTAGCGATCCGTTGAGTTTTTGTTAAAATTTATTTATTATGTATCGGAAAATGAAGCTGGAGCTCTCTGGAACTTGTGGAATGCGGGAAAATAGCGTTTCACTTGCTTATTTAGCAATATGACGGCATTGAGTTATAAATTTTGATTTTTTTTGATTTGACAAAATCTTAAACATCACATAACGTATTCATGCGAATCCGACATCAAAGCTACAAATAAACAACAAAAATATTACAAGAAAAGATGTTATAATACCAGAAACGTCAATTTTTATGCGAAATAAATCAGAATAATTATAATATATTTTCAGGTTCCATCAAAGTTGATTCTTTTTCCAATTACCAGTAAATGTAAACTTTCATCTACAACTTGGTAAATGTGGGTAGATTAATGACTTTTTAATTGTAAACGTAACCTTTAATTAAAGTTTTATAATTTAAACGAAATTACATTTAAATAATGTTTAATTTACATTTATTATAAATTATGCATTTATATAATCGTCATTAAATAAAAACATCAATAGGTAATTCAAGTTAATCGTTATATTGCAAAACTATTATCCTTACAAGTAAAAAACAGGATTTTATAAAAAAAAATTAAATTTTTAAATTAGGATTGCACTCAAAATTTTAAAAATTTGCAAAATAGTACCATTGTTTTCACTTACATCGGCTTTCAAAGCCTTTCAAAGGTTAAAAACGAAACACCGAACCTATTATAATTTATTTGCGCAGATTGTTAAGATTGATTATACTTCTAGAGATAAAGTGATAAAAAATGAAATTATCGAGCCCAAGGAAGCGTATTGTCAGTTCCCATAAATTGATTGAAAGAGTAAATCCAGTAACTTGAGTTTATCCTATAAAGCATCAAAACTTACTGCAGAAGATTTATCGACTATATAAAGCTCAAACCTATTAGAATGTCTAATTTAATTTTATAATTTTTGCTTAGAAAACAAAAAATTTTTAAATTAATTATGAGGAAGTATTTATTGCATTATTTCCAGTAATGAAATATATTTTTTAAACTAATTATGAGATTACATACATAAAATATAAATTTTTTAAATTTAAGTTTAAAAATTGCGTAATATTGTTTTTTTAACAATTTTATAATTTTATTCACTCACTACATTTTAAGTAAATAGATTATCTTCCGATACATTATTTGATATTATGTAAACATTATATTATTAATTATCGTTACCTTCAAAATGGTATTTTAATTTTCAAGGTAAGAAAATTTTAAAATTTGTATATAGCAAATTATAGTTTAATTATTACAAATTGTGTTTAAAGAATCATTGATTATTTACATAACATTATATAATATCTGCAATTAGACAGGGTGTTGCAAAGAGCGGCACCAAATTTTCGGAGTATATTTTAAAATAACTAAAAAATGAAATTCACACTTTTCAATTGTTTCAAAAATGCAGAAAATTTGTCATAAATAAAAAAAACCTTTTAGTATAAACATGAAATAACAGTGAGGAATAAATGGACCTAGTCGTACAGTAAAGGAAAGATTAAATTTTCAACGCCATGTAGAATCCTATATGAAATTATAAATACGAAATTTGAATAAAGTTGAACTAAAAAAGTGGTTTAGGTTTATTTAAATTTTGGTATTCAACTAAATTAATAAATCAAAAGTTTTGTTATAATTGCAAATATTGGATAATATTTCAATGTGAAATAAATTATAGATACATGTTGTAGGTAGATGACATAATGCATTTTCATAAAAAATTTGTTCTTTGCATAATATAAAGAGAATGTAAGTTGGTTTGTTAATATAAAGAAGTAAAAATGGAGTTGGTTAATTAAATAATATTACTAGTATTACAGTGGCGTAACTCCAAGAGAGGTGCGTACACACTAAGCTATCGAAAGAAAACGTACGCGGATTAAAATTTATGATTTGTACCTGATTTTTAAATTTAGTTAAAACAATACAGTGGGGGTGATTGTTGACCTTCTATCAATAAAATATTGAATGAATAGTTGAGTCTGCGGTCTAAATTGAAACAAATAATACGCCATTTTTTTATTTTCAATAAAAGCATTTTTACATGCTTTAAATTTAAAAAAAACTTTTTTATTTAAAATTTTAATTTTTATTAATTTTTTCGGTTCAAATCGGTTAATTTTTTTAAACTAAAAACGATTTTAAACCTAAATTAAGTAACAAATAAAATTATATAAAAAAATCTGCTACACGAAAATATTCCAAAGAGCGATTAAAATAAGCTGCTTTTTGGTTGTAGCTGATATGATACAAAACGTTATGTAGGGTTAATGATCCATTTTCAAGGCTCTGTGGTGGCACAGTCATAGTTTCCTTCTTACTCTTCTCTCTAGAAGGGGGAGTAATGTGGTGGCACAGTCATGCATGCACACGCATGCAGGACAATGTCACTGCAGCTACATTCCATGGCATTACTTGGCCATTGGAAATTAATTTGGAAATCCAGGAACTCAAGGATAATGTTTCCGGTTAATAACAAAAAAAGCAAATGCTAAGCGTTGTTAAGGTTTTTTTGTTATTAGCTGGAACGGCCAGTTTAACCGAGTCCGCCAAAGGGATAACACGTTCCCGAACACAAATATAAATCTTACATATTATTGTAACAATTTTAAAATCAAACAATATAATTATTGTTCATCTTCCTTTTTTTATTTATATTATTCAGACGAATAAAAAGTTTTTTTTGTAATAAAAACTAAAATTATTGTTAACCATCCTAACAGCTCCAAAAAACAATATCAAAATAAATTACAAATTAAAAATGAAAAAACAAATTAAACAAAAAAGAGAAAATTTCAAAATTACAAAATGGTTATTTCATTTGTAATTTTCTCTTTTTTCTTTAATTTGTTTTTTCATTTTCAATTTTTAATTTATTTTATGTTGTTTTTGTAGCCTAGAATATGGGTTAAAGAACCCGAAACGTCAGACAATTTTATTTGTTTTAATTTAGACCGCTGACTCAACATTCATCCAATATTTTAGTTAAAACAGTTTACATCTCATGAAATTCTTGTGATTACGCCACTGAGCTACCTACAAAATAGCTTATTTATAATTATGGTCTCACGATTTTTAATATTTTTATATGCAAAAGCTTTTACAACGTAAAATATTTAATGAATACTATTATGTTTTGAAAGTTGTTACTTTGTAAAATTCATTATTTCTCAAAAAAATCTCTTGTGTTTATTTCTGTTTATAAGGATGTTAATCCTACTTCACATTCAATAAGTGGGATAATCCTTCTTATATTATAATATTATTTTATTATTTTGTTCCTGTATGCACTTCAAATTGTTTTTTTGAAAATTTGTGATGCACAAATAAAATTTAAAATTTGTGAAAATAGGCTTAAAAGCTGGTTCACACTATGCGATTTCTCATATGAGTTTCTCATATGTCGTATTACTTGTCATATTAGAAATATTTTTACGTTCACACTATGCAATTTTGGATATTATAGAAATCATTTTGACGAAAAAAGGTTTCTATTTTCTATAGCTACATCTACATCAATTTTAAACATAAAAACTCTTGGTCATATGATATAAGCGTTGCTGACGATTTTAGACAGGACTTTTCTTACGATAAAGTCACATGAGAAATCGCATAGTGTGAACCAGCTTTTAGTGCTTGTTCACAATGTACGTAAGACAGTGGCGTAATTTCAGATTTTTAGCTGGTTTGGCAAGGCGTACCGAGGGTTTGGTAGGGGGGGAGGCCTCTCCCGAGAAATTTTAAAAAGCTAGCATTAAATTATTATTTTTTAAAAACTTTTTCAGACTAATTTCACTTCAAAATAATTGCTACCTAGAAAATGTTTGTTAAGGGTATAAAAATATGTTTACTTGAGGAAATAATAAATAATAGGAAGGAATTACTTTACAATCCTTTAGAATCCTTTAAAATGCTTTAGAAATTTGCCGCCCAAATTGTAAGCACATGGTAGTTTCATCAAATTTACCTAGTAATTTTGAAAGCAGGCATAAACTAACCTAACAGCCCAAGTAGCATTTTGATGCTAAAAATCAGCTAAAAAGCCACTAAATAGCTGTTTGCGGCAGCATCACATGCTGCGGCAGCCAGCTAAATAGCGATTAAATTGCATCCTATTTGCAGCAATATTGCTAAAATGACCCACTATTTTTTAGCAATTAGCTAGCTATTTTAAAGCAATTTGCTTGTTGCGAGACAGCTAATAGCGCGCTTTTAGCTAGCTAAATAGCTACTTTTTAGCCAGATTTTAGCTAGCTGAATAGCGTCTTTTTAGTTACTAAAGTTACTAAAGCAAGCAAATTGCTTTAAAATAGCTAGCTAATTGCTAAAAAATAGTGAGCCATTTTAGCAATATAGTTGCAAATAGGATGCTACTACTATCGTAGTATTCCAAATACTAGTATTTGCAATATGCAATAAAAAGAACATAATTGAAAAGAAAACTAATATTGGATTACTATTTACTTAAAAAGCGCTGTGCTTGTAAAACATTTTTTCATTGTTTGTAAATTATTGATATTTTTATTTTATAATTCTGGAGTGGCAAAATACTGTGTTGGACAATTCTGGGATGGCAACTGCCACCCCTTGCCACCTCCGAATTACGCCACTGACGTAAGACATAAAATGAACTTAACACATACATCAAATGTAAAGTTGAGCTAGTAGGAAATCAATGTAGGTGTTCACAGTGTACCAACGTAATTCTTAGGTTTACGTAATTCTTATGTTAAATTTAGTGAAATTTGTAGTTTGAAGTTGGTAATATTTGGTTATATTGGTTATATGTTAAATAAATTGACATTAACATAACCTTTGTTTATTAAAGTTTATTTTAGTAATTAAGTAAGTATTGATTAAAATTTACACGGCACAATTAATTAAAAATAATTCAAAAGTGATTTTCGTGCACTAATATCAAAATAATTAATTTGAATAGATTTTATTTTCAATTGTTTCAATATAAAATTTAAAATTCATTGTGAACACTTTTACGGTTTATATATAAATTACGTTTTATACTCATCTTATGCTTATGTACGTCTTATGTCTTATGTACATTGTGAACAAGCACTTGCAACAAAAATTATTTTATAGTTTACAATAATTAACAGACTATGTACTTTCGGCTAATCAGTTGTTGTTGTCCAAATGCAGTGTGCAGAAATAAAATCAACTGTGTAATATAAAAAGTTAAGCTTAATATATAACGTTTTTATGTAACGTTTTCATGTAACGTTTCCCAAGCAGTAGAAATCCGTCAAAAATGTACATATACGGTACCGATATTTACATAACGGTATGGCATTGATTTGCCCATTTTGTCGTTACTGTTTTGATGTATCATTTAGGTACATATATTATGGTATAGGTATTTTCATAACGATACGGCATCGATTTGCTCATTTTGCCGTTACTGTTTTGATGTATTATTTAGGTACATATACGGTACAGGTATTTTCGTAACGGTACAGCATTGATTTGCCCATTATGCCGTTACTGAATTAGTGTATCATTTCTACACATATTATGTGTTGATTTTTTATGAACGGAATATTTAGAAATATACAATACAGAATATAGAATACAGTGTCGCTTCGGTACATAAAATTTACGAGCCAAATCGGCACTGATGTTAATTTAAAAATATTTTTTAATAATAATAAAAAAATTTAATTTCTGTATTAATTTCATTGTTACTAGCCATTTCTTTAGATTCGTCATGTAAATGTACAGCTGTCAACAGGTAACTACTTTTTGTCTTGTTTAAGTTTGCATTTACAAAGGTTCACTATATCCAAACTACATACAGACTACAGACATCTACTACAAAAAAATTACTCGTTGTGGGAATTGAAACTAGACTTACCAATTACTAGTCTCAATCAGTACCATTACCTAATCTTGAATTGGTAATTTTATTTTAAAACTTTATAACTCAATAACTAAGGAGCTATCGACAAATCCCCTAGACAGGGCATAATGTTTTTGGATCTTAGAGTCACCAAAATGATTGGGATCTCGATTGCCGATATGCTAGATGTAGTGAGGCTCTTGCTAGTTGTAAAGTTCTGTCTCTTCCATACTAAAAGTGCCTTTCTGTGCTAGGGCAACGACGAAATCTAAAACAGATATTAATCAGTAAACGTACCACATACCATACTATATTGTTAATTAAGTTAATCAGTTTTCCCAAATGTAAATTAACGAAAATAATTTAGGTTAACTTGAATAAATACATCGACCCAACTGACTCCGATGATATTGTCAAGATACACGCACATGTTTATGTAAAGGAGACGAGCTATCTTTCAGGAGCTGTAAAACTAGAAATAAAAGTTTCAAAATTAATAATTTTAAATTTGGTAAATAAATAAATAAATAAATAAGAAAATAAAAATGAGATTGATCTGAAAAGTAATAGGGTCAGAGATAAGGTGAAAAATGACAAAATAACAGAAAGTAACATACAAACTGGAAAATTTATTAAATTATTCAAAACTTGAAATGTATTAATTTGAAATAATTGTACTATTGTGGTTTATCAAGTTCATGCAATAAGTTCCTTCAATTATTATATTAATTCTTCTGACCACAACAGTGGCTTGATCTTATCGCTATTGTAATATGTATTGAACGGAAAGTTCAAGTTGGAATTGGAGTTTCTTGCTAAGGACAAGAGCAGTGTGTTTAAAATCTATACTTACTTCTAAGTAACTTTAGGTTTAACAAACTTCGATTTAAAAAATAGAAAAATTAAATTTTCCAATTTTACAATTGGTTAATTGAGTTAGATACATATTCGGATAGAGCTCGCCATTCTGCATATAAATCTAAAATCTGGGTTCGCTAAGTAACTCCTAGCCTGAAATACAGTCATATTAAGACGATTAAGATCCATAAGCTCTAAGACTATATACAACTTGAAATCGTTCTACTGAAAAATGACAAATATACGTACACATCCCCTCTTTTTCTAAAGCTACGGAAATATCTTTTAATTTCAAAGAAAAAAATTTTAATTTATAAAATAAAACTTACGTAAAATATACTTTTGGTGCTGTACAAGTATGATGCTTTAAGGTTTAAATTAATCATAATTATTAGTATTTTAGAAAATAATTATTACTGTAAAAAATACACCACGAACGCTTTTGAACTAAAACGTACCAAGTTTTCACAAATAAAATATACTTATGTGAATACGTGTATACTTTATTTGTGAAAACTGTACATTTTTGCCCCTAAACGTGTAAGTGCTTTTTTATTTATTTATAAACTAATAGTAAATTTTGTTGCTGCACAAAAGTCTGTTGCGCTCTGAAACTGAGAGCTCTGGGGGGGGGGGGGGTATGGATAGCTTTATATAGAAGTGTAAAAAGTGCGGCATTAAAGTTTCATCGTATTTTTAATAATTTTACAAAAATAAACATTTATTTCAAAATTTATTTATTAATATAAACCGGCTAATTTTGTGTCTGGAGTGGAAATATTGAACGAGATAATTTCATCTGTTGATCCTGTTTTTGCTTGAGGAAATATTTAGGATGGACAAAATTTTAAAACAAACAACACAATAGATAATTAATTAAAGTTTAGTATAGAGAACCTTTAAAACATTTCATGCATTGTGTATATTACATTTTAAAGATTTATCATGCTTGAAACCCCTAAAATTTTTAACAAACAGACTATTTCATTAATAATTTATATCGCGCCCCTAAAATTGATATTTAAAGATTATTAATTAATTTTATGTTCAAACCCAGTGGGTTTTTATATTTTGATGGCACATTAATGATGCCAACAAATTGTATCTAATTATATTCTTCTTTTCGAGTCTCCTTTTTACAAATACGCTGCTTCCTTGGGATAAGCAATTATGCAAATTTTTAACTTGATATGCTCGAATTGCTTAGGAATAATTGTAAGGACGCTTGTGAAATGAACTCGACTTTAGCGAAGTTAACCCTTTTCGAAAGGATAAATCCTAAAAAATCTGTTTATAACTATTACTAAAAATTATTTGTTGAAAATAGTAGTTTATGATAAGAGTTTTGAAAGTAAATCATTATTGATCGCATATTATGATATTATAATATAATGCTTATTATTAACACTTTTTTATTCTGTTATTTATTTCAAAAACTACGAGTGTACAAAATTGCACCACGTTATATTCTTTTTATCAAATAACATTTTTAATTATTTCTGCTACTCTACTTATATTATTCATAATTGTACTCGGTAGCTGTGCGAGTTAATTAAATTTTATAATTAACAGAAATAGTTTCATTTCTAATTTACTAATAAAAATTCTTTCGTATCGCAAGAAGTAAGTTAGTGACATGCATTGGAAATAATATAAAAATGTTATATTTTACGAAGTAAGTTTCTGGTTGTGTGTTCTATGCAGTGTGCATAATAATTGTGAACTGCTTTTTAAATTTTGTATTTTATCAGAAAACATAATAATTATTTATTAAGGTAAATAAGAAGCTTTTAATAATAATAATAAGCTTTCATTTAAAAATTTCATATAATTTCAAACTTTAATTCGCATATCAAAAAAGCATTTTTTATCCGAATCCGCTTAAGAAATATCATTTAGCTTTGAAAAATAAGCATTTTGTTTGAATTATCAATTTAAATTAAACAGTAAATACACATTAAGCGAAAAATGATTTAGATTTATTGCTCGAGAAGTTTAAATTTACAAAATTTTTGTAATTACAAAGTTTTCTATACGAAGATTTTTTAACGAATACATTTTTGAAAGTTATTTATTTAGTTTTGATTATTTCTTGTTCAAAATTTGATACATAATTAAAAATTTTTATCGAAATTATCGGAAAAAAGTTGGTTTTTGCTCTGCTGAATTTTCTAAAAGTTTTTATATCAACGGGCATATATTTTACAGTAACTAAATATAATTCATATTATACATTGCCTTCTCTGAGTATAAGGTTGTAACAGTTTCAGTGCAGTAGTTAAAGAAATGAAAAACTGAAAAACTAAAATTTGAGTTCAATTTCTGCAAGATGCTAGTTCCCTCATTACATATTGACGTTTATTTACACTTCAAAATGTAATTTAGTGCTTTCAATTATATACATACACATTTGTCAGTTCTTGAAATGGATTATATAATTAACTAACATTGAAATTGAATAGTATCGGAACATTGAACATACTATCAGCCAAACTACATGACATTAAACAAATATTATGCAGATATATTTATGTGGGAACATAATTTTATTATATAAATAATAAGAAAGCAGATAACGATATATTAATGGGATCCTTCGGTATATAAAGCAATCTCGCGATCATCAACAAAACGATGAAACAATAAAAAAAAACACGAAATCTACTTTTGAACATTTAGTTTTTGCTTTGTACAAAATTTATGTTCTTAGCGCGTTTTTATTTTATTATTTCAATTTTTAGATGGTTTTAACTGACAACGCAGATGGATTCAAAATTCCAAAAAGTATGATGTTGATGTCCGGATTGTGGCCTTTAGAAAATAAAACTTGGATTTACAAAACTAAAACCGCAATATCTTGGGTAACAATGCTATCACTGAGCATAACAATGTGGATGGAATTATTTACCGATCTTTTCGATTTATCAAAAGTATCCCAAATTCTCTATATTTTGGTTACTATGGTAACCGCAGTTCTCAAACAAGCAGCAGTAGCTTATTACGAAAAAGCAATATTAAGTTTATTGAATTACTTGAAGGATCCAATATTTACATCATATCCCGAACAGCTTGATTATTATATGGCAAACGCAGTTGCACAATCAACATTTCTTGCGAAAGTCTATCGATTCTTAGTCGGTTGTTGCGTAATATTAATGGGCACGTTTCCAATTCTTGATGAAAAACCATTACCATTTCCATTTTCTTACGATTTTGGAATGTATAGATATTTAATGTATGCTTTCCAATTATTTTGCTTAGCCATTTCCGCTTGGAATAATTCTTGCTTAGATAGCCTTTGCATAAGCTTCATGGGAATCGCGTCTGCACATTTAGACATTTTAATGAAAAATATTAGTACACTTAAAGTAGGTAAAGATGTGCCCGACGATAAGCATGCAAGTATCAGCGAAGAAATTGTTGCAAAAAAATTAGAACAGTGCGTTAACCATCATCTTGCCATTATAGAGTAGTAAGAAAAGTTTGTTGCATAAAACTTTTTAAAAACTTTGTTGTAGGGTCGTTCACTACACGGAGAAGATTTTCAATTTTGGAATATTTATTCAATTTTTAGCTAGCGGTGTAGTTATTTGCAACGTCTTATTTTATTTTGTGTTGGTAAGAACATATTTACCTGGACGGATTTTCATAGAAAAAAGTTATACTATTAGTAACTTCAATTTAATTAAAGTCAAAATTTTGTTAAAATCTAATGAAAACCTCTTATATAAATTACTTATCTGTATATAAATAGTACTACTTGTATTGTACATTTTTTCAAATGAAGGGTCGTTCCTTTCTGAAGAATTTGAGAGTAGAATATATTTCCACGATAAAAGATTACAGGAAATTTTCAAAAGAGTAAATTTTGCTCTTTTAAATAAATATTCATTTACTTTAGAGAAAAAAAAATTATCGAAATATTTATCTAACAAATTTACAGATATCTCTCTCAATCCAATTTGTAATGTTGATGAATTATTTACTGATTATATTAATTCAATTATTTATATATTGCTGGTACGGAAATGAAATAATTACTAAGGTAAGAATTTTTGCAATATTTTGAAAGACAGTTAATTAATAAGTTTTATTAAGTTATCAAATTTTCCAAAGTAATTTCTCCGTCTTGTTTTAGTCCGCACAAATTGCAAACGCGTGTTATACTTTTAATTGGTACGATTATGGAACGGTAGTACGTAAATACGTATTTATAATTATGGAGAGATCAAAGAAACCATTATGTATAACAGCATTAAAATTTTCATCGGTATCCATAAAATCGTTCACCGTGGTAAATAATAATATGTTGTTGAGTACGTGCTAATATAACTCACATATTTATTTTACAGATATTGCAATGGTCATATTCATTATTAACTCTTCTTCTACAACTTTATAAAGAAAAAAGATACTGAATTACGTTTAATTTAATTTAATTGTTGTTGCTATACTTACTCCTGCTAATTTATTGTGTCTTAAATTATTATAATCAATCTAACTTATTATTATGTTCGTGCAGTTGTAGCACCCAAGAGGGAGGATTAATAAATCACAAAATCACTGAAATGTGTGAATGCTCAATTTACATAGAATCAACAGGTATTATTCGAAATGTTGATTTTTCGTATACTATATAATATATTATGATGTGTAATATAAACACGTATAAAATTTTTATGTTTTGATTTGTTATCCATAAAAAAGGATTTAACAAATTAAAATAATAGAAGTAATACATATATAATTGCACCAGTGCAGTGGGATAATAGCTTCCCACACTCAGAAAATATATGAACCGAGTATTCGCTTTTGAATTTAAATAATAAAAATAGTAAACTATACATTTAGTATATTATAACATCAGTGGTTTGTAGTTTACTATAATAGAAGGCAACGACGTTAATTTGACAACATTTTAACGTTGAATTAACGTTTATATTATGTGCTTATTGGGTGAAATTTAAAACTTGCAATTTTAACCTAAAATCAAGTCGATATACTAAGGTACTGATAAGTAGTTTTGATTAATAATTTAGTAAACTATATTGAAATATATTTTTCAGCGCTTCTGTGATTCAATAGAAATAGCCAACATAGAGATAATCCAGGCAATCGGGATTTAAAAAAGCTTTTTGCTTGCAAAAAGTGGCTTAGAAACGCTTTTGAACTGTTATTTAGTTTTGGGCCCCGATGAAAACTCTAAGTTTTCAACCTTGGGACAGGGTCGGCGCGGTCCACTATCTTAGATTAAAGGTACCTACCAAAATTTTTTTTTTTAATAGTTTTTTAACGGTTGATCCTAAGACAAAAAAGTCTAATACTTTGAAGGAAACTTAATTTCCTACATTTATGTTTAAACACTTTATTTTGTAAGTCTGATGTGTAACGAGTTACAGCGGTGGAAACGTGAATATTTTGTCGAAAAAATTTTCATCGGTTTTCTCATTTTAAAATAATTTCTTTTTTTGTTTTTTCGTTAGTTGTTCTCTATTCTCTACTTCGCCCGGTGTTTCACTATGTTCAAGAATACCAAGTGGAGCGTCAGTGGTATATCTATCAGAATCTTCGCAGCTTAGTTTCGGATACAAGTAAAGAAGATATAGCTATTTTCTTCCCAACTTATATGTAAAAAAGTTTCAAGAAAGACAAACAACGAAGAAAAATACAAAAACTACTTAGTATTGTAAAATGTAAGTTTTTTGGGTAGAATATGCTTTTTTTGACGTAGAATACGTTTTTCTGGCGTATAATCATGTTTTTTTTATCTCATAATTCAATATATTTTCCTTATTCCAGATTTTTTACAAAATTCTGATTTTGTCGTATTTGTACTCTTCTTTTTTTTCATTTTTAGTGAACTTTTTAACAAGTTATGACTTTTTGGTTTTCACCATGTGAAAGAGCGTTTCAAACTCATTCAGAATCGGCAAAAAAGTGGAAAATGAATTTTTAACACTCAAACCCCCTTTTCGTAGACCAGGTCACTCATTATAATATTTTTGTTAATTCAAAGTCACCTCATTTCCACACCACCACAAAGTAGAGTAAACGTCACGTTTTTTAAAATAGTGGTACCCCAGTAGGCCTAATCGACCAATATTCTTTTTTTTTTGCAATTGTCCTCAAGTTGTTTAATTCTTCTTGATGGTCCGCCCAAGTAACATATTGTGCTGACAAAATATTGTCAGCAAATTATCAGCTGCCATTGCGGTTTGTCCGCTTAAAATTCAGCTGGTTTTCAGCACCAGCACATTAGCTGAATTTAAAGCTACTGCTTCGCTGCGTCAGCTTAAATTCAGGGTGAACCGTCAATTCATCGCGGTCAATTCATCGCGGTCAATTCATCGCGGTCAATTCATCACGGTCAATTCATCGCGCGACAATTCATCGCGCGCGACAATTCAAATTTTTATTAGAAACAAATCATATTTTTATAACTGTAACTGGAAATTATGAGCTATACCTAAAAGAAAATCTAAAATCTTAAAATGAAGTGGTTTTAATGCAATTGATACATTATTTTGAAGACACATGGATAGGTCGCACAAATAGAAGAGGAATGAAGTGTCCCCGTTATTTGCAATTAATATGTGGAATTGCTATGAAACTGTTTTAAAAAATATTATTCGCACGAACAATAGTGTTGAATGGTGGCACAATAGCTTTACGTCTATAATCAAAGCCGCCCATCCCAGCTTGTAGAAACTTGTGAATGCTGTTAGAAAGAGAGTATAATATAATTTACATAAATTAAAAATAGAACAATTTGTAGCTGGAAATGAAATACAGCAAAAAAGAGTGTACAGAGACATTGCTATAGAAGAATGAAAGCAATAGTTTCTTTCTCCTTTTCTCCTCCCTTTCAACCTTCCTCTAATAGACCAATTTAAGATTTTCTTCGAAGTATAGCTTAAAATTTCCTGTTACAGTTATAAAAATATGATTTGTTTCTAATCAAAATTTGAACTGTCGCGCGCGATGAACTGTCGCACGCTATGAATTGTCGCACGCTATGAATTGTCGCACGCGATGAATTGTCGCACGCGATGAATTTTATTGTCGCACGCGATGAATTGTCGCGCGATGAATTGTCGTAGATTCTAAATTCAGCTGTTTGTCAGCACCAGTAGATTAACTGAATTTTAAACATTTTTTCATCGCCTAGAATTCAAAAATTTCTGTTCAATTTTCAAGAAAATCTTGAAATGTTGCGGTTCTTTGAAGGATTATTTGTGGCTCTTTTTTTTCATTTTTGTGTTACTA
Organism: Cantharis rufa; assembly: GCA_947369205.1. Taxonomy (NCBI): domain Eukaryota; kingdom Metazoa; phylum Arthropoda; class Insecta; order Coleoptera; family Cantharidae; genus Cantharis; species Cantharis rufa. The sequence continues at coordinate 95,440,879 of OX376303.1, forward strand.
TATTTTAAAAATGTATCGTTCCGTATGTGTTTCAAAATCTCTTATAAATATTTTGGCTCCCAAAAAATTTCAAATTTTGAAAAATGGCTGGGACTATCAAGGAGACGTCCATTAATTACTACGTGAGCAGTTTTTCTTAAATTTAGACCCCTCTCTCCTCCTTGATGAGATTTGGTAAGATATAGCGGGACCTCCCCTTCATCTCACGTAAGATTTACTCTATACTTTTTAAATAATTACATTTATTTAATGTTTTACACATTTCATCAGACTTACAAAAAAGTGTTTATACAAAAAATTTTGAAAATTGAGTTTCCTTCAAATTTGTATTAAACATTTTTGGCGTAGAATAAACTTTTGAGAAATTATTTTGAAAAAAACAATTTTTTGTACATGTAATCTAAGATGGCGGACCGTGCCGACCTCCCCCAAAATCGAAAACTTGAATTTTCTATCAGAGCGCAGAACTAAATAACAAATATAAAAATCGTTTCTACACCACCGTTTGTAGGCTAACATCCCTTTATTGGCTTGGCTGAGACTGGCTCACCAAAACCGTACCTCGTTGTTCCCGAAGTGACTTGTTAATTATACGTTTAATTACGAGAAAAAACAATAAGGGTGGATGTATAATATAATACTGAATTTTGCAGCTGTAGATTAAAGATTTTCTTTCTGATTTTCTTTGCAATGACAAGCTGTATCCAGTTTTAGAATCTCTGTCGATTTTGGGATCTATTCAGCTCCACTGATTCGTGGAGTATCGGTTTCGGTTTTGGCCCAATTGCAGTTGTGGACCTAGACATTTTCATTGCAAATTGGGCAGTATTAAAGACAAACAAGATTACAGGTTTCTTTCAGAGAAACAAGAAATGAAGATTTTAAACAGAATGAACAAAGCTGATTGTTTTAATTTTCTTGCAACTACTGCAACTACCAAATCGATTATTTAACGTAACCTGTAAGTACGTCCTTCGGCTAGCCTGTTGATTATATGCGCTGGTCACCGATTGCTTTGCAAACCAAAAGAAAACTGTCACCACCTGCTGGTGTAACAAAACAAATTAATTATGTGTTAGCTTCTGAGTCTTGAATAATGCTTACAGCAATGTATGGCAAGTCAACACATTTAAATATAAATACTAAATTATGCCGGTGGTGGTTTTATTTTATAGGTGATTTAAATACAAATTAACTCTTATTTAAAAAAAAATTTAAATGGTTTTCAACATTCTATGTAGTTAGTTGGAGTGTCTCGGCGGCATTGGCACAGCCAACAGGCAAGGAGGAAATAGTTTTACTCTTTAAAATGAATGTTAATTGCGATGTACGTGTAGCAACAAAATTTCGAAAGTTCTATCGGCTAGAACATATAGGAGAATATGAGCGGAAATTGCTTTCTAGAAAAGCTTTCAAAATGATCTGACGTTTCGGCTTTGGCAAAAAGGTTCGTGATAGGAAGTTCTCCGAACGGATCGTTTTTCTTTATGGCAGTTAATAATAAATTAAACTCCGTGAAGAAATTACTATTTTCTTTGATACCTTCGTGATTTCATAAGCATTGCCGAAATATCCTAGATGTAAATATGTCCAGAACTTCAAACAAATCATGTCATGCTAATTAAGATTAATCATTAAGACTCATCAATATGTTTTTTAAACATTTGAAGTAAATTCTGTTTGAAAGTAAACTAAACTTTTCTACTGTCTGGAATACTCGATAAATCTCAAAATAGATCTTTTAATATAAATTTTAAGCAAGTCAAGTTAACACTAGTCGCATAAAAACTTTTTGGTACTTCAAATCTCTGAGTGGCCTTATATCTTAAAAATTTGAAAGGATCGAACAACTATGGTCCTTCTAATATGCTAGCATGTCGTATAATTCAATATAAGATGGTCGCTTCGCTATTATAGCCTAACCCTTCCGAGTTAAACCAGGAAGATTATATAGCTAAATCAGCCATATCGGATAGACGACATTTGTTTGAAGTGGGCTCGAGAGTATAATTTGAATTTACTAATATATTGCATGAAAAATTACTTTTTAGTTGGTCAATACGTCATACACGCAGGTTCCCATATTATAATTTTTACAATTTATTATTGAAGCAAAATGCTACGAAATTTTTTGTTTTAGAAAAAGTTATTTTGTTCCTAAAATTTTTTTTTTTTCCAAAAACATAATATTATAGTGTTCATCTACTATTGAATGATTTATTACAATATACGTAAGCTCAGCTTTGAAAAAACTTTATATAGTGTAGTATAATATTATAGAGGCTTAACATATTATGTATACAATTTTGTTATAAATTTTTAAATTATTTTTATAATCAATAACTTTCATATGGTACATAGTAGAAATGTTGTAATTTTAGTAGCTTATCATCAGTAAATCAGTCAAGATCAAAATACAAGATTGACTGTATTTTTGAAAAATAAGAAGTCAAGGTAACTTCATTTCCATTTTAATTTTCATAAATGTTTGTCACGATTTTGCAACAAATTTATTATTATAAAATAAATTATGAGTTTAGTAGATTAAATTTGTAAATTGTACTACACTGGCGGATTTCACTCTCAAAGATAAGTGTGCAAAAATACAAATTTAATTTTAGTATGCAGAGAAAAAAATTGTGCAGCAAATCCTATCAAGAACGGCTGGTGTTTTGCATATTGAGCAGTCAGCGAGAATACTTGAAGTTTCTAAAATATCTTAAATTTAAACTCTGTGTAGCAACTCTAAGCTATCCCGTACGCCACCCGATTGTAAATTTCTTAAGCCGGCCGTTCTTTTTATTTTATTCGGTGTAAATTAAAATATTTTTGTAGAACTACTAGAGGTGTTTGGTTTGTGATTGCATCTATGTTTTGGATAGAAAATTATTTTAATTTGCATTTTCATATATTTTCTTCATTTTTAATTTTAAAATAAATTTTTTTTCTTTACAAATCAACAGGTGTGTAATTCTCAGACTACGACACAGAAAGCCTCCAGTGCCTCCTAATCTATTACATCACATTTACAACAATAATACTAATTTTATATTCAAAAGGTGCCACAACTGACTTATTTTTAAATAGAACAAAAAAGTAGAACAAAAACAGACACAAGAAAGTGTATTTTTAACTAAATTGTTTGTGATTCTAATTTGCATAACAGTTTTCCAATTGTAGTCTTTTACGATTCCGATACAAAAGGATGTAAACCGATTTTATTTGCATAAAAAATTTTTGTTCCTCTTTTTATATAAATTAGACTACGATTGCAACGCTCCTTTTACATTATGAAATTTTTTCTGACAGGTTCGACATCAACAGTAAAATGTTGAAAATTAAAATTTCTACTTTTCCATTTTGAACTGCTTATTACATTGTATTGTATGTAATTCAAGTTGACTTGTGACATTACAAAGCAAATATTCAAATTGAGCAAATAATTTTTGTTGCTGGTTATCTAACATTTTCGTATTTGCTCCACACCCACACGTAAAACTAGTTAACTTTAACGTTAACGTTTCAATGTTATCTGGAAAATATCGTATTAAAAATTGACAAACCGTGAATAACCGACCGGTAGCAAAAATTACTTAAAAATATAAAAACTTTTAGAAAGTAATAACGTTTAATTTAAACGGCGTTAACAGTCTAACTTTTATGATTTTGGTGTGATTTAAACTTGAAAATTAATTTTTTAAGAAAATGACTTAAAGTTTTTAAAATCTCCAAGTTAGGAAAAGTTATCGAAGCGAAAGTCGTTTCTGTCAAAGCATGCCAATTTTATTAGGTATTCCAACCTGTCGATAGATTCATAAAATATTTAATTATTTTTAGATGGTTTTAACTGTAACCGAAGATGCCTTTAAGGTTCCACGCAGTATGTTGCTGGCAACAGGATTATGGCCTTTGGAAAATAAAACTTGGCTGTATAAATTGAAAACGGTAACTTCTTGGGTGGCAATTCTGGGACTTATGCCCGTTTTCACCAACAATTCCTAACGTTAAGAATTCCCTAACTTTGAGATAAGAAACTCTTATGTCAAATTTGGTTTTCACCAAGCGCTAAAAGTTCCTAAAGAGCATTAAGAAATCCCTAACCTTAGGTATCCGATTTACCGACCCCTAACGTGTTAGGGATTCCTTAGCGGTTGTATTACAGGTATAAATTAGTGTTTATTCTTATTTTTCTCTCGGAAGGCTATTGTTAGATTTTTGGATTGTTTAGAGAGATTTGAAAATGAAAATTTTAATGTGGAATTTGTCGTAAGATTTAAAATTAAGGTTTTAAAATTAATAGTAGGATCTCTAGAGTTTATTAATGATAAATAAATATATTATTCATAAATGTGCATATTATATTTATGACAATTATTTTGGGTATTATTATTTTAAAAATCAATCAGTATCGCCTATAAATCAATTATTACTGGCATTACGGTTTTATGCTACCGGAATAAATATGTGGTTTTCCAAATGTGTTAGCAACAATTGGTTGTACACACATTAAATTGCAATTTCCAGGTAACTACTTATATTCATTTTGATACAAAATGTTTGTTTGACTGAAGCAAATTTAGTTGATCCAAACAAAATATTCTGTTATATATACGCAACTAAAGTATTTGTTAACCCTAATAAAAATTTTGTTTGAGGTTTTTTAGTTGCCTAAAAGAAAAATTTTATTTAATTTGATTTTATTTTGATTTAAAATAAATGTTTTATTTGAAGTAATAAACAATTATTAAATTTAAACAGAACAAATTTTGAAAAAATTATTTTTTTGAAATAACAAATTCAGTTTGTTTGATAGAAATAATTTTGTTTAAATCGAAACAAAATTTCTTTCTATTGAATAAAATTATTCAAACAAAATTATTTATTAAATTCAAACAAAACGTTTTTACTGTGTATAAATTCAAATATGACATTTACAACCCGTATTAGTTCATTTGTCCGCTGTAAAGAATACCTAGCAAGGGAGCTGCTCGTTAAGAAATTCTTATGTTGGTGAAATGCAAATTTTCCTAAGTATTATTTTAGGGAATACCTAGCGTAAAGAATTCTTTGCTAGGGAATTCTTAAATAAATGTTGGTGAAAACGGGCATTAGTTTAACAATGTGGATGGAATTTTTTAACGATCTTCACGATTTACAAAAACTTTCGGGCATCATTTATATTCTGGTTTCTTTTATGAGTGCTATTATAAAACAAATTGGATTTACTCTCAATCATAAAACTGTTCAAGAAACACTGATTCATTTAAAAAATCCGGTATTTACCGCACATCCTCAAGATTTGGACCATTATATGGCTGGCACTGTTAAATTTTCTACTCGACTTGCAGAAACTTACCGTTTTTTAGTTGGATTGTGTGTCATTTTAATAGGAATTTTTCCGATTATTGATAAAAAGCCCTTGCCGTTTCCTTTTCCATACGATGTCGGAAATTATCAATTTCTAATGTACTCTTTTCAATTATCTTGTGAAAGTATATCCGCTTGGAATCATTCTTGTTTAGATACCATTTGTATAAGCTTAATGGGCATCGCATCAGCACAGTTGGATGTTTTAGCAGAAAAGATTATTCGAATTAAAGCCATTTCGGGATTTTATGGAGACGATAAACGCCAGGAGGTTATTTTAAATCAGTTAAAACATTGTGTAGATCACCATCTGGCTATTATCAAGTAATAATGATGTCATAATGCAATATTCGGCTTAATGTTTGGATTATGTTTGTAGGCTCATAGAAAACATTGAAAAAATCTTCAGTGTGGGAATTTTAGCTCAGTATCTGGCTAGCAGTGTAATCATTTGCAACACAATATTTCATTTTATTTTGGTAAGATAAGTAAAGGAAGGATTTTGACGACAATAGTGTTTTTTAATGTTTAGATACCTCTGTCGTTCCAATTCGTCATGTTAGTAAATTATTTGATATGCATAATGATTCAATTGTATATTTACTGTTGGTATGGAAACGAAATTCTAACTAAAGTAAGTACCTATAGGTAAATTAAAATGGTCTGCACGTATGTATATGTCAAAAGAAAAACAGTAAAACATATCTAATTTATTGAATCCCGAATGTATCTTCTATATAGATACCAGATGGTTCCACTTACCCACCAAAACATAAATAAATAATATGGTAAGGCAGTTTTTTTTTTTCGTTTAATGAATAAGAATGAAAATATGACTAACAAATGGGCAGATCAATATAATTATATTTACCATGTTATATTCTTAATGTTCTGGTGTAAGGCATCCATAGCATAAAAAGTGATGTTTCTGCAATAAAGAGTTGGCGCTCAATTTAGATTGTTTGCTTATTTATTTGAAAAGCGCTGAAAACTGCGATACGGTTGCCAAAAATTGAGTGAATAAAAATAACGATAAATACGTGAAAGAATAAGGACGTACCTTCGAATAGCCTATAATTTTGTTGTGCGTGCAGCAAATGAGGTACGTCACGAAAAGAAACACTATTAGCAATAAAACCTAATTTAGATGGTAATATTGTCGAAAATTATGTTTATTTATGATAAACTCCAGAACACATCCTTCATATTAATTGGTAACTAGCAGCTCAGGGTAATATAATGAAAATAGATTAAAAATAAAGAAAATTTACTGATAATGAAAGATAATTAAATTTTCATAAATTTGTTGTAGACACTTCAAGTAGGTGATGCATGTTACACGTTTAATTGGTACGATTACGGATTACCAGTTCGAAAATACATTTTTATTATCATGGAGCGATCAAAAAGGCCGTCATGTATAACAGCTTTAAAATTCACTTCAGTATCAATAAAATCGCTAACCAGCGTAAATAAAATCTTTCAATATCTTTTCCCCATTAACATTTTCTTTTCAGATTTTGCAGTGGTCCTACTCTATGCTAACGCTTCTACTTAATATGTATAAGAAAGAGTAAACAGATGGCTAATTGTTGTTAATGTATCTCACTGAATAATTAATGTTGATGCAATTACTATTTATGTATTTAGTAAATTTTATGTAAAACACTTGAGTGCATACTTAACTTATTGCTTAAATAATTATTCTAGTATGTACTCATAAAGAGAAATAATCAATAAAGTGCCAGCAAACATTTTCATTTTACAGAACACCGAAAATTTGGGGTTTCCATTACATATTGTCTTACAGCACTATTAACTATTACATTTGAAAATTTAAAATTCCGTTCAGAAACTTGACACAATTATCTGGTTTCATTTTGGTTTGAGAAAAGTATTGTATACCAAAAATGTAAAAAAATTATGTTATTATTTTATTTTAATAAAAGAAATTAAAGTTAAATTAGGTAAACATGATTATTGGATATGATATACAACCAGAGTTGTAAATTATAAAATTGAGTGAACTTGGAAAACTATTAACTGAAAAATTTCGAGCACTGCAATATACATTATACATTTACAGAAAACGCAAACGTGTGGACACTATAATATGAATTTTTCCAACCAAATACAGAATTGGTCGAATTTTCTAAAAATCGACATTGACTTGTAGATATTGCTAAGTAAAGCGTCTTTAATTTTGTAGTTAGTTTAATTTATAAAATTTATTGAAAAGCACAGTGAAGATGTTTTGAGGGAATTTAGATGAGTTTATCCTTTCGAGGAAGTTATGCCGGTGAAAATTACAATTTTCATGAAAATAAAATAAAAAATTAACTTTAAAATTAGTTTCATTTTATCAATAAGTAGTTGGAAGTCAAATTTCCAAATTTCCAAATTTAGTATTTTAAAAGGTTTTTTTTTGGGAACAGAATTTGGATTAAAACTCTGTAATGTTTGTCAAGTCGAAATTGTTGTAAAATACGAAGTAATAAGCAGGTATTATTTAAGTTTGGACAGACAATTTCTAATCATAAAAAAATTAATTCGAATGACAAATTAATCCAAAATTAATAATTTAGATATTTAATGGTTTTTATTATGATATTTTTTATTAAAAAATTAAAAACCAAAATAAGTTTAAGTTGAGCTATTTTAAGATAAAGGCAAGAAATACGAATGAGTAATAAAGAAAAAAGAGAAGAGGGCGGTAGTTCTACAATTAATTCAAAATTTTGTTAGAAGTTTTTAAAATATTAGATGAAATCAAAAAATAATGAATGAAGAATGAGAGAACTTCAAAAATCAAGACAAACAGAAAAAAGAAGAAATAATAGAAGCACTCAATAAATTTCAACAAACAAAAAATTGAAATTAAAATTGGAGATATTGGTGAAACATTTTAAAATTAAATTAGATGCAACAATAATAGTTTACGGTAAATTCAACAAAGTAGCTTTCAAGAAAATTAAAGTGCAATAAAAGTAGTCAATTTACAAGACAGTTTAAATAAAATAAAAGAAGACCTATATAAACGAAGATATGAAAAATGGAGATTAATAGAGTACGGACTTTTAAGCATTAAAAAAATCGTAGTAATAGCGCTTAAAATAGTACAAATATTGCCATTATATGCATAAAAATATGCAAAAAATATTACTTGCGATAACTTAAAAATATTGATATGATAAAAATATGCATTCAAAAAACATTTGTGAAATAACATTTTTTAGAAAAGTTTTTTAAAACATCGAGTTTTTGTTTCAAAATTTTTGTATGGCATTTATAAATCGTATTTAATAATTTTGTTAATTACTAAACGATTTAAATTTCAAACCCTTATCCGTAGGTGTAGACATCTGCCGATTTCCATTCCATAGTCAACAAGCACTCTATTATTTACCTTACAAAATTTTGTGACTTCTAAAATGGGTTAGTTGAAATCGTCATTAGCTATCGATCTAAAATAAATATGGGCATTTATGATGAAGAGACTGTCATTAACCTAGTAAGTTAGTCAAACCACTGCTGATTCTAAAGTACTCGGTTTGAATTTGGGGAGAGTCAAAAACTCTCATATGACCGTCTCCGTGCTTCGGAGGGCACGTTAATCTGGCGGTCCCCCTGGATTGACGATTGCCGCCGTCAACTATTAAAAACAGGGTTACAGGCATTCCCCAACCCGGTTTAAGTAACCGTCGGGTTTTAATTCTCAAACTTTTCTCGGAAGAAAAAGGGGCCGATAGTCTGGGAGTGGAATAAAAAGCTGATGAAAAAGAAGAAGAAGAAGAAATTTATGATGAATCTACTGTAATACTAAAAAAGCTTAAAAATAAATATAGGTATAAAAATATTAAAATAAGCATATAAGCATAAAAAAGTTAGAAGTTAACAAAGTGTAGGAATTTGAAAATTCGATATGATGTGAACAAGTTCGGAAATTTTGAAATCCATGAACTTAAAATTGGGAATTAAAAAATTGAAATTCGTGAAATTAGAATAAATTTTTAAAATTGGGAAAGAGTAGCTAAATGTGATTGTTGGAAAAAATAGAAAATAAGGAAAACATTTAAAATAAGACAATTGGTAACAGCCAAAGCTTAGATAATCTTAAGGTTTGGTATATAATATATTTTAAATTGAATTAATGCAATATGAAAGGTGTATCTATGGCATTTATGTATGAAAAACAACTTTGTTCATACCAAGAGGTAAATATCCAGTAAAATTTCTGTACACAAGAATCAGAATTCCAAAGATTTCCAAGAATTCCAGGGATTTCCAATGAGTTCAAATAAAAGTGCAATCTAAAGAATTCCAGAGATTTCTTAGGAATTCCAAATAATTCTAAGGAATTCCAAAAAAATCCAAAGAATTTCAAGATTTCGAAAACTTCTAATGATTTATAACGATTTCCTAGGAATTCCAATGATTTCCAAGAATTACAAGGATTTCCAAGGAATTTCAATGATTTTCAAGGGAATTCCAAACGAGTGTTCACAAACTTTTCGGGATATTTACCCCTTGGTTTATACCACCACTACGGCTCTTTTTGTAGGCTAACAGCCGAACATCAAATTTAGTGAACACTTCATTTTTTGAAATTCTGATGTGAATTGGCTTGCAAGATCATGCAATTTAACACCGTCCTTTTATGAGGGGTTTTGGGAGAATTGTGTATGTTAATGCCCAACGAACAATTCCAGATTTTAAACGCAATATTCGGAACGAAATTGAGGCCGTGGATCCGCTCATACTCCAAAAAGTCATTAAAAAATTTGATGTTCGAATGCGAGCCTGCTGGAAAAGCCGTGATAGTCACAGGACCCCATGTCGTTTTTAGGCTTCTATACAACGTATAGGAAGAAGCCTTATGATCTAGCTCCGTGTCCGTCTGTCCGTCTGTCCGCATAATTCAAAACCAATCAGAACGCACGTTCTTAAAACAATTTTACTTCATATAGAATATTTTTAGATTGGTATTAATTATTCAGATTATTTACATATATATTTTTTAATCCGATATTCTTATTTTGTATTTTTAGAGTAGGTATTTTACGTGTTTCTAATACGGTATTCGGTACGTGTTTCGGGTATTTTAATATTTCATTATGAATTGTGTTTTATTTGTGGTTTGTAAATTGCAAATATTTACCTATAAAGGTCGAAATAAAAAAAAAATATTAAAATGTTAGCGTTTTCCTTATATAGTAAAAAAATCTACCTAATTAAAAGATTAACGCATTAAAAATTGGAATAAAATAAAGCCCAAATAATTTAACCTACCGAAAAAGTAGATGTATAGAAGCCTAAGAACTGTCGCAAAAGCGAGTTCCACCTTGTTCATACATAAATGCCATAATATGAATTTTATTCACAAAATGTGTTTAATTTCAATTTAAACAAAACCGAAATATATGGCCCACCCCATAAAATAGTATATTATGTAAAATTATTGTATTACTATATTACATTCTAGTGGGGAAACCGAAAGAGACGCAAATAAGTGAGCGAAAGGGTTTCTACACGAGTGATGTATAGCGATTTGTGTAATCCTGCACTTATAAATCTAAAAATGTATGAAGATAAAATTTATTATAATTCGTATCATCAATAATTAAATTTGAGATTTTGAAATTGCAATAACTCGAAAACGGCGCTAGATATCGAAAAGTTGAGCAAAAAATTTTACCCCCCTTTGTTCATACTCAACCCCCCTAGCAATTTGTCGTAGGAAGCCTTATGTAAAATTCAATAGATCAATAGCGCGCATTTTACGCGCAAGAAATAAATGTATGACTGCATTTCTCACTCACTAGTGGGTGAAAGTTTTTTCGCCCACTCGTAACCATAGAAATAACTTGAATGAGTAATGCCCGTACTTATAGTCAAATCTCAATCTCGTGCTTGAGATGTGCTTGGTGGAGCAGTGCTTGAGCCTGAGCTCGTGCTCCGCTCACTAGCTGTACTATAGTCAAAGCTTCGTGAATTTTCGGCGAAGCAGGCAAATATCAATATTAACTAGAAATAATTGTTTAATTGTCATAGTAATAGAGTAACATTATATTAAAATAATAATATTTTGAAGTCGTAAGAAAAATTAAAATGAATAAATTTGTTGCTTGTATTATCCCTTATACTAACAAAGAAAAAATATTGTTAGCATCATTAGGGGACGCACACAACTTAGTGGAAAATTCTCCACTAATTCAAAAACTCATTCAACAATGTTTTGTGTTTAAATATGCGCAGTATTGTACCTCAGTTCCTGCGGGTTAGCTATACATCAATTTTTTTATTACTTTTAACAAATTCAAGAATATTTAACCTATCCGGTTGTATGACAGGTGTTAATCTGTCTGCAGGGATACCCGTTATCTCCCCAAATTATCCCCAATACTTGACCATTTTCGAACCAAGTCGTAAACCACTTCGGTCATTTGGGCATCGCCTCCTGTATTTGCAATTGCAATGTGGGTACAATCCATGGGTACAATCTACACATGCAGATATTTCTGCAAATTTTGAAATATACTTTCGTTGGTAAATTTCAGTATTTGGAAAATAGACATATTGATTTAAGAATTGGGCTAGCAGTATAGATACTTTATTTTATAATTTTATACTGTTTGCTGGCTAATCCCTCCCAAATCACCAGATACAGTCTAAAAGATTGAAAACAATAATTTATTGTATGCTTTTCTGTATCTCATATTTATTCAAACGCCTGAAAATTTCCAGTAGCATAAACTCCAAGACACACCATTAGTTGAATTGTAGATGGAAAAAGAAGTCCGCAGTTATTAATTTTGCTTAGGTCGTTTATTATTGATGGCAAAATCGTAAATATGATGGTGTTTCTTCCAAATCTGTATCTGCTTCAAAATTCATCCTCTTGATATTTTTCTAACGGATTTTCCATGTCATGTACATATCTTTTCGATATTCTTCCAGTAATTACGTCTTCTACATCTACAACATCCACAAATTCTAAAAATTCTTCTTCGTCTTGATCCATAATTGAATATTACACTATTTTTATAAATACAATACATTACTACCACCAAAGATTATATCTTTATTTAACACTCATTTTAAAACTTACATATAATTTATGAGCCAAGTACGACTCAAGACAGGTGTTTAGCTGACTTGGGCAAGACAGCTGTCAAGCACATGCGAAGTATTGCTTGGTTGTCAAGTTGCGACTATAGTATGCAATTCCGAGCTTGAGTCGGACTCAAGTCCGAGATCGAGCGAAGTATCGACTATAGGTACGGGCATAAATCATTAGGTTTCTAGTTGCGTATCCAAGTAAGAAACGATATGTTTCAAAGCATGATTGAACAAATTAGATATTGTGTAATTTTACATATTTACATAATTTTACAAGTAGATTATTTACAACTAACTCGGTAAAACTGAGGTGGCTGAAAGTATTAAAATCAAGGGTAAAAATGGGAGAAAATCGCTAAAAAAATTGGACAATCATCCAAAATAAGTACAAGGTAAGTCGAAGTAATTATACTTATATATTGTCGTGTTTCAAAATCTAACATGGAGTTTTTATTTGGTAATTTCGAAAATTGTTATTTTTATTGTAAATTTCATTTATTGAAAATGTATTTCTTTTATTTTGTATTTGCTGGCTTTCCTGCCAACGATTTGTAGTGGCAGCAATGGGCGGTGAAAACCAGGCTTTTTGCCGATGATGGCCGCCTAAGCGGTTGAGGAGCAAATGGTCTCCTTTAATTTTGTGATTTTTGATATTAAAATTTGGATTATTTACTAATAAAGCGTTTGATTTTGGATAATGGTTTTTTGGATGATCATATTTTTATTTGTTTGAATATTAAATATTAAATTAGAAGTTAAACATTGAAGGTAACACAAATAAGTTTTATCAGTGTGTATGGTGCGATTTATCTTTCCGTTCCATTTTATATTGGAAAATTTTGTTTGAAATTTTAATTTCAAATTTTAAATACAGCCGTGCAAAATTTTAAGGAGTGTATTTTTTGGATGAACAATATTGAAGAATTTGGAAAGAGAAAATATCACTTCATCTGGCATCCCAAAGCGTGGGGCTCGATATTTCTGAACCTACTTTTACCCTGAGATTATTATTAATAGTTAAAATATAAAAATGGAAACACAATTATTATTGGACATACAAGATAGAATACAAATATGGGAAATCGAAGAAACAGAAGAACGGGAAAACAAGCAAGATGAGGAAAAGGTTAGATATGAAAAAATGGAAAATCCAAAAAAATTGGGAAGCAATACACAACAAATATTATAAGGCATATTTTGAAAGAAGGGAAAAAAATACAAAAATAATAAATAAAATTTTAGACAGAATAAAGAAAAGAAAAGAAAGGCAAAACTTAAATGGTAGTTCAAGCGAATTTCAAGAAAAATTGGAAATAAAAGCGTATAAAAGTTTGATTGAAAGTAATAATCTGTTAAAAAATAAACTTTCAATACATAAAAATCAAGTCAAATCATTGTTGGAAGAAAATGAAAAATTGAAGAAGATTGCAATAGAAAATAATAAAAAAATTCACGAAAAAGATTTGATTGAGATAGAATTAAAAGAAGCACATAATGAAATAAAAAGTTTGCAAGAACAGCTATTAAGTAAATTTGAAGAAGTTGAAAAATATAAATCAATTTTAACTGAAAAGAAAGAAGAGCTAATTAACAGTGTAATTGAGATTGAAATTTTACAGTGTGAACTAATGGAAAGCAAAATTGAAAACACCGAATTAAAAAGTATTATTGAACATCAGCAGATAATTTTTAAGTTTGAAAGGGATCCAACTAAAAAATCATAATAATAACTTGGATGATATAATAAATCAGTTTCAGGAACAAAAGACTTTACTGACTGAAAGTAATAAGGAAATTAACATTTATAATGGACAAACTGGACAATCTAAGTACAGAAATAATAAATTAATTCTGAAAGATTCCATAAAAATTAAACGAAGATTTAGAATATCATTTAAAATTTATAAAACCAGATTTAAACGCTGTGTTACACTAAATACTAAAAACAAAAAGAAGAAAATAATTAGAAACGAGAAGAAAATTCGGTTTTGTACAAACACGCAAAATTCAAGATTGCGGAAACGAAGATTTAAAACAACATTTAGAATTTACAAAGCAAAATTTAAAGGACTTGCTATACTAAAGAATAAAAACAAAAAGAAGAAGAAAATTGGGAACGAGAGAAAAAGTCGGATTTTCACGAAACCACAATTTACAGAAATGAAACAGGATGATCTACCTGCGCGTGAATGGAAATGGAAAATAAAGATTGTTCCAAGAAAACATGTTAAGTGTAAGATGAAAATTGGTTTATAATATGGCGATTATTTCAGTAGTTTATTTTATAATATTAATTGACTTGATTATTTAAAAAAATGTTTGAAAATTATTTTGGTTTAAAATTTGATATTTATGGGAATTATTTAGATATTTTTGGAAATTATGTTTTTACGTATTTTAAATTAATTTGGTTTTTAAATTTGAATAACGACGGGTGATGGCTTTCATTGCAAACTGCCGGTTATGCTATAACCACGGTTGTGCTATGAAACCCAGAGGAGCAGATGTCGTGTTTCAAAATCTAACATGGAGTTTTTATTTGGTAATTTTGAAAATTGATATTTTTATTGTAAATTTCATTTATTGAAAATGTATTTCTTTTATTTTGTATTTGCTGGCTTTCCCGCCAACGATTTGTAGTGGCAGCAATGGGCGGTGAAAACCAGGCTTTTTGCCGATGATGGCCGCCTAAGCGGTTGAGGAGCAAATGGTCTCCTTTAATTTTGTGATTTTTGATATTAAAATTTGGATTATTTACTAATAAAGCGTTTGATTTTGGATAATGGTTTTTTGGATGATCATATTTTTATTTGTTTGAATATTAAATATTAAATTAGAAGTTAAACATTGAAGGTAACACAAATAAGTTTTATCAGTGTGTATGGTGCGATTTATCTTTCCGTTCCATTTTATATTGGAAAATTTTGTTTGAAATTTTAATTTCAAATTTTAAATACAGCCGTGCAAAATTTTAAGGAGTGTATTTTTTGGATGAACAATATTGAAGAATTTGGAAAGAGAAAATATCACTTCATCTGGCATCCCAAAGCGTGGGGCTCGATATTTCTGAACCTACTTTTACCCTGAGATTATTATTAATAGTTAAAATATAAAAATGGAAACACAATTATTATTGGACATACAAGATAGAATACAAATATGGGAAATCGAAGAAACAGAAGAACGGGAAAACAAGCAAGATGAGGAAAAGGTTAGATATGAAAAAATGGAAAATCCAAAAAAATTGGGAAGCAATACACAACAAATATTATAAGGCATATTTTGAAAGAAGGGAAAAAAATACAAAAATAATAAATAAAATTTTAGACAGAATAAAGAAAAGAAAAGAAAGGCAAAACTTAAATGGTAGTTCAAGCGAATTTCAAGAAAAATTGGAAATAAAAGCGTATAAAAGTTTGATTGAAAGTAATAATCTGTTAAAAAATAAACTTTCAATACATAAAAATCAAGTCAAATCATTGTTGGAAGAAAATGAAAAATTGAAGAAGATTGCAATAGAAAATAATAAAAAAATTCACGAAAAAGATTTGATTGAGATAGAATTAAAAGAAGCACATAATGAAATAAAAAGTTTGCAAGAACAGCTATTAAGTAAATTTGAAGAAGTTGAAAAATATAAATCAATTTTAACTGAAAAGAAAGAAGAGCTAATTAACAGTGTAATTGAGATTGAAATTTTACAGTGTGAACTAATGGAAAGCAAAATTGAAAACACCGAATTAAAAAGTATTATTGAACATCAGCAGATAATTTTTAAGTTTGAAAGGGATCCAACTAAAAAATCATAATAATAACTTGGATGATATAATAAATCAGTTTCAGGAACAAAAGACTTTACTGACTGAAAGTAATAAGGAAATTAACATTTATAATGGACAAACTGGACAATCTAAGTACAGAAATAATAAATTAATTCTGAAAGATTCCATAAAAATTAAACGAAGATTTAGAATATCATTTAAAATTTATAAAACCAGATTTAAACGCTGTGTTACACTAAATACTAAAAACAAAAAGAAGAAAATAATTAGAAACGAGAAGAAAATTCGGTTTTGTACAAACACGCAAAATTCAAGATTGCGGAAACGAAGATTTAAAACAACATTTAGAATTTACAAAGCAAAATTTAAAGGACTTGCTATACTAAAGAATAAAAACAAAAAGAAGAAGAAAATTGGGAACGAGAGAAAAAGTCGGATTTTCACGAAACCACAATTTACAGAAATGAAACAGGATGATCTACCTGCGCGTGAATGGAAATGGAAAATAAAGATTGTTCCAAGAAAACATGTTAAGTGTAAGATGAAAATTGGTTTATAATATGGCGATTATTTCAGTAGTTTATTTTATAATATTAATTGACTTGATTATTTAAAAAAATGTTTGAAAATTATTTTGGTTTAAAATTTGATATTTATGGGAATTATTTAGATATTTTTGGAAATTATGTTTTTACGTATTTTAAATTAATTTGGTTTTTAAATTTGAATAACGACGGGTGATGGCTTTCATTGCAAACTGCCGGTTATGCTATAACCACGGTTGTGCTATGAAACCCAGAGGAGCAGATGTCGTGTTTCAAAATCTAACATGGAGTTTTTATTTGGTAATTTTGAAAATTGATATTTTTATTGTAAATTTCATTTATTGAAAATGTATTTCTTTTATTTTGTATTTGCTGGCTTTCCCGCCAACGATTTGTAGTGGCAGCAATGGGCGGTGAAAACCAGGCTTTTTGCCGATGATGGCCGCCTAAGCGGTTGAGGAGCAAATGGTCTCCTTTAATTTTGTGATTTTTGATATTAAAATTTGGATTATTTACTAATAAAGCGTTTGATTTTGGATAATGGTTTTTTGGATGATCATATTTTTATTTGTTTGAATATTAAATATTAAATTAGAAGTTAAACATTGAAGGTAACACAAATAAGTTTTATCAGTGTGTATGGTGCGATTTATCTTTCCGATTGACCGTTCCATTTTATATTGGAAAATTTTGTTTGAAATTTTAATTTCAAATTTTAAATACAGCCGTGCAAAATTTTAAGGAGTGTATTTTTTGGATGAACAATATTGAAGAATTTGGAAAGAGAAAATAACACTTCAATATGTAATAATCCGAGACTTAGAATTTCAATTTTTTTTTTAATTATTTGTTTGACTTTTTTTATTAGTTTCATCGTCATCAGCTCTTTTTATTAATTTAATTTTAATAATTAATTTTATTAATTAAATATAGTTTGAGTAACGTGAAATAATGTTCAAAAAAATGCAAAAAATATACGAGTCTATTGTGTTTTAAAGTAACACGCGCGTTCGATAATGACTTCCTTTCTACACCGATTATATAAAATACTATTATTAAAAGGTTATGTTAAAAAAATTCTATTTTTAAATTAAAATCAAAAACTTAATGCAATATATTCGCAAGTAGATATGTCATGTTAAGTTTGATATGCGAAACGTTGCGTGTACGTGTGCTTATAGGTTTTTCTTGTAGATTTTACTTGTGCGGTTTACTTGTACATTTTCATTCTGTGGGCACTACAACTCTGGTCGATCTTGCATAACAAACTAAGAATGACAAGCAAATAACAAAATGTAGTGTCTGTAGACTCAATTGTGTTTCGTTTTGTATGCCAAACTTACAATGACAAGTAAAACGTTATCTGTGTCGGCCCTTAATCAACTATTACGTTTGACATAATATTGAAAAGTTTAAAAAAAATTTGTGAATTCAATGTAAAATACGCTACTGGTACTACGAAAAGGAAGAAATAAATTTAGGATATTATTTGATTTTGTATAAAATAAGCCGAAGTTTATTACAACCACTTATCTGAATTGTAAGAAAAACTAAAAAGGAAACATATTATTTCCGAAGAATTAACATTGAAAGAGTGAATTATTTATTCAAAAATATGAGTGGGATTGTAGCTTTAATATTAAATTTTAATCCCGTCTATAGCTTTAATACGAAACATATCATATAAGTTTTTTGATGGATATTTTGTTGACCTGAAAAAAGTAATGTGACTTTTGAATGATTTATTACAGTTATACGCGTGCTTTTAGTTTAAAAAAGTTGCATTTTACATACATCATTCGAATACAGTAGGTAGATACATAAATAGCTCTCGTAGGTTGCTATATAATTTTTGGAGCAAATATAATTAATACATACGTAATTGTAAATCAGTAAATTATTTATTAGTCAACTAGGAAGGTAAATATATTATTTTTATTTATTTATAATTATAATTTTTAAATTAATTGAAATATTGTGAAATTTATATTTTTAATTATGAATTTTCCTCTCTTTTGGAATAAATATATCTGTTATCTGTATGTTGCAGCAATGCGCACTGGGGGGTCTAGAATACCTCACAGTGTACCATTGTGTTGAATACCATTTAAGTTGAAATATTACAATTAAAGATTTAGTCGTTGTAAAAAATTAATCAATTAAAAAAATTAGCAATGCAATTAAATTATGAACAAAAGCAATAAAAATGTGTTAATCGGCGGAGATAATGGGTTTTTAATCGTGAGTCTTTATACATACATAGTACATATTTTACCTTGACTTACGTGCTAATCTGAAGATTACGTTTTAATAATTAAAAAGAATTTATCGCAATTAAATAAAAATTATACTCTTATACTAAATTAAACAATTTTAAAAGAAATTAAAAAAGAATGTTATAAAAATTAATTAAAGTACAAAGCAACAGATAGTACTAAATAAATTTAAAAGTTACCAAGTGGATTTCCGGTCGAGTGATCTATCATTGAAGATAGTTACTCTTTCCGCTTACGAGGTTACTGCAAATGCAGTTCTTTGAGCTTGGAAACACACAGAGGTATATACAGACTACAGCAAGGCTTTACTGTTCTACCTGTTTTGAGCTTACTTTGAAGAGATTTATTTATCATCAGGCATATATTAGTCTACAGTGATTCATTCACAAGCTAAAACTCCCCCATGAAAATAAGCAGTAAATTTTTTGTTACTAAATAAATTAGTAAAATAATTTTTAAAATTTTTTAAATCCAATTAGAAAATTTTTAAAATTAATTAATTATCATAGCAGCCGTTACAAGTAAATCGTTGAACTTAATTGGCCATTATATTTTTTAATATAAAAAGTTAGTGTAAAATTTACCCAATTATCTAGATTTGTTCTGCTAGACTGATGTTTTTTTAAAAATATTTTTCATTTAATTTATTAATTTTTAATTAAAACAATACACTACATTGAGAGAAATAAACATTTGTGACAAATAAATGACGATTTATTTGAATTAATTCTGCTATATTTGTCACAAACTTAATTTATTTGAAACTCATACATCAAAAAATTTGAACGAAATCGATAATGCATATGACTGTTTCTAGAATATTGATTTTAGAAAACCAATTGATTTATTCTCTATTTTTAAAAAATAATTTATTTTTCAATTTTAGATGAGTTTAAGTAACAATGCAGATGCATTTCGAATCCCACAAGATATGATGTTGATATCTGGATTGTGGCCTTTGGAAAACAGAAGCTGGGTTTACAAAATTAAAACTGTAACTTCCTGGTCAACAATGGTAACACTGAGTATTACAATGTGGATTGAACTCTTTACCCACATTAGTGATCTATCAAAAGTATCTCAAATACTTTACATTTTGGTTACATTTCTGAGTGCAATTGTCAAACAATCAGCATTTTTGTACTACGGAAAAATATTTAGAAACTTACTAAACCACCTAAAAGATCCATTATTTACATCATATCCCGAAGGATTCGATTACTACATGGTTAAATCAATAAAACAATCGACATCGGTAGGAAAAACTTATCGATTCTTAGTCGGTTGTTGCGTAGTATTAATGGGAGTGTTTCCACTTTTTGATAAAAAACCTTTACCTTTTCCATTCCCTTACGATTTTGGTCGTTATCGTTTCTTAATGTACGCCTTCCAATTATTATGTTTAACTATTTCGGCTTGGAACAATTCTGGTTTGGATTCACTTTGTATAAGTTTCATGAGCATCGCTTCTGCACAATTAGATATTTTAATGAATAAAATTCGCTGTATTGAAGCTGAAAAAGATGGTTGTGATGATAAAATAGGAAGTAGTAACAATGATCTTGTTACGGAAAAATTAAAGCAATGCGTTAACCACCATCTTGTTATTATAACGTAAATAAAATTGACATTGAATGTTAAATTTTTCATATTTTCTTATTTTAGGCTTGTGAAATATACCGAGAAGATTTTTAATATTGGAATATTTGCTCAATTTTTAGCTAGCGGTGTAGTTATTTGTAACGTCCTGTTTCATTTCATTTTGGTAAGCACTTTAATGTGAGTGAGAGGCAGGAAGGAAAAACGTTCTTTTATCTTGAAAAAACATAAAAAAACATCCTTTTTAAAAAATTTTTATATAATTTTAATTCTCAAAATCTTGAGATATTATTCGAATAATGAAAATATTCATGAAACGATACAAAATGAAAAGCTGTCAGCAAACACACATGTTACAATACGACGACAAGTTGCGTGCTGGCAATATCACCATAGCTTCATATTTTCAATTTTTCTTTTCAAGTTTTTTAATAAACAAATTTGTAGATACCCATGTCAATCCAGTCTCTTATGTTGGTGAATTATTTGGTAATAGTACTGATTCAATTATTTATATATTGCTGGTATGGGAACAAAATTATTACTAAGGTACCAATTTGGCAATAAATACATTTGACTCTTTTTTATGATGGTTTTCAGGCTGAAGAACTAACAAATGCCTGTTATACTTTTAATTGGTATGATTATGGAACACCGGTACGTCAGTACATATTTTTAATCATGGAGAGATCAAAGAAACCGCTACGTATAACGGCTTTAAAATTTTCATCTGCATCGATAAAATCTTTAACTTCTGTAAAAAATAATGCTTATTAATACGAGTCTGAAAATACTCACTAACTCTTTTTCAGATATTGCGGTGGTCATATTCGTTGCTAACTGTTCTTATG
The DNA here is from genome assembly GCA_947369205.1 of Cantharis rufa. Lineage (NCBI taxonomy): Eukaryota > Metazoa > Arthropoda > Insecta > Coleoptera > Cantharidae > Cantharis > Cantharis rufa. The sequence goes on from OX376303.1 coordinate 95,462,418, forward strand.
CAGTTGTATAAAAAACAAACTAAAATTTAGAAAAAATCTGTTTTTGATGCGCACTATTTCTGAATAATATATTTTATATATTCATAGCACCCAATTTTGATGAAATAATAAATCACAATATCACTCAAGTGTTAACGATCAATTTACATAGAATCAACAAGTTGCAGGTACTCTTTTCACATCAATATAAAATATTTCATAATACATTTATGTAGTTGTAATAGTTTTGACTTTATGTTTGATGTTGATGTGTTGTGTGATATTTGTATGAAACTGAGAGTTGAAAGAATGTAACAAAGCGGAAAAAAATATAAATATAATTAATTATTAACAGTTAATATTTTCTGCATATTAATGGTAATTTAATATTTATGTATAATCAATAAAGTCAAACTGATTTACAAAACAGTGGAATAGCCAGAATTTAAGATATTGAAGAAATTTATTTATGTGTATATTATACCGAAAATATCCCAGTAATGTCCTACAAATTTCACTGCACGATGAGAAAATTCTACTCGTTAAAATTGCTGTTATACAAATTATAATTTAAATAAACTTAATAAATATGTTTCTACTGTTACGCAATGTTTCTTATTTCCATGGTCATTTTGGTATACTGTGAGTTTTATTTCAAATTGGAAAAATCTCTAAAAATACGGCATAAAACGCTGTTACTGTAATCACCATGCAGTAGTCCAGTCAATGAGGGTATTTGACTCCGAATTCTGTCCTAAAGTATCGATTTACTTGAAATTTTTACAGTAATAGGTAGGAAATAGTTCAAAAAGCAAAGTCTATTATATTGGCATAGGGTAGACATTGAAGTGGGAGGTAAGTAGAGCCTATTCCCAAAATTTCATCAAAATCGATGCTTTAGGAAATAATTCGGAGGAAATACCCTATTTTTGCCCTCATTGACTGGACTACAGCCGATAGCTGACTGATAGCTCCTAATAATAGGTAGCAACCGCTACCGTAGCTGGCCGGCAGTAATCGGCTAGCCAGACAGCTGTACCAAAAATTATCAGTCGTTGCCATAACATAATATCTGATATCTACGACTAATTAATACTGTCATAGGTAGACAAGACATATTTTGTATTTTAATATTTGCTAGTGGGCTATTAAAAATAAGTTTACTACGCACACGGCTTCATGTTATGTTTAATAAACTACTGAAATAAAACAAGAAAACCTATAAAACGCTTTTATTCTTTCTTTTTATTGTCAATGCTACTTTCCCATTCAGAACTTTTGGATTTTATTTTCCAAGTTCATATTAAAGCTTTACCTGTTGTAATGAAATGCACAGTATTGCGAGGTTTTTAGGGATTTACAAAGTAAGCGGGTTGACTAATGTAATAATCTAGTAAGAAAGTTACGATAATTAATTAGAAACTAAAAAAAAATTAATTTACTGAAAATTAAGGTAGTTGGGTCATGAACTCCACCGATATAATTATCCCTGTTTTTCGATCACAAATCGAATAAAATAATATTCCATTTGGAATTTAATATTTACGTCTTAAACAGAACGTTAACGTTATTTTAACGTTCTCTTAAAATATCATAGTTTACCACACAATTTACTTGAAATTCTTATTTTTTGATGACATTATTTTTATATTATATTATAATATTAGGTATCTACTACTAATGTTTTGTAATTATTAATTTAATATAACTCAGTTAAATATTATAAATTTTCTGAACTTTTCACCAAATTGAAAAGCTTCCTAAAGGATAACGATATTAAACGTTTCGGTTATAAATACAAAATAATTAATGTATTTTTATGATTGTTACGTAAAATTTAATTTGTCAGAAATTTTAGTTGTTTTCGTACAAATGTACGTATACGTCCATTAAATTTTATTATTACAAACGTGTTCCAACTTTATATTGTAACATTAAATTAAAATGTCATGATTATGATTAAAGGCTTCTCCAATACTTTGGATCCTTATGAATATGTTTTGCTTGTCTATTTTACGAAATGATTTGCTATTAATTTTCTTTTTGTTGCAGGTGGAAATGGAATTAGCTAATTAAACGTTGTTCAATATGAATTTAACTATCAAAATTGTTTACGTTTTAATATCGGTTTATTACTCAAGTGGGAATATTAAAATAAATCTAAATGACGGTGAAAATAAAAGGAACCAAATCTACTTCAATTTTATTCAAGAGAATAAATATTCAAAATGTAGCTCGACGAGAGAAATTAGTAGTGCAAATAAGGTATTAGAAAATTTTCTAATACCCTGCCAAAACAATGAAACATTGTTAATTGAAAAATCAAGTAAGATTTTAAAATACGTAAAGACCAATAAATCCGACGATAATCTTCAAGATGATTCTAATTTATCAGTAGCCGAACCTTCAGCAGATAACTTTCGAGTAAAACGAGACACTGTAGATAATAACGAAACCGATTTTAATTCAACTTATTACGATTACAATCAAACATTTTATACCGAAGAGGAATACATCGCAAACATTAAAAGTTACATTTTTCCCAAACCATGGACATGGGTGGTAATATTCCTTCATATTGCCGTCTTTGTGATTGGTTTAGTGGGAAATATTTTAGTATGTGTTGCAGTTTACAGAAATCATACTATGAGAACTGTAACGAATTACTTCATTGTAAACTTGGCTGTTGCAGACTTTTTGGTAATCTTGATATGTTTGCCACCAAGCGTTATTTGGGATGTTACCATGACGTGGTTCTTGGGAACCGCTTTATGCAAGATTGTACTCTACTTACAGGTAAGAAATTTAAAATAATTAAAAAATAAATTTATATAAAAATACGAGATTAACTTGTAAGTTCTTATAATAAATTATAACACTAATATTACCACACTCCAAATCTCATAATTAACTGGCAATCAAAGCGAGCAGCTAGTATTCCAGGCTTAAATGGTTTAACCTTCCGACCGAGTAGTTCAGCAACCTGTTTGTCAATTCAGGGATGTAATTCAATTTTGTCAGAATATTATTTATCGAAGAAGTTTTTTATTTCGTTATAAACTGGAATGATTTTTAGATCACGTTGGGTTACATCGTTTGGCACATGCCAAGGAACATTGAGATTGATGTAAACTATATAATTTTGGATTTTTAGGGTAAACAGATCTTGATCGCAAATGTGACATGCAAAGAATTGGTATCATTCGAGTTTCCACTGTTTAAAGCTATTTTGCGTAGTATTATCTTTGCCAGTTTCATTAGTTTAAATAATATTTTTAATTAAAACGTTAATGTCTCTGCTTATACTAATTATTCTTGATTGTTATTAGGTTTTCTACGTTCCTAGTACCTCAACCAACTATTACCTACTTTCAAATCTCGTAAGAACTTTCAGTTTATCAGTGCTGCTTTACAAAATCTGAAAGAACTGAAATTGTATTATGTAACCGGAATCCGAAAAGAAAAACTTTAGTTAGAAATTAATTAAAACTAGATTATAAGCTAAAATTAAACGGAGTTTTAATTAATTGTGAAGAGAAGATTTTAAATAAGTTAAATTTTTATAAATAATTCAGTGACGGGAACGATTAATTTGGTATAGGCAAGCGGACGATGTTAACCGAAGGAAATGGTACATTTCCCATTAGAAATTACGAGTTAGGAAGGAAATTACTATTTATAATTGAGGTTTCAATAATTAACAGAAAATTAAATCTACACATTCATACATACACGTTATCCCTAAGTGAGTCTGTAGGCCGAGTGCACACCCTGCTGGTTGGGATATTATAAAATTACCTTTTATGATTAGATACCCAAGTAGTAATCTTACGACTCCTACCTACCTAATTTAAATACAAGATTATTTTCTGATTATGTCAGAAGCTATACAGAAGCCCAAAATAATTATTGTAGATTAAACTTTACTCACAGCATATTAATTTGTTGGTGTTATGTTAAACAATGTGCCATTGAAGGAGATTATTATTCGTGTATTGTTGAGTGTATGCGTGTTTACTACTTTAATTAATGCTGGAAATCTATTTTGAGTTAACAAATATCTTCGTTAAATTTGAATTGCATAACAATTACCTAAAATTATTCATGATTGCATTTTAACAAAATTTGATTGCTAATAATTAATTAATATTACTTTTCATTTTATTAATATTCAAGTTTGATTAGGAAAGTTAAGCAAGCATTAACCATATCAAAGAAAGCTGCCATGTAATTTGGTATATTACATATTATTATCAATACCACAACCCTTTTTAACACAACTGAAAATTGCATATTTCAAATTTTCTGAAGGTATCATGAAATAATGGTGTAAGTTAATAAAATATTTTGAATTTACATTGCGTGATATATTCAATAAAAGGACTTTGGAAAATGAACTGTTTCTTTTGTTAATTCTCATATAAATGACTGTTGGAAATTAAATTTATTCAATTATCTGGAAAAGGTTCCGAATTATTTTTGCGAACTTCTTGTTTATTAAATCAGAAAATGAGTAATTTATTGGGATACTCATTAGAATTCAGCTCTAAAAAGATGAACAAATAAATTTTTAAAATGAAAAGGAATATCGGTTAAAAATACTTACGGAAAGGTAAGAAAAGGGAAGCTTTCTGAATTTTAACAATGAAAATTGCCACTCTTGAACATAAAATGCTAAGTGGCTGTTGTGCCTAAAGCGATCAATGTTATGCTCTTACAATTGATTTCTCTGATTTGAAGCATAAAGCCAGATAGACACCAATTTCAAAGAAAGCCAATTCAGTTTTGACACTTTACTGACAATAAGTTAGTACTAACGAAGGGAAGGGGGGAATTTACCAAATTTTCCATCTTCTCCACCTAGACACATTTTAAACAAATGAAAAATAAATAAAATTTTATAATTTTCCTCCTGTCCTCCTGTGTAATATCGGATGTAATGCTTGAAACTTAAATTGAAAGATAAACTTTCGATGGGGGATGGTGTCTGCTTACCTTAATCGTCTTAAACCGGATAACTTTAGTTCATCATTGAGAAACTTTTTATTTAGTAACTATGCAACAGATAGAATTTTACATTCAATTTACAAATTACAATAAAACAAAGAGATTTACAAAGAAATTTGATTTAATCTGGAAGCGGCACTTATCATATTGTAACTTAATCTTTTAATAAAACTTTTTCTTTTACGGTCGCGTTACAAAACTGGTTTATATAAAATGAAAAGAAAGAGTTCTTTTTACAAAAAATCGTACAGTAAAGAGTTATTTATATCACTAATAAAGAAAGATGGAGTTTTTCCATAATAGACGAAACATTATATTTCATAATTCTGAAAATCAGAGAAGACATCGGGATTTAGACTCCAGAAAGACTCTAGACTCTAGAGAGACCAGAAGATATTTTGTAAAAACACAGCTAAAATATTTTTGAATTTTTTCTCAACTTGCCGATCTTAGGATGTCAAAAAAAAACATTTCCTAGAGCACCGATAAGTCACAAACTTCAAAATGTAGTCGACTAATTGTTTAGCTGTTCAAAACAGATATTCAGTTGATGAAGAGATATGCAAAATATTGATTTATGAATTATGCTTTGAATTGTGGTTAGCAATATAACCCATGCTTAAATTAATAATATTAGTTTTGGAATCTATATTTTAATATTAAAATTTTATTAATTAAAATATTAATCGCAAAGAAGTTACAATAAATAAATATTTATTAATTTTTTTCAACACATAATGACAGAATAATTAAAAGGATAATTACCAATATAATTTAGGACTTAAGTAGGAGCGTGTGCAACTGAAGTATTAAAACTTGCACGTTACAAAATACGATTAATAAATTATTCTTGGATATACATCGACTGTTTGAGACGTTTTCTTCATAAATTACTATACAGGTTTGTTTTTGGCTTGACAGGTTATTTTAAAATAATGCAGCTTATTTATAAAGGTGTCTACACACTTTCACGCTTAGCTGCATTTTGGATTTAGCAGTCAGATTCCTGCTTCCTGCAATATTGCTGACCTGTTATATTGATGTAATATTCACAATTTCGTAAAACTAATTGTTTTTTAATTAAATACCGTTAACATTCTACAGAATGCACTTATGGCTTCTATTAGTGAGATTAGGCGATCGGGAGTGAATACCCAAATTTTTAAATAAATAAATATTACGAATTTAAAGTATTTTTAAAAGATTTTTAATTTTTGCCATCTGAGGTTGAAGAGTGGCATCGAGCTACTTATTGACAGACAAAACATTTTTTACGAGTTTTAAACGGTTACATTTTTGCTATTTTTAAATTTAATTTTGTTTCGATATAACTGCAAATTTAAATAATATGTAGAACTCAGTGTTCCATATTGTTGAAATCGGCATAGCTATAATAATATGTATTTTATATAGAGCATAATATGCATGAGATATTTTTTTACAAAAAAGCAATTGAAATGTTAAATAATAATTTAACTTAAACTTTAGGTAGGAAATACCTACATATGAAAAATTTTCAGAGGAAAAATTCAGGTGTATTTTGCTTAATATATATTATACTCGTATCTACAAACATGCCCGAAGCTTTTTTACAAAATCAAAATTAAAAAATTCTTACTAATATTTATTAAAAATTTTAATTGCAAATTTCTTTGACATAATAACTGCACGATTTTCTTGCTATTAAAATTAATGAGGTTTAAATTGCAAAATATAAGAAAAATAAATAGTTGAGATAGAGGTCGTTATAATCTACAAAGTAGATACATTTCAAAATACAAATTCGTAGTAGGACATCGGTAGTCAGGACCGTATTAGGAATCAATAACGAATAAAAAAAAAAAATAGCAAGAAAAAAATTATTAAATTCAAAAAGCCTTAACGAACGACATGTTTCGGACTTATTCGCGGTTTTACCCAACGAAATTGACCTCATCAGGTTCGTACTGACAATGAAAATATAAAATTAAACTTACCATTTTTTTCAAACGATCATAAAACCTTCCACGTGCTCTAAACTAGCCGAATGCCATACTAAGAAAATGTATTTTGAAGGTTAGTAAGCGTCCACAAAGGGATATCTAAACTTACAAGTTTGTTATCTCATCAAACTAAAATAATTAACGGTAAATGAAATAAAATTTCAAAAACCTATTGTCGACCGTAAAAACTAAATATAAGAAAAATAAATAGTTGAGATAGAGGTCGTTATAATCTACAAAGTAGATACATTTCAAAATACAAATTCGTAGTAGGACATCGGTAGTCAGGACCGTATTAGGAATCAATAACGAATAAAAAAATAGCAAGAAAAAAATTATTAAATTCAAAAAGCCTTAACGAACGACATGTTTCGGACTTATTCGCGGTTTTACCCAACGAAATTGACCTCATCAGGTTCGTACTGACAATGAAAATATAAAATTAAACTTACCATTTTTTTCCAAACGATCATAAAACCTTCCACGTGCTCTAAACTAGCCGAATGCCATACTAAGAAAATGTATTTTGAAGGTTAGTAAGCGTCCACAAAGGGATATCTAAACTTACAAGTTTGTTATCTCATCAAACTAAAATAATTAACGGTAAATGAAATAAAATTTCAAAAACCTATTGTCGACCGTAAAAACTAAATATAAGAAAAATAAATAGTTGAGATAGAGGTCGTTATAATCTACAAAGTAGATACATTTCAAAATACAAATTCGTAGTAGGACATCGGTAGTCAGGACCGTATTAGGAATCAATAACGAATAAAAAAAATAGCAAGAAAAAAATTATTAAATTCAAAAAGCCTTAACGAACGACATGTTTCGGACTTATTCGCGGTTTTACCCAACGAAATTGACCTCATCAGGTTCGTACTGACAATGAAAATATAAAATTAAACTTACCATTTTTTTCAAACGATCATAAAACCTTCCACGTGCTCTAAACTAGCCGAATGCCATACTAAGAAAATGTATTTTGAAGGTTAGTAAGCGTCCACAAAGGGATATCTAAACTTACAAGTTTGTTATCTCATCAAACTAAAATAATTAACGGTAAATGAAATAAAATTTCAAAAACCTATTGTCGACCGTAAAAACTAAATATAAGAAAAATAAATAGTTGAGATAGAGGTCGTTATTTTTCTTATATTTAGTTTTTACGGTCGACAATAGGTTTTTGAAATTTTATTTCATTTACCGTTAATTATTTTAGTTTGATGAGATAACAAACTTGTAAGTTTAGATATCCCTTTGTGGACGCTTACTAACCTTCAAAATACATTTTCTTAGTATGGCATTCGGCTAGTTTAGAGCACGTGGAAGGTTTTATGATCGTTTGAAAAAAATGGTAAGTTTAATTTTATATTTTCATTGTCAGTACGAACCTGATGAGGTCAATTTCGTTGGGTAAAACCGCGAATAAGTCCGAAACATGTCGTTCGTTAAGGCTTTTTGAATTTAATAATTTTTTTCTTGCTATTTTTTTTATTCGTTATTGATTCCTAATACGGTCCTGACTACCGATGTCCTACTACGAATTTGTATTTTGAAATGTATCTACTTTGTAGATTATAACGACCTCTATCTCAACTATTTATTTTTCTTATATTTAGTTTTTACGGTCGACAATAGGTTTTTGAAATTTTATTTCATTTACCGTTAATTATTTTAGTTTGATGAGATAACAAACTTGTAAGTTTAGATATCCCTTTGTGGACGCTTACTAACCTTCAAAATACATTTTCTTAGTATGGCATTCGGCTAGTTTAGAGCACGTGGAAGGTTTTATGATCGTTTGAAAAAAATGGTAAGTTTAATTTTATATTTTCATTGTCAGTACGAACCTGATGAGGTCAATTTCGTTGGGTAAAACCGCGAATAAGTCCGAAACATGTCGTTCGTTAAGGCTTTTTGAATTTAATAATTTTTTTCTTGCTATTTTTTTTATTCGTTATTGATTCCTAATACGGTCCTGACTACCGATGTCCTACTACGAATTTGTATTTTGAAATGTATCTACTTTGTAGATTATAACGACCTCTATCTCAACTATTTATTTTTCTTATATTTAGTTTTTACGGTCGACAATAGGTTTTTGAAATTTTATTTCATTTACCGTTAATTATTTAAATTGCAATGTTATAATTATTTAATTAGTAATTTTAGCATTTAGTTTAAAACAAATTCTAAACTCTGACAGACAGGGAATTACATTTAAGTTAATGACCGTAGTTTATTATCATTTAGCGAGTAATTTATCAATACAATTTTAATGAATGTCTTGAACAAAATAGACAGTTACTAATACAAACTGACCAAAATGCTAAATGAAATAAATTGTAATTGCTCTTTGTTATCTTTTCTTTGTTACTCGATTTTAAAATCGGAATATAAAATACATAAATTCTAATTTTTTATTTATTGCTTTATAATCATTCAGCAGGTCAGGCGGCCTTCTGGACGGCCTGACCCTTCAGTGTATTCTATTCGAACTTTCAGATTTATTTATTCCCCTTGAATACGCCATAATTATTTAGTTTTCTTGTTATTTTTCATAAAATACCCTCAATCAAGAACATAATATCTTGTTACGTATATGAAACATTTTAAATTCAACTGCGAAAATTATATGATTTGAATAGAATTGTACGTTTGTTGAATAAAAATATGTTGATTGGATTGAAGTGCAAAAATTTAAATCAAACGAGAATAACTAAAGTAAATTTTCCTGTTATAAAAATCTTCAGTACAACTTTTTATTTCCAACATTTGCTTCGTTTAATAATTATCACGAAGTGTTCGAATGTAAAAATTAAATTAGATCTCGGTCATTAATTTGAATAATAATCTAACATAGTCAGTAAATAGTATTAATATATTCAAATGTGTTCAAATATTATTTTTTTCACGTAAAAGCGAAGGAAAACTAAATTTCGGTAGATTTGTCATGTCTTATTTTCTTTCGCTAAAGCAAATATTTAAATTTAATTAAAATATGACTTAACATTTTCACGAGTTAATGGAAAAAACTAATAAGTGACTAAATTCAGATAACGATCAAACAGAGCATGTGAATCACTAATTGGATAGGAAACAGCAGACAAGTGATAACAATCTACACCAATAAATGCAATTTTCATTTTAGAATTTCGACCTAATAATTATTTTATTGCTGTTCAAATAAAAATCAGCAAATTGACAAAAAAATTACCATATCGATTGAAGTTCTATTTTTATACAAATTTGTAAGGAATTCGTTATTAAAGTCTTAGGATTACACTCACACCCGAGGTAATGTAATTTTTTAAATTTTAAAATTTTCATTTTGTAATTTATATTAAACAAATTACAATTCTAGTTTTTCTTTAGAAGTTTTCTTTAGACAACCAAATGTGAGATACCAATTTGTATATTGGAATTTATTTGAGCAATTTTTTTTAACATTAAGATACGAAGCTTTGATGTGATTCGGTTCGCTTTAATTTGAACTGCTGCACTAACGCTTCGACTGGAAATATCAAATTTCCAAATTTTCTTTGTGAATAGTTTTATTTGAGTTAAAAGACAAAAAGTTAAAGTTAAAATTTTATTGTCCAAACTATTTTATTGTCACTAATCAGTAATGTTATTGTAATTTATTGCAATGTTCTTCTCTGTTAAATCGGGGTGATGTTAATTTACAGTAACTTAAAAATTTCATTTCTAATAAAATAAATCCAGCAGCATCGTTCATTTAAAATTCATTGTAAATAATTTGTAATTTGTAACAAATACAGTAAACCATAATCCCTTTTCATAAAGTCACACAAAACCAATATAGTTATAGTTATAATAATCAATAATTATGAGTAATTGTGATTGATATAAAATTATAAACCCTCAAAACTAAATTTGATTATTTAAACTCCTACAAAATCGTTTTAGTTTTAGTAACCCTCGGTAATAAAATGTCAAACTACTAAAATTATAGTTGATAACTTTAGATTGTCTAAGTTTACAACTAAGAACACAAACTTGAAGGATTCTGTCAGTGCACATTTTAGTTATGTCAAAATTTGTAATAGATCCGGAGGGTTCATAAGTTTTTTTTTAATCTTTGATAATATTTGTATTTTGTAAATAATTTTGCCGGAAATAATCAAAATAGTATTTTAGAATCAGCCTTTCGGAAGCAAATGTACAAAATTTTGCATATTTAATACACTTTTGGTTGTACATACCATGTAGTATACTCGTATACAACTAGAGATTTATTATCGGAAATGCACAAATACAGTACACAGTTTTGAAACATAAATATTCTAATACGAATGTTGAAATTTAAAATTTCATACCTATTAACAAACCACTTTATTACCCAGCCGATAAAGCATTTTGAATTTTGTTTTGCAAAAGAATGTATGGGAAACAAGAATAATTATTTTGAGTAAGCATTAGCAATATTATGTAAGTAATATACCACATTGCATTGATGTGTTTTAATTTAAAGCCACACCTGAGCTGTGCTCTTGTTAAGAAAATTGCATTTCGGAAAAATATTTCAATTTCTAAATATATTGGATACAAGCTGTAAGTAAGAATAGTGTAAGAAAGAACTGAAAGTAAATCGGATGAAAATAAATTGTATAATATAATGAAAATCAGAAAATCAACAATAAAGGTAAATAATTCAAAAATTATAAATTAGCGGAATAAACCGGTATAATGTTTGAGGTACGATCTAGGAGATTTCACCGTCATCACTTCGCTGTCGCCGTTTCGCCGTCGGGAATTTAGTACCTATTTAATCTTTTAATGTTAACATATAATTTCGAAAATTATTTTTTAAAGAAATGAGAAGCAAATTCGACATTTTTTTATATACGGTCCAATAAAATATTTCTCAATTTACGAAATTAAGGTAAATTAAATTTTTAAATTAATAATTTATTGTTGTTTTGTGTAATATTTACAGCTGAACTAAAACCAACAACTATTATTATTTTTTACGTTGGAAGTTTTGCAATCAACAATTCATAACTTTAGTTTAGTACCTATTTAAATTTTTAATTTTAAAAATTAATTTAAAAAAATGTGCCCGGGCGGCACATATTTAGGGGGGCTTCAAAAATTTAAGACCGCCCCGGGCGGCAAAAGCTCTAGGTACGCCAGTGTGCACATCGAGGGAGATTCACTCGAATCCTAACAACATTCGCTTCGGTCCCCTCCGCTTTAGACGCTCCGGGTTGTTTTGACAAATGCAACTCCGAGAAATCTCGGATTCATATCCATAATACATAATTACATAACAATATAATTCATATTTATATACAGTAACACACAGATATTGCGGTTAGATTTTGTAAAAACAGTCCTCTTTTACGGTGCTCTTTTCGTTAGTGAATAAGTTTTTGTTAATACATTTTTTTTGGAAAACTTTATAATTTTTTCTATTTAATAATTTTGTTAAATTTGAAGAAAATTAAGTTTTCGGGGGTGGAATTACCGGAGGTGAAATTCCCGGTGGTCAAATTACCGGGGACCAATTTACCTGGAGATCTAATTACCACGAGGCGTAATTACCGGGTATGAAATTAGCGGGGGCAAAATTAACGGGGGTCAAATTAGCAGGGACCAATTTACCAGGGGATCATAATTACCGAAGGGTGAAATTAGCGGGGGTCAATTTACTTCGGAGATCAAATTACTGGGGACCAATTTTCCGGTGACCAATTTTTCGGGGATCAATTCGCCTAGTGCCTTGGATTTTTTAATTTAGGGAGTTACAGATTTATTAAATAAAACAATTCAAATTAGTTTTAGTATCACCTAGAATAAGTCCTTTATGCTGTATAAATGACCATGGTAAAGTCTATCATTTGTAACCTATTTAATGGGAACATTCAAATAGCTTCCCGAGGTTACTGTTTAAATTGGTCAAAAATACGCGTGCAGATTGGTTTCTTAACCCGGACCGTTACAGTTTGGACACTATTCCGTACATAAACAACCAGCAATAATTGGTAAGTTTTGGAGTTGAATGCTGCAAAAGCTGCAAGATTGCTGCAACCTTCGTAAATGTTTTGCGCGAATCTGGGTTTATTACTTAACTTAACATTATAAATTTTTGATTGAAAAAATATGCATAGTAAGAAATAAATTCTAGTTCTAGTTCGGCGGTAAATATAATACAAAACAATAATAAATAAAGCAGGTAATAAAATGGATCTGCATTCTCGATTTCACCACACAAATGAATTTATTCTGTAAGCATACCGCTCACACCACACATAAACCATAAACCATACAATTAATTCCAATTTCATTGTTTAACTTGGTTTAAATTGCTTTTAAAAAATGTAGTATTTGGTTTTCATGGAAACCAAATAACCAAATAAGTTTATGCTCCGTATGCTCATTTTGGCATTAAAAATTAAATATGCGGGCATTAAATTTACAACGGCGCGACATGCGTCGACCGTAAAACGGCAATGGCAAAATGTCTCATCTTCTGGTAGCAGATGTGGTTTAATAAGTCTAAGTATTCGTATTGTATAAAATTTTAGATATTATAAAGAAAACACATATTTCTATATTTATATAGGTACAGTTAGCAGTCATGGAAATTGCATGGTAATTAATTCCGAATTAACATAACAATTTCAAATTAAATTTCAACAGCCGCACACAATACGCATACAAAGCTAGGTTTACAAACCAGGGGGTCTGGGGGGTATGGAATACCCTCCAGTGCACCATAGATTGTGCCCAAAAAAAGTGTTGTTGAGCTTATTGGTTTCAAACCAGAAATCTAACTTCTAAAATTCTAAAATTTCTGATTTGAAATTCAATAACACATTTTCTTTTTATGAAGACAATCGCTGGGGAGTGTTCCATACCCCATAGACCCCCGGTTTTAGAAACTTAGCTTTCAAAAAGGAAAATGTATTTATAAGCTTATGAGTTTCAAACCAAAAATTTAACTTTCTATCAATTTCTGTTCTATTTTCTATTTTTTATTATTAAGAATATAATACACTTAGAAATCTATTTTTGTAATTCTGGAGTAATTCCCAATGCAATTTTTAAAACCGCTACTGTAAAAGATATTATATAACTAGAGTAGTTTGCTCGGTTTCAAAAATAGTTTAAAAACATTTATAATAAAATAAATAACGGTAAATGAAATAAAATTTCAAAAGTTTTTTTGTTGACTGTAAAAGCTAAAAATAAGAAATTAATAGTTGAGATAGAGGCCGTTGTAATCTACAAAGTAGATAAATTTCAAAATACAAATTCGTAGCAGGACATCGGTAGTTAGGACCGTATTAGGAATCAATAACGAATGAAAAAATAGCAAAAAAAAAATTATTAAATTTGCTTTGTAAAAATTACTTTGTAAATTAACGACCTCTATCTCAACTATTATTTTCTTATTTTTTTAACATTTATAATATCTAAAATATATTGCGAGCACCTTGTGTAAGGGAGGCAGAATCAGAAGGAACTTGGTAGCGTTCAAATTTCAGCCTTTTAGGAAAAGTCAACCAGAATGTCATTCTGAGCAAAAAGCCTTGTTCCATAAAGACATAGAGAGCACTGGATTAAGACAATATCTTGCAACAAAGCAATAATTTATTTGAATAAAATCAAATAAAAATAAAAAGTCGAGTTGAAGACTCGAGTTCTAGCGTTAAATACATTTTCTCGTTGAAGAAATCCAAAAAGTAACATTTTTGAATTTTCAAACAGCAAGTAGCTAACTTGTTAATTAAAATCGCCGTTATTAACTATTTATAGTTGAAATCTTGTGATATTTTTTATGGTCCTCTAATTTCTGCTTCCCCTGCTTTAAGGTATCGCTAAGTGAGTTGACGATACCATGACATTGACGATATTATAATAATAATAACTAAATGGAGTCAAGTGGCACGATTTGACTGATTATGTTAATCACCCCTGATTGCTTAATTTTGTAGTTCTCCCATTCATGTATCATACTTGTATACACACGGATTTATTTGGAAGGATAGGAAAATATTGTAAACTTTTAAATTTCGTCCAATATAAAAATTTATGTTTAAACATTGTAATAAAACAACCGGGATCAGTTGTAGCAGATTTTCAATACATGAGCGACACGAGAGCTATTCCGCATTCTCTTGTTATGACTTTCAATGAAATTTCCAATTTTCTATTAAACACCATTTTGCACTCGATCTCAACATTTGTTTTATTTTTCTTTTTCCTATGATTGCAATTTTCTAGTGTTCTTGAATTTCTTCCTTAAAAGTTAAATACCGACCCCCTACATCATCAATTAAAAAATATCTAATTTAAGAGACAATGATGTAACAAGATTGGTTTATTACTTAATAATAACTTTTTGAAAGTAATGAAATATTTTTTAAGTCAAATTAAGTAGATATATCTTCACTAAGTAGGTACAGCTTAACGAAACTGATAATTAGATGTTTAATGGGAAACTCTCGAATCTCATTTTGAAAGCATCTCCTAAACTAATTTCACCGCCCATAGCACCACTTGATAGTTTGCACGACATTGTATCATTAGACTACCAATTACATAATATAGGGTTGCGTAAATTTTTGATGATATTTAATTAACAAATACTTGCCTATGCATTTGGTTGAACTAATTTTGGCGACGGAAACATATTTATGTACCTAACCAATTAAATTTATGGTTTGTTGTAAATTAAATATCAGGATAGCTAAAGTTTCTGTACTGGAAAGAGTTATTATGACTTCTCAACCGAATAAAAACCGCATTAGCTCCTGGAAGGTTATCAAATGTTTCCAGGAGTCTTTAAATTAATAAAATTTAATTTATGGTTTCAGTATTTCAACATTTTACAATAATATGTATCTATCGTCTTGTTAAAGAGGAGATCTTAACTAAACTCCGATATACTCAGATCCTGCAATCATATTTTCAATTTGAATACAAAATGGGCTTTCAACTGAGGTTTAAAATAAATGTTTAGAATTTATTCCTCGATGCTCACAGAAATGGCATAAGATTATTTTATGCACTGCAGGTTGATTAGGAATATTACCTTTAAGGAGCGAAGGAATGTGAACCAGACGTTTGCATAACAGGCGTAATGAAATTATTCAAATTGTTGAATTAAATTTATAATTGAATGGAATTACATTAAACATACTGAACTACAGAAAGCTATTGTTGTTGAACTTCCTAAAGTTAAGCCTACAGAGTTTGAATCGTCAATAAATTAAGAAGTCCGAATCGAATTGATTTTTATATCACGAAAATTAGATAAAATAAAATGAAATTTTACTAATTCCTTATATTCACATCGTGTTAACATTTTAGTTCATCTGGAATATTTTGAATGTCGGGATGTTAAAATACATAGAATGTCTAGGCATAACTTCAAATTGTTGAAAATTGCTGCTCTAGATACGGAATTTTATTCCAAGGGTTGCTTTAGACTTATCCGGTGAGGAAATTAGTTGATTTTATTTAAGTGGAAATATTTTTAAAATAATAAACATAATTTAATTATAAGAAGAGTAGAATAATGCTAAATGCGTATTTACTCTAAGTTGTTGTGAAAAGCCTAATAAATTTCTTCATTATGACGAAAATATAAAGCTTGCGAAGCAAAACAAAATTAAGGGTACATTTACTTACCTCATTGAAACATTTTCGAGTTGGTTTGCCAGGAAACACCTTTCAAAGTAGCAATGAATAACGTTTACAAATTGCAAATACTTACCTGTACTAATTTGTTCGTAATAACAGCTCTAATTACTTTAATGAGAGCTATACTTCTCATAACTTTAATATAACTTGCTTAACTGAACTAAGTTATACTCTCAAAACAGATTTTGTAATATTATTATAGAATATCTTTTTTACAGGATATTACTGCAATTTAAAGTACGAACTTTGCTTAGTGTTAATTCTGGAGTAATGAAACTTTTATGTACTTAGGTAATTAATTTCCGGACACTTCTGATATTTTTAATTCTTTTTGTTAAGTAACTACTTCCGAACCAAAAAATAACGTGGTATTTTCTTCTAGTATTTATAACATTTTAAACATTTGTATCATAGTTTCTTTTGATAAATGTAATATTCTCTAATATTTAATTAAAGCTCGCGAAGCCAATCATATCATGTTTATAGTATACCACTATGTAAAACTAATGTGTGCAATTATAAATTAGAGTATCTATGATTTACTGTTATTACTTAAATTAATAATTTTATTTCAGACTGTTTCGATAACTGTGTCGGTTTTGACACTGACATTTATCTCAGTTGATCGATGGTACGCAATATGTTTCCCATTGAAATTCAAATCCACAACAGGAAGAGCAAAAACAGCTATAGCAATTATTTGGTTGGTTGCTTTAATATTTGGTGAGTATTACGCCTGCTGTTTTATATGCAATAATAATGACCATAAAGATAATTCACACCAGTAAAAGGCAATATAAAAAATGATTTAGTAGAATGCAAGTACTTATTTGTAACTAATGGGGACATTAAATATTCAGATTTGAAAATATTTAAAAATACAAAAAATCGTTTCGTATCCATTTTGTGGTACTATATAAATTAAAATTACAGTCCACTCTTTGTTTCAAAACAAAAATTACATTTACGATGCATAAAAATTGCTTGACGAACAAAGTGCCATTTTAAATTAGCATGGCACAATATACTATTGTTTGATCAATTTTTTGGAATTTTCAGGCGTAAAAGTGCTACTTGACTTTTTTCGTGAACTTACATTAGCTCTCAGGTAATTAAGTAAAAGTAGTAAGTATTTATTTATAAATAATGTCAAATCGAAAGAGAATAGGGCAAAAAAGAAACGAAAGAGAAGAGAGAGCTTTTTTTGTTTACTCCAAAACGGTCGAATAAATCAGAATTACCAAGGAAAACAAGTTAAAGCTTCTAGTTTTTCTAGAAGTCTACTTCTTTAAGTTTTCGGTGGAAATGTGGTATTTTGCACATAACTTTTTCTTGGAAGGAGATTCTTGTAATAGAGTATTTAAAAATTTATAAATGGTGAATAATTTAGTGACATTGAGCTAAACCCACTGGAATTTCAAAAAAAAAAA
The DNA here is from genome assembly GCA_947369205.1 of Cantharis rufa. Classification (NCBI taxonomy): domain Eukaryota; kingdom Metazoa; phylum Arthropoda; class Insecta; order Coleoptera; family Cantharidae; genus Cantharis; species Cantharis rufa. Next base: position 95,480,494 of record OX376303.1, read on the forward strand.
AAAAATTACCGAAGTTAAAATTTGTTCGGGTAAACATCCACTGGGGTTTTAGAAACTCTAAATAAGTATATACTTACTTACACCTGAAAGATTTTTATTTATTAAATGGTGGATGCATTAATAGTGGACTGCAATTCAATTTTGGCTTCAAGATTTATCCAAATTAATTTTTTTTGCACGAAACAACTACTGTTTGAAAATTTGAATTCGACTTACTTACATTTTCAGCTAACAATTCAATTTTACAGTTTGTGTTCTTGCTTCTGTTTTCAACTTCTTAATCTTCTCAAATCTTACTTTCCACTTCACAATTTCAATTAAATTTGTTTTATCATTTACAACAGTTTATTTTAATTTTTTCTAATTTAAAATTTTATCAAAACACATATTCGAGCAATTTACAAAAAATGTGCTTTCACTTTTTCAATTTCTAATAATTAAAAATATCATTTTCTATTTCAAATCAGTTAACAATCTGACAATCTGAGTTAGGAAGAATTTAATCATTTAAATAAACACGACACGAATATTCTTCAGTTGTTCATATAAATTAGGAGTTTCACAGGGTAGCGTCCTAGGTTTAATTATATTCCTTCTATACATATCGGGATTTTCCCGTTCTTTGAAACGTGATGATAGCTAGCTTTGCCTACAATAAACCCATCGCAAACCCATGTATTGCCTCAGATATGCAATCAACTTCGTCGTTATCCAAACTTGGATGAAAATCTAACAAATTCAGGCAAATAAAAAATATTTGGCGATCAACTAGCAAACTTTTCAAAGCAACTTTTTTAATATTCTTATATTGCAGTTTTCTCTTATCAGACCTACCTGAGTCTGATGTAGATGTAAAGAGTTGTCGTATTAATAGTAAAGTGATTTGTTGCTAATTTTGTTTCCCTTTTTTTTAGTGGAAATGTGGTTTGGTGGATATAGAATATTTATAAACTTTAATAATAGTTTATGTGCAAATATTCTAAAAAGCTTGCAATAATTAATAACCTTAGATTTAAGATTAAATGTGTTTAGATTTGAAAAAAGTTGAACTAACTTATTTGATAAAAAAAAACTATTGCAAAGAATTATAGTAGTTGTGTTACAATTCGTTTTTCATGAAAGGATATGCTTTAGTGCACGACGAGCTTCTAACGGAAAACCGAAAGGGAACTTTTATAAAGCTATGCCGCAACTCGAACATATAAAAATTTTTTGCTTATAAGTAATTGTAAGGTTTTTGTTTGTAAAGGTTTTGTAAAGATTAAGAAAGATTACAAAAAAAATTTTTATATAATAGAAATGACTTAGGTTGGTACACGTAAAGTATAAGAATATAAAAAAATGATATACTTTATTACTTTGAATTTGTCACTTTTTAAAAACTTTTGAAAATTATTCTGTTTAACTATTCAAATTGATCGCTGCATAATAGCGCGACTGCATAGTTAGGTTTATGGCCCATTTAAAGTGATATGATCGTAATATAAAACGTAAACGTTGTCCTAAACTACAATGGAACATAACAGTGTTAAGTATAATTTGTATTTATTTAGGTGGGCACTTGAAAATGATTAATGAGAAGTTTCGGTTTAAATGGCTCAAAACTTTCGGTATCTCGTGATTTTAAAGAAAGAAAGTAACTTTTTCATGTTTGAACTTCATTTTAAAACTACATGTAAAAATGTAAGCTTAGCTTTCCAGAAGCCATCCGATTAAAACATCTCTGCACTGTGTATATAATGAGGATTCGAGTAATGATCCGAATCTGATCCTTATTTATTCGACAAATAATCTAATCTTTGTAAAAAATGGAAAACTTCTTGCATTGCATCTTCTCTGTCGCACGACCGATATCTAAAGGTACGAATCTAGAAGAGCTTAAACCTGCTCCGTGCTTAAGCACTAGGTAGAAACATCCATGAAGGCGTCCGAAGTCGAAAGTCACCGGTAATGTAAGAAATCTGTTATTAAATTAAATTCGGTTATAATTATCAAATTCCAATTTAAAATTAATATATGTATGGTATAATCAGTATTGTTACTTTGGGTAGTGTTTAACTTTCGGATTAATCATACCGTGCACACACGCGTGTGTGTACCTTGAACAGAAAGTTGCGAGAGTCCACTTCAAACAACAGTAGGCCTCAAAACTTGAAAATTGCGGAGTTGGCTAAACGAGATATTTTCTTTTAATTAAGTGCGGCTATAATAATTAACAAAATCTAATTTTAAAATAACTAATAATGTTCACTGTTACCAGAGGCGGATAAAAGGGATCAGGCATGGAACTAGCTCTGTTAGACTAAGTGGGCCGAAGCCGGGCCTAGTTATTTTTAAGGGGGCCAAAGACCTAGAATTTGTTTTAAAAAAGCTTAAAAAAAAGGTAATGTACGTGACTAATAACAAAAAATAATGTAATAATGCGATTATCTGAAAAATGTGTATGTAAAATATTTTTAAAACAAAATTAGTCAGATATAAATCACGAAATTATTGGAACGAAATTCTTTATTTGCCAGGGTGGGCACAAGGGTGGGCCAGCACAACTTAAATTGTTCATTATTTTCGTAATTTCTGTGAAAACGGTTGGTTTCCCAAAAAAAATTATTAAGCTAAAGTTGTAGCCCGTTAAATTCCCTATCCGGTTTGGGCCGTTAGTTTTTTTCTAAGACGTTTTGTTTAAAAGATGCGGGGTTGGAAAGAAAAGTAAAAAAAATAAAACTCGGAATTTTTTGACATTTTTTCCCTTAATTTAATTCATAACTCGAAATCTGTTGATTCTAGGCGATAAGGGGTTTATAACATAATTTATAGATATTCAAATGCTCTATAGAAAAGCTCTAATCCATTAACCCAAAAAATCAAAAATATCGGTGCAATGGCCGCTTGAAATCATAAATTGAAAAGTTGCTTTAAAGTGAGGTACCCCCAAGAGTTTGGACTTGGACAAAAATTTTATTTAAAAATATGTCTTAGAAAAGTGTCCTCTATCACCACCTAAGAGGTTCTCCACGGTCACGGGGACACCCTGTATTATAGTGAACACAAGGGTATACTCTTTATGAAAACTTGTACTCTTGCTCTTGCTCCGATTAAAGAATAACAATTTGTTGTAAAATACTTATATTTAGAATTAATTAGTATTTTTATTATTAATAATTAAAAAATTTTTTATTATTTTACTTTTACCTGCCAACCAATCGGAAAACCAGTTTGTTTCACTTTTCAACCTAAAAGTGATCACTAGACTAGGGAATATATATGCACTTTGCATCTTTTCTTTTGGTGTTAGATATAAGAGTCATTGTTGTAATTTTTCGTATACTCTATAGCAAATTTTATAATGCACATTTGTACATGTAAGTGCATAATATATGCAAATGTATTTAATTTGCATATAGGTAATATTACAGTCTTACATGTGCATATTTTGTGCTTATTTATGGAATCTTTCAAATTCTAAGATTCAAAAAGGATCCCCGGTGTTCCTCACTGATTTGAATAATTTTTGGATATGTGGTAGAGCTTCCAAAAATTAAGGGACTCCTAATTTTTTTAGCTGTTGTAACGTGGGTGTAAAGGGTGTAATTGCTTTTTAAAAATAGGGTGCAAAATGAAAATTTTGAATTTTTATATACAAAATACTTCTTTTTATAACCAATAATACATATAATTTTTTGGAAAGGATGACATAATATTTTCGATGGGGGGGGGGGGCACGAAATTTTAAAACCTGCATAAACATCTCTAACGTCATTAAAGTTTTTTGAGCAAAATATATGTTGCAGAGGAGAACCAAGCCGAAATCCTTTTTTTTTTAAACAATCACATTAATAATTTTAAGGATAAACCACCACCTAAAATTTAAATGCATTTAAAACAATGCAATTTTGTCGAAAAAAAAAATATGTTGTAGAAAAATAAAACCTACACAAGGGACGTTTTTTGAATTTTTACTGCATATTTTTATACAGAGTATCCCAGAACTCAACGTTATCCCTTGGAGGACTGATAGACCAGCTCATGACTGACCAGAATATCAAAATATGACCTAAGTCATATTGACCTAAGTCAAACATCGTTAGTTTTTGAGATAACAGCACTTTTATGAATTTTATGAAAATCGACACTTTAAATCAGTTCTTTGAGTGCCATATATACGAAATTCCATATTTTAAGATTATAATTTTAGGTACGCAACCCTTAACAGCTCTGCTAATGATCACAGATTTAAATAAAACTATAGTGCCATAATTTTAGAAAAAAGGATGTTTTTGCCCGACTCATTAATTTTGTAAAATTATTTCAATAATTGAGCATTCAAATGAAAACGCTTGTTAAAGGTATTTCTTTAAAACTAAAAGAAAAAACAAACAAAAAATAATTTAAATATTTATAATATAAGGTAATTTTTGATTTTCTGGTTATATTTTAGTGTATTACCAATGATCAATTTTTTATTGCATATAATCCACACTCTAGCTGATCACTTCCCAACCTGAGATAAGTATTTGACTGAAAAAAATTCGATTACAAAAATTTCAAATCAAAATGAAAATGTGAAGAAAACCACTTTCTCTTCACCCGCTGCGGGCGGCCATTTTCGGCAAACAAATCCTCTTCCGCTAACATTGTTAGATGTATACGAATTTTTATTCATAGAATAATAAAATATTTGCAAAATTAATAAATTTACAATTTACTAAATTTTGAGAAGTTGAGAAATAAGCTATTATTAACTTTAACTTTCCAACCGGTTGGAAAGTACTAACTTTCCAACCCAAAATTTTTAATGTGTAATTTTAAATTTAAAATTTTTAATTTTAAATATTTGAATTGTAATTTTTTAAATTGCGTTAAAATAACTAATTTTAGTGAAAGAGGTACAAAATAAACAGCAGTAAAATTAATAATTTTAATTAAGAGCAATTTAAGGTACGATGTTCATAAAATGCATATAACTATAAAAGCGCAAATTACTGAGATATTATTTACGTTAGCAAAAGTGCATATTATGTTATGAACAAGTTCAAATATTACCGTCGAGATAACAAAAGCAGAATGGGCACCGGATAGTTACTGTTTAAACAGGATAGTAATATATCCTACTTTATGCCAAATTATTTATTTATGTTTTGTTTTGTTTCTCTAAACTGTAAGCTACATTCAATACAAATTGCAGTATTATTATAATATTTGAATTGTTTAAGTGAATGGTTAATTACCCAACCGGTTGCATGATGTACTATCGCCCATCGAGTGGGATATCTGCTCAGGAAGATATAATAATTGCTTCGCAAGCTACCACAATTTAATTATATTTAATTACCTCAAAAGTACTAAACCGGTTAACAAAACAGTAAATTATGTGGATCGTAAGAATGTTTTATCAAGATTAATTACGAAATGGCTGATGTACATCTGAGACCCGTATAAGAAGAAGTCTTTTCGTACGCTGCGACTTAATAATCCCTGTGTAGAATTTCCTTAAAAACTATTTTATTTTCAGTTAAACTGGTAAGACCTAAAATACAATGGAATCCAGTATTCGGTGCAAATTCATTAAAACAATTTATTGATTTTAGAAGTTGAAAATTGAGTTATTGTTAAATACAAAACAAACTTAGAGAACTTTTTTGAACTTGAACAATTTCATAATTGGTTTCTATTTGCTAAGCTTACTTTCCACTAAGTGAAACGGATGTTACTTAAAAGGGTATATAAAATCTATCGTAAGATTTAATTTTTTGCCAAGTATTAATTTTTAGAAATCCATTTAAGTTTTAATATACTTAAAGCTTGGAGAGCATTTTATTTCTAACAGGAAGAAATAAATTTAATGCAAAACTTTCAAATCAAATACCAAAGATAAAATGTAACAATAAAGTTCGCCAAAACATATATAGTACGCTTACAATTCATCAGATAAAGTTCATTTTATAAATTAAATTTTCAAAGCTACCTGCAACCGCATGCCTACACATTTATATAACATACATTTTTACATTTATGCAGATTTTAATTAAAATTTTTGAAACAAAGTCTAAAATTAGACAACGCCTCAAAGAATGTTCATCCACAAACTGGCTCCAAAAATGATAAACTTAAAATTAGTTTTACTGTGTAAACCATGTACATATGTACCTTCATATGTTCATCTATTTAATCCCTGCTGATTTAAGAAAAACTACAGTGTTAATGCGGGTTGTTTGTTTAAATTAGTTTTACCCTTTTGTTGAGAGTATCCTGCATCAAACTGAATTGTAACTTTTAACGTGTACTCTTTAATGAGAACACTAAATTATATTAAAGGAGATACTGATGAAGCCAATTTAGAGAATCTCGAAAGAATACAGAATTATAACATTCGTACAAAATTTTCATGCTAAAACTGGAAATTACAACGGAGGCGCCATTTAGATTGTCGGAAGGCGGAAGAGTGTTTACTAGCTGAGTTTCCTTCAAAATTACCTACCCTCAAAGTTTCATCCGTAAAGCGAACAAATAGAGATCTATCAAATTTGCATTCTATTAACAGAAAATCGTATATGTATGTAGATTTTTAGGGCTACCACTGAATATTCTTAACTTTCTTTTTAAATTTAATTCTAATAATTTTTTTTTGCAGATATTCCCGAATTGGTGGTGTTTCAAATAGTTCCCGACAAAACACAACCATTTAAAACAATATACTTTACTCAATGTGAAGCAAGTTGGTCGATCGAGACAGATAGGGCATGGATGATAGTTAAAATGGTATTGTTGTATGCGTTTCCTCTCACCTTCATGACCATTGCTTACTGCCAAATTATATGTGTTTTATGGAAATCAGCAAACGTTCATCAACATTCACTAGGTGCGTAACGAAATTTATATTTACTGAAAATTTAATCTATTTACTGCAGGAGAACGAGGGCCCATAAAAAAAATAATTAACTTCCGAAAAATATCTTTATAAAACTCATATATCACAAATAACAAAATTAAATTAACAAACAATATACAATTTCACGATTCACGAAACAAAAAAGTGCGAAAATTTAAATTTCAATTCACAAATCGGGCTTTCGTGCAAGCTTTTCACACTTTAATAAATAGCAACACATATAAACCTTTAATGGTTGGTTGGTCGGTTGCTTTTAGATAACAAAAAACAAACTTTCAAATTGCTACACAAAAATAAAAATTTGAAATATTTTTTCTTTGTTACGAAAATCCGGTGTATTATGTAAATTTGAAAAAAATAAAAGGAAATACTGTCAAGTACGAAATAACTAAATTTGCTAACTTTATGATGATGTAATGGAAATGCACCATTTTCAATGTAATTCACCGTTTTATGTAAAAAAAATGTAATAATCAATTCGTCCGTACTCGGCATTTTTAACCTGGGCTGCGCCTCAATAAAAATATCGAGTTGTTAATTTATTTTACACATTTTTAATTTATAACAATTTTGTTATTTAGATATTTCTGGTGGAAGACAAGTCAATACTTTTACGATGAATACAAACACAAGTACAGAAGGCCAATTACGATCTCGACGGAAAGCTGCAAAAATGTTGGTGGCGGTTGTTATAATGTTTGCAGTGTGCTTCTTTCCGGTACATTTACTCTGTGTGCTAAGGTAAGAATATTTAACTTAGTTTAAAAAAAGTTTTGTATTTCTGCTGCTTTTATTTTATTTCTCATTTGAAATATTTATTTAAAAGAAAAAATCAAGAGTCAATCAAACCGAAGTAGGTATACACGAGTGAATCTTCAACAGAGCCGGAACTAGGATATGATGCGTTCGTGGCCCTTACGGGGGGTTTTGGTATTCCCCAGTATACAGCGCCGCAGGCAAATTTTTTTGAAATTTTCAAGGTCAAGCGTTCTGTTGTAAAGTTAGAAAATCGCGATACAAAAATATTTTCTCAAAAAAATAGGTTTAATGAAGCAAATTTATTTAAAAAATATATTAAAGGATTAAGCACGCAGCAGCAGGTAGTTGATCTACGCGGTGCCGTAACTAGGGTATGGCCAATATGGCCCCAGCCATAAGCGCCAAAAGTTCAAAATTTCAAATTATAAATATCATATTTTGTATTCAATATAGGCGCCAGAGGCGCCATTTGAATAAAGGTGTCATTTAAATAAAGGCTCCAAAATTTAAAAGTTCAAATAGTACATATTGAATTTAATATAGGCGCCAGGAGCACCAATTGAATAAGGGTGCCGTTTAAATAAAGGCGCCGAAATTCAAAAGATTAATTTATAAATATTGTATTTAATATTGACGCCAGGGGCCCTATTCTCCAGCTCACTCGACCGTATTCGCACCCGAATCATCATATTTTAACCAATCAAAGAATAAGATTGAAGAAGTCTCATTATTGGTTTTCATCATTGATTGGTTAAAATTTATATTTTTAAAATATGATGATTTTTATGCGAATACGGTTGAGTGAGCTCGAGAATAGGGACCTTCAGGCGCCATTTGAATAAAGGTGCCATTTAACTACAGACGCCGAAATTCAAATGTTCAAATTATAAATATAAAAATTAAGCGCCTTTATGTCTTAAATAGGCGCCTAGTTTTAAATATTTAATTGAATTAAACTATTTACTTTGGGCAATTGGTTCAAAAAGAATGAAGAAAATTCTGTAGCGAATGAAAATAATTTTTAATACGTTTCCTTAAATTTCCGGGGAAACCCCGGACCCCTTTTTTAGGGAGGGGTGCCCCCTCTCCGTTAAGGCTCAATTTTTGCAGTTGGCGTTAGCGTACCTAGGAAGGGGGCGGTAGGGGCGGACCGCCTTGGGCGGCACATTTTTAGAGTGTCGGCATTTTGGCATTTTACGGAATGTAAAACTTTTATAAAAAAATAGTAGAAGAAAAACTTTGGGTTTTCTTTAAGTATTCGATGTATGACCTTTGTTGTACTCATTTTTATTAATTTTAAAATTTAAATCTAAATAAATTTTTTTGGTAGGGGGCGGCAAAACTTAAAGCCGTACCGGGCGGCAAAAGCTATAGGTACTCCGCGCAATAATTCTAGTTACGGTACTGGATCTACGCGTGGTAAAGGCCACAAGTATCCTGCTAATCTTTTATTATATTTTATATTCTAGGATTTTATCTCACGCTTTATTTCGGAGAGGTTTTCGACCTCCAAAACCTCCTCTCAGATACGGCTCTGCCCATCAGGACCGTAAATTGCAGGGGGAATTTATTTAAACTGAAAAAATGATGTTTGATGTTTGATAGGATTTTTTTGTTCTTTTTGAAATCGGATTGTTAACAAACATTAATACTCGTAAGATCTTTTGTAATAATTATTATTATTCTATTATTAATAACTCGTTTTTTAAAAATAAAATTGAAATTTAGTTATTAAGCTCCTCAAGGTAATTTATAAATTAAAAAAGTGCCTTTTATTTTATATATATTTTTTAAATTTAATTTTAAAATTGAAAATTTGGCGCCCCGTAACTCGCCTCTCTCGCGACTCCCTAGTTCCGGCTCTGATCGACAGTGAACATTTTTAGCCAGAGTAATAAATTCTTTTGTATAATTTTATGTATTGCGATAACTTATAAAGTATTAATTTTTCGCTAAAAAGTTAATGATTTTTATTTCGATCATTTTCTTTACAACTATCTGCTTGATTTGTGCGTCTGTACGAAACTAAATGTAAATGTGTGTATAGTACTTTATTTTATTTTTGTTAAATGTTTTTATTTCATAGAATAGCTTACAGTTTGAAAAAAGATTTGTCGCTCTAACAAATCTTTTAGTAGTTGTAGGCTTCAACACAGTCTTTTAGCTGCCATAACAAATTTTATGCTGCCATAATAAAGTTTTTTTTAACAAAAAATAAATAATTTTTAAATAACAAAAAAACTTTGTTATGGCAACATAAAATTTGCTGTAACAGCAAAAAACCTCTGTTGAGAGTATACCGACTAATTTGTTAGGGCGACAAATCGACTCCTGATTTAGTTTCCTTTAATTTCTAAAATTAGTTTAATTTAAATTAGGTAGCTTCGTATTCTACTACAAAACTTTTTGCATAGCCGAGAGCTTTAAGAATAAGCTAGAAAACAAAGTTTGATAGCAAAAACTTGTTGTTGACATAAAAGTTTTCAAGCATAGGATTATAGAGATTGCTAATTAGAAAAGAGGATCACTAAATTTAGACAATCCCAACTGCGAATACAATTTTCTGTCTTGGCGAGAATTTATTTTTATTTCAGTTAAATAATAATCTAAATAATTAAGTAAGTCAATTGGTTACCATTCGAACTTCTTGATTACCCTAATTCAACCACCTAATAAATAAACAGACAATGTAGCTCTGGCGAACTTAATTAAGTAATCTCAAAACGTTGTATTTAAGTTAAAACATTATTTCAAGAAGTACAGTAATTGAATGTATTTTGGATTGCTAAATTTAATCATTTGAATTATTCTTATATTTCATGTCACACGTGCTTAATAAGATTCAACTTAAGTCTAAATTTAGCTTTAAATAAATATTGGATCCTACGGAAGGATATAAGAGATTCTTTATAGTATTAATAAAAGAGCATTATTATTGCTAACCGTGCAATTTCAAAATTAAGCACTGTAATATAGACGAACAAATAGTAACCCATCGCATATTGGTTTCATAATAGAGAATACAGCGGTATTATGTGGTATTACAAATTGTATCCCATATTTATTGGATATAATATAATAAATTGCACTTAGCGATTCTAACAAAATAAATAATTCTACAAGGGTACAAAATTAAAAAAAAATATTTACCGCTTCGTCGGAAAATGAACGTAAAAATAACGTTTGGATCATTTTATGCCACCAACTTAGTTATAAAATAATCGCTTTCACTTCTTGTTATATAAATAGCTATTACATTTCCATTACTTGAAACATCTCAGTTTTTACTGTGTTCCATTATGCTAATATCACTCAATTTTGTAAATTGAAAATTACAGATAACAAATAATAATAAATTAAATTTTCGTATTAATACCGAATCATATTTAAATTTATTTAAATTAATCAATCTCCATAGCTTCGCTCCCTTGGGACGTTTTTGTTCCATTTTGTAAATTCCTGCTTGTTACATTTTTTTGCCGATTTCATGTGTAATGGAAGTCAGATAAATTGACAACTTCTAAACCGCATTTTTATTTATTTTCCTCTGTTGCGTTTCAATGTGTTACTACAAAATATTTTTTGCATTCTAAATATTAATGTATTTATGCATTATTTACAGAGTTACTATTACGATGAACAATACAGAACTAAATCGAGCTTACTTTTCTATTGCACACTGGCTATGTTATGCTAATAGCGCTGTGAATCCAATTATTTACAATTTTATGAGTGGTAAGTATTGAATTTTATATTGTATGTATTATTTACAATTAATTTCTTTTGTGTTTTTGTTTGAATAATGTAGTTTACAATAAGTAATTATTACTCCTTTAACCTCTCTAACAAATCTACTCTATTAGACTTTTTAATTTTGTTTTATATATCAGAATCGTGACATTGTCTAATTAGTGGAGCACGCAAAGAGGCTCTACAGGTTTTTTTAGATACAATTAAAAATGTTTAATTAAGCTATAGAAAAACCTAAATGTTTCCTTTAATTTCAGAAATTAATTTTAAAGTTGCAATTTTTCACATACAAGTCAGTGTTCTACCCATTCTGTTGACGGTGCGTGTGCTTAACGTAAACAAGTGCAACAATGAATTTTAGTGAGCGGAATTAATATTATGTAATAAATTTATTTTAAATTGAATTTTTCTATTTAAGAGTTTAGCTGAATTTGATTTATAAACAGATTTCCGTCATTGCCCATGAATTTTGAATTCCAGTAGCTTTTAACCTTTACTTGAATATATTGCAGATAATAATAAAATGAAGAGATTAAACTACAGTGGAACTTTTACATATTAATAAATCGAATCTAGTATTAGTGGGCATAGCCGGCCGTGAGCGCCGTTGGAGCGACTTTAGTGATGTTTTTAATCATTAATAAGTATAGGCGGAGCTAACCTTATGGATACTTAACCAATAAGAAGATGGTTACGTCCTGATTATTAAACGTGTCGACTCCTAAAGTAAAGATCTCCTGGTTGTAGTCCAAATGGAGCAAACACTTTATTCTAACTATCTACCTTCGGCAGGCAATGGCAAACCACCGAGGTAATCTACCTTGAAGACTGTTTACAATGTGAAGTAGTTAATTAAAACACAGCCAATATTGCAGCTCTACTGTAGATGTGCTTAACCAATCACGAGGTCCTTCTGAACAATAGAATGTAGCCCAGAATCCGGCTCTACGATTTTGACTCAACATCAAAATGAATTTCTTTAAGAAAGGAAAGCTGCTGTAAATATTTATCATGAGAACTGTTAGCAGTGGCGCAGCCAAGATTTCAATTTTAATTTTGAGGATAAGGCAAAAATTTTTTGGAAAAAAGGGCGTGGTCATCTTATTGTCTGGCCCCTGGGGGCCCGAGAATGCCAGACCGAAATTAACTGGCTTGGCTGTAGCTATTACCAACAGAGCCGGAACTAGGGTATAATGCGCCCGTGGTGACTTTGATACTTGGGCTTCTACCGGGAGATCTTGGAGGCACACCCTAGCATATATTTAAGCATATAATTTTCAAGGTCAAGCGCTCTATTGTAAAGTTAAAAAATCGCGATACAAAAATATTTTCTCAAAAAAATAGGTTTAAAGAAGCAAATTTATTTAAAAAATATGTTAAAGGATTAAGCACGCAGCAGCAGGTAGTTGATCTACGCGTGGTAAAGGCCACATGTATCCTGCTAATCTTTTATTATATTTTATATTCTAGGATTTTATCCGTTTTATAGATTTTATTAAATTTAATTTTAAAATTGAAAATTTGGCGCCCCTTAACTAGCTTGCGCCCGTGGCGGACACTTATCTCGCCACGCCCTAGTTCTGGCTCTGGCTACCAACAAGCAACAAGTACCTACACTAAAAACATTACCTAACTACAATCATATCGAACAGTCAAACACAATAATTTTTTTATTTAAAAAAATTTTTCATTACGCCGGTAAAAAAACGATCATTATCAAAAAATCATCATTAAAAAAACGGAAGAGTGTCTGGGGAGGCTATAGCCCTCTAGCCCCCTTTGGCTGCGCCACTGACTGTTAGTATACAATACATAGGTGATATCTAAAGACACACATCGATTCCGAAGAATTTTTTTGTCAGTGTAGGTTGTATCCGCGCGGCTTATTGGAGACAATATTTATGTCAGTTGAAGAGAAGGAAATTTTATTCGATGAAAAAATGAAATAAAAATCTATAATAACAAAGGCGGTGCTCATTTAAAATGTAGATATAAAACATGGATCTCTCGCCAGATAAAAAAATGTGTAAGAAAATGAAATGACATTTTTGAGAAGAACAAAATTACACATCTTCATAAATGCACAGATTTTGGAATGCAGATAAAAATCGGAGTCGGACAATTGAACGCGGCCGGTTGAGCGCGGCCGTTTGAACCCAGAGACGTTTGAATGCAGAGACGTTTGAACATGAGGAAGTTTGAACGCAGGGACGTTTGAACTATAGAAATTTGATGCAATTTCACCCCCTCTGTTAAGTTTAAATTTAATAGAAATTGTAGACTTCATCGATGATCAAAGGGTCTTGTAATCCGACATGTAGATTACACTGGGTTCGGTTAGGGTACGTATGTATGTAGACTGCACCGATAGTCAGTAAGTAAGGTACTTACTCTAAGTTAATCCTTTAGTCCACATTGAGTGAGATCCGCACTCCTTTCCTGGTAACACACTTTCCCGAGTGGGACCGGTCTAGAGGGAAACTTTTAATGAGTATGGCGTTTGTTAAAACGGCCTGGAGCTTCCGGAGCGGAGGGGATGGTTAATTTTGACAAATGCAACCACGGTCAATCTCGGATCCACCCTAAATTTTTTTTACAATTTAAGCGTCCTTACGTAATTTATGGACGCTCCTTTACTAAAGTAGCCTGAATTATCCCCCCCCCCCCTCAATAACAAATTTTAAGTATTAGTTTCGAGGTCAGGGCTTATTAGGGGCAATAGAGAATTGTTGCACTTATGCCCGTACTAATAGTCACGGATCAATCCGAGACTCAAAATAATTCTAGAATTTACCAATGAGATTACTGGAATTTAGACCGTATCGTAGCAATAGGTGTTATTTCGAGAATTGATCTCTTTACTCGGATTAATCCATGACTATTAGTACGAGCATAAGTACGGGCATAACTAAGCTGTTTAAACATTTCATATTAATCTAAATTAATAAAAAAATAAATTTCATATTAATTAAATATTATATTTAAAAAATATATAATAAGAGGGGAGGAGTACAATTGCAATTAATTTCTTGCGTTCAAACGTCCCTGAGTTGAAATCTCTCTGCATTCACACGGCTGCGTTCAGCCGGCCGCGTTCAACCGGTCGCGTTCAACCGGTCGCGTTTAACCGGCCGCGTTCAACCGGCCGCGTTCAACCGGCCGCGTTCAAATGTCTTAGACCGGATAAAAGCGGCTTATAAACTAGTTGGGTAGGAATACAAAAAGTGCTGATCGCAAAAGCAAGCGACATATATAAATATTATCAACGACCTCGCAAACACTCGTTTTTTTATTTTTCTAATTAAGTACATAAAAAAATAGGCAAAAATGCCATTTGTGAACTGAGATTTTCTCTTCAAAACCGCAGGATAAATCGTCATTAATTAATTATTATTAATCAGTTTTATGCTAAATATTTTTTATTTCCATAAGTAACACGTACGTTTGTGCTAAATAAAGCATATTATACAGTTTTTCAATAAATATGCAGCATACGATACCGAATGTATTCATTTCCTATCCATTAGCATTACATCAACTGATGTCAGAGGGGTTGTTACAATCTGTGACTGCTAAATATATTTTTTTAATTAAAAGTTATTTACAACTTTTTAGTTCAATGAAATATTTAAAAAAATTTTAAATTCATTATTTATAAAATAAAAGAATAATTTCGGAAAAACTATGGCAAAACATAAGCCAATCAAATATACCTTCAGCATAGCTATAACTACAATTTTATTTTTAATTTTAAAATGAAAACCCAACACAAAAATTTAGAAAGTTTTCGGCAAATTTGAATATCGAAATATAATTTATTTATGTTTAAATTCTAATATAATAATAAAATAAACATTTATTCAAATTTTCGTAATGAAAATATAAAGAACCAGACACCGTATAAATCAAATTGCAAAAGTCAACTATATGACATCAAGTTAAACCGGCCTAATTGGATGTGCTTGGAAAGTCTCTTTAAATTAATTCCTTTCAAAACTGACTGAAATTTAAAATTGTTTGATCTGCCTTTAATTAAATTGTAATATAAGTTAGAAACTTATCTACACTTTAAAAGTTGTCTTAAATGTTTTTAATTTTGCTGGACCTGTCTATGTTTTTCGATAAATAAAAGATGTAAGCTCTCTTAAATCCATGAACGATTTTGAATAAACTGCGAAAGTGCCTCTTCACAATTTTCATATTTTCGTATTTGAATTGATATAAAGCAAAAATTCTACTTACGTCTCATTTAAAATTTATTATTAAGTAAAGAGCATTGTGATCTAAAATTTTCAATATTCATTGGTTTTTTAAAATTCATAAGCCGCAATATTTTTATTTCAAAAATATTCTATATTATCAAGAGCAACATCGTTCGCAAAATATTAAAAATATATTTTACGATGATTTCTGCTACATTTTTAAAGATGCCTTGATTGGCGTATTCAAGTTTGAAAATCTACTAATATATATTTTTTCCACTCGGCTTACATCAATTCCAAGAAGAAAATAAAATTATTTCTTTCGCATTTAAATTTATTGACAGTCAGATTTTCAAAATTATTGCTAAAACTAAGAGCTGTTTGCAGCAATCCCTGTTACCCTGTTCACCCGCTTAACGAAGTTAATTTGAGGATAAAAAAATTAAGTTATTTTATTTTGTATTTTGTGGTAATCCCGTGTTGAAGAACTTAAATTGAGCAAAAATTATAGATAATTGTTTTAATTTTAGTAAAAAAATCATACTGCAAGTTGCTTTTTATTATTAATTAGCAGGAGTTGTTACGACTTAATTCTTTCAGCTGGCTTCAGCTAAAATCTGAAGAAAGCAATAATCGATTGCTAAAAGTGAAATTTAATACAAATAATAATTATTAGATAATTTCGTTTTCCAAACAGAATAAAATCGATTAAGTTTCAATTTGATCTAATTTTTAAGATAACCTCAGTTGAACTAAACTATTTGCAGTTTTTACTCAAGTATTCATACAGCAAACCACATCAGTGACTTTCTGTTACCGCTAGTTGATTATAGAGCGGAAATTCCGAGTTCGAACATCGAACTTTTAGCAGAGTTTCCTAAAGAACTAGAGCGGTCTGTGGTTGGAATAATTTGTATATCTATTTAGTTCGACGGAGTTGTATCCGAGAACTAAAATTCGCTAAAATAAGGAAACCTTGAACTATTTATATCATAATAATCCACCCTATTAATACCTCACTTTAATTGTGTTTACAAGCTTGAAATTATCTTGCGCTGCTAACCAATGCATTTACCTAACAAGAATTAAAATTATCTTTACCTGCTTGCTTCTTCCAAATAAACAACTACAATATTAATTTTTCAAAGTTATTAATCGATATTTTTAAAAACAGGAAAATTTCGAAAAGAATTTCGGCGTGGCTTTGAACATTGCTGTCAACGCACGACTAATAACCACCGAGGCTATCAGCTGAGTAATTTATGCCCTCAAACTAAAGAAAGAGATTCTGGTCTTGCATCCAGATCACAATCTCATTCGTCTAAAAAAATATTGACAGAAGTAAGAAGATTAGATACTTTAGAAAGATTTGTACCAATCCATACGTCAAGACCACCAAGCGAGAAAACTAAAAACACACAGATCAATGTTTGATTTTATTTTTTAGCGACACGATTTTGTGTACAATATTACAAACAATCTATTAATAATTATTAAGAATAAATATTTAATTTTAAGTTTTTTAGTATAGTAGCGTTCGTTAGGTATACTTTTATCAATGTAGTTTACTTTTATTTTAGTACCTAATTATTTTTTGAAATAAAATCAGTCGTATATTTTCAGTGTTTTATTATCACAAAAACATTTTGCCAATTAAAATATGCATGATGCAACTAAAAATGTTATTTTGCCACTTCAAGTTATTTAAATTTATTCGTCGCCGCGCATTTTATTGGTAAAATGTTTGAAATACAAATTATACCTTCAATATTTTAATTTTGATTTTTCTTAGGTAAGTTCCGTAAAGAATTTGGAGTCGCATTCTATAGCTGTTCTCATCATGAAAACTTCAGATCACGTAGAAATAATACTCTTTCCGCTACGTACATTTATCGTTTCAGTTCAACGCACAGTTGCAGGACCAAGACAGAAAATATTCCTATGAATGTCATGGGACAAAATGAAAATAAAATAAATGTGTAAAGTAACAGTAGGTTCATAGTCTAGATATACCAAAACATATAATGTATATATAAGCAGTTTCTTTATGTATAAAATATAATTAAAACTTCCTAGTTTAAGTCTGCAATATTCCACATTATATTGTAAGTATTTTCACTTATTATTTTTTCATTGTTAATTTAAAATTTCAATGGTAAAGTTGCACAAATCACGAGTAAAGTATTGAAAGGTAAACAGCACGCGGTGGTTCCTCTTTGATAGTTTTCTAAATATTCTACAAGCTTTTTCAAATAATTTTTATTCCATTCAATATTTTCTTCTGCCTTTTCAGTGGCCAGCTCAAATAATTTGCTTTCTGATTTAAACTTGTTCGATAACTCTCGTAGCTAAAATGTTCTTGGAATAATTTTTCGATCGGCAAACTGTTGCAATTTACTCACCTGGTTAAGCTGTTTTTGGTCTGTTATTCTCGATCCGGCGTCTATTAAAATATCTTTCATGTTGTTTTTTCCAACGCTGAGGTATAGAGTTTCAAAATTTAACGAGATATAGTTCAATGCAATCTCTAACCCGGTTCGTTCTCTCGCCATAATTGAGAGTAGTACAGTTACAATATTATGGTATGCGCTTCTTTCGGTAAAATCTAAAAGCCTACAATATTACGAATGAAAAAATTTACAATATATAATTTTCGCTATCCGGCCCAGAGTTTTAGTATCTACCTATTTAGTAGTTTTTTGTCGTTGCTGCAACCCAATGCATAAAAAAGATTACTTTTTAAAATAGGCTTGTCAGTTTCATTATACTTGGAAAATAAAAATTCCCATCTTCTTTCATTCGAGTTTTTCACAACGGAGCACATTACGTGTTTTTCTAAATACTCGGGTAACGCCAACCCGCGTCTCCAATTTTTATACATAGACAACGCATCGGATTTACATTTTTCCTGGTTCAATTGAGATAACCAGGAAAAAGCAAGTTCGGTTATTAATTTGTCTTTAAGTTTTCGAGCAGGGTGTTTTAATCTTTTGTGACGATTGTAGATTTTACTTATAACGTTTTCTACAAAGTCCTGCAATGTTTAAAGTATAAATAAAATATCACCTACGGATATTTTAGAATAAAATTCTCACCTGTAACAGCAGTTCTGCTATGGTACCAGAAACTCTTTTCTCCAGGTCATCTAGGGTGCTTCTCAATGCACGCAAGGCACCGTACTCCGTTTCTCTCTTTAAAGCTTCTGTAATCCTAAACGGTATTGCTAGATCTATCAATCCCATGCTAGCAACAGCAAAAGAATCATAAATTAATTGAACCCGGTTTAATTGATCGATAGAGTGAAGATTATGCTTAAGGGCGTGTATTATCATCATCCAATTATTCGTGTCGTAATTCACACGATAATAATCTGTACAAATTTAACAGTTATGAAAAATAGAAAAAAAAACAGTAATAATTTTCCTACAAGCTTGTTTTTTATTTATAATTAACCAGTCGTCTTTGGATAATTCTTCAATATTTACTATTTTTGTTCTATTTTCTAACCAGTGAGTCGGAACGGTGTTATTAAAGGAAGGATTGCTTCTGGTTGCATAATTAATAGGAATTGTCCAAATAGACTCTGAGAATTCGTTGAGATTAAAACTGAATTTTTGCTAAAATAAAATAAAATTTCATCAATAATTCATGTTGTCCAGAAAAAATTGATAAATATTTGAGCAGAATAAGTCCAAGTCTTAATTTTTTTAATGTAGGATTTTGTCCTGTTATTATCATTATCTACAAGTTTTACATTAGGCACTCTTGGTTCTGTGAATACTTCAATAATATTCTAGTATGGTGCTAACCTGGCTGGAAGCTTGGCCTTTATATCACAGCAGTATAATCCGAGCGACCCTACATTGAACCACGGTTTCTTGCTTCGTAACCCGCCGATTTAAGCTTTACAGCCACTCTAAAGTTATTTTACTTAAAGTAGCAGGATTGCATAATGTATTGGGGCGTGAGTCATAAATAAATGTTGTTTTTAAGATAATCATATTATTAATCAATTAAGTACCTACTTAGACAAGGTTATCAGCCTAGTAAGTTAGCTGAACAACAACTGCTGATTGTAAGATGCTCGGTTCGAATCTGAGGACAGTCTAAAACTTTTATATGACCGTCTCCGTGCTTCGGAGGGCACGTAAAGCCGGCGGTCCCCCTGGGTTGACGATTGCCGCCGTCAACTATTAAAAACAGGGTTACAGGCATTCCCAACCCGGTTTAAGCAGCCGTGAGGTCTTAATGCCCAAATATTTCTCGAAAGAGAAAGAGGCCGATAGTCCAGGAGTGGACTGAAAGGCCGATGAAAGAAGAAAAAACGAATTAAGTACCTAAACCATTTAGTGCAGGAAAAATTAAGTTTTTAGTATTTATTAATTATAGACAGGACTCTTATCATTGAAAATGGTAAAAAGGCTTATAAATAATGATCGTAAAAGGAAATAATGCAAGCTTGAGGGTGATAGGCTTAGAGGGAGTTGGAAGGGTGTGAAAAATAGATTCTTGCTTTTTTTTGACGAAACTTGACGTTCTATCAAAAAATGTCCTACAGAAAAGTTGTAGGATTTTGTAGGATCAATTTTCCTGAAAAATTGTGAAAAATGCGAAAATACGATTTCTTTTGCTTTTTATTTTTCTTTTTTCTTTTCTTATTTTGCTATTATAACTATTATTATTATCATTGCAATGCATACATAGTTACAGATGTACAAAAAATATGAAAAAATAAATAATACTATGCCAGTCTTTTGCCTTTTTCGCAAATTATCTTGCTCTTCATCGTCATCCAATGCTGGAATATGTTGGAATATATTTCTTCTTCATCTTCTTGAAACATTTTTTTAAGATCATTGAATTCTTCAGCTAGCAATTCATTTCTTGGGCTTAAGCATAGGTTCGGCTGTTCCATTTCCGTGGAACTGCCTTGTAAGTCAATTAAATCTTGCACTAATTTCTCAATGTTTGATCAATTTTCCCGACATTTTGTGCATAAAATAATGATAGTTATAATAGGAAAAAGTTAAAATCGTAGTTCTTATTGACTGACAGATCAGAAGAAAGAGCTTTCGTGATTATTAAGACATAAAAAAAAATTATTTCAGAAGTTTCCTCAAAACTCAGTTTTATTTTTGTTGAAATTTAAAATAAAACATAAAAACAGTATTTTTCGCACTTTTCTCGGAAGTCTGACAGATTTTTTTCATAATCTACAGCTTTTGTATTAGATATTTTTCGATTCTAAGACCAAAAATGATTATTTTGTGTACTTATGTTAAGCTTTGTTGTTCCAATTTAATGTTTATAGCATTACTGTAAAAAAATTAAGTTTTGGGTCAAACAATGACAGACAGTGTCTTTAGAATAGTTTTCCATACAATAATTGAATGGTGTAATAAGTTTTTCAATTTTCTTAAAAATTCTAACAAATTATGAACAATTACTGAAAAATTCATTGTTGCAGAAGTTATTTTAAAGTTTTTTCAATTTTTGAGCATGTTGTTAAATAGGAACTACTATTTTTTATTATTGCATCAAAAAGTACATTTAAAAACAAATAGAAATGAGCACCGGAAAAACTCTGTAGGATAATTTTTCACCACTGAATTTATTTAAAAAAACTGACTGAAAAACTGAATATCTCAAAAACTTTTAGATTTCTTTATGTAAAAATATTTGTGCTTACTTAATACATAAGGAAGCCCGTTTTCACAACATTTCATAAAAATTGAATTATTTAAAAAAAATCGATTTTTTGCAATTTTCACATTTTTCACGAAAAATTTGAGGTCATAGTAAAAAGGGACTCTTATGAAAGTTGTAGATTTTTTAACATCTACAACTTTTCTGTAGAACATTAAGTTTCGCCCCTGTAAGCTTATCACTTCCAAGCTTGCATTATTCTTTTTTACGTTGATTATAATTTGCCTGCACTAACTGGCTTAGTTACTTAATTTTTCTTTTTCTTCTTTCATCAACATTTCAGTCCACTCCTGGATTTGCAAAAATTTGCAAATTTGTAAAAAAAGACATAGTATTATTTACTTTTCATTTACTTTTTACATCTATAAATATGTTTGTAATAATAATAATATTTATAGTAGGAAAAAAAGACAAAAAAAGAAAAATATAAAACCAAAGAAATCGTATTTTCGCATTTTTCACAAAAATTTTGAGATCATTTTGAAAAGTGACTTTTTATGAAAGTTGTAGATTTTTTTGTGATCTGCTACTTTTCTGTAGAACATTTTCTGAAAAAACATTAAGTTTCGCCGGAAAACGCAATAATATATTTTGCACTCTCTTTTACTCCCCCCCCCCCCAATTAACCCGATTAAACCCTCGGGCTCGCATTTTATTTGTTTACGTTTATTATAAGCCCATTTACCATTTCCAATGATAAAAATGCTGTCTACAATAATTAATAATGGTTTTGGCTTTAAATCAGTTAATCTGCTTGAACTAATTAAGAACCTTTCGTGTATATTTTATACAGTATACAGGATGGTGTAAAAGAAACTAAATGCTTGCTTATTGAACATATTGTAGTCTAGTCATTATATACATTTGGAAATGAAAATGAACCGACAACGCTAAATTTTTGATATGACGTGGGGGCCCTAGAAAAGCTTTACTTCAAATTGTCGACCAAGATTTCCTATGTGCATTTTCCGCCATTTTGAAAAAAGGGATAATTCAGTTTTTTTACAATAACTCGGTTTGCTTTTGACGCTTTAGAATTTAGGTCCATACATTTTCTACCTATTGTTCATGGTTACCGAGATATCAATGGGAAAATGCAAAAATTAGATAGTAAAATTTGTTTTTTTGCCATTTTCTCTTTTCTCGCGATAGATATCAAAAACATGTCTATTATGAAACTTTTAGAGCATGTTCAGACTTATAATTTTTTTTTTTCCTTTGACCAAAATTACGATCACTAGCTCTTGCAAATTTGGTAAGTCCGTGCCCCGTTTCGATTTAGCCGCTCGCACGGTTGTATATGCACACGTCAAACCGGATGAAAGGTTGTTAGGGGAATCATTGGGATACAAAACAAATAAATAAACCAGACAAATTATGGAACAAACACTTGAAATTTATTGAATAAATAATTTTTTGTGTAATAATTAAGGGTCCCGCTTTTTTTATATTTTTCGTCGTTTCGATGGTCCTGGCTGAAAAAGTTTTTCCGAGGTTAACTCTTTGAGTTGTGGAGACTCTCGCACCGCAGGAAATGATGCTGGGATGGTCGAAAGTCATCATCGTCGTCGTCGTCGCTGAATAGAATGTCAACTCTGGCGATGTTGTTGCATGTTTGCCCACTACAATGCAGGCAAATAACGGAGCAACTAAATACTGCTTATCTGCACCCACAAGGAGCTTCACATTCTCCTTTACATTTGCGCGAATTGAGTTTTAAAAGTACAGGTGGAGCGGGTTCGGCTGTGGTATAAATTGGTTCCAGCCCGTAAATAGTCTGTCGCCAACCCCATTCCTGAAGATCTTTGAAAAATTCGAGCCACGTTTGTACTTGTCCGGAAAATGTGTTGGCGGACTGCGCTTTTTGTTGGTGGGAGTAATGAGAGGTGATTCACTTATTTATCACCGCCATATACTCGTAATGTGATGAGGAATCGCTCTCCAGTAAAAATAAGAACCTCCAGATCAACCTCTTCATGCTTAAATAATTCTACCGCTGACTGTAGCTTCGGATTCTTCTCGAGAGTGTTGATAAATTTCGACTTTTCGATATTATAAAAAACGACGTGGTGTCGCAACCACTGAAAGCATGAATTAAAAGAATGTTCTCAAGAACAGACTTGTCATGATTGAAACTATTCGGAGAGTATAGCTTTGCTGGTGTATTGCCTTTAGCGATTTTGCGAAAAAATATATTTATTTTGTCCTGTGCAAGTAGTACCCTTTCCGAAGTTTTTGTATCTGCGAGTCTCATGTCTTCTTCTTCAAGAACTTCTTCAGCCAGGACCATCGAAACGACGAAAAATATAAAAAAAGGGAGATCCTTAGTTATTATTTTTGACCACAAAAAATTATTTGTTCAATAAATTTCTTGTGTTTGTTCCATAATTTGTCTGATTTATTTATTTATTTTGAATCCCAATGATTCCCCGAACAACTTTTCATCTGTTTTGACGTGTGCATATACTACAACCGTGCAAGCGGCTAAATCGAAACGGGGCACGCAATCGACTTTGTTGCGCCCTAGAGATCGTTATTTTGGTCAAAGGGAAAAAATAAAAAACTAAATTGTAGGTCTGAACACGCTCTAAAAGTTTCATAATAGACATTTTTTTAATATCTATCGCCAGAAAAGAGAAAATGGCAAGAAATAAAATTCTAAAATTTGAGTGTTTCCTTTTGAATATCAAAACTTATCTTTCCCAGTTTTCTTTTGAGTTGTAATAATCAGTTCTAAAAATGATTTTTCAGCAGTTGACTAAACTGTAACTTAATATTAGTAATCTGCCAGATTTACCCTAGTAAATTTTTTATTTAAGCTATTAAATCCACTCAAGTTCTACGCTCCACTTTTAGCACCAGATAAACGGGAGTAATAAAAAGTTACACTGATAATGTGACTTTGACTCTAAATTTGTTTTCAGCGCAAGACGAAATAATAATTGCAGCAAACTGTGGTATAAACTTACCTGTGTAAACAAAACCTTATGCATATTATCAATATCATAGTTTCTTCTTACATTAACCAATGGAAATCCGCTTTGATTATCCCACGTCGACATTATTTCGAATACTTTTAAGTTTTTCATTGATTTTGCAGTCTTTTTGTCTAAACATTCTTGCATGGTATCGTACAAATCTGCAGGTACCACTGTATCAAAACCACTGAAAATATCTGTTTTACAGTAATTATTATAATATTTTCATTTGTTATGGTACTACTAGCTGTTTTATAAAATGTCAAAAAAATTGTTAATTTTAACTTCCTATAAATTGATAAAAGGAATATCGGGTTTGCGGACACCAAATAAAACTACAAATGTTATATCGTCGACGTTTTGAAGGTATAATATTCCTTCATCTTCAAGACTAGAAGAAAGAAAATTTGGTGTCCGCAAACCCGATATTCCTTTTATCAATCATTCCATCGGACGAGAATTTTTCTTTCTATTCCTATAAATCTTCTAGCTAACCATGAACAACAATATTTGTCAACTAAATAAACTTACTAGTTGTTTATGTAGTTGCCTATACCTTTATGAAAATTTTTGGGGTTCACGATTGCTTGCAACATTTGAATAATTGCTGCGCCTACAAATGGAAAAAAATATTATTTAAAGAAAAAAAATTAGACGAAAGAGTAATTAAATAAAAATTTCGACTAAATAATACTTACCTTTAAAATATGAAATTAAACCAAATATGTCTGAAATTTGTTGGGGTGTTTCAACAAAATGAGTTAAAGGTTGACTGGATTTGAGATAATCGTAACGCATTGCATTATTAAGTTCATGAGTAAATATAATTTCCTTTGCGTTCCATTCGGGGTACAACTAAAAGTATTTTTATTCAAATTATTTCAGATATTCAATTCGATTTGGGTCCACCTCATCTACAACTGCATAAGAAGTGTATACGCAGAAACCTTCGTTCAACCAGGTGTAGGTCCACCATTCTATGGTTACTAAGTCTCCAAACCATTGATGACAAATTTTATGTGCTAATGTAATGGTCATTTGTTGTTTTATACTTGTTAGTGTGTTATTAAGTCCCATCACCATGATTTCTCTAAAATTATATTGTCATTACTGATGATAAAATTAAAAATTATAATATTTCTACTGGTAAGGAATGAAACCCCAAGCGTCCATATCGGGATTGTAAAATGATGGAAGAGCCACGTGCTGTAGTTTACTTAAAATGTACTTTGCATTACATATTTTTTCATAACGTAGAAGAATACGATCCGCAATATGAAGAAAATAGTGTTCTGCACCTTGCTTTATATATTCCGGTTTTCCTATAGCCGTATTTACTCCGACTCTTCTTGATTGTTCCAGCTGCGATACTAAAAAGGATACTGAATACGTAGACATTCTCTCGCCCTCCTCAAATTCGTCCATCTCTAGATTTTTACCAATTTTCCTTAAAACATAATTTAATATAACATTTAATATTTTAGCAATTAAAACTCACTTCGTGCTTATAATAATATTGTTAGAAACTGAAAAATAATTTTTTGGTCTAATAATGCGAACTTTAAACATTGCTTTTAGAGCTGGTTCATCAAAACACGGAAAAGCATACCTAGCAAAGGTAGGTTGAAAATTGGTAACTGCATATGGGCTGAAAATAATATGAAATGACAAACACAAATGTCACGTGCATCTTGTAATGCTTACACCATTGTATTATTTCGGTCTGGATAACTGTCCGAATAGAAACCAATAAAATCCTGTTCCAAAGATCCTTGAAAATTGGATATACTTAAAATGTACCCGTCCACAGGAAGTGTCTTCTTGAGGGAAATTTTATAAAATTCTTGATCTGGTGTTCCAAAGTTACCGGCATCTTTGATATCAATTAATTTATCCAAGTTTTCGATGAGAGTTAAGTTTATATTGTCTACAGTTATGTTTAAATTCTTTTGATGAAGGATTATTTCGTTAATTGGCTCTTCAACGGCAATTTTAATCATTACTGACCCAGTAAAAGTTCCTTCGGTAAAATTGGGAGCCATGGTGATTGTGTAATGTATGGGATTCACACTTCCCGGTAATAAGTATTCAGAACGATTTCCTATTGATGACTGACCAAAACAAAGAAATAGCCGTATATATATGATTACAAATACAAACATTGCAAAGTAATATATTTTTCTGGATAAATATATTTAACAGCAAATTATAAATCAAGCAAATCTATTTACAATTTAGTTAAATCTGCTATATCACATTTTATGTTATATTACTATCATTTTGATGTGCGTCAATATTTAAAAACAAATTTTGAAAGTATGACACTTGATAAAGAAGTACGACATAGTAATTTGTATTGTTTTGTACATTTTTCTCTCTACCTTTAGATGGGGTATGGTAAACTGTGCCAAAAACATACCTGAAAGTGGTAAACTGGGTCAAATGTAAATTTCACAAAAATTTTAAATTTTATTTTATTAAAATTTAAATTTTTTGCTGGTAATTAAAATATAATTTTTTTTTTGTTATTGATATTTAAAAATTTCCTTAATAAATAAATACGAGTATAAAAGAAAGAAGTAGTAGTAGGGACGAGTAGAATAAAGCTGAAAGCGGCGGAACATCCGATGGAAACACCGCATCGAGTTATGAAAACGTGTTTGGATCAGAAGCAGTCTTTCACTATGATTCTGAAAACATCCGATTTGCAATGTGCTAAAAAGAATGTTTATAATCTACGGCGTAAAAGTATGGATACGCTACCAAAGGATAGTGAAAACTAGCCAAAGGGAAAATTTTCTTACCCTTCATGATCCCGATTCTAACATTGTCACATTTTTCTGCGCTACAAATTTGAATGCTTTGGTGGTGGCGGAAGCTATATAAATGGATGGTACTCTGGTCTTCTACTCTGATATTCCATTATCTTTGTGTGTTCAATGTGTTTAATGTGTAAATTTAATGTGTAAGTTTGATTTACCTAAAAGAGACTGATGCCCAGTTTCTTCACTAAAATCATCCTATAGATATCCGATAGCCAGGAAATAAGTATAGATAAATATGACAGAACTAAAATACAACAATAATACGTTCTGTCATGTTTCTCTATACATATTTCCTGTCTATCGGATATCTATAGGATGATTTTAGTGAAGAAACTGGGCATAAACCTATCGTTAAAGCTTTGAAGAAGAATGTTATGAAGTAACATGTTGAGGAGTAAAATTATTTGGTTTTAGATAAATAGGTTCAAGTTAGATAGTTTAACCTGAACCTAACCTGAATCTAAATCTGAACCTAAACTTGAACCTAAACCTGAACCTAAACCTGAACCTAAACCTGAACCTAAACATAAACATAAACCTAAACCTAAACCTAAACCTGAACCTAAACCTGAACCTAAACCTGAACCTAAGCCTGAACCTAAGCCTGAACCTAAGCCAGAACCTAAACCAGAACCTAAACCTGAACCTAAACCTGAACCTAAACCTGAACCTAAACCTGAACCTAAACCTGAACCTAAACCTGAACCTGAACCTAAACCTGAACCTGAACCTGAACCTGAACCTAACCTAAACCTGAACCTAACCTAAACCTAAACCTAAACCTGAAGCTGAACCTGAACCCAACCTAAACCTGTGTTATGCCGACGTTTTTAAGTTGAATTAATTTTACGGTTATTATGCATTTACGAGTGCATAGGGAACGTTCTGAATTAGGTAGGGGTTCGCCTGGACACCAAGCGCTTAGATCGTCTAGGGGAAATTGAAGCTAAACCGTTGACGATAGCACTTTGCAATTGCGGTTCGGGCATTAATTCAATATTTTGTTATACATGAAAAATTAAGTTAGTGCGGGCTATTAGTTTATTGATGATGCTCTTTAAACTCGCGCATAACTATGTTCTAGCCAGAATTAGGCGCTAGGTGAATTGGTGCCCAGTAAATTGGTCCCCGGTAATTTGACCCCGGCAATTTGATCCCCGTGGAAAATTGACCCCCGGTAATTTGATCCCCGGTAATTTGACCTCCGGCATTTTAACCCCCGGTAATTTGACCCCCTGAAAATTTGATCACCTGGCAAATAGATTACCGGAAATTTGATCCCCGCCATGGACTTAGTCCATGACTCTCGCTAATTTCGTCCCCGGTATAATTCACCCCAGGTAATTTTACCCTTGGTAATTAGATCTCCTGATAAATTTCACCTCTTGGTAGTTAGGTTTCACTAAAATTTTTAAAATGGTAAAGTGGGCCAAATGCAAATTTGGACCCATGTCTGCGCACAGATCTACCTTCTCGCACGGATCTCTCTTTTATGAGCCATCTCGTTAAAATATAACTTAAACTAACACTAACCTACATAACCGACCCGTGCCTGCGCACAGATCTACCTTTTCGCTTTTTATACCATAAACAAATTGAATCATTTTTTAACTACCAACAAAAAAAATAAATTTCTTTAAATTTAGCTTGCTTGAAAATTCATTTCCAAAATTTTAGTAAAATTTGCTTTTGGCCCAGTTCACCATTTTTAATATTTTAGTAAAATTGACGATATTACTTGGAGATGAAATTACCTTGTGATCAAATTACTGGGGATCTAATTATCAAGAGGAGAAATTACCGGGAGTAAAAATACCGGGGTGAAATTACCTGGTAATTAAATTACCGGGGATTTAATTATGAAGAGGTAAAAATTTTTTTTTTAATTTTAGCTTAAGCAGGGAGGAGGAAATCTCGTACCAGACACCATCGTCAACTACGATGGTAGTGTCAGACTTTCACTGACTAAAACCTCCCCCTTCCCCGACTTACTGATCACGAGAATTCGTCGTGAGGCATTACTTTCGTGTCATGCGGGTGGTATCTTCAGTATGATGTTCCTGCTGTCGCCGTTTGCAGATGTTGTTCGTCCGTTATTTTCGCATCTGGTGATTGGGATTTGTGTTTTGGTCCTAGTTGGTTTACCATCCCTGGCATCCGAATAGAGCACGGCAGGCCTCCATGGGGGCCGAAATGTTTCCACATGCTCGGCCGGCTCATATGTGGCCTTGGCACGTCCACGCTCCATCCACCCGTTCAGGTATTCCTGCAGTGGCCGTGACACAACTCCTCGGTGTTTTGGGGGCTGTTTCTGAAATGTCTCGAACTTTGTCGGAGAGAAGTCCTTGGCTTCGGCTGCCCGCTCAATCCTCTTCTTTTTACGTCTTTTGTGAAAGTTCCAGCTGTCTCCGTTGGGTTATTATGTATCTGCTGTTTCTGTTTCTGGTGTGTGGATGAACTGTGCGGGACCCCCAGCCCGTTCCCATCTCTTGTATTCGGGCAGGGTATCTCGGCAGTGTCCACCAGGGGCGCGAGTCCACTGCGAGCTCGGCCCTACTGTGGGGACTCCATTCCTTGCGCTCGATCGGGGTATTCTCGGCGGTGTCCGCGACACAATTTCCACGTTTCCGCTGCGTCTTGCGCGGCCTTTGCAGAGCATGTCGGCCTCTCGCGTTGGCCTTGCAGACTTTCCTCCTCCACCAGGGTTGGTTACCCGATCTCAGAGAGTCCTCCACAAGTTACCAAGGACCACCACGAGGAGGTGCGAGTAGGGCTTTGACCCCCTTTTAAATTTAGGTTAACTTACGATTGAAAAACTGGGCCTAACAAAGTTAAAAATTCAGGGTTTTTTTTATTATAGCAATAAATTAGGAATAACTGTAAAAATTTGTGAATAAAAAGCTAAAAATTCTCCATAATACTGATTTTGTATGGAAAAGCTAACATTTCCAGCTTGACACCAAATAATAAATTATTTGCACAGTTACTAAGAAAAAGTCAAACAAATCTGCTTGATGCAAGTTGTGTGAAGATGTTTAAAATATATTTTTCGATGTTGTTTTAGAGCATCCAGACGTCTAGTAATGTAAAAATGTACCTTCAAAATTAAAATTACAGTATTGTTACTACTTATTATAAGAATTCGAACCGAGCACCTCAGAATCAGCAGTTGTTCGGCTAACTCACTAGGCTAATGACCGCCTTTATCATAATAGAATCCGTTGAGAGTCAAACACTTTCATATTATTGTCTCCGTGCTTCGGAGGGCACGTTAAGCCGGCGGTCCCCCTGGGTTGACGATTGCCGCCGTCAGCTATTAAAAACAGGGTTACAGGCATTTCCCAATCCGGTTTAGGCAGCCGTGGGGTCTTAATGCCCGAACCTTTCTCGAAAGAGAAAGAGGCCGATGTCCAAAAGTGGACTAAAAGGCTGATGAAGAAGAAGATTATAAGAATATAAGTCTTGTGTGATTTGGGACAGACCTACCCATTGTTTTGACTGACAAATCAATAACCAATTCAGTAGGTTTTTGCCTTGTAGGAAGTGGGGGTAACGGGTTAAATTCTTAAAAGTGGTAAACTGGGCCAAATGTCAATTTTACCCAGAACGAAGGTGCGTTAGACCACCCCATATTCAACGAGTTAATTGCGCGCGATCCAATTATGTATCGTTACAAGATATCATACGAAAAACACACAAAGTAATAGAGAAAAAATAATGCATTTATTGTACCTACACATTTGAAAAACATATCATGGCTAAAATATTCACATTATTTATGTTTGAAATTATAGGCAGATACTATTAATCAAAAAAAGATTCAATAAAAAAACGAAAATGATGATCGGTAAGTTGATCTTCTTTCCGCTTACAGATTTACTTTCTTTATGAAGATAATCTCTAAATTGGTTCTGGTATTTTTTCTTCCAATTTATATTAAATTCAGCTAACCTTATTGCCGAATGAAATAATTCTTGATGATTTTCATTCTTCTTAGAGACTGCTACAAGCTAACATAAAATATTTTAATTATAACAATTGATAAAATAACTATTTATAACTATTTTTTTTAAGAAGAAGCTTCATTAAGAAATAAAATTTTTTATTTGTATTTGTTTTGCAATAAGCAGTTATCTAGTAGATAATCAAATAGTAGGCAATCATTTATAGGGTTTTTTGCGAATCAATGCGCAGGTGTGTAGAAAAGTAAAACGCACTAGTGCGGAAAAATTTATTTTACCTTACTCAAATGAATATCGAAAAGTTGTACTTTTGCAAACTAGTAAAAACTAAATATTTTCGCATTTTCAGAAGTAAAATGACATTTTTAATTTAAATTTGCCAAAAAAAGCGAAAATATATTATTATATAATTATTTTCTTACCATTTGAAGCTGCGATGTTGTTGCGATTTTTTTTCCAAGTGAAGTTAGAATATTTTTTAGGTCCTTGTCGCCCAGGCTGTAAAGTGAAAGAGAAAATTTGAACAAAATGTTATTTAGAAAGCTAATAATTACAAACCGCTGTAATAAAGCTTTGAAGTTAGCTTGAATAAAACTTATTAACAATTCGACTGCGCCAGATTCATGCTTGAGTACCGATTGAAGAGCTTCCACTACCTTTGGTGTACCGAGTGTTAGTGAATAAATTAAATACCTGGAATTTAAAAAAAATTTACCTTTACCTAAACTCTACTAAACACATTTTGCAAATTTTCAGTTCAGTTTACAAGTTACCTCTTTAGTAATCGATTATTTTCGGTACACCCCAACGCAGGAAAGATATAGTGTTCATTGTCACCCTCTTTTAATGAATCGATATATTGTTGTAAATAATTGTTCCATGATTCTTCGTTTACGGTCTTCATAACAGTGCATAATTTGTACACTTCTAAATTACTCCTCGGTTTTCGTTGAATTTTCCATGTATTGACAGTGCGTATAGCATTGCCCTTGCATATGATACAGTTTAGTTCGCATAACCAGGAAGTGAGCAGATTCTGTACGAGAAGCTCCGAGTGATCAAGCTGAAATTTCTTAGCCTTTTCATTGAAAAATTTATGAACATCTAATAGATTAGCTTTCATTATATCCTAAAATAATTTTATTTTGGTTTAAACAATGAAAACGAGGCATTTTAGTTCGTATATTTACTTCAAAATCTTTTCCAGTTGCTGTTTCACGCAGTCTCTCCTTTAATTGATCATAATTTTTTTTTAACGAACTGAAAGGACCGTACTCTCGTTCTGATTTTATATATTTAATCATTTCCAATGGAATATCATAGGAAATGTCTCCAATTTGTGCCAAATAAAAAGCATCGTCAATCATTTGCATTCTATTTAAAGTATGAAAATGTTTATGATTTGTGTTCAGAGCAGTCGTCAATAATTTCCAATTTCGCTTGTCGTAGTTGACTCGATAGTAATCTGTATAAAATAAAAACATTAACAAAATTTAAAAAGCAACAAGTAAAAATAGTACATGCTTGTAGCTTGTTGACTATTAGCCAATGGTGGTGTTCTATATTGTGTTCGGTAATATCCAAACGTTCATACTCTAACCAATGACTAGGCCGTGTATCGAGAAAGCTTTGATTATTTTCCGAAGCAAAGTTTATTGGAATACACCACACAGCTTCACCTTCAGTTGTACTTTCATATTGTGACTAAAACTCAAAATTTTGAAATAAATTTAAATTATTCATTTTTATAGGCACCTGTTTAAAATGAATATTAGGATATTTTCTTTCCACATATACTGTTGGATATTCGCTTTCACCATCCCATATAGACATGATCTCATTAAAACTTCTAGGTAATTTTATTGAATAATTATTAGCAGCTTCTTGCATATTTGTGTACAAAGTTTCCGGCGATGCTATGCCATACAGTCTAAAAGGAATCATCGATGACCAATGAAAACTGTTAAACTTTATTGAAAAGTAACTTACGTATTTTTGATATAACTGTTGAGTCCTTGTCTAAAAACTCCTGTACACAAAATTGCTTCCATCATTCGGATTAAAGCAGCTCCTGAAATTAAAAATTGTCTATTTACGTTTTTAAATAGGATGAGTATACTTCCTTACCTTTAAATCTCGTAATAGCGTTAAATTTCAAAGCTATTTCGCTAGTTGACAATACGGGTTCACTTAGGGAATCGGTAATACCTAAAGAATCTGCGTACATGGCTTCTTGAATAAAGCCTAAAAGTCTTTCATTTACCAACCAGGTAGGGTGTATCTATAAAAAAATTACAGTTTGTGTTAAAAATAACTTAATGCACAAAAAATCATTATTGATTTGGTGGTTATTTAGGAAATCACTCTTCAATAAGGGGGAGTGTTATAAAATGTACCAAATATTTTAAATAAGAATTGGAAAATGTACAACGATAATACCAAGTTAAATAAAAGCTTGTAAAAAGTTATGTAGTGTATAATAGTTAATTATTTAATTATATTTACCATATCAATTATTGTATACGACATATATGTTCCGAACCCTTCATTTAGCCAAGTATAATCCCACGAACTTAAACCAACCAAGTTTCCGAACCAGATATGAGCAATTTCACAAGCCATAGCAAGATTGGATCGTTCGATTTCGTAAGCGTTGCTGATATTGTAAAACAAGAGTATATCCTCGCTAAAATAAAATTAATAATTTTACAAATTGCGACGTTAAATTATTTGGTTTGTATTACTTGTAAGTAATAATGCGCCAGCTCTTTGCATGATCATGTTTCATGTACTGCGACGGAATAGCGGCATGAATCAGTTGCTTTAAAGTGCAATTTAGTTCAAGGAATTTTTCGTGTTTTTGAATAAGAATATTAGCTGTTTCAACAGCATTCCTCTCCCGTTTCGGGTAAAGAAATTTTGATTGCGCCAATACTTGATTAATGTTATTGTCTCTTTTTTTTGACAAAATCATCTTTTTGTTAGCTACTATGAAAATCAGCGAATAAGTGGGCATTGCTTCCGTCACTTCAAATTCGTCTTCCCAGCCATCACAGTTTGTAATATATCTGAAAAAAAATTTTTTCTTAACATCTGAATGCTCAACGGAAAATATAAAACTTACCTGCTACCAATTAGGTTCCCGTTGGAATAGGCAGTAAATGCCAATGGTCTGATAATGAAAATTTTAAACGTTGCCCTAAAATTTGGTTCGTCAAAGCATGGAAATATCTGTCTGGCATGTGTAGGTTCACAGAGGGAAGTTCCAAAGTTGCTAAAAGTAATGTAAATATTATTATGGTGCATAATTAGTGTACCTTCTTTTTATTTTTCCGAGTACTATCTTCCTGAAGTTAAAACTGTAGGTCCCCTGTAAAAATAACTAGGATTTTATATATTAATGCTTACTAAGTTCTTCCATTTTCAGTATGTTTTCCACGATAAAACCCTTCTAGTAAATTTTCATTTTGAAAACTACCGCTAAATTCGGATATTACTATCCGGTAGTTTCCTGATTCGATATGTTGACCAAATGCCATTTTATAAATATTCGCCGATTCTGCTTCAACGTTTTTTACAACTGGCATCATTGTGAACTTACGGGAAGCCACCCCTTGTGATATTTCTAGATGTGCTTTACCTACATGCAGGTTTTTCGTATGAAAAACTATGTATGAAACTGGTTCTAACAGAGTAACTTCAATTTTTACATCGCCTTTAAAAGTTAAGGCATTCAAGTCTGGAGTGATATTTAAAATATAATGCGTAGGAATAACATTTTTTGGAAGATGGAATTTGTAATCTTCATCACCTTTCGCAAGGAATAACCATATTAATAATATATTTAAAATTATGAACATTGAAAAATAGGGTACTTAGAGTAGAAATAATGTAAACCTAAAAAGCAATCACAATAAAAGTAAAAAATAGTGTTCGTAATCTATAAATAACTACCTATCGAAAAAGTACTATTTTCTTATATCGATTGATGAAATTCAGATTGACAGATGTTTATAAAAAGTGATGTAACATACTAGATTTCAAAAATTGGGCAACTCTGTGTGATGCCACCTGCCCTAATTAAAGTACATCGGCTTAAATATTGTCAATTGTCAAAGAGGTTTATTAACTGCCTTCTAATACCAGCAGAACTCCAGAAGTGACTTTTTGGGTGGAAAGTTCCCCACTAAAATAAACTCCAAAACTAGCAGTAGTGATCCAATAGAATTTATTTAAAAAATAATTTTGAGATGAAATTCTTAAATAACATATGATTTAGAAACAGAGTAACAACATTAAAAGAGATTTGACGTGCACTCCCGCTGGGCTTATAATCACTAAAATATTTCTCAACTGCTTCTAAATTTGATTCTCTCCATTTCACATTTTCGCGTGCTTTGCGGATCGATGGCTCAGTTAAATAATGATACGAAGAATGTGTTTTTGCAAATTTTGTAAGCTAAAAAATTTTTTGCTAGTGTCGATATTAAAGAGTAAAAAAGTGTTTCTTACTGGGAGAAGGTCTTCTGCAGTTGCCAATTTTGCTCCCACATCGGCAAATATATCTGCAAGTTCTTGGTCACTAAGTCTGAAAGTTAAAAATGGAAAAAGGACAATTATTGTTACAATTTCTTTCACTCACATTTGCAATAATTCCTTAAAGTGACTTATGATAAATTTTAATGCCACATTTGCTCCAAAGTCTTCGTTGTTGGAGATTGTCGATTTTATTGCGGTAACCAATCGATGTTTATCATTCGACATCACGTAGTTTAAAAACCTACAAAAATAGTTTATTAATTTTCACATAATCTAATGTGGATTTTGAAAGAAAAAACTGTTTAATATTTTTCATTTAATGTATTGTCATGCACTCAAAAATCAAAAACCGAAATTTTACTTTATTAACAAACGGCTATCTTCGGCACACGCCAAAGCAGCAAATTTATCAGGATCAAACGATGAGCTTTGATAATCCTTAAATAACTCGTTCCATTGATTTTCATTAGCGTCTGTCTGTATAAAACGGCACCATATGTTTTTTTCAAAGTTCCCACTGTTTGGAGTATTTTTACCATGTTTGTTACACTGATCAGGTTCTAATTCACATAGCCAGAATGAAACAAAGTCCAGTACCATTAAATCTTCACGAAATGCCTGCTTGTGCAGGTTATCGATAATTATCTTCAAAGCGTTTGTAATAACATCCTAAAATATCAATATAAAAAAAGAGAAATATATGAAATTTATATAACAATTTTCTGCAATTTTTCTACAACTTACATTAAAAGTTTGTTTTATGTAGGTACCACAAAGTCTATTATTCAGGGTGTCAGATGCATCTTTAAGGGCTTTCAGAGGAGCGTAGCGTGTTTCATGTTGAATATACTTGATCAAATCAAGTGGGACGTAATATTCTATCCAACCATTATCTGCTAAAGAAAATGAATCACTAATTAATTGCATCCTATTTAGGTAATGAATTTCTTCGTGATCTTCCAATAGCTGTTGTTCGATCAGGAACCAATTACGCGCATCATATTTTACACGATAGTAATCTAAAAATTAAAATGTATTCCATGTGGTACATATTATTATTGTGTAGCCATTTACAAAATCCTTTGTTATTTAGTAATATCCAGGAATCTCTCATTAAAAATTTAATTGTCATTTCTTTTGTCTCAGTTATTAGCCAATCGGTAGGTTGAACGCTAAAACTTTTCGGTTTTTTTATCGAGTAGTTGATCGGAATGCACCAAACTGATTTTGAATTTTTGTCACCATATGACTTCTGTGTTACAGTAATCTCTTCTTCATTGTGTGAATTTCTTGTAACTTCTATAATCGGATAGCCCGTGTTTTCTTCCCAGTTGAAGATAATTTGAGATAATGTCAATGGTATTTTCACTAAATGCGGTCGCATTTTTATAAACTTTTCGATCCCATTATATAAATCTTTGGATTTAACTGTGCTGAGTTCCCTTTAAAAAATTTCAAAAGAAATTGTATGTTAAACTGCGAGCTATAAAAATATTATTAGATTTCATCAAGAACTTACTTTTCTTGTACGAAACGTGCAAGTCCCTGTATAAACATTCCTTTCGGTAACATTTCTTCGATCATACGAAGGATAGCAGCTCCTAGAATAACAATTATATTATATTTATTGGGGAATGGCTTTACTACATTTTCGGTTCCACGAAACTAGATTTAGTATAAACATAAGAATTTTCTGCAAAACATTGGAAAGTTTCACCTAAAAACGTGAATTCCAGTTGATCTAATCATGTGATGAATGTTTAGAAAATTAAGAGAATGATGATTTCTTGGAAAATTCCTGGACAATTAGGGATTTACAAGCGTTGAAGTTAGAAATACCTCGAGAATTGCTAATGAATTTAAAAACCATTGGCAACTAGTGATGTCGTCTGTCTAAATCTGTAATTTTCTAGTTGACGCAGCTGCCAGATCTGGAAAGACGAGATTTTTCTTGGATCAGTTGTGAAGATTCGTTTCAAGCTGTCAGGCGGAATCCGTTTACCGTCGCCATAGTTTGTTGTCCACATTAATTAAAGTGGCAGAGTGTAATACAGATTGTATAAGATTGAAATTTGTGAACTTGCAAAGTATTCCGGTAAGTAATTTTATTGTTATTCAATTTTATTGTTATATCTTATTGTTATTCAAATGGGAAACATACCTGATATTTTGTTACATTTTGATAGTAAAGTTTTGTTTCATCAATTAACTGCCGATTTCAGTTTAATTTTGATTATCATCTTTAAAGTTTATTATTTAAAAACAAAAATATATTAAATATTTGGAAAACCAAATTTTAACATTTTATTTTTTTTATTTTATTTTTATTTTAGCATTTATTTTTATTATTTAAGTCAGAAAACAAAAAAATCATCATCTTGAAAAATGAAAATTAACAAAAAACACTTATATTAAAGAAAACTTTTTGAAAAAAAAGAAAAAAATTAAAATTTGAAAAATTGATTTTGAAAATTTGAATTGAAGATTTTGAATAATGCTACTGAATGATCTTGCTAACCCATCGTGTACGTCAGTAAGAGCAAACGTGTTTTAAAAAATAATATTGTAGATACCCGTATACCTACTTTTTAATTATTCCAACTTCAAAGTTTAATTATTTTCATAATTATGCATATATATGTATAAATACTCAATATTTAATAGCACAAGCATATAAATAATAGTGTTATTTGTTTTAGTAATAGTAAAGAAGAATTTTCAAAATTAATCAGACATCATGACAGACAATACAAGTTATTTTCCGGATTTTGGACTTGATCAATATGCAGGTAAATTTATTTTTATAGATATTTTTTATTATATTTCACAAAGTGTTTATTTTGTAATTAATTACTACATTTATACACAGTGACTCACAAAGAAATCCAGACGGTCCTAAGTTAACAAAGCAAATTTCCAGTTTTCAAGCCAATTTTTAGCATATAAAAATCGAATTTACATCAAAACTTTTTAGAGGTTTTCTGTAGGAAATTTCATTACCTTCAATTTTGTTTATATACATATTTTTATTTTGTTGCGCCGTTCCTGACTGATAGCGGCTTAAACAAGTCTCGGTAAAATATGAACAATATTATCATCTACATATATCTCAAAAACGGTGCCACAAACTAACAAACAGAATAGGCATTTTTTCTTGTAAATTTTATTCTCTACATTTTTGTCCATATACATTTTTCTGTTTGGTCACACCGTTTCCGAGATATAGATGACAATATTTTTTGTATTTTACCGGGTCTTGTTTATGCCGCTGTCAGTCAGAAATGGCGCGACAAAATAAAAAAATGTATATAAACAAAATTGAAGGCAATAAAATTTTAAACAAAAAATGTCTAATAAGTTTTGCTGTAAAATGGATTTTTATATGCCGAAAAAGGTTTCAAAACCAGTAATTTGCATTGTTAATATTGGATCGTCCGGATTTCATTATGAGTCACTGTAGCTGTTCTAATATTTACTTACGTATTTAGGGCTTAAAAAGGCTGCCATGGCGTAAGACGTAATTTTTAGCCCGAGGCAGTAGCCGAGGGCTAAATATTTTAATTTAAAAATATTTATAAAAGAAATGAGTGAAGAGGCTGCAGTTTTGTTAACATAAATTACCCACAAGAAATTTTCAATAAAAAGCAAAACAATTTTCGATTTCTAATGAAAATTTGTCATTTTGCAAGTATTTAAACTATTATTTCTATTAGGTATTACCTATGATATCGTTGTTTGACGTTTCATTATAGCCCGCGGGTATATAACGGCGTTTATGACATATAAATTCATGTATAATTGTCAATTTATGATACATCTGTGCATAAAATTACTTTATATTATCAAACACATTGCAAGTCGAATCTTGCTATTCTATTACCTTAGATCTAAAAATAACCCTGGTCACTTCGCGTGATTATTTCCCTTGATTTATTTATTGATCTTTTATCACCTTTCGAAAAAGGAATTTTCAAAAATCAATTAATTAACTACATTTTGTAATTGTAAATTGGTTTGTAAACTACAAGATTCACATAAATGGAAAAATCAAGAAATGGATCAATGAATCATCATGCAACATCGGGATTTCCCCCGTAGAACTGTCAGTTGTGAACAACATTAAAATTGTTCTCATTAACATTCTCATGAAAAAACTAAAAATACAAAATAATAACGAATGAAAAATTTAAAAATTTGCGTTTTGGTTCAAGCATGCGTTCAATTCAATATTGGATGAGTAGATAAAGTATGCGGGTTCTAAGCCGTTTGAAACTTTAATGTCGGTATCATACGAGAATAATATTTGCCATTATATTTGTTTTAGATAACAGAGTGATAGATTGGCCTATCATGAAAAGTCCTAACCAAGCGATTGGAATAATAATATTTTACTTCTTAGCTGTTTGTGTGTTCTTGCCGTGGCATATGAAAAACAGAAAACCATATGAGTTAAAAACCTATATCAAGTGTTATAATATATTTCAAGTTGTATCCTGCTTGATTCTCGTATATGCAGTGAGTATAAATCAAAGAATTATAACATATAAAGCCATTTTACGTACTGGCCTTATTTTAAGGCAGCAACTTTGGGATGGACAGGATGGGATACGTTAGGATGCAAGCCTAACGTTCATTCCATACAAATGGCAAGTATGTTTTGGTGGACTAATACACTAAAGGGCATCGAATTAACAGAAACTCTAGTTTTTGCATTAAGAAAAAAATATAACCAAATATCAGGATTGCATTTATACCATCACGCCTCTACTTTTGCTCTAACCTGGCTGACAACTAAATATGCTGGATGTAAATTGATTCTAAGGTATGACGAACTTCACAAAAAGTAAGACTAACTTTTTACAGGTGAAATGGTTTTGTTTCCAATTTTTTTAAATTCATCAGTTCATGTTTTGATGTACACTTATTACTTCTTGGCTTCGTTAGGTCCAGAAATGCAAAAGAAATTAATTTTCGTTAAATCGAAATTAACACTTATTCAATTGGTAAATAATATGTTATATCTCGTGGGCTTACAAAAAAAGGCACTAAGTTAAAATTTCACCTTTTTTTTTTTAGTGCATTATAGATCTCAATTTTAATAATCTTTCTACTGCAAGAACACAGTAAGTCATATCTGATTTATTTTGTGAAATATAGCAATGTAAGAAAGCACTGATGCAAATGCAAACTTGAAAATGCAGATTACTCAAAACTATCATTTTTGACTTAGTGCCTTTTTCTTGTAAGCCCACGATCTATAAAGTGAATTAAAAGTTGCGTTTTTCAGATTCAACTAATTACTCTGTTTTTATACATACTTCAAACCCTTTCGCCAAATTGCAATGCAAATTTCCTATTTCCAGTTATTTATCTACCTACTATAGGTATAAATATTATACTATTCATAAAATTTTATCGAAAAACTTATATGAATAAAAAAAGGAATTAGTGGGAAATTCAAGGGATGAATGGAAAAATAGTGTCCACTTGAAGAACAACAGTTTAAGTAAATCGGTTCATTGGTTTAAGAGTAATTGTGTACTCAGTAAAATTTATGTTTTTAATAAATAATTTTTTATATTACAACTAATGACTATTCCAGGGCTGTAAGGAATTACTTCTGTTTTTATTTATTTTAAAGCAGGAAGAGGGAATAGCTGGATTGTAATGAAAATAAGTAAACTTTCCTACCTTTATAAGCCGCAGTGTTACTGTATTTGAAAGATATTTCCAGCGGTGTTTTAGGCTCATAACTTAGTCCTTTGATGCAACAATCAAAATCAATGTTCATGGAGTTGTACGTTTCTATTATAAGCAGATCCGTTACCAACCAATCAGGGTGAACCTATTATTTAAATTAATTTCTTTATAAATAAATTTGTATTCCTTCTTACCTGATCAACTATTTTATACGAAACAAACGTGGCTAAACCTTCAGTAAACCAACCCCAAGTCCAAAAATCTGGCGAAATTGAATTTCCAAACCACTGCTGAGCAATTTTATGAGCGACAGAAATTGTTATCAACATTTTGTCTAATATTTTCTTTGAATATAATAGTTCCGTCTCCCTAAAATAATTAACATTTACAGATATGCAGAAATAAAACGATTTTCAACCTGAAAGTATTGAAACCCCAGCTTCCCATAGATTCAAAATACATCCAATCGTCCGGAATTGCAATGTGATATAATACTTTTAAAGGGAAATCTACTCGAAGATATTTTCCCATTTTTATGATGATTTGTTCTGCTACTCCAATGGAGTAATTGCGTTGTGTATCCAGTTCAACCTTAGGGCAATCTGCTACAACATGGCTGATGGGAAATTTCGATATACTTTCCGATTTTAATTTTGATATAAAAAAACC
The DNA here is from genome assembly GCA_947369205.1 of Cantharis rufa. Lineage (NCBI taxonomy): Eukaryota > Metazoa > Arthropoda > Insecta > Coleoptera > Cantharidae > Cantharis > Cantharis rufa. The sequence continues at coordinate 95,522,470 of OX376303.1, forward strand.
CACAGAGTAGGTTGGCAAGGGTACCGGATATTCAAATACAACAGTAACCATTTTATCATCTGTTTTTGAAATTTCACTGAAGAAAAATGTTAATTTACATATTATGGCTTCCTGTAAAATTACATTAATTTTAATTATTTACCGAGATGAATTTATCGCATAAGGAGACACGCAATTGTATTGTTTAGGTATGGTTATACAAATTTTATATTTTGCCCTAAAAAACGGTTCATCAAAGCAAGGAAATGCATTTCTCGCTTTACTAGGTCCAAATTGAGTTACTGCGAACTGACTAAAAATTAAAATAATACTTAAAAGAAGATTTCACTCCCAGTAAAACGTTATGTCTACTCGTAATCGCCATCTTTGTTTTCATATTCGCCAAAATGGAAACCTTCTAAATTGTCATTTTCCAGCGATCCGTGAAATTTGTCGAAATGCAAAGTGTACTCTCCTGCTTCAAAGGGATTTGAAAATACAATTCTGATGATGTTACTGCTCTGGGAATAGTGAGATGCTGTGAAATTATATCCAGAAATACCATATTTGTCACCTTTAGAACTTTTCCTGTCACTTTCCAGAGCTCGTAAACGTATTCCAGAAGTTTTGTTGATAATTAATTTTAGATTTTTGCAATGTATGCTTATTTCCAAAGCACTTTTTAAAATTATAATTTCAATATTTAGGCTTCCCTCAAATGTGCCTTTATGCATATTTGGAATAAGATGTAAGTCATAGTAATTGGGAATGACGTTTCTTGGTAATTTAAATTCATCTGATTCTATAATCTCTACATGAGAAGCAGATATATACGTTAGTGATATACATATAATTATTATAGAGATACCGGACGACATTTTTGATAATTTTATTAAGTTGTAATTTACAGTCACGCTTTACAAAAGTCAAAAAGACATTACAAAAAGGAATCAGAGAAAACTTGATAAGTTTTTCTAAATTTAATGTCACAATTGATTATTGTAAGCATTTGTCAAATTCGAAAAGATTTGAATTTACTACTAACAACGTGTGCTTTTTGGAATGAAAAAACTGAAAAATTTCTGCACATCTCAAGAAATTGATGAGGCGAAGCCTAAAAGTAGGAAAACCACATTGAAGTACTAAGATCCAGTCGATTGAGGTATAATTTTACAAAAATTCCATTTTCATTTTGAAAACTACAATTTTGAAAATTGTGGAAGTGGATAATTGCTGATGTAAAGAAATAAGGCAATATCCCAAGACAGGTGTTAAGAGGGTTGTATATCTAAAAGTTTGTTTTTTGTTACAAAATTTATCTTAAAACTTAAACTTGTAGAATTAGAAACGATTAAATACTGTCGAACTTGAAATTTCATTTATATTTTGTTAGACGTAAAACGTCAATGAAGCAGTAAATTAGTAAAATACAATACTATTAAGATATTCATATGTACTACAATATTAGGGTGGTTTGTTGCAATTGATTTTTTGTCTTCCTTTTCCACAAAAACTTTAAAATTTTCCAAATTTTTCTCTCTCCATTTCATATTTTGCTTCGCTCTACTTAAAGATGGTTTAATTAAATCACTGTATTTTTTATTATCCTTGGATAACCGTATGAGCTAAAATAATATTCCAGTATACAAAATGTCTACCAATACATATTATTTGTTATTTCTCACAGATTTTAGTTCTTTCTCCGTTGTTACTCTTGATCCTATATCATTCAGTATACCCTCGATATCGCTCTTGGCAGATCTGTAAGATAAGGCGAGATATAAAAATCATTTTAACTTTAATTACATCACCAATATACTAACGCTTTTAATAAATCGTCGAAATGCATGGATATAAATTTTAATGCCACATTCGTACCATTGCGTCCATGACTGATTGTTATTTTCAACGCTTCACTTAATTTATCTTCTTCTGACCCCAATACGTAGTTTAAAAACCTACAATAAAAATATTATAATTATATAATCAAAGAGTTGTAAACGTAACGTCCATCCACCTAAATGTGCCGTTGCTTCTTTCAAATTTTTAAGCCACATTAAAGGCACATGATTTATAACATTTATAATCTTATTTTACCTTTCTTGTAATGCACTATCTTCACTGCATCCTAGTGCATTAAAAATATTAATTCGAGATTTTCTGTTGCCAATTAATTTTTTATATTTTTCAAATAAATTATTCCAATCGTTTTCAGTGGCTTTGTGCATTATAGTACACAATGCGTGCCATTCCATGTCGTTTGTAAAATCAAAATTTAAGGCATCATTCAATCTGTAATCATTATCACATTTTGACGAATGTAAATCACACAACCACGAAAACAATAAATGAAATGTAAGATGGTTTCTATGAAATGTTTTAGAATTACTGTCATATCCATGTTCATCCGCCAGAATTAGGACGAAAAATTGATCATAAATATATTCCACAGATGTTTTAATAAATATCTAAAATAATTTAAATAAATAAACGATGAAATCTACAATGTAATTGGGTAGGTACTTGAAATTTATCGTATAGTTGGATGCCAGCAACTTTTTTGTTGATTGATTCAAATGCTTTTTTCATGACCTTTAAAGGAGCGTATTCTCTTTCGTTTTTGATATATTGACTAATTCCGATTGGAACTGAATATTTCAGCATACCAAACTCGGCTAAGCTAAAGGCGTCATCGATAATTTGCATTCTGTTCAGGTAATGAATATCCTCATGATTTTGTAATAATGCTTTCGAAATTGCATGCCAGTTGTTCTCATCGTAATTAACGCGATAAAAATCTAAAAGTTGAAATCAACAAATATTGCTTAGTTAATAATAAAATTATCATATTTTCATATTACAAGTTGCTTGATTGTTTAAGATCAACCAATCAGTTTTCTTGAGTAATTTTATTTTAATCGTCTGTTTAAAATCATTTAACCACAAAGTAGGTCTAGTATTGGTAAAATTTGGATCAAATTTGGTTGCGTAATTTATTGGAATCGGCCAAACAGCATCTTTTTTTGAACGGTCAAAGTGAAAACGAATCTGTAAATTGCAGAGATTTGCATATATTAGGTATGAATTATTATCAACAACTTCGTTCCTTGTCTACAGGCACAAGGGATCTACAGTTTAATAGTCGATTTTTACTCAACATTTAACATTTAACATTTGTGTTGCTTTTGTTTAACAACACAAATGATCTTAAATGTTAAATGTTAAATGAGTATAAATGCTTACACACAATTCCTATTGTTAAACTTCTTAAATGATAAATGTTAAATGTTAAATGTTAAATGTTAAATGTTAAATGTTAAATGTTAAATGTTAAATGTTAAATGTTAAATGTTAAATGTTAAATGTTAAATGTTAAATGTTAAATGTTAAATGTTAAATGTTAAATGTTAAATGTTAAATGTTAAATGTTAAATGTTAAATGTTAAATGTTAAATGTTAAATGTTAAATGTTAAATGTTAAATGTTAAATGTTAAATGTTAAATGTTAAATGTTAAATGTTAAATGTTAAATGTTAAATGTTAAATGTTAAATGTTAAATGTTAAATGTTAAATGTTAAATGTTAAATGTTAAATGTTAAATGTTGAGTATAAATCGACCATAATACGAGTTAAATTCCGGTTGGAATTTTACATATGCCTACGACAGTGCTTTAGAGTTTATTCTACATATCAATATTTGTTGTTATTATTATTATATTATTGTAGATCACCTGCGTTAAACCAACATAACCGATGTTTTTAGTATAATCTCTTGTAACTTCTACAACCGGAAATCCCATTGTTGACTCCCATTCTAACAGTATTGTAGATATGTTCGTTAAATTAAAATGTTCAGAAGAATTTATCTTTAGAATAGCATCGAACTCCTTATACATATCTTGGGAAGTGTAAGTTCCCCATTTCCTTCAAGAAAAATTTAAGTATAAGTAATTTCGTCAAGTATAAAAAATAATGTATAATATTTTATCGCAAAAAAATTCTTGAATTTTATTTTCAACATAAATAAAAAAGAATAATTGCCTCGAGATATACTATCCACCCCGCCTATAATTAGTCTCACAACGCACTAGTTATATAATCTACTTACTTATTTTTAATTAAATTTGTAAGACCTTCTCTAAATACTTCTGGAGGTGTTATTCTTTCGATCATAATAATCATAGCAGTTCCTGTAATTAAAGCGAACAATTATTTCCATATTCGTTAGGGCCTAATCCACAGCGTAACTCGGCAATGAGTGCAATGAAAACTGTTAATAAAGAGTATCCTGTTTGACTGGAAGCAAAGTAGTAACCTGATCCTTATTAGGTCTTTAAGCACATACCTTTGTAGACGGTAATTTTATTAAACTTTGATTCTATTTTCGAATGCGTTCTAGCTTCTCGATTTATAGATTTGCAACAACAGTTCGAATCATCCTGCATTGCCATCCGAATTTTAATCAATAGCCTTTCCTGTACTTTCCAATTGGGATACAGCTGAAATGGTAAAATAATTTTTGAAATAATATAATTATTATTACAATTCTTGCACAAACTAACCTTATCAGTTAAATTATATGACAAATACATTGTCAGACCTTCATTTACCCAAGCGTATGTCCAACTATCTACCATAAGGTAACTTAAAAACCACTGTTGAGCTATTAATTTAGCTATGGCAATTGTTGATTTTTCCAGTATTTCAACAGGAGATTCATTTGAAATAATCAGTACACTTTCTCTAAAATTATGTCAATATTAGAATTTTAATAAATATTATATGCTGCTGTTCCGAAAAGTATACGTTCCGCATTAATAAATTTGCGATACCTGACCTTTTAACAAATAAAATATGTTATTTGTAAAATTGTTTTACATCTGAGGCTTATCTTAGATGTGCCCGTAATTCTGGATTTTTGTTGATGAGGGCAAATCATCAGATGTATTTTTCTAGCCCCTCATTTTGAATTTTGGATCCAAAATAGTCTAAATCGTTTGTACCTCGTTTATACCTGTTTGTACCTTCCTTATTTTCGTTTCTACCCATTTTGATTTTCAGATATTTTGAAATATCTAAAATGGGCATATTGCCAGCACCCTCCCATTTAAAATTTTGGATCCAAAAATTGTAATAGGGGGGGGGGGAGCTGGCGAAATGCACTTCAACTCATCAACCCAGGGAGACCGCAGGTTTTACGTGCCCTCCGAAACACAGACACAATCATAACAAATTTTAGACGACTCCTTCAGGATTTGAACCGGGTACCTTAGTGCCAGTAGTTTCTATTTTGTTTGTAAAAAGTACATCTACATAATTACTTACTTATAATGAATAATGCCTCGGTAGCTTCCAAGGGTTTCAAATTTCATCCGATCTGACGGAAGAGCAACATGATACAAATTTTCTAGTTCACAATTTACTTGAAGAAAATTTTCAACTTCTTTGTAAACATCAATTATAAGATGGGCAACATATTCATATTCTTCTAATGTTAAAATTTTTTGTCTTGTTACAATCCGATGAATAGAACCTTGAATTTTCTTTGATATCTCCATTTTTGATATAGTAAAAGCCACGGAACATGGAGATATCTTTTCAGTTGTTTCAAATTCGTCTTCTACTAAACCGCCTTTAACGCTTAAATTAAAAAATTAATTAAAATAGACATTTGAAACACATTAAACGTTGAAATAATATTGCTTATGTAAAATTCTTACGTGGAGGTCTTCAAGTTGGCGTTAGATATTACACATGTGTAATCTTTTGGTCTAGTAATGGTTATTTTAAATTTAGCCCTAAATCGAGGTTCGTCCCAAGCCGGAAAAGCATAACTAGCTCCAAAAGGTGAAAATTGCGTGGATAAAAATTGACTAAAAGTTAAGGATTTAAATGATTTATTAGTCTACTAATCTACAAATTGCAAGTTAAGTAATTTGAAATAATCTCACAATAAATTATTAGTGTAGTTAGCTACAGCAATCTTATGTTGTACTGGGGGTAATAACAATTGATTACTTGGAACTCGAAAATTTGCTTTCATTGAAGCTTCAGGGGGTAAGGATTGCTTAATTGCAATAACACCAAAAATGTAAAGTTTATTTTGAAAAATTACTTTTGTGGTTCTTCAATTAACTGACCTACATACTGGATGTTATAATTTAATATTTACAATTTACTACCGTCTTCATCAGGATATTCATCTAAATAGAAACCTTGCAAATTATTTTCCAAAGATCCAATAACATTTTTAAACTCTAAGGAGTATGTTCCTGTCGTATGGTTACCAGAAAACGAATGTGTATTAATATAAGTTGGTTCTGAATTACTTCTAATAGTTCGATATTTAACATTATCATGCTTTTTATTGATTTCATTATCATCAGAAGCAAGTTTTACCAATTTTAATGTAGTTATATTTAGATTTCTTTCGTAAAACGAATAACCGTCGACGGGTATATTATTTTTCACAACCAACTCATAATGAGATGTAAAAGTTTTTTCTTTGATATTCGGTATAAAATGAAGTTTGTATTGCAGTATCTCTATACCTTTTGCATTTATGTAATATTCTTCTTCAGCCAGACATTCACGTCTGGTCGATAAATGAAATAATATAAATAGAACATAATAATATGATAGTATAATCCTTTCAACTGAAAACATCGTAAAAAATTACGGTCTGTTTATCCGGATATCTTAAAAAGCTGGTTTCCAACAAGTTGGTACTCCACATTTAATTTATAAATGACATCATCTTCTAATTTTAAAAAAATACAAACTTACGCAGTTATGGAGAGGTAATTGAATGAATTTTACTAAATATAACTGACAAGAAACCCTAACAGAAACATTTGACAGAAGTCATTTACATAATGCTAGATTAATTAATTTGCCCAAAACTACAACGATTTTTGGTTCAAAACTGTTTTGAATAAACACTGTATGATCTGAGTGTAGACTTCTTTCAGTTAAATAATATCTGTGCAAGTTTGCAACCATAATTTTTAGAAATTTGTATTACATAGTAATCCAGAAGTTTTATCCAGAAAACCTCGGGGTGGCAAAAAACCAAGCACAACAAATGGTCGGCCCGAAAGTATGATGAAAAATGCGAGAAAACGGATAGTTGATTGCGGATTTTTTGTATGGAAAATTGCGACATGGAATGTTAGAAGTATAAACGGCAAAGAATTGGAGCCTGGCGGAAGAATGTATTAAATGTAAATTGGAAGTATTGGCAATAACAGAAACAAAAAAAAATGGGAAGGTTAACGGAGATTGGAGATGGGTTGATACTAATTTATAGTGGTGTACCAGAAAAGGAAAGGAGGAAAAGCTGCAGGAGTTTGATGTATTATCAATGGTAAATATAAAAAATGTATCAAGAATTGGATTTGTGTTTCAGAAAGATTGATGACCGTGACTCAACAGATGAAAACTAGCAACAATAATAGTGGTGTAGGGCCCAAATGAAGACGCATTAGTTGCGGAAAAAGATAAATTCTGGGAAGAACTACAAATAACCATAGAAAAAGCAGCCGGAAATATCTTTGTTGTGGGAGATTTCGATGGGTCTGTAGGCAACGTAAAGGTAGGATTGGAAGAGGTCATGGGGGGTTCGATGAGGAAACACGAAATGATAATGGAAACTGAGTGATTGATTTCTGTCTGGTCAATAACCTAATTATTGGAAATTCCTGTTTTGAACATAAATACACACGCGCAAAATATATACATACTTTTATATATAAGAAGTCAAACAGAAAAAAATAAAATGGAAAAAAATTTTGACCCAAAAAACGGAAACAAATTATCGGGAATGAACAAAGATTAAAAACAAAACAATTAATAAGCAATAACAAAAAACATATTAAGTGATGAACTGACCAAAATGGCAAGATGGAAGGAATATTTTGAAGAATTACTGGAAACGTAGAAGAAATAAATCAAATGATATCACGCTAGAAGAAGTAAAGAAGGCAATTAAAAGATAGAAAACAAGAAAAGCTGCTGGACATGACGACATTAAGCCAGAAATGTTAAAATATCTAAAAGGACTCTTGATAGTAAACCAAATTTTTAACTTGGCATGGGCCCAAAAAAAAGTCCGCCCGAAGGACTGGGAAGTTGCGGTAATATTACCAATATTTAAGAATGGGGATAACAGAGTGAGCGCCAGCTACCGGGAAATTTAATTGCTGTGTACAGCAGCTAAAATGTATGTAGAGATTTTCAAAGCTCGTTTAAGACAACTGATCGAACCAACTTTAGATGAAGCGCAGAGCAGATTTAGAAGAAGGCATGGTACTAACGATCATGTATTTACTATTCGACAAATTTCAGAGAAAGAGTTAGCACAGGGCAGATCTTTTGCATGTGTTTTATTGATTTGGTGAAGGCATTCGATAAAGTACCTAGAGGCACAATCTGGGTAAAGGGTTTAAAAACAAGAAATATGGAAATAAACATCCAAAAGACAAAGGTGATGGTGATAGATAAAGAAGAAAAAACTGTTGATATTAGAATAGGAAATGAAACAGGTCAAACAATTTAACATTAAGAAAATTCCAGGATGCTAACAAAGAGGGATTTACGTCCTAAATTTACGAAATTACTTAAATAAATTATCATCAAGTTTTCCCAACAGGGAAACCAGTTATGTGTAGAATTATTCTTATGTCGAATATTTTTTACCAAGAGCATAAGCTGGAAAAAAGGCAAATAAGAGCTAGAACAAGCACCAATAATAAACAATAACCATTGTATAATTTAATTTTTTTTATTTATACGAATAATTTATTGTAAGTTGCATTTTTTTGGATAAAATTTCAGCAAAGTATAAAATTAGTAAAATACGATATAAAGAAAATTACAAACATATTGTTGCAATGTTTTGTTGCGGTGGATTTTTTGATCTGCCAATTTTTTTCAAATCCTTTCAAATTTGTCTTTCTCCATTCTATATTTGCGTTGGCTCTACTTAAGCACGGTTTCATTACATTTCTAAAGTTTACATTTTTATTAAAAAAATGCGTGATCTAAAATAATAGTTATTTACATTTAATCATAATCATATTTAGTCTCTCTTTCTTACAATTTTTATTTGTTCCCCAGTTACTACATTTGATCCAATCTCAATAAAAAGATCCTCCACATCTTTGTGGGTAACTCTGGAAAATAAAAGTAAAAATTAAAATTATTTCAATATGTATTTTCATTTCATCATGAATGTACTCACTCTTTTATTAAATCGCCAAATCTCATGGATATAAAGTTTAATGCCGTTTCCAAACCGGCAGAAAATCCTTCAGCGATTAATAATTTTAAGGCCTCTAACAATTTACTTTTGTCTGATTGTAGTACGTAATTTAAAAACCTGCAAGAAAGGCATTTTTTTAATAAATAAAAAATATCTAAAACAAAGTGGTATAAATTAAATAGAGCGGTTATTCCCCAACGTCAATTAGATTTTTTAAATTTAATTTATACAAACAAATCTATTTCAATTTGATGACATTTTTGACTTCACCTTTTTTGTAAACCGCTATCCTGACTGCATCCCAACGCATAAAAACTGTTCTCTTGAAAACTATCATTGTTAAGTGATTTTTTATATTTATTAAATAATTTATTCCATTTTTTTTCATCGGCTTTACGCATGGTAGTACACAATTCATGTTTTTGAAAAACCATCCATAAATCCGACTCTAGGGGATCATTAGACTTAGGCATACTCTTATCACATGCTTCCGAATTTAGTTTACACAGCCAAGAAAACAGCATCTGGACTGTAAGAGAGTTTCTGTGATTTTTTTCGGTACCATCATCCGATTTCCAGATAAATTTCACTTCATTATAAATATGTTCCACAGATTCCTTAATAAAAACCTGCAATAATAATTGTTATGGATAACTTGCAAGCATCAATATATTTAATAATTGAAGAATTACTTGAAATTTTTCATACGGATCACCGTCGGCAAGTTTTGTATTAAGTGTTTTCCACGCTTCTTTCATTGCTTTTAAAGGAGCGTATTCTCTTTCGCTTTTTAGATACTGACAGATATCGAAAGCAATTGAATACCTTATCATACCAAAGTCGGCTAAGCTAAAAGCATCATCGATAAGTTGCATTCTGTTCAGATAATGAATATCTTCATGATTTTTCCTTAACGCTTTTGCGATTGTTTCCCAATTTCTGTCATCATAATTGACGCGATAATAATCTAAAATTCAAAGCAAAAGAATATCACTTGGGCATTAACAAAATAACCACATTAAATATTACAAGTGGCTTGATTATTTAAGATCAACCAATCTGATTTCCTGAGGGTTTTAATTCGAAGTCTCTCATGGGAGTCGGTCATCCAAAAAGTAGGTCTGGTGTTTTTAAAGTTTGGATAATCTTTCGTGGCGTAATTTATTGGAATGGGCCAAACAGCTTTTTGCTCTGATTCGTCAAAATAAAAACGCATCTGCAACTTTCCAATTTTTAAATAAATTGAAATGGCTATTTTAAAGGTTAATACGTCACCTGCGATAAATGAACATAATCTAAATCGTAGGTATTATAGTTTCTCATAACTTTTATAACCGGATATCCCATGTGGGACTCCCAAATTTTCATTATTTCATGTAATTTGTTCGGTAAATTCAATTCTTCATATAAATTATATAATTTGAGAATAGCTTCAAATTGTTCAAATAAATCTGTAGGTTGATAATGTGCCCACTTCCTTAAAAAATATATTTAAGTGTAAGCAATCATGAAAAACATTAAAATTCATTATAACATTAAAATATCGATTTTTATCATGCTCAAATTAATCCCGTCGAAAGAGTCAATCGGGTTTTATAGTGTTTGTTTTAAAAAGAATGCTTTGGAAATTTTGGAAATTTGGCCATTTTTTATTAAACAAAATTTGGATGGTTTCAATTTTGAGTTTCGGCCTTCATCGACAGCTTTAATGAACTATACTACTTGATACTAACTTTATTTATGTAAAATACTTACTTGTCTTCGATTAAAGTTTTGAGTCCTCTCTTGAATACTTGTGGAGGAATTAATCTTTCCATCATAGTAACCAAAGCAGCTCCTGTAATTAAAATGGAAATACCACTTGATTAGGCACGACGACTTTCTGAACAAGAGGTGGATTGGAATTAACAGAAGATAATATTTATCTTCTACTTTTGCTACGACAATTCATATTACCCTTTGGAAGAGTAACTGATAGCATAAAAATATTTGATGTTTTTTAAACCACGTAAAATACAATGTTTTGCAGTAAACATAGAAAAATAGCTTTTAATAGTAACTGAATGCATTATCAAGTTTTTTAATTGTAATTATTAAGTGTACCTTTGTAGACTGATATTCTATTAAATTTTGCTTCTATTTCCGAAGGCTTTCGAGCTTCTTTATTTAAGGGTTTGCAACAGCATCTCGAATCATCCTGCATTGTCCCTCTGGTGTGAGTTAGTAGCCTTTCATTAACTTGCCAATTAGGATAGAGCTGAAATGATGAAATGATTCTGTAAATTATCGAATTGAATGTTAATACGATAGTGAACTTACTTTATTAGTTATATTATACGCCAAATACATCGTCAAACCTTCGTTAATCCAAACCAGTGACCAACTATCGACCATAGTATAACTTAAGAACCACTGTTGAGCTATTAATTTAGCTATTTCAATTGTTGACCTTTCTTTGATCACAGCACAAGTTCCATCAGAAATCATAAGTACACGTTCTCTAAAATTATATTAAAAAATGTATTAAAATGCAGTATTAAAAATTTGAATATTACTTACTTATAATGATTGATACCTCGATAACTACCAAGGCTTTTAAATTTCATTCTATTCGACGGAAGAGCAAGGTGGTAAAAAAGGTTTAGTTCACAGTTTATTTGAAGAAAATTTTCGATTTCTGTATAAACTTTGTTTATGAGAGCAGCAGCATATTCATGCTTTCTTAATTTTAATAATTGTGGCCTTGCAACAATTCGATGAATAGAACCTTCCATTGCCTCTGATATTTCTAGTTTTGATATGGTAAAAGCTACCGAAGATGGTGATATTTTGTCGGATTCTTCAAATTCGTCTTCTACTAAATTTCCATTTGGGCTTAAATTATAAAATTATTTGGTTTATAATAAATATATATATATATGCTACATTTTTCAACTGTCATTATGCCGATTTTGATTGATGAGATACTATTCGTCATCGGATTTCGAATACATTTTGCCGGAAATTATTAATATAAATAAATTATCAATCGTTGCCTGTTGAGCAATTCTTAAGAAAAGATATATAAATTTTAGCTTGTCTTTAATAAGTTCGGAAGCCAGAGGTAAATATCTCGAAAATTTTGTTTAGAATTCCTAGAAATTGCTTGGACATCATTGAAATTCATTAAATTGCGAGGTTAACATCGGGGGATTAATAGTGTACACTCATGAAGATGTACGAGAAAGTATAATGGAAATGCATGTAGGTGTAAACCAAAAGGGTCGGGTGTTTGCCACTCGTTAGATTGCAACTTGTTTAAATTTCTTTTTTGAGAATTTTTGGAATTCCTGGAAAATTTTTGAAATTTCTTAAAAATCAGTAGAATTCTTTGGAAATCATTAGAATTCCGTGGTAATCTTTAAATAATCGTTTGTTGTTTAATGTCAGACTACTACTTATATGATTTCAAAATTCACCTTCACATTTTTTGCCAAAAAGTGCAAATCGTAATTTTGGTTTAAATGCAAAAAAAACAGATAAATTACAAAATTCTTACGTGGATTTCTTCAATTTAGCGTTAGATATTACACAGTTGTACTCTTTTGGTCTAATTATGGTTATTCTAAATTTACTTTTAAAATAAGGATCGTCCAAAGAAGGAAAAGCATAGCTAGCTCCGAAAGGTCCAAACTGGGTGGTTAAAAATTTACTGCAAATTTAGAGTTTTAATAATAAAATAATTTAACTGCAGATACAGAAATTCAACAACTGATGTCGTGAATTTTCAATTGACTTATCCTGCATCTTGTAGGGTATTTAATATTTACATGCTATAACCGTTTTCATCACGATATTCATCGATATAGAAACCTCTCAAACTGTTTTGCAATGATCCGCTAAATTGTTTGAAGTCTAAGGTGTACTTTCCAGGCGGATAAATACCCTCGTAGTAAAATGAGCTAATATAACCTGGTTCTTCATTGCTTCGAATAATACTAGATCCAATATCATCCCGCACTTGATAATTACCAGAACTCCTTTTATTATCTTCATTTTGGTACTTCAATAAATGAGTGTTTTGTTGATCTACAACTAAATTCCTGTTGTTAAAGTAATAATAGTTAGTGTTATCGTAGTAATTGTTGAAAATCCACAAGCAGCTCGCTTCAAATGTTTTCTTTTCGAAATCGGGTGTATATTTAAGTGTGTAAGACAATACCCTCGTTATATGTGTATGCACATAGTATTCTTCCCTAGCCACAGATTCCTGAATAGTTGACAAGTAGTATACAAATAAATATAATATAGCAGATGTAGTTTTTTCAACTGAAAACATCGTAAAATTCAAGTAGTATATTTTTCGATATTATCTTAAAATGTTGATTATTTCGCCGGCGATGAGTATCTGAAATTTAATACGTAAAGCATTATATTTTCTTGGCATAATTCGAACTTACATAATCATGAATAATTAGATAAATTAAAATTACTACCTGTTTCTGATATAATAACTAATTTTTACACTACAACTGACAAGAAGCCATGACAGAACTCATTCCCGCTCATTTGTTCAATAACCTACTCAAGTAACACACGTACAGTGACACCAAGCTAAGAAAAACCCCGGAAAATATGTCAACTAATTTGTTAAAAATTTGAATGAACCAATGAACATCGACTTATTTCTTAAGTACATTTTGTTGTAAAAGTTACAAATCATTGTGTGTCAATTATTGTCATTGTGCTGATTTTTCATCTTGTTAGTTTTCGTGTTATTCATATTTGAGCTTTATTGTCTACAGAAAAGTATTCTTTTTTAGAACAAATCTTAATAGCTATTATTTAATAAATCAATTTAATTAAACATTATTTGGTAAGTACTTTTTTAGGTTAGAATGCACTTTAATTTTCTTTTGAGTGTACATATTTAATACACCAGCGCCAGCCACGCCCTTTCAAAGCTTTTCTTAGTATGGTCGAACTGTACGTATATTAGACGTATAATATTGGTCTAGACAAAACATAATTTACGTCTATAATCCGTATAGAGGAAACGTATAGTGAAAATAAGAGTGAAAACGTATATTAAATGTTAAAATGTCCGCGTTTCAAACGTGTATATTGTCGTATTTTTTATGGGTTGTTTTTTTGTCAAGTTTTTTATAAATTTCAAGTTTGGTTGCAAAACTTTATTGTACCAATAAAGTTTCAAAAAATCTTCTTCCAACGATCATACCCGAAAAATTCAAATTAAAACAATTTTTTATTATTATTAAAATCAATTTATGTTAATACACCAACACTGCAACATTTATGTGATTAAAGATATAAGCCCGGCAAAATTTTTAAATTTATTTTACATTTTTTATAAAACTTAAATTTATACGACGATATATACGTATATAACATTTTCTCATCAATAGGATGAGGAAAGAAATGCCAGCGTGTCAGACGTGTTTGGCGAGAACGAGTGGAAAAATATCGTCAATTCTGCCGCAATACCTCCAATCATCCGTACACCAAATTTTATGAAAACATATCCGGAGATTTGTTTGGTGTATACTATATTGGGGGTCACTTAAGAAGTGGCCATTTGGCCGAAGGCTTTTTCCACATAATTTCTAATGCTAAAGTACAGTTTATCACCAACACAATCACCAATCACTGTCAAAAATGATTTAGAATACAAACTTGCGAAATGAATGTCATGTCATAATATGACAAGCCATCTAATAAATTTTGACAAAAAAATAGATAAAGTAAGATTGCAGTTAATATTTTCTATAATTTTCGTGCTTTTACATTTGGCTCAATTGTTTCCCCACCAATGCTTGTATTTTAAAAGATCTATCAGCACACAAAGTTATTTTCTAAGATATTACAAATATTCCCCCAGTGTCTCACGATAGTTGGTAACAAATTAAAATAAAATTACAAAATTTTAAATTATTAAACGCCAACTAAGTGACGTTCACAAAACTATAAAATATAAACACAAAATACGGCCAAATCATCTTACAGAAAATTATTCGTAAACCGTAACGTAAAGATACAAAATTAATTATTAAGAAACATGCTGAAGTCCCGACATGGAAATGTAAACCCATTATTTGACTGTTTCTTTAAAACCAAGATTGGTAAAAAACCAATGGAATGTCGCTCAAGTTATTCTCATCCCAAAGCCATGTAAGAAGTTATTTGCCAATTCTTTCAAAAGTGCTCGAGAAGCTTATCACTAAACGCCTCAAACAAATAATGGAAGAAAGAAAATTAATTCCAAACCATCTGTTCGGCTTCAGAGGTCAGCATGCCACTATCGAACAAGTACACAGAAGAACCAAAAAAATCAATGAAGACTTGGAAAATAAAAGATACTGTTCTACAGCGTTTCTCGACATTAGCCAGGCCATTGATAATGTGTGGCATGAGGGACTGTGTTACAAGCTAAAGAAATGTCTAGCATATCACTTCTACGAAATCTTAAATTCTCACCTAAGCAACAGACATTTTTTAGTGAAATACCAGGAAGAATACACAGATCTCCATCCAATGGGTTCCGGAGTACCATTTGAGTACCATTATGATTTTTTTTCTATTTGGTAATCGGTTAATTTTTGCAACAAAGCTATAACTTTATTCTTTTGCTCCATTTTTCAGCATGCCGTCGTTCTCGTCCCTGTTCCCTTCTCTCTGCCATGGTTAAATGCCGAGTCCTTTCTATTAAGAAAATTTCATTTAAAACAGGTCAATAAAAACTATATTTACATAAAGTATTAGTAACTTACTTGGCGAAGGCAAGAAGTTGTCGTCTTCTTCTTCTTCATTTTGGCTTCTCCTCCTTTTAGGGGTCGACGTGTTGGCCGTCATTCCACCTGTTGAAGAAACCGTTCCAACAGGTTCATATATGCCTTTCGTCCAAGAAAATCATCCATAATCTGTAAATTTGAAAATATACATTAAAAAGCACTTCAACAAATTTATACATGAAAACCTACATCAAAATATGTCCAACTTTTTTTTGGCGTTTCCTGACTTGTTATTGTGATCTTTCGTTCCTTTATAGGTATTTTTAAGCCAGCCCACTTTCACATGCACTGATTTGCGGTAACGATGTGTCCATGTTCCGCAATTGCAGCGCTTATTTGGCCCCACGCTTTTTTGGGAAATTCTACCCCTCAAGATATCTTCCTCCCGTATTCTGAACTCCTCTATTAATAAGAGGATGGCATTGTGAGACCATTTAAATACTGAAAATAACATAGTTTTCAAGAGGACTTAAGCAAAATATAATTGAAGTTACCTTCACATGATGTGTCTTCATTATCTACTGTACCAACGGTGCTTCCCGAAGGACCACCAACGTCAGTTACGTTGCTTCCTGAAGGACCAGCAACGCCAGTAAAGATGCATCGTCTTTCCCTGTAAAGAGTTTGTAAGTAAACCAAAATAACAAATAATAACACAAACCATCCAAACTCGCTGCCCATGCTTCCTCGAATTTTTGGGTTGCATATACTAGATCTGGAAAAACAAAATAATTAATTTGAAATAAATTATGCCCTGTTGCACAAAGGCTTGTTCAAACTTAATCAATGATTAACGATTTTCAACAATGTCGCAACAATGAATTTTCATTGTTAAAAGCCCTCAATCATTGATTTAGTTTTATCAAGCCTTTGTGCAACCGGGTATTAATGTTTTATTAACACTTTGCCTGTATTATATATAATATTTTCCCTTCTGCATTCTCAAATGTTCCTCACGTGTTGTCACAACATTAACACACCGATTTGTTTTATCCATGTACATGTTATGCATATTCGTAAATTCGTATTTAACAACCAATTTCAAGTGAATTGGGTTGACTTCACTACTTACATACTACTTAAAGTATATAGTGAAATTTTTTTATGTGTGGTTGGTATTGTTTGTTGAATGTGTAGAAAATTTAAAGCAAACATATTCAAATTTAAATTCAAATTTAAATTCAAATTAATTTGCAATTTTGCCACCACAGTGCCACGCTTTTTCCGACCCACCTAAAATGAAAAAGCGAAAAAAAGCGTTTGAAGCTTTCAAAATGGGTGGAGCGTATGAAAGCGCGCAAAAGTGCCAAAGCGAACGGGTAAAAAGTGTTTGTCGGCGCTTCGAAGCGAAAAAAGTCCCAAAGCGAACGCGGCCTTAGTATAGCTGCTCCTTCATGTGCTTTTCCATCTGGATGGTTAGTGTTATATAGGGTATAGTTACGAATTTTTATATGACTTTTTGAGGTAAAGTGACTTTCCGAGATTAGCATCGCATCTACTTTATGTTTTTCAAGAAATAGCTTAACTTCTTGTGCATGCTGGCACAAGCCGTTTGCGTTCCATATTGCTAGCTTGAGTGTTCTAGTCATTAGGCCATTTTACTGACCAGGGTTGACAGCAGGTTCATCATTGTTCCAATTTGTTCCATTAGATGTTTCATCATAGCTTTGAGCTCGGTGATGTCATTTGACTGTTGTATTGGGATGTCTTTTTGTATCTGGCTGGAATAATTAGTATATTGATCTTGTTTGGGTTCACTTGTTTTTTGCGCATACGATATTCCAGTCTGTACCATTTGAGAAGTTATTGGTTGTTGGGTGTTATTTTGATTTATGCTTGTTCCTTCTCTCAAGGTATGATATAATCGCTGCTGTAATTGTTTGTGCACTAGGCATCCTCCATAGTTTGCGGGATGAGCATCTCCACAATTAACACATTTGACATCAGTGTCTTTTACATTTCTAGCACATTTGTCTGTCGAGTGATTACCTGTGCATTTAAGACATCTTGGGGGGTTTATTACAATAATTTTTGGTGTGACCAAATTTCTTGCATTTCGCACATTGCAGTATCTCACTCTTAGTGCGCGGAGCTTCGAATTGTACGATAGAATTCATAAGGCGTGTGACTTGGTATATTTCTTTATTATTCTCTTTTGTTTTAATGTTGATATAAAACATTGCCAGTGGGTTCCTGTTAAATCTATCTTTAATGTTACTTACATTATCGACTGTGTGCCCTAATTCAGAGAGCTCCTTCTTAAGAATTTCCGTATCTGCCGATGAATGTAAACCCTTCAGCACAACTCGAAAGCATATCTTTCCTGTTTGGATTTGTATGTGTGAAAATCAGTTTTTTTGTCCTTTTGCGCTTTAATGATGTCGGTATAGTTTTGACCACTATTTGGCTGTATTTTAACTATGTAATTATTGATAGATTTCAGAGTGTAGCCATCTTTTGACACTTTTTCGAGTTCTGCAATAAGTAGATTTATGTCGCCAACACCTTCCACAAAGACGGGTGGAGGCCTTGGTTCGCTGCTGATTACATTCTGGTCACCTGTTTCCGTGTTTTTCTTGTCGGTACCGTTTTATTTGCGACTCATGTAAAGTTAAACCTTGTCTTCGTGGCCCAAGTTAGCCTTTGAGTTTGACACCCCTGATCTACACGTCTACACCATGCAACGTAATAATAGAAAATAATATAAATTCAAACAAGAAATTAAACCAAATGCTTTGCTTTATGCGGTGCTCTGCTTGCTTTTAGGAAAATGTTGATCTAAAATTTTTGTCGCTGGCTCTATGGCTACATAATATTATGGCGGTTCGGCTAGTTCCACTCGACTCGCATCTGTGTAAAGCTTGCCAAGCAAGAAAAGTTGCTATTACTTAATAATATTACGATTAATGATATTACGCATCCATTTATGAAGTCCATTGGCTTTGACGCTGTATTCTATATTTTTTCTTTTACTACATCAGCATCCACTTCACAAATCCACTTGCACTGCGAAAATTTCATGGCAATACTCCCCTGTTTTCCTGAATGCGTTTTTGCACCGCACTCTTCTAACTATTAAGTTAATTTATTATTAATTTTGTAGTAACCTAGTATAACCTGCATGGCTTTTGTTAGATGTTTTTCTTATGTCATGTATAATAGTTACGAAAATTGTTTATTTTAACGAAACCAGACAGTAATTTAGATTTATTTAATTATTCGTAAGAATTCATTATGTAAGTTATCTTATTACAGCTAAACAATGCTACATATATGCTATTAATCAATTCATTTTTAGGTATCTTTCTATCTAGAAAACTAATCATTCAAGATATATCAAAATCCAGACTTCAATTTTGCGATGTTTTCAAATAAAAGAAATGTAATGCCTGCCTTATATATGCTTGTGTATTTGTTAGCTATTCGTAAATCTGTGGCTATACGTCAATATAATTACTACTTGAATACAGCAGGAGTACATTTATTAGATTACAAACTTTTGTTTAAACCAAATGTCGCAGAAGGAACATTTTTTTCACCTAGATGTACATGGACTTTGAGATATGACTATCCCACTAGTTCACTAATTCAGTACCATAAAAAAAATTTCGAAAATCCTAATCCACTGAGATCAAAAATTATTCGTCTTGCTGCTCGGGCAAACCTTCCTGTTAAAAGAGACAATTCAGAACCAAGCGATATTGAGACAGTTGGATATCCAGTTAGTGAGCCAAACGAATATCTTTTTAATATATATCACAATGACATTACGGGATCATTAGAAAATAATTATCAAGGTTTCTATCTCGATGAATATCCTGATGAAAATGGTCGCAGAAAGTAAGTATTAAATAATATGCAGGTTGGAGGTGAATTCATGATAAACCACCATGGTTAACTGATTGAGATTTATAGATCAAATAGCAATAAGAGATTATAAGAATTTAGCAAAAATAAAACCTGACATGCAGTGGCGGCTTGTGAAGAATTTTAATGGTGAGGCATGGGTGTGAAACCGAAGAATTGTCACTGTGGGACTTGGTGAGGCGCAGCCTCCTTGACAAACCGCCTCTGCGAACATGCATGTTCAAGTATGCATTATGCAATCGTGCAGATTTATGTTTTTTCTAACTTCAATTTTCAAATTTTAAACCTTTGATATGTTTCGAATGCATATTTACTGTTTAAGTTTCTATTAAATTATTTTTGATAAATTTTTATGATTTACAGTAAAATTTTTGAATGTGAAATTGAGCAACATTTTAAAATGTGCTTTATACTTGGTGAATTTTCAGTTGTGCGATCCTTCCTAACCTGAAATTGAATTTTTAAATTTCTTTATAAAAATATATAACTTTTAGTAAATTTCTAAGCACTCAGTTTGGACCTATTGGAGCTAGGTATGCATTTCCAGTTTGGGATGAACCTCAATATAGATCTAAATTTACCGTAATACTAACTCGCCCACAAGACTACACATGTGTAATATCTAACAGCAAATTGAAGAGATCCTCGTAAGAATTTATAATTTACCTTGTTTTATTTAAACAGATTTTAGCAAGTTTCTTATAATTGATTTAAGGGGTGCATATAACTGAATTAAGGAAATCATTTTTCTCATGTCTTGACCGAATTGCATCTTTTTTATTTTTTTGTTTAAAATTGCAATTTATTAATTATTCGTTAATATCAAATTTTCCATAATAATATGTATTGTTCATTACAATATTAAAAAAATGTTTTGATTTTATTATTAACCAAATAATTTTATAATTTAAGGAACTTAGGTAATGGTAATGTTGAAGATGAATTTGAAGAAACTGAATATATATCTCCGTCTTCGTTAGTCTTTACCATATCAAAGTTTGAGATATCACCGCCAATAGATGGTTCCATTCATCGGATTGTAGGAAGACCAGGAATAATAAAATTAAAAGAGCACGAATACGTTGCTTCCCTCGTAAATCGTGTATACCAAGAAGTCACAAACTTCCTTCAGATAAATTGTGGACTAACGAATATGTACCATGTTGCCCTTCCGTCCAATAGGATGAAATTTGAAACCCTGGGCACTTATCGGGGCGTCAATCATTATAAGTATGTAATCACGTTTTAATTTTTTATCCACGACCACTATATTATGATTAGAGGCCGTTTAATACATTAGTGTATTAGAACTCATAATACACGAATTGATCTATTACTGATCAAAATAAATTTGTCTAATCTGACGTTTCTCAAAAACAGAATTTTCATTTATAGTTTTTGCCATGGCACAGTGGGACCAAAACACGAAAAAGTGGCCAAAAATCAGATTTTGACTTTAATGGCTTAAAATTGGCCTAAATAACACGGGAAAATTAATAAAAAAATTCCAAATTGACGGATGATTAGAAGGGTGTTTTTTTTTTATAAGAGTTGTTATTAAAATATGATTTTACTTTTAATGACTAAAAATTGGCACAAATAACACGGAAAAATTAATAAAAAATTCCAAATTATGTTGTTTTAGGTTTACAGTTTTTTATCGGAAAACATAACGAAAGCGATGCTTTCCGAGTGTCCACCCGGCAGCTAAAACGAAGCATTCCTAGTCAGCTCACAAATCGACTAATAATGTAAAATCGACCATCAATGTGTTTTTATTAATGGTCGATTCTGTTACTTCTGCAAGTCAATTCATTTATATTATAAAAAAATTCTATTATAAAAATTTGTTCGACGTGGGATTCGAACTGGCGATCGCCAAACGATTTAATTATAATTCAATCGCTTATTGCACTTCGCCATAGAGGGTTGCTCTAATGACATTGTTTAAATTTGTCCTATTTGTCACAATTTGTAATTTAAACAATATTTTTTAATATTTTATATAATTGATAATTTTATGTTTTCCGATAAAAAAGTATACTCACCTCGCCTCGAAATATGATCCGTTACTGGGCTTTCAGCTTTAAAAAGCTCGCTACGCTCACTTTTTAATATAGCTGCGCGCCCAGTAACGGATCATTTTCTATGCTTGGCCAGTAATATACTATTAACCATTAATTTAACTTTTTTATTGCAGAACTAAATTTTATTTAAACTGTTTATTTTCATTGTTTGAAAATTTTGCGTCATGTCAAGCAATAATTTTTTATTTTTTTACAATTTTACTCGAATTCCTACATTACTTCTACATGTACTTATCCCTAAACAGCAGGTAAATGATGTTCGGTTTTGTATTTTATTAAATTTTTAAGCAGCAAGAATATGACAAATCTAATCTTTAGAAAAGTAAAAACTGATAGGTCGTTCCAGGTAAAATCGTTGGTTGTACAGTCGAAGTGACTTTATATTAGTGTGTTGAATGTAATTCACGTTGTTCAAAAACATGAATTACTTAAAAACGGGGTTAAACGGGGTTACAATTTTTACAGAATATGTTGAAGAAATGTCTAACTCATCTTTTGCATATTTTTTCAAAGCGGACTCTCTCGTGGTCGATTTTTTGTAAGTCTAAATAAAGTTGAAGAATGCCTGAGATTTTCTATTGAGCAGCTCCCGGAATGAAGCAATGTATTTAATTATTGCAGCATTGTATTGTCGTAGAATTTTTTTTATTCGAAAGTACATATTTCAAGACATCTTTTCTATAAATACCAATTTGAACCCTAAACTGAAATCAGCACAATAACTCATTAAAAATTACTATCGCACGGTGCGAAATGCCACTCAAATATTTAGCGATTAATGGAAGGTGATGTTTACATCGCTTTAGCAAGCTGAAATATTTTTTAATTCACTTGAAATTGTATAGGAAAAGGTGCACTGATGTTTCCTCTCAAGATATACAGAACATCGTAGCTTAATTGTTAATTTCACAAAAATGAATTTTTGGCCACTTTTCGGAGCGCTGGCCCCACTGTGCATGGTCGTGGATAAAACGTTGAATTAAGAAACAAGCTTCTAATCATCACAAAAAAATGGGACTCTCGACTGCGCCTCGAGTGCCCATTTCTTCTCGTGGATTAGAGGCTTGTTAACCCCCTTATATAATTAATAACTATTTGTTATAATCTTAGAGAACGAGTACTTATTATTTCAAATAAAACCCCTGCTGATCAAAAAGAAAAATCAACAATTCTAATATCTAAATTAATAGCTCAACAGTGGTTTTTAAGTTACCTTATGGTAGATGCTTGGACATCAGTTTGGATAAGCGAAGGTTTAACAGGTTACTTGGCGTATAATGTAACCGCTCAGGTAAATATGTTTATAAATTTCAATATTAATCCATATAATAAGTTACAACTTAATTATTATATTATTTCAGCTCAATCCAGATTGGATGATAGAGGAACGGTTAGCTGGTGATACTAGGTTATCAATGCAAGAGGATTCGAGATGTTGTTGCAGATCTTTAGATGCAGAAGCTGCAAAACCTTCGGAAATTAAAGCTAAATTCAACACGATTACCCGCTATAAAGGTATGTATAAAAAATACTTTACTAAGAAATGTGACCATTTTTAATTTTACTCAAAACGGGACTCTGGTCAAAATTAGAAGAAACTCGAGTCAATTGAAAAAACAAATTAATATCTTCTCGAATTTTCAATATATCTACCATTTTAAAAATTGGTTGAAATTAAAGTTACTACAAACTATAAAATAAATTTAATTAATAGAAAAATCATTTCATAATCAAATAAGAAATTTGTGTCAATTGACCCCGTACCAAGAGGCAATTGAAACAGCAGAGCTTATGTTTTATTAAAACAAAATAACTGATTGGAGCCTGAGCCTGAAATTAATACTTTGTTTTAATTGCAGGAACTGCTTTGATTAATATGATCGAACGACTAATACCTCCGACAATATTCAAACAAGGAATTAAAGATTTAATCGAGACTAAGTAAGTTGTTACGCTCTGCACTAATTGAAAAAGAAATTTGAAGCCAAACTTTTGCAATCGTAAAATAAGAAACAAATATTTTTTTGATTAATATAATTATAATTTCTTTTATTAAAATATTTCTTGAAGGAGATGGTCAAACTACAACGCTGCAGATTTATATCAACTATTTGAAAAGCTTCTAAAATCATATAATTATTATGAAATATTAAATTTACCGAAAACCTTATCTGAAATAATGTCAGTTTGGGAGTCCACCATGGGATACCCGGTTGTAACAGTTGTAAGAAATTACGATACTTACGATTTCGATTACGTCAAATTATCTCAGGTGACTTACATTCTGGTGAAATTATTGACTTATTTAAACCTTAAAATTTACAGATGCGTTTTCACTTTGACGATTCAAGAGGAAAACCTGTTTGGCCCATTCCAATAAATTTTGCTATCAAATCTTATCCAAATTTTCAGAACACTAGACCTACTAATTGGTTAAATAGTTCGAATGGAGAGATTAGAATTAAAGCACTGGCGAAAACGGATTGGTTAATTTTAAACAATCAAGCCACTTGTAATGTTGAAAGTACAATTTTAACTACCTGCACGATTAACCGTTTTTTTCAAATTTAAGATTATTATCGCGTTCATTATGATGACACTAATTGGAAAGCGATTGCAACAGCGTTAAAGGAAAATCACAAAAGTATTCATTATCTGAACAGAATGCAAATTATCGACGATGCCTTTAACTTGGCCGAGTATGGTATGTTAAGGTATTCAATTGCGTTTGATATTAGTCAGTATATAAGAAGGGAAACAGACTACGCTCCCTTAAAAGCCATGAAAATAGCATGGCAAGGAGTTAGTAAAAAAATGGCTGGCAGTAAAAAATACGAAAAATTTCAAGTAATTATTATATCATGATTTATCTTCTTTACGAGTTATCTATACAAATTATTGCAGAAATGTATTAAACGATCGGTGGAACATATTTACAAGAACGTCAAAGAGATGTGGAAACCAGAGTTTTTCGATGCTGCTCGAACAATGCACAGAAATGATCTTACAGTGGAATTGCTGTTTTCTTGGCTATGTGATTTAAATTCAAAACTATGTGACAGTGACAAGTCAGATCGGTCCTTGCGTTTAAAAGTAACGACACATTTTGAGAAGCATAAATTGTGTGCTTCCATGCGGAAAGCGGATGCAAATAAATGGAATAAATTGTTTGATAGATATAAAAGTTTATATAAAAATACAACTGATCAAATTAACGAATTTAATGCGTTGGGATGTAGTGGAAATGGTAAAATACTCGAAAGGTGATAATATTTTATTAAATAATAAATTTTTCCCCAAAAATATCAAAAAATAAAATATTATAGGTATAGCTACTATGTATTGATTCAAAATGTGAATTCACGCCAGATCAGATTTGTATTGCAATGTATTTAAATTTAGATATTTCGTGCAAATTGCCACTTTTATGGCAAAATGAATGATTCATCAGATTCCGGAGAGCGGGTTAAAATATAAAATTTAAATCGGTTATTTTATTGCAGTGTTATGTTTTCCAGTTAGTAAATTATAAAATGTAACTGTTACAGGTTTCTAAATTACGTAATTACATCAGAACCGAATAAATTAATCCAGGCATTAAAATTGATAATCACTAACGGAATCGATGGTTTAAATGTGGTTTTAACAGATATATCTATTTTCTTTAACACTTTATTAAAGCTGTGAGTATTTTCACCAGGAAAAGAGTTAAAATGATTTTCATGTATTTTCTTATCTCACAGATTCACCGAAAAAGAAATCGAAATTATTTTAAACAACATTGGATCAAGAGTAACAAGTGGGAAACAACTAGAAGCAGTGAGTTGCAGTCAATAATTTATGTTGATAAAATTTGTATAATTAATTATTATTTTAGCTGGTGCGGTTGTCAAACGATTATAAAAAATATAATCATGTAATTAAACCGTGCATAAGTAGGGCCAAACACAATATTGAATGGAGAAAGAAGAATTTGCGAGGCTTTGACAATTACTTGCACAGATCAACAGGAACAAAACTACACAACAATGTGTATGCGATTATTTTGATAATAATGTCGTATTATGCTAATTTAATACTTTGTTGAAATTTCGTCTCAAAAATTTAATGTAAATTATTATCAAATTTTTAATTAAAAAAATTCAAGTATTCAAACATTGTCTGTGTTATGAAATTAAATATTTAAAGAATGATGTTTTCAAATGGGAGGATATTGGTGATTTAGAAATATTGATAAAAAATAATATGATTATCGCTTATTTTGAATGTTGAACAATAGAACACTGACTTTAGACATCCAACATCGAAATAAATCAGATGTTCCTGATTTTTTGGTATGTTGTTAGGGTATCTACCAGTAGTGGAAAAGCAAGTTTGCAGCTCCGAAAAACCCTGTGCTAACTTCGTGATCGAAAAAATTCGAAATTTTTCAACTGATTTCAGTTTTTGACCCGAAACCCCTAAAAAGGTGCAGCCTATCAAAAAAGTCATTCTATGCTTTCTTGAAGCTGTGGATAATTCCTACAATTTGAGCTCAATTTCAATTTATTAGGTCAAGTAGATCCTAAAATACAGTACAGCAAAAATTGAATTTTTTTCCAAAATGTTAAAAATTTCAGTTTTGTCATCTGTCGGGCTAACTCATTAAATAATATACTATTAAAAATTAATTTTTTATTAATATTTTTTTACTGAACTGTACTTTAGTACATGCTTAAACATGTAAGTAGATGTTTAGGTCATCAAAACAGTTCATACTTGAAATAAAAAATATATATTATTAATTGGCGAAAAACACAGTATTTTTATGTAGTTGTAATGTAAATTAAAAATAAACAAGTCTTAATTTACAATTTAATTACTGTCTTATTCTAAGTACAAATGCTAAGAGAGTTACAAACAAGTATACCTAAAAAAAAATTAAAATTAATCTTATTAATATCAAACCCCTCAACAATCTTCAACGACCACTAAAGTCACCAAAACAACACATAGAATATCACATGGCGATCCTGGGGATCTGTCAGACTTTCATCACCAAGAATTGAGCCTCGACACCTACACTATAGGAAAGAGGACAATTTTCTGTGTATAATAAAAAAAGAAATTTTGCGGATTATCCATTAGTTTTCGAGAAAACGGCTTTTGAAAATCAAAATTTTACATGCATTTTAGATAGGGAATTGATCCGCTCCCGAGTTCTAGTGACGGTGCGTGCGTTCTGATATAGTCAAAGTGTTGGCAGTCAGACGCGATCGTGACCCGGTCGGGAGCACACCCACCGTTGCTAATGAGTTTCACACCTTACGAGTTTCACCCCTTTCGAGTTGCACCTTTGGCGTGGTGGTGCGACCTACAGGGATGTTTTTAGCGAGTCAGCGTTCGTCAAAACGGCGCGTAGCGCCCGGAGCGGAGGGGACCGGATGTAATGTAATATACTATCAATATTTTCATTTTATCATGAAAGTCCAGGCAACGAATGCTCAAAAAATGGTATAGAGGGAAATGTTGGGAACACAATTTTTGACTTCCTAACTTTGTTTGGACTAGTTAGGAGGTGAACATATCAAAAGTCCCCGCCCGTAGCCCTTAAACTGGGAGGGAGAGGGGGGTTTGAAGGTTCCATTTTTGGGTTTTTTGCTTATATCTCGGAAACTATGCGTCTTAGCGACATGACCATTTTATACAAAATAAAAGCTGGTTAAATTTGCTATAAGTTTTATCCAATAAAGTTTTTCGATATCCTGTTTAGTTTTGGAAGTATTAATAGAAGTATTAATTTATTTATTATTTCAATGTATTTGTTTAACTCTTCCATAGGCGCTTGGATTACATATGTAATCCAGGGTCGGTTTTTTTCTACGGCATTCTTATTTTGGTAAAAATACGTCAACAACCTTTTCAGTACCTTCCTAAAAAACATTAATCTACATGACCATTCAGTTAAAAAAAATTTTTTATTACCGAGGCACTCACGAAAAAATATAGAAATGCACTTGTAATCCACGCGCCCACTCGCGTTACAATTTTCGCAGTCTAGCCATTTATTTGTCGCCCTACAGGTCGTGGCCAAATCAGGAAATCTAAAAATTGATTTCAACAAGCAAGCTGCTGCAACTCTGCTCATTTTGTGTAATAAAAAATCGTAAATTTCAACCACTTGAGTTTGCCCTTTCTAAAAATGGACATAAAGCAATTGTACTTTATATATTTCCGTTTACTTTAGTTCTTGTGTGGCCGCTCTTGTGAAACAACGCCTATTTATATAGGTTTATTTATTATAATACATTTTCGAATTTTTATTTTGAATTTCAAAACTAATTCAAAAATATAGTGTTGCAAGGAACACCAAGCGGGCCTTAACGAGTGATGCATTTTTACCATTATTTTGATGTTGTTTTTTTCGAAGAGTAAGCATTAATTTTAATTTTTTTTTAGGTATACTTGTTTGTAACCCTCTTAGCATTTGTACTTAGAATAAGACAGTAATTAAATTGTAAATTAAGACTTGTTTATTTTTAATTTACGTTACAACTACATAAATACTGTGTTTTTCGCCAATTAATAATATATATTTTTTATTTCAAGTATGAACTGTTTTGATGACCTAAACATCTACTTACATGTTTAAGCATGTACTAAAGTACAATTCAGTAAAAAAATATTAATAAAAAATTAATTTTGAATAGTATATTATTTAATGAGTGTATAATGAAGGCCATATTACACGAGAATTGTTTATAACACGAGCGAACGCAGTGAGCGAGTTTTGTAATTATTCTCGTGTAATATGGCCCATTATACACGAATTTCATACGATTCTTTATCTACGACTGTTAAACAATAATAATTAAGACTGCATTATATAATTATTTAACTTTAAGTTGTATCGTGTTTATTACTTTTCAACTATCAAATCAGGTTGCCATTTGTCATTTATAAAGAAAACAAATAAAAATTGCCAGCAGCCGTGGATAATGAACAGGAGCCGTGGATAATGAATGAATTATCCACTGTAGAATATGAGCTAAGTTATGTATTCGTAGTTACACATATGACACTATTGTTTGACAGTCGTAGATAAATAAATTTTATGATGGCTCAACTCATCTAATAAAGGACTACACGGGCGTAGCCAGGTTTTAGAATCGGGGGGGGGGGGGGGTTCAAGAAAATAAAACGAATAAAAATACATAAAATAGCCGTTTATTCATAAGAACAATATTTAATATGTAATAAACAGATTCAGAGAAAACTTTTCGGGGGGGGTTTGAACCCCCAAAACCCTCCCCCTGGCTACGCCCGTGAAGGACTATGAATATCCATGGCAATTAAATGTTGCCTTCACTCAGGCCCCGATCTGTCCCTCCTCCGATTTCTCTAACTTTTTTGTTTTTTAAGATAACGAGGTAATTTTTCAACATACACACTTCCTTCAGGACTTAAATTAAAGCTAAATAAATGCTCTTAAACTTCATATTGAATAATTTTATTTAATATTTAGCCCGACAGATGACAAAACTGAAATTTTGGAAAAAAATTCAATTTTTGCTGTACTGTATTTTAGGATCTACTTGACCTAATAAATTGAAATTGAGCTCAAATTGTAGGAATTATCTACAGCTTCAAGAAAGCATAGAATGACTTTTTCGGTAGGATGCACCTTTTTAGGGGTTTCGGGTCAAAAACTGAAATCAGTTGAAAAATTTCGAATTTTTTCGACAACGAAGTTAGCACAGGGTTTTTCGGAGCTGCAAACTTGGTTTTACACTACTGGTAGATACCCTAACAACATACCAAAAAATCAGGAACATGTGATATATTCCGATGTTGGATGTCTAAAGTCAGTGTTCTATTGTTCAACATTCAAAATAAGCGATAATCATATTATTTTTTTATCAATATTTCTAAATCACCAATATCCTCCCATTTGAAAACATCATTCTTTAAATATTTAATTTCATAATACAGACAATGCTTGAATACTTGAATTTTTTTAATTAAAAATTTGATAATAATTTACATTAAATTTTTAGCCGAAATTTCAACAAAGTATTAAATTAGCATAATACAACATTGTTATCAAAATAACCGCATACACATTGATGTGCAGTTTTGTTCCTGTTGATTTGTGCAAGTAATAATTATCAAAGCTTCGCAAATTCTTCTTTCTCCATTCAATATTGTGTTTGGCCCTACTTATGCACGGTTTAATTATATGATTATATTTTTTATGATCGTTTGACAACCGCACCAGCTAAAATAATAATCGATTATACAAATTTTCAACATCATATATATTATTGACTGCAACTCACTGCTTCCAGTTGTTTCCCACTTGTTACTCTTGATCCAATGTTGTTTAAAATAATCTCGATTTCTTTTAAGGTGAATCTGTGAGAGAAGAAAAGACGTGAAAATCATTTTAACTCTTTTCCTCGTGAAAATACTCACAGCTTTAATAAAGTGTTAAAGAAAATAGATATATCTGTTAAAACCACATTTAAACCATCGATTCCGTTGGTGATTATCAATTTTAATGCCTGGATTAATTTATTCGGTTCCGATGTAATCACGTAATTTAGAAACCTATAACAGTTACATTTTATAATTTACTAACTGGAAAACATAACACTGCAATAAAATAAACGATTTAAATTTTATATTTTAACCCGCTTCCGGAATCTGATGAATCTATTCGTTTTGCCATAAAAGTGGCAATTTGCACGAAATATCTAAATTTAAATACATTGCAATACATATCTGATCTGGCGTGAATTCACATTTTGCATCAATACATAGTAGCTACCTATAATATTTTATTTTTTGATATTTTTGGGGAAAAATTTATTATTTAATAAAATGTTATCACCTTTCGAGTATTTTACTATTTTCACTACATCCCAACGCATTAAATTCGTTAATTTGATCAGTTGTATTTTTATATAAACTTTTATATCTATCAAACAATTTATTCCATTTATTTGCATCCGCTTTCCGCATGGAAGCACACAATTTATGCTTCTCAAAATGTGTCGTTACTTTTAAACGCAAGGACCGATCTGACTTGTCACTGTCACATAGTTTTGAATTTAAATCACATAGCCAAGAAAACAGCAATTCCACTGTAAGATGATTTCTGTGCATTGTTCGAGTAGCATCGGAAAACTCTGGTTTCCACATCTCTTTGACGTTCTTGTAAATATGTTCCACCGATCGTTTAATAAATTTCTGCAATAATTTGTATAGATAACTCGTAAAGAAGATAAATCATGATATAATAATTACTTGAAATTTTTCGTATTTTTTACTGCCAGCCATTTTTTTACTAACTCCTTGCCATGCTATTTTCATGGCTTTTAAGGGAGCGTAGTCTGTTTCCCTTCTTATATACTGACTAATATCAAACGCAATTGAATACCTTAACATACCATACTCGGCCAAGTTAAAGGCATCGTCGATAATTTGCATTCTGTTCAGATAATGAATACTTTTGTGATTTTCCTTTAACGCTGTTGCAATCGCTTTCCAATTAGTGTCATCATAATGAACGCGATAATAATCTTAAATTTGAAAAAAAAAGGATAATCGTGCAGGTAATTAAAATTATTGCACTTTAAACATTACAAGTGGCTTGATTGTTTAAAATTAACCAATCCGTTTTCGCCAGTGCTTTAACTCTAATCTGTCCATTGGAACTATTTAACCAATTAGTAGGTCTAGTGTTCTGAAAATTCGGATAAGATTTGATAGCAAAATTTATTGGAATGGGCCAAACTGCTTTTCCTGTCGAATCGTCAAAGTGAAAACGCATCTGTAAATTTTAAGGTTTAAATAAGTCAATAATTTCACCATAATATAAGTCACCTGAGATAGTTTGACGTAATCGAAATCGTAAGTATCGTAATTTCTTACAACTGTTACAACCGGGTATCCCATGGTGAACTCCCAAACTGACATTATTTCAGATAAGGTTTTCGGTAAATTTAATATTTCATAAGAATTATATAAGTTTAGAAGCTTTTCAAATAGTTGATATAAATCGTTAGCTTCGTAGTTTGACCATTTCCTTCAAATAATATTTTAATACAAGGAATTATAATTATATTAATAAAAAAAAGATTAATTTGTTATTTAAGATTGCAAAAGTTGCAAAAGTTGGGCTTCAAATTTCTTTTTCAATTAGTGCAGAGCGTAACAACTTACTTAGCTTCGATTAAATCTTTAATTCCTTGTTTGAATACTGTCGGAGGTATTAGTCGTTCGATCATATTAATCAAAGCAGTTCCTGCAAATTAAACAAAGTATTAATTTCAGGCTCAGGCTCTAATCAGTTATTTTTTACGCCTCTATCAGGCAAGTGTTCAATTGCATATTTCAAATGCGGCGTGAAAAGCTGGTTTTCTCGCCCAGCGTTTGAAAGAAAGCAGTGATTATTTTACAAGATGTTGGCATTCTTGGTTATATTTTGTACGTCGAATTGAATTAAACTTAAATAAGTATTACATAAATGCATAAATAACTCATAAATAACTCGTATTTGTGCCAGTATCTGGGTGCAGATTTTTCTGGTAATATATTACCAATAATCCATTCTGCCGCTTCTGTAATGTGTGCTGGTGTATCCATTATCACAAATATTATCACAGTCGCTATTTTATAATACGATACAAAATAATTAAATTTAAACATCAAATTTTTAATTCAAATGTGTTATACCAACAACAACAATATATCACTAATACCAAATATTTCAAAAATAATTAAAGTTTATGTAACAAATTATAGAAGTCGGCGTAAAAAATTACGTTTATCATGCGGCAGGAAACTGTTTTTCGAGTACTCGTAAATACAGGCCTCGGCTAATCCGCCTCAGCCTGTAAAAAAATCGTACTCGGAAAAATTCAGTTTCAAGCCTTGTGATAAAAATAACTATTGTTTTATTAAAAACTAAGGGGCGTATGACACGGTTATAAAATTGGCTAGTCAAGTATTTTTTTCATGCATACCTTTATAGCGGGTAATCGTGTTGAATTTAGCTTCAATTTCAGATGGTTTTCTAGCTTCTGCACCTAAAGATTTGCAACAACATCTCGAATCCTCTTGCATTGATAACCTAGTATCCCCAGCTAACCGTTCCTCTATCATCCAATCTGGATTGAGCTGAAAAGATATAATAATTTAGTTGCAACTCATTATATATATTGATTAATATTGGAATTTATAAACATACCTGAGCGGTTACATTATACGCCAAGTAACCTGTTAAACCTTCGCTTATCCAAACTGATGACCAAGCATCTACCATAAGGTAACTTAAAAACCACTGTTGAGCTATTAATTTAGATATTAAAATTGTTGATTTTTCCTTTTGATCGGCAGGGGTTTTATTTGAAATAATAAGTACTCGTTCCCTAAGATTATAACAAAATAAATAAAGTTAATTAATTAAAAAAATTAAAACGTGATTACATACTTATAATGATTGACGCCCCGATAAGTGCCAAGGGTTTCAAATTTCATCCTATTGGACGGAAGGGCAACATGGTACATATTCGTTAGTTCACAATTTATCTGAAGGAAGTTTGTGACTTCTTGGTATACACGATTTACGAGGGAAGCAGCATATTCGTGCTCTTTTAATTTTATTACTCCTGGTCTTCCCACAATCCGATGAATGGAACCATCTATTGGCGGTGAGATCTCAAACTTTGATATGGTAAAGACTAACGAAGACGGAGATATAAATTCAGTTTGTTCAAATTCATCTCGAACATTACCATTACCTAAGTTCCTTGAATTATAAAATTATTTGGTTAATAATAAAGTCAAACAATTTTTTTACTATTGTAATGCACAATACATAATATTATTATGGAAAATTTGATTTAAGGGATGCATAATCATTTATACATTGTTGTATATTCACCATACAATAGGCTCCAATTTTTGGTTGGACAATTTTTGGACAATCCCACTGTCGTCTTGGTTTCGTACTTGAACCTAACTTACACGTAAATAATCCGTTTATATTACCTAAATTTTGTTCTTTTTACGTTAGGTCCGCGTTAGATCTTTCTCCAACAGAACGAAGAACGAAACAAATACTGTTTTGGAAACAGCGAAACTGAAGAAGAATGAAGACTGAAGAAGAATTTAAGAAAATAATCTGATAAACAATTAGTGTATGCGCTTCTTAAATCAACTAGAAGTACTAAATTATAAATTCTTACATGGATTTCTTTAGTTTCGAGTTAGATATTACACAAGTGTAATCTATTGGTCGGATTGTTATTATTGTAAATTTAGATCTATAACGAGGTTCATCCCAAGATGGAAATACATACCTAGCTCCAAGAGGTCCAAATTGAGTGCATAGAAATTTACCAATGCCCGTACTTATATGCCCGTTTTCACCAACAATTCCTAATGTTAAGAATTCCCTAACTTTGAGATAAGAAACTCTTATGTCAAATTTGGGTTTCACCAAGCGCTAAAAGTTCCTAAAGAGCATTAAGAAATCCCTAACCTTAGGTATCCGATTTACCGACCCCTAACGTGTTAGGGATTCCTTAGCGGTTGTATTACAGGTATAAATTAGTGTTTATTCTTATTTTTCTTTCGCCATGGCTATTGTTAGATTTTTGAATAGTTTAGAGAGATTTGAAAATGAAAAAAAAATTTTTAATGTGGAATTTGTCGTAAGATTTCGGTTAAGAAAACAAACTGTTTTGTAGGTTTTAAAATTAATAGTAGGATCTCTAGAGTTTATTAATGATAAAATATATTATTCATAAAAATAATTAGAATTATTAGCTCTTGAAAATTTATATAAATATAATATCAGTAATGAGCTAAGTTAACAATAAATCAAACTAATATTTTCGAGCTTTCGAGAGTGGATACTCTCTTTATCAAGATATATTAATAATAAAAAATTATACATAGTTACGGTAAAAGTGATGTATTGACATTTATCCGATAACTTGATCAGAATTTTAAATAATGTTAAATGAAAAGTTAAATGAATTAAAAATTCTAATAAGTTATCGTGGGTTAAGAAAAACCAGTGGTAAAAACTTAACCCCAATACATGGAGAAGAAATTATATTAATAAAGGACTATAAATATTGCTAAGTCCCTCGATGTCAGTTTTCCTGTTCATGGTGTTTTTTTCTTTTTTAATTTCCATCATCTCGTGTAATATTCTGTCCCTATATGTTGTGACTGTCTTAATAATTTTTGTGTTTTTGAAGTCCATATTATGTCCGTCTTCAAGGATATGTTTTGCGACTGCGGTAGATTCGGGTTTATTACATCTAATAGAAATTTATCTTAATTTAAATTAATTTTAAATTTATTTCATCTAATTTTTTATTATTAATATATCTTGATAAAGAGAGTATCCACTCTCGAAAGCTCGAAAATATTAGTTTGATTTATTGTTAACTTAGCTCATTACTGATATTATATTTATATATTATTCATAAATGTGCATATTATTTATGACAATTATTTTGGGTATTATTATTTTAGAAATCAATCAGTATCGCCCATAAATCAGTTATTACTGGCGTTACGGTTTTATGCTACCGGAATAAATATGTGGTTTTCCAAATATGTTAGCAACAATTGGTTGTACACACATTAAATTGCAATCTCCAGTCTCCAGGTAACTACTTATATACATTTTGATACGAGAACATAACACTTGTAATTTTTAATACAATACACAACCGAAACGCCAGAATTAGACATAAACCTACACAGTTAAAAATGTTTGTTCGACTGAAGCAAATTTAGTTGATCCAAACAAAATATTCTGTTATACATACGCAACTAAAGTATTTGTTAACCCTAATAAAATTTTTGTTTGAGGTTTTTAGTTACCTAAAAGAAAAATTTTATTTAATTGGCTTTATTTTGATTTAAAATAAATGTTTTATTTGAAGTAATAAACAATTATTAAATTTAAACAGAACAAATTTAAACAATTTGTTTAATCTAAACAAATTTTGAAAAAAAATATTTTTTTGAAATAACAAAATTTCTTTCTATTGAATAAAATTATTCAAACAAAATTATTTATTAAATTCAAACAAAACGTTTTTACTGTGTATAATTTCAAATATGACATTTACAACCCGTATTAGTTCATTTGTCCGCTGTAAAGAATACCTAGCAAGGGAGCTGCTCGTTAAGAAATTCTTATGTTGGTGAAATGCAAATTTTCCTAAGTATTATTTTAGGAAATATCTAGCGTAAAGAATTCTTTGCTAGGGAATTCTTAAATAAATGTTGATGAAAACGGGCAATAGTCACGGATCAATCCGAGACTCAAAATGATCCTAGAATTTACCAATGAGATTACTGGAATTTAGACCGTATCGTAGCAACAGCTGTTATTTCGAGAATTGATCTCGATTCTCGGTTCAATCCATGACTACGGGCATAAGAGTTATATATTTTTATAATAAAATTTAATTGTAAAATTTCTTGTAAATATTTTAATTGTATATAGTGTTTTTAACTGTTTAGTAAGTAAGTTTTATTCAAAATTCAAAATTTCAAATTTCAAAAAACTCAGAAGCAGGTTTTTTAAATAATTTTTCAAAATGTATTCAAATTATAAAACGATACGGACTAAATGTCACAAACAAAATAATTATTTAAAACTGTTCCAGGCACTAAATATTTCGGAACAGAGAGTTACGCGTTAACGCAGGTTCTCTCAGCATCACGTTCTTCATTGTTGAATTTTAAAATGTTCAATTGTTTTTGTGTGTTTTAAAATAATTTGTAAAATGTTAATAACCAAATAAATAAATAAATATTGTATTGTATTGATTGAATCATAATTAAATCGTTTTGAGATCGGCAGTTCGAACCCCACGTCGGACAAATTTTTATAATAGCACTTTTTTATAATATAGTGTTTATTTTATAAATAAGTGTCATGCAGAAGTAACAGAATCGACCATTAATAAAAACACATTACCAGTCGATTTTACATTATTAGTCGATTTGTGAGCTGACAAGGAATGCTTCGTTTTGGCTGCCGGGCGGACACTCGGAAAGCATCGCTTTCGTTATGTTTTCCGATAAAAAATATTAAAATGAGTCTTAATATTGGAGGAGGCTATATGGAAGTATATGGAAGATTTAAAATTGTGTGGATATATGTAAAAGTAGCAAATTATATTGAAGTCTTAGAAAATGTTTTAGTGCCTATGTGATAGAAGAAATTAAAACCGATGATTGGATTTTCCAACAAGGTAATGCGGCCATACACACAACAAATACCATTGGAACTGAAAAGTGCCGTATGTGAAGTATGGAAGAAAATATGCCAATACAGATATTACAAAATTTTATAAACTCAATAGGATTTTTGAAGTAATAATTTATGAATGAGGGGCACTAACTATTAGACTTAGGGCCGATCTTTTCATATTTAATTTAAACGTCAAGTAGTTACTTGACGTTTACCTTACTTGAGCTTTTTAATCGTTGATTAGGACATTTGAATATTTTTATCGAATTTTTTACAACCAGTAACTACTTGAAGTATATGACGGTTGGTATTATATTTAAAACTAAAATTTAGCGCGATTTGAACTAATAACCATACATGACAGAAATAGTATAAATATTCAAGTCAAGGCGCTGGGATTATACCAGTGGCCAGGGATGGCGCTGTTAGTTAATAAAAAAAATTTGAATTAAAATTTACAAATACACAACACGCAAAATAGATCTAGAAACATAATTGTTCAGGTTTTAAAATTTTTTAATTTGGCAAAGTTGTAAAGTTAAGGGCAGGTTACCGTTCACGACAATGAAAAGTTCGAATTTTCCGTTTTTACATAATTTGCATCTTTAAGTTGTTTAGAACACGTGGGTAAAAGGATATTTTAATATCTATTGTATTTTAGAATTTATAGCCTGCCATATTATAAATATTACATATGAATCTCATTTAATTATAAACTTCAAATGCGTTTATCTAGAAACTACATTTTTTACTACGCGGGACGCTTTACAGCTATAACGGATTAACAGATTCGCATGAATCTGTGTTTATTTGAAAGAAAACCTAATTTGTGGGGCCCTGACGAAGCGATTTTTGTCAAAAATTAAATTAGAAAAACAATTTTCCGCCCGTTTAGCAAAAAAAGACAGTCCATAAATATTGTTTTTTTATCAAACGGCTGCCATTTTGATATTCAGAAGTTTTGTAAAAAACGAAAACCGATAAGGCCCCCTAAATTTAGTCTAGTTTAATAATTTTTAAACCGTTTACTTTTTTAATAAATAGGAAAGGCTGTGGAACGCCCCGCGCAAATTATTTCACTTTGTGGACGGCTTTATTTTAATTCCGCTAAAGCCGCCATTTTTCATTTTTTCTTATAAACAAAATTGGAGTATACTCTTCATTAATGAAAGAATATTCTACAATAAACCCCATTACCAAAAATATTTGTTTTATATCAAAAAAAAATTCCAGAAATTCGTTCATTTTTCACGCATCTGAACGGTAACCTCCCCTTAAGTATTAATTAAGGAAAAGTTTCTATTAATTATTAGTGAGTTTGTACACGGTTAATTTGCGTAAGCTCTCTAAATTAATTTAAAATGTAAAATTTTTAAATATTTTAGTTTACTATGGAAAAGCGAGAAAGAAGTGAAAATTTTTCATCTCACGAACAACGATAACTAATAATAATTAATTGTGTAGAATTAAGCTACACGTCAGTGGTCCCATTTTCAAATTTTTCGATGAGTTTAAAGTCAAGCGTTAAAGCATCGTTTGAGCTTTAATGAACTTCCATTATTTTGAGCCTCAAAAGTCGCAAAGTTATTCGCAAAAATCTACATAATATGTTCAAATGAAATAAAAAATAAAAAAACTGATGCAGTTACAACACAGCAGAAAAATGATGTTTCGAAAAGCGTTGCAATTCACTTTAATTCACAATTTATAAACAAAATACGAACAGTAAAATCAATGAAGATTAAATACAAAGGAATCAAAAGGTTATTAATGAAAAAAGGATCACAAAAAAAACAAGAAATTTTTAAAACTGGCGGAGGAACTGTAGAAATTCCCAAGTATACCTATTATGAGAAAAAAATTGATAAAATTGTTGGGTGTTATAATAATTATATTGTCGTGTTTCAAAATCATATTTTTGAATTTTTAATTTTTAAGATTTGATTGATTTTGATTTTGTAAATAATTTAGTATGCTGATTGTAAATATTTTGAAAATTGGATTGTTCGCGCCAACAAATTAAAAGTTGGTACGAAAGTATAAAAATTTGCTTTTTGCCGGCCGCGTCGACCGGAGTGGTCGATTTTACGGAAAGTCTCCGTAGTTATTAATTTAATTATTAGTTGAGAATTTTTTGATTATTTTTCGAATAAAGTTTTTAGTTTGCTGTGAGTAATAATTTTATTGATTTGATTGATTTTGGACGAAAATTGGAAATTAAAAGAATAATTTAAGTGCGAGGCGCATGGATGTTATCGAGCACATTTGCCAAGCCGATAAACAACACATAAAATAAATTATAGATTTTTAAAAATTTAACAAACGTCGAATTTAAAATAATTTTTGAAAATTAAGAGGTACGGGCCATCGCAATATATTATTTACTCCGATTTCTTCCAATTCCAACAATTTAAAAAATTTTTGATTCAAATTGTAAAATAATTAATTAATAATATATTCAAATTTTATAAACACGTTATAAAATTACTAAAAACGTCATTATATTTTAAACTTCAGTAAACAAAATTATATGTGCGTTTTTTATCCGTCAATTTTATTATGCTAATAAATATTTTCCCGCTACCGTTGATGTACGTAAGTATGCCTTACGCCCATAGTCACATAAACCGTAAGTTGATCATAACATTTTGTTTATTTAAATATGGTTGACAACGGAACTTAATAATCACTTACAATCCTAGGAAAATAATGATATGAGTAACATTTTAGGACTAGGTATTTATTTGTGAAAATTAAATGTACAATTTAAAAACGAAGAATTTTTTATATTTACTTGTTCGTTTTGGAGCAAATTAGTCTCTTGGTCACTACATGGAAATGCGATACTCTGAGATGTTAAAATTGTTGCCACTTGAGAAGAAGTATAATCTTCATGAATTATTTTTGATGTAGAACTCGTGTTATTGGGGTCAAATGTATTTTCGGCATAAAGCTTTTTGCTAGCGACATCTAATTTGTTTTTAATCGACTTCGCCACATAGCCTTCAGCTACTGTAGTAGACTTCCACCTACCGTGCCGTATTAGGTTTAAACCTAATATATCTTTTCCAGAATTTACGAGTAAAGTGGCAGAAGAGCGTCTAAAGCAATGCCCAATATACAAATGCGCTTCTGGAAAGTTTAAATATGTTGCAATTATTGTCGGAATTTTCGCAAATGTGTGTTTTCCAACTGGCTGATTAATACACGTCCCGGATCGATATCTCAAGAACAAACGTGAATTATTGGTCGCTTTCATGCGAATCGCCAAATACCTTTTAAAAGTTTTCAAATAGTCAATATCTTCTTCAAAATTTTCAACAATTGAAAAACTGCGAGGAACGTCATTCTTTGTATTAGGAATTTTTATAATTACAAATCTTCCATTATCTGTAACATCTTGTAACTGCATTTTGCAGAATTCATCTGTCCGACAAGCTATAGCAATGCCCATAAGCACTACTGTCTAGAAAAATTATTTTAAAATTTAAATGCAGAGAAAATAATAGCAATCTTACCTTCAATAATAGGTATGTGTCGTCAGGAGCATTTTTTTTTTAAATTTACGATATCCTCTCTGTTCAGTATTTTGGACCTTTTTGGAATGTGGCCTTTATTCTTGCTTTTGAGGTAACCAATTAACTTCGTGAATTTTGAAATATCGACGTTTACATTGTAGGAAATGGTTGCCTTCAACATGGAATACTCACACCATAAGCTGGCTGGTGACTTTAATTTTTCCGATCGTTCAAGCATATATGCAAGTATCACGTTTTCTGATATAATCTCCACATTTTTCTTAATAGACCATTCTTTGAATACGTCGTAGGTATATTCATACCTTTAGTAACGGTATATGTACATAACATACCTAAGTAACGGCCAAAGCAAACTTAGAATGTAAAAATAATGAAATCAAAATTCGAATTAAAGTTATGACACTCGATGTCAAATCATCCGTATTGTTTTTAAAATAATTATTATATTGAACGGTAAAAATTACGGTAGCGGGAAAAATATAATAAGCTACACGGCTTGTAGAGACTATTAACACACTCGGAAGGTAATATTAACCTCGGCTTCCGCCTCGGTTTATATAAACCTTCCTTGTATGTTAATATGGTCCTTACATTCCTAGCAACTTAAATAGCTATTTCCGAGCTGTAGGAGACGCTAATATCTTTATTAGCCAGTAAGCTGATTTATATATATATATATTTTATTTATTCAATTTTAAACTATATACATTATACAATGCTAACAAATAATTATAAATATATCATCTATTATTAGGTTAGACCCTTTGTTAGAATTAATTATTTACAGTAGTTATAATTTTTACGTGAATAAATTATTTTAGTTTCAGGAAAAAATTTTCAAAAACCTGATAAATTTACTTTTATAATTTGGTAAGATAAAATAAAGCGGAAAGGAATAGGATAGGAAGAGGGGACAGGTTTTTAACAGAGGTCAAGTGTGGGACTTATAATTAAATTCAATGCATTACAATAAAAATCGCACATTTTACATCATACACTACACATCACCACACTTAGCATCACAACACTTCACTTCACAACTTTCACAACACTTCACATCACAGCATTGCACTTTAGTTCCAGGAAGGATCGACTACTCATAGAAATTGAAACGACGCACTAAAATTGATTTCAATAATTTCTCCTTTCTCGATATAGTTACGTCAGCCAGGTCATAACTTCCAATGCCTCGAATCAACTCGTTTTCGTGATTGGAACAATTTTTCAGTAGTTTCTCAGTAGTGAATTTTATGAAGTCTCCAACAAAATCTATCGCGTTATCGTCGTGCATATGTGTAATTGTGGTATACATCGGATAGTTGTTGATAATTTTAAGAAATTTGTTTTGTGCACGTTGTACTGCAATTAAATTACTTTTTGCGGCGGTTCCCCAAATACTACAACCGTAAGTCAGAACTGACCTAGCACAAGTACGGTACAATAGTAATTTGTATTCTTTCGGCAGGCTTACATCGTGCTTGATCAATGGATATAATAGGTGAAGTACAAAGCTTGCTTTTTGAACTCGTTCGTTTATCGCTTTTTTCCATGTTAACCGTTGGTCTAGGATTAAACCAAGATATTTTATGTCTTTTTGCAATTCGACATTTACACCATTGATTGTTATATCTACTGATGAATTCCTTCTGCTATTTGTAAACATTGTGGCTTCGGTTTTGTTTACATTTAGTTTTAGCTTCCAGTCGCTGAAAAATTTGTGGATTGATACAAGATGTTCATTTATGTTTTCGATAGCGATTTCCTTAATTAAACTTGATGAATAAATTGCTGTGTCATCAGCATATAGCGCAAGATTAGTGTCCGGGTGCTTAGGAATATCGTTCATGTAGATAGTAAATAATGTAGGCGCCAAAATCGAACCTTGCGGAACACCTGCGGGAATGTATTTCAACGAAGATGTGGCTTTCATTAATGAAACATAGAAGCTACGACCATGCAAATAGTTTTGAACAATTTTTATTAATACAGTTGGAAAATTCATTTGTGACATCTTATAAAGTAGACCTTTATGCCACACCGTATCGAAAGCTTTTTCCAGATCTAGCAATACCATTCCTGTGTGATGGTTATTGGTGGACTCCAAGACCACGTCTTCAACTACCCTAGCAAGCTGATGAATGGTGCCGTGACCCTTTTGAAAACCAAATTGTTCATTTATAATCAGACGATTACTCGTTAAGTGATCCACGATTTCCTCTTGAATGATCTTCTCAAGAACTTTACTCATAGATGAAAGCAAACTTATCGGACGATAATTCGTAGCTTCGTTTTTATCTTTATTAGGTTTAGGAATTGGCAGAATTTTAGCTATTTTCCATGCTCTTGGAAAATAACAAAGCTTTATACATGCTCGAAAAATATAATAAAGTTGTACTATTCCTTTTTTCGGAAGATGTTTGAGGTGCTTGTTGTTGATTTTATCATCTCCAGGAGCTTTCTTAGTTTTTAGCCTACGAATAATCCTTTTAATTCGATTTGGAGTAATAACAATGGTATATGGTATTTCGTTCGAATTTTCTGGCATGATGTTATTATCCACTAATTCTTCCATTGGAGAAGGTAAGTTTATTGTAGTTTGGTACACTTCTTCAAAGATGTTGGCAAATGTTTCTGCCTTTTCTTGGTTAGAATAGTACTTGACGTTTTTATAACTAATGGTTGGTGTAGGTTCATTTTTCCTTCTCAACGCACTGTACACTTTCCATAAAGAATTGTCCTTTGTAGTTAAATCTCTGGTTT
The DNA here is from genome assembly GCA_947369205.1 of Cantharis rufa. Lineage (NCBI taxonomy): Eukaryota > Metazoa > Arthropoda > Insecta > Coleoptera > Cantharidae > Cantharis > Cantharis rufa. Next base: position 95,566,027 of record OX376303.1, read on the forward strand.
TATTTAGCCATTCTTGACGTTGAATAGTTTTTATTCTTGCTTGTATATCATCGCTAAGTTGATTTTTTTCTATTCGGTATTCAACTTGCCCTGTTTCTAGCCACCTCCGTCTCGCTTTATTACGTCTTCTTTTGAGGTCGTCAATTTCTACATCTGCTACAAAGTTTGTTTTAATAATTTTAGATTTGGTAGCTATATTATGGGAATCTATAAGTGCTTTGGTGAACTTAGCAATTTCATCGTCAATATTTTGATTATTATTGATGTTAGGTGAAATTCGAATTCTGTTGTTGCATTCGCTTCTGAATTTGCACCAATTGGTTAGTGGAATAATAATCTTTGGTGGAATCTGAGAGGTGATCAGTTTTAACATGACAGGCCAGTGGTTGGAGTTTAAATCATTGATGGCTTCTGGTTCTGAATAATTTGCTATGCCTTTTACCAAGAACAAATCTATTGTGGAGGCTTGTAAACCGGGCGGGCTGAAAGTAGGCGTGGGTGGATACAAAAGCAAGTAGTTGTTTGCATCACAGTGAGCCTTTAGTACGTTTCCATTTCTATTAGGATAGCGACAGTTCCACTGAGTATGCTTGGAATTTAAGTCGCCCCCAATGATTAATTTCTTATATTTGTTCATGATACTGTCGATCTCAACCGTGGTCAATTTCGTCAACGGTGGAACGTATAGAGCACCCACGTAAAATGGTGTACTTAAACCAATTTTTACAACCAACAATTCTGCCGTCGTGTTTACTTGCTCGGTTGGTTCGTGAGGTAAACCTTTCCTTATTAGAACCGCTACTCCACCACCCCGGTCGCTTAGTCTATCCTTTCTGTAGATGTGGTAGTTTAGCGATTTTATGCTATCTTCTGGTTTTAACCACGTCTCTGTTACCAGAGCGATATGTACATTATGTTCATTTAAAAATAATTCAAAATCTTTAAATTTTCTTGAAATGCTGGTGGCATTCCAAGTAATTACTTTTAGTTCTTCATTATTTAAATTAACCATCGAATTCACTAATACATTTCATAAACGCGGACATTCTAATGGCCCCATCCTTAGTACTGTCCATGACTCGATTTAATTCGCGTACAGCATTTAACATTTTGCCAATGTTACATTTGGCTTCCAATTGTCGGAATTCACTAAAAAGTGAATTCATGTTTTCGAAACCAGCTTGTTCATTGTTTCTAGAAGTGCTGGCATAACTTGCATGTTGTTGATGATGGATAATCGGATATTTCGGTAGAGCATTTTGTTGATTTCGAGGAACTCGCGAACTAGCTAATGCAGCGTATTGCTGATTTTGTGTAGCCGGTTGAGATGTAAAATTATAAGGTTGTTGGCGGCTTGGCCTGAGCAACGGAAACTCTTCTGAGCGCATTTGATATCCGCGCGATTTTAAATTTTTTGGTGTAGATTTCACCTGCTTGTTGAGGGTTTTGATGTAAACCTCACATTCCTTCGAGCTTGCAAGATGGGGCCCTTGACAGTTCACGCATTTTGGAGAAGTGATCTCCGAAATTGGACATTCATTTGATAAATGATTCCCAGCACATTGTCGACAAGCTGCGCGGACATTGCAGTTATTAGCTGCATGTCCATACTGTTGACATCTATAACATTGCGTAAGCCCCTTTCTAGGTCTGTACTTTTCCCAATAAACTCTAGTATTGGCCACGTAACGTATAGCCTGTATTTCTCCAAAGGTTGTTTCGCTCTCGAATGCAATTTTGTATTTTGGGTACAAATTATTTTCTTTATTTAAGAGTTTGCAACTCACTGCTTTTTGATTTTGCAGTTTTAAGCCTGCAAGAACGTCTTCTTCGCTTATACGATGTAAGCCTTTTAGTACAGCCATGGTTCTTTTTTCACTATCAAGGCTGTACGTGTAGAATTGTCGATTATTCTTTTTAAGTTCACTTGAACTTTCTGAAAATCTTCGATGTCTTCGGTAATAATCTTTACTTTGTTACCTAAATATTTTAAGTGAAAATTCTTTTTCACAACGGCTTTAATACCATTGGTAAAAGACACATGGTTTACTGGTAGATTTGGTACCACAATTGGTTTAGGTTTAACACTTTTTGTATTTGTGTTAATAATTGAGTTTTGTGTTACCTCGCTGGTCTCCATTGTTTCCTCATTTTCCAAAACGCTAAATTGATTTGTAATGTCAACGTTATAATTTTCTTCTAAATCATTCTTAGATTTTTCTGGATCAATTTGTTTGCTTGAGGTTGCAGTAGAGTTAACGGAATCGAAATCTCGTTTAGATTTTTTTATATTTGCCATGTTTTCATCGTTTGCGAAATTGCTTTCGCAAGTTTTAAGAAAATTTTTTATTATTACATGCGAAAGTTCTTCGCGATTTTTAGTGTTTAATTTTGTTTTGGCCTTAATTGTTCCAAATAATTTAAAACACACTTAATTTTAAAATTAAAAATGTTGCACAACAACTTTAAATAACTATTAACGCGTCACCGGATGCACTGTAACACACGCTTGTAAAACACGTCTGTATCATAGCACTGCTCGACACCGAATGATAAGCTGATTTACTAGGCTACTAAATTTAACTTGTAGTTGAAAAGAGCGAAAAGTAACTTACTTGTCGATTAAAACTTACTTAGGGTTTACTTGAAAGTGAAAAGATCGGCCCTTAAAATTCTTTAAAAATTTTAATAAATTTAGCGATAAAATGTCGCTTAAATATTTTGAAATTTTTTGTTCTTAATAAATCTTGCGATTTTTTAGAATTATCAATTATTAAGTAACGCATTGTAATATCTTACAAATTTTCTAAACAAAAACTACCCCATAATACATGGGTGGCACAAATTGAATTTCGCTCTCTGTATAATGACTTTATTACAAGAGATGCGCCGACAGTTCGTGACAGCGACAATTAATCATGTTATAACGAATAATTAATAAAATGCAATTTTAAATAAAAAAATAAAAGAGGTGCAATTCGGTCAAAACATGAGAAAAATGATTTCCTTGATTCAGTTATATGCACCCCTTAAATGAATTATAGGAAACTTGCTAAAATCTGTTTAAATAAAATAAGGTAAATTATAGATTCTTACGAGGATCTCTTCAATTTGCTGTTAGATATTACACATGTGTAGTCTTGTGGGCGAGTTAGTATTACGGTAAATTTAGATCTAAAGCGAGGTTCATCCCAAAGTGGAAATGCATATCTAGCTCCAATAGGTCCAAACTGAGTGCTTAGAAATTTACTAAAAGTTATATATTTTTATAAAGAAATTTAAAAATTCAATTGCAGGTTAGGAAGGATCGCTCAGCTGAAAATTCACCAAGTATAAAGCACATTTTAAAATGTTGCTCAATTTCACATTCAAAAATTTTACTGTAAATCATAAAAATTTATCAAAAATAATTTAATAGAAACTTAAATAGTAGATATGCATTCGAAACATATCAAAGGTTTAAAATTTGAAAATTGAAGTTAAAAAAAACCTATAACTGCACGATTGTATTATGCATACTTGAACATTCATGTCAGCAGAGGCGGTTTGTCAAGGGCGGCAGCGTCTCACCAAGTCCCACAGTGACAATCCCTCGGTTTCACGCCCATGCCTCACCATTAAAAATCTTCACAAGCCGCCACTGCATGTCTGGTTTTATTTTTGCTAAATTCTTATAATCTCTTATTGCTATTTGATCTCTAAATCTCAATCAGTTAACCATGGTGGTTTATCATGAATTCACCTCCAACCTGCATATTATTTGATATTTACTTTCTGCGACCATTTTCATCCGGATATTCATCGACATAGAAACCTTGATAATTATTTTTTAATGATCCCGTAGCATTATTGACATCTATAAAATCAAAATTTTTTGGATCACTAGGACTATGAAGATATGACACGATATCGCTTGGTTCTGAATTGTCTCTTTTAACACGAAGGTTTGCCCGAACAGCGGCTTGTTGATCGTCTGAAAGAGGATCATCTAGTCGTACTATAGAGGCATAAATCTTTAAATTTTTCTGATGGCATGTATACATTGTACTACTGGGAATGTCATATTTCAAAGACCATATACATCGAAGTACAAATGTTCCTTCTTCGACATTTGGTTCAAATAAAAGTTTGTAATGTAATAAGTGCATAAATTCTGTATGCAAGTAGTACTGATATTTCAGTACAGCCACAGATTCACGAATAGTTAACATATATACAAGCATATATAAGGCAGGCATTACATTACTTTTATTTGAAAACATCGCAAAGTTGAAGTATGGATTTTGATATATCTTGAATGTTTAATTTTCTAGACAGTATGATACCTAAAATTGAATTGATTAATAGCATATAGCATTGTTTAGCTGTAATAATATAACTTACATAATGAATTCTTACGAATAATTAAATAAATCTAAATTACTGTCTGGTTTCGTTAAAATAAACAATTTTCGTAACTATTATACATGACATAAGAAAAACATCTAACAAAAGCCATGCAGGTTATACTAGATTACTACTAAATTAATAATAAATTAACTTAATAGTTAGAAGAGTGCGGTGCAAAACCGCATTCAGGAAAACAGGGGAGCTATGTCATCAAATTTTCGCAGTGCAAAGTGCAAAAATACAGCGTCAAAGCCAATGGACATCATAAATGGATGCGTAATATCAGTAATCGTAATATTATTAAGTAATAGCAACTTTTCTTGCTTAGCAAGCTTTACACAGATGCGAGTCGAGTGGAACGAGCCGAACCGCCATAATACTATGTAGCCATCACAGAGCCAGCGACAATAATTTTAGATCAACTTCGCTACCATTCTATTTATCATTTTCCTAAAAGCAAGCAGAACATCGCATAAAGCAAAGCATTTGGTTTAATTTCTTGTTTGAATTTATATTATTTTCTATTATTACGTTGCATGGTGTAGACGTGTAGATCAGGGGTGTCAAACTCAAAGGCTAATTTGGGCCACGAAGACACAAATTGTATTTTCTTTTCACCTATTTTAAGTGAGATTGTACTGAGATATTCAGGTACTCAGTTAAATGGGTGTTATTTTTACCGTTTCAACAGATGTTCTGTGCCGTGCCGAACTGAGTTTTAACTGAGTTTTAACTGAACCTAACTGATTTTGCTTTTTCGAAGTGTTACAACTGAGTACGAACTGAGCTTAATTGGGAAATAGCCCGGATTGGTCGGTTTAAAAAGGTTAACGCCTCATTTGATTTTGTGGAGGTTATGGTTATAGTAAGCATGTCACGTTTATGTTATGTTGAGGTTATGTTGATAGTAAACATTGGTAAATGTAATTTGGTTAGTAAATAATTTTTGTATCATGGGTTGGTAGTGTACTTTTGTTGTTCTTTTCACCTTATGTTTTTCTCACTTTGACTCAGTTAATACCTGTTCGGCTCAGCTCACTTTGTCTCAGTTGTGTAACTGAGATGGAAATAAAATAGGTGAAAAGAATACAGCTAATGTTTAACTTTACATGAGCCGCAAATAAAATCAATATTTATACAAATGTAATGTTATTAACTTAATGTTTACGTCCTACCACTTGATATCTCTTCACTGCTGCTATCCTTATTCCTATTAATATAAAAAGTGATAATAGACACTGATGGCCCTCCTTCAGACTAGGCATATGTAAGAATTTTGGTGAATGAAAAAATATTTAGTGAATACTGGTGACGCCCTTACCATTTAATTAACAAGATTCCCACAAATTTAGAAACGATCAAAAAAGCTATTAATAGCACATCTGAGCATAATATGAGTAACAGTCCGTAAGGAAACTATAAGAAACCATCCAGCACAAAAACTGTCAAAGAACTGAAAATTGAGAAAATCATAGAAGAAGAGACCAGAAGGTACGAAAGCAGAGTGGCTCAACACAGGAAAGAAATACAAGGTATCAAGAATGGATCGAAAATCCAAATTGTCCATAATACCCAAATAAAATTGCCTGAAAATAAGAAGAGGACTAGATCCTTGGACGAAAACCAAGACCAAGAAGTACTCTCAGAAATCAAGAAGTGTAGGGAAGAGCTAGAAAAAATGGAAGAAGTCCTCTCCGAGGAAGAAGTTCACATAGGTATGGGAGGAGCACAAGAACGTAATGAACGTGATGAATCTGACGCTGAAGCACCAAAAAAGAAAATAAATGAAAAGAATAAGGCACAGCGAAGAAAAGAAAAGAAAAGGAGCATGAAAATCGTATCAGACTCCGAAGTAGAGGAAAATATGGATCAAAAGACAGAATCAACCAAAGAGACTGGGAAAACAAATACGGAAATAACGGAAACCAAACAAAAGGAGGAAGAAACGGGAAAAAGTGAAGAAATCAGCACCAACAGCGAAGAAAACAGAAACAAACTAAACACAAGAGTAGTAAAAATTGAGCAATTTATGCTGGAACTAAACACACATATGGCCGGAAGCAAAGATAGACTGGAAAAGAAGAATGCCCTTATAGCACTAGGAGCTGAAATATCCCACATCTTCCACGAGATAGCCAGGGAAATTGTTAAACTCAACACCATCCAATCCAGCACAAAACCTGCAAACTTAGAAAAACCCAAGGTAAGTACTAACATCAATAATCCCTGTAACATCTCCACAATAGTAAAGGCCACTGTTGCGGAAGTTAAGGCACAAGAGCAGAGAAAGACCCTTGAGGTCAAATCCCAGCCTCCAACCTTAACATCGGCAACAACCCTACCAGACACACCCACCCAACCCGCACTCCAAAACCCTCCACGGGACTACTTGGCAGCTCTTAAGGCTAAGACAGCAAACCCAGTACAGGGGCCTAAACCTACTATGAAGCATCAAGTCCTTGTTTTCCTGATGGAAGGCTGCACATCAACCTCTTCATGATAGAATCCTCTCTAAATTCCATCAAAAATATTGTAGGACATACTCTTCTAAAAGAGAAAAATTTAATAGCGTGCCTACCGTCCTCGGTATGGCCTACAACCAGTATAAATATGGTTGAGAAAGATACCAAGGACGAAATTATTGGGGAAATTCAAGCAAGTTTTCCAGAAGCTATTAAAATAGCAGGGGAGGGTTGGTACTGATCAATTAACCCCCGGCCATCCGGGCTGCAATTCTAAAAAAGGGAAAACTTTATATGAACTGGAGAAGCTACAAGGTTTATGAGTACATATACATTGTTAGATGCTTCAGGTGTCAAAGGTATGGGCATACTTCAAAGTACTGCAAGTCCCAAGAAGTCTGCTCATATTGCGCTTCGACTGAGCACAGCACCAAGGATTGCACCCTAGTTTCTAAGCCTGCCTCACACAAGTGCATAAACTGCGTTAGGGCCAAATACGCCAGTTTTAATCACTCTACTGCATCAAGTGACTGCAAAGTTTACAAGGCACGTTTGATGAATATATCAACAATCCTAGTCAGCATAGATGGATAAGTTACCTAAGATTTTACAAATAAATCTTAGAAACTCCGAGGCGGCAACAGCGGAGGCCCAACGCTACGCCGGAGAAAACAAGGTACTTCTATCCTTTTTTTCGGAACCATATTGCTACAAAGCAGAGTCTGGAGCCTTTAGATTGCCCTTATACACAAATACCAGAACAGCAGCTCTCACTGGGAGATCGTTTCATGACCTGCAACATGATCAACGATATTTTGGAGGGTGAAAAAACATCGAAAACATAGTAATCGGTTTACACAATAGCATTCAAAACCTCATCCACAATAAAGCACATTTTAAAAAACACTACATTGGCCGTCCGGACTGGTGGACGGACAATGTAGAAAGAGCAAGAATCAAATATCGGAGTAAAAAGAAAGCCCTCTACCGGTGCAGGACGGAAGAGGGAAGACAATCCTTATATGAGTCTATGATGGAGGCAAAAACCTCCTTCAAAGACTCGTTACGTAACGCTAGGGAACGAAGCTGGACAACTTTTGTTGAAGATGACCTAGCCAAGGATCCATGGGGCATCACTTTCAGGTTAGCCGCCGGAAAATTCAGGAAGAAAGGAATTCTAACCTCCTTTAAGAAAGAGGGTGGTAACAACTCAATGACACCAACAAAAACGTTAGAATTCCTCTTGAACAAACTGCTACCGGACGATTTTCGATCAACTGACTGATGTGTGGATCAACAAACCATGAGGTCGGATTTTGAGAGTCTGGGTACGGTCTGCGAAACGGCGCCTGTAAGAGAGGTGGACCCATCGGAACTTGACAGAATTATTTATAACACGCAAGCCAAAAATGCTCCCGGTTTTGATAACGTGCAAGGCTCTTTCCTCAAGAAAGTCTACATAGTTGTCAGGGGAGTATTACGGAATATATTGTCGTGTTTCAAAATCCAATTTTTTGAATTTTGAATTTGAAGTTCAAATTTTGATATTATATTTTATATTTTTGAGTATAACCGTTTTTTGTTTTTTTGAATATTGTAATTATTTTTATTTTTGGGAGTTAAATTTTAATTTTGTAAATAGTTTGGAGGACTGAATATTTTGAATTGTGTGTGTGTGCGCGCCAACAAATTGTAAGTTGGCACAAAAATTTTGATAAAATTTGCTTTTTGCAAATGGCCGCGAGGAGGACAGTAAAAATTTGTATCTCCTGAGTTTAATTAAAATTGTTTTAAAAATGGGTATTTTTATTAAGAATAAAGTTGATTAATGAGTGAGTAATTTTGATTGTTTGATTTTGAAATGGTTTAAGAAAATTTGGATGATAATTACTAAATTAATAAAATTGGATAAAAGTGATAAGAATAAAATTGGAGATTGAAGAGATAAAGTTTAGTTAGATTTGGAGAACTATAATTAATTATTGATTGATTCAAAAAATTTATGACATAAAATAATAAAATAAAGAAGAAATCGCAAATAAGTTAGATACCGTTCGCACGTGAACGAATTATCTTTAGATGTGTGTTCCCATTTAAATATCAAAAATGTTATTGTAAGTGAATTTAAATAATTTGGATTATGGTTTTATACACAAATTTTATAAATAAATATTTGGAAAATTTTGGAAATAGAAAATAACACTTCAATATATAATGGCTGCCTAAAGACTGCCTATTTTCCCGAGTTGTGGCAAAAGGGAGTACTTATAGTACTCCTGAAAGACCCAAACGGGGACACAGGCAGTCCCAAGAACTACAGACTAGTCACTCTTCTTAGTGTATTTTGAAAAACTAAAGAAAAATCATTAAAATAAGAATTCATGAGAATAAAATTCCGTACTACTCCCCTCAACAATCGGGCTTTCTTGAGGGAAAGTCCACTATTGGGTCACTCCAAAAGTTCATAAGGCAACTAAACCTTCCTGAACTCAGGAAAGAAAAGGTGAGGGGCAATCAAACAAGGGCTTCAGTTTTCAAGGCAACTATTTTTTACGACATTTCAGGGGCTTTTGACAACCTGTGGTGGCCAGCTCTGTTTGCCGCTCTACGGAGGAAAGGGTTCCCCCACAGGTTGATCCTAATTTTGAAGAGTTACTTAAGGATGAGGGTAGTCACCTTCACCTCAGGAGTAACATCTGTCATTAAAGTCTGTTCGAAAGGGTGCCCACAGGGGTCGGTTCTAGGACCACTCCTGTGGAACATGATATCATGGCATTAATCTTCCCGTAACCTTGGATGAGTTATACAGGGAAACACCCCCAGAACTATTCCACCCCTTCCGGGCCCAAAAAGCAGTATTTGAAAAACCTTCAGTTTTAGACCCCCCCATGTGAATCGGAATTCTCATCTGACTCTGAACAAACAGAATAATATCTCCCGCAACTAACCCTGAGCACTCCAAATCCCAAGGTAACACCCCAAAGGTACTAAAAGGTATCCCAACCTTCGGGGAATTTTACCGATGGAAGAACCTACGGGCATTTTCAGAATCGTCTTTCCACCCAGGCACGTCTTCAGATTCGAAACTTTTAACCTTTATGGGTCTCACCGAAGCAATAAAAGGGTCCTAAACTTTTGGACACCTTGCAGAAGACAGAACCCAAAAGGAACCTTCAGAATCGCCTTTTTACCCAGGCATTTTATAAGATTTAAATTTCTGAGAAACCCTGTATAAACGAATCCAATTGGAAACCTATATACAGGGGGACACAAAAAAGGAGGAGCACACGCCTTTCCACCTTAAAAAAAAAGAATAAAATCCGGCACACCACCCCTGAATCGAAGTAATCAAAACGCGAAACTTGATGAAAAGAGGAAGGGGGAATTGGTATTGTGAGCAAAGAAATGAAAAGTGGAAATCCAGCGAATAATGGAGATGTGGTAACCTGGACTTCGTGGTTGGAAAGGCGGACCTGACGGTGTTGCTGAAAAATAGCTTTAAACTACCTTTCTTCCCTTTTGTTCCAGATCACTTTTCTTTAATCGCTGCCACCAGATCTAGTTTAAAAGATGTCACGAGATAGATCAGCTCGTTTTGATTGGGTTGTAGTAGCGTGAACTTTTAGGAGACGTAGGGATGAGATAAACAATACTTTTGCAACACCAAAATTAAACAGTTTGAAATTATAATTAAAATTAAAATCAAAAATATAGGGGAGATATAAAAGAAAAATAATATAACAAAATAATGCAATACTAAAGATTAAGACACATGAACATGGGTAAAAAAAATAATGATAAAATCAAGCGCGAATATACAGAGTGAAATAAAATGTTTTATTACTAACCTTTTTCCTATAATTCGAGCAACGGCTTTGGCTGGTTGATGTTTTTGATGGTGTACACACATGAGAATGTACGGGGATGTATGAGGAAGTATGGGAATATATGCAGGTGCACACCAAAAAGGTCGGGTGTTTGCCACTCGTTAGATTACAAATTGTTTAAAAATCATTGGAATTTCTTTTTTAAGAATTTTTGGAATTCCTGAAAAATCTTTAAAATTTCTTAAAAATCACTAGATTCCTTTAAAAATCATTAAAATTCCGTGGTAGTCTTTAAATAATCGTTTGTTGTTTAATATCAGATTGGTCTGTATCGTCTTCTACTTTTATGATCTCAAAATTCACCTTGACTTTTTGAAATCGTAATTTTGCTTGAAATGCAAGAAACAAATAAATTACAAAATTCTTACGTGGATTTCTTCAATTTAGCGTTAGATATTACACAGTTGTACTCTTTTGGTCTAATTATGATTATTCTAAATATACTTCTAAAGAAAGGTTCATCCAAAGAAGGAAAAGCATAGCTAGCTCCGAAAGGTCCAAACTGGGTGGTTAAAAATTTACTGAAAGTTAAGAGTTTTATAAATAAAATAATTTAACTGCATAATATACAGAAATTCAACAACTGAGGTGGTGAATTTTTAATTGACTTATCCTGCATCTTGTAAGGTATTTAATATTTACATGCCATAACCGTTTTCATCGAAATAGAAACCTCTCAAACTATTTTGCAATGATCCACTAACTTGGTTGAAGTCTAAGGTACATTTTCCAGGCGGGTATTTACCTTCGTAGTAAAATGAGCTAATATGACTTGGTTCTTCATTACTTCTAATAATACTAGATCTAATATCATCCCGCACTAGATAATCATCAGAACTCTTTTCGTTATATTCGCTGATCTACAACCAGATTCCTTTTGTAAAAGTAAAAATAGTTAGAGTCGTAGTGATTATTCAAAATCCACAAACAGCTCGCTTCAAATGTTTTTTTTTCAAAATCTGGTGTATATTTAAGCGTATAAGACAATACGCTCCTTGTAGGTCTATGTATGTATATAGTATTCTTCCCTAGCCACAGATTGCTGAATAGTTGCCAAGTAGTATACTAATAAATATAATATAGCAGATGTAATTTTTTCAACTGAAATCATTGTAAAATTCAAGTATATTTTTTGATATTATCTTAAAATGTTATGGTGAGTTTCTAAAATTTAATAAGTAAATAGTCTATCATTTATTTTCTTGGTATAATACAAACTTACATATATAATCATGAAAAATTAGATAAATTAAAATTACTACCTGTTTCAGATATTTTTTACACTATAACTGACAAGAAGCCATAACAGCTCATTCCCGCTCTTTTGTTTACTCATGAAAAATTAGGATTGATTCAATAGATTGTAGCAGATTTTCTGAAAAATTTGTCAATTTTGCCAAAAAAATATAGTCCTATTTTTATGAAACGCACCCAATTAAAAAATATTTCAAAATTTATTGACCCTGATTTTGCTATTGTAATTTAATTTTTTTTCATTTTTTAAATTTTGTTTTAACTCTGTTTGTAATGGAATATTTTATGCTTATGCTTTCTGTAATATTCTTTTAATTTCATAATTACGAGGAAATATCTGTGTAGAATATTTTTTTGCAAAAAAACTGAAATTAAAATAAAATTGGATGTTGGGAACATAGTTAATCGGGTAATCAAAGAATCTAGTAAGTTGAATTACTAAAAATTACATTTGAAAATGTCATTCCTTAAATATTTAATTTCTAATACAGACAAGGTTTCAATACTTGAATTTTTTTAATTAAAAATTTGATAATAATTTACATTAAATTTTTGAGCCGAAATTTCAACAAAGTATTAAATTAGCATAATACCACATTGTTATCAAAATAATCGCATACACATTGTTGTGTAGTTTTGTTCCTGTTGATCTGTGCAAGTAATAATTATCAAAGCTTCGCAAATTCTTCTTTCTCCATTCAATATTGTGTTTGGCCCTACTTATGCACGGTTTAATTACATGATTATATTTTTTATGATCGTTTGACAACCGCACCAGCTAAAATAATAATCGATTATACAAATTTTCAACAGCATATATATTATTGACTGCAACTCACTGCTTCCAGTTGTTTCCCACTTGTTACTCTTGATCCAATGTTGTTTAAAATAATCTCGATTTCTTTTTCGGTGAATCTGTGAGATAAGAAAATACGTGAAAATCATTTTAACTCTTTTCCTCGTGAAAATACTCACAGCTTTAATAAAGTGTTAAAGAAAATAGATATATCTGTTAAAACCACATTTAAACCATCGATTCCGTTGGTGATTATCAATTTTAATGCCTGGATTAATTTATTCGGTTCCGATGTAATTACGTAATTTAGAAACCTGTAACAGTTACATTTTATAATTCACTAACTGGAAAACATAACACTGCAATAAAATAGCCGAATTAAATTTTATATTTTAACCCGCTCTCCGGAATCTGATGAATCAATTATTCATTTTGCCATAAAAGTCAATACATAGTAGCTACCTATAATATTTTATTTTTTGATATTTTTTGGGGAAAAATTATTATTTAATAAAATATTATCACCTTTCAAGTATTTTACTATTTCCACTACATCCCAACGCATTAAATTCGTTAATTTGATCAGTTGTATTTTTATATAAACTTTTATATTTATCGAACAATTTATTCCATTTATTTGCATCCGCTTTCCGCATGGAAGCACACAATTTATGCTTCTCAAAATGTGTCGTTAATTTTAAACGCAAGGACCGATCTGACTTGTCACTGTCACATTGTTTCGAATTTAAATCACATAACCAAGAAAACAGCAATTCCACTGTAAGATGATTTCTGTGCATTGTTCGAGTAGGATCGGAAAACTCTGGTTTCCACATCTTTTTGACGTTTTTGTAAATATGTTCCACCGATTTTTTAATAAATTTCTGCAATTATTTGTTTAAATAACTCGTAGAGAACATAAAATTTGATATAATTACTTGAAACTTTTCGTATTCATAACTGCCAGCAATTTTTCTACTAACTCCTTGCCATGCTATTTTCATGGCCTTTAAGGGAGCGTAGTCTGTTTCCCTTCTTATATACTGACTAATATCAAACGCAATTGAATACTTTAACATACCATACTCGGCCAAGTTAAAGGCATCGTCGATAATTTGCATTCTGTTCAGATAATGAATATTTTTATGATTTTCCTTTAACGCTGTTGCAATCGCTTTCCAATTAGTGTCATCATATTGAACACGATAATAATCTTAAAATTGAAAAAAAAAGGATAATCATGCAGGTAAATAAAATTGTACTTTAAACATTACAAGTGGCTTGATTGTTTAAAATTAGCCAATCCGTTTTCGCCAGTGCTTCAATTCTAATCTGTTCATTCGAACTATTTAACCAATTAGTAGGTCTAGTGTTCTGAAAATTCGGATAAGATTTGATAGCAAAATTTATTGGAATGGGCCAAACAGCTTTTCCTGCCGAATCGTCAAAGTGAAAACGCCTCTGTAAATTTTAAGGTTTAAATAAGTCAATAATTTCACCATAATATAAGTCACCTGAGATAATTTGACGTAATCGAAATCGGAAGTATCGTAATTTCTAACAACTGTTACAACCGGGTATCCCATGGTGGACTCCCAAACTGACATTATTTCAGATAAGGTTTTCGGTAAATTTAATATTTCATAATAATTATCTGATTTTAGAAGATTTTCAAATAGTTGATATAAATCTGCAGCATTGTAGTTTGACCATTTCCTTCAAGAAATATTTTAATACAAGAAATTATAATTATATTAATCAAAAAAAAGATTTGTTTGTTATTTTACGATTGCAAAAGTTTGGCTTAAAATTTCTTTTTCAATTAGTGCAGAGCGTGAGAACTTACTTGGCCTCGATTAAATCTTTAATTCCTTGCTTGAATACTGTCGGAGGTATTAGTCGTTCGATCATATTAATCAAAGCGGTTCCTGCAATTAAAACAAAGTATTAATTTCAGGCTCAGGCTCCAATCAGTTATTTTGTTTTAATGAAAACTAAGGGGCGTATGACACGGTTTTAAAATTGCCTAGTCAAGTATTTTTTCATACATACCTTTATAGCGGGTAATCGTGTTGAATTTAGCTTCAATTTCCGATGGTTTTCTGGCTTCTGCACTTAAAGATATGCTACAACATCTCGAATCCTCTTGCATTGATAACCTAGTATCCCCAGCTAACCGTTCCTCTATCATCCAATCTGGATTGAGCTGAAATGATATAATAATTAAGTTGTAACTCATTATATGGATTAATATTGAAATTTATAAACATACCTGAGCGGTTACATTATACGCCAAGTATCCTGTTAAACCTTC
The DNA here is from genome assembly GCA_947369205.1 of Cantharis rufa. Taxonomy (NCBI): domain Eukaryota; kingdom Metazoa; phylum Arthropoda; class Insecta; order Coleoptera; family Cantharidae; genus Cantharis; species Cantharis rufa. The sequence continues at coordinate 95,581,129 of OX376303.1, forward strand.
GCTTATCCAAACTGATGTCCAAGCATCTATCATAAGATAACTTAAAAACCACTGTTGAGCTATTAATTTAGATATTAGAATTGTTGATTTTTCCTTTTGATCGGCGGGGGTTTTATTTGAAATAATAAGTACTCGTTCCCTAAGATTATAACAAAATAAATAAAATTAATTAATTAAAAAAATTAAGACATGATTACATACTTATAATGATTGACGCCCCGATAAGTGCCCAGGGTTTCAAATTTCATCCTATTGGACGGAAGGGCAACATGGTACATATTCGTTAGTCCACAATTTATCTGAAGGAAGTTTGTGATTTCTTGGTATACACGATTTACGAGGGAAGCAGCGTATTCGTACTCTTTCAACTTTATTATTCCTGGTCTTCCTACAATCCGATGAATGGAACCATCTATTGGCGGTGATATCTCAAACTTTGATATGGTAAAGACTACCGAAGACGGAGATATATATTCTGTTTGTTCAAATTCATCTTCAACATTACCATTACCTAAGTTCCTAGAATTATAAAATTATTTAGTTAATAATAAAGTCAAACAATTTTTTTACTATTATAATGCACAATACATATTATTACGGAAAATTTGATTTAAAGGATGCATAATCATTTATACATTGTTGTATATTCACCATACAATAGGTTCCAATTTTTGGTTGGACAATTTTTGGACAATCCCACTGTTGTCTTGGTTTCGTACTTGAGCCTAACTTACACTTAAATAATCTGCTCCAGTTTATATTACCTAAATTTTCTTCTTTTTTACTTTAGGTCTGCGTTAGATCTTTCTCCAACAAAACGAAGAACGAAACAAATACCGATTTGGAAACAAAACTTTTGGAAGCAAAACTGAAGAAGAATGAAGACCGAAGAAGAATTTATGAAAATAATCTGATAACAATTTCAATAGTGATTTTTGTGTATGCGCTTCTTAAATCAACTAGAAGTACTAAAGTATAAATTCTTACATGGATTTCTTCAGTTTCGAGTTAGATATTACACAAGTGTAATCTATTGGTCGGATTATTATTATTGTAAATTTAGATCTATAACGAGGTTCATCCCAAGATGGAAATGCATACCTAGCTCCAAGAGGTCCAAACTGAGTGCTTAGAAATTTACTAAAAGTTATATATTTTAATAATAAAATTTAAAAATTCAATTACAGGTTTAATTAGAGTTGGTTCTCCAACCTGCAGGTTATTTAATATTTACACGATACGACCATTTTCATCGGTATATTCGTCGGCATAAAAACCTCGAAAATCATTTTGTAATGATCCACTTGCATTTCTGAAATCGTAGTAATAGTCGTTTGGTTTAATATAAAACGAATATTCATAAATGACTATATCGCTTGGTTCTGAATAACTTGTACTATTAATAGGAGGTTCGTCATTTACCACCTGCCGTTTACGATTAATAGGATTTTCAATTAAAATATGCGTATTGCCAACATATGTATATAGATTTCTGCGGTGAAACTCATATGTCCTAATGACCTTGGTGTTTCTCACAAGCCATATGCATCGATGTGAAAATGTTCCTAAATCGAAATTTGGACTATAAAGGAGTTTGTAAGATTTTATTTCTCTAGATATTGTATTTAAGTTGTAATTTATAACAGTCACAGCTTCACGAATAGCTAACAAATATATAAATAACAAAATTTGCATTATAATCTTTTCAACTCAAAACCCCGTAAAATTGAAGTGTCTCTAGTTTTTAAGTTAATTTTCTAGCTTTATAAGTACCTAAAATTTAATTAATTAATATTATAGTATAGCATTGACTTTATATAACGAATTTACATAAGAAATTGTTCTGTTGTAATAATTTTCATAACTATACATACGTGACGTAAGAAAAACATTTGACAAAAGTCATTCGGGTAATACTATAACAGTTATCTCTAATAAAAAAAAATCTTAAAAGTTGCCTTGTTTTTGTACTTGTAAAATTCGGCACTGCGTGGTGTAGAAGAAGAAAACATTCAAAGAATCTCATAGGAAAATTACAGATCATGTGAAGTTAATACGAACAGAGAAAACAGAGGAGAATGCAAAAAAATAATAATTTGGTGGCTTATTATTTATTTAAATAAATTTGATTTAATTTACTTTCAAATATTGAATGTGGGCAGCATAATTAAAAAATTGATTTTTATCATTTTTCGTTTGTAAAATAAAAATTTTGCATAATGTAGTATATTATCTAATATATAATAAGTAGATAAGAAATTGATTATGCATAGGTAAACACGTAATAGTGTTGTTGCATTTTCAGAAAAAAATTCCTGGTTTAAAACTATTTTTAGTGATGTTTGTTATGTGGACTGCAGTAGTTGTGTTATTAATATCATCTGCACTATAAACGCGGTCTGTCTCTAGATGTCTTTTCAGATGAATGTTGCCTTGCATATTGCAATACAAAATCCCTCGAGGATAGAAGAATTGTTGCTGACCTCTGCTTTTTACATGCGCTGTTCAGCAGGAAAATCGACTGCAAAGAATTGCTTGGTCTTTTTAAAATTAATGAGCCAGTAAGATTCACTAGATCCAAAGAAATTTTTGTAGTGAATCCCCATTCAACCAACTATGGCTTATTCAGCACAGTTACTAGGATGTCCCGGTTCGCCAACAGCTTCAATGAAGACGTGTTCAGTGTCAGTTCAGAAATTTATTTCTAATGAAGGTAAGAGCTACTTATTGGCTTCATATAAACCCAAAAAGACTAAATTTTTCATCAGAAGTATCAACATGGGAAATGGTAAAGGACTGGAATAATGCATGAAAAAAGGTAATATTTATGCCCGGTTTTACAAAGGCTAATTAAAATTTAATCTATGATTCATTCAACAATGAAAACTTATTGCTGCGACATTGCAGAAAATCATTAATCTTAAATTTTCATTGTTGAAAACCCTTAATCATAGATTAAACTTTTATTAGCCTTTGTGAAACCGGGCATTAGTGATTAAATGAAGTTAAATTTAGATGAACCCGATGGGTTTTTCTATTATTGGCATGATAATTCTTCATAAAAAAATATTAAGATGAATCGTAATCCTGGAGGAAAATTTTGATTTTAAACAGCCGTTTTCTCGAAAACCAATCGATAATCCGCAATAATTTTTTTTTAATGCTCAGAAAATTGTCCTCTTTCCAATAGTATATAGAAAAATATCGTCACTTCTGCCGCAATACCTCCAATCACCAGCACACCAAATTTTGTCCGGAGATACGATGACATAATGTTCATTTTTGTTATCTATTGTGGTAGCCTTAACAAAGATATCGGTAGCCCTGGCAAAGATATCTATATGTATCACCCCCTACCCTAAATCTATCTATAAAAGTTTTTTTAACAAAATCTAAAATGAAAAAAATTTTTTATTTTTGTACGCCACTGAATTTTTTCCAAAATTTTTATATACGTCACATAATACCGTAAGAAGTCACAAATAAAATTTCTCCAAGATTGGTACAACAAATTTTTTCGGTCATCTAGCGGATTTTTCGAAAATAAATTTTTGTAAATTACTGACTGTCGATTTACTGATTCTGAAAACATTTGCGAAAAAATTTAACAAACAGCCTAAACTTGGTCGCTACCTAGTGGCAGAACCTTTTACTTATAAAGTAACGTTCCGTCAGTCCGTACGACGATATTATAAAATATTTCCCACCGAACCACCTATTTTTGTATTCTAAAATTAATTGTTACAAGCCCTAAACTCAATTCTTATGCTGCACTCGGTATACAAATCAACATTAACCTAATTTTGACACATATGTCACAAAATTATGACGTTTATTAAAATTTTGAATATATTGTTTTATTTTTGCCAGCCATCTGACCAATTCTCACAAAAAATATATAAATTAAGATTTCAGTTAATATTTTCTATAATTTTTCTGACCTGCCCCGCCCTGTTACAATTGGCTCGGTTTGTTTTCTCACCAATACTTATACTTTCAAAGCTCCATCGACACACCAAATTTTAGCTGAATCGGTTAAACATTTCCGGAGATACGACGACATTTTCATTTTTTTTTATTTATTTTATTGTGGTGGCCCTGGTGAAGATTTCTCTGGCAAAACCTTATTTTCACCATTCCAGCCCACGAGGCATACGTCCAATAAGTTTGATTGCAATCGACGCAGAAATGCCGGAGAAAATCGATCGACAAAAACTTTTTTCATGTTTTTGACAAAAAAGTTAATTTTATTTTTTTCATGTTGCATTACTGATTTCTATCGAAGGATTACATATATGCTCTCATATCCATTAGGATCAATGTACCTACGTACCAAATTTGGGTAAGATCCCTTCAGCATTTCTTGAGTTATTCACTCTTAAAGTTTCAACTTTGACAACTTGTGATTTTTGACAGACGACAGATAGAAGATTAATTTTACCTATTCTGGATAAAGCCTTTTAAGGCCTTTAAAATAACATATCGCAAGACAAAATATTTTTAAAAAATCCCGTATTATTTTCTTGTGGTGGCACTCCTGATTGATAGATCGCGACGAAAACCTTATTTTCACCATTCCACCGTGAACCCTACCACCATACCAAATTTGGTCGTAATTGGTTGGATGGCTCGGAAGCAAATCGATCGACAAAATTTGACGACAGACAGACAGACAGACAGACCGACAGACCGACACAGAAATTTTTTTTTTACTTTTTGCAGATCTTTACGTTTCTGAACACGGTGATCTCGAAAATGCAAAAAAAAAAGTTGAAATTTTTTTTCGATTACCATACCTCCAATTTTTTTTTAAAATTGATTGGAGGTAAAAAGTTAAATTCGTGATCTCATTTTCGTGACAGTAACCCAAAAAAAGAAAAACGAAGTTTTTCAATTCTTGCAATTCAAAATGAAATAAATTTTATAAATTGAATGGTCCTCAACTCCTGTATTCCTCTAGGTTCCGAGAACAAATCCACCAAAAGTCTTAAAAAATTAATGATAATAATTTTATGATTTTAAATTAAAAAGAAATATAATAATAATGTAAATTTGTATTTTAAAATATTCAATGTGAGCAAAATATTTAAATAATTAATTATTATAAATTTTATTGAATATAACAAAATTTCCTTTTTTACAGCGGATGCGCGCACAGACAGACATTGCATAAATATGCCACGCTGTATCTGGTACACTTGTGTATACTCAAAAGTTTTATAACCTCTTTAAAAAAAACAGATCAACTTACAAAACTTTTAGGGGATATTCGTGAAAGCAAATTTCAAGAAAATGTGAATTTTGAAAAATCGGTTTTTTGAAATTCATAAGCTAACCTAACCTCTTAATTAAAATGTATTTCGATGTGCAATGCATCTCATTAATGACGACGGTTAAGGTCTGATGCTTTGGTGTGTAGACTACCAAACCGAGATCCTTGGTTTGAATCCCAGTAGAGCTAGAACATTATTCTAGCCGACTTCCTTTGGTTGACAAATGGCAAACCACCGAGGTAACCTGCCTTGAAAACCCATCATAAAATGAAGTGATCAGACAAAACCGACTCAGTATTATAGCGCTACAAATTTTTTTCTGCGCAATTCGGTCAAGACACGAGAAAACTGATATCATTGACTTATACTTCATATGCATCCCTTAAATCAACTAGAAGAATATCGCTGAATTCTGTCTAAATAATACATATTATGTAGTAAAAAATGTTAAATTCTTACGTGGATTTCTGCAATTTAGAGTTGGTTATTACACATGTGTAATCTTCCGGTCGGGTTAGCCTTATTTTAAATTTAGCTCTATATTGGGGTTCATCCCAAGCTGGAAAAGCATATCTAGCTCCAATAGGTCCAAACTGAGTAGTTAGAAATTTGCTGAAAGTTAAAAAATTCTTAAAAGTATCATTATACTGTATGTAAATCTCAGAAAACTAAAAATTTGCTATGGTGGTTTATCATTATTTGGCCGGTCCCCCAACCTGCATGTATTTAATACATATTTACCTGCTACGACTATTTTCATCAGGATATTCATCGGAATAGAAACCCTGATAATTATTTTCTAATGATCCCGTAATATTTTGGTGATCTGTGTAATAATTTCCAGCTTCAACATTAGCTGTATATGCATATGCTTCAATATCGTTTGGTTCCAGTATGTATGATCCATCAATACGATTTGCATTAAGGGCACGTTTGCTCTTTGTGAGAGGATCTATTGTAGATCTCTTAACATGTTCTGGTAGTACGTTGAGATTTTTCTTGTGAAATTCATACATGATATAAGGAACGGTGTATTCTACATACCATATACATCGATGTGTAAATGATCCTAGATTGAAATTTGGAGTATAAAAAAGTTGGTAAGATAACAAGTTTTGGTCTTTTGTATGTAGGTAGTAACGTCTTTCATCAGCCCCAGATTCACGAATAATTATCAAATATACAAATAAATGTAAGGTAGGTATTATAGTCCTTTTAATTGAAAACATCGCTAAATTGAAGTATGACTTTCGATATATCTTGAAAGATTAATTTTCTAGCTAAAAAAACACCTAAAATGAATTCATTAATAGCATATAGCAATATTGTTCTGATATAATAACCCAACTTACGTGGTAAATTCTTTCTAGTTTGAAGCTATCTTGTATAACTATAACTATACTTGACATAAATGAAATATATGACAGAAGTCATGCAGGCTATAAATACTAGATTACTACTAAAATTATTGTTTACTTAAGGTGCTAGATCAATAGGCGCTAATCTGGTGTCAAGTTCAATAAATTCAAAACAAGTATTGGTTTTTCTGAAAGGACCTCTAAATTGGCACCTTTAATATTGTATTGAGTGTATGCAATAATGGCTAACAGATTTAGGAGTGTACACTCGGGTATGTTATAACTGAAACATCTTCGAATCCTCCGGTTACCACAATGCCGGTCAATAGTTCTCTTTTTTCGTTGGAGAGCGAGTAGTAGGTTACCCGAAGATTTTAAGCCCAGTTCTCACACGCTTCGTTAGCTTCTGAAGATCAGCTTAGTGGAATCACAGATGGAAATAATCGAACCATTGTCGTATTACTGTGTATATTATTGCTTTGCTTTGGTTTCCAATTGGGATTTTACCTTACCGATGAGGGCGCCACCGTTTTGACAAAATGGCTTCGTTAAGCGGTATAGCATGATTTGTTTTCCATTAGAAACGGACACATGTTCATGATTATTAAGCGATTTTATGTTATAATATCACAAAATTATCTACCATAAGAAACTTGTGCAAGGTATGCAAGGTATACCGCCTAACGTAGCTAATTATTTTAAACGCATGGTGGCGTTTAGTTAATGTAAATTCCCAATAGTGTTGACACCAAAGTGTTCAGGTGCGTATTTGGCTGTTGATTCAATTATAATGTAATTGGAAATTGGAAATTTGTCAACTCTTTTCTGGAGTTTAATTTGTTCAAAGATAAAGCAATTCTTAGTTTGGATCCACGCTCTTTGCTTCCATACCTCAACAGAGCAAGTTGTGAATTAACACATCCACATCCTCGCGTCAATTCAAGTCAAAAAGGAGAAGTTAATGACTAAATATGCACAATGTTGTTCTCAAGTCAAAAGAGGTAGGCGTGCCACCATAAGAGCCCAAATGCGGATCTTCCAGACGGGGTTTTTGATGGAAACCAAAGTAACCAAAGTAAGTTTATTTGAGATTATAATTTAAACTGATATGAAAAAAAGTAATAGAATGGAATATATTTTTTTATTCAATTGACATAATAAGGTAGTATTAAAACAATTGCAAGCACATTGCTGTAGTGTTTTGTTCCAATCGATTTCGGGTTTTGGAAGTAATTCTCAAACTTTTTCAAATGTTTCGTTCTCCATTCTAAATTTCTCTTAGCTATACTTAGGCAAGGTTTAATTAACTTATTATATCTTGAATGTTGTTCGTAGAAAATAATAAGCTAAAATAATATCATTATATAAAGTCAGATGCAGGTCGGTTACCGGGAGGGCGAATGCCTGCGTACAGGCTTTCTTATGCGCCCCTATATAACTTTAATATACATAAAACATGTAACGTGTACAAACATTGGTATACATGATGTCCCTGGATTCTCTTTACATAACTTAGATGGTGACAGCAGAGGACACTTTTATAAAAAACATTTTTAACAAAATTTTAATATGGAACATGTTTTTGCAGTCGTTACCTGTTAAAAAACGACAGGAAAAACCGACACCAAAAATCCGGATTAATGAATTAAGTCGAGGTTTTCTTTACACTTAAACTAGAAAGGTAGCTGTATAAGAAGCCTTAGAACTGCGATCATCCGAGGTCCACCTTGGTTACTCAAGGGGCGATACTCTATAAAATAATAATAAAATTTATCTATTGATCGGTTTTAGGCTTCTATACAAAGTATAGTAAAACGCCTTGTGCTCTGGTCCCGTGTCCGTTCGCATGTCTCAAATTTAAGAAGTTATAAGCTTAACAAACTAGAATTTGAAACATACGGACGGACGGACATGTCATATTTTCAATACAAATGGAGTTTTTTCTGTGGTTCATAATAATTTTACTCAATAGTATAAAAAACACAAGTACGTTTAATATTTGATGTTTATCTACAGCATATCCGTTTATCCATTTAGCCGTTGATCCGTTTAGCCGTTCATCCGAAATTATTTTACCAACCTTAAAAGGATTTTCCGATAATTCGATATTTAAATGGGATTTTTATTGGAAAATTTTCTGTATCTATATTCTAATCTATATTTTTCAAATTTCACAAGAAACATAGAAGTATAGCATCCTAAGAATACAGTAATCCGAGTTCCACCTCGTTTGTGTTTGTTTTTATCTGTTAATCCATCGATCTGCTGATCCATTAATACCGGAAAACATGTTCCTTGCTTAATACATTAGTCGGAGACTAAATCGGAAGGAATCGGGGGGTCCAGGGGCGGAGTCCCCTAGGCGAGACGCAAAGGGCCAAGTTTTTTTCTACATTCCAGCCCTCGAGAGTTAGGACTCTTTAAAGCAGTTTTTTAAATTTCCTCTTTTTCGTGGCCACATCTCAGAAAATATTGATTTTTCGGTAAAAATAGATTAGTGATTTTTTAAAGAACGTAAAATAATCTACAAACTAAAATCAAACCTTTTATTGTCTAAAATCAACGGCTTTCGAGTTATAAATTAAAGTAAGTAAAAATATGTTGAAATATTCGAGATTTTTTTATTTTGGTTTTCTTAAAAACTCAATCTTTTAAACAAAACATTTTACAAAAATTTTGACAAAAATTTAACGGACTACAACTTCTGACTAGTTTTCTGATTTTCTGTTAAAGGGATTGGTTTTTCCAAAATTTTTACTAAACAGAAGTTGTAGTCCGTTAAATTTCCAATACATGATGGGGAAAATTTTCAATATTTTTTTACTTTAACTTATAACTCTAAAGTCGTTAATTTTATGCAAAAAATTTTTGAATCTAGTTTGTAGATTACTTCACGTTCTTCAAAAAGGCAAAAATCTATTTGTACTAAAAAATCAGTATTTTCCGAGCTATGGCCACGTTAACGTTAGGCCTCGGGTCCTAACCCTCGAGGGCTTGAATTTAGAAAAAAAAAAGTGTTCTCTATCACCATCTAAGTTATGTAAAGTGTATCCGGGGACACCTTGTATAAAGTCATTAGTGCAAACCCGTTCGGGCGGGGGGGGGGGTCAAGTACCTGCGTACAGGGCATTCGCTGCATACCCGCCCAAAACTGGCCAGTATGAACGATTTCTTACACTTTTGAGTTGGTTTTCAGTGGTTACTCTTGATCCTATATCATTTAAAATATCCTGGATATCTTTGTTAATGGATCTGCAGCGGAAGAAGAAAGTAGAAGAAAACTTGAACAGTTAAATTTAAAACAGTTAAATCATAAACATACTCACATATTTAATAAATAGCTAAACAGTTGGGGTAAATATTTTATTACTAGATTCACACCGTTATGTTCCTGTTTAATTATTAATGCTAATGCCTCGATTAAGTTATGTTTTTCCGATTTCATTGTGTAAATTAAAAACCTGCAATACAAAAATGTTTTAATTTAATTTAAATTATAGTGATTTATGAATTTTTGAAAAATAAATAAATTTTTTTTTAAATAAATACAGTAAATAAATTTAAAAATATTATAGAAGGAAGGAGAAAAATTAAATTAGTATAAATAAAATAATTTAAAAAATTAAAAGCTGATAAAATATTTAAAAAAATATTCATAAGCTTGTAAATTTTTTAATTTTAATTTTATATTGGAAAAATATAAAATCTTATAAAATTTGCTATATTTACTTTTCTTGCAATATTCTATCTGCACTGCATCCCAAATGCTTAAAAGTATTACTTGGAGAACCGTTGCTATTAAATGAATTTTTGTAAGTCTCAAATAATTGATTCCAATGACTGTTATTGGCTGTACTCATGGAAGCACACAGTGTATGTTTTTCTAGATCCATCCATAAATTCTCTGGTAACTTGTCATTCAATTTGTACATTCTGTTATTATCACATTTTATCGATCTTAACTCGCATAGCCAAGTAAACAGCAATTGAATAATAAGGTGTTTTCTGTGCATTCTTGGATTAGGAGAAAGCATATCATCTATTACTATATTATGTTCGAATGCCTCAAAAATATGCTCAACAGTTAGTCTAATGAAATTCTAAAACAATTTGAATAATTGAAATTCGATTTAAGAATTAAATAATTACTTGAAAACTAGTATATGCTTCGCTACCGGCAAGTTTTTTATTAATAGATTGATATGCTTCTTTCATGATCCTTAAGGGTGCGTATTCTCTTTCATTTTTTATGTACCGAACAATTTTAAACGCAATCGAATACTTTAACATACCAAATTCGGCTAAGCTAAAGGCATCGTCGATAATTTGCATCCTATTGAAATGATGAATATCTGTAAAATTATCCTTTAACGCCTTGGCTATTGCATTCCAATTATTGTCATCATATTGAACACGATAATAATCTAAACTTAGAAGAAAATAAATAAAAATAAATGTATAAAACGATCACAATAAATATTACAAGTTGCTTGATTGTTTAAAAGCAACCAATCTGTTTTCTCAAGTGATATAATTTTAATCTTTCGATTAGATGTTTTTAGCCAAGTAATAGGTTTAGTGTTGTTAAAGTTTGGAGTAAATTTAGTTGAATAATTTATTGGAACGCTCCAAATAGCTTTATTTTTTCTATCATCACGGTGAAAACGCATCTGTGAATTTTAGAGATTTGATTAAATTATATTACATTTATATCTACCCAAATAATAATACGCATGTATTGTATATTATATCACCTGCGATATATAAACGTAATCGATTTCACTAACATAATTTCTTGTAACTGTTAAAACCGGATATCCCATGTGATCTTCCCAAGGCGACATTATTGCAGATAAATTTTTTGGTGAATTTACACCTTTCGAACCATGGTCTACTTTTAAAATAGCTTCAAATTCTTCATATAAATCTCTAGAACTATAGGTTGACCATTTTCTACAGAAAAAAATTGAAATTGATCTAGTGATTGCGTAATACACAAGAATACCAAGAATTTAGGTGATTACTGATGACTTTAATGCCCGATTGCATAAAACTTTTAAGGCCAGTTTCAAAATAAATATTAAACACTATTTTTATGTACAAAAGAGTTGTCAGATGTCGTCTTTTACCTCTCGTGACAATCAAACATATCTTACCATTTTTTAATCACGAAAGAGAGAATCCATTAATTACGTGAATGGGGAGGGGAACGGCAAAATCGCACCAAATCTCATTTAAAGGAAGGGGGTTTATGAAAATCTCACGTCAACTTGTTAATTCTCGTCTAAACGATAAATAATACTTACTGCTATTACTGTAATACCAGAGAATATTCACGACTTTTTAGTACTGAACGTTCTCTGGTTAAACGGCTTACCAGTTATTTTTTACAACATTCTGACTTCAAAATTTCTTCAATTTCTTCAACTTCATGCTGAATGTAGACTTCAAAAAACTTCAAAATATGAAACTTACAGAACATCTTATTTATGACCAAAACTTTTGCAAAAAAAAAGTAATCTTCTTTTTAATGTTGAATTCTTGATTTTTATCAAATCAAAATTAAGGATCAAAATTATAGAAAATTTCATCCTCTACAAGTTTAGTCCTTACAATTTTTCTTCTATAATCGATATTTTTTTAATTACACTCAAAAAACCGTGAGAAATTCGAAAAATTGAATTATCTCGTTTATTTTCAACTTTTCAGCTATAATGAAGAGAACCAAACTTGTAGAGAATCAAATTTGCAGCAATTTCGGTCTGTACCTGTTTTTCGTAGAATCAATGTTAATGGTCGTGGAACTAAATTCACCAGCGTGACCTAGACTCTTACATCACTAGGCATAAGCGGGTGTGCAAACAAAACGTGTTAATATGTTGAAATCAGCGCTTCTTACAGGTTTAATTCCAAAAATCAATATTTTTGGAAAAAAAGGTAGAGACCGAAATTGCTAGAAAAATTGATTCTCTACAAGTTTGATTATCTTCATTATAGCTGAAAAGTTGAAAATAAACGAGATAATTCAATTTTTTTAATTTTTCACGGTTTTTTGAGTGTAATTAAAAAAATATCGATACCAGAAGAAAAATTATAAAGACTAAACTTGCCGAGGATAAAATTTCCCACAATCAAAAATCCTTACGATTTTTCGATAAAATCAATAATGACAGAGTTATTTAAGAAACAGCGTTTCTACCTAAAAAAACAATTTTCGAACACAAGTAACAACCCGATTTGGTCGCCATTTCAAAGGTACACTCCCAGTGACCCCCCCCCCTTAAGAGCATAAAACAATAAAACAGCACAGTTGAGTTTTTTCAGGGTTAGCTGCCTTTTATGGATATAATGACTGGACTAATTCTGGATAAAGCTTTTCAAGCCTGCTATCACAAGACAAAACCGTTTCTAAAAATCTTGTGTTATTTTCTTGTAGTGGCACTCCTGATTGACAGATCGCAATGAAAACCTTATTTTCACCATTCTACCATAAACCCTACTACTATAGCAAATTTGGCCGTTATTAGTTGGACGGTTCCGAGAAACTAAATTTGACAACCGACCGACAGACCGACACAGAAAATTTTTTTATTTTTTGCAGATCTTTACGTTTCTGAACACAGTGATCTCGAAAATGTCGAAAAAAATTTTTTTTTACTGGGGGTAAAAATTTATTCAAGATTCATTATTATAACATAATAAAGGGTGTCCCAAGATTTACGGAAGATTTGAATTTGCTGCCATTTGTGAGGTAAAGTGTTCTTAACAAAAAAAAAGACAGTTTGACAGCTAATAGTTTAAGGTTACTAAAAATGAAGCACTGCACGAAAGAACAACGCGTTTTCATTGTTGAACAATATTTTAATACTTCAAGAGACATTTCCTGGTCGTGTACTTTCTCGTTTTGGTGATCAGAATTGGCTCCCTAGATCATGTGATCTAACCCCACTGGATTTTTTTCTATAGGGTTTTATGAAGTCACAGGTCTATTCCAACAAGCCTCTAACCACCCGTGCATTGAAGGGAGAGATTCAACGCTGTATTAATAAAATTCAGCTACAATTATGCGAAAAATTTTGAAAAAAGAGTTCGTATTGTCAGCAAAATCGGTGAGGCCATATGTTCGATGTGTTATTTCATACGTATCCCTAGACTATGCACAATATGTTCCAATAAAGAAATTAAAATTTATTTAAGAAAAACTCTGTTTTCTATTTTATTCAAATCTTGCGCTAATTTTGGGACACCCTATATATAGTAGTCGTCAGTCGTCACGAAATTTCAAGTCTCATCATAATTGAAAACTATTGTTCTGAATTATGACGAGACTTGAAGTTCCATGATGACTACTATAACATTTTGTATTTTAGTGAAATTATAATATGTAAATATGTAAAACATCAAATAAATTTAATTATTTAAAAATATAGAGTAAATCTCACGTGAGGCGGGGGAGGCCCCGCTACATCTTATCAAATCTCACCAAGAGGGAGGGAGGGGTCCAAATTTTAAGAAAAACTGCTCACGTAATTAATGGACGTCCGCTAAGGAAAATTTTTTTCTTGTCTAACTAATTTTTGTCTTTTGAAAGATAAAAGATAACTTTAAATTAAATTAAATTTTTTGGGCATCTTTTGGCGTTTTCTTCAATTTTGACTAAGATTCAATAATTATATCGGTGAGATCTGCATGTCACACCCTGTTGGATTAAGTAATTATACTTAAGAGATTAAGTAGTTTATTCGATGCAATTCGCATTTGACCATCGGTCACAACCCAAAATTTAAATTAAAAAAACATTTGTTCAAAAAAGAACTGAAATTTGGGTTAATTTAAAAGGATTAACTCTTGACCATCGGCAGTCAACATACGTCCTTAATTTTTATTAGGAAACTGACCCTAACCAATGTAAATTAACTCTTAGGGCCAATTTCATAATACAAGTTAACAGGGCATTAAAATTTAAAATGCGACTTAAAACAAAACTGACAATTTTTATTGGTCTGTCTTGCCTTTAAGTCGCCTTTTAAATTTTAATGCCGTGTTAACTTTTATTATAAAATTTGTTCTTAGTACTAACAAGCCAATAAAAATCATCTGTTAACTTGAACGGCGGAATGTGCAAATGGGCATAAAATAGATAAAACTTACTTGTGTTCAATTAAATTTGTAAGTCCTTCTCTAAATACATTTGGGGGTAGTATTATTTCCATCATAGTAATCAAAGCAGTTCCTGTAATTTAAGCGGAATATTATTTTCACATTCATTTGCGGCCAATATAGTATTAATCCAAAGGTAAAGTATAAAAAATTTAAAATGAAAAATTTTTGAGAAGAAAATTTTCAAAAAGCAGAGCATGTAGGCATATTTTCCCAAGGAGCCATTTTTTTTTCTTTTGCCTATAAATATCCGACCGATCACTTTCAAAAGATTACCGATTTTTACAAAAATACAGCCTACGCTTTCGGCGTAGCCATCAAATGGCTACTACAGGAAGACAGACCAAAATATAAATTTAACAAAATTGAATTTATATCTTTGAATTAGTTACGATCCAACTTCATTGGTCAAAAAAGAAAAAGAGTCTGGAGGGAATGGAATACCCCCCCAGCACATCAATGATTGTATTCAAAAAAAGAAAATATGTTATTGAATTTCATATCAAAAATCTTAGATTTTAGAATTTTAGAAGTTTGATTTCTGGTTTACTGGAGGATATTCCATACTCTTTTTAATTCGGAAATAATTACCGATGCAATTTCCAAGACTGCTACTGTATGAAGAATAAATGTGTTAACTGTTTACATAGGTACCTTTATAGACGGTAATTCTATTGAACTTTGCTTCTATATCCAACGGTGTTTGGGCTTCTTCATTTATAGCTGTGGTACAACAAATGGAATCCTCCTGCATTGAAATCCTAGTTTTACACATTAGCCTTTCTTCCACCATCCAACCAGGATGCAACTGTAGTGATGAAGTAATTTTTGAAATACTGTGCGATTCATTATAATGTCAAATATTATATTTCATAAATTTACCTTGGCAGTTATATTATACGATAAGTACATGGTCAAACCTTCACTTATCCAAACCGATTTCCACCTATCTACCATAAGGTAACTTAAAAACCACTGTTGAGCTATCAATTTAGTTATTGCAATAGTCGAACTTTCTTTTTTACCAGCATAAGTCTGACTTGAAATAATAAGTACATCTTCTCTAAAATTATGCTAAATGTTAAAAATGTCAGAGAAAGGGATATTTTTTTTTATTCCCTTGTTTAGAAATGGTATATTACACTCCATAATAAATTACTAAACTCTCGATTACCTACCTGTAATGATTAACACCCCGATAAGTTCCAAGGCTTTCAAATTTCATCTTATTCGATGGAAGGGCGACATGGTATAAATACATTTGTTCGCAGCTTATCCGAAGAAAATTTTCAATTTCTTTGTAAACACTCACTATCAGGGTAGCAACATATTCATATTGGTTTGATTTAATTATTTCTGGCCTTCCTACAAACTGATGTATAGAACCTTCAGTTTTGCGTGATAGATGAAATGTTGAAACGAGAAAAGTCACCGAAGATGGAGATATCTCTTGAGTGGTTTCAAATGAGTCTTCGATTAAATCTCCTTTGAAACTAAAATTTAAAAAATATGTCGTAATATTTTAAAATTTTATTTAAAATTCTTACTTGGATCTTTTCCATAGGGCGTTAGAAATTACACAATTGTACAGTTTTGGTCTATTTATTATTATTTTAAATGTGGCTCTATACCTAGGTTCATCCATAGACGGGAAGGCATACCTAGCCCCAATAGGTCCAAACTGAGTGATTAGATAAGGACTAAAAAGTTAAACATTTTAAATTAAAAAAAATTTTGCTTGTTCTAAGTTCTTTAATATTTACATGCTAACGCCATTTTCATCAAAATATTCATCAAAATAGAAACCTTGAAAATTATTTTCCAATGATCCATTAACTTCTTTGAAATCTAAATTATATAGGCCTGGGGGATGTTCACCTTCATACGAATATGTATCAATGTCGGTTAAATTTGAATTAATTTCACTATCAGCATATTCTACATAATCCTGTCGTTTATATTTATTACTGGAATCGGCCCTTGTTAATTCTGTTTCATCTCTATTTATATCTAAATTTTTTTTGTAAAACTGATAATCGTTCACGGATTCAGAATTTTCTACAGTCCATACACATCTATGTCTAAATGTTCTTGTTTCGAAATTTGGAGTGTATTCCAGTTGGTAAGACAATATGGCCGTAGAATTTGTACTTATGTAGTATTCTAATTTATTAGGCATATATTCACATGTAGGTGATAAATATACTAATACTAAAAATATGATATAAATTATTTTTCTTCGAACTGAAAGCATGTTGGTTCTTCCAAGTTAATAATTTAGCTGATACAGGTATGTATTTAAAATTTAATATGTAAAATGGATACCAGCATATTCCGTTGTTACAATAACAGAAAGGATATAATTTGACACATTTGACAAGTCATTCAGGTAATACTAGATTAATTTGTAGGTCCAAATTGATCAAATAATTTAGGAAAAATCTCTGAAACACTACGGAGTGCCATATGTGACGAACTTAAGTGAAGCCAAGAAGACTTACTAGGCAACAGATCGATCTAGGACTTTAGACCCGGCAGTGAATCTGACGCAAACAGAATAACCACGGAAAAGTTGCGATTATACAGAAGCCGACCATATTTTGATGAATATTCCAACCGTTGCATTAATTTTGTCTCTTTTTTCAATGAAAATTGCTTTAGGCTTCGACAGGGACAGGTAAAATCTGTGAACAGTTGGGAAAACCATTGACAACTTTTAAGAAAATCGACCAACAGCAGTAGACAAACGGAAAATACTCCTCCCGAAAAAGTTTAACTAGGGCCGTCCTTGGGGGCTTGAAGTTCTATTAAAATTTTATTTTCTAATTTTAATACAGTTTTATGATTTCGAATTGAGATTGTAATTTCTTCAATCTTTCCGGATTTACAAATTTAAATTTGAAATCATTCCGGCAGAGTGGTACTGGGAAAACTGTAAGCAACTACGAATAAGCAGTCGCGGGTTCGAATTCCGCATAGCCGTTAAAAACGCCATAGTAAAAAAAAAGATTTTAAATTACTTATAAGCAACAATTTTTTTATTTATTTTAGTAAATCCTATAATAATTATTAACAAAGTAACAATTAAAAATCATAACAAAATCAAGCAAGGGTCGAATTTAAATTTAAACATATCCAGCATATCCAGCATATCCATTATATCCACCGTAGTATGCAGATGGGTATGCACCGGAATAACTGGCATAAGGATAACCTGCTCCTCCATAATACAATTGGGGTTTACCCTCTGGATGAGGAACTGCCATTGCAACGGCGAAGAGAATGGCGAAACAGAGAACTAACTGAAATTAAAAAATTATATTTCTATTGTATTTCAAAAAACAAATTATATCGGTATTATTTTAAATAAACCAATGTTGATAATAATGAAAACTTAAAGTTATCTACTTACATATTTGAACATCTTGATAATTGCTTGTAGAATTGCTAGTACAAACTATGCTAAATTTAAGAAAATATTGGTTTATATAGTCAAACAGTGATTGGTAATTTGCATTTTCTGCACCTATTGTTATATTTAATAACCTTGATAACAAACAAGTTAAATTATTGTGCTAATTAAATGGTTAAAAAATTATATTTGTCATAATACAAATAATATGAAATATAATAATTTGGCTTTAATTTTTAATGATGTAGCTATGATTGTCGTGTTTTTTTTTATATGGGATAAAATTTTATTATTGTACTTTTCGAAAAATTCTCATAAGATTTTCAAAAACGTGCTTATTGCTTGGATTTTAGTTTCTTGCTTATAAACATATACAGCAGCGTTCATGGAAATTGCATTGGGAATTATTCCCGAATTCAAAAAAAGAAATAAAAAAAAATAAATAGTTAAAAAATTAAATTTTTGGTTGAAACTCAAACTCAAAAATACATTTTCCTTTTTTGAACATAATCACAAAGCTAGGTTTGTCAAACCGGGGGGTCTGGGGGGTATGGAATACCCCCAGAACATCAGTGATGTTGTTCAGAATAAGAAAATGTGTTATTAAATTTCAAATCAGAAATCTTAAATTTTAAAATTTAGAAGTGAGATTTCTGGTTTGAAACCCATAAGCTCAATAACACATTTTTTTTGGCGCACAATTTCTGGTGTACTGGAGGGTATTCCATACCCCCAGACCCTCCGGTTTGAAAACGTGGCTTTGTGTGCGGTTATTGAAATTTCATTACGAATTGTTATTTTAATTCGGAAGTAATCACCGATGCAATTTCCATGACTGTTACTGTACATACATAAAAGTTGTTTTATATACAATTGCAGCTGATAAATTTTTCTGAAAGAATATTTTAATATTTAATATTTATAATATTCTATTATTTGGTTACTAGCATTTGGTACAGAAAAAAATTTATCAAAAAAAGTTTTTTAAAAATTTGCGAATCTTACGAATGTATTTATATCTCAACCACTGAAAAAGATACATTAAAAATACTTGAAAAACTTTTGTAGAAAATTTTATCAGCTTTAATTTTCTATAGCACAATTTTTTGGCTAGGGCTAATTGTTTTCGAGATGTAAGCAAAAATCTTAAATTCGCCTTTGTACCCCTTTGCACCACCCCTACTTCTAAATTCGGGAATTTTTAGTATGGTTACCTTCTAATTAATTTAAACACAGCTCTGAAATCCAAAATTTGGATATCGACAAATAAATAGAAAATATTCGTCGGTACTCTTGCACACGTTATTCCGGAGACATCCATTTTGTGATATAAAAAGACCACACTGTATAAACTCCACAGTAGTAAAATATTTTATAAATATTTATTAGTATTGTATAATAATTATTATAAAAAAATGTGTCCACTTGATTGTTGCTATATCAGTCGAGAACTACATTTAAATTCATATATTATTAATTTAAAAAAAATCGATATACATATTATAACAAAGTAAGTTTTTTAATTTAATATAATTTAAAATTAATTATACATAACAAGATAAATGTATCATGCTGACAATACGTGGTATTTGACGATCTAAATATAAAAAGTATTTTTGCTGTAACAATTATAAAAATATAGAATCCAAATTTTAAATACAGATATATTTATCGTAAAGGTTTTAATGTAAACGCTAATTTTCCCATTTTCAGCTTATGAAAATCCTGGAATCCTTCCAAAATACTGGAAAATTTAGTTCTTTTGTTCAAAAAAAGAAAATGTGCTATTGAATTTCAAATTAGAAATATAAAGTTATAAAATTTAGAAGTTAGATTTCTGGTTTGAAACTCATAAGCTCAATAACACATTTTTGGCGCACAATCTCTTGTGCACTGGAGGGTATTCCATACCCCCCTCCCCAGACCCCCCGAAGATAAGCGTTTTAATGTGAAAACACGCGTGACAGCTGACAAGAGTAAGATTGGTATCTACCTTACCAACTACCAACCCGACAACACGGCTACTTTTATTACCTTCTAAAGCCCGGCAATTTTTTAAAAAACCGGCCGAGTGACCTCACGCGGCCGGTCATTAATAATTATTTCTTACCTTAGATGTAGTCAAAAAAATCTGAAAAAAATTGTGAAAACTCAGTTTGACTTCTACTTTTAAATAAAAAATTTTTAAAAAATAGTGAAACTTTTTTCTTTTTTATTAAATTAATTATTTATTTCTAATTTGTTCAATTTTTAAAAACTTTTATTTATGCTGGCTAAACTGTCAATTGTTTATATGTTCTGCATATTAACAATATGACATAATTTTTCATTTAGGTAAACATTTTTTTAAAAATTTTTAATTTAATATATTATTAATAGTTTATTTTCTAGCCTTGAAAATGAGACAGTGAAGATTCGAAACGTTGGACAATTAACATTGTTAAAATATAGACCTCATACTCAACAATATTTCTAATTATTTTAATAAAGGTCAACAATAATTTAATATTTAATTTATTTTTATCGCTAATAATTTCCAAAAATATTTTTATTTTTTTATATCGGAAACATTAAATAATGCATCGCAACATAAATTTTAATAAAGTAGGTGCAAATTTGCGAAATACGGCAATACTAAGATGACTATGTGCACATTTGTGTAGGATATTGTTGCGCTCGACTGGACTTGATGCTTAACATAAGTGTTAATTTTAGGCATATATTTTTCCTTCCATGCCAGATTTTGCTTGGCTCTATTTATGGGCATCTCAATTAATTTTCTGTAATTTGCATGTTTTTCAGAGAATTTTATGAGCTGTAAAAATTATATTAAATTTATATAAATTTTTTTTAAATCGAAATATTCCATTATCTCACAGTTTTGAGTTGTTTCTCAGTTGTTATTCTCGAACCAATATCGCGTAAAATATTCTCGATATCTGTATAAGTGGATCTGTAGGCAAAGGGAAAATAATACGTGATGTTTTTATTTAATTACATTATAAAAGTAGTACTAACTCTTTTAATAAATACGTAAAATGCACAAGAAGAAATTTTAATGCTGAATCCAATGCTGCTTCGTGTTCGTTAGTAATCGCCAATTTTAATGCGTCGACTAATTTATATTTGTCCGATTTCATAATATAATTTAAAAATCTATAAGAACCAAAGTGTTACATTATTTGTCTATTATAACTATAGGTACTCAACATATAAAATATGTATACTTAAGGGAGGAAAAGGGTCTGAGATACAAACAAAGAAGCATATTTTTGTGATTGTGATATTTGTTTAAACATAAGTTTATCTTGGATTTGAACGAAAGAATTAACAAAATATTGATTTTTTCCTTTTTGGTAAAGGTGCAATCAAAACCTTATGTACTAAAGAAATATTTTTGGTTTTTTGATTTCAGATGAAGCAACCATGAGTTGTCCTGACTGCCGCATGAAACCTTTTTTTATGTGACTCAGTTCCCACCACTACCACTGGCATATTTTGCAATATTTTTTAACGAAAATTTAGGAGAATATTCTTAATATAATGCCTAATAATGTAAATTTTTTTAAAAATATTAACAAATTAGGTACTCTGCAAACAAAAATCACAAAAATATGCTTCTTTGTATGTACCTCAGACTTATCTCCCCCCTTAAATATTTATTTTATTCATTGAGGTGTTTCTTTTTGCTGACAACTTTTCTCAATTAATAATTATTTACTTAGTTTGTAATCCACCATCTTCAGTACATAGTAACGCATTAAATATTATATTATTTTCACTACTTCCATTTTTAAGTGATTTATAACTTGCAAATAACTGATGCCATTTCTCTTTACTTCCTTCTCGTATGTAAACACAAAATTTTTTCTTTTCAAAAGCATTCTGTATCTCTAATGGTAACCGTGAAGAACTTCTTATTTTCGGGTCAGCTGAAGTATCACAACAACATTCGTGCGAATTTAAGTCACACAGCCAAGAAAATAGCAAATGAAGTATAAGATTGTATCTGTGCATACCAAAACTATCGGGCACTGCGCATCGTTCACAATATAATTGATTATAAATAAATTCTACAGAGTGCGTTATGGTCATCTAAAATAATTTTTGAAAGTTATAAAATACAAATTATTCAAAAACGACGTTAAATTAAAATTAATTTTACTACTTACCTGAAAGTTATCGTACACCTTGCTACCAAGAAGTTTTTTATTAACCGAATAATATGCATCTTTCATAGCCTTTAAAGGTGCATATTCTCTCTCCCGCATTATATATGAACTAACATTAAATGCAATTTCATAATTTATTATACCATATTCTGCTAAGGTAAAAGCATCATCGATAATTTGCATTCTATTGAGATAATGAATACTTTCATGGTCGGTTTGTAAAGCTTCGATAATTAACATCCAGTTGACTTCATCATAGTTAACCCGATAATAATCTAAAATGCCACCGAAGCTTTATTTTACGCGCGTAAAAATAATATAATTACGTGAATAGTACATGTTGCTTGACTGTTTACTATCAGCCAATCCTTCCTTCTTAGATCTTTAATCGTAATATGTCCATCACGAGTTATCAGCCAATCAATAGGTCTAGTGTTATTAAAGTATTGGCAGTGCGGCGTTGCGTAATTTATCGGAATTGCCCAAACAGATTTTGAGTTTTTGTGAAACCAAAACCGTTCCTACAAATTTCGGAATTTTAAATAAATTAATGTTACTTCGTAAAAACCTTACTTGTGATACATGAACGTTTGTTATATCAGAATCATAATTTCTTGTAACCGTTAAAAGCGGGTATCCCACTTGAGCTTCCCAAGTTTCCATAATTGCAGAAAAACTGATTGGCAAATTGATCTGCTTTTGATAGTCAAATGATTTTATTCTTGTTTCTATTATATCAAAATAAGTTTTGGATGAATAGGTTAACCATTTCCTGCAAAAAAAATAATGGTTAGCCAATTCATCAAGTAAACAATGAGAGATTAAACGGAATCGTGAAAGAACAGCAAATATCGTGCAAAATATCGTGCGCTGTCGTCAAAATTTAAAATACACCGTTTTCATTGGTTTTCACAAAGTTTATCGTCTTTCAACGATTTTTCTGTTTTGGCTGTTTTCTCATTTTTTCGCAACTGTTGCTTTATTCTCACTTACCTCGTTACAAATAAATCCTTAAGTCCTTCTTTAAATATGCTTGGAGGAAGTATTCTTTCCATTGTAATAATTAAAGCAGTTCCTGCAATTGAAAAAAACTTAATTTATGCAAGCATTTCTAAACTCAAAATTAAGAAATAAGATTTTGGAACAAAACACTATGTAAATTCAGAAGGAGTATCATCCTGTTCATGTTTTTGATTTAAGTTTTACCTACCTTTGAAGACGGTAACTTCGTTGAACTTGGATTCTATTTCCGAAGGTTTCATAGCTTCGTCATTTAGAGCTAACGTATAAATACCAGAATCTATTTGCATTGAATGCCTAATTTCGCAAATTAGCCTTTCGTTCATAATTGCAAAAGGAAACATCTGAAATAATAATACAATTTTTATTAGCATCGAGATTATGGTTCACTAATTACTTTATCACTTATATTATATGCCAAATACATTGTGAAGCCTTCGGTGAACCAAGCCCAAGTCCAATACTCTAAAGCAATGTAATTTATAAACCATTGTTGAGCTAATAATTTTACTATTGCAATCGTCGAACTTTCACATTCTACACTCGAAATATTATTCGAAACAAGAAGTACGCTTTCTCTAAAATTGGATGAAATGTTAAAACTTAAAATTAGACGAATAACAGTTTCAGATTGATACTTCTTTCACAGCGCAATAAAAAAATATCTACGCAATCACTTACTTATATTGATTTATACCCCGATAACTTCCTAAATTTTCAAATTTCAGTCTATCGGATGGAAGACCAATATGGTAAAAATGTTCTAGCTCACAGCTTACACCAATAAAATTTTCAATTTCATAGAAAGCATAATTTATTATTACGGATGCAAACTCATACTTATTTGCAATTAAAAGCTCTTCTCTTAACACAAATTGGTGAATACTAGTATGTGATAATTCTGATTTCTTAAGTTTTGATATCATAAACGCCAATGAATTTGGTGAAATAACGTTAGTTAATTCAAACTCGTCTTCTATTAATTCGCCGCTGATACTTGAATTATTAAAATGGATGTTATTTAAAATCCTTAAATTTTTAAATAAATGTAATTCTTACATAGATGATATCATTCTACTGTTGGATATTACACATGAATACTCTATCGGCCTATATATGACTATTCTAAATTTTGCTCTAAAACCAGGTTCGTCAAAAGATGGAAACGCATATCTAACTCCAAAAGGTGCAAATTGAGTAGTCAAAAAGTTCCTAAGGATATTATATAAATTTAAATACAAAAAAATAACATAGCGACAACTGAAATGTTACCAAATAAAATTTTAAAAAATTATTTACTTTTAACTTTTTAATTTTTCGAAATTGATTTGGTTTATTGTGGTAACTTTTCAATTGGCCGATCTTTGGCGGATAAATTTGATATTTACATTGTAATGCCTTTTTCATAGTATTCGTCATAATAAAATCCACGCATTTGATTTAACAATGATCCCACAATATGCGTACAGTGTAAAACAAATTCACTGTCGTATTTTATATCGTGCAGTACATCTGTCATAATGTGAATAATATCGCCGGGTTCTGCAGCACTTCGTCGCTTTCGGGGTGTGATATAAGCATTCTCTTCAGCATTACCATGTTGGACATTATTATATGCTTCAAATGCACAACTATCTGCTTCCCATGATAAATTTTTAACATAAAATTTATACAAGGCAGCCCATCGAGTAATATTTATAGATACAACACATTCTAACGTAAATGTTTTTTTTTCAAAAGATGGGGTAAATATAAGTTTGTAATATGTCGGACGCATGCCGGGTTTAGATATTCTGTAATCATTTGTATGCCAATAAATATCCCTTAATACCGATTCACAAGAATGTATTAAATATAATAACATCAAAACTCCTTTGATATTTGCAATTGAAAACATGGTGAATTTTAAATTAAGTTTTCCAGATATTTCCAAATTTTTATTTTGCTAATTAGAACAAATACCCTAAAATTTAATCAATTATTGCATTTTGGTTTGGAATATATATAGGTAAATTTCAACACTTTTCTGTAGTAACTTTTGTCTACATAATATAATTGACATAACTGTCAACAAAAACAATTGCTAGAAAG
The DNA here is from genome assembly GCA_947369205.1 of Cantharis rufa. Taxonomy (NCBI): domain Eukaryota; kingdom Metazoa; phylum Arthropoda; class Insecta; order Coleoptera; family Cantharidae; genus Cantharis; species Cantharis rufa. The sequence goes on from OX376303.1 coordinate 95,606,615, forward strand.
TTACTCAGAAAATTCTAGATTAACTTGATAGTAATAAATATTATCAAAATAAATTAATTTTATAGAAAATTTTAAGTCATTTTTGGTCATCTATAAATTGGGATCTATTACAAAAAATTTAGAAATTCTAATTTATATTATCTAATAGTTTCCAGTCTCAGAACACGTGGGTGAAAAACGGCGAGTCAAAATGTATTTGTACAAAAATATACTTTAAATTAAGGTAAATTATAGTTGTTAAATTATAGATATGAATACTCGACTATTCAAATTTAATTAGTATGTTAAATGAATAGAACCGGAGCAGGGTTTCTTCCTGGCAAGTCGTTTTTGTGTTTTTGACTCGATGATTTTAATTCTAGAAAACTTGGGTATTTTGTTATCGTGAAGGTTAATATATAAAAGCCAAGCATGAAGTTTAACCCTTTGTTTCCTATTTGATGATTAAATTACAAACTAATTTTGTGTGGTTACGTATATGTTTGATTTTCGTTCTCTGAGTTCAGATTCACAGTTCCCTTCTTTGCCCTACTATAAAATTTTGTTTGTGTGATTAAAACTTTAGCATTATAACGACCATCCCACTTAAAAGCTAACTTTTGTATCTTTTTGTTTGCCCATATCTTTCGTAGTTTTTCCCAACGTGGAATTTTTTATTTTGATATATGGCTTCATCCAAATTCAAATAGTATACAAGACTGAACGCCTCATGGTATTGGTATACTTTCGTTTCTCACTACGCCTTTCTTCAACAAACTTCAACATGTAAATTAATATAAAAATATAACAACTTTTTACTGTTAATTTTGTTACAATATAATTTATTGATTTAATTTAAAATTGTAATAAACAAAGTGTACAGCACAAGAACAAAGACATTGAACGAGGCAAGATAATATGTAGATCCGCCTGAAATTGTATGAATGGATTTTCTAAGAAACATTGTAAATTCTTCAGTATGTTTTTTTCTCCATTTTATATTATTTTCAGCTAATTCCAAACCTGGTTCAAATAAGTATCTATATTTAGACTGTTGATCGGCAAGCTTTTTGAACTAAAATTTATTTATAAGTTTAATAATTAAGCAAATTTTTAAAAATTATGTCTTACTTCCCGGAATTGCGATACAGTTTGTATTGCCGCCCCTACGTTACTTATAACAACTTCCGCAATTTTTTCCCCAACTCTGAAAATTGCAAGAAGTTAAACAAGATTGTTTTTAATAGCGTATCTGACACTAACATAAGTATTAAGTCCACCATTACATCGACAGCAAAAGCTGTAAGAATTCCTCTTGCAACTGGTCCTTGAACTGATAATGAAATCAATGCGAGGGCTAATCGATCACTATTTAATGTTTTTACGTAATTGAGATATCTACAATATTAATTAATTCAAAAAAATGTTACTCTTATACCCGTATTAGTAGTCACGGATTAATCCGAGATTCAAGAATTTCCTAGGATTTGCCAATGAGATTACTGAGATTAATCTTGAATCTTGGATTAATCCGTTACTATTAATACAGGCATTAATAGATTCTTTTACCTTTCTAAAGACTGTTTATCCTCTGTACATGCCAGTGCCATAAATTTACTCCTTGAAAAGTCGTCATTTTTGGATGATCTAATCTGTGTGAACATACTACTCCAACTGATTTTCTCTCTCATTCGTATAGCTGTACAGAGCACTTGCTCTTCTAATTCATATGGTATCTGATGTCCACTTTTAAATTTTCCGTAATACAGTTGAGTTTCGGTCCTACACGTGGTGTGATTTAACTCACACAACCAAGTAAATAATAATTTCAATTTCATACTTAAAACATGATCTGTAGAGGCTTTTGCCTGCTTTTTTAATTGATTGTATATGGTTGCGACAGGTTTTCCAATATATTTCTAAAATCATTGGGTAATATACAAAAAAATCATATTATATTTTCAAATATAATATCAAATTATTGAACAATCAGAAGATTTTTCTCTTTTTGTTTTGGATAGAACTTGATGATCCGCTTTATACAAATTCTGATACTTACATGAATGTATTCTTCTGCTTCTGTACCAACAAGTCTGTGTTTTAACTCAACGGATATTTTCTTAAGAACACTGAACGGACCATATTCTGTTTCTTTCGGTATATATTGTAGCATACCAAGCAATATTTCATATTTTATTATATCCGCTTGTGCTAATGCATTGCAATCATCAATTAATTGCATTCGGTGAAAAACATGTATGGATGTATGATTTTGTAGCATAGCCTTTATAAGTAGAATCCAATTTTGTTTATCGTAGTTTACACGATAAAAATCTGAAATTATAAATGGAATATAATATTCGAAATATCTAATACTCATGAATATTACATGCTCCTTGCTTATTTATCAATAACCACGAATTTACGCTTTTTAAGTCTTTTATTCGAAGTTTTGTGTCTCTACTATACAACCAAGCCTTAGGTTCAACATCGGAAAAATCTTGATTATTTTGGACCGCATAGTTTATCGGAATATACCAAATTGGCATGTTTGCTTTTGAAATATTGTGTTTTATATCAAAAGGTTGCTAAAATTATCAGTATAATTTTCAATTTATCAATTAATTCATGTTACTTGTTACTTGTTCTAATTCAATGATATTTGTATTTAAACTATCATAGTTTCTCGTAACTTGAAGTAATGGATATCCGGGTTGAGTATTCCATGTCCACATTATAAACTCTAGTTTCTTTGGCAACATTCTGGCAGTTGGAATATAATCCATTGCAATGTACAAGTCTTCAGGTTCCACATTTTTGTATGCACTATAATATTATTAAAATCACAACACCATTTTTCTTAGTTTTCAATAGTTGCATAAAAATAAAAGTCATTTTAAATAATATACTACTTAATTGGCTTACTGTTCCTTAAAAATTTTTTTAACTCCAGTTTTAAAAACTTCTGGAGTAACTATTGATTCCAGCATATACATCATGGCAGCTCCTGTAAATAATATAATCAGTAGGATTATGAATGAAATAGATACATATCTGTATATCCAGTTCCAGTCCAGATAATGTTTATAATATCCAGGACTTTATCTGGATATCTATTTATTAGATATACATTGAACAACATCTAGTGAATGATGTTCACTAGATATCTTATAGAGAAAACTGGTGGACATCCAGAAGATAGGTTTGTATTTTCTGAATGTGGATCCGACAAAAAAAATTACCTTTGGGACGCATAATTATGTGCGTATTGTCGTGTATTTGTAGAGGAGTAAGTTCTTTGCCTTCTAGTGCTTCGCTGTAAGGGAAAGAATCCCGATAGTGTGCATCTAAAACTTTTAATTTAAAATTTGTCTTCGATAACCAGTTAGGATAAATCTGTAATAAAAAATAATATATTTTAAAAAAATTGAAATATTTCTTGAAACCCTTTCCCTGAACCCCAACCCCAAAAGCTCAAATAGAAGACGTGTGGTAGGACTTACCTGATCAACCAATTTGTAAGACAAAAAATCTGACAACCCTTCCTGGAGCCAATTATGTCGCCACCATTTTAATGTGATTAAATTTTCAAAATAGATATGAGCAATTTGGTGAGCTATTAACTCATTTAAAATTTCTTCTTCAGAACTGGTAGGTTCGGTAGTTAAAAAGAAGGATTCTCTGAAATTATATTACAATTAGTGCATACATTGGAACATCAGAATTCAGAAACCATCATTTCTAAAAGTTTTATCAAAATTCTGAAAGTTAAAAGATAAAGTAATAAGTACTTACTTGTATACTATGAGACCCCATGTTGCCAAAGCCATATTTCGCGATAAATCCATTGGTATAGCGACGTGATACAAATGTTTCAATGGATAATCTATGGTGAAGTACTGCTCAAATTTTTTAAGAATCTTATCTGCAGCAGCAATGGAATAATCTGTTTGTTGTTGTTTTATAGCTTGTTCCTGTGCCAATGCACGATGAACATTTACAGTTTTATTTGAAAACGATAACTGAGATATAATAAAAGATACCAAGTATGTCGGCATGATTAGGGTATCTTCAAAGTCATCTCTCATCATATCAGTACCTACTGGTCTGCAATTGTAAAGCAACTGGTCCAAAAATATGCATTTTAAAAAGTTTTAGAAAAAACAAACTACAACCCTATGATAGAGTGAATTCGTCTATTAACGGCCCTTTGCCAGTTTTCTTACACCAAGGAATATAAAATTAAATAATAGTTAGTAAAACTGTAAAAAAAATAATATGCCTGTTTTGACTAAAATTGTATTAATAGCAACCGAAAAGTGGCATTGAATCGGCCGGTGTCAGGACAAAACGATCTAATAGTGTTTTCAGAATTTTTTCGATGAACCATTAAAATATTGCAATACTTAAAAAAAATAGATCTGGTATAAATTTTGTAAGTATAAAGTAAAAAAATTAATATTTTGCCACATGTAAATTTCTGTTAAATGGCCGTAATCCGGCGAATTCACCCTAGTATTCGATTAAAAATTAAATGAATTACTTACGTGGATCTTATTTTTAAGCCGTTAGACACAGAATTATAATTATTAGGTCTGGTTATGGAAATCTTAAATTTCGCTTTTTGAATGGGTTCATCTAGACATGGAAAAACGTTTCTGGCATACGCAGGTTTTAATAAAGCAGCAGCATATTTACTAATAAAAACATGTTATTATAATTTACATTTTGTTAAGAGTGCACCAACATCATTAAGTATTTATTTATACGTACGATTTTTTTCCTTTTCCATCTGCATAGGTATAGGAATAAAAGCCTGATTGGTATTTGTTCATCATACCCTCGAACTTGGTTATGTTTAGCCTATATCGAAAATCTGCATGAAGTTCCTCTTCAAGAATTATTATAAGAACGTCATTAGTTTCATGATAATTTTGTATTGCTAATTTATCATTTTGATCTTTTAACGTCAGAGATATTTGATCTTTTATTTTTAATTTACTGGATTTATGCATTTCTATCGTTTTCGTGGGTATTAAAACAAGAAAATCGAACAGTAGATCTCCTTGAAATGTGTCGTTATCCATACATACAGTAAGATTCAGATGATAGACTCCAGCACGAATCGTTCTTGGCAGATGGTAATATTGCTTCTCTTCGGCACATAATATTGATGAACATAATATACCCATAATAATGAAAATTACCGCCTTTTGTTGCATACTGGATGTTTTTCAAAAGTAATTCACTATTAATATTTTGTCTATATAAATTTACTGTAAGTGCTATTCTTTTTGAAATATTAATGTCGACAGTTAGGAAAAACAATTTCCGAACTTTATTTTTGTAAGCCGAAGCCTTGATCGATTTTCAAACAATAGTACCGCAACCAAAAAATTTAAAACCAGAAAACCTTCATCCAATAGCGTCGCATTTAGGATTCTTACAGGGTTAACCATTACATTTCTATTTTCAAAAATTGCAACCAATTTACATTTTCTTTTTATTACTAACATCTAAGAAATTGTGGAAAATTTCTATGGATTCTTTATTACTTACATCGAAGTATTTTGATGCGTAGAGATTAAAGCACACGTGTTATTCTGACGAAAACTCTTAAAACCAGCTCAAAATGCGATAAAAGAGAAATCAAATTGGCTTAAAATTGTTCCCTTTTTGCAACATCTTCCTAAGTTGAAAAATTAACTTGAAATTCTTTTATGCTCAAAAAAATTTTTATTAATATCAACTAGTCTTTATTGGGAAAATAATGGGAGTTTAGAGGAAAGTTTAGATTTTCTCACCTTCTATGTTTTTTTGAACATTGAACATTAAGGGGGGAAACCCATATAAACGGTCGAAAATGACGAGGAATTTTGGGATTTTTTTCTGAAGCAACTACTTCACCAATTGTTTTCAACTTTGGAAGTTATCTTATTGAACATTCAAAGAATAGAAAAACATTTTTTTGTTTCTGATAAAAAATAAAAAAACTACAGCTTCCGCAATTTGACATCGCAGGAAACATTCGTTAAACAACAATTGATTGCAGTCAGATGATAAATAATTATTTTTGATTAAAAAAAAATGTTTTTCAATTATTTGAATGTTCAATAAAATAACTTCCAAAGTTGAAAATAATTGGTAAAGCAGTTGCTTCAGAAAAAAATCCCAAAATTCCTTTTTCGACCGTTTATATGGGTTTCCCCCCTTAATTTGAAGTTTGCAGGCAAAAATTTGGTCTAAAGCTTTGTTTTCTTGGCACTTTTTTTAGTTTTTGGCTTATATCTCAGAATGGAAGCACTTTTTCGACAAGCCCATCATAATTCAAAATTAAAGTAGACAAAATATACTACATTTGTGATATAAAGGGTGTCCCAACAAGAGCGCCGGATTTAAATTTGCTGCCATTTTGCCAATACGAGTTGTACGGTGATTCCGTTTTAAATTTGTAGCTCAGATTAAAATAATTGAGGAAAGTGTAATATTTAATTTTAATATATCCTCAATGGTTCATAATATTATGAAATAAGTTAATTTAAATTAATTGTAAATTATGTTAAAAAATCGCCAAAAATTATTCTATAATAATATGAATATAATTAACAATTTTAAGAAACTTAATTTTGACCTTGAAAAATCAAAAATTTTTGCCTGCGGCACATTTTGTTACAACATGAAGGCCAAAGGGCCTCCAAAAATTGTTAGCTCCGGGCCTCTCATATCCTTAATCCGGCTCTGGTCTTCGGCTGAATGTACTCAGACTTAGAGTGGTGATTGGACAGAACATCGACCTGTTGGTCATCCTCACGGATCTTTGCCAACGAGAAAACTTATTCTTCCTGAAACCAGGAAAGGGAAACGTTTCTCAAACTACCTACTCTCCTGTGTGCACGCTCTGAAAAACAAAACTATTAAAGAACAAATCATGTTTCTTCACGCAAAGAGTGGATGCGGTAGGACTTTGGTACCTTAATAAATCAAGGAAAATTGAAGTTTGTAAAAACTCTCACCAAAAATCCCCACCTTAGTAGTGATGTTGTAAGTGTGTTCAAAAACCCTGAAATAACTCCAGAAAGTATTGCAGTAGCAGGGAAGAAATTTCTGGTCAACGTGTACGGCTACACAGGGAAGACTGAACCGTCTGAGGTATATTGATTATAAGAAAGCAGCTTTCAAGACATCGTCAAAAATAGCTGCACTACCACCATCAGGTACTGAAGCCACACAGCACAGTTTTAGGGTGTGTCACGCCTATGGTTTATTAATTGCTGATTTAGCACAAAGTATTTGTAGCGCGAGGAAACCTTGAGCATTTCCGTTCTCAGAAGCTGAAATGTTGCTATCAGCATGTCTGGCCCGGGTGCAGGTGGTCGTAAGAAAGATAACATCCTGGTGTGAGGGAGGAGAAAAGTAAGTGAGTACTTAGTTAACCACCACATAAGACGGACGCGACGATTCAGTACTCCGGGATAAAATTCATTTCAAATCTGGAAAGGTTTTTAAGATCCGATAATGCGTTGTTAGTCACGGGCGGAGTTATGATAATTTGATTGTGTCACGGTGATGTTAAATCACGTAATCATAATTCTGGAGATCATTTATAATTTGAGATGACGAAGTATTATTGATGAATCGATGGCAATTGGGTGGAAGTAATCAAATTCGTTAAGCTAATAGAAGTACTGATTTTGGTGATTAACACAATTGGTCAGATTTTGTAATTTCAAGATTATCAGAAATTGGTTAGGAACAAGGATTCCGAAAGTATTGTCCGCTTGGTCGTTCGTACGAGGTTCAATAATATGATGGCGACGGGTTCATCTTTAGCGATTAGGCTGGCAGGCAAATATTGGTAGCAGTTCCACATCATTAATGTGAGTAGTATGCATTATTTCGACAAGTTAGAAAATATGTTAGTAAAGTGCCAATTTGGTAGATTGATTACTGGTTAGGAAAAATGAATTTCATGCAATTAGTATTGGTCATTGTATTGTGAGACAATGCAGTCAGTTTGTAAATAACTTCAAATATTGATAAGAATGATTATAACGTAGTAAGTTTGTTTGACCTAAATAAGTCATAAAACTGTTTATTCTATTTCACCGTTCAGGTGGAATGGAATTCTTTTGTATTGTTTTAGAATGTATAATTTTCATTAAGTTCAAGTAAAGTTGTTTATTTCAGGGGAGTTAAAAAGGTGTGGTGACGACCACTGCCGAGTAATCTTACTTTGGGGTTAATTTTGATGTGATCAGTTTAATTTTAATTATTTAAATTTGGATTGTTTGATTTTTAATGGGTTAAGAATATTGGTAAATTTGGAAAAGGGTGTAAAACATGATTTAGAACTGATTAAATATTGTTATGTGTATTTTGTCTTTTTTTGACTTTTCTAACTATTCAACCACGCCCGAGAGAGTCATCAGTTGAGCCGGAGCAGTTTGTGTTTTATTGGAGTTTTTGATTTTTAGTTTTTCAGATCATTGCCTGGAACCGATCACCTCTCACAACCCCTACTCCTCCCAAACAGCTGCGTCTGGTGTCATACAGATGGGTCAAGATCTGCACACAAAAATGTAGCTGCAAGAAAGCAGACCTCAATTGCACCAATCTGTGCATCAACTGTGAGGGGTCGTGCAACAATGTGAAAGATCTCACAAGAATCCTTGAGGGCGGACCATTCCACGTCGAAGTACAGGACGAAGGTATGTAACATTTCCTTCCCCAAAAACGACACTCACACACTTGGAGCATAAATGTACCTGTCTGAAGTAATTAATATGAATATACAATCTGATCCATATTCTGTTTATTACAGACTCCCCACCACCTGAAAAAATAAGGAACATAGATGAACGGACTAAAGATGGTAAAAATGAAGGTATGTACAACAGTATCTTTAACAGTAAACCTGTGCAGATTACTACTCACCTCGTCTATCAATAAATCAATAAAATAACATCTCGTTTGTTACAGATGATTAAAGCAGTTAAATTTATGACGGCAGCTACATTCATCCTTCACAATATTTATCATTATATTATTCATATTTTTACCACGAAAAATATTTTATATTTTCAAAGAAAATATTAATTTTTCTTCGGGCAACCCATTTTCTTGAACATGAGACTCTTAATTTTTCTAATAATCCAAATATTAATGATAGATTTGTACAACACCGTCCAATTTTGAAATTGATAATAAAATGAGCGCGACAATAGCCACACGTTGCGCTCTTATCGTTTTATTTCACTAATTGATTATTTTTAAATTCTTACTAATTTACTTTTCTTCTTCTTCTTACTACTACTAAATTCTTACTACTGCTGTTATTTAACGCCCAAAATAGGTACCTATCTGTACGTCATCTTGGCTTCAACCAAGTGAATGCCTAAATACTAAATACACCGAGATTTTTCCAATTGTGTCTTCCTCGCAAGGTCCTGACAACATATTTTAAGTATTGAATGATATATTTTTGATATTGTTGATTTTTGAATTTTTAATTTAATATTTTTGATATTAATGATATTTATTTTCCATGTTTTAGAGCCCACATTAAACTGTATGTCACCTGTGTCTATTAGGAAACTTTAACACAATCAAGAAGAAGAAGAAACGAAAAACCAAAAAGAGCAAAGAAAGTATACTTTTTATTATTAATATAAAACAATATTTTATTAATATTAATATAAGATTCCAACACCTACATAAAACATCATGATGTTAAAAATATTGATACCTAAGGTATTACAATATGAAACTGTTCCACTTCGGTCAGAACTTGCAAAGTACGTATGAATTTCGTTCATATGTTTGATATTCCATTGTATATTTTCGTTGGCTTTTAATAATCCTGGCTCAAATAAGTCTCGAAAGTTTCTATTATTGCTATTAGATAATTTTTCCAGCTAAAATGTATTACGTACAGTTTAATTGGTAAAATTTTTTTATTTGTGTGTCCTTACATCTAAAAAATCATTACGCGTTGTTATTTTTGATGCAAGAGTAGTTAAAATAATCTTCATATCGTTTTTCTCGAGTCTGTAAACAATATAACAAAATACTATAATTTTACTACAACAAAAGAGTTACAAACCTGTTCATTAACATTTTAAAACGGTGTAAAACAAACTTTAATGTCACTTTAAATCCGATTCGTCCTTGCCCTATTACGGCTTGTAACGCCTTAACCAATTTAGTCTTTTGTAATAAAGTTGAAGAATATACCAAAAATCTATATTTTATAAATGAAGAGAAAAGTTGAAATATAGGTTAAATATAATTTTGAAACCTTAAGATTTGGATTTACCCTTAACAAAATGAAGAGAATATTTTTATAGTAAAATCTTGTAATACCTTTGTAGTAACATACTATTGGTGCTACATGCTAATGTTAAATAGCGGGAATAATCTCTTTCCTTCCTAAACTCAACATTTTCAAATAAATAAAACCAATGAGATTCTTGTCCTCTTTCCAGAGCAGTACACAACACCTGTTGTTCTAAATCAGCAGGCAATACTTTTCCGCTTCGATATTCCTGAAACATAGTATCTACTCGAGATATACACTTTTGGTGCTGTAATTCACACAACCAAGAGAAAATTAGTAATACAGCTTTTTGGTGTATATGATTTTCCATGGTCTGGTCACGATTTTGTAAAAGATCGTAGACAGATACTACCCTTTTTGTAAAAACCATCTAAAATGATAAAATTAAATGATTTGCATATGGTCCAACGATCTGCTCACTTTAAAGTTCTGTTCTGCTGGTGTACCGCTGAGCTTTACTTTTAAATCATCAAATACTTCTTTCATAACTTTCAATGGGGCGAAATCCATTTCTCTAGAAAAATACTCGCTTATTTTTAGCGGAATTCTGTAAGGAATTTCTCCCATCTTTGCCAAGTTAAAAGCATCGTCAATTATTTGGGCTCGATTATGAAGATCAATTTCTTTGTGATTAAATAACAACGCTTTCGATAATAAATCCCAATTTCTCAAATCGTAATTCACACGATAATAATCTATAAAAAGCAAACATATTATTTCTAACAATAAAAGCGATTTATTATAGCTTACATGTTCCTTTTGTATTTATAATTAACCAATCGTTTCTTCTCAGAGTTTTAATTTTAATATTTCTAGTTTTGTTAGTTAACCACTCGCTGGCTTGCTGATCGTAAAAATTAGGATTGTACTTAGTTGCATAGTTGATTGGAATATACCAAATTGGTTTTCGTTTTGAATTATCGTGTAACATGCACGGTTTCTAAAAAGGTTTCTACATTGTTAATAATAATAATTGTTAATAATCACCTGTGTTAATCGAACAGCAGAAATTTCAAAAGCATAATTTCTTTTAGCTTCTACTGTGGGAAAACCTATTTGAGAGTCCCAGGTTTCCATAATACTGGAAACCGAATTGAGTAACTTAATATTAGAATCTCGTACGGCTTGATCCAAATTTTTGTACAGATCTTCGGGTGTTACTGATTTATATTGCCTTAAATAAATTTACAAAAAAATTAAAAATTTGCATATTTATTTGCATAACCGGAAGAAAAAATCCAGGCATATTGCGGTGTTTCTTTTATAAGTCTACCTTAACTTGATAAAATGTTAACAAAAAATCTGTCTATAGAATTACTATAAAGCTAAAATGCGAAAAAATTACCAATCGTTAACATAATATTGAAGTCCTTTTCTAAAAATCTCTGTTGATAATATTGATTCAAGCATGCGAACCATTGCAGCTCCTATAAATAAAAAATTTGATGATTTCGCAATGTAATATTTCCCCAGTACCCATACCTTTATTAAATATAAACGGTGTGAATTTTAAGTAATATACTTCTTCTGGTGAATGACAATAATGATTTAAAGACATAGTATCATTTTGAGAATCGATTTTCATTATATTTAATACAGTAACTTGAAGATCTTGCATTTTACTCCATTCGGGATATAACTGGAAAGATAATGAAATTTATTGGGAATATTTCATCCCAATATATTTTTGTTTACGTTATCGGTTATCTTGTGAGCGATATACACAGCCATTCCTTCATTTAACCAAAAATAATTCCACCATTTTGAAGTAACTAAATTTCCGAACCACTGATGTACCAGTTCGTGAACAATTATATTAGTTGAAGATTCTATTCTATTGATTGTTGAATCATTCGACTTGAAAAGATTAGTTTCCCTAAAGGAATAAATTATTAAATGAATTTATTGTACATTGTAAATAGTTACCAATATGTTATAATTCCGGAGCTTTCCATGGCCGGACGGAGAATTTTGTTTTCCGGAATTGTTACATGATATATCATTTTTAAAGGAAGTTGTTTCTTTACAAATGCTGCTATTTTGTCATAAGCGCGCTTTGCTAGATCAACGCAATATTTTACCTGATCTTCTTTAATCAGCTTAGGTCGTGTTAATATTTGATGGATATTACCTTTCACTTTCTTTGATAAAGTCAGATTTGATACTAAAAATGCTACTGTATAAGTAGGAAGCAGGTCGGTTTCTTCAAATTCATCTTCTACCAACGAATTGTATAAATATCTTAAATATAAAAAAAAATTATTTTATGTGATCTAGGTATAATAATAAAATGTTATGAAAAACTTACGTTGACTTTATTAACATGCCATTAGATGCTGAATTATAATTCCATGGTCGAATTATAAAAATTTTAAACCTGGCTTTTAATTCCGGTTCATCAAAACACGGAAATGCATATCTTGCATAAGTTGGTTCAAAAAAGCTCATTACAATTTTTCTATAAAATCACAAAATTTATGAAAAGAATTCTTTATAATATTAAAATATTTATCTGCTACGTACTGAGTGATATTGTGGTCTTCGAAATATGTAAAAGAGTAAAGTCCAGTCATACTTTCGCTTCTGTAGACTCCAAAATATTGAGGTATGACTAACTCATATATTCCTGCTTGAAGTTTATTTTTAAACTGTATTATATAGAAATCTTCCTTCTCAGATTTAGAAATACCATTGTGATTAATTTTTGTATTTTGAACAGATTTCGATATTCTCATTAAATGTACTTTCTCAGGTGGAATTACTAATCCAATTTGATGCATTGTTATATTATATGTATTTTTTGTTACATTAACTCGAATTTTTATATATCCCATGTATACATCGTTGTGCAGATTCGGAGTTAATTTAATATAATATTTAAGAGGTAAAACATTCTTTGGGAGTAAGTACTTATTGTAATTAGCTAATTGCGACTTAGAATTTGACGTCCAAGCAGGTAAAATTGTCAACAGTAAACATATTATGATTATAGAAATTTTGTCTACCATATTTCTTAAAAATTATAATCACATTATTTAGACCGAAAATGTCGAAGAGATTTGTTTAATTATTAATATAGAAATTAATATAATTTTGCTAGTAATTACTTACAATATTTTATGTTTATTAAGTACGATTTATTTGATAGAATTATGTCATTATATGTAATTTGTAGTGTCACAATTTTTCTAAGACAGTTTGATTCTGTCCATTGCAAAGATTCGGTTGCAGAACATTAAACAAATTTAAAAAATTGTGAATTAATTGAACTGAAAGAAAAAAGATAAAGATAAAGGGCGTAAATTACTAAATAAAAATATGAAAATTAAATTTTATGGATCATTCAAAAATACGGCCAAAATTCACCAAAAACTGAAACCAACTATTCGATTGGCTACTTTCATAAAATTGGCTCCGCCCATCCCTTACTTTAAATTTAATTTTTTTAAAATTTTTAAAAATGAATTTAAAAATATCGTCACTCTCTGCCGCAATACCTCCTATCACCAGCACACAAAATTTTGTCCGGAGATACGATGACGTAATGTTCATTTTTGTTTTCTATTGTGGTAGCCTTAACAAAGATATCGGTAGCCCTGGCAAAGATATCTATACATATGTATCACCCCTACCCTAAATCTATCTATAAAAGTTTTTTTAACAAAATCTAAAATGAAAAAATTTTTAATTTTTGTACGCCACTGAATTTTTTCCAAAATTTTTATATACGTCACATAATAGCGTAAGAAGTCACAAATAAAATTTCTCCAAGATTGGTACAACAAATTTTTTCGATCATCGAGCAGATTTTTCGAAAATAAATTTTTGTAAATTACTGACTGTTGATTTACTGATTCTGAAAACATTTGCGAAAAAATTTAACAAACAGCCTAAACTTGGTCGCTACCTAGTGGCAGAACCTTTTACTTATAAAGTAACGTTCCGTCAGTCCGTACGACGATATTATAAAATATTTCCCACCGAACCACCTATTTTTGTATTCTAAAATTAATTGTTACAAGCCCTAAACTCAATTCTTATGCTGCACTCGGTATACAAATCAACATTAACCTAATTTTGACACATATGTCACAAAATTATGACGTTTATTAAAATTTTGAATATATTGTTTTATTTTTGCCAGCCATCTGACCAATTCTCACAAAAAATATATAAATTAAGATTTCAGTTAATATTTTCTATAATTTTTCTGACCTGCCCCGCCCTGTTACAATTGGCTCGGTTTGTTTTCTCACCAATACTTATACTTTCAAAGCTCCATCGACACACCAAATTTTAGCTGAATCGGTTAAACATTTCCGGAGATACGACGACATTTTCATTTTTTTTTATTTATTTTATTGTGGTGGCCCTGGTGAAGATTTCTCTGGCAAAACCTTATTTTCACCATTCCAGCCCACGAGGCATACGTCCAATAAGTTTGATTGCAATCGACGCAGAAATGCCGTAGAAAATCGATCGACAAAAACTTTTTTCATGTTTTTGCCAAAAAAGTTAATTTTATTTTTTTCATGTTGCATTACTGATTTCTATCGAAGGATTACATATGCTCTCATATCCTTTAGGATCAATGTACCTACGTACCAAATTTGGGTAAGATCCCTTCAGCATTTCTTGAGTTATTCACTCTTAAAGTTTCAACTTTGACAACTTGTGATTTTTGACAGACGACAGATGGAAGATTAATTTTACCTATTCTGGATAAAGCCTTTTAAGGCCTTTAAAATAACATATCGCAAGACAAAATATTTTTTTAAAATCCCGTATTATTTTCTTGTGGTGGCACTCCTGATTGATAGATCGCGACGAAAACCTTATTTTCACCTTTCCACCGTGAACCCTACCACCATACCAAATTTGGTCGTAATTGGTTGGATGGCTCGGAAGCGGTGACCGGACAGAACAGAACATGAAAGAACAGAACATGAAAGAACAGAACATGACAGAACAGAAAATGAAAAAACAGAACAATGAAAAAACAGAACAATGAAAAAACAGAACCATGAAAAAACAGAACATTGACAAAAGAGAACTCTGAAAAAACAGAACATTGAAATAAAAGAACATTGACAAAAGAGAACATTGACAAAACAGAACTTTGAAAAATGAGAACATAAATTACTAACTACTTGTTTGAGATCCGGCTTCAGAAACTAAAATTAAGAAATTTAATTATATTTATAATAATTAACCAATAGAATATATCTATTATCACTGTGATAATAGTGACAAATTTGTACACTAGCGGAGATATACACGGTTTATTAGTAACGTTTTATTTATAGAACATCTATACACGCTTGATTAGTACAACTGTGTATAATAGTTATACAGGGCTTATACAGAGCAGGATTTATACAGTTTATTAGTAAAGTTTTCTTATTCAACCCTGTATACACCTGTTATAAGATATTTATACATAGTTTATTAGTAAGGCTGTTAATCTATTAGATTTTGTTAAACTTGTAACAAAATCTAGCAATTTTATTGATTTTTGATGAGTCGTGGGGGGGGGTGTAGTTACCCCCATTACCTCTCATATACCAACTTTCAAAAAATACCTAACAAACGTGTATATAAGTACTAGTATATGTTGAGGATAAAATGGATAAAACAGAAAAGAGAGAGAAAGAAGAAAACATTGCAGCCGTGGTTCAGGAATACGAAAGTTATGATGATAAGTTGAGATTCTTGTGGCGGATGGCAAACTTGCAATGATTTACAGTTGTTTTTTATTTTTTGTTTTTATTATTATTGCCTTTGGTTGTTTTGTTGTTATTATTTTTGTTTTATTTTTATGTGAATTAAAATAAAATTTAAAATTTATATAAATTTATTGTTCTCATTTTTCAAAGTTCTGTTTTGTCAATGTTCTCTTTTGTCAATGTTCTTTTATTTCAGTGTTCTGTTTTTTCAGAGTTCTTTTTTGTCAATGTTCTGTTTTTTCATGGTTCTGTTTTTTCATTGTTCTGTTTTTTCATTGTTCTGTTTTTTCATTTTCTGTTCTGTCATGTTCTGTTCTTTCATGTTCTGTTCTGTCATGTTCTGTTCTTTCATGGAATCCTCGGAAGCAAATCGATCGACAAAATTTGACGACAGACAGACAGACAGACCGACAGACCGACACAGAAATTTTTATTTTACTTTTTGCAGATCTTTACGTTTCTGAACACGGTGATCTCGAAAATGCAAAAAAAAAAAGTTGAAATTTTTTTTCGATTACCATACCTCCAATTTTTTTTTAAAATTGATTGGAGGTAAAATTAAATTTAAATTTAAAAATCTCTGCAAATTTATTATAATTGCATGGCAATACTAAACTGTGGGTGATAACGGACCCCACGTTGCTATCTTCAACTTTATTTTTCCTTCAGATATTTAATTGCAACTTAACGAATCCACCATCAATACAATTACACTTTTATCATTCAATCTCTTTTCAAGAGATTCAAAATCTTTTCTTATTTATTATAATCTAATTAATTATCAATTAACAAAATATGTCTTCCGAATTACTTTTCAAAAATAGCTAAATCTTCCAAGAATCGTTCATATATACGGACAAAAATATCCAAAATACACGTATCAATAAAAAAATCTTATACACTCAAACTTAACTTAAAACTCAATTAACTCTCCAAACTACGGGAGACAACTTTCTCCTTAACCGCTGCGGACGGCCATTTTTGGCAAACGCCCCTATATAACTTTTTAGTCGTGCCAACGTAACGATTGGGCACCGACTTGACAAAATTTGAAAAATTAACAAAAGTTAAAATCATACCAAAAATTAAACATTGTGAATCAATTTAAAAATTTGATTCGGTAGCACGACATCGTTACTCCTCCTAGTTTTTTTTTTGGCACAACCACAGTCGAATGGCTGGTAGTCAAACGACTTGGGTCGTGTTTCCAAATCCATCGTTTGAACTACTTCCATCTGATGGACTCGTTTTCAAAATCTATAAAAAATAGTAAATCGTTGATTTCAAATCGAATCCTCCTTCTTGGTCCTGGTGTTGGCGTTACCGGTTTACCCTGGACTCCCCTCTCCTCCACGTCATTTTTACTTTCCGAACTCTTTAGTAAGGAAAATATTGTTATCTGATATAGAAAAAAAATTTTACCCCCCATTTTTTTTCAAATTTTTATGTTTCGAGGTTCCCTTATGCTATATCCAAAATTTTTGAAAAAGTCTGTATGTATGTATGTATATATGTATGTCTGTGAACACGATAGCATCTATAACTAAGTAACAAAATCAATTCAAATTTTGAATTTAAGTTTTAATCTGTTGTGGCATGAAGCCCAGTAAAAATGAATAAAATCGAATGGGGGGAACGGGGGGGGGGTTTACTTGAAGCTATAAGACATAATCCATCATAACTTCTAAATTCAATGAAATAGGTAACAGTTTATTATGACAAAAATGATCACTATCAAATTTCCTGCAACTTTTGTTCTATAAGATATTAAAAAAAAAAATTTTTTTATTATTTTTTATCAAAATTTTTGGGAAATTTTTTTATCTACCGATTTGCTTCAAACTTGGTGGAAAGTTTGCCCTAGGTTCCAAGAACAATCTCAAGAAATTTTATAAAAGTTTGTTCATCCAGAGGAGCGCTAGGACGCTAGGAGCATTTGAGGTTTTAAAAGCAGGTGGTTTTACCAAATCTTAATTCGCTTGCATCTTTTTTTTTCGGAATATAAATGGCCCAAATTTGCATTGCGTCTCTTCCTGAAGCTCTGCTTAACGTTTGCATATTTTTCCTTTCACTCAAAAATTGTTTTTCACCCACTTAAACTGTTACGAAATTTTAACATAAAAAATTTAATATTTTCACTATTATTGCTCCCCTGATTAGATTTAGTATTGTAGTTTTTTCTATCCGAGATAAATTGGGAGTTCATTTTTCGGAAAATTATGTGATGGCCACATCCGATTTTTTTAATTTTTATCTTCCAATCTAATCAAACTTTCCTCCTCCAAATTATTCAAATCTTGGAAATTTTTTATTAAATTTTTATTTTGCATTCTCCACATTCCAAATGTCCACTTTTCAAATCAATTAATTCACCATCCATTCGACCAATGGATTTACTTTCCTCAAAATTTTTATTTTTAATACCAATTAAACTTTTTTGATCAAAATTTTCTCCAATTTTTATATAATACTCTTCCTGTTTGATGTCCAAATTGTCATCAATTTTCAAAATTAAACTTTTATTTTTAAAACCAGTTAAATTATTGACATTTTCCAGATCCATTTAATTTTTATTTTGAATTCCAAATTTTTATTACTTTCCAGATCCAGAATTTTGTCTTTTAAATCAAATAATAACCTTCCATTTCGTAAATCCAAGTTTTCTCCATCTTTAAAATTAAAATTTTCAAACTCATTTTCAAAATTTTCCTTCAGACCAAACTTTCCTTTCTTTTCTTAGTTCTGGCTTTAATAAATTGCATTTCTTATTATTATATTTCTGTCTAATCTTTCCAAATTTATTTTTCGATATTTGTTATGTATCGCTTGCCAATTTTTTGGATTTTCTTGCTTCTCATTTCTTACATCTTCTTCATCTTGCAGGTTTTCCTTTTCTTCTTTTAGCAAAATTTCCCATAGTCTTACTCTATCTTTCAACTCGTCCCAGAATGAATCGTCCATTTTAATTGAATTCTTATTTTCTGCAAGTTTCTTTTCTCTTAGAACCAAATTATTATTTTCTAGAACCATTTTTACCTTTATTCCTTTCCAAACAATCGATCTTTTAATTAAAAAATTAAAATAATTTTTAAAAAATTTCTAAAAATGTGCCAATCTTGAGCCTATGTTCCTGTCAATCTTAGGGTCAACGGTGAGTTCTTTCACAGTTTATTTTATTTTTCTATAAAGAACATTTAAATTATAATAATTAATATAAATATATTTTCCAATATAAAATAGAATTAAAAACTGAAAAGATAACCCGACCATACGCTGACTATAAATTTATTTCGACGTCTTCGCCTTCCAAAATCATATAAATCGCATCGAGAAATTCTCAAATGTAAAAATAGAATTAACTTCACTGATAAAAATCACAATTAAATCTCAAAATTACGGGAGATGATTTTCTCCTCAATCGCTGCGGGCGGCCATTTTTGGCAAAAGCCCTTATCAAATTTTTCAGTCGTGCCAACTTAACGCTTGGGCATTAACTTGACAAAATTTGAAAAATTAACAAAAGTTAAAATTATACAAAAAATTAAACATTAATCATAAATTCAAAAATTTGATTCGGTAACACGACAATATATGGGTGTGCAGTTGAAATACTTTTCAGTAGTACACATCCCGGAATAGTCATCTAGGGTGGTTCAAGAGTGCATAATTGGTGCATAATTTGTATATTTTTTTTTTCGATTAGACTGGTAATCAAAAATTTTACAGGCCATTTTCATTAAATGGAAATCGTAGAAATCGAAAATATTTTTTTTCTGAACACCGGTGCAGGTGCAAAAATCGAGACTATAGGGTGGTTCAAGAGTGCATAATTAGTGCATAATTCGTGTATTTTTGTTTTCGATTCGATCGGTAATCAAAAATTTTACAGGCCATTTTCATTAAATGGAAATCGTAGAAATCGAAAATATTTTATTTCTGAACACCGATGCAGGTGCAAAAATCGAGACTAGGGTGGTTCAGGACTGCATAATTAGTGCATAATTCGTGTATTTTTTTTTCGATTCGGCCCACAATTAACCCGTGGGGGGCTGACCGTCCGTACCGTCAGCCCCCCACCGGAAATCGTGTTTTCTCGCTAAACGAAAAGAGTGCAAAATTTTTTTCTGGCGGTAATCGAAAGTGCATAAATAGAGCATTATTCTGCATTCTTTACATTTTCGAAATTCGAATAAGGTGGGGGGCTAGATGGGCGGAGGTTAACTATAGCCCTCATGAAAGCCCAAGAGGAGACCAAAGAAGCTACAAAATTGTAAAGAGCTGCTCAAAAAAGTCGGAGGACATCGCGGCGTCAATAAAAGACCTCATGTACGGTCCAGGAATCGCATATTAAATGTTAATTTAAAAAAATATTTGGTTTTAAGAGGCTGACGCTGTACTGCCTTTTCTTTTGCGTGTTTCTCGAAACGACATTTTTCAAACTTTTTGACAAAATATCTCAAGGTATATTTAACCGATTTTGTTGAAATTTAAAACACATATTCTTCATAATATCATCTAAGATGTAGCATAGGACTTTTTTAATTGGATGCCATGTTCATTAGTTATAAATCTTTAAAACTCAAAATTTCGATAAAAATCAAAAAAAATTTTTCATTTCTACAAAAACAATAACAACAAATTTTCCCTATGCTACATCTTAGGTATTACCTTTTTATATAAGAAAAAAATTAATTTTTATTTTTTAGACGATGCCTGAGAGAGAAAATCATTCCATCATCAGCAAGGATTTTCAAAAGAGGGTTTTACTTGATAGCTCATATCTCATAGTCAAATTATTCATAAAATTACTATGTATGTACATGTATAAAATGAAAATTATTTTATACGCTGCGTTAGAAAAAATTTTACTTTTTATATACCTATTTTTCCGAACGTCAAGGTGGTGAAGCCCCTTAAAATAAATTAATCCCTAAATACAGGGATCCCCGATTAGGACACTATACCTCCTACAGCTTTATTGGTGATCACTGATCAGGTTTTAATAATATAAAATTTAATCATTATAATTAATTAATTATTATACTAACAAAATTAGGAAATAAATAATACAAACTAAATTAAAAGTTATATTATAAATGACATTTTGGTATGTATTTGTGCAATAATAATTAAATAGTACAAAATTTTTGTAATGAAGTCAAATTATATTTCAAACACTTTAATTACAAAACTACTGTAATAATATTTTTCTACAACATTATTTTATAACAACAAAATCGGTATTAAAAAACTGTACAAAATGAAATAATATGTATTAGGAAATGTAAGACTTAGATTTCCATTAGACCGAATAACTCCATAAAAGAAGTTGGAAATTTGATGTACACGTTTCTGATTTGCAGATACACGTAAACGAATTTCTTCAATATCCAAAAGTTGCTCTTTTTCTTCTGACCTATCATTTTTCAGTATTTGACCTAACTAAGAAAAATTTAATTTTAAAAGATCAATCGTAGAGAGCTCTCAGCGTTTCTTACTTTGTCAACTTGTTTCTTGGTTGTTAACTTGGATGCAATGGCAGTCAAAATATCTGTAATATATTTATTTCCAAAGCTATAAGAACAAAATTATACAATAAGACGATTTGATGATGTAACAGTACTCACGTGGCTATCAATGGATTGAAATGTGCATCTAAATAATTCATTGCAACTTCTAAGCCACCCAATCCTTCATTGCTCAGTAAATTCACTGCTTTAGAAAAATCATAGTTACTCCCAGTGGTACTTCTTAATGAAGCGTCTAAAAGGCTGTAATAAAAATTGGATATTAGTTCTCCAAATTTCTTCAGTATATACATAATTACAGCTTCAGTGAAGAAACATTTTCAGTACACCCTAACGACTGAAAAGCGTTCCGTTTGCAACCTGCACTGTATTTAAACGCTGGGTACATTGTAAATATATATTCCCAATCGGTTTGGTTTTCATTTCGTATAGTACTGCATAATATCAGCTTTTCTAAATCTACCGGAAGCGGTACATTGTGGTATCTCCACCGATTAAACATTTCTCTGGCTTTTTGTCTACATTGGGAGTAATCCAACCTACACATCCATGTAAGAACTAATTTGCGATGTAATTTATTGATTAGAGTGTCATTACTTGCAGCAATATGACCCAAACGTTCATAAGCTGATTTCAAAATTCGTATAATATGTGCCTACATAAATTAAACAATTTTAATTACTTATATTGAGAAATTTATACCAGCTTACTCGGAAAGTTCGCTCTACAACTGCACCAGCAAGGATATTTCCCATAACATAGTGTGCTGCACGTAAAAACGCGTGATGAGTAATATAGTTATCTTCCTGATATAAATAAGTAGTAATTTTTAAAAAAATGCTAAAATCCAACAAATCGTTTTTTGCAAAATTAAATGAATCGTCAATTAATTGCACTCTGTTTAAAATATGAATTTTTTTATAGTTTTTCAATAAAGCTTCTGTTATTAGTTTCCAGTTTCTGTTATCGTAATTCACACGGTAATAATCTACAAAATTAAATCCTTAAGCACTTTATTGAAACGTAAAATTTTAACTTTACATGATTCCTGTTTATTTACTATTAACCACTCGGCACTATTTAAATTTTTAATAGTAATTTTTGCATTTGACTCTAGTAGCCAATCAGTGAATTGCGTGTCTTTAAAATTCGGATTACTTTTCGTTGCATAATTTATTGGAATAAACCAAAGTTTCGAGGTCGATTGGATTTTTTGTGTGTTGGTATAACGAGACTAAAATTACGAAATTTATTAGTGGGCACTAAAATATCGACGCTACAAATTTATATATTACTTGTGTTAACTTAACGACTTCTTGGCTGATACCGTAGTTTCTCTCCACGTATATTAATGGACACCCTTCCTGTGAATCCCACGTAGTCATTATCTTATTTATGTTTAAATTTTTGGGAAGCTTCTTTCCAGAGGTATTCATAGCTTTTTGAAAGTTTCGATATAAATCCTTAGGAATGGCAGACTGAAATGATCTGTTAAAAAATAGGTAAAGAAATTTATATTTAAACATAATAATTGTATTTTCAGGAATTTGAAGCAAAAACTATATCATTGTAGAAGAAGAATGGTTCAGATATTTGGGTAAAATATAAAAACAAAAGAAATTTTGATATTTTATTTTTGACTGCGTCCTTTGAAAGAAAGCATTGCTTATGGCAGTTGAAATGCATAAAAACATATATTTATCTTTTAATAAAATAGAACATTATACCCAAAATTAAAACAAAAATGAAACCGAATAATATGTAATACAATAAAGCTGTACCTGTCTTGGAGGTAGTTCGTAATACCACATTGGAAAATATCTGAAGTCATAATAGTTTCTAGCATGTGAATAACGCAAGCAGCTGTAAATAATAATTTTTTGGAATTAGAGCACCATGGAATTAAATGATTTATAAAAGCGTTTATACCACCTAAAAATGTACCTTTCTCATATGAAATGATATCAAATATATTAGATATTTCTGCAGGTGTTCCAACATCTTGATTCATTGCCCTAGTTTCAGTAGTGCTGTCTATTTCCAAACAATCATGTTTTGTTATTACAATAAATTGTTCCATCAGCTTCCACTCAGGTTTTATCTATTTATCAGTAAAAAAAAACATAACAAAGCAAGTAATTTATTTTGCGTTATGTTGTCACCTTATCTATTATTCTATTCTCAAAAAACGTTGCAAATCCTTCACTTAGCCAAAGATACCTCCACCACGTTATTGCAACTAAGTTTCCAAACCACTGATGAGAAAACTCATGGGCAATACTAGTGTCTATTTCCATATGATTTTTCGCGGAAGTAGTAGGAGTGAACAAAAGACGAAATTCGCTAAAATTGCATTAACCCATGTATTATAACAAATAATTCATTGATAATAATCATTCTTACTAGTAGGTAATAAGACCCCAATTTTCCATGGCACCCATATCAAATAATGCATTCGGAATAGCTACTTGATCCAATTTATTTAATGAATAATTTACTTTAAAATAAGTTTCAAGAATTGGTAGAATTATTTTTGTCATATTTAACGCATATTTCTCGAATCCCAGTTCGACAGCCAGTGGTCGTGCAAGAATTCGATGAAAATTTGTATCTGGTTCCGGCGATAACTTCATTTCAGAAATGACGAATGCTACTAAATATGTTGGCATCAATGGGGTAGTTTCAAATTCGTCTTCGAATAAATCTTGATTTATTAATTTTCTAACAAAATTATAAAAAATATTGTAATGTTATGATTACCATCATTAATCATAATAATATATTAATATTATATAATAAGTATAATTTATTATATTATTAATTAAGTTAGTCTACTTACTCTGATTTGATCAATTTTGTATTTGCCATTGAATGGTAATTTGGTGGTCTGATTATGTAAATACGAAATTCAGCTCTAAATGAAGGTTCGTCAAAACATGGAAATGCAGATCTTGCATTAGTAGCCTCAAATTCAGTCGTTGCAAATTTACTGAAAATTATATAAAATTAAATATTAATTTAATAATTAAAATAATTTAATGGCATTTAATATTATGGAAATAATTTAGCCAATAAATCTGAAATTGTATCTAAAGCAACATGAATATCAAAAAATTGCACTTACCGTACGGTATCATTTTTATCGATATATTGGACACAATGAAATCCTTTATTCGCAGAATTCAAAAATCCATAAAACTCTGGGATAATTAAATTATAAGTATTTACCTGCAAGGTGTCTTTCAAAGTAATGGTGTAAAATTCTTGTTCTTTTGTACCGCTATCACCAGCATCTTTAATACGTATCCTTGCACCATCCATATCAGTTAAATATATTTTTTCTCTTGTTATAGTTAAATTTTTTTGATGTAGCGTTATATTGATAATGGGTGTTGTGACGCGAATCAAAATCTTTACGTATCCTGTAAACGTATTTTTATCAATTTCGGGAGACATTTTTAACGTGTAGTGATGTGGAAGAACGTTTTTGGTTAACTGGTAGATTAAGTTATCTGAACGTTTCGGCGCAATTTTAGAACGCTTATTCGGACTACAATAAGATACTCCAATAAAAAATAATGAAATCATCATTAAATTATACAATCTTTTCAACATTCTTCAGAATAGTTATCTTGCTTTCAATGCCAATAAGTCATCCGCACACCAAGTTGACACTTTAGAACCTTTAGAATAGGAACTGTCACACATGCAGGTTTGGTGTACTTGATTAATCCAGATTAGTCGTATTATAAAATGGTAGATTTTCAATAACATTAAAAAATTTAAAAATTAAAACACAATTAAGTAATAGCGGCAGACACACACTGCTTCTTCGACTATCAAGCCATCACACCACGTATGTGTTTCTGACTCATTAGTCGTTATCAGTCAATGAGTCAGAAACACATACGTGGTATGATGGCTTGATAGTCGAAGAAGCAGTGTGTGTCTGCCGCTCTTACTTAATTGTGTTTAACATTTACATTAAACAATTTACATTAAACAATTAACGTTTAACATTCCTCTTTTTACATAATGTTTTATTTGTGGGGTTGAGACAGATGTTCTCTGAACATTGTTGTGAATCCCAATACTAACATGGTCTGATAAGGTCTGTTTGTTTGCTTGAACGAACAGACCTGAAGTTGTTGCAGTTGCAGTTGAAAACGCACTTGGGCTTGTTAGTGATGGTTCCCGAAGTGGTCTTACTGCATCGTCATCCATTTCTTCGATCAAATCCATTTCTTCTTCCAGAAAGAAAGAATCATTTTTATTTCTCAGGGGATTAAATTGTGGTGCTAATGTTCCGACTATTTTTTTGTCTAATTCATCACTCTTTGTGATATATGTATCCATTATTCTATTCTCAAAAAATGTTGCAAATCCTTCACTTAGCCAAAGATACCTCCACCATGTCATTGTAACCAAGTTTCCAAACCATTGATGAGAAAACTCATGGGTAATTGTAACATCGATGTTTATATTCTGAATCGTTGTCGTAATATGCGTAAACAAAAGAGCATTTTCGCTAAAATTATATTAATTCATGTATCATAACAAATAACCCATTGATAACAATCCTACAAATAGGTAATAAGACCCCAATTTTCCATGGAACCGGAATCATAGAATGCGCTTGGAATAGCTGCTTGATCCAATTTATTTAAAGAATAATTTACTTTAAAATAAGTTTCAAGAGTTGGTAGAATAATTTTTCCCATATTTAATGCGTATTTCTCATAACCCAGTTCCACAGCGACAGGTCGTGCAAGAATTAGATAAAAATTTTTAATTGGTTCGGGCGATAACTTCATTTCGGAGACGATGAATGCTACTAAATATGTTGGCATCAATGGGGTAGTTTAAAATTTGTCTTCGTATAAATCGCTATTTATTAATTTTCTATAAAAAATATAGAAAATATTGTTAAATAATAGAGATCGCATTGTCTTTATTAGCAAAATCATAGTAATAATATTAGGTACTATATTATATTATATATTATAATATTGTCGTGTTCCAGAATCTCTTTTGAAGTTTGAGTAATTTTTATATGATCATTTTTGAATTTTTGAGTGATTTTATAAGATGGAACTAAAATCTTCAATGATTTGATATTTATTGTAAATTTGAATAGGTTTTTTCCCTCAAATTTTGTTTTTAAATTTACTGATCCTAGGTAGTTTTATTTTTTTAATCCAAATGAATTAATTAATTACCTCCAAAACACTTCCAAAAAAAGGTACCAAAAATCTTTAGAGCCTTCCAAAAATCATCCAAACTCGGAAAAATCAATGCAATTTGTTACCCAAAATTCACTTACATTAAATCAATTTGTTTGTTTCGAAAGTTTCCAAAATTTTCAAATTTGAAATACAAAATATCAAAAAATTTAAAATTCAAAATTAAAAAAAGGGGTTTTGGAACATTTTTGAATATTAAATTAAATCAATGCCTCTATGTCTATGTCTATGTCTATCTATGTCTCGTCGGTTTTTTTATAGATAGCACAGTTTTATATTTTCGAGTATGACTGAAGGAAAAGTTTTTTTAATTATATTTCTGTAATCTTGTTACTCTACTTACTTTGATTTGATCAGTTTTGTATTAGCTATTGACTGGTAATTTGGTGGTCTGATTATGTAAATAAGAAATTTAGCTCTAAATGAAGGTTCATCAAAACATGGAAATGCAGATCTTGCATGGGTAGGTGCTAATTGAGTCATTGCAAATGTACTAAAATTTTTAAAAAATTATACTAAATATTAAAATAGTTTGGCCAAAAAATCTGAAATTATTACTAAAGCAATATGTATACTAAAAAAAAAAATTCACTGACCGTTGGTTATTATTTTTGTCGTTATATCGGACATAACGAAAGCCTTCATTCATAGCATTCAAAACTCCATGAAACTCTGGAATAAGTGAATTATAAGTATTTACCTGCAAAGTGTTTTTCAAGGTAATGGTGTAAAATTCTTGTTCTTTTGTACCGCTAACACCGGCATCTTTAATACGTATCATTGCACCATCCATAGCAGTTAAATGTATTTTTTAATCAGCCATGATTGTTCGTTTTTGCTGATTTAAATCCATCATAATCATATTTTCAGACAAAACGTTGTCATTTGAATCAATAAACGTCGTAATAAAATGTGGTCTCCGTAATTGGTTTAATATAAACTGTTGCAGTGCCTCTAAGGTTTGTAAGGCTTTACGGCAATAGTTAATTGGATTACCTGGTGCAATGTTGTTTAACGATTCGTCTAGGACACTTCCTATAAATTCCAGATATCGGACTGCTTCCACAAAAATTGTCCCTTTATAAGAACCGTCAGTTTTACAAATGTAGATTTCTTGAATTTGTTTCCGGTCCAGAGGACACGAGTTCTTTAATTTGGCCCACGTTTTTATACATTGTGCACAAAATATGTGTTCGCAGCAATCAAGAATCCCTCTTACCCTGGCCAAGTTGCCTAGGCATATAGAGCAAGTTACTGATTCATTGTTAGAGCTTGATGTGCTCGTAGAGTCGAAACCTTCCTCGGTCATGATTTTCCAAAATTAAAATTTAAGGTCGCTGTTGATGTCTGGTATACAGAATATAATATATCTTTCAGTTTTTGTTAAATATCATATTGATATTTGCTCTTATATAGCTATTAGATATACTACTTAAGGGATAATGGTATAAAAGGATTACTAAACGGATAAACGAATGCGATTTACTTCTTTTCTAAGTAAGTACTTTTTTCGGGGAGTAAAATGTAGCACTTGAATCCAGGTAAATAAGGAGTAAAGTAAGCAGATACATTAATTTGTAACAAACTCGGTCTAATAGTTACTTGATCGTCGGTAAAAGAGTGTCATTCAAAATGTGGCACTGAGAGCTCTGTTTTGTGGATTGATTTAATTCGTGAAAATTACGATCTCGCGGATAACAACTTTACGTAACCGGCGACAAGGATTTCTGCCACATTACAACATTGAGATATTTCAAGTTTTGGGTTTTTTATCAATTAAATTCATTAACGAGTTTTAAGTATTTGCAACCCAGCTCTGCGTTTTGTGCAGAACTTTTAAAACTTTCTTATGACAAGAAGTCATCGTGTCAGGGAGGCAATCATTAACCTTTTGTTCTCGAAAGTAAACTGGCTTCTTTACTTTTTCGTTACAATATATCAAGTGCCATTTATTTTCGCAACATCAAAGCGTTTTACACCAGAAAAAATTGTATTTGTTAAGTCATCCGTTTATCCCTTGATTCGTTTATCCGATGATCATTTAAGTATTGTATCCAACTACTATATAGGAGCAAATGTCAGTTTAGTATTTAACAAAACCAGAAAGCAAATTGACTTAGCTAGCAACTTCAGCAGAACAAATTTAAATTTTTGAAAACCATGTCAGAACAACTGATGGATTCCACCATCACACAAAGCTCTAACGACGATTCTGCCGTTTGCAGTATATGCTTAGGCGACTTGGCAGAAGTAAAAGCTACTCTCGATTGTTGCGAACATAAATTTTGTGCGGAATGTGTAAAAGAATGGGCAAAATTAAAAAACACTTGTCCTCTAGACCGAAAACAAATTAAATCGATCTACGTTAGCAGATTACCAGATGGTTCGGATAAGGAAACCATTTTTGTGGAAGTTATAAACTATTACGAATTCACTGAAAATTTTATCAATACAGCGTTAAGTGGCCCCCTGCGGGGCAAGCCAGGGAGCGCTGGTTTTTACGAAAAAACTCTGCGTGCCTTGGAGATGCTTAAACAAAACGTATTTAACCGATTACGAAGTGGATATTTTATAACAAAGTTTGTCGATCGGAATGGCGATGTTCTTTCGGAAGAAAGGATTCTAATGCATTTAAATTATCGTAAAAAAATACTTCAAGGCAAAATGATATTAGAATCATGGTAAATGGAATGTAGTGAAATTACTTGTAGTCCAAATACTTATGTTTTCAATCTTGTAAGATGGTTAAGATACGCTAACTACATAATGAGAATACAAAAAAGCCACCAATAAAAAATCTCAAATATTAATTTGATAATGATTGCAACTTTCAAAGTAATATCCATGGCCATGACAGTTTCTCGCTTGAATGTCCTGTAATGTTAATCAAAATTTGCGTTCAAAAACATTTTTTTTTAATTTTGTAATAAATAGAATATCTTAATATACATAAAATATATGGGTCATTCCAGCAAATAAAATCATTTTTACGGGGCGACCCTCGCGGATGATGCTCAAAATGTGTGGAGATGTTTTCTATAATAACAAGACAATCCTCTGAAAGATTTAGCCCTTAATATACAGCGGTTTCGGAGTTATGATTTTTTGAAATTTGAGAAAAAAAATATTTTCAATTTTTCATCAATTTTTTGGTGAGGAAAACTTTTTCATTTAAATTAATGTAAAACTGTATCTTGTAGGAAAAATTCTCAGCCTTCGAATAAAAATATCCATTTTATCCTAAACTAATCAATAGACCCTTAAATACCTAATTAAAGTGGAAAAATCGATTTTTTTCTGTGTGCGGCGCATGATACTTCAAATTTGACTTTTTTTCTTAAAGCTGAAAGATTTTTCTATAAAATATATTGTTTTTGCGATGTGTATATATTTTTTTACCTCCAATCAATTTTAAAAAAAAATTGGAGGTATGGTAATCGAAAAAAAATTTCAATTTTTTTTTTTTGAATTTTCGAGATCAGCGTGTTCAGAAACGTAAAGATCTGCAAAAAGTAAAATAAAAATTTCTGTGTCGGTCTGTCTGTCTGTCTGTCGGTCGGTCGGTCGTCAAATTTTGTCGATCGATTTGCTTCCGAGCCATCCAAACAATTACGACCAAATTTGGTATGGTGGTAGGGTTCACGGTGGAAAGGTGAAAATAAGGTTTTCGTCGCGATCTATCAATCAGGAGTGCCACCACAAGAAAATAATACGGGATTTTTAAAAAATATTTTGTCTTGCGATATGTTATTTTAAAGGCCCAAAAAGGCTTTATCCAGAATAGGTAAAATTAATCTTCTATCTGTCGTCTGTCAAAAATCACAAGTTGTCAAAGTTGAAACTTTAAGAGTGAATAACTCAAGAAATGCTGAAGGGATCTTACCCAAATTTGGTACGTAGGTACATTGATCCTAATGGATATGCGAGCATATGTAATCCTTCGATAGAAATCAGTAATGCAACATGAAAAAAATAAAATTAACTTTTTTGGCAAAAACATGAAAAAAGTTTTTGTCGATCGATTTTCTCCGGCATTTCTGCGTCGATTGCAATCAAACTTATTGGACGTATGCCTCGTGGGCTGGAATGGTGAAAATAAGGTTTTGCCAGAGAAATCTTCACCAGGGCCACCACAATAAAATAAATTTAAAAAAATGAAAATGTCGTCGTATCTCCGGAAATGTTTAACCGATTCAGCTAAAATTTGGTGTGTCGATGGAGCTTTGAAAGTATAAGTATTGGTGATAAAACAAACCGAGCCAATTGTAACAGGGCGGGGCAGGTCAGAAAAATTATAGAAAATATTAACTGAAATCTTAATTTATATATTTTTTGTGAGAATTTGTCAGATGGCTGGCAAAAATAAAACAATATATACAAAATTTTAATAAACGTCATAATTTTGTGACATATGTGTCAAAATTAGGTTAATGTTGATTTGTATACCGAGTGCCGCATAAGAATTGAGTTTAGGGCTTGTAACAATTAATTTTAGAATACAAAAATAGGTGGTTCGGTGGGAAATATTTTATAATATCGTCGTACGGACTGACGGAACGTTACTTTATAAGTAAAAGGTTCTGCCACTAGGTAGCGACCAAGTTTAGGCTGTTTGTTAAATTTTTTCGCAAATGTTTTCAGAATCAGTAAATCGACAGTCAGTAATTTACAAAAATTTATTTTCGAAAAATCCGCTAGATGACCGAAAAAATTTGTTGTACCAATCTTGGAGAAATTTTATTTGTGACTTCTTACGGTATTATGTGACGTATATAAATATTTTGGAAAAAATTCAGTGGCGTACAAAAATAAAAATTTTTTTTCATTTTAGATTTTGTTAAAAAAACTTTTATAGATAGATTTAGGGTAGGGGGTGATACATATAGATATTTTTGGCAGGGCTCCCGATATCTTTGTTAGGGCTACCACAATAGAAAACAAAAATGAATATTATGTCATCGTATCTCCGGACAAAATTTTTTTCATAAAATTTAGTCGCTATGTTTATGCGACGCGACTCTGTTAATAACAACATAAGCAGTAGAAGGTCAGAACAGAATATTGAAATTGATAAATAGCAATATTATAAATAGTTACGCCATCTATTAAGATAATTCATAGTCCAAATGACACATTATAACCTTAAATAAATATAAGTTAGTTAAGTTCATAGTTTTTGTCTGGAACTACGCCATCTATTAGATTATTTCTCATCCAAATGATATAAATCACGATAGTAATAAAAACATAAGCAGTAGAACGTCAGAACATAATAATATTGAAAGTGATTAATTACGTATTTTTGATAAAAATCAATATTTAATTACAATACGTTTGTTATTTTGTTTGATTTAGGTAATTGCAATTACTTCTAATTGTGTTGTTTCTTTGTTGTGCGTTAAATAGTTATTTTGTGTTAATAAATTGTGCGTTTGAAACGGATGCTCTTTCATTTGCACTAAAAAGGAAGTTACATTCTCCAATAAATTGAGTTCCCATCAACTGCTTCTTCTTTGTGGCCACAAGCAGTGAATAAGACTTCCGCTGCAGAATAACAAGTTTGTTCCAATTTTATATAATTAAATTAATATCTATAGTGTTTTACAGTGAAATCTGTATATGCCGGAATCTGCAAGAGCCGGAATCGTGTGCATAACGGAATTTGTCTGTGGTCCCGAATTATTGGTTTACATTACTGGGTTAAATGAATTTCATAAGCCGGAATCTGACTAACGTGAACACGGAAAGCTTATTTTAATTCCCATGCGTGTAAATTTAACTGCATAAGTCGGAAGCGAAATTAAGTTTATTTATAAAATTGCGATGTTAAGACGTACGACATTTTTATCCAATGTTTAGACTACTCTAGTAATAATTTCTTCTGCGGTATATTATTTTACAATGCATACCTATCAAATAATATTGCGTTACAGCAGCATGCAAATGAATCATTTTTTCATTTGCTGTTTGCTTTCTGCATATCTTGCATTTTTTTGTGTAAACGTTTATTCGTAGTCCATTATGTATTATAATAATTAACAAAATACATTTTTATTAAATTGTTTACTATAAATCTATTAAAAAAAAATTCCGTTTTATGCAGATTTTTTTCCGTTTTAGGCAAAGGATCTGGTAAAAACGGAATTTGCTTAACACGGAACGATTTTTCGGTTCCGTGCGATTCCGGCTTTTACAGATTTCACTGTATTTTATATTTATTTAATTTTTCTATAGCGATTTCAGTTTATTTAATTTTTATTAAGCCTACACATTTATAGACTGAGAATGGGAATCATTAAAAGAAAAACTAAGAAATCTATAGATAAGAAGAAAAAAACTGATAAAATTGAAAAAAGGTTGGTTCGAGTTAAAGAAATCAAAAATGAAATTAGAGCAGAAAAGAAAAAAGAATATGATAGATTATCAAAGGCTCTGAAACGTCAAGACGTCGAAGTCAGGCAAAAAAAAAGAGAATCAGACAAGTTGACCAAGTCTGTTAAACGTCAAGACGTCGAAGTCAGGCAAAAAAAAAGAGAATCAGACAAGTTGACCAAGTCTGTTAAACGTCAAGACGTCGAAGTCAGGCAAAAAAAAAGAGAATCAGACAAGTTGACCAAGTCTGTTAAACGTCAAAACGACGAAGTCAGGCAAAAAGAAAGAGAATCTGACAAGTTGACCAAGTCAGTTAAACGTCAAAACGACGAAGTCAGGCAAAAAGAAAGAGAATCTGACAAGTTGACCAAGTCTGTTAAACGTGAAGACGTCGAAGTCAGGCAAAAAGAAAGAGATTCTGATCAAGCAGCGAAAGCTATGAAAAGAAAATGTCAAGACGTGAGATTACTCGAACGAGAATCAGATAAAATATCTAAACGTCAAAAACGTATGGACAACGAAGTACGTAAGAATAAACGGTTAAACGATAAAGAGCGTAATCGAATATTGAGAAATGACAAAATATATCAGTATAGAGAGAAATTGAAACGTACTTTGCAATCTAGCAAGCGCAATGATAAATCTGCTGTGGCTAAACTGAAATTATACTCTTCAAAAACCGATCTACCCACCTACGTATGCACATGCTGTGAGGGTTTGTTTTTTAAACATGCAGTGAAAGTTTTAAATTTAGAAAAGTTGATCCAGAAAAACGATGAGGACATAATTGAAGAATTTCTAAACAAAGTGAAAAACGTAGTTTCGAATTTTATATGCAATACGTGCAATAAGTATGTAAGCAAGTTGGTGGTTCCAAAACTGGCAACAAGTAATGGGTTACAGTTTCCAAAATTGCCGGATTGCATCACGGCATTGTCTGCTCTCGAAGAAAGAATGGTAGCTCCGTACATCAATTTCATGCAGATCAAGTCCTTGAAACCTTACGCATTAAATCCGCAGTTATCAATGGTTGGAAGTGTTGTGAATATTTCTGTGGAAATTGATGACATGATTAAAGTATTGCCGAGAAGTTTTGATCAAATGGCTACAGTACAAATAAAATTGAAGCGACACGTTGATCACAGTTCGAACTACTTATTTGAAGTTATAAAGCCGGCAAATGTTTGCAATGCTTTGAAATATTTGAAAGATACTCCTCTGTATATAAAGCACGGAATTACAATAGATGAAGATTTCTTCCGACAATTTGAAACATGCACGAACGAAACGATAGATTTCATTGTTGACCCGGTCGATCGCGATGGTGTTGTTGAGCAAAGCAACGCAAGTTGTCTACAAATATTTGACATTGAATCGCAATTTCCGCCGATAATTAATACAACGCAAGTGTTAAGCAAAAACTCAGTGAATGTTGAACACGAAAATCAAGAGCAGCCCACTGATGAACACGAACAGGAATTTGACGACGATAACGTTTCTGATGATGAAGTGTTGATCATTGATAGAAATGCACAAGTGGCGCAATTGAATAAAATCGAAGTTATTGCACCAGGTCAAGGAAGAGCTCCAGTACCATGGCATAAAGTGGAAGATATCGACGAACTGTGTTACCCTAAAATCTTTGCTGGATACGGGTTTGACATCAAAGGGAAACACATCAGTTATGCTCAGCGTGCCAAGTCAGAAATCAGACGGAAAGATAGAAGGTCTTGCATGGCAAGACGACTTTTGTACATGGCAAAACAAAAACTAGAAAAAGCAGTTGGTTCGAACATAAATATTTGCTTGCGAAAAGTGAACAAAACGAAAAATTTAACGGCCGGCCAACTTTTAAATAAAGATTTTGTCAACGATCTAGTCAAATTTGACGCCGGTTTCAAAGTTTTGAAACAAATACGATCTTCGCCAGCATATTGGGAAGCGAAGAAGAAGAACTTGATGGCCATGATAAGGCAGTTGGGTACGCCAACTTTATTTCTCACACTGTCAGCGGCTGAAAAAAGATGGCCAGAATTGATGCAAGGGCTGTCAGAAGTGCTGGAAAACAAAAAATTGACGATCGAAGAATCGCTCAATTTAAGTGAGAACAAGAAAACGATGCTTGTCAAGCAAGATCCCGTAACTTGTGCAAGATATTTCGATTACAAAGTCAAGAAATTAATGCAATATCTGAAGAGCTCCGATGGACCGTTTGCTGAATATCAGCTGATCGACAGTTACCAAAGGGTCGAATTCCAAGTTCGAGGGTCACCTCATGAGCACATATTTTTGTGGCTAGAGCATGCTCCCAAATTTGATTCGGAACTAGAGGGCAGTTGGAAGGAATGCACCACATTTATAGACAGATTTGTGTCGTGCGAATTGGATGAATCTAATCCAAATGTTCAATTGCAAAGACATAAACACACCGATACGTGTCACAAAGGAAAGAAAGATAAAAGAATTTGCAGATTTCACTTTCCAAAGCCCGTTATGCCTCGAACTGTAATTTTACAACCGTTGCGGAAGGAAGAGGTGACCGATGCTATTAAAGAGGATTGGAAGAAAATTAAAGATTTAACAAAATCCTTGTCCGCAAATCCATTGCCGTATAGTTTTGAAGATATTTTAAATCAATTAAGCATTTCTCAAGAACGTTACTTTACGGCAATCAAGAGTAGCCTGGCACTGCCGACAATGTTTCTTAAAAGAAACAGTTTGGAAGTATGCATCAACGGATATAACAAAGATATATTGGATTTGCACGAAGCAAATATGGATATACAATTTGTGTTTGATGCCTATGGCTGTGCATCTTACATAATTAATTACATAAGCAAAATTGATGCTGGTTTGACAAAACTCCTCAAAGAGGCTGCAACAGATGTTGGAAACGGAAACATGGGAATAAAGGACCGATTGCGTAAAGTTGCCAACGTGTTTCTAAACAGCAACGTTATGTCCGCTCAAGAAGCCGCTTATCATATTTTGAGCATGCCGCTGTCTAAAAGTAGCAGACAAACTGTTTATGTAGACACCACTCCGATGGAAGACCGTGTAAGAATGTTGAAAACGAACGTTTTGTTGGAAACGGAAGCTGAAAATTCTGCAGATGTATACTTTCCCAACATTCATGATAAATATTCGAAACGTCCGCTCGGCATGAGTAACGTGTGTTTGGCAGATTTTGCTACTCTCTATAAGAAACCAAACAGCCGCAATGACGAATCGTCCAATGAAGATGACGAAGAAGAAACTGAAGTAATTAATGCAAAGCAATTGCGAAAAAAGTCGATGATATTGCGTTTTCGAAGATTCAAATTGAACCAAGATCCGGCCAATTACTACAGAGAAAAACTGTTGCTGTTTCTCCCATGGCGCGATGAATCGGTCGAAATAGAAAATGTCGATCATCAAACGACATTCAATCATAACCGAGACATCATTGACGCAAATGCAGAAAAATTTTGCATCATGCATGACGATGTGCTGGAAGATGCTTTACGAGAAGTGCAGGAACAAATGCAACAAATCGATAAAGACGAAATCGATGAATTTGAAAGAGATAAGGTGGATAAAGATCAAGAAATTGACATATTCGAACAACAAGGTCGAGCAGGTGTCGATAAGAAAAATAAATCTGAAATCGTATCTAATCGTTTCGTCACACCTACAAAAATATCTCACGAAGATGTTTGCAAAAAGATGCAAATGTTGAACGATAGACAGCGACAAATTGTGATGCACGTCCTGAATTGTTTCAAAACTGGCAAAACCCCTTTCAAAATTTTCTTAAGTGGAAGTGCAGGAGTCGGAAAGAGTACGGTAATAGATGCGATATATCAAACTGTGAACCAGTACTTTAATTCGGTGCCGGGCGATTTAATTGATGTGATACACGTCTTGCTGTCAGCTTATACAGGAAAAGCAGCATTCCTGATTGGCGGAGTGACGTTACACACGGCATTTGCTTTGCCAGTTTCACAATATGGAGGACAAATGCCAGATTTATCATGTGACGTTGCCAACAACATCAGAGAAAAACTAATCAATATGAAATTGTTGATCATAGACGAAGTTTCTATGTTGGGTGTGAGAACATTTTACCAAATTGACACGAGATTAAAACAAATAATGGGAGTCGACCAAGACTTTGGTGGAATTTCCGTGTTGGTGGTTGGAGACTTACAACAATTACCACCTGTAATGGATAGATTGATATTTCAGATGCCGTCAATCACCCCGTTGAATAACCTAGTCAATTCACCTTTGTGGGAAAAGTTTCGCTACTTTGAATTGACACAAATTATGAGGCAAAAAGACGAAAAACAGTTTATTCAAGCTCTGAATAATTTGGCAATTGGGCAGATGTCACAGCAAGACATTGACTTGATCAACGGTAGACAAGTGTCGAACGAATCGGCCATTCCCGATTCGGTTATCAGATTATATGCCACAAACGTTTTGGTAACTAATTACAACAAAAAGAAAATAGATGATTTTCCCGGTGATAAAACCATTTCGATTGCCGAAGATAGAGTGTTGGGTAAGATGGATGATGCAAAGAAAAATAAACTTTTATTATTGATGATAAATAAAAAGCTGATAGAAACGGGCGGCCTGTCGTACGAAACGCATTTAAAACTCGGAATTAAATATATGCTGACTGTTAACTTGGATATTGAAGATGGTCTTGTCAACGGTGCTACGGGAATTTTAAGACACATTGTGTTTTCCGAAAAGAAAGATGTTCAAATTCTGTGGTTGGAATTTTTCGAAGAAAGAGTAGGAAAACTCAAAAGATCCAAATGTCAGTCGTACATAACCGCCAACAACATAGCGGCGAATTTGGTACCAATCGAAAAACATTCAAATCGTATCAATGTCGGCAAACAGGTCGATTGCGAAATAGTCAGAAAACAGTTTCCTCTGGTCGCAGCAGAAGCCTTGACTATTCATAAAAGTCAGGGTCAGACGTACAATCAAATCTGTTTGGACTTCAACAAAAAGCAGTACATGACAAGGTGTCTGCTATACGTGGCTCTGAGTCGAGTGTCAACATTGAATGGATTATTCATACTTGGAAATTTTAAACCACCAAAATCACCGAAAGCTGATGATCCATTGATGATGGAGATACAAAATTTGAAAACCAACAAACAACTTGAAGTTTTTTCGAATTACGAATTTCAACCGCAAATAACAATCTTATATCAAAATGTTAGATCGTTGTTGAAATATATGAAAGATATCACTTGTGATAATTGGTACTGTCGGGGAAATATCCTGATATTTTCTGAAACAAACACGGTTGCAAAGCAACATGTCCATATTGACGGATACAAATTAATTTTCCGAAGTGATGGTGATTCTTTCAACAATCGGCACAGAGGAGTAATGTGTTTCTTAAAGACCAACAATAGTAATATTGAAATTTTACACAGCGCGCAACAGTTTCACAGAAGCGAAACAACCGATGCTTATATCGGACATGTCGATTTGGTTTGTTTGAAATACATTGATTTGTACGTAATAACCGGTTATAACTCTCCAGGTGCACCGTTCAAATTGTTTCAAAACACTTTTGAAAATTTAATTCAATTTTGTAATGGTAAAACAGTCGTCATTGGCGATTTCAATTTCGACTTGAGAAATGATAATTCTGAATGCTTCAAAAAGCTCATGGACAAACATCATTTGCATTCTTTGTTAGCGGAAAATGAGGTAACGACAAATTTAAATTCACAAATTGATGTGATCTTTTCAAATATAAATGACTATTACACGACAAATGTCTACGAAACATATTTTTCTGATCACAAACCTATTTCATTTTCATTGATCAATAACAACGACTTTGTGATCAACGATGGAACAAATCATGTTGATATTCCTTCGAGAGCAAATAAAACCAGATGGAATACAATTCCTTTAAACAATGTCTGTACCGAAGGTACCCTTATATCGCAATTGCCTCGAGTATCTTGTGATAATGATGGGACATGTGATGTTATAGAACCACACAATGATGAAAATATCTGTCAAGAAAAAGACTGTCGACAAAACGACAAAAATATGTCTCCAACAATGATCGATTTGGATGAGGAAGTGTCTTTGATTGAAATATGTAACGATGATCGACATGAACTGGAATCGTTGCATAAATTGAACAAAGTGCAATCATGTCATAGACTTGTTAAAAGTGACATTACACCTTTTTTCGTCAAAAACGAGGTATTGACTGATAACATAATTAATAGATTCAGGGAAATATTCAACAGGCAATCTATACTAGATGAAAAATCTTTCGAAATGCAAGATGTCATTTTATCCAGACTCCAGGAATATTTTTCAGCACACACAAATTTGAATGCCCCCAACATACAAATATTATATGATCACAGAGATGAAAGTGACATAGGACATTGGCTATGCACGTATTACGATGGTGAAAAGATCATTATCTACGACAGTCTTAATCCTAATTCAATTGCTGGTTGTGTTCAATCTTGTCTCGATAATATTTATCCGCACAAACCAGCAATTGAAATCAGTCGAGTGCAACGTCAACCCGACGGAATACTTTGTGGGTGGTTTGCAATTGCATTTGCAATAACTTTATATCTAGAAGAAAATCCTTCGTACAAACTATATAATGTCGGATTGATGAGAAAACATTTGTTGAAAATGTTGGAACAAAATGTTTTTGAACCATTTCCGTAAAAAATAAAACATTTCATTTCAAGAAAATCGATTTAAATTCCTATAACAAATGTATTACTAGTATTACTCGTTGATCTATATTGCATTTTCGAATAACAAGAACTTCTAAGAACTTTCCTCAATCAAACTGTAATGTTCAAATCTATAATGCATCTTCAACAACCATACCCTCCTAAAAATTTTGCTTCAACCTAACTCGAATGCACAAATCTATATTGCACTTTAAAATATCAACAACTTTCAAGAACTTTACTTCCATCATCCTC
The DNA here is from genome assembly GCA_947369205.1 of Cantharis rufa. Classification (NCBI taxonomy): domain Eukaryota; kingdom Metazoa; phylum Arthropoda; class Insecta; order Coleoptera; family Cantharidae; genus Cantharis; species Cantharis rufa. The sequence goes on from OX376303.1 coordinate 95,646,788, forward strand.
GCATGCAGAACTATATATAGCAATTTCGAATATGAAGAACCTCCAAGAACTTTACTTCGATCAAATTCTGATGTACCATTTTACACTGCATTTTAGAATACCAAGAACTTCAATAAATTTTACTCTAACCAAACTCGAATGAACAAATCTATATTGCATTTTCGAATATCAAGACCTTCCAAGAACTTTACTTCGATCAAACTCTGATGCACCATTCTATATTGCATCTTCGAATACCAAGAACTTCCAAAAAATTATACTTCAACCTAACTGGGATGAACAAATCGAATATGGCAATTTTTAAAATAAAGAACTTTCAAGAACTTTACTTCCATCATCCTCGCATGCAGAACTCTGTATAGCAGTTTCGAATATGAAGAACCTCCAAGAACTTTACTTCGATCAAATTCTGATGTACCATTCTACACTGCATTTTAGAATACCAAGAACTTCAATAAATTTTACTCTAACCAAACTCGAATGAACAAATCTATATTGCATTTTCGAATATCAAGAACCTTCAAGAACTTTACTAAGATCTAATTTGCATACAGAAGTCTATGTTGCTTTTAGAATATCAAGAACTTCCAAGAACTTTACTTCGATCAAACTCTGATCTACCATTCTATATTGCATCTTCGAATACCAAGAACATCCAAAAAATTATACTTCAACCTAACTGGGATGAACAAATTGAATATGGCAATTTTTAAAATTAAGAACTTTCAAGAACTTTACTTCCATCATCCTCGCATGCAGATATCTGTATAGCAATTTCGAATATGAAGAACCTCCAAGAACTTTACTTCGAACAAATTCTGATGTACCATTCTACACTGCATTTTAGAATACCAAGAACTTCAATAAATTTTACTCTAACCAAACTCGAATGAACAAATCTATATTGCATTTTCGAATATCAAGAACCTTCAAGAACTTTACTATGATCTAATTTGCATACAGAAGTCTATGTTGCTTTTAGAATATCAAGAACTTCCAAGAACTTTACTTCAATCAAACTCTGATCTACCATTCTATATTGCATCTTCGAATACCAAGAACTTCCAAAAAATTATACTTTAACCTAACTGGGATGAACAAATCGAATATGGCAATTTTTAAAATAAAGAGCTTTCAAGAACTTTACTTCGATCATCCTCGCATGCAGAACTCTATATAGCAATTTCGAATATGAAGAACTTTCAAGAACTTCAATAAATTTTACTCTAACCAGACTCGAATGAACAAATCTATATTGCATTTTCGAATATGAAGAACCTCCAAGAACTTTACTTCGATCAAATTCTGATGTACCATTCTACACTGCATTTTAGAATACCAAGAACTTCAATAAATTTTACTCTAACCAAACTCGAATGAACAAATCTATTTTGCATTTTCGAATATCAAGAACCTTCAAGAACTTTACTTCGATCAAATTCTGATGTACCATATACACTGCATTTTCGAATACCAAGAACTTCAATAAATTCTACTCTAACCAAACTCGAATGAACAAATCTATATTACATTTTCGAATATCAAGAACCTTCAAGCACTTTACTAAGATCTAACTTGCATTCAGAAGTCTATGTTGCATTTTAGAATATCAAGAACTTCCAAAAACTTTACTTCGATCAAACTCTGATCTACCATTCTATATTGCATCTTCGAATACCAAGAACATCCAAAAAATTATACTTCAACCTAACTGGGATGAACAAATTGAATATGGCAATTTTTAAAATAAAGAACTTTCAAGAACTTTACTTCCATCATCCTCGCATGCAGAACTCTGTATAGCAATTTCGAATATGAAGAACCTCCAAGAACTTTACTTCGATCAAATTCTGATGTACCATCTACATTGCATTTTCGAATACCAAGAACTTCAATAAATTTTACTCTAACCAAACTCGAATGAACAAATCTATATTGCATTTTCGAATATCAAGAACTTTCATGAACTTTACTTCCATCATCCTCGCATGCAGAACTCTGTATAGCAATTTCGAATATGAAGAACCTCCAAGAACTTTACTTCGATCAAATTCTGATGTACCATCTACACTGCATTTTCGAATACCAAGAACTTCAATAAATTTTACTCTAACCAAACTCGAATGAACAAATCTATATTGCATTTTCGAATATCAAGAACCTTCAAGAACTTTACTAAGATCTAACTTGCATTCAGAAGTCTATGTTGCATTTTAGAATATCAAGACCTTCCAAGAACTTTACTTCGATCAAACTCTGATCTACCATTCTATATTGCATCTTCGAATACCAAGAACATCCAAAAAATTATACTTCAACCTAACTGGGATGAACAATTCGAATATGGCAATTTTTAAAATAAAGAACTTTCAAGAACTTTACTTCCATCATCCTCGCATGCAGAACTCTATATAGCAATTTCGAATATGAAGAACCTTCAAGAACTTCAATAAATTTTACTCTAACCAGACTCGAATGAACAAATCTATATTGCATTTTCGAATATGAAGATCCTCCAAGAACTTTACTTCGATCAAATTCTGATGTACCATTCTACACTGCATTTTAGAATACCAAGAACTTCAATAAATTTTACTCTAACCAAACTCGAATGAACAAATCTATTTTGCATTTTCGAATATCAAGAACCTTCAAGAACTTTACTTCGATCAAATTCTGATGTACCATCTACACTGCATTTTCGAATACCAAGAACTTCAATAAATTCTACTCTAACCAAACTCGAATGAACAAATCTATATTACATTTTCGAATATCAAGAACCTTCAAGCACTTTACTAAGATCTAACTTGCATTCAGAAGTCTATGTTGCATTTTAGAATATCAAGAACTTCCAAAAACTTTACTTCGATCAAACTCTGATCTACCATTCTATATTGCATCTTCGAATACCAAGAACATCCAAAAAATTATACTTCAACCTAACTGGGATGACCAAATTGAATATGGCAATTTTTAAAATAAAGAACTTTCAAGAACTTTACTTCCATCATCCTCGCATGCAGAACTCTGTATAGCAATTTCGAATATGAAGAACCTCCAAGAACTTTACTTCGATCAAATTCTGATGTACCATCTACACTGCATTTTCGAATACCAAGAACTTCAATAAATTTTACTCTAACCAAACTCGAATGAACAAATCTATATTGCATTTTCGAATATCAAGAACCTTCAAGAACTTTACTAAGATCTAACTTGCATTCAGAAGTCTATGTTGCATTTTAGAATATCAAGACCTTCCAAGAACTTTACTTCGATCAAACTCTGATCTACCAATCTATATTGCATCTTCGAATACCAAGAACATCCAAAAAATTATACTTCAACCTAACTGGGATGAACAATTCGAATATGGCAATTTTTAAAATAAAGAACTTTCAAGAACTTTACTTCCATCATCCTCGCATGCAGAACTCTATATAGCAATTTCGAATATGAAGAACCTTCAAGAACTTCAATAAATTTTACTCTAACCAGACTCGAATGAACAAATCTATATTGCATTTTCGAATATGAAGATCCTCCAAGAACTTTACTTCGATCAAATTCTGATGTACCATTCTACACTGCATTTTAGAATACCAAGAACTTCAATAAATTTTACTCTAACCAAACTCGAATGAACAAATCTATTTTGCATTTTCGAATATCAAGAACCTTCAAGAACTTTACTTCGATCAAATTCTGATGTACCATCTACACTGCATTTTCGAATACCAAGAACTTCAATAAATTCTACTCTAACCAAACTCGAATGAACAAATCTATATTACATTTTCGAATATCAAGAACCTTCAAGCACTTTACTAAGAGCTAACTTGCATTCAGAAGTCTATGTTGCATTTTAGAATATCAAGAACTTCCAAAAACTTTACTTCGATCAAACTCTGACCTACCATTCTATATTGCATCTTCGAATACCAAGAACATCCAAAAAATTATACTTCAACCTAACTGGGATGAACAAATCGAATATGGCAATTTTAAAATAAAGAACTTTCAAGAACTTTACTTCCATCATCCTCGCATGCAGAACTATATATAGCAATTTCGAATATGAAGAACCTCCAAGAACTTTACTTCGATCAAATTCTGATGTACCATTCTACACTGCATTTTCGAATACCAAGAACTTCAATAAATTTTACTCTAACCAAACTCGAATGAACTAATCTATATTGCACTTTTAAATATCAAGAACTTCCAAGAACTTTACTTCGATCAAACTTTGCTGAACAAATCTACATTGCATCTTTGAATACCAAGAACTTCAAAAAATTTTACTTCAACCTAACTGGAATGCACAAATCTATATTGCATTTTTAAATATCAAGAACTTTCAAAAAATTTTACTTAAACCAAACCGGAATGCACAAATCTAATATTGCATTTTTAAAAATCAAGAACTTACAAGAACGTTACTTCGATCAAACTATTATGAACAAATCTACATTGCATCTTCGACTACCAAGAACTTCCAATAATTTCACTAAGCCAACTGGAGTACACCAATCTATATTGCATTTTTAAATATCAAGAACTTCCAAGTACTTTACTTTGATCAAATTCTGATGTACTAATCCATATTGCCACTTCGAATACCAAGAACTTCCAAAAAATTTTACTTCTACCAAACTCGTATGCACAAATCAATATTGCATTTTTAATTATCAAGAACCTCCAAGAACGTTGCTTCGATCCAACTCTGATGAACAAATCTACATTGCATCTTCGAATACCTAGAACTTCCAAAAATTTTCCTACAACCAAACTGAAATGCACAAATATATATTGCATTTTTAAATACCAACAACCTCCAAGAACTTTACTTTGATCTACTCGCATGCAGAAATCTATGTGGCATTTTACAATATCAAGAACTTCCAAGAATTTTACTTCGATCAAATTCTGATGTACCATTCTATGTACATTGCATCTTCGAATACCAAGAACTTCCAACAAATTTTACTTCAGCTTAACTGGAATGCAAAATACTAATATTGCATTTTTTTAAAAATCAAGCACCTCCAAGAACGTTGCTTCGATCAAACTCTGATGAACAAATCTACGTTGCATCTTCGAATACCAAGAACTACCAAAAGTTTCACTAAGCAAACTCGAATTCACAAATCTATATAGCATTTTGAAATATCAAGAACTTCTAATACTTTATTTCGATCAAATTCAGATGAACAAATCCATAATGTATCTTTGTGAATACCAAGAACCACCAAATAATTTTATTTCAACCAAACTCGAATGAACAAATCTATACTGCAGTTTCGAATATCAAGAACCTCCAAGAACTTTACATTCGATCAAATTCTGATTTACCAATCAACACTGCATTTTTAAATAAAAAGATCTTCCATGAACTTTACTTCGATCAAACTCTGATGTTTGTTTAATGTTTCGACATTGCATCTTCGAATACCAACTACTTCCAAAAATTTTACTTTAACCAAATTCGAATGCACATATCTATATTGCATTTTTAAATTTCTAGAACTTCCAAGTATTTTACTTCGGTCAAATTTTGGTGTACAAATCTATCCTATATCCTATATCCTATCCTTCCTAAATAATAAAATCTAATCGAAGTTACGGATTTTCTCGACGGTTTTAGCGACCGCTGGTGGACCGATCTACGCGCGGTCGGATTGTCTTTAGATTTTGCTGCAAAGGTCGAAATTTCTGCAGAACATGTTGAGCGAGAATTTTGCTGAGCACTCATCTGCACGAATTTCAAAACCTCCATTGCTAATCTCGAGTTTGAAGGGGGATTTTCCATGTGGGATTATATTCTCAAACCATACAGTTCCAAAAACAAAGTGGGTCGAATAATTTGATCGACGGACGATTAGATTCAACATTCGAAAGAAATTGAAAGGATGGGTCTTCTTGATGTTAATTAAGTATTTAAATGTGAAGAGTTTTTGCGATGGTGTATAAGAACAGGGGCCGGGTCGTTCCATCGGGAGATGGGAGAAATCAAAACAATTGCATATTTTACGTTTATTAAGAATTCGAAACGGTAGTCGAAGAAATTTTGAAAAATGTTGTGAGTTTCGTCCGTGGGCGTAACAAAATTTTATTAGATCTACGATTGTACTTTAATAACATTTTATTTCATTGTTTGTACGTTGGCTTTATTTTGTTATTGCGTTACTAATGAGAATATTAAATTTTATTATTAAAAAAGGGTAAGTGTGAATTTTTATATCAATTCAAATTATTGCAAATAATAATTAATTATCGCAAGTACGTGTACAATGTAGTCGACCACAGTCTTCCGATTTAATTTATATTAATAATTTTTGTTTTTTTATTTTTAGATAAAATATGGCAAACAATTTAGCAGAGGCCCTTCAGGCCCTTAACATGAAAAGCGGCAAACCGCATTCTCCAGTGCGGTTTCCGCCACAACCACCGGCCAAGCAACCACCGCCGGCCAAACCACCGCCGGCCAAACCACCGCCGTCGGCCAAACAACCGCCACCTGCCAAACTACCGCCGTCGTCGCTTCCAAAAAGCGATTTACGGAGGAGGTTGGGGCGGCGGCCTCACGTTCATCGCCGTGAAGATCGGCGATCTCCGAATCATCGGAGCCGGTCGCCGGTCCGGCATATATATAAATTTTGCACAGTGAATATTGTAAATAATAATTGATTGTTTTTTTTTTTTATTATTAGTTTTCCGTTCTTAGTTAATTATTGTTCCGTTTTTTTTTCGATGTTATTTTTCTTGTTAATAAAAAGTTTTTGTTCTGTTAGTATGTAATTTTAATTTTGTTAGCGGTAAAAAGAATTTTTGAATCTCAAAAAAAGCGGAAAATTTTTTTAAAGGCCTTAAAAGGCTTTATCCAGAATAGGTAAAATTAATCTTCTATCTGTCGTCTGTCAAAAATCACAAGTTGTCAAAGTTGAAACTTTAAGAGTGAATAACTCAAGAAGTGCTGAAGGGATCTTACCCAAATTTGGTACGTAGGTACATTGATCCTAATGGATATGACAGCATATGTAATCCTTCGATAGAAATCAGTAATGCAACATGAAAAAAATGAAATTAACTTTTTTGGCAAAAACATGAAAAAAGTTTTTGTCGATCGATTTTCTTCGGCATTTCTGCGTCGATTGCAATCAAACTTATTAGACGTATGCCTCGTGGGCTGGAATGGTGAAAATAAGGTTTTGCCAGAGAAATCTTTACCAGGGCCACCACAATAAAATAAATTTAAAAAAATGAAAATGTCGTCGTATCTCCGGAAATGTTGAACCAATTCAGCTAAAATTTGGTGTGCCGATAGAGCTTTGAAAGTATAAGTAGTATTGGTGAGAAAACAAATCGAGCCAATTGTAACAGGGCGGGCAGGCCAGAAAAATTACAGAAAATATTAACTGAAATCTTAATTTATATATTTTTTGTGCGAATTTGTCAGATAGCTTGCAAAAATTAAACAATATATTCAAAATTTTAATAAACGTCATAATTTTGTGACATACGTGTCAAAATTAGGTTAATGTTGATTTGTATACCGAGTGAAGCATAAGAATTGAGTTTAGGACTTATAACAATTTATTTAAAATACAAAAATAGGTGGTTCTGTGGGAAACATTTTATAATATCATCGTACGGACTGACGGAACGTTACTTTAAATGTAAAAGGTTCTGCCAGTAGATAGCGACCAAGTTTAGGCTGTTTGTTAAATTTTTTCGAAAATGTTTTCAGAATCAGTAAATCGACAGTCAGTAATTTACAAAAATTTATTTTTGAAAAATCAGCTAGATGTCCGAAAAAATTTATTGTACCAATCTTGGAGAAATTTTATTTGTGACTTCTTACGGTATTATGTGACGTTAATAAAAATTTTGGAAAAAATTCAGTGGCGTACAAAAATAAAAAATTTTTTTCATTTTGGATTTTGTTAAAAAAACTTTTATAGATAGATTTAGGGTAGGGGGTGATACATATATATATATATATCTTTGCCAGGGCTACCGATATCTTTGTTAAGGCTACCACAATAGAAAATAAAAATGAATGTTATGTCGTCGTATCTCCGGACAAAATTTGGTGTGCTGGTCTTTTTTTGTGAAAATATATTAGGTGGCTTATTATATTAATTTTGCAAGTTTGACAACAATACACAATAATAAATTATTGTTTTATGATTTTCAATTGAGCACGTACATTTTCAATCAATTCAAAAAATAATTATTATTAACAATTACTGATAATTGACATAGATTTCATCACTTTTTTAAATATTAATTTTATTAACTTATTAACTTTTTAAATAATAATGAATAGTATGTGTTGTATCTCCGGATAAAAATTGGTGTGCTGATGATTGGAGGTATTGCGGCAGAAGTGACGATATTTTTTTATTACAATTAAATTATACATCATATCCGGTAAGTGTTATACGTTTATTTGGAATAAATATTTGACGGTCATTTTGAACCGCTTACGAGCGTTTTCCCCCACCGATACCGCGTTTTTCGAACTCCTCGCATCAAATCACGTCGGTTTTAGTCAAAAAAAGACCAATTACATTTTTTCCGATTTTTGAAAAAAACGCAAGGTTAACCCCTTTGTTGTTTTTTCACCCCAAAAATAGAAAGTTTCAAATCCTCAAATTTTTTGGCGTTTTCGTATGCAGTTTTTTGAGATAAATCGACTGACGCAGGCAGATTTGCCGTAAGTATAATATTTTAGGTTTTATGCGTCTTTAAAGTTGGAAATATTTGAACGTCATTTTGAACCGCTTACGAGCGTTTTCCCACAACGACACCGCGTTTTTCGAACTCCTCGCATCAAATCACGTCGGTTTTAGTCAAAAAAAGACCAATTAAATTTTTGGCAATTTTTGAAAAAAACCTAAGGTTAACCCCTTTGGTGTTTTTTCACCCAAAAATTGAAAGTTTCAAATCCACACATTTTTTTGCGTTTTTCTATGCAGTTTTTTGAGATAAATCGACTGACGCAAGCAGATTTGCCGTAAGTATAATATTTTAGGTTTTATGCGTCTTTAAAGTTGGAAATATTTGAACGTCATTTTGAACCGCTTACGAGCGTTTTCCCCCAACGACTTTTTCGAACTCCTCGCATCAAATCATGTCGGTTTTAGTCAAAAAAAGATCAATTAAATTTTTGGCGATTTTTGAAAAAAACCTAAGGTTAACCCCTTTGGTGTTTTTTAACCCCAAAATTGAAACTTTCAAATACACACATTTTTTGGCGTTTTCCTATGCAGTTTTTTTAGATAAATCGATTGACGCAGACAGATTTGCCGTAAGTATGATATTTTAGGATTTATGCACGTTTAAAGTTGGAAATATTTGAACGTCATTTTGAACCACTTACGAGCGTTTTCTCCAAACGATACCGCGTTTTTCGAAATCCTCGCATCAAAGCACGTCGGTTTAAGTCAAACAAAGACCACCTAAATTTTTGGCGATTTTTGAAAAAAACGTAAGGTAAACCCCTTTGGTGTTTTTTGACCACAAAAATTGAAAGTTTCAAATACACACTTTTTTGGCGTTTTCCTATGCAGTTTTATGAGATAAATCGATTGACGTAATTTGGCAATTTTGGCAATTTTTGAAAAAACCTAAGGTTAACCCTTTGGTGTTTTTTCACCCCAAAAATTGAAAGTTTCAAATCCACACATTTTTTTGCATTTTTCTATGCAGTTTTTTGAGGTAAATCGACTGACGCAAGCAGATTTGCGGTAAGTATAATATTTTAGGTTTTATGCGTCTTTAAAGTTGGAAATATTTGAACGTCATTTTGAACCGCTTACGAGCGTTTTCCCCCAACGATACCGCGTTTTTCGAACTCCTCGCATCAAATCACGTCGGTTTTAGTCAAAAAAATACCAATTACATTTTTGGCGATTTTTGAAAAAAACGCAAGGTTAACCCCTTTGTTGTTTTTTCACCCCAAAAATAAAAAGTTTCAAATCCTCCAATTTTTTGGCGTTTTCGTATGCAGTTTTTTGAGATAAATCGACTGACGCATGCAGATTTGCCGTAAGTTTAATATTTTAGGTTTTATGCGTCTTCAAAGTTGGAAATATTTGAACGTCATTTTGAACCGCTTACGAGCGTTTTCCCCCCAACGATACCGCGTTTTTCGAACTCCTCGCATCAAATCACGTCGGTTTTAGTCAAAAAAAGACCAATTACATTTTTGGCGATTTTTGAAAAAAACGCAAGGTTAACCCCTTTGGTGTTTTTTCAACCCAAAAATTGAAAGTTTCAAATCCACAATTTTTTTGCGTTTTTCAATGCAGTTTTTTGAGGTAAATCGACTGACGCAATCAGATTTGCCGTAAGTATAATATTTCAGGTTTTATGCGTCTTTAAAGTTGGAAATATTTGAACGTCATTTTGAAGCGCTTACGAGCGTTTTCCCCCAACGACGCCATGTTTTTCGAACTCCTCGCATCAAATCATGTCGGTTTTACTCAAAAAAAGATTAATAAAATTTTTGGCGATTTTTGAAAAAAACATAAGGTTAACCCCTTTGGTGTTTTTTGACCCCAAAAATTGAAAGTTTTAAATACACACATTTTTTGGCGTTTTTCTATGCAGTTTTTTGAGGTAAATCGACTGACGTAAGCAGATTTGCCGTAAGTATAATATTTTAGGTTTTATGCGTCTTTAAAGTTGGAAATATTTGAAAGTCAGTTTGTACCCCTTACGAGTGTTTTCCCCCAACGACACCGCGTCTTTTGAACTCCTCGGATCAAATCACGTCGGTTTTAGTCAAAAAAAGACCGCACCTAAATTTTTGGCGATTTTTGAAAAAACGTAAGGTTAACCCCTTTGGTGTTTTTTGACCCCAAAAATTGAAAGTTTCAAATACACACATTTTTTGGCGCTTTCCTATGCAGTTTTTTGAGATAAATCGATTGACGCAGACAGATTTGCCGTAAGTATGATATTTTAGGATTTATGCACGTTTAAAGTTGGAAATATTTGAACGTCATTTTGAACCGCTTACGAGCGTTTTCTCCAAACGATACCGCGTTTTTCGAACTCCTCGCCTTAAAGCACGTCGGTTTAGGTCAAAAAAAGACCACCTAAATTTTTGGCGATTTTTGAAAAAAACGTAAGGTTAACCCCTTTGGTGTTTTTTGACCCCAAAAATTGAAAGTTTCAAATACACACATTTTTTGGCGTTTTCCTATGCAGTTTTTTGAGATAAATCGATTGACGCAGACAGATTTGCCGTAAGTATGATATTTTAAGATTTATGCACGTCTAAAGTTGGAAATATTTGAACGTCATTTTGAACCGCTTACGAGCGTTTTCTCCAAATGATACCGCGTTTTTCGAACTCCTCGCATCAAAGCACGTCGGTTTAGGTCAAAAAAAGACCACCTAACTTTTTGGCGATTTTTGAAAAAACGGGTAAGGTTAACCCCTTTGGTGTTTTTTGACCCCAAAAATTGAAAGTTTCAAATACACACATTTTTTGGCGCTTTCCTATGCAGTTTTTTGAGAAAAATGATTGACGCAGACAGATTTGCCGTAAGTATGATATTTTAGGATTTATGCACGTTTAAAGTTGGAAATATTTGAACGTCATTTTGAACCGCTTAGGACTGTTTTCTCCAAACGATACCGCGTTTTTCGAACTCCTCGCATCAAAGCACGTCGGTTTAGGTAAAAAAAAAGACCACCTAAATTTTTGGCGATTTTTGAAAAAAACGTAAGGTTAACCCCTTTGGTGTTTTTTGACCCCAAAAATTGAAAGTTTCAAATACACACATTTTTTGGCGCTTTCCTATGCAGTTTTTTGAGAAAAATGATTGACGCAGACAGATTTGCCGTAAGTATGATATTTTAGGATTTATGCACGTTTAAAGTTGGAAATATTTGAACGTCATTTTGAACCGCTTACGAGCGTTTTCTCCAAACGATACCGCGTTTTTCGAACTCCTCGCCTTAAAACACGTCGGTTTAGGTCAAAAAAAGACCATCTAAATGTTTGGCGATTTTTGAAAAAAACGTAAGGTTAACCCCTTTGGTGTTTTTTGACCCCAAAAATTGAAAGTTTCAATTACACACATTTTTTGGCGTTTTCCTATGCAGTTTTTTGAGATAAATCGATTGACGCAGACAGATTTGCCGTAAGTATGATATTTTAGGATTTATGCACGTTTAAAGTTGGAAATATTTGAACGTCATTTTGAACCGCTTACGAGCGTTTTCTCCAAACGATACCGCGTTTTTCGACCTCCTCGCATCAAAGCACGTCGGTTTAGGTCAAAAAAAGACCACCTAAATTTTTGGCGATTTTTGAAAAAAACGTAAGGTTAACCCCTTTGGTGTTTTTTGACCCCAAAAATTGAAAGTTTCAAATACACACATTTTTTGGCGCTTTCCTATGCAGTTTTTTGAGATAAATCGATTGACGCAGACAGATTTGCCGTAAGTATGATATTTTAGGATTTATGCACGTTTAAAGTTGGAAATATTTGAACGTCATTTTGAACCGCTTACGAGCGTTTTCTCCAAACGATACCGCGTTTTTCGAACTCCTCGCATCAAAGCACGTCGGTTTAGGTCAAAAAAAGACCACCTAACTTTTTGGCGATTTTTGAAAAAAACGTAAGGTTAACCCCTTTGGTGTTATTTGACCCCAAAAATTGAAAGTTTCAAATACACACATTTTTTGGCGTTTTCCTATACAGTTTTTTGAGATAAATCGATTGACGCAGACAGATTTGCCGTAAGTATGATATTTTAGGATTTATGCACGTTTAGAGTTGGAAATATTTGAACGTCATTTTGAACCGCTTACGAGCGTTTTCTCCAAACGATACCGCGTTTTTCGAACTCCTCGCATTAAAGCACGTCGGTTTAGGTCAAAAAAAGACCGCACCTAAATTTTTGGCGATTTTTGAAAAAAACGTAAGGTTAACCCCTTTGGTGTTTTTTGACCCCAAAAATTGAAAGTTTCAAATACACACATTTTTTGGCGCTTTCCTATGCAGTTTTTTGAGATAAATCGATTGACGCAGACAGATTTGCCGTAAGTATGATATTTTAGGATTTATGCACGTTTAAAGTTGGAAATATTTGAACGTCATTTTGAACCGCTTACGAGCGTTTTCTCCAAACGATACCGCGTTTTTCAAACTCCTCGCATCAAAGCACGTCGGTTTAGGTCAAAAAAAGACCACCTAAATTTTTGGCGATTTTTGAAAAAAACGTAAGGTTAACCCCTTTGGTGTTTTTTGACCCCAAAAATTGAAAGTTTCAAATACACACATTTTTTGGCGCTTTCCTATGCAGTTTTTTGAGATAAATCGATTGACGCAGACAGATTTGCCGTAAGTATGATATTTTAGGATTTATGCACGTTTAAAGTTGGAAATATTTGAACGTCATTTTGAACCGCTTACGAGCGTTTTCTCCAAACGATACCGCGTTTTTCGAACTCCTCGCCTTAAAGCACGTCGGTTTAGGTCAAAAAAAGACCACCTAAATTTTTGGCGATTTTTGAAAAAAACGTAAGGTTAACCCCTTTGGTGTTTTTTGACCCCAAAAATTGAAAGTTTCAATTACACACATTTTTTGGCGTTTTCCTATGCAGTTTTTTGAGATAAATCGATTGACGCAGACAGATTTGCCGTAAGTATGATATTTTAGGATTTATGCACGTTTAAAGTTGGAAATATTTGAACGTCATTTTGAACCGCTTACGAGCGTTTTCTCCAAACGATACCGCGTTTTTCGAACTCCTCGCATCAAAGCACGTCGGTTTAAGTCATAAAAAGACCACCTAAATTATTGGCGATTTTTGAAAAAAACCTAAGGTTAACTTAGGTGTTTGACCCTTTGGTGTTTTTTGACCCCAAAAATTGAAAGTTTCAATTACACACATTTTTTGGCGTTTTGCTATGCAGGTTTTTGAGATAAATCGATTGACGCAGACAGATTTGCCGTAAGTAGGATATTTTAGGATTTATGCACGTTTAAAGTTGGAAATATTTGAACGTCATTTTGAACCGCTTACGAGCGTTTTCTCCAAACGATACCGCGTTTTTCGACCTCCTCGCATCAAAGCACGTCGGTTTAGGTCAAAAAAAGACCACCTAAATTTTTGGCGATTTTTGAAAAAAACGTAAGGTTAACCTCTTTGGTGTTTTTTGACCCCAAAAATTGAAAGTTTCAAATACACACATTTTTTGGCGTTTTCCTATGCGGTTTTTTGAGATATATCGATTGACGCAGACAGATTTGCCGTAAGTATGATATTTTACGGTTTATGCACGTTTAAAGTTGGAAATATTTGAAGGTCGTTTTGAACCGCTTAGGACTGTTTTCTCCAAACGATACCGCGTTTTTCGAACTCCTCGCATCAAAGCACGTCGGTTTAGGTCAAAAAAAGACCACCTAAATTTTTGGCGATTTTTGAAAAAAACGTAAGGTTAACCCCTTTGGTGTTTTTTGACCCCAAAAATTGAAAGTTTCAAATACACACATTTTTTGGCGCTTTCCTATGCAGTTTTTTGAGAAAAATGATTGACGCAGACAGATTTGCCGTAAGTATGATATTTTAGGATTTATGCACGTTTAAAGTTGGAAATATTTGAACGTCATTTTGAACCGCTTACGAGCGTTTTCTCCAAACGATACCGCGTTTTTCGAACTCCTCGCCTTAAAACACGTCGGTTTAGGTCAAAAAAAGACCATCTAAATTTTTGGCGATTTTTGAAAAAAACGTAAGGTTAACCCCTTTGGTGTTTTTTGACCCCAAAAATTGAAAGTTTCAATTACACACATTTTTTGGCGTTTTCCTATGCAGTTTTTTGAGATAAATCGATTGACGCAGACAGATTTGCCGTAAGTATGATATTTTAGGATTTATGCACGTTTAAAGTTGGAAATATTTGAACGTCATTTTGAACCGCTTACGAGCGTTTTCTCCAAACGATACCGCGTTTTTCGACCTCCTCGCATCAAAGCACGTCGGTTTAGGTCAAAAAAAGACCACCTAAATTTTTGGCGATTTTTGAAAAAAACGTAAGGTTAACCCCTTTGGTGTTTTTTGACCCCAAAAATTGAAAGTTTCAAATACACACATTTTTTGGCGCTTTCCTATGCAGTTTTTTGAGATAAATCGATTGACGCAGACAGATTTGCCGTAAGTATGATATTTTAGGATTTATGCACGTTTAAAGTTGGAAATATTTGAACGTCATTTTGAACCGCTTACGAGCGTTTTCTCCAAACGATACCGCGTTTTTCGAACTCCTCGCATCAAAGCACGTCGGTTTAGGTCAAAAAAAGACCACCTAACTTTTTGGCGATTTTTGAAAAAAACGTAAGGTTAACCCCTTTGGTGTTATTTGACCCCAAAAATTGAAAGTTTCAAATACACACATTTTTTGGCGTTTTCCTATACAGTTTTTTGAGATAAATCGATTGACGCAGACAGATTTGCCGTAAGTATGATATTTTAGGATTTATGCACGTTTAGAGTTGGAAATATTTGAACGTCATTTTGAACCGCTTACGAGCGTTTTCTCCAAACGATACCGCGTTTTTCGAACTCCTCGCATTAAAGCACGTCGGTTTAGGTCAAAAAAAGACCGCACCTAAATTTTTGGCGATTTTTGAAAAAAACGTAAGGTTAACCCCTTTGGTGTTTTTTGACCCCAAAAATTGAAAGTTTCAAATACACACATTTTTTGGCGCTTTCCTATGCAGTTTTTTGAGATAAATCGATTGACGCAGACAGATTTGCCGTAAGTATGATATTTTAGGATTTATGCACGTTTAAAGTTGGAAATATTTGAACGTCATTTTGAACCGCTTACGAGCGTTTTCTCCAAACGATACCGCGTTTTTCAAACTCCTCGCATCAAAGCACGTCGGTTTAGGTCAAAAAAAGACCACCTAAATTTTTGGCGATTTTTGAAAAAAACGTAAGGTTAACCCCTTTGGTGTTTTTTGACCCCAAAAATTGAAAGTTTCAATTACACACATTTTTTGGCGTTTTCCTATGCAGTTTTTTGAGATAAATCGATTGACGCAGACAGATTTGCCGTAAGTATGATATTTTAGGATTTATGCACGTTTAAAGTTGGAAATATTTGAACGTCATTTTGAACCGCTTACGAGCGTTTTCTCCAAACGATACCGCGTTTTTCGAACTCCTCGCATCAAAGCACGTCGGTTTAAGTCATAAAAAGACCACCTAAATTATTGGCGATTTTTGAAAAAAACCTAAGGTTAACCCCTTTGGTGTTTTTTGACCCCAAAAATTGAAAGTTTCAATTACACACATTTTTTGGCGTTTTGCTATGCAGGTTTTTGAGATAAATCGATTGACGCAGACAGATTTGCCGTAAGTAGGATATTTTAGGATTTATGCACGTTTAAAGTTGGAAATATTTGAACGTCATTTTGAACCGCTTACGAGCGTTTTCTCCAAACGATACCGCGTTTTTCGACCTCCTCGCATCAAAGCACGTCGGTTTAGGTCAAAAAAAGACCACCTAAATTTTTGGCGATTTTTGAAAAAAACGTAAGGTTAACCTCTTTGGTGTTTTTTGACCCCAAAAATTGAAAGTTTCAAATACACACATTTTTTGGCGTTTTCCTATGCGGTTTTTTGAGATATATCGATTGACGCAGACAGATTTGCCGTAAGTATGATATTTTACGGTTTATGCACGTTTAAAGTTGGAAATATTTGAAGGTCGTTTTGAACCGCTTAGGACTGTTTTCTCCAAACGATACCGCGTTTTTCGAACTCCTCGCATCAAAGCACGTCGGTTTAGGTCAAAAAAAGACCACCTAAATTTTTGGCGATTTTTGAAAAAAACGTAAGGTTAACCCCTTTGGTGTTTTTTGACCCCAAAAATTGAAAGTTTCAAATACACACATTTTTTGGCGTTTTCCTATGCAGTTTTATGAGATAAATCGATTGACGCAGACAGATTTGCCGTAAGTTCGATATTTTAAGATTTATGCACGTCTAAAGTTGGAAATATTTGAACGTCATTTTGAACCGCTTACGAGCGTTTTCTCCAAACGATACCGCGTTTTTCGAACTCCTCGCATCAAAGCACGTCGGTTTAGATCAAAAAAATACCACCTAACTTTTTGGCGATTTTTGAAAAAAACGTAAGGTTTACCCCTTTGGTGTTTTTTGACCCCAAAAATTGAAAGTTTCAAATACACACATTTTTTGGCGCTTTCCTATGCAGTTTTTTGAGATAAATCTATTGACGCAGACAGATTTGCCGTAAGTATGATATTTTAGGATTTATGCACGTTTAAAGTTGGAAATATTTGAACATCATTTTGAACCGCTTACGAGCGTTTTCTCCAAACGATACCGCGTTTTTCGAACTCCTCGCATTAAAGCACGTCGGTTTAGGTAAAAAAAAGACCACCTAAATTTTTGGCGATTTTTGAACAAAACGTAAGGTTAACCCCTTTGGTGTTTTTTGACCCCAAAAATTGAAAGTTTCAAATACACACATTTTTTGGCGTTTTCCTATGCAGTTTTTTGAGATAAATCGATTGACTCAGACAGATTTGCCGTAAGTTCGATATTTTACGGTTTATGCACGTTTAAAGTTGGAAATATTTGAAGGTCGTTTTGAACCGCTTAGGACTGTTTTCTCCAAACGATACCGCGTTTTTCGAACTCCTCGCATCAAAGCACGTCGGTTTAGGTCAAAAAAAGACCACCTAAATTTTTGGCGATTTTTGAAAAAAACGTAAGGTTAACCCCTTTGGTGTTTTTTGACCCCAAAAATTGAAAGTTTCAAATACACACATTTTTTGGCGCTTTCCTATGCAGTTTTTTGAGAAAAATGATTGACGCAGACAGATTTGCCGTAAGTATGATATTTTAGGATTTATGCACGTTTAAAGTTGGAAATATTTGAACGTCATTTTGAACCGCTTACGAGCGTTTTCTCCAAACGATACCGCGTTTTTCGAACTCCTCGCCTTAAAACACGTCGGTTTAGGTCAAAAAAAGACCATCTAAATTTTTGGCGATTTTTGAAAAAAACGTAAGGTTAACCCCTTTGGTGTTTTTTGACCCCAAAAATTGAAAGTTTCAATTACACACATTTTTTGGCGTTTTCCTATGCAGTTTTTTGAGATAAATCGATTGACGCAGACAGATTTGCCGTAAGTATGATATTTTAGGATTTATGCACGTTTAAAGTTGGAAATATTTGAACGTCATTTTGAACCGCTTACGAGCGTTTTCTCCAAACGATACCGCGTTTTTCGACCTCCTCGCATCAAAGCACGTCGGTTTAGGTCAAAAAAAGACCACCTAAATTTTTGGCGATTTTTGAAAAAAACGTAAGGTTAACCCCTTTGGTGTTTTTTGACCCCAAAAATTGAAAGTTTCAAATACACACATTTTTTGGCGCTTTCCTATGCAGTTTTTTGAGATAAATCGATTGACGCAGACAGATTTGCCGTAAGTATGATATTTTAGGATTTATGCACGTTTAAAGTTGGAAATATTTGAACGTCATTTTGAACCGCTTACGAGCGTTTTCTCCAAACGATACCGCGTTTTTCGAACTCCTCGCATCAAAGCACGTCGGTTTAGGTCAAAAAAAGACCACCTAACTTTTTGGCGATTTTTGAAAAAAACGTAAGGTTAACCCCTTTGGTGTTATTTGACCCCAAAAATTGAAAGTTTCAAATACACACATTTTTTGGCGTTTTCCTATACAGTTTTTTGAGATAAATCGATTGACGCAGACAGATTTGCCGTAAGTATGATATTTTAGGATTTATGCACGTTTAGAGTTGGAAATATTTGAACGTCATTTTGAACCGCTTACGAGCGTTTTCTCCAAACGATACCGCGTTTTTCGAACTCCTCGCATTAAAGCACGTCGGTTTAGGTCAAAAAAAGACCGCACCTAAATTTTTGGCGATTTTTGAAAAAAACGTAAGGTTAACCCCTTTGGTGTTTTTTGACCCCAAAAATTGAAAGTTTCAAATACACACATTTTTTGGCGCTTTCCTATGCAGTTTTTTGAGATAAATCGATTGACGCAGACAGATTTGCCGTAAGTATGATATTTTAGGATTTATGCACGTTTAAAGTTGGAAATATTTGAACGTCATTTTGAACCGCTTACGAGCGTTTTCTCCAAACGATACCGCGTTTTTCAAACTCCTCGCATCAAAGCACGTCGGTTTAGGTCAAAAAAAGACCACCTAAATTTTTGGCGATTTTTGAAAAAAACGTAAGGTTAACCCCTTTGGTGTTTTTTGACCCCAAAAATTGAAAGTTTCAATTACACACATTTTTTGGCGTTTTCCTATGCAGTTTTTTGAGATAAATCGATTGACGCAGACAGATTTGCCGTAAGTATGATATTTTAGGATTTATGCACGTTTAAAGTTGGAAATATTTGAACGTCATTTTGAACCGCTTACGAGCGTTTTCTCCAAACGATACCGCGTTTTTCGAACTCCTCGCATCAAAGCACGTCGGTTTAAGTCATAAAAAGACCACCTAAATTATTGGCGATTTTTGAAAAAAACCTAAGGTTAACCCCTTTGGTGTTTTTTGACCCCAAAAATTGAAAGTTTCAATTACACACATTTTTTGGCGTTTTGCTATGCAGGTTTTTGAGATAAATCGATTGACGCAGACAGATTTGCCGTAAGTAGGATATTTTAGGATTTATGCACGTTTAAAGTTGGAAATATTTGAACGTCATTTTGAACCGCTTACGAGCGTTTTCTCCAAACGATACCGCGTTTTTCGACCTCCTCGCATCAAAGCACGTCGGTTTAGGTCAAAAAAAGACCACCTAAATTTTTGGCGATTTTTGAAAAAAACGTAAGGTTAACCTCTTTGGTGTTTTTTGACCCCAAAAATTGAAAGTTTCAAATACACACATTTTTTGGCGTTTTCCTATGCGGTTTTTTGAGATATATCGATTGACGCAGACAGATTTGCCGTAAGTATGATATTTTACGGTTTATGCACGTTTAAAGTTGGAAATATTTGAAGGTCGTTTTGAACCGCTTAGGACTGTTTTCTCCAAACGATACCGCGTTTTTCGAACTCCTCGCATCAAAGCACGTCGGTTTAGGTCAAAAAAAGACCACCTAAATTTTTGGCGATTTTTGAAAAAAACGTAAGGTTAACCCCTTTGGTGTTTTTTGACCCCAAAAATTGAAAGTTTCAAATACACACATTTTTTGGCGTTTTCCTATGCAGTTTTATGAGATAAATCGATTGACGCAGACAGATTTGCCGTAAGTTCGATATTTTAAGATTTATGCACGTCTAAAGTTGGAAATATTTGAACGTCATTTTGAACCGCTTACGAGCGTTTTCTCCAAACGATACCGCGTTTTTCGAACTCCTCGCATCAAAGCACGTCGGTTTAGATCAAAAAAATACCACCTAACTTTTTGGCGATTTTTGAAAAAAACGTAAGGTTTACCCCTTTGGTGTTTTTTGACCCCAAAAATTGAAAGTTTCAAATACACACATTTTTTGGCGCTTTCCTATGCAGTTTTTTGAGATAAATCTATTGACGCAGACAGATTTGCCGTAAGTATGATATTTTAGGATTTATGCACGTTTAAAGTTGGAAATATTTGAACATCATTTTGAACCGCTTACGAGCGTTTTCTCCAAACGATACCGCGTTTTTCGAACTCCTCGCATTAAAGCACGTCGGTTTAGGTAAAAAAAAGACCACCTAAATTTTTGGCGATTTTTGAACAAAACGTAAGGTTAACCCCTTTGGTGTTTTTTGACCCCAAAAATTGAAAGTTTCAAATACACACATTTTTTGGCGTTTTCCTATGCAGTTTTTTGAGATAAATCGATTGACTCAGACAGATTTGCCGTAAGTTCGATATTTTAGGATTTATGCACGTCTAAAGTTGGAAATATTTGAACGTCATTTTGAACCGCTTACGAGCGTTTTCTCCAAACGATACCGCGTTTTTCGAACTCCTCGCATCAAAGCACGTCGGTTTAGGTCAAAAAAATACCACCTAACTTTTTGGCGATTTTTGAAAAAAACGTAAGGTTAACCCCTTTGGTGTTTTTTGACCCCAAAAATTGAAAGTTTCAAATACACACATTTGTTGGCGTTTTCCTATGCAGTTTTTTGAGATATATCGATTGACGCAGACAGATTTGCCGTAAGTATAATATTTTACGATTTATGCACGTTTAAAGTTGGAAATATTTGAAGGTCATTTTGAACCGCTTAGGAGCGTTTTCTCCAAACGATACCGCGTTTTTCGAACTCCTCGCATCAAAGCACGTCGGTTTAGGTCAAAAAAAGACCACCTAAATTTTTGGCGATTTTTGAAAAAAACGTAAGGTTAACCCCTTTGGTGTTTTTTGACCCCAAAAATTGAAAGTTTCAAATACACTCATTTTTTGGCGTTTTCCTATGCAGTTTTTTGAGATAAATCGATTGACGCAGACAGATTTGCCGTAAGTATGATATTTTAGGATTTATGCACGTCTAAAGTTGGAAATATTTGAACGTCATTTTGAACCGCTTACGAGCGTTTTCTCCAAACGATACCGCGTTTTTCGAACTCCTCGCATCAAAGCACGTCGGTTTAAGTCATAAAAAGACCACCTAAATTTTTGGCGATTTTTGAAAAAAACCTAAGGTTAACCCCTTTGGTGTTTTTTGACCCCAAAAATTGAAAGTTTCAAATACACACATTTTTTGGCGTTTTCCTATACAGTTTTTTGAAATAAATCGATTGACGCAGACAGATTTGCCGTAAGTATGATATTTTAGGATTTATGCACGTTTAAAGTTGGAAATATTTGAACGTCATTTTGAACCGCTTACGAGCGTTTTCTCCAAACGATACCGCGTTTTTCGAACTCCTCGCATCAAAGCACGTCGGTTTAAGTCATAAAAAGACCACCTAAATTATTGGCGATTTTTGAAAAAAACCTAAGGTTAACCCCTTTGGTGTTTTTTGACCCCAAAAATTGAAAGTTTCAATTACACACATTTTTTGGCGTTTTGCTATGCAGGTTTTTGAGATAAATCGATTGACGCAGACAGATTTGCCGTAAGTAGGATATTTTAGGATTTATGCACGTTTAAAGTTGGAAATATTTGAACGTCATTTTGAACCGCTTACGAGCGTTTTCTCCAAACGATACCGCGTTTTTCGACCTCCTCGCATCAAAGCACGTCGGTTTAGGTCAAAAAAAGACCACCTAAATTTTTGGCGATTTTTGAAAAAAACGTAAGGTTAACCTCTTTGGTGTTTTTTGACCCCAAAAATTGAAAGTTTCAAATACACACATTTTTTGGCGTTTTCCTATGCGGTTTTTTGAGATATATCGATTGACGCAGACAGATTTGCCGTAAGTATGATATTTTACGGTTTATGCACGTTTAAAGTTGGAAATATTTGAAGGTCGTTTTGAACCGCTTAGGACTGTTTTCTCCAAACGATACCGCGTTTTTCGAACTCCTCGCATCAAAGCACGTCGGTTTAGGTCAAAAAAAGACCACCTAAATTTTTGGCGATTTTTGAAAAAAACGTAAGGTTAACCCCTTTGGTGTTTTTTGACCCCAAAAATTGAAAGTTTGAAATACACACATTTTTTGGCGTTTTCCTATGCAGTTTTATGAGATAAATCGATTGACGCAGACAGATTTGCCGTAAGTTCGATATTTTAAGATTTATGCACGTCTAAAGTTGGAAATATTTGAACGTCATTTTGAACCGCTTACGAGCGTTTTCTCCAAACGATACCGCGTTTTTCGAACTCCTCGCATCAAAGCACGTCGGTTTAGATCAAAAAAATACCACCTAACTTTTTGGCGATTTTTGAAAAAAACGTAAGGTTTACCCCTTTGGTGTTTTTTGACCCCAAAAATTGAAAGTTTCAAATACACACATTTTTTGGCGCTTTCCTATGCAGTTTTTTGAGATATATCGATTGACGCAGACAGATTTGCCGTAAGTATGATATTTTACGATTTATGCACGTTTAAAGTTGGAAATATTTGAAGGTCATCTTGAACCGCTTAGGACTGTTTTCTCCAAACGATACCGCGTTTTTCGAACTCCTCGCATCAAAGCACGTCGGTTTAGGTAAAAAAAAAGACCACCTAAATTTTTGGCGATTTTTGAAAAAAACGTAAGGTTAACCCCTTTGGTGTTTTTTGACCCCAGAAATTGAAAGTTTCAAATACACACATTTTTTGGCGCTTTCCTATGCAGTTTTTTGAGATAAATCGATTGACGCAGACAGATTTGCCGTAAGTATGATATTTTACGATTTATGCACGTTTAAAGTTGGAAATATTTGAACGTCATTTTGAACCGCTTACGAGCGTTTTCTCCAAACGATACCGCGTTTTTCGAACTCCTCGCCTTAAAGCACGTCGGTTTAGGTCAAAAAAAGACCACCTAAATTTTTGGCGATTTTTGAAAAAAATGTAAGGTTAACCCTTTTGGTGTTTTTTGACCCCAAAAATTGAAAGTTTCAATTACACACATTTTTTGGCGTTTTCCTATGCAGTTTTTTGAGATAAATCGATTGACGCAGACAGATTTGCCGTAAGTATGATATTTTAGGATTTATGCACGTTTAAAGTTGGAAATATTTGAACGTCATTTTGAACCGCTTACGAGCGTATTCTCCAAACGATACCGCGTTTTTCGACCTCCTCGCATCAAAGCACGTCGGTTTAGGTCAAAAAAAGACCACCTAAATTTTTGGCGATTTTTGAAAAAAACGTAAGGTTAACCCCTTTGGTGTTTTTTGACCACAAAAATTGAAAGTTTCAAATACACACATTTTTTGGCGTTTTCCTATACAGTTTTTTGAGATAAATCGATTGACGCAGACAGATTTGCCGTAAGTATGATATTTTAGGATTTATGCACGTTTAGAGTTGGAAATATTTGAACGTCATTTTGAACCGCTTACGAGCGTTTTCTCCAAACGATACCGCGTTTTTCGAACTCCTCGCATTAAAGCACGTCGGTTTAGGTCAAAAAAAGACCGCACCTAAATTTTTGGCGATTTTTGAAAAAAACGTAAGGTTAACTCCTTTGGTGTTTTTTGACCCCAAAAATTGAAAGTTTCAAATACACACATTTTTTGGCGTTTTCCTATGCAGTTTTTTGAGATAAATCGATTGACGCAGACAGATTTGCCGTAAGTATGATATTTTAGGATTTATGCACGTTTAAAGTTGGAAATATTTGAACGTCATTTTGAACCGCTTACGAGCGTTTTCTCCAAACGATACCGCGTTTTTCGAACTCCTCGCATTAAAGCACGTCGGTTTAGGTAAAAAAAAGACCACCTAAATTTTTGGCGATTTTTGAAAAAAACGTATGGTTAACCGCTTTGGTGTTTTTTGACCCCAAAAATTGAAAGTTTCAAATACACACATTTTTTGGCGTTTTCCTATGCAGTTTTTTGAGATAAATCGATTGACGCAGACAGATTTGCCGTAAGTATGATATTTTAGGATTTATGCACGTCTAAAGTTGGAAATATTTGAACGTCATTTTGAACCGCTTACGAGCGTTTTCTCCAAACGATACCGCGTTTTTCGACCTCCTCGCATCAAAGCACGTCGGTTTAGGTCAAAAAAAGACCACCTAAATTTTTGGCGATTTTTGAAAAAAACGTAAGGTTATAACCCCTTTGGTGTTTTTTGACCCCAAAAATTGAAAGTTTCAAATACACACATTTTTTGGCGTTTTCCTATACAGTTTTTTGAGATAAATCGATTGACGCAGACAGATTTGCCGTAAGTATGATATTTTACGATTTATGCACGTCTAAAGTTGGAAATATTTGAACGTCATTTTGAACCGCTTACGAGCGCTTTCTCCAAACGATACCGCGTTTTTCGACCTCCTCGCATCAAAGCACGTCGGTTTAGGTCAAAAAAAGACCACCTAAATTTTTGGCGATTTTTGAAAAAAACGTAAGGTTAACCCCTTTGGTGTTTTTTGACCCCAAAAATTGAAAGTTTGAAATACACACATTTTTTGGCGTTTTCCTATGCAGTTTTTTGAGATATATCGATTGACGCAGACAGATTTGCCGTAAGTATGATATTTTACGATTTATGCACGTTTAAAGTTGGAAATATTTGAAGGTCATTTTGAACCGCTTAGGAGCTTTTTCTCCAAACGATACCGCGTTTTTCGAATTCCTCGCATCAAAGCACGTCGGTTTAGGTCAAAAAAAAACCACCTACATTTTTGGCGATTTTTGAAAAAAACGTAAAGTTAACCCCTTTGGTGTTTTTTGACCCCAAAAATTGAAAGTTTCAAATACACACATTTTTTGGCGTTTTCCTATACAGTTTTTTGAGATAAATCGATTGACGCAGACAGATTTGCCGTAAGTATGATATTTTACGATTTATGCACGTTTAAAGTTGGAAATATTTGAAGGTCATTTTGAACCGCTTAGGAGCGTTTTCTCCAAACGATACCGCGTTTTTCGAACTCCTCGCATCAAAGCACGTCGGTTTAGGTCAAAAAAAGACCACCTAAATTTTTGGCGATTTTTGAAAAAAACGTAAGGTTAACCCCTTTGGTGTTTTTTGACCCCAAAAATTGAAAGTTTCAAATACACACATTTTTTGGCGTTTTCCTATGCAGTTTTTTGAGATAAATCGATTGACGCAGACAGATTTGCCGTAAGTATGATATTTTAGGATTTATGCACGTCTAAAGTTGGAAATATTTGAAAGTCATTTTGAACCGCTTACGAGCGTTTTCTCCAAACGATACCGCGTTTTTCGACCTCCTCGCATCAAAGCACGTCGGTTTAGGTCAAAAAAAGACCACCTAAATTTTTGGCGATTTTTGAAAAAAACGTAAGGTTAACCCCTTTGGTGTTTTTTGACCCCAAAAATTGAAAGTTTCAAATACACTCATTTTTTGGCGTTTTCCTATACAGTTTTTTGAGATAAATCGATTGACGCAGACAGATTTGCCGTAAGTATGATATTTTAGGATTGATGCACGTCTAAAGTTGGAAATATTTGAACGTCATTTTGAACCGCTTACGAGCGTTTTCTCCAAACGATACCGCGTTTTTCGAACTCCTCGCATCAAAGCACGTCGGTTTAGGTCAAAAAAATACCACCTAACTTTTTGGCGATTTTTGAAAAAAACGTAAGGTTAACCCCTTTGGTGTTTTTTGACCCCAAAAATTGAAAGTTTCAAATACACACATTTTTTGGCGTTTTCCTATGCAGTTTTTTGAGATATATCGATTGACGCAGACAGATTTGCCGTAAGTATGATATTTTACGATTTATGCACGTTTAAAGTTGGAAATATTTGAAGGTCATTTTGAACCGCTTAGGAGCGTTTTCTCCAAACGATACCGCGTTTTTCGAACTCCTCGCATCAAAGCACGTCGGTTTAGGTCAAAAAAATACCACCTAACTTTTTGGCGATTTTTGAAAAAAACGTAAGGTTAACCCCTTTGGTGTTTTTTGACCCCAAAAATTGAAAGTTTCAAATACACACATTTTTTGGCGTTTTCCTATGCGGTTTTTTGAGATATATCGATTGACGCAGACAGATTTGCCGTAA
The DNA here is from genome assembly GCA_947369205.1 of Cantharis rufa. Taxonomy (NCBI): domain Eukaryota; kingdom Metazoa; phylum Arthropoda; class Insecta; order Coleoptera; family Cantharidae; genus Cantharis; species Cantharis rufa. The sequence goes on from OX376303.1 coordinate 95,673,428, forward strand.
GTATGATATTTTACGATTTATGCACGTTTAAAGTTGGAAATATGTGAAGGTCATTTTGAACCGCTTAGGAGCGTTTTCTCCAAACGATACCGCGTTTTTCGAACTCCTCGCATCAAAGCACGTCGGTTTAGGTCAAAAAAATACCACCTAAATTTTTGGCGATTTTTGAAAAAAACGTAAGGTTAACCCCTTTGGTGTTTTTTGACCCCAAAAATTGAAAGTTTCAAATACACACATTTTTTGGCGTTTTCCTATGCAGTTTTTTGAGATAAATCGATTGACGCAGACAGATTTGCCGTAAGTATGATATTTTACGATTTATGCACGTCTAAAGTTGGAAATATTTGAACGTCATTTTGAACCGCTTACGAGCGTTTTCTCCAAACGATACCGCGTTTTTCGACCTCCTCGCATCAAAGCACGTCGGTTTAGGTCAAAAAAAGACCACCTAAATTTTTGGCGATTTTTGAAAAAAACGTAAGGTTAACCCCTTTGGTGTTTTTTGACCACAAAAATTGAAAGTTTCAAATACACACATTTTTTGGCGTTTTCCTATACAGTTTTTTGAGATAAATCGATTGACGCAGACAGATTTGCCGTAAGTATGATATTTTAGGATTTATGCACGTTTAGAGTTGGAAATATTTGAACGTCATTTTGAACCGCTTACGAGCGTTTTCTCCAAACGATACCGCGTTTTTCGAACTCCTCGCATTAAAGCACGTCGGTTTAGGTCAAAAAAAGACCGCACCTAAATTTTTGGCGATTTTTGAAAAAAACGTAAGGTTAACTCCTTTGGTGTTTTTTGACCCCAAAAATTGAAAGTTTCAAATACACACATTTTTTGGCGTTTTCCTATGCAGTTTTTTGAGATAAATCGATTGACGCAGACAGATTTGCCGTAAGTATGATATTTTAGGATTTATGCACGTTTAAAGTTGGAAATATTTGAACGTCATTTTGAACCGCTTACGAGCGTTTTCTCCAAACGATACCGCGTTTTTCGAACTCCTCGCATTAAAGCACGTCGGTTTAGGTAAAAAAAAGACCACCTAAATTTTTGGCGATTTTTGAAAAAAACGTATGGTTAACCGCTTTGGTGTTTTTTGACCCCAAAAATTGAAAGTTTCAAATACACACATTTTTTGGCGTTTTCCTATGCAGTTTTTTGAGATAAATCGATTGACGCAGACAGATTTGCCGTAAGTATGATATTTTAGGATTTATGCACGTCTAAAGTTGGAAATATTTGAACGTCATTTTGAACCGCTTACGAGCGTTTTCTCCAAACGATACCGCGTTTTTCGACCTCCTCGCATCAAAGCACGTCGGTTTAGGTCAAAAAAAGACCACCTAAATTTTTGGCGATTTTTGAAAAAAACGTAAGGTTATAACCCCTTTGGTGTTTTTTGACCCCAAAAATTGAAAGTTTCAAATACACACATTTTTTGGCGTTTTCCTATACAGTTTTTTGAGATAAATCGATTGACGCAGACAGATTTGCCGTAAGTATGATATTTTACGATTTATGCACGTCTAAAGTTGGAAATATTTGAACGTCATTTTGAACCGCTTACGAGCGCTTTCTCCAAACGATACCGCGTTTTTCGACCTCCTCGCATCAAAGCACGTCGGTTTAGGTCAAAAAAAGACCACCTAAATTTTTGGCGATTTTTGAAAAAAACGTAAGGTTAACCCCTTTGGTGTTTTTTGACCCCAAAAATTGAAAGTTTGAAATACACACATTTTTTGGCGTTTTCCTATGCAGTTTTTTGAGATATATCGATTGACGCAGACAGATTTGCCGTAAGTATGATATTTTACGATTTATGCACGTTTAAAGTTGGAAATATTTGAAGGTCATTTTGAACCGCTTAGGAGCTTTTTCTCCAAACGATACCGCGTTTTTCGAATTCCTCGCATCAAAGCACGTCGGTTTAGGTCAAAAAAAAACCACCTACATTTTTGGCGATTTTTGAAAAAAACGTAAAGTTAACCCCTTTGGTGTTTTTTGACCCCAAAAATTGAAAGTTTCAAATACACACATTTTTTGGCGTTTTCCTATACAGTTTTTTGAGATAAATCGATTGACGCAGACAGATTTGCCGTAAGTATGATATTTTACGATTTATGCACGTTTAAAGTTGGAAATATTTGAAGGTCATTTTGAACCGCTTAGGAGCGTTTTCTCCAAACGATACCGCGTTTTTCGAACTCCTCGCATCAAAGCACGTCGGTTTAGGTCAAAAAAAGACCACCTAAATTTTTGGCGATTTTTGAAAAAAACGTAAGGTTAACCCCTTTGGTGTTTTTTGACCCCAAAAATTGAAAGTTTCAAATACACACATTTTTTGGCGTTTTCCTATGCAGTTTTTTGAGATAAATCGATTGACGCAGACAGATTTGCCGTAAGTATGATATTTTAGGATTTATGCACGTCTAAAGTTGGAAATATTTGAAAGTCATTTTGAACCGCTTACGAGCGTTTTCTCCAAACGATACCGCGTTTTTCGACCTCCTCGCATCAAAGCACGTCGGTTTAGGTCAAAAAAAGACCACCTAAATTTTTGGCGATTTTTGAAAAAAACGTAAGGTTAACCCCTTTGGTGTTTTTTGACCCCAAAAATTGAAAGTTTCAAATACACTCATTTTTTGGCGTTTTCCTATACAGTTTTTTGAGATAAATCGATTGACGCAGACAGATTTGCCGTAAGTATGATATTTTAGGATTGATGCACGTCTAAAGTTGGAAATATTTGAACGTCATTTTGAACCGCTTACGAGCGTTTTCTCCAAACGATACCGCGTTTTTCGAACTCCTCGCATCAAAGCACGTCGGTTTAGGTCAAAAAAATACCACCTAACTTTTTGGCGATTTTTGAAAAAAACGTAAGGTTAACCCCTTTGGTGTTTTTTGACCCCAAAAATTGAAAGTTTCAAATACACACATTTTTTGGCGTTTTCCTATGCAGTTTTTTGAGATATATCGATTGACGCAGACAGATTTGCCGTAAGTATGATATTTTACGATTTATGCACGTTTAAAGTTGGAAATATTTGAAGGTCATTTTGAACCGCTTAGGAGCGTTTTCTCCAAACGATACCGCGTTTTTCGAACTCCTCGCATCAAAGCACGTCGGTTTAGGTCAAAAAAATACCACCTAACTTTTTGGCGATTTTTGAAAAAAACGTAAGGTTAACCCCTTTGGTGTTTTTTGACCCCAAAAATTGAAAGTTTCAAATACACACATTTTTTGGCGTTTTCCTATGCGGTTTTTTGAGATATATCGATTGACGCAGACAGATTTGCCGTAAGTATGATATTTTACGATTTATGCACGTTTAAAGTTGGAAATATGTGAAGGTCATTTTGAACCGCTTAGGAGCGTTTTCTCCAAACGATACCGCGTTTTTCGAACTCCTCGCATCAAAGCACGTCGGTTTAGGTCAAAAAAATACCACCTAAATTTTTGGCGATTTTTGAAAAAAACGTAAGGTTAACCCCTTTGGTGTTTTTTGACCCCAAAAATTGAAAGTTTCAAATACACACATTTTTTGGCGTTTTCCTATGCAGTTTTTTGAGATAAATCGATTGACGCAGACAGATTTGCCGTAAGTATGATATTTTACGATTTATGCACGTCTAAAGTTGGAAATATTTGAACGTCATTTTGAACCGCTTACGAGCGTTTTCTCCAAACGATACCGCGTTTTTCGAACTCCTCGCATCAAAGCACGTCGGTTTAAGTCATAAAAAGACCACCTAAATTTTTGGCGATTTTTGAAAAAAACCTAAGGTTAACCCCTTTGGTGTTTTTTGACCCCAAAAATTGAAAGTTTCAAATACACACATTTTTTGGCGTTTTCCTATACAGTTTTTTGAGATAAATCGATTGACGCAGACAGATTTGCCGTAAGTATGATATTTTAGGATTTATGCACGTTTAAAGTTGGAAATATTTGAACGTCATTTTGAACCGCTTACGAACGTTTTCTCCAAACGATACCGCGTTTTTCGAACTCCTCGCATTAAAGCACGTCGGTTTAGGTAAAAAAAAGACCACCTAAATTTTTGGCGATTTTTGAAAAAAACGTATGGTTAACCGCTTTGGTGTTTTTTGACCCCAAAAATTGAAAGTTTCAAATACACACATTTTTTGGCGTTTTCCTATGCAGTGTTTTTTGAGATAAATCGATTGACGCAGACAGATTTGCCGTAAGTATGATATTTTAGGATTTATGCACGTCTAAAGTTGGAAATATTTGAACGTCATTTTGAACCGCTTACGAGCGTTTTCTCCAAACGATACCGCGTTTTTCGACCTCCTCGCATCAAAGCACGTCGGTTTAGGTCAAAAAAAGACCACCTAAATTTTTGGCGATTTTTGAAAAAAACGTAAGGTTATAACCCCTTTGGTGTTTTTTGACCCCAAAAATTGAAAGTTTCAAATACACACATTTTTTGGCGTTTTCCTATACAGTTTTTTGAGATAAATCGATTGACGCAGACAGATTTGCCGTAAGTATGATATTTTACGATTTATGCACGTCTAAAGTTGGAAATATTTGAACGTCATTTTGAACCGCTTACGAGCGCTTTCTCCAAACGATACCGCGTTTTTCGACCTCCTCGCATCAAAGCACGTCGGTTTAGGTCAAAAAAAGACCACCTAAATTTTTGGCGATTTTTGAAAAAAACGTAAGGTTAACCCCTTTGGTGTTTTTTGACCCCAAAAATTGAAAGTTTCAAATACACACATTTTTTGGCGTTTTCCTATGCAGTTTTTTGAGATAAATCGATTGACGCAGACAGATTTGCCGTAAGTATGATATTTTAGGATTTATGCACGTCTAAAGTTGGAAATATTTGAACGTCATTTTGAACCGCTTACGAGCGTTTTCTCCAAACGATACCGCGTTTTTCGACCTCCTCGCATCAAAGCACGTCGGTTTAGGTCAAAAAAAGACCACCTAAATTTTTGGCGATTTTTGAAAAAAACGTAAGGTTAACCCCTTTGGTGTTTTTTGACCCCAAAAATTGCAAGTTTCAAATACACACATTTTTTGGCGTTTTCCTATACAGTTTTTTGAGATAAATCGATTGACGCAGACAGATTTGCCGTAAGTATGATATTTTAGGATTTATGCACGTCTAAAGTTGGAAATATTTGAACGTCATTTTGAACCGCTTACGAGCGTTTTCTCCAAACGATACCGCGTTTTTCGACCTCCTCGCATCAAAGCACGTCGGTTTAGGTCAAAAAAAGACCACCTAAATTTTTGGCGATTTTTGAAAAAAACGTAAGGTTAACCCCTTTGGTGTTTTTTGACCCCAAAAATTGAAAGTTTCAAATACACACATTTTTTGGCGTTTTCCTATACAGTTCTTTGAGATAAATCGATTGACGCAGACAGATTTGCCGTAAGTATGATATTTTACGATTTATGCACGTCTAAAGTTGGAAATATTTGAACGTCATTTTGAACCGCTTACGAGCGCTTTCTCCAAACGATACAGCGTTTTTCGACCTCCTCGCATCAAAGCACGTCGGTTTAGGTCAAAAAAAGACCACCTAAATTTTTGGCGATTTTTGAAAAAAACGTAAGGTTAACCCCTTTGGTGTTTTTTGACCCCAAAAATTGAAAGTTTGAAATACACACATTTTTTGGCGTTTTCCTATGCAGTTTTTTGAGATATATCGATTGACGCAGACAGATTTGCCGTAAGTATGATATTTTACGATTTATGCACGTTTAAAGTTGGAAATATTTGAAGGTCATTTTGAACCGCTTAGGAGCTTTTTCTCCAAACGATACCGCGTTTTTCGAATTCCTCGCATCAAAGCACGTCGGTTTAGGTCAAAAAAAGACCACCTACATTTTTGGCGATTTTTGAAAAAAACGTAAAGTTAACCCCTTTGGTGTTTTTTGACCCCAAAAATTGAAAGTTTCAAATACACACATTTTTTGGCGTTTTCCTATACAGTTTTTTGAGATAAATCGATTGACGCAGACAGATTTGCCGTAAGTATGATATTTTACGATTTATGCACGTCTAAAGTTGGAAATATTTGAAGGTCATTTTGAACCGCTTAGGAGCTTTTTCTCCAAACGATACCGCGTTTTTCGAATTCCTCGCATCAAAGCACGTCGGTTTAGGTCAAAAAAAGACCACCTACATTTTTGGCGATTTTTGAAAAAAACGTAAAGTTAACCCCTTTGGTGTTTTTTGACCCCAAAAATTGAAAGTTTCAAATACACACATTTTTTGGCGTTTTCCTATACAGTTTTTTGAGATAAATCGATTGACGCAGACAGATTTGCCGTAAGTATGATATTTTAGGATTTATGCACGTTTAAAGTTGGAAATATTTGAACGTCATTTTGAACCGCTTACGAGCGTTTTCTCCAAACGATACCGCGTTTTTCGAACTCCTCGCATTAAAGCACGTCGGTTTAGGTAAAAAAAAGACCACCTAAATTTTTGGCGATTTTTGAAAAAAACGTATGGTTAACCGCTTTGGTGTTTTTTGACCCCAAAAATTGAAAGTTTCAAATACACACATTTTTTGGCGTTTTCCTATGCAGTTTTTTGAGATAAATCGATTGACGCAGACAGATTTGCCGTAAGTATGATATTTTAGGATTTATGCACGTCTAAAGTTGGAAATATTTGAACGTCATTTTGAACCGCTTACGAGCGTTTTCTCCAAACGATACCGCGTTTTTCGACCTCCTCGCATCAAAGCACGTCGGTTTAGGTCAAAAAAAGACCACCTAAATTTTTGGCGATTTTTGAAAAAAACGTAAGGTTATAACCCCTTTGGTGTTTTTTGACCCCAAAAATTGAAAGTTTCAAATACACACATTTTTTGGCGTTTTCCTATACAGTTTTTTGAGATAAATCGATTGACGCAGACAGATTTGCCGTAAGTATGATATTTTACGATTTATGCACGTCTAAAGTTGGAAATATTTGAACGTCATTTTGAACCGCTTACGAGCGCTTTCTCCAAACGATACCGCGTTTTTCGACCTCCTCGCATCAAAGCACGTCGGTTTAGGTCAAAAAAAGACCACCTAAATTTTTGGCGATTTTTGAAAAAAACGTAAGGTTAACCCCTTTGGTGTTTTTTGACCCCAAAAATTGAAAGTTTGAAATACACACATTTTTTGGCGTTTTCCTATGCAGTTTTTTGAGATATATCGATTGACGCAGACAGATTTGCCGTAAGTATGATATTTTACGATTTATGCACGTTTAAAGTTGGAAATATTTGAAGGTCATTTTGAACCGCTTAGGAGCTTTTTCTCCAAACGATACCGCGTTTTTCGAATTCCTCGCATCAAAGCACGTCGGTTTAGGTCAAAAAAAGACCACCTACATTTTTGGCGATTTTTGAAAAAAACGTAAAGTTAACCCCTTTGGTGTTTTTTGACCCCAAAAATTGAAAGTTTCAAATACACACATTTTTTGGCGTTTTCCTATACAGTTTTTTGAGATAAATCGATTGACGCAGACAGATTTGCCGTAAGTATGATATTTTACGATTTATGCACGTCTAAAGTTGGAAATATTTGAACGTCATTTTGAACCGCTTACGAGCGTTTTCTCCAAACGATACCGCGTTTTTCGACCTCCTCGCATCAAAGCACGTCGGTTTAGGTCAAAAAAAGACCACCTAAATTTTTGGCGATTTTTGAAAAAAACGTAAGGTTAACCCCTTTGGTGTTTTTTGACCCCAAAAATTGAAAGTTTCAAATACACACATTTTTTGGCGTTTTCCTATGCAGTTTTTTGAGATAAATCGATTGACGCAGACAGATTTGCCGTAAGTATGATATTTTAGGATTTATGCACGTCTAAAGTTGGAAATATTTGAACGTCATTTTGAACCGCTTACGAGCGTTTTCTCCAAACGATACCGCGTTTTTCGACCTCCTCGCATCAAAGCACGTCGGTTTAGGTCAAAAAAAGACCACCTAAATTTTTGGCGATTTTTGAAAAAAACGTAAGGTTAACCCCTTTGGTGTTTTTTGACCCCAAAAATTGCAAGTTTCAAATACACACATTTTTTGGCGTTTTCCTATACAGTTTTTTGAGATAAATCGATTGACGCAGACAGATTTGCCGTAAGTATGATATTTTAGGATTTATGCACGTCTAAAGTTGGAAATATTTGAACGTCATTTTGAACCGCTTACGAGCGTTTTCTCCAAACGATACCGCGTTTTTCGACCTCCTCGCATCAAAGCACGTCGGTTTAGGTCAAAAAAAGACCACCTAAATTTTTGGCGATTTTTGAAAAAAACGTAAGGTTAACCCCTTTGGTGTTTTTTGACCCCAAAAATTGAAAGTTTCAAATACACACATTTTTTGGCGTTTTCCTATGCAGTTTTTTTAGATAAATCGATTGACGCAGACAGATTTGCCGTAAGTATGATATTTTACGATTTATGCACGTCTAAAGTTGGAAATATTTGAAAGTCATTTTGAACCGCTTACGAGCGTTTTTTCCAAACGATACCGCGTTTTTCGAACTCCTCGCATTAAAGCACGTCGGTTTAGGTCAAAAAAAGACCACCTAAATTTTTGGCGATTTTTGAAAAAAACGTAAGGTTAACGGTGTTTTTTGACCCCAAAAATTGAAAGTTTCAAATACACTCATTTTTTGGCGTTTTCCTATGCAGTTTTTTGAGATAAATCGATTGACGCAGACAGATTTGCCGTAAGTATGATATTTTAGGATTTATGCACGTCTAAAGTTGGAAATATTTGAACGTCATTTTGAACCGCTTACGAGCGCTTTCTCCAAACGATACCGCGTTTTTCGACCTCCTCGCATCAAAGCACGTCGGTTTAGGTCAAAAAAAGACCACCTAAATTTTTGGCGATTTTTGAAAAAAACGTAAGGTTAACCCCTTTGGTGTTTTTTGACCCCAAAAATTGAAAGTTTGAAATACACACATTTTTTGGCGTTTTCCTATGCAGTTTTTTGAGATATATCGATTGACGCAGACAGATTTGCCGTAAGTATGATATTTTACGATTTATGCACGTTTAAAGTTGGAAATATTTGAAGGTCATTTTGAACCGCTTAGGAGCTTTTTCTCCAAACGATACCGCGTTTTTCGAATTCCTCGCATCAAAGCACGTCGGTTTAGGTCAAAAAAAGACCACCTACATTTTTGGCGATTTTTGAAAAAAACGTAAAGTTAACCCCTTTGGTGTTTTTTGACCCCAAAAATTGAAAGTTTCAAATACACACATTTTTTGGCGTTTTCCTATACAGTTTTTTGAGATAAATCGATTGACGCAGACAGATTTGCCGTAAGTATGATATTTTACGATTTATGCACGTCTAAAGTTGGAAATATTTGAAGGTCATTTTGAACCGCTTAGGAGCTTTTTCTCCAAACGATACCGCGTTTTTCGAATTCCTCGCATCAAAGCACGTCGGTTTAGGTCAAAAAAAGACCACCTACATTTTTGGCGATTTTTGAAAAAAACGTAAGGTTAACCCCTTTGGTGTTTTTTGACCCCAAAAATTGAAAGTTTCAAATACACACATTTTTTGGCGTTTTCCTATGCAGTTTTTTTAGATAAATCGATTGACGCAGACAGATTTGCCGTAAGTATGATATTTTACGATTTATGCACGTCTAAAGTTGGAAATATTTGAAAGTCATTTTGAACCGCTTACGAGCGTTTTTTCCAAACGATACCGCGTTTTTCGAACTCCTCGCATTAAAGCACGTCGGTTTAGGTCAAAAAAAGACCACCTAAATTTTTGGCGATTTTTGAAAAAAACGTAAGGTTAACGGTGTTTTTTGACCCCAAAAATTGAAAGTTTCAAATACACTCATTTTTTGGCGTTTTCCTATGCAGTTTTTTGAGATAAATCGATTGACGCAGACAGATTTGCCGTAAGTATGATATTTTAGGATTTATGCACGTCTAAAGTTGGAAATATTTGAACGTCATTTTGAACCGCTTACGAGCGCTTTCTCCAAACGATACCGCGTTTTTCGACCTCCTCGCATCAAAGCACGTCGGTTTAGGTCAAAAAAAGACCACCTAAATTTTTGGCGATTTTTGAAAAAAACGTAAGGTTAACCCCTTTGGTGTTTTTTGACCCCAAAAATTGAAAGTTTCAAATACACAAATTTTTTGGCGTTTTCCTATGCAGTTTTTTGAGATAAATCGATTGACGCAGACAGATTTGCCGTAAATATGATATTTTACGATTTATGCACGTTTAAAGTTGGAAATATTTGAAGGTCATTTTGAACCGCTTAGGAGCGTTTTCTCCAAACGATACCGCGTTTTTCGAACTCCTCGCATCAAAGCACGTTAGTTTAGGTCAAAAAAAGACCACCTCAATTTTTGGCGATTTTTGAAAAAAACGTAAGGTTAACCCCTTTGGTGTTTTTTGACCCCAAAAATTGAAAGTTTCAAATACACACATTTTTTGGCGTTTTCCTATGCAGTTTTTTGAGATAAATCGATTGACGCAGACAGATTTGCCGTAAGTATGATATTTTACGATTTATGCACGTCTAAAGTTGGAAATATTTGAACGTCATTTTGAACCGCTTACGAGCGTTTTCTCCAAACGAGACCGCGTTTTTCGAACTCCTCGCATCAAAGCACGTCGGTTTAGGTCAAAAAAATACCACCTAACTTTTTGGCGATTTTTGAAAAAAACGTAAGGTTAACCCCTTTGGTGTTTTTTGACCCCAAAAATTGAAAGTTTCAAATACACACATTTTTTGGCGTTTTCCTATGCAGTTTTTTGAGATATATCGATTGACGCAGACAGATTTGCCGTAAGTATGATATTTTAGGATTTATGCACGTTTAGACTTGGAAATACTTGAACGTCTTTTGAACCGCTTACGAGCGTTTTTTCCAAACGATACCGCGTTTTTCGAACTCCTCGCATTAAAGCACGTCGGTTTAGGTCAAAAAAAGACCACCTAAATTTTTGGCGATTTTTGAAAAAAACGTAAGGTTAACGGTGTTTTTTGACCCCAAAAATTGAAAGTTTCAAATACACTCATTTTTTGGCGTTTTCCTATGCAGTTTTTTGAGATAAATCGATTGACGCAGACAGATTTGCCGTAAGTATGATATTTTAGGATTTATGCACGTCTAAAGTTGGAAATATTTGAACGTCATTTTGAACCGCTTACGAGCGCTTTCTCCAAACGATACCGCGTTTTTCGACCTCCTCGCATCAAAGCACGTCGGTTTAGGTCAAAAAAAGACCACCTAAATTTTTGGCGATTTTTGAAAAAAACGTAAGGTTAACCCCTTTGGTGTTTTTTGACCCCAAAAATTGAAAGTTTCAAATACACAAATTTTTTGGCGTTTTCCTATGCAGTTTTTTGAGATAAATCGATTGACGCAGACAGATTTGCCGTAAATATGATATTTTACGATTTATGCACGTTTAAAGTTGGAAATATTTGAAGGTCATTTTGAACCGCTTAGGAGCGTTTTCTCCAAACGATACCGCGTTTTTCGAACTCCTCGCATCAAAGCACGTCAGTTTAGGTCAAAAAAAGACCACCTCAATTTTTGGCGATTTTTGAAAAAAACGTAAGGTTAACCCCTTTGGTGTTTTTTGACCCCAAAAATTGAAAGTTTCAAATACACACATTTTGTGGCGTTTTCCTATGCAGTTTTTTGAGATAAATCGATTGACGCAGACAGATTTGCCGTAAGTATGATATTTTAGGATTTATGCACGTTTAAAGTTGGAAATATTTGAACGTCATTTTGAACCGCTTACGAGCGTTTTCTCCAAACGATACCGCGTTTTTCGAACTCCTCGCATCAAAGCACGTCGGTTTAGGTCAAAAAAAGACCACCTAAATTTTTGGCGATTTTTGAAAAAAACGTAAGGTTAACCCCTTTGGTGTTTTTTGACCCCAAAAATTGAAAGTTTCAAATACACACATTTTTTGGCGTTTTCCTATGCAGTTTTTTGAGATAAATCGATTGACGCAGACAGATTTGCCGTAAGTATGATATTTTAGGATTTATGCACGTCTAAAGTTGGAAATATTTAAACGTCATTTTGAACCGCTTACGAGCGCTTTCTCCAAACGATACCGCGTTTTTCGACCTCCTCGCATCAAAGCACGTCGGTTTAGGTCAAAAAAAGACCACCTAAATTTTTGGCGATTTTTGAAAAAAACGTAAGGTTAACCCCTTTGGTGTTTTTTGACCCCAAAAATTGAAAGTTTGAAATACACACATTTTTTGGCGTTTTCCTATGCAGTTTTTTGAGATATATCGATTGACGCAAACAGATTTGCCGTAAGTATGATATTTTACGATTTATGCACGTTTAAAGTTGGAAATATTTGAAGGTCATTTTGAACCGCTTAGGAGCTTTTTCTCCAAACGATACCGCGTTTTTCGAATTCCTCGCATCAAAGCACGTCGGTTTAGGTCAAAAAAAGACCACCTACATTTTTGGCGATTTTTGAAAAAAACGTAAAGTTAACCCCTTTGGTGTTTTTTGACCCCAAAAATTGAAAGTTTCAAATACACACATTTTTTGGCGTTTTCCTATACAGTTTTTTGAGATAAATCGATTGACGCAGACAGATTTGCCGTAAGTATGATATTTTACGATTTATGCACGTCTAAAGTTGGAAATATTTGAACGTCATTTTGAACCGCTTACGAGCGTTTTCTCCAAACGATACCGCGTTTTTCGACCTCCTCGCATCAAAGCACGTCGGTTTAGGTCAAAAAAAGACCACCTAAATTTTTGGCGATTTTTGAAAAAAACGTAAGGTTAACCCCTTTGGTGTTTTTTGACCCCAAAAATTGAAAGTTTCAAATACACACATTTTTTGGCGTTTTCCTATGCAGTTTTTTGAGATAAATCGATTGACGCAGACAGATTTGCCGTAAGTATGATATTTTAGGATTTATGCACGTCTAAAGTTGGAAATATTTGAACGTCATTTTGAACCGCTTACGAGCGTTTTCTCCAAACGATACCGCGTTTTTCGACCTCCTCGCATCAAAGCACGTCGGTTTAGGTCAAAAAAAGACCACCTAAATTTTTGGCGATTTTTAAAAAAACGTAAGGTTAACCCCTTTGGTGTTTTTTGACCCCAAAAATTGAAAGTTTCAAATACACACATTTTTTGGCGTTTTCCTATACAGTTTTTTGAGATAAATCGATTGACGCAGACAGATTTGCCGTAAGTATGATATTTTAGGATTTATGCACGTCTAAAGTTGGAAATATTTGAACGTCATTTTGAACCGCTTACGAGCGTTTTCTCCAAACGATACCGCGTTTTTCGACCTCCTCGCATCAAAGCACGTCGGTTTAGGTCAAAAAAAGACCACCTAAATTTTTGGCGATTTTTGAAAAAAACGTAAGGTTAACCCCTTTGGTGTTTTTTGACCCCAAAAATTGAAAGTTTCAAATACACACATTTTTTGGCGTTTTCCTATACAGTTCTTTGAGATAAATCGATTGACGCAGACAGATTTGCCGTAAGTATGATATTTTACGATTTATGCACGTCTAAAGTTGGAAATATTTGAACGTCATTTTGAACCGCTTACGAGCGTTTTCTCCAAACGATACCGCGTTTTTCGACCTCCTCGCATCAAAGCACGTCGGTTTAGGTCAAAAAAAGACCACCTAAATTTTTGGCGATTTTTGAAAAAAACGTAAGGTTAACCCCTTTGGTGTTTTTTGACCCCAAAAATTGAAAGTTTCAAATACACACATTTTTTGGCGTTTTCCTATACAGTTTTTTGAGATAAATCGATTGACGCAGACAGATTTGCCGTAAGTATGATATTTTAGGATTTATGCACGTCTAAAGTTGGAAATATTTGAACGTCATTTTGAACCGCTTACGAGCGTTTTCTCCAAACGATACCGCGTTTTTCGACCTCCTCGCATCAAAGCACGTCGGTTTAGGTCAAAAAAAGACCACCTAAATTTTTGGCGATTTTTGAAAAAAACGTAAGGTTAACCCCTTTGGTGTTTTTTGACCCCAAAAATTGAAAGTTTCAAATACACACATTTTTTGGCGTTTTCCTATACAGTTTTTTGAGATAAATCGATTGACGCAGACAGATTTGCCGTAAGTATGATATTTTACGATTTATGCACGTCTAAAGTTGGAAATATTTGAACGTCATTTTGAACCGCTTACGAGCGTTTTCTCCAAACGATACCGCGTTTTTCGACCTCCTCGCATCAAAGCACGTCGGTTTAGGTCAAAAAAAGACCACCTAAATTTTTGGCGATTTTTGAAAAAAACGTAAGGTTAACCCCTTTGGTGTTTTTTGACCCCAAAAATTGAAAGTTTGAAATACACACATTTTTTGGCGTTTTCCTATGCAGTTTTTTGAGATATATCGATTGACGCAGACAGATTTGCCGTAAGTATGATATTTTACGATTTATGCACGTTTAAAGTTGGAAATATTTGAAGGTCATTTTGAACCGCTTAGGAGCTTTTTCTCCAAACGATACCGCGTTTTTCGAATTCCTCGCATCAAAGCACGTCGGTTTAGGTCAAAAAAAGACCACCTACATTTTTGGCGATTTTTGAAAAAAACGTAAGGTTAACCCCTTTGGTGTTTTTTGACCCCAAAAATTGAAAGTTTCAAATACACACATTTTTTGGCGTTTTCCTATGCAGTTTTTTTAGATAAATCGATTGACGCAGACAGATTTGCCGTAAGTATGATATTTTACGATTTATGCACGTCTAAAGTTGGAAATATTTGAAAGTCATTTTGAACCGCTTACGAGCGTTTTTTCCAAACGATACCGCGTTTTTCGAACTCCTCGCATTAAAGCACGTCGGTTTAGGTCAAAAAAAGACCACCTAAATTTTTGGCGATTTTTGAAAAAAACGTAAGGTTAACGGTGTTTTTTGACCCCAAAAATTGAAAGTTTCAAATACACTCATTTTTTGGCGTTTTCCTATGCAGTTTTTTGAGATAAATCGATTGACGCAGACAGATTTGCCGTAAGTATGATATTTTAGGATTTATGCACGTCTAAAGTTGGAAATATTTGAACGTCATTTTGAACCGCTTACGAGCGCTTTCTCCAAACGATACCGCGTTTTTCGACCTCCTCGCATCAAAGCACGTCGGTTTAGGTCAAAAAAAGACCACCTAAATTTTTGGCGATTTTTGAAAAAAACGTAAGGTTAACCCCTTTGGTGTTTTTTGACCCCAAAAATTGAAAGTTTCAAATACACAAATTTTTTGGCGTTTTCCTATGCAGTTTTTTGAGATAAATCGATTGACGCAGACAGATTTGCCGTAAATATGATATTTTACGATTTATGCACGTTTAAAGTTGGAAATATTTGAAGGTCATTTTGAACCGCTTAGGAGCGTTTTCTCCAAACGATACCGCGTTTTTCGAACTCCTCGCATCAAAGCACGTTAGTTTAGGTCAAAAAAAGACCACCTCAATTTTTGGCGATTTTTGAAAAAAACGTAAGGTTAACCCCTTTGGTGTTTTTTGACCCCAAAAATTGAAAGTTTCAAATACACTCATTTTTTGGCGTTTTCCTATGCAGTTTTTTGAGATAAATCGATTGACGCAGACAGATTTGCCGTAAGTATGATATTTTACGATTTATGCACGTCTAAAGTTGGAAATATTTGAACGTCATTTTGAACCGCTTACGAGCGTTTTCTCCAAACGATACCGCGTTTTTCGAACTCCTCGCATCAAAGCACGTCGGTTTAGGTCAAAAAAATACCACCTAACTTTTTGGCGATTTTTGAAAAAAACGTAAGGTTAACCCCTTTGGTGTTTTTTGACCCCAAAAATTGAAAGTTTCAAATACACACATTTTTTGGCGTTTTCCTATGCAGTTTTTTGAGATATATCGATTGACGCAGACAGATTTGCCGTAAGTATGATATTTTAGGATTTATGCACGTTTAGACTTGGAAATACTTGAACGTCTTTTGAACCGCTTACGAGCGTTTTTTCCAAACGATACCGCGTTTTTCGAACTCCTCGCATTAAAGCACGTCGGTGTAGGTCAAAAAAAGACCACCTAAATTTTTGGCGATTTTTGAAAAAAACGTAAGGTTAACCCCTTTGGTGTTTTTTGACCCCAAAAATTGAAAGTTTCAAATACACTCATTTTTTGGCTTTTCCTATGCAGTTTTTTGAGATAAATCGATTGACGCAGACAGATTTGCCGTAAGTATGATATTTTAGGATTTATGCACGTCTAAAGTTGGAAATATTTGAACGTCATTTTGAACCGCTTACGAGCGTTTTCTCCAAACGATACCGCGTTTTTCGAACTCCTCGCATCAAAGCACGTCGGTTTAAGTCATAAAAAGACCGCCTAAATTTTTGGCGATTTTTGAAAAAAACCTAAGGTTAACCCCTTTGGTGTTTTTTGACCCCAAAAATTGAAAGTTTCAAATACACACATTTTTTGGCGTTTTCCTATGCAGTTTTTTGAGATAAATCGATTGACGCAGACAGATTTGCCGTAAGTTCGATATTTTAAGATTTATGCACGTCTAAAGTTGGAAATATTTGAACGTCATTTTGAACCGCTTACGAGCGTTTTCTCCAACGATACCGCGTTTTTCGAACTCCTCGCATCAAAGCACGTCGGTTTAGATCAAAAAAATACCACCTAACTTTTTGGCGATTTTTGAAAAAAACGTAAGGTTAACCCCTTTGGTGTTTTTTGACCCCAAAAATTGAAAGTTTCAAATACACACATTTTTTGGCGTTTTCCTATGCGGTTTTTTGAGATATATCGATTGACGCAGACAGATTTGCCGTAAGTATGATATTTTAGGATTTATGCACGTTTAAAGTTGGAAATATTTGAACGTCATTTTGAACCGCTTACGAGCGTTTTCTCCAAACGATACCGCGTTTTTCGAACTCCTCGCATCAAAGCACGTCGGTTTAGGTCAAAAAAAGACCACCTAAATTTTTGGCGATTTTTGAAAAAAACGTAAGGTTAACGGTGTTTTTTGACCCCAAAAATTGAAAGTTTCAAATACACAAATTTTTTGGCGTTTTCCTATGCAGTTTTTTGAGATAAATCGATTGACGCAGACAGATTTGCCGTAAATATGATATTTTACGATTTATGCACGTTTAAAGTTGGAAATATTTGAAGGTCATTTTGAACCGCTTAGGAGCGTTTTCTCCAAACGATACCGCGTTTTTCGAACTCCTCGCATCAAAGCACGTCAGTTTAGGTCAAAAAAAGACCACCTCAATTTTTGGCGATTTTTGAAAAAAACGTAAGGTTAACCCCTTTGGTGTTTTTTGACCCCAAAAATTGAAAGTTTCAAATACACACATTTTTTGGCGTTTTCCTATGCAGTTTTTTGAGATAAATCGATTGACGCAGACAGATTTGCCGTAAGTATGATATTTTAGGATTTATGCACGTTTAAAGTTGGAAATATTTGAACGTCATTTTGAACCGCTTACGAGCGTTTTCTCCAAACGATACCGCGTTTTTCGAACTCCTCGCATCAAAGCACGTCGGTTTAGGTCAAAAAAAGACCACCTAAATTTTTGGCGATTTTTGAAAAAAACGTAAGGTTAATGGTGTTTTTTGACCCCAAAAATTGAAAGTTTCAAATACACACATTTTTTGGCGCTTTCCTATGCAGTTTTTTGAGATAAATCGATTGACGCAGACAGATTTGCCGTAAGTATGATATTTTAGGATTTATGCACGTTTAAAGTTGGAAATATTTGAACGTCATTTTGAACCGCTTACGAGCGTTTTCTCCAAACGATACCGCGTTTTTCGAACTCCTCGCATTAAAGCACGTCGGTTTAGGTAAAAAAAAGACCACCTAAATTTTTGGCGATTTTTGAAAAAAACGTAAGGTTAACCCCTTTGGTGTTTTTTGACCCCAAAAATTGAAAGTTTCAAATACACACATTTTTTGGCGTTTTCCTATGCAGTTTTTTGAGATAAATCGATTGACGCAGACAGATTTGCCGTAAGTTCGATATTTTAAGATTTATGCACGTCTAAAGTTGGAAATATTTGAACGTCATTTTGAACCGCTTACGAGCGTTTTCTCCAACGATACCGCGTTTTTCGAACTCCTCGCATCAAAGCACGTCGGTTTAGATCAAAAAAATACCACCTAACTTTTTGGCGATTTTTGAAAAAAACGTAAGGTTAACCCCTTTGGTGTTTTTTGACCCCAAAAATTGAAAGTTTCAAATACACACATTTTTTGGCGTTTTCCTATGCGGTTTTTTGAGATATATCGATTGACGCAGACAGATTTGCCGTAAGTATGATATTTTAGGATTTATGCACGTTTAAAGTTGGAAATATTTAAACGTCATTTTGAACCGCTTACGAGCGTTTTCTCCAAACGATACCGCGTTTTTCGAACTCCTCGCATCAAAGCACGTCGGTTTAGGTCAAAAAAAGACCACCTAAATTTTTGGCGATTTTTGAAAAAAACGTAAGGTTAACGGTGTTTTTTGACCCCAAAAATTGAAAGTTTCAATTACACACATTTTTTGGCGCTTTCCTATGCAGTTTTTTGAGATAAATCGATTGACGCAGACAGATTTGCCGTAAGTATGATATTTTAGGATTTATGCACGTCTAAAGTTGGAAATATTTGAACGTCATTTTGAACCGCTTACGAGCGCTTTCTCCAAACGATACCGCGTTTTTCGACCTCCTCGCATCAAAGCACGTCGGTTTAGGTCAAAAAAAGACCACCTAAATTTTTGGCGATTTTTGAAAAAAACGTAAGGTTAACCCCTTTGGTGTTTTTTGACCCCAAAAATTGAAAGTTTCAAATACACAAATTTTTTGGCGTTTTCCTATGCAGTTTTTTGAGATAAATCGATTGACGCAGACAGATTTGCCGTAAATATGATATTTTACGATTTATGCACGTTTAAAGTTGGAAATATTTGAAGGTCATTTTGAACCGCTTAGGAGCGTTTTCTCCAAACGATACCGCGTTTTTCGAACTCCTCGCATCAAAGCACGTCAGTTTAGGTCAAAAAAAGACCACCTCAATTTTTGGCGATTTTTGAAAAAAACGTAAGGTTAATGGTGTTTTTTGACCCCAAAAATTGAAAGTTTCAAATACACACATTTTTTGGCGTTTTCCTATGCAGTTTTTTGAGATAAATCGATTGACGCAGACAGATTTGCCGTAAGTATGATATTTTAGGATTTATGAACGTTTAAAGTTGGAAATATTTGAACGTCATTTTGAACCGCTTACGAGCGTTTTCTCAAACGATACCGCGTTTTTCGAACTCCTCGCATCAAAGCACGTCGGTTTAGGTCAAAAAAAGACCACCTAAATTTTTGGCGATTTTTGAAAAAAACGTAAGGTTAATGGTGTTTTTTGACCCCAAAAATTGAAAGTTTCAAATACACACATTTTTTGGCGCTTTCCTATGCAGTTTTTTGAGATAAATCGATTGACGCAGACAGAATTGCCGTAAGTATGATATTTTAGGATTTATGCACGTTTAAAGTTGGAAATATTTGAACGTCATTTTGAACCGCTTACGAGCGTTTTCTCCAAACGATACCGCGTTTTTCGACCTCCTCGCATCAAAGCACGTCGGTTTAGGTCAAAAAAAGACCACCTAAATTTTTGGCGATTTTTGAAAAAAACGTAAGGTTAACCCCTTTGGTGTTTTTTGACCCCAAAAATTGAAAGTTTCAAATACACACATTTTTTGGCGTTTTCCTATACAGTTTTTTGAGATAAATCGATTGACGCAGACAGATTTGCCGTAAGTATGATATTTTAGGATTATTCACGTCTAAAGTTGGAAATATTTGAACGTCATTTTGAACCGCTTACGAGCGCTTTCTCCAAACGATACCGCGTTTTTCGACCTCCTCGCATCAAAGCACGTCGGTTTAGGTCAAAAAAAGACCACCTAAATTTTTGGCGATTTTTGAAAAAAACGTAAGGTTAACCCCTTTGGTGTTTTTTGACCCCAAAAATTGAAAGTTTCAAATACACAAATTTTTTGGCGTTTTCCTATGCAGTTTTTTGAGATAAATCGATTGACGCAGACAGATTTGCCGTAAATATGATATTTTACGATTTATGCACGTTTAAAGTTGGAAATATTTGAAGGTCATTTTGAACCGCTTAGGAGCGTTTTCTCCAAACGATACCGCGTTTTTCGAACTCCTCGCATCAAAGCACGTCAGTTTAGGTCAAAAAAAGACCACCTCAATTTTTGGCGATTTTTGAAAAAAACGTAAGGTTAATGGTGTTTTTTGACCCCAAAAATTGAAAGTTTCAAATACACACATTTTTTGGCGTTTTCCTATGCAGTTTTTTGAGATAAATCGATTGACGCAGACAGATTTGCCGTAAGTATGATATTTTAGGATTTATGAACGTTTAAAGTTGGAAATATTTGAACGTCATTTTGAACCGCTTACGAGCGTTTTCTCAAACGATACCGCGTTTTTCGAACTCCTCGCATCAAAGCACGTCGGTTTAGGTCAAAAAAAGACCACCTAAATTTTTGGCGATTTTTGAAAAAAACGTAAGGTTAATGGTGTTTTTTGACCCCAAAAATTGAAAGTTTCAAATACACACATTTTTTGGCGCTTTCCTATGCAGTTTTTTGAGATAAATCGATTGACGCAGACAGAATTGCCGTAAGTATGATATTTTAGGATTTATGCACGTTTAAAGTTGGAAATATTTGAACGTCATTTTGAACCGCTTACGAGTGTTTTCTCCAAACGATACCGCGTTTTTCGACCTCCTCGCATCAAAGCACGTCGGTTTAGGTCAAAAAAAGACCACCTAAATTTTTGGCGATTTTTGAAAAAAACGTAAGGTTAACCCCTTTGGTGTTTTTTGACCCCAAAAATTGAAAGTTTCAAATACACACATTTTTTGGCGTTTTCCTATACAGTTTTTTGAGATAAATCGATTGACGCAGACAGATTTGCCGTAAGTATGATATTTTAGGATTATTCACGTCTAAAGTTGGAAATATTTGAACGTCATTTTGAACCGCTTACGAGCGCTTTCTCCAAACGATACCGCGTTTTTCGACCTCCTCGCATCAAAGCACGTCGGTTTAGGTCAAAAAAAGACCACCTAAATTTTTGGCGATTTTTGAAAAAAACGTAAGGTTAACCCCTTTGGTGTTTTTTGACCCCAAAAATTGAAAGTTTCAAATACACAAATTTTTTGGCGTTTTCCTATGCAGTTTTTTGAGATAAATCGATTGACGCAGACAGATTTGCCGTAAATATGATATTTTACGATTTATGCACGTTTAAAGTTGGAAATATTTGAAGGTCATTTTGAACCGCTTAGGAGCGTTTTCTCCAAACGATACCGCGTTTTTCGAACTCCTCGCATCAAAGCACGTCAGTTTAGGTCAAAAAAAGACCACCTCAATTTTTGGCGATTTTTGAAAAAAACGTAAGGTTAACCCCTTTGGTGTTTTTTGACCCCAAAAATTGAAAGTTTCAAATACACACATTTTTTGGCGCTTTCCTATGCAGTTTTTTGAGATAAATCGATTGACGCAGACAGATTTGCCGTAAGTATGATATTTTAGGATTTATGCACGTTTAAAGTTGGAAATATTTGAACGTCATTTTGACCGCTTACGAGCGTTTTCTCCAAACGATACCGCGTTTTTCGAACTCCTCGCATCAAAGCACGTCGGTTTAGGTCAAAAAAAGACCACTTAATTTTTGGTGATTTTTGAAAAAAACGTAATGTAATGTTAATGTTTGGTGTTTTTTCACCCCAAAAATAGAAAGTTTCAAATACACATTTTTTTTGGCGCTTTCCTATGCAGTTTTTTGAGATAAATCGATTGACGCAGACAGATTTGCCGTAAGTATGATATTTTAGGATTTATGCACGTCTAAAATTGAAAATATTTTAACGTCATTTTGAACCGCTTACGAGCGTTATCTCCAAACGATACCGCGTTTTTCGACCTCCTCGCATCAAAGCACGTCGGTTTAGGTCAAAAAAAGACCACCTAAATTTTTGATAAAGGCTGATTTGCCGTAAGTATAATATTTTAGGTTTTATGCGTCTTTAAAGTTGGAAATATTTGAATGTCATTTTGAACCGCTTACGAGCGTTTTCTCCAAACGATACCGCGTTTTTCGAACTCCTCGCATCAAAGCACGTCGGTTTAGGTCAAAAAAAGACCACCTAAATTTTTGTGCGATTTTTGAAAAAAACGTAAGGTTTTTTGACCCCCTTTGGTGTTTTTTGACCCCAAAAATTGAAAGTTTCAAATACACTCATTTTTTGGCGTTTTCCTATGCAGTTTTTTGAGATAAATCGATTGACGCAGACAGATTTGCCGTAAGTATGATATTTTAGGATTTATGCACGTCTAAAGTTGGAAATATTTGAACGTCATTTTGAACCGCTTACGAGCGTTTTCTCCAAACGATACCGCGTTTTTCGAACTCCTCGCATCAAAGCACGTCGGTTTAAGTCATAAAAAGACCACCTAAATTTTTGGCGATTTTTGAAAAAAACCTAAGGTTAACCCCTTTGGTGTTTTTTGACCCCAAAAATTGAAAATTTCAAATACACACATTTTTTGGCGTTTTCCTATGCAGTTTTTTGAGATAAATCGATTGACGCAGACAGATTTGCCGTAAGTATGATATTTTAGGATTTATGCACGTCTAAAGTTGAAAATATTTTAACGTCATTTTGAACCGCTTACGAGCGTTTTCTCCAAACGATACCGCGTTTTTCGACCTCCTCGCATCAAAGCACGTCGGTTTAGGTCAAAAAAAGACCACCTAAATTTTTGATAAAGGCTGATTTGCCGTAAGTATAATATTTTAGGTTTTATGCGTCTTTAAAGTTGGAAATATTTGAACGTCATTTTGAACCGCTTACGAGCGTTTTCTCCAAACGATACCGCGTTTTTCGAACTCCTCGCATCAAAGCACGTCGGTTTAAGTCATAAAAAGACCACCTAAATTTTTGGCGATTTTTGAAAAAAACCTAAGGTTAACCCCTTTGGTGTTTTTTGACCCCAAAAATTGAAAGTTTCAAATACACACATTTTTTGGCGTTTTCCTATACAGTTTTTTGAGATAAATCGATTGACGCAGACAGATTTGCCGTAAGTATGATATTTTAGGATTTATGCACGTTTAAAGTTGGAAATATTTGAACGTCATTTTGAACCGCTTACGAGCGTTTTCTCCAAACGATACCGCGTTTTTCGAACTCCTCGCATCAAAGCACGTCGGTTTAGGTCAAAAAAAGACCACTTAATTTTTGGCGATTTTTGAAAAAAACGTAATGTTAACCCCTTTGGTGTTTTTTCACCCCAAAAATAGAAAGTTTCAAATACACACATTTTTTGGCGCTTTCCTATGCAGTTTTTTGAGATAAATCGATTGACGCAGACAGATTTGCCGTAAGTATGATATTTTAGGATTTATGCACGTCTAAAGTTGGAAATATTTTAACGTCATTTTGAACCGCTTACGAGCGTTTTCTCCAAACGATACCGCGTTTTTCGACCTCCTCGCATCAAAGCACGTCGGTTTAGGTCAAAAAAAGACCACCTAAATTTTTGATAAAGGCTGATTTGCCGTAAGTATAATATTTTAGGTTTTATGCGTCTTTAAAGTTGGAAATATTTGAACGTCATTTTGAACCGCTTACGAGCGTTTTCTCCAAACGATACCGCGTTTTTCGAACTCCTCGCATCAAAGCACGTCGGTTTAGGTCAAAAAAAGACCACCTAAATTTTTGGCGATTTTTGAAAAAAACGTAAGGTTAACCCCTTTGGTGTTTTTTGACCCCAAAAATTGAAAGTTTCAAATACACACATTTTTTGGCGTTTTCCTATACAGTTTTTTGAGATAAATCGATTGACGCAGACAGATTTGCCGTAAGTATGATATTTTAGGATTTATGCACGTCTAAAGTTGGAAATATTTGAACGTCATTATGAACCGCTTACGAGCGTTTTCTCCAAACGATACCGCGTTTTTCGAACTCCTCGCATCAAAGCACGTCGGTTTAAGTCATAAAAAGACCACCTAAATTTTTGGCGATTTTTGAAAAAAACCTAAGGTTAACCCCTTTGGTGTTTTTTGACCCCAAAAATTGAAAGTTTCAAATACACACATTTTTTGGCGTTTTCCTATACAGTTTTTTGAGATAAATCGATTGACGCAGACAGATTTGCCGTTAGTATGATATTTTAGGATTTATGCACGTTTAAAGTTGGAAATATTTGAACGTCATTATGAACCGCTTACGAGCGTTTTCTCCAAACGATACCGCGTTTTTCGAACTCCTCGCATTAAAGCACGTCGGTTTAGGTAAAAAAAAGACCACCTAAATTTTTGGCGATTTTTGAAAAAAACGTAAGGTTAACCCCTTTGGTGTTTTTTGACCCCAAAAATAGAAAGTTTCAAATACACACATTTTTTGGCGTTTTCCTATGCAGTTTTTTGAGATAAATCGATTGACGCAGACAGATTTGCCGTAAGTATGATATTTTAGGATTTATGCACGTCTAAAGTTGGAAATATTTGAAAGTCATTTTGAACCGCTTACGAGCGTTTTCTCCAAACGATACCGCGTTTTTCGACCTCCTCGCATCAAAGCACGTCGGTTTAGGTCAAAAAAAGACCACCTAAATTTTTGGCGATTTTTGAAAAAAACGTAATGTTAACCCCTTTGGTGTTTTTTCACCCCAAAAATAGAAAGTTTCAAATACACACATTTTTTGGCGCTTTCCTATGCAGTTTTTTGAGATAAATCGATTGACGCAGACAGATTTGCCGTAAGTATGATATTTTAGGATTTATGCACGTCTAAAGTTGGAAATATTTGAACGTCATTTTGAACCGCTTACGAGCGTTTTCTCCAAACGATACCGCGTTTTTCGAACTCCTCGCATCAAAGCACATCGGTTTAAGTCATAAAAAGACCACCTAAATTTTTGGCGATTTTTGAAAAAAACCTAAGGTTAACCCCTTTGGTGTTTTTTGACCCCAAAAATTGAAAGTTTCAAATACACACATTTTTTGGCGTTTTCCTATACAGTTTTTTGAGATAAATCGATTGACGCAGACAGATTTGCCGTAAGTATGATATTTTAGGATTTATGCACGTTTAAAGTTGGAAATATTTGAACGTCATTTTGAACCGCTTACGAGCGTTTTCTCCAAACGATACCGCGTTTTTCGAACTCCTCGCATCAAAGCACGTCGGTTTAGGTCAAAAAAAGACCACTTAATTTTTGGCGATTTTTGAAAAAAACGTAATGTTAACCCCTTTGGTGTTTTTTCACCCCAAAAATAGAAAGTTTCAAATACACACATTTTTTGGCGCTTTCCTATGCAGTTTTTTGAGATAAATCGATTGACGCAGACAGATTTGCCGTAAGTATGATATTTTAGGATTTATGCACGTCTAAAGTTGGAAATATTTGAACGTCATTTTGAACCGCTTACGAGCGTTTTCTCCAAACGATACCGCGTTTTTCGAACTCCTCGCATCAAAGCACGTCGGTTTAAGTCATAAAAAGACCACCTAAATTTTTGGCGATTTTTGAAAAAAACCTAAGGTTAACCCCTTTGGTGTTTTTTGACCCCAAAAATTGAAAGTTTCAAATACACACATTTTTTGGCGTTTTCCTATACAGTTTTTTGAGATAAATCGATTGACGCAGACAGATTTGCCGTAAGTATGATATTTTAGGATTTATGCACGTTTAAAGTTGGAAATATTTGAACGTCATTTTGAACCGCTTACGAGCGTTTTCTCCAAACGATACCGCGTTTTTCGAACTCCTCGCATCAAAGCACGTCGGTTTAGGTCAAAAAAAGACCACTTAATTTTTGGCGATTTTTGAAAAAAACGTAATGTTAACCCCTTTGGTGTTTTTTCACCCCAAAAATAGAAAGTTTCAAATACACACATTTTTTGGCGCTTTCCTATGCAGTTTTTTGAGATAAATCGATTGACGCAGACAGATTTGCCGTAAGTATGATATTTTAGGATTTATGCACGTCTAAAGTTGGAAATATTTTAACGTCATTTTGAACCGCTTACGAGCGTTTTCTCCAAACGATACCGCGTTTTTCGACCTCCTCGCATCAAAGCACGTCGGTTTAGGTCAAAAAAAGACCACCTAAATTTTTGATAAAGGCTGATTTGCCGTAAGTATAATATTTTAGGTTTTATGCGTCTTTAAAGTTGGAAATATTTGAACGTCATTTTGAACCGCTTACGAGCGTTTTCTCCAAACGATACCGCGTTTTTCGAACTCCTCGCATCAAAGCACGTCGGTTTAGGTCAAAAAAAGACCACCTAAATTTTTGGCGATTTTTGAAAAAAACGTAAGGTTAACCCCTTTGGTGTTTTTTGACCCCAAAAATTGAAAGTTTCAAATACACACATTTTTTGGCGTTTTCCTATACAGTTTTTTGAGATAAATCGATTGACGCAGACAGATTTGCCGTTAGTATGATATTTTAGGATTTATGCACGTTTAAAGTTGGAAATATTTGAACGTCATTATGAACCGCTTACGAGCGTTTTCTCCAAACGATACCGCGTTTTTCGAACTCCTCGCATTAAAGCACGTCGGTTTAGGTAAAAAAAAGACCACCTAAATTTTTGGCGATTTTTGAAAAAAACGTAAGGTTAACCCCTTTGGTGTTTTTTGACCCCAAAAATAGAAAGTTTCAAATACACACATTTTTTGGCGTTTTCCTATGCAGTTTTTTGAGATAAATCGATTGACGCAGACAGATTTGCCGTAAGTATGATATTTTAGGATTTATGCACGTCTAAAGTTGGAAATATTTGAAAGTCATTTTGAACCGCTTACGAGCGTTTTCTCCAAACGATACCGCGTTTTTCGACCTCCTCGCATCAAAGCACGTCGGTTTAGGTCAAAAAAAGACCACCTAAATTTTTGGCGATTTTTGAAAAAAACGTAAGGTTAACCCCTTTGGTGTTTTTTGACCCCAAAAATTGAAAGTTTCAAATACACACATTTTTTGGCGTTTTCCTACGCAGTTTTTTGAGATAAATCGATTGACGCAGACAGATTTGCCGTAAGTATGATATTTTAGGATTTATGCACGTCTAAAGTTGGAAATATTTGAACGTCATTTTGAACCGCTTACGAGCGTTTTCTCCAAACGATACCGCGTTTTTCGAACTCCTCGCATCAAAGCACGTCGGTTTAAGTCATAAAAAGACCACCTAAATTTTTGGCGATTTTTGAAAAAAACCTAAGGTTAACCCCTTTGGTGTTTTTTGACCCCAAAAATTGAAAGTTTCAAATACACACATTTTTTGGCGTTTTCCTATACAGTTTTTTGAGATAAATCGATTGACGCAGACAGATTTGCCGTAAGTATGATATTTTAGGATTTATGCACGTTTAAAGTTGGAAATATTTGAACGTCATTTTGAACCGCTTACGAGCGTTTTCTCCAAACGATACCGCGTTTTTCGAACTCCTCGCATCAAAGCACGTCGGTTTAGGTCAAAAAAAGACCACTTAATTTTTGGCGATTTTTGAAAAAAACGTAATGTTAACCCCTTTGGTGTTTTTTCACCCCAAAAATAGAAAGTTTAAAATCCACAAATTTATTGGCGTTTCCCTATGCAGTTTTTTGAGATAAATCCATTGACGCAGACAGATTTGCCGTAAGTATGATATTTTAGGATTTATGCACGTCTAAAGTTGGAAATATTTTAACGTCATTTTGAACCGCTTACGAGCGTTTTCTCCAAACGATACCGCGTTTTTCGACCTCCTCGCATCAAAGCACGTCGGTTTAGGTCAAAAAAAAACCACCTAAATTTTTGGCGATTTTTGAAAAAAACGTAAGGTTAACCCCTTTGGTGTTTTTTGACCCCAAAAATTGAAAGTTTCAAATACACACATTTTTTGGCGTTTTCCTATGCAGTTTTTTGAGATAAATCGATTGACGCAGACAGATTTGCCGTAAGTATGATATTTTAGGATTTATGCACGTCTAAAGTTGGAAATATTTTAACGTCATTTTGAACCGCTTACGAGCGTTTTCTCCAAACGATACCGCGTTTTTCGAACTCCTCGCATCAAAGCACGTCGGTTTAGGTCAAAAAAAGACCACCTAAATTTTTGGCGATTTTTGAAAAAAACGTTAGAGGAACCCCTTTGGTGTTTTTTGACCCCAAAAATTGAAAGTTTCAAATGCACAAATTTTTTGGCGTTTTCCTATGCAGTTTTTTGAGATATATCGACTGACGCAGGCAGATTTGCCGTAAGTATGATATTTTAGGATTTATGCACGTTTAAAGTTGGAAATAATTGAACGTCATTTTAAACCGCTTACGAGGGTTTTCTCCAAACGATACCGCGTTTTTCGAACTCCTCGCATCAAATCAAGACGGTTTTAGTCAAAAAAAGACCAATTAAATTTTTTGCGATTTTTGAGAAAAACCTAAGGTTTACCCCTTTGGTGTTTTTTCACCCCAAAAATTGAAAGTTTCAAATCCACACATTTTTTTGCGTTTTTCTATGCAGTTTTTTGAGATAAATCGACTGACGCAGGCAGATTTGCCGTAAGTATAATATTTTGGTTTTATGCGTGTTTTTTCACCCCAAGAGTTGAAAGTTTAAATCCACACATTTTTTTGCGTTTTCCTATACAGTTTTTTGAGATAAATCGACTGACGCAGGCAGATTTGCCGCTAGTATAACATTTTAGGATTTATGCGTCTTTAAAGTTGGAAATATTTGAACGTCATTTTGAACCGCCTACGAGCGTTTTCTCCCAACGATTCCGCGTTTTTCGAATTCCTCGCATCTAATCACGTCGGGATTAGTCAAAAAAAGGCCAATTTCATTTTTGGCGATTTTTGAAAAAAACGTAGGGTTAACCCCTTTGGTGATTTTTCACCCCAAAAATTGAAAATCTCAAATGCACAAATTTTTTGGCGTTCTGTCATGTAGTTTCTTGATGTAAATCGACTGACGCAGGCAGATTTGCCGTAAGTATAATATTTAAATTTTATGTGTCTTTAAAGCTTGAAATGATTGAACGTCATTTTGAACCGCTTACGAGCGTTTTCCCCCTTCGACACGGCGTTTTTCGAACTCCTCGCATCAAATCACGTCGGTCTTAGTCAAAAAAATACCAATTAAATTTTTGGCGATTTTTGAAAAAAACCTAAGGTTAACCCCTTTGGTGTTTTGTAACCCCAAAAATTGAAAGTTTCAAATCCTCAAATTTTTTGGCGTTTTCGTATGCAGTTTTTTGAGATAAATCGACTGACGCAGGCAGATTTGCCGTAAGTATAATATTTTAGGAGTTATGCGTTTTTAAAGTTGGAAATATTTGAACGTCATTTTGAACCGCTTACTAGCATTTTCCCCCAACGATACCGCGTTTTTCGAACTCCTCGTATCAAATCACGTCGGTTTTAGTCAGAAAAAGACCAATTAAATTTTTGGCGAATTTTGA
This sequence comes from Cantharis rufa, assembly GCA_947369205.1. Classification (NCBI taxonomy): domain Eukaryota; kingdom Metazoa; phylum Arthropoda; class Insecta; order Coleoptera; family Cantharidae; genus Cantharis; species Cantharis rufa. The sequence goes on from OX376303.1 coordinate 95,702,972, forward strand.
AAAAAACGTAAGGTTTTTTTTCTTTGGTGTTTTTTCACCCCAAAAGTTGAAAGTTTAAAATCCACACATTTTTTGGCGTTTTCCTATGCATTTATTCACCTATCTCATATGAAATAATATCAAATATATTAGATATTTCTGCAGGTGTTCCAACATCTTGATTCATTGCCCTAGTTTCAGTAGTGCTGTCTATTTCCAAACAATCATGTTTTGTTATTAAAATAAATTGTTCCATTAGCTTCCACTCAGGTTTTATCTATTTATCAGTAAAAAAAAACATAGCAAAGCAAGAAATTTATTTTACGTTATGATGTCACCTTATCTATTATTCTATTCTCAAAAAAGTTGCAAATCCTTCAGTTAGCCAGAGATACCTCCACCATGTTATTGCACATAAGTTTCCAAACCACTGATAAGAAAACTCATGGGCAATACTAATGTCTATTTGCATATGATTTTTCGCGGAAGTAGTAGGAGAGAACAAAAGACCAAATTCGCTAAAACTGCATTAACCCATGTATTACTACAAATAATTCATCGATAATAATCATTCTTACTAGTAGGTAATAAGACCCTAATTTTCCATGGCACCCATATCAAATAATGCATTCGGAATAGCTGCTTGATCCAATTTATTTTAATGAATAATTTACTTTAAAATAAGTTTCATGAGTTGGTAGAATTATTTTTGTCATATTTAACGCATATTTCTCGAATCCCAGTTCGACAGCCAGTGGTCGTGTAAGAATTCGATGAAAATTTGTATCTGGTTCCAGCGATAACTTCATTTCAGAAATGACGAATGCTACTGAATATGTTGGCATCAATGGGGTAGTTTCAAATTCGTCTTCGAATAAATCTTTATTTATTAATTTTCTAACAAAAATATAATAAATATTGTAATGTTATGATTACCATCATCAATCATAATAATATATTAATATTATATAATAAGTATAATTTATTATATATTATTAATTAAGTTAGTCTACTTACTCTGATTTGATCAATTTTGTATTTGCCATTGAATAGTAATTTGGTGGTCTGATCAAAGAAGATATATACCTATAGGAACAAGAAGCGTCACTTAACGTATTTCACCAGGTCAATTTCCAGTGCGCAGGTCCCCCGAGAATATGGAGAATTGGCCTCAAAATTTTGAAATTTGAAATTTGTATTTCATAAAATATATCTTTTGTCTTATTTATTTAATTATTGAACATTACTAATTAAATTTAAAACACTAAAATAAGAATGTCATTTATCGTATCTTTGCTTGTTGCCGATCATAATTTTCAATACACTACAATAATTATTTAAAAACTATAATATAATTTTAAAATATTAAAAAATATAATATAATTATAAATAATAATAATAATTTAAAAGATTTTTTATTTAAATAATTTAATATTTCTAGCTTTGAAAACGTTTTAATAAAAAACACGAATCGTCAGTCGATTTAATTGATCACAGACCTTAAACTCAACAATTTTAAAAAAGTATAAAATAAATGGTCAACAATAATCTAAAAATTATTATATAATTCTTTTTAAAACTTTATACTTTTATTCACAATCGGTTAGTAATCGATACATTCCTGATTTTTAAAAAGTTGGGAAGCAGTTTATTATTTTATTCACAATCGGTTAGTAATCGATACATTCCTGATTTTTAAAAAGTTGGGAAGCAGTTTATTGTTTACTTTAACTTGCCAACCAATCAGAGCTATTTTGTTTTACTTCCCAACCTACCTCAGGTCGGGAAGTGATCACTTCCCGACCTGCAAAGTCGCATGATGGCAAGAAAAGAAACTAACAAATAATGTGCGTCAAATTAATTAAGATTATGTCAAATGTCAAGTGCAAATTTAGTGCAAGCTAACTATTCTAATTTTATTTTAGTTACTTTAAAAATGTAAGTTTTATAACAATATTGTTAATTTAGCCCGAATAATTAAAGTACAATTTCAAATATTTACCATCATTTTGTTTGACATAAACAGCAATTTGCTTATTTTTTATACCAACTTGATAAACTATTTTGTCTTTTCAAAAATGAAATAAAGTGAAAAGCAGCGTATAATTTAATACAAATTTTAATTATTTGTTATTTACCATCTGATTGTGAATAAAATAGTATACATACCTCGGTGTCAAGCTTCATTCCAGCGTCGCGCTTATAGTTGACTTCGGCGCTTCGCGCCTCAGTCAACTAACTATCGCTCGGCTGTAATGAAGCATTTTCCACCTCGGCATGTAATATACTATACTTTCACTTGCCAACCAATCAGAGCTATTTTGTTTTACTTCCCAACCTACCTCAGGTCGGGAAGTGATCACTTCCCGACCTGCAAAGTCGCATGTTGGCAAGAAAAGGAACTAACAAATAATGTACGTCAAATTAATTAAAATTATGTCAAATGTCAAGTACAAATTTAGTGCAAGCTAACTGCAATAATCTAATTTTAAATTAGTTACTTTAAAAATGTAAGTTTTATAACAATATTGTTAATTTAGCCAGAATAATTACTAAAGTACAATTTCAAATATTTACTATCATTTTGTTTGACATAAACAGCAATTTGCTTATTTTTTATACCAACTTGATAAACTATTTTTTCTTTTCAAAAATGAAATAAAGTGAAAAGCAGCGTATAAATTCATACAAATTTTAACAAAATAGTATACATACCTCGGTGTCAAGCTTCATTCCAGCGTCGCGCTTATAGTTGACTTCGGCGCTTCGCACCTCAGTCAACTAACTAGCGCTCGGCTGTAATGAAGCATTTTCCACCTCGGCATGTAATATACTATTATCTACTTCCGGTAAATAAATACGTACTTATCTACATCAAATGGCGTGGATATGACGGCGGTTACTGGCTGCGTTGATTAATATTTGCAAAATTCCCAAGGGAGGTAATATTCTCTGACGTTTGTAATATAATATATTGACATATATAACAGATGTCACTTAGCATAAAACTGCACGACAAGCAAATAAACATGAATAAAATTGATAAGATTTTATAAAAAAATGCACATAATCGGAACTATTGATGTGTAACTTTACAATTTATTTTTAAATTTTTCAAATATAATAAAAATAATGTTTAAATATAACACAACGAACCAGAATTAAAGTAATGTGACGTAATTAAACATTAGAGATTAGAACTTTGGTGAACGTGTACAGTTATGTTTACATCGGCACAGTTCATAATATTAAACATACGCTGATTTTCATCTCGTATGATCGTGTGAGAAGCTGAAATTAATGATGCGGTTGGCGGATTTCCATAGGCGCTTGGTCCACTTGACGTTGTTGGTACTACAGCAGCTCTTACATCGCGTTGATGACCAAATATTTGCTCAGCTATATCTTTTTTGTTGTTTACCGAATTTTCCACATACTTTTTGCACAATTCTACAAATCCAACAAAATTTTTCTTTAAATTTTTCACTACGAAATTTCTTTCAATGTTATTTTTAGTATTTGATATGACCCAAATCGGTAACATCGTTTAAAGACAATTTGGTTAACTCAACCCCTCTGCATGCTCCTGCCACACCCAAAATATGTGCAACCTACAAAATGCTTTATTAAAATTGTTCTTATAAAATGCTTACTTTGTTTATTTACTTTCATCATCAGATATTGATTGTCTGGCGCCTCGGTAAGAAATTTAGCCAACTATTCTGTGGTTAGTACTTTCGCCTTTTTAGGTTTATAACCTACATTTTTTCTTTTCAGAAATGCTATTAATTTGGGGTATTTGCTAATATCGACATCATGTTTTATGTTAAGGGTTGATTTTAGCATTGAATAATACGCCCAAAGCGAAGCACTGCAAACCGATTTTAATTCTTCGCTGAAATAAACTAGTAGCACGTTTTCTGTATAATTCACTATTTTTTTGCCATTACACCATTTGACAAATTTTGCGTACTGCATTTCATATTTCTGTTTTGATTTCGTCGGCAATAGCTGATCTGCAACCTTTGCCGCGGCTTCATCAACATCAAAATATTCACCCATGTTAATGAAATTACACAATTTTTTTGACAAATTACTCGTTTGTTTTAATTTCCAATCACTAGATTTCTCATAACTTGTATTACTTTATTTGTTTCAATCGAGTTTTCATCAATATTTCTTGGAGTCAGGGCGCGCTAATTAATGCATCTGATAGCGAGAACATTACCCTCGGCGGGAGGGTGTGAAGGCTGGGGGGGGGACATTTTTGAGTTATTTTTTCGATATCTTGTCTCGTTTTCGAGATAAACAGCTTTTTATGTTTTCATTTGTCAAGTGTAAATTATTTTAATTATTATTTATTATTAAATGCTATTTAAACAAGGAAGTAAATAAAATAGTATATCAAACTTGTGAGATAACGATACATTACCGGACTCATGATTCAAAAGCCCTCGGGCCTACGGCCCTCTGGCGTTTAAATCCTTCGCCGGTAATGCATCTCATATCTCCCGTGTAGATAATATACTAATAATTTACTTATTCCAGAGTTTCATGGAGTTTTGAATGCTATGAATGAAGGCTTTCGTTATGTCCGATATAACGACAAAAATAATAACCAACGGTCAGTGAATTTTTTTTTTAAATATTGTAGTGCTCTTTTGTAAACCATAAAATATGAGTCTTATACTCTGAATGTGGGTCGTTGGTTCTCGAATAAAATTGTCGCATTCAAAACAATAAAAAACTGACAAATAGAACAATAATTTATTTGCAACCAGTTTAACAATAAAATAAATAAACAAATGGCAGGACTTACATAAATTCGTCGGCCAAACAAGTTATTGTTAAAACACTTTGTACTTGGTCACCTTCTTCAATAATATTCAAATGATTGATTGTTTGTCTAATTTTCTTGGTTGGAAAATCTCTTCTATATTTCTTTAAAAACTTTTGACTTCTCTCGTTAGCTCTCGAATTTCAATTTGTTATTTAAATTTATTTGATTTGTCAGCTCTCCAAAATTTAATAGTTATTATTTTTCTTACTTAATTTTTCGCTTTCGAAAAATTCCATAACTCTTGTTATTCTATTGCCTTGGTTTCCACACCTTTTATTTTCTTTTTTAAATCAAATTTGCTGCAGGTCTGCATGTCTGCTTGTTTTGACCGACATCATTTATGTAAGTCCCAAAATATAACATTAAATAAAAATGGTACAATTAAACTTTCTAAAATCAACATAACTATTAAAAATACAAACAACTTAAACTAATCAAATCAACAATATAACACATAACGAACAAATAAAATATGGAACAAAATGAATTAAAATGGCAAAGTAAATTAAAATGGATTGTAAAGCCCTGCCATTATTGTTCCTCAGGTTGCAAGTCAGTTCTTTAGATCTTTAATTAGCAACCCATCTTTGTCGTATGATATGAACACAACAATATACATATTGCTTTAGTAATAATTTCAGATTTTTTGGCCAAACTATTTTAATATTTAATATAATATTTTAAAAAATTTTAGTACATTTGCAATGACTCAATTAGCACCTACCCATGCAAGATCTGCATTTCCATGTTTTGATGAACCTTCATTTAGAGCTAAATTTCTTATTTACCTAATCAGACCAAAGAATATATACCTATAGGAACAAGAAGCGTCACTCTCGGCAATTCCTTTGTTGTTTGACAGGACAAACTCGTTGACCTTAAAACTCGTCGCCATGTTGCTGGGGTACCAAAAAAGCGGCAATTCAAATTTACATAGAAAAATTCTTAATAATTTTCAATACTGATGTACAAAAGTATTTACCTGCAAAGTGTTTTTCAAAGTAATGGTGTAAAATTCTTGTTATTTTGTACCGTGGACTTTCTGGTCCTTCTCAATGGTTTGGGATCGGCTGTGAAGAATTTTTATTTCCAGAAAAGTGGCTGAATAAGTGACTCTGGCCCCTTACAATATGCCTCAACATTGTTTAATCGTGTAAATTTGGAAGTCCCCTCCAAGATTCAAGATTTTTCGACGCCTTCACTGGGTGCCACACCACCTCTATCCTTTTCTGGCATGCAAAGAAGAAACTGTTAAGCGCTATTCAGAAAAACTTTGTACTCATCACCACAGCTGAAGTGTTCTTCCTACCCAATTCAGCTTACCAAGTCATTGCAGATGCCGGACAATTTGCACAAACATGTTGGCGCTCAAAAATCCAGCGTCTAAAAGTCCGGCGCCAAAACGGCGGCGCCCAAGTTGCGGATCCCAAACACCGAAGCCCAAAAGGGAACGTTCATAAACCACGTAGTTTGATTTTGACCTCTTTAGAGCCCCTCCCTCCCATCATGTAGCTTAACGTAGCTTTTACCATGATACCCCTACACCCCCCCTTAGATGGAACGTAGTTTTTTTTCCTACAAAGTCCGGAAGACAGTTTGTGCTTTCTGTTAACAAAACTATTAAAAAATTATTTGGTATAAAAAATTAATTATATTTTTTTATAGTTATAATTTTAAATATCCATATTATGTTGTCAGTTATTCTGCAAATTGCTATTATTGTGCCGAAATAAAATAAATGAAGAAAACTACGTAGCTCGACTCTAACTTCCCCCTACCCTCATGTAGTCCTGCATAGCTTTCTACCTAACCCCTCCCCCCCCTTGACCAAACCACGTAGTTTATGAACCCTCCCAAAGGCGGCGCCCAAATGTCCTAACCCGAAATTATTATAATCAAGTCTAATTGTATTTGAATCACTATATTTACAGAACTAAATAATATGCATAATGTTCTTCAACGACGTTATTTTATAAAAATAAAATTGTTATTATTAAACTGTATAAAATAAAATATATTGTATTCGGAATTGTAAGAGTTAGATTTCCATTAGAATGAGCTTTATAAAAATACTTGGAAATTTGATACACGCGTTTCTGATTTGCAGATACACGCAAACGAGTTTCTGCAAGAATCAAACGACGCTCTTTAAGTACCGAATTATCCTTTTTCAGTAGTTGATCAAACTAAAATAATTTTTATTAAAAAAAAAAATCGTAGAAAGTTCTAAGCGTTTCTTACTTTTTTTACTTGTATCTTAGTTGTTAACTTCGCTCCAATGGTAGACAAAATACTTGTAATATAATTATCTCCAAAGCTATAAAAACAAAATTGTACAATAAGACGATTTGGTGATGTAACAATACTCACGTGGATACCAAAGAATCGAAATGTGCACCGAAATAGTTCATAACAACTTCTAGTCCAACTAATCCGCTTTCATCGCTCAGTAAAGTCACCACTTTAGAAAAATCAAAGTCACTCACAGCTGATGTATTTAATGAAGCGTCTAAAAGGCTGAAGTATAAATTTTATATTAAATTTCCAAAGGCCGTAACCGGATAAGCATGCTTCAAGTGCCCCAGGATGATATTTTATTAAAAGTGTCCCGATCAGTAAAATAGTAAACTAAAAAAAAAATTTCAGGAAGGGTTGAATCTTTTTGGATGGAATTTCAATATACTATGTGCGCGAGGTATAGGAACCTATAGAAAGTTCTATAGGAACTTATAGAAAAAAAAATTTTTTTCAAAACGTCGACTAAATAACTTTATAGTTTTATTGTGTCCGTTATACCCAATATCATATTTTTTAATTTAAATAGATTTTTATTCAATTTTTACTATTAATATATTTTCTCGAATAGCGAAAGTGACAAGGGTCTGAAACTTTCAGGATTTTAGATTTTCGACAACATGTACCGATCGTGACACTTTTAATGCAATTTCGTTCAGGAGAACTTTGACCATTCTTATCCAGCTTAGGGCCTTTCTAGAAAATACAATAAATTACCGTTGCAATGACGAAACATCTTGGGTACATCCTAACGACTGAAAAATAATCTGTCTGAAATCGTCATCGTCTTTAGCCGATTGGTACATTTTAAATAAATATTCCCAATCGGTTTGGTTTTCATTTCGCATAGTACTGCACAATATCGCTTTTTCTAAATCCACTGGAAGCAGTACATTTTGGTACCTCCACAGATTAAACATTTCTCTAGCTTTTTCTCTACATTGGGCATAATCCAACCTGCACATCCATCCAAGAACTAATATGCGATGCATTCTATCGATTAGGGTGTCATTACTTGTAGGTTTATAACCCAAACGTTCAAAAGCTGGTTTCAAAATTTGGCAAACATGATCCTACAAAAATGAAATATATTTCAGTTACATTCATCGAAAAATTTAAAGCAGCTTACTTGGAAGGTTTGTTCTATATCTGTACCAGCCACTATATCTTCCATAACATATTCTGCTGCACGTAAAAATACGTAATCAGTAAAATAGTTATCTTCATCATATAAATAAGTACTGATTTTTAAAAAGATTTCAAAATCTAACATGTCGGTTTTTGCTAAATTGAAGGAATCGTCTATTAATTGTAATCTGTTTAAGATATGAATTGTAGTATAGCTTTCCAATAAAGCTTTGATTATTAGTTTCCAGTTTCTGTCATCGTAATTCACACGGTAATAATCTAAAATATTAAACCTTTAAGCACTAAATGGAAACGTAAAATTTTGACTTTACATGATTCCTGTTTATTTACTATTAACCACTCGGTACGATTAAAATTTTTAATAGTAATTTTTGCATTTGACTTTAGTAACCAGTCATTAAATTGCGTGTCTTTAAAATTCGGATTACTTTTCGTTGCATAATTTATTGGAATAAACCAAAGTTTTGATTTTGTTCGAAAATTTTTATCGTCGGTATAACGAGACTAAGATTACGAAATTTATTAGTGGGCACTAAATATCGACGTTACAAAATTATATAATATTACTTGTGTTAATTTTACGAATTCTTGGTTGCTACCGTAATTTCTCTCCACTTGTATTAATGGATACCCTTTCTGTGAATCCCACGTAGCCATAATTTTACTTATAGTTAAATTTTTGGGAAGCATTTTTCCAGAAATGGTCACCGCATTTTGAAAGTTTCTATACAAATCAGTAGGAATTGCAGACTGAAATGATCTGTCAAAATAAGTATAAAAAATTTGTATTCGTAATATTATTGTATTATCGAGAAATATTATATTGTAAAAAGGTTTCAAAATAATTGCAAGTTTTAAATAGCCACATTTCATGTCGTTTTCCTATGCAGTTTGGCAAGATAAATCGACTGGCATAGACAAATTTTTTCTAAGTATATTATTTTAGGATTTATGCGTGTTAAAAGTTGAAAAAATTTATTAGTCATTTTGAACCGCTTCCAAGCGTTTGCCCCAAACGAAACCGCATTTTTCGAAATCCCCGCATCATAGCACGTCGGTTATGGTCAAAAAAAGACCACCTAAAATTTTGACGATTTTTGGAAAAAACGTAAGGTGTTTGGCTCCTCGTCAGTAATGTATAATTTTTCTGACTTTTAGGTAAATAACTATTATACAAAACATGTCGGGTGTTAGTTTTCTTTTTTTTTTCAAATTAATTATTTTAAGAAACCAATTTTTTATACCTTTAATGCAAAATGGAGAGAATAAATTCACTAAATCAATAAATAAATTTATACCTGTCTTGGAGATAGTTCGTAATACCACTTTGAAAAACATCCGGAGTCATAACAGTTTCAAGCATGTGAATAATACAAGCAGCTGTAAAAATTAATTTTTGGAAGGTAAAGCATGGTTCAATCAATATTGAATTATAAAAAATTTATGTTACATAAAAATTTACCTGTCCCATATGAAACACCATCATAATATAAGTTAGAAATTTCTGCGGGTGTTCCAACATCTTGATTTATATCCCTAGTTTCTTTAGTGCTGTCTGATTTCATACAAGCATGTTTTCTGATTACAGTAAATTGTTCCATCATCTTCCACTCAGGTTTAATCTATTAATTGATTAAAAAAAAGTATAACAAAACAAATAAATTATGCAATTTTCCCTTATCATCATACCATATCCATTATTCTATTCTGCAAAAACGTTGCAAATCCTTCTTTTAACCAAAGGTATCTCCACCATTTTATTGAAACCAAGTTTCCAAACCATTGATGGATAAACTCATGAGTAATTATTCTATCTATGTTTATATACATTGCCGCTGTAGTACGAGGAGTAAGTAAAAAAGTAGATTCGCTAAAATTGATTCAACCCATGTAATATAACGACTAACCCACTGCTAAAAATTCCTACGTGTAGCTAACAAGACCCCAATTTTCCATGCCACCTGCATCAAAATATGCTTTCGGAATAGCTGCTTGGTCCATTTTATTTAAGGAATAATTTACTTTAAAGTAAGTCTCAAGAGTGGGTAGTATTATTTTTGCCATGTTTAATGCATATTTTTCATAACCCAGATCGACAGCCTCTGGTCGTGCAAGAACTCGATAAAAATTTTGATCTGGTTCCGTCGATAACTTCATTTGAGAAACGATAAATGCTACCAAATATGTCGACATTAATACCGTTTTTTCAAATTCGTCTTCATATAAATTACTATTTGATAACTTTCTAAAAAAAATATTTATAGAATAGCTATAATATATTGTATTGATAAAATGTATCGAAATTATTAATTATTAAGAGAAAACCCGAATGTAATATTTTTTAAAAATCGAAAAAATGTTATTTGCTTTAAAAAATTGTTCAACATCTTAAGAATAATAAAAAATAAATTTTATTACTTTATAAAATCTATTTATCTATTTCTATTCCATTTTCTGTTCTTTATTTTTTTAATTCGGGAATAATTCCCAATGCAATTTCCATGACTGCTACTGTATGTATAGGTATAGGTTAAATATAATTATTTTCTAATAAAATTTTATATGTAAACTATGCAAGATAAATACCCAAAAAATTTAAAAAGACATTTGTAGTTTTTCCGGAATTAATTTTCAAAATTAACATTGATTTTTGCTTGCTCACATTGGGGTAATCCCATAATTTACCCATTTGGGTTTTACATACGTGCTTTGTTAAATATTTTTACTTACTTTGATTTGACCAGTTTAGTATTTGCTAGTGAATGGTAATTTCGGGGCCTGATTATGTGAATATTAAATGTCGATCTAAATGAAGGTTCGTCAAAACATGGAAATGCGGATCTTGCACGAGTAGATTCAAATTTAGTCATTGCAAATTTACTGAAAATTATATAAATTGTCACTAAAGCAAATATAAATATTCTAAAAAATGCACTTACCGTACAGCACCATTTTTGTCGTTATACTCACCATAATAAAATCCATTTTTCTTACCATCCAACTTTCCATAAAACTCTGGGATATGTAAATTATAAGTATTTACCTGCAAGGTGTTTTTCAAAATAATGGTATAAAATTCTTGTTCTTTTGTACCGCTAACACCAGCATCTTTAATATGTATTTTTGCACCATTCATAGTAGTTAAATATATTTTTTCTTTTGTTATAGTTAAATTTAGTTGATGTAGCGTTATATTGATAATTGGTTTTTTGACTCGAATCAAAATCTTTACGTATCCTTTAAACGTTTTTTTATCAAATTCTGGAGATATTCTTAACTTGTAGTGTTGTGGAAGAACATCTTCGGTTAACTGGTAAATTAGATTATCCGAACGTTTCGGTGCAATTTTAGAACGTATATTCGGACTACCGTAAGATACACCCATTAAAAATAATGAAATCATTATTATTATTTTATACAATTTTTCCAACATTCTTCAGAATAGTTATCTTGCTTTTAATACCAATAAATCGACAGATTATCAAGTTGACACTTTAAAATAGGAACTGTCACACTTGCAGTTTAGTATACTTGATTGACCAAATCGCCTGGTAGGAAATAGGAACCTGAATTTTCTGTAGCTTGGTGTACATAACCGATATTGCACTACTTGCGTTTATGTGCAGAGACGTATTTACCTAAGAGCCATGGCCCAAGACGAAAGGCGTCTTTCGCGCTCTGCGTGGGGCGCCTTTTATAATCAGAATAAATAAAAAAAATTAATTTTAGCTTTTTTTAATTAATTTATGAGGCGGCAAACCTTTTGGTCCCAGAACGCCAAATTTTAAAATGCAGACGTCTCTGTTTATGTGTAAACTAATTTGTCTTTTTATTTAAAAAAAACATTTTAATATACAAATATGTGTGAAACTGTATGAAATAAAAGCCAAGATATAATAGGAATTTTATGCCTCAAATTTCCACTAGAACGCATTTGATAAAAATAGTTAGAAATTTCTTTTGCACGTTTCTCTTTCAAAGATACAACTTCTTCAGTTTCTTTAAGATTTTCCTCAAATATGCTGTCTATTTTTCCATGCTTATCAAGTAGAGCTGTAAACTGCAATAGATTTTATTAATTTAAAAAAATGCTTAGTTAGTTTTGACTCTTTACATTCTTAAGTTGTGCTTTAGTTGTAAAATACGATGTAATAGTGGTAAACAGTTTTAAAATGTAGCGATCTTCTAGCCTACAAGATAAGAAGTTATGATATAATATAAATTTGAATCGCCAATGAATACCCACTTGGATTTCAAAAAATGTAAACGTTCACTAAAGTAGTCCATCGAAATTTCAGCACCAACTGATCCGTGTCTACTTACTAATTTCAGAACTTTGAATAGATCGTACGGAGTTGATGAATGTAGAGATGAATCTAAGAAGCTAAAATAAAATCCGTATTATTATTTTTTATCCTACTTTTCATTTTTTGAAAATATTATACCTGCGTATTATTAAGGCATCTTCGGTGCATCCTAACGCATTAAATGCATTAATTTTAAAATCACGGCGGCTATCTGTATGATATCTGTTATATAAATAATTCCAATCGGATTTATTTCCTTTCCGTATAGCATTGCACATTATTTCTTCTTCTAAATCTAACGGCAATGATCCGTTGTGTTCCCTCCACAGTTTAAAAATCCGAAAAGCTTTATTTCTACATTTGAAATAATTAAAATTGCACATCCACTGAACAACTAATTTGCGATGTAACTTATCGATTCTGGTATCTTTTGCTTTAGGAATAACACCTAACCGTTTATAGGAACGTTTCAAAATTTTTATAACGTAATTCTAAAATAATTAATCCGTAATATTACTTAGATACCACAAAATATTGTCCCAATCTTACTTGAAAATGTAGTTCAGCTACTGCACCACGAAGAAGTTTTTCAATATTATAAATATAGCGTATAAAGACATAATGAGTAATATACTCATCATCATTATATAAATATTTACTAATATCTAATGGAATTGAAATTTTTAATTTATCCAAATTCGATAAACTAAACGAATCGTCTATAAGCTGAGCTCTATTTAATACGTGAATGTCACTATGATTTTTCATCAAAGCTTGTATTATTAATTTCCAGTTTTTTAAATCGTAATTAACACGATAATAAACTAAAACATGAAAACCATAGGTTGGCTATAAAAATTCTTAATTTATATTTTACAAGCTTCCTGCTTATTTAATATCAACCAATCGTCAGGTTTTAAATTTTTAATGGTGATTTCTTCATTTGATTTCGATAACCAGTTACTAAATTTTGTGTCTTCAAAATTTGGATTACTTTTTGTAGCATAATTTATTGGAATATGCCAACGTGTTGGTTTTAATTTTTTAATATTGACATAGTGAGACTAAAATTATGAAATTTAATAGTAGTCAAAATTCTTTTTAAAAACTTGTAAATTATTTTTTACTTGTGTTAATTTAACGACGGTGACGTTATTATCGTAGTGTCTCCGAGCATGTACTAAAGGATACCCTTTTTGAGAATCCCACTTGGTCATTATTTTAGCTATAGTTAAATTATTGGGCAACTTGATTGTAGAGCGGTCTAAAGCTTTTTGTAAGTTTCGGTATAAATCAGTGGGAACGGCTGCTTTAAAAGCTCTGTCAAAAAATAGTGTGATTTTTTTTAAAGTTGTTCATTTTTAAAACTCTTAAAATACTCTCACTATTTGAGAACTATTATGTCTTATTTTATTTTTTGAAGTCACTCCGTAACTTACAGCGTTAATAATAACTTCCTTTTTTAACTTTCTGTTATAGATTTATAAGAAATTTTGGGAAATCACTCTTCAACTAGTGGGAGTGTTACATCATTTTATTTCCTAAGACACTTCATAACTTTTATTTAAAGTAAATTTCAATATCGAGCGTAGTTCTAAAGATAATTTCCGAAATTTTCTAATAAGTTCTTTATTTAAATCTGCAATTATGCTACCGAGAGTACTGTGGGAAATCACTCGACAATTCCGGGGAGTGTTATAAAATTCGATTTCTATCATTTTTGTAGCCTTAATAATATATTAATAAATAAATTAATGCAATATGAAACTTGAACGTAACATAAAATGTATAATATAATAATTAATAAAGCTTTACCTGTCTTTGAGGTAATTTGTAAGACCATATCGAAAAATTTCTGGAGTCATAACAGTTTCCAGCATATGAATAACACAAGCACCTGTAAATGATTTTATAAATAAGAGTAATGTAAAAATTTTTAGATTGGTAAAAATTTGACCAATATTTAGAAACAGGTCGAATTTTGTACATAATTTTACTCATTTATGTAAAAAATCAATTACCCTTTTTATATGCAATATCATCAAAAAGTGCTACAATTTCACTAGGTGATCCAGCATCTTGATTCATATCTCGAGTGTTATTAAAACTGTCGCTTTCTAAAACATCCTGTTTTTCTTTTATGATAAATTGTTCCATCGTTCTCAATTCCGGCTTTACCTATTAATTTAACAAAGTAAAACTTGATAGAGGAAATAAATTAAGTTTTGCACTATTTTCTCACCATATCAAGTATTCTACTTTCAAGAAACCTGGCAAATCCTTCTTTTAACCAATTATATCTCCACCATTTTATTGAAACCAAATTTCCAAACCACTGATGAGCGTATTCATGAGTCATTAAAGTATCTATATACATATGAAGGTCGGTTATAGTTTTAGGAGTCACTAAAATAGCTTTTTCTCTAGAAATAATCAAGCAATATACTTTTTGTAAAACTAAGTAAGCAACTAAAATTTCGTACTTGTACATAATTAGGCCCCAATTTTCCATACCACCTGATCTAAAATAAGCATCCGGAATAGCAACTTGATCAATTTTATTTAATGGAAAATTTACATTTAAATAGGTCTCGAAAGTTTTTAGAATTTTCATACTCAGTTGCAAAGCGTATCTTTCGTACTTTTTATTAATAAATTCTGGTCTTGCAACAATTCCATGAAAAATATTCGTCATTTGGCGTGACGTTCTCTTCAGTTGAGATACGACGAATGCTAATAAATATGTTGGCATCGATAAGGTCGTTTCAAATTCATCCTCATAGAAATTATTATTATCGCTTAACTGTCTTTTAAAAAAATATTATATTTCAAGTGGAAAAATTCACAATTAACTGATCAGAAAAACTCGTTATTCTACTTACAATGAATTAATCAATTTAGTATTTGATATTGAACGATAATTCAGTGGTCTGACTATGTAAATCTTAAATTTGGCTCTAAATGAAGGTTCATCAAAACATGGAAATACTTTTCTAGCAGAAGTGGCTTCAAATTGAGTCGTTGCAAATGTACTGAAAATATATACAATACCAGTCCAAAATCCATGCATAAGTCAGAAGAAACAAAATCAAACTTAAAATCAAATCGAACTAAGTCATCATCCAATGATGGCATAGAGAGGTGAAAACTATTGTGCAACTTTTTACACAAGTACCTACATTGTATTCTATTTTACGGAAGAAGTACGTAACTGGAAAATGTATACATTTACCGGTAAATGTGTACAGGTTCCAGGGAAGTTGGTAAGAGTGCGTTGAATAACGTAAAAGACAGCGTTATCTTTACAATTACCAGTAAATGTACACATGTGATACCTTGGTAAAAGTGGAATACTGCGCCAAAAAAAAATGTGTTATTGAACTTATGGGTTTCAAACCAGAAATCTGACTTTTAAAATCTAAGATTTCTGATTTGAAATTCAATAACACATTTTCTTTTTTTGAACACAATCACTGATGTGCAATAAAAAATCAGTATAAAGAGAAATACTCACCACAATGTATCATTTTCATCAGTATATTGTGCATAATAAAGTCCTGTATTTTTTTCACCTTGTTTTCCATAAAATTCAGGAATGGTCAAATAATATGTATCTTCGTTTAATGTATGTGGAAAAGTAATGGTGTAAAATTCTTGTTCTTTTGTACCACTAATGCTAGCATCTTTAATTCTGATAATTAAATTATGGGTAGTTGTTAAAAATATTTTTTCTTTCGTTATATTTAAATCCTTTTGATGTAGCGTTATATTATTAGTTGGTATTTTCACATGAATCAAAATTTTTACAGATCCCGTAAACGTGTAGTTGTTAAAGTGAGGAAATATTCTTAAAGTATAGTTTTCGGGGAAAACATTTTCGCTTAAGTTGTATTGTAAATTATCTTTACGTTTTCGTGCAATAGTTAACTGCATATCAAGACTTTGAGATACATTTACAGATAATGCAATAATTATTATTAATGTAGATATTATCCACATTTTTATGATACTTTAGTTACTTTACAAATAAATTATATTTCTTTTGAAAAATTCTGTTTACCAATATTAAAATGTACAAATCAAACTTTCAATTTGACACTTCGTAATATTAACCATCAAACAATCAGTTTAGGGTACTCGATTAATGGTTAATAATTTTACGCAATTGCAATCACGCAATTACGCCGACAACAAATACGCCGAAGGTAATATGGTCCTGTAGGACCAAAAAATCTCACCCAAAGCCGATGATAGGAAACAAGGGATTTCGGCCTGACTGGGAGCAAATCAAACACAATTGTATGTTGACGTTTCGAATCTTTATGTATTATCCATTTTCAAGACTAAAATGGAGGATATTCGATTGATACGTGGTTTAAGTAGTGTAACTCGATATTAACCATATCAATATTTTAGAAAACCCAAAATATGCCTACACACTTTTTAGAACTAAAATGTTTTTAAGTTTTCCAAAATAAAATACACTGTACAGTCCCTGCTCAATTTATTAGACCCACTTACAAAATTTCAAACTTTGTGGAATTTAGCAAAAAATGGTTGTGTTGGTAATAAAAATACATGTAAATTGAAAGCTTTAGTTTATTATATATATAAAATGAAAAAAAATTGAAAAAATTAAAAAACAATTAAAAATTTCAGTATTTTGTCAGACCCCCCTTTGCAGCGATTCTTCTGGGCATGCTATCAATGCAATTAGAAGCCATTTGCTTTAGATTTTCGTCATGGTTCCAGTGATATATTATCCGAGATTATTGATAGCATGTCCAGAAGAATCGCTGCGCTAATCGCTTAAGAATCATAAATTTGAATATACGGATTTCTACGGTTGGAGCCGCCCTCCGTTCCCACTTTTCATCTCTTCCTATCTTGGCATAACTTTTTTTCTGTATTTCTGGAATGCCCTATCTACTCTCCAGCTTCTTCTAGGTCGTCCTCTCCTCCTCCGTTCCGACGGGATCCATTCCAATACCTTTTGTGACCATCTACTTTTTTCCATTATCTTTTTATGTCCAAACCATATTAGTTGTCGCTTTTCAATTTCTTCCGCTATACCAGTTTCCATATTCATGGTTTTTCTTATAATTTTGTTTCTTATCCTTTTCATTCTGGATCTTCTGCAACTTCTTCTTAAGCAGTCCATTAATAGGTCAGCAATTTTTCTCTATTAATTGCACTCACATCCCACACTTCTGCGCCATACATACTGTAGATTTGTAAATTTTTTTTTGTCTTTTTCCTTATATTTTGTTCCCACAGAACTGAATTTAGTGCTTCTATCGCTTTCCGGCCCTTGTTAATTTGTTCTTTTATTTCGTCATTACTGTTACTTCTTTATTCATTATGTCTCCCAAATATGTATCTAAATTTGGTTACTCCTTTTATAGTATTTGTTTGAAGTAACAGGTCATTGTATTCCTTACTTCCAGCAATCAGATATTCGCACTTATTATTTTAAGTTCATAGTGAGTCCAGCTTTCGTGTACTCTTTATGAAGTTTGCTAATCATATAACTAAGGACTTGTTCATCTTCCGCTATCACAACCTGGTCGTCCACAAAAAAAGAGTGTAAAGTATGTCGCTTCCCACTCTTAGTCCCATACTTCTACACTTCTTCATCCATCCCTGTAAAAATTGGTTCAGATAAATTTTGAATAGAGTCTTAGCCCCTTGATGGTCTCAAACTGGAGCCGGACAATTAAACGCGACCGGTTGAATGCGGTCGTTTAAACGCAGGAACGTTTGAACGCAGGGATGTTTGAACGCGAGGACATTTGAACGCAGGGATGTTTGAATGCAGAAACGTTGGAACGCGAGAAATTAAATGCAATTGGTCGGTTTTGACATGCAACCACGGCAAATCTCGAATCCACCCTAAAATCTAGACTATCGGTTATTTTAAGGACCCTTACGTGGGAGAAGAAGGAGTCAAAAATTACAACAATCGTCCTTACCTAATTTATGGACGCTTCCTTACCAAGTAGTTTGAATTATCTACCCCCCCCCTCCCATTAACAAAATTTAAGTATTACTTTTCAGGTCAGGACTCCGGAGTAATGGTAACTTGCTAACCTGTTTAAACATTCCATATTAATCCATGTAAAACCGTTGGCGTTGTGCAACAACGTCGTTCAAACGTATCTGCATTCAAACGGCCGCGTTCAACCGGCCGAGTTTAAATGCCCTAGAGACCGCCATAAACATATTTTAAACACTGTTTCCAACCTTTATCGCAGCATAAGTAGCTCTACTTATGCCCGATTTCTTCACCTTGAGATAGCTATCGGATAGCTATCCGATACTTACTTACGATCCGACAGCTATCTCAAGGTGAAGTGATCGGGTATTAGAGTTGGTCTTATTTTGAGCTTCCGCATTTCCGTTCTTAGCTGTGATATAGGAACGTTGTCATATGCTTTCTTGAAGTCAATGAAGACTAGGTGTGTTTCCCGACTTTGCTGCATTTATTTTTCCAGGACAATTTTTAAAGTAAACAAGTTGTCAATCGTAGATCTCCAGGCTCTGAACCCTGCTTGATCCTCTGGTTTATCATTTTTAATATCTTCTTACACCAAGTTTCTAAGGATCCGTGCATATATTCTGCCTATAGTTGGCATAACCGCTATACCCCGATAGCTATTTGGGTCATTTTTGGGACCATTTTTATGTATTGCGGTTATATAATGCGGTTTTCCACTCTTTATGGCATCTCCTCTCTATTTAAGCATCTTTCGTATGGAGATCTCAGAATTTTTAGCAGTTTTTGGCCTATTTCTTAAAAATTCTGGGTATATTCCTTCTGATTCCGGTGTTTTCTTTAGCTTAGTAGCCGCTATTGTTTCTTGGACCTTTTCAACTTTCAGATCAACTAGAATGGCTGTCTTCTTTCTTGCAGTATCTTTAGAAAGTGTTGTGCCGATTAGTTTTTTCTGATACCTCCCAAGTTGTTACAGGCTTAATTGTTTTCCAAGCTTCTGAGCTTCGTTCTTTTAAGAACGACGGTAAATACGCCGACAGATCATTACAACAAAGACAATATAATTTATTTTAATCTCTCTGCGAATTTACCATCGGTGAAAGAAATTTTCAACACAACCACATGTATAGATAACCTATGAACGTTAGTTTCCCGCAAAAATTAATACAAAACATTAACAGTAAAATAAATTAATGTGATTTTCATCAAGTAATTCAAAAAAACTGTAGTATACAATAATTACACAAAACAAGATTATTATTATACACAAACAATTATTACCAAGGTGTATACAATAAAAGAAAATATATTAGGAGTTGAATGACATAAAATTCCATCGGACCGGTATTTATCAAAACCTTTTTGGTGACTGTAACTTTGAAGAAATTCAGAAATTTGTTGCCTTCGTTTAAAATTCTTAGATATATTTAGCCGAGCTATTTTGAGAATCTTCAGAAATGGTTTCTCTACCTTTCTATTGTTTTTAAGTAACTCTGTAAACTGGAATACATTTTTTTAATTATAAAAATCATACGGAGGTTTCAGCACTTACTTTGTCAAGTTGTAGTTCGGTTGTTAAAAATGAAGTAATAGTCATCAAAATTTCCGATATACTTTTATTGCCTAATCTATAAATAAAAGAAGATATGATATGAAAACAATTTTTTTTCGTTACGAATACTCACATAGATTGCAAAAGATTAAAATGATCGGTCATGTAGTGCATTGAGACATTTGAACCGACTAATCCTTGTTTACTAATCACCTTTATCACTTTGTTAAGATTATATTCAATAGATGGCCTTAGAGAAGAATCTATGAACCTACAATGAAAGTGTTACATTTTACGTATTTCAATTTCTTAAAAATGTAATTACTGCAGTAATAACGAAACATTTTCAGAACATCCTAGCGATTCAAACACATGCGATCTGAAATCTCCATGATCAAGCTCTTCGTACTTCTCAAATAAATAATTCCAATCTTCATCATTTCCCTGCCGTATAGCATTGCACATTATCTCCTCTTCTAAATCCACCACAAGTGATTTATTAAATTTCCTCCACTGGTCAAAAGTCCTCCAAGCATTAAGTCTGCAGGGGGAATAATTAAATTTGCACATCCAACTTACAACTTTAATGCGATGTAATTTATTAATTCGGGTATCCTTAGGTTGGTGATTAGTACCCAAACGATGATAAGAACTTTTCAAACTTTGTATCACGTAATTCTAGAATCAATCCATAATTGTTATGGTCAAAGAAAAATGTACCCAAACTTACTTGAAAAATTGGTTCAACATTTGTACCGCGAATAATTTTGGCAATGTACTCCATATGACGTAAAAATACAAAATCGGTGATATACTCATCTTCTCGATGTAAATAACTGCCAAGGTCTAATGGAACTGAAAAATCTAGTTTATTCGTCTTCGCCAAATTGAATGAATCGTCTAATATCTGCGCCCTATTCAATAGATGTATACTGCTGAAATTTGCTCTAAGGGCTTTTGCTATTAATTTCCAGTTTCGTGTATCGTAATTTACTCGGTAATAGTCTGGAAACATCAAAAAGCATAAAACATAATAAGGAAGCATAATGTAGGCCTTACACGCTTCCTGTTTATTTAATATCAACCAATCGTCACGTTTTAAGTTTCTAATAGTAATTGTTTCATTTGGTTTCAATAACCAATTGCTGAATCGAGTGTCGTTAAAATTAGGATTACCTTGTGAGGCATAATTTATTGGAATACACCAAGTTGTTGGTAACGAATTGCCACCTTGGGTATCGACGTAATGGGTCTAAAATTAAGAAATTTAGTTGTAATAAAAGTCGATGTAATAAAAGACATATGAATTACTTGTGTTAATTGAACTACGGATACTTTCGATTGGTAGTGTCTTTGAACATATACCAATGGATACCCTTTCTGTGAATCCCAAGTAGTCATTATCTTCCTTATTTTTAAATTTTTGGGTAGCTTTATTTCAGAATTGTCCAGCGATTTTTGTAAATTTCTATATAAATCTATGGGAATGGCTGACCGAAACGCCCTGTAAAAAAATTATCTTTCGGTTATTTGGTATCAAAATCTAACTGAAACTATACATGTCTTGGAGGAAATTCGTAAGGCCAAGTCCAAAAACTTTTGGAGTCATAACAGTTTCTAGCATATGAAGAACAGAAGCAGCTGCAAATGGGATTTACGTATGACATCAAAATCAAAAATCAAAGCCATGGAAAAAATGAATTACCTTTTCTATATGAAATGTCATCGTAAAGCGATCGAATTTCATGTGGTGATCCAGCATCTTGATTCAATTCCCGCGTATTATGAGAACTATCAGTTGCCAAAACTTGTTGTTTTTCTTGTACAATAAAATGTTCCATTCGTCTCCATTCCGGCTTAATCTGTTAATTTAATAAAGAAATTAAAGGTATAAAATTTACAGTAATAATGTAATAATTTACTTGAGCAATTATTTTACTCTCGAGAAATTTGGCAAATCCTTCTTTAAGCCAGAGATACCTCCACCACTTTATTGTAACCAAATTTCCAAACCATTGGTGGGTAAATTCGTGAGTAATTACTGTATCTAAGTACATATGCTGTTTGGTTGTAGTTCGTGGGGTAATTAAAAGACTAGTTTCTCTAAAATTATATCAGGCCCATAGTAAGTTTTAA
This sequence comes from Cantharis rufa, assembly GCA_947369205.1. Lineage (NCBI taxonomy): Eukaryota > Metazoa > Arthropoda > Insecta > Coleoptera > Cantharidae > Cantharis > Cantharis rufa. The sequence goes on from OX376303.1 coordinate 95,725,225, forward strand.
AATTGTAAAACTATAAAAAAGGCCTACTTATACATAACAAGACCCCAATTTTCCGTGGCACCTGATGAAAAAAATTTATCTGGAATAGCAGCTTGGTCCATTTTATTTAATGTATAATTAACTTGAAAGTAAGTTTCAAATGCTTGCAGAATTTGAACACTAAGTGCCAGAGCATGTTTTTCGTAACTTTTATGGACCGCTTCTGGTCGTGCAAGAATTCGATGAAAATTGTTATCTCGGCTTAACGATAATTTCATTTCAGATACAATGTATGCTAGTAAATATGTAGGCATAGATACGGTATCTTCAAATTCATCTTCGTATAAATCACTGCTTAACACCCTTAAAAAAATTCTGTTACTGGCATTCTGGCATTCTGTTACCCGTCCGTGTGCTCAGATATACTCTTGGTTGGTAGAGCTTGGTAGAAATCATGATATCTTTAGATCAGAACTTTGACAGTCGGGAACCTCACACAGCAAAAGGATAATTTATTCCACTTACATTGATTTAACCAATTTAGTATTTGATAGTGAATGATAACTCGAAGGCCTCACTATGTACATCTTAAATTTGGCTCTAAAGGAAGGTTCGTCAAAGCACGGAAATGCAAATCTTGCATACGTCGGTTCGAATTTAGTCGTTGCAAACTTACTGAAAAAACCAAGTGCGTTAATATGCAATTACATTATTGTAAGCCAATAAAAATTAAAATGAAATAACCGTACTTACCGTAATTTAGCATTTTCATCGGTATAGTAAGCATAATAGAAGCCCTTATTATCTTCATTTAGAACTCCATGAAACTCAGAAATGTGCAAATAATATGTCTTTTTGTTTAATATTTCTTGAAAAGTCATGGTGTAAAATTCTTGTGTTTTTGTGCCGCTGGCACCAGCACTTGTAAGGTTTATAACTAAATTATCCATCGTTGTTAAAAATATCTGTTTTTTCTTTATATTTAAATGCTTTTGATGTAGCGTTATATTATTGGTTGGGATTTTCACATGGATCAAAATTTTTACAGAACCTGTAAACGTGTTGTTATTCAAATGAGGATAGATCTTTAATGTATAGTGTTCGGGAAAAACACTCTCGGTTAATTTGTAGTTTAAGCTATCGGAACGTTTTTTTGCAATTTCGCTACGTATCCTTGGACTGCAGTAAGATAAATTCAAAGAAAGTGCAATTATAATAATTATTATTGTTAAAGTAAACATTTTTCGGGATACTTTACATTCATATATTTTGACACTTCGTAATGGAAACCTTCATCAGTTTAGGGTACTTGATTGATCAACCGAGTTTTTTCATTTGTCATCACTTTCATTTAAAATTGGATGTGTTTTTAAACTGTACCGGTTGCTCGAGCAATAATTGCTCGAACCAAAGTCGAGCAGGTTAGAACTGCTTAAGCCTAGTATCCACTTAAGACAGAAAGTCTCGAGACTCCTATATAAACCATGCTAGTAGGTAAGAGAATATAAGAGATACGCCACCAAGCACCCACCAATCTAACTAAAACCTCCGATATTTTACTGACTGTTAAAGCGGGTATTAGTGTTAATTCCTCAACTTTATTTGTAATAGAAAACGCTTAAAAGTTTGTTTCTTTGGTAATTTTTAAATGAGAAATGTTGTTAAGCTCATTATGGTTCTTCATGAGCGAAAAGAAACCCTAAAATAAATTTTATCATTTTTCTGGGGCCGGAAAACGCCAAGTTTATGTTGCGATAAAAATTGGTAAATATTTATAATTGATGAGATTTAATTATTGAAATATTAAATTAATTGAATAAATTGCATTACTTTTTTTCATAAGGGTGAAACAAAATGTTTAAACAATGTGTAAGTAACAAAAAATAAATAAAACTAGACTAAACATTTCAGTTTGTTTTTTTATGTTAGAAATCGTACAGTTACCCAATTTATTCAATTAATTTAACTAGTACTAAATTTAACATAATGAATTATTAAAGCTTGTCAATTACTGAGACGTTGCTCAGAAGATCAGCATTTCCCACATAATTCTCATTTGCTTGGAGATTCTGCCTATCCATTGGAAAAACATATTATAGTTCCTTTTAAAGACAATGGTCATCTGTCAAGAAAGCAAATAAAATTTAATATTGCACATGCTACCACAAGAGTTGTTATAGAAAGAGCTTATGGGATACTAAAAGGACGCTGGAGACGTTTACGGTATCTAGAACTGCACGATACAGATTTATTACCAGATGTCATAATGGCCTCATGTGTTCTACATAACTTTTGTATTAAGCACAGGGATGAATTACCTGATGCAGAAATTGAACAAAATAACGTAGTGCAAGATGAATATCATATTAATAATATTAATATTGAAAATAGAAATGATGGTGTTCAAAAACGAGATTCTATTATGAATTCTTTGTAACACTGTAGTTGTTATATTTAAAAATTAACTAGGTATATAGTTGTATTAAATTGTGTTTATTTACTAGGAGTAGTATTTTTTATTCGCATTTCCAATAAGTCGTTAAATCTTTTTTTTTTCCTAAAGATCCTTTTCATGCTGCTTTTGACTTTGCTCCATGGATTTCTGTAATAAATCGTGCAAATCGTTAGAGCGTTTTCTCTTGCAGGTTTTATTTCTTAGTGATGCAGAAGCATCTGAGTTTGTAAAATCTTCACCAGTTAAATCGGACATACGAATCGACGTATGGGAATATTGTGATCCGATAAGATTCGTACACTGATAAAAAGAAAACATAGAGCGAACTTCGTTTCAGTTGAGTCAAATACTCTACGATTTATTACCGCTGTGCTAACTAGGGCTTGTAAATTAAGCTAACATAAACGACTTATGTAGTGTCACATCTGCACAAAAACGTTATATTTACTAAACATAATATGTTATTCTTTCAAATACATCGTTTTTTTTTACAGAAGTATTTCTGTTATAAGTTCAATATTGTTACACCATCTACTCAAATTTTTAAATAAAGTGCTTTCAAATACAGTGTTCTTGAATCGATTGAAATTTAGTTGACTCAAACGCGAATTGACCAAATACGCGGCGTATATGGGAATAAAATATGATTTTTATCAGTGTATCATTTGCAGAGGTACCTTGCATTTCAACCGTATTCTTCACAATTCGTTGTCCTTTGTGCATAACAAGAGGTGGATCGACTATTGGATTATTTGCCAATATAATCGATCCATGTTTTCAAAATTGGGCCAATTTCTTCTATTTCTCCCAGTTTCGCTATTGTGATCTTTCACACTTTTGTATGTACGAACTAAGCTCTTCCACTTGTTTTGTAGTTGATCCCATGTAAATTTATAGGACACCAAATTCATATCGTCAGCAATTCTAAAAAAATAAAACAAGTATAATAGATATATTATAGTGTTCAATTAATATTTGTTTTCACTTACTTTCTCCAAATATGTTTTTTCATGCTGTTTTTCCTTTCCAGCTCGTCTTTGTTTTCTTCGTACTTATTAATTAAAAATAGTACTACCTCGTGTTGCCATTCTCCACGTTCCCGTCGATTTTCGACTGGTCCTGTAATAAGTGTTTATTATTTATAAAATTGTTATAAATAATTATAATATTTTAAAAGACAAATTATTTTTTATATGTTAAAAGAAATCGATATTATCAAGTTTTCATTTTTCTATTAACATAAAAATAATTTATCTTTTAAAATAATTTTCAAATGTTAATAACTAATCCATTTCAATAATTAAATATATTGAAATGTTATTTTCTAATTCCAAATTTGTAATTACAATTGTAGGGTCATCAAAAACCAAAATCCAAATTATTTCAATTTATTTCCAATAAAATCTTCAATATTAAATGGAAAAATAAACCAAACTGATAACTTGACCATACGCGGACGATATCAAATTATTATACACCTTGACTTTCAATATTTAATATTTTAAACACCATTTAAATTAATTAATAATGTTTCCAATTATCCAATCAATTTTTTTATCTTTTCAAAATCCAAATTAAATTATCAATCCAAAATAATCAGTCTCTGTCCAAATTCAATCCAAAGTTTGTCCAAAATTTAAGACAATTTCCAAATATTAAACAATAAAATAAACCTACGTATAATCAAACGTTTTATTCACAAAATAATTTAAATCTCAAAACCAAAAAATCTCAAAATTATACGGGAGACGACTTTCTCCTCAACCGCTTCAGGCGGCCATTTTTGGCAAAAGCAAACGGTATCAAATTTTTCGTGCCAACTTATAATTTGTTGGAGCGCACACACACAATTCAAAATATTTACCGTTTTACAAATTATTTACAAAATTAAAATTTAATTCCCAAAAATAAAAATATCGTCACTCTCTGCCGCAATACCTCCAATCACCAGCACACCAAATTTTGTCCGGAGATACGATGACATAATGTTCATTTTTGTTTTCTATTGTGGTAGCCTTAACAAAGATATCGGTAGCCCTGGCAAAGATATCTATATGTATCACCCCTACCCTAAATCTATCTATAAAAGTTTTTTTAACAAAATCTAAAATGAAAAAAAATTTTTATTTTTGTACGCCACTGAATTTTTTCCAAAATTTTTATATACGTCACATAATACCGTAAGAAGTCACAAATAAAATTTCTCCAAGATTAGTACAACAAATTTTTTCGGTCATCTAGCGGATTTTTCGAAAATAAATTTTTGTAAATTACTGACTGTCGATTTACTGATTCTGAAAACATTTGCGAAAAAATTTAACAAACAGCCTAAACTTGGTCGCTACCTAGTGGCAGAACCTTTTACTTATAAAGTAACGTTCCGTCAGTCCGTACGACGATATTATAAAATATTTCCCACCGAACCACCTATTTTTGTATTCTAAAATTAATTGTTACAAGCCCTAAACTCAATTCTTATGCTGCACTCGGTATACAAATCAACATTAACCTAATTTTGACACATATGTCACAAAATTATGACGTTTATTAAAATTTTGAATATATTGTTTTATTTTTGCCAGCCATCTGACAAATTCTCACAAAAAATATATAAATTAAGATTTCAGTTAATATTTTCTATAATTTTTCTGACCTGCCCCGCCCTGTTACAATTGGCTCGGTTTGTTTTCTCACCAATACTTATACTTTCAAAGCTCCATCGACACACCAAATTTTAGCTGAATCGGTTAAACATTTCCAGAGATACGACGACATTTTCATTTTTTTTTATTTATTTTATTGTGGTGGCCCTGGTGAAGATTTCTCTGGCAAAACCTTATTTTCACCATTCCAGCCCACGAGGCATACGTCCAATAAGTTTGATTGCAATCGACGCAGAAATGCCGTAGAAAATCGATCGACAAAAACTTTTTTCATGTTTTTGCCAAAAAAGTTAATTTTATTTTTTTCATGTTGCATTACTGATTTCTATCGAAGGATTACATATGCTCTCATATCCTTTAGGATCAATGTACCTACGTACCAAATTTGGGTAAGATCCCTTCAGCATTTCTTGAGTTATTCACTCTTAAAGTTTCAACTTTGACAACTTGTGATTTTTGACAGACGACAGATAGAAGATTAATTTTACCTATTCTGGATAAAGCCTTTTAAGGCCTTTAAAATAACATATCGCAAGACAAAATATTTTTAAAAAATCCCGTATTATTTTCTTGTGGTGGCACTCCTGATTGATAGATCGCGACGAAAACCTTATTTTCACCTTTCCACCGTGAACCCTACCACCATACCAAATTTGGTCGTAATTGGTTGGATGGTTCGGAAGCAAATCGATTGACAAAATTTGACGACAGACAGACCGACAGACAGACCGACAGACAGACCGACAGACAGACCGACACAGAAATTTTTATTTTACTTTTTGCAGATCTTTACGTTTCTGAACACGGTGATCTCGAAAATGCAAAAAAAAAAAGTTAAAAATTTTTTTCGATTACCATACCTCCAATTTTTTTTTTAAATTGATTGGAGGTAAAATAATTAAAATATTCAAATTAGCAAAAAACGGATATACTCAAAAAAAAATATAAAATAATCAAAATTTGAACTTCAAATTCAAAATTCAAAAAAAATGGATTTTGAAACATGACAATATACTTATGCATATAAAAACTTACCTTGAGATGTATTGCTCTCATTTATTCGGAAGAATCCATTTTTAACACGTTTGATCTTTGACTAATTTACTTGACAAAGTTGTAGTGTAACCAAGTTCTGCTCAAATTAAATAATTTCAATGTACGAATTTTAAGTTTTGAAAAATTTGAAATGCGCGCCAAAATTCGATCTGCAATTTTAATTCTCACCCCACACACTTGGCGCTGCAATGTCCCCAAAAAATACGGTGAGTTGGCCATCTATATTATTCTTTCTTATCTATGGCTCAAATGCACCACCTTCCGATCCGGTCCATGAAAACTTGTTTGAGTAATGCGTTCGAGCAGAGTGGGGGAGTTTTAAAACGACCGATGACAGTAGATGGAGTAGTTTAAAAACGCACTGTTTTGTTCGAGTACTCGAACAGCTGCTCGAGTAGTTTAAAAACACCCCCATTATTTAAACAAATTATTCGATTGCTAAAATGTAGTACATGACCGATTCGAAAACATAGTCTGTTTCTGCCCTCCTCCAAGGTGGACCCAAAAAACCAACCGTTTTTCAAGTTTAGGTTCTATTTTATAGATAATCTTCTATAAGGCTGGAGGGTACTCCATACGCTCCAGACCCCCCGGATTGAAAAACCTAGCTTTGTGTGCGTATTGTGTTTATATTGTGTACGGTTATTGAAATTTCATTGGGAATTATTATTTTAATTCTAAAATATTCAGCGATGCAATTTCCATAACGGGTCGGGTACAGTGCGGTTTCTCCGCAGCCGTTTTGACGCAACACCGGTTCGACGCGACGCAAGCACTGTTCGGCGCAGACCCGATTCGGCGCGATTTCAGTTCGGCGCGGGTACGGTTACTATATTTTTAATCTTGTTCTAATTCTAATTTTATAAAAAAAATAGTTATTTAAAAAAATTAATTTTATTAAAGAAATAAATAAAGAAAACAATAATCCTGAAAAACAAATTTCAAAAAAAATTTTAAAAATAGAAAATGTGTTATTAAATTTCAAATCAATAATCTTAGATTTTAAATTGTTAGAAGTTAGATTTTTGGTTTTAAAGGCATAAGCTCAATCACACTTTTTTTGCGCACAATCTGGTGTACTGGAGGGTATTCCATATCCCCCAGACCCCCCGGTTTGAAAAACCTAGCTTTGTGTGCATATTGTATTTATATTGTATACGGTTATTGAAATTTCATTGAGAATTGTTATTTTAATTCGAAAGTAATCACCGATGCAATTTCCATGACTACTACTGCATAGTCGGTTCCACGAGAGCTCGAGTGTGACTCATTGATTATTGCTGTGTGAATTAACGCATAGTATTCGGTTGTCTTTGTCAGACTAAAAAAAACTAATAGAAAAGAGAGCGAATATAAAAAAATATGTCTTCTAACTTTGCCAATGTAAACTGTAGAAACGTACGTCGATTACGTATCGTAGTGTCAGCCGCCAGCGATTCCATGTCAAAACGTCGAAAACAAAAACGTCGAAGTCAAAACGTCGAAAACAAAAACGTCGAAATCGAAAAGGTCGAAAACGTTTATTTTGCCAAATAAACGTCAGGGGACATACGATAAAGTCCTTGATGTTCTCAAAAACCTCATGCCTGGGCTAACTCCTGAGAGCGTCATGACAGATTTTGAAGTCGCTCAGATTAATGCTTTCAGACAGGCACTCGAAGGCATTAATAACAGAAAACTTTTTTCCATTTCAGTCAATGCATACCGAGAGTTATTCAAAGAAACCATATGATTCGAGTACAGTGCGAGAACCGTGAGAACATTCAGTTCTCAGTTAATATTCGAAAGTTGGCTGCTTTGAGTTTTGTCCCCGTCGACGAAGTGATTCCATCTTTTGAGGAACTGATACTAACCGAGTTCTTCATTACCAACGATGAGATACTTGAACCTCTGATAGATTATTTTGAAGATACATGTATCGGCCGCCAGGGCGGGTTAACTAGACGCTCTCCAAAGTTTCCAATTGCACTTTGGAATTGTTATGAAGGTGTCTTCAACGACCTGTCCAAAACAAACAATGCTGTGGAAGGATGGTATTGAGCTTTCAGCTCTTTCTTGAGCTGCAATCACCCTTATCGATGTTTTGAAGAAAGAATGAGGTATGAACGAGTTCAAAATAGAACAATATATTATCGGCCAACAACCACCCCAAGACGTGTGTCTAGACGTTGCGGCTAGAATTAAGTCCATAGTACGATTAGTCCGGTCAATTTAGACATGCACAGTTACAAAAATTCACACTTGGCTGAAAATTGGTAGGATTGTTCAAAACACTATTATAAATGAAATGTAAAAAGTCCTCATCGATCCGACACCTGGAAAAAAATTCACTGGGGGGTCAAAGGTCACAAAAACGGGTTTTTCGCGATTTTCAGCAAAACGGTAAGTTTTTATTCTACTACAAAAAATAACACAAATTTTTAAAAACGATTTGGTCTTGTGATAGGTTATTTTAAACGCCATGAAAAGCTTTATCCAGAATAGGTGAAATTAAATTTCTATCTGTCATCTGTCAAAAATTACAAGCTGTCAAAGTTTAAACTTCAAGAGTGAATAACTCATGAGTGTTGTGCCCATTCATTTTTTCTGATACCTCCCAAGTTAATTCCCGATTTACCAGACGTTCTTACGCCTACAAGTAATTACTTCGACAGATCATCATCATCATCATCATCATCGGCACTCCATTTCATAAGAAATTTCGCCACGTCGTTTGACGTTTTCTCAATCCGATTTTTAGGGTGGATTAATCCCTATTTCTCTTCTGTGAGTCGTGTACCATTTTTTCATTCACAATTCTGTATGCGTCTTTGATTCTTCCACAACCCTTCGCCATATCCGTCTATCCAGGGCTTTCCTCCTCCATTCGTTGATCTGCATGGTGCTCAGGTCATTCTCCACTTCATCCTGCCATCTCATTCTTGGTCTCCCTCTTGGTCTTCCCACGTCTGGTCTCCATTTCATTATGGTTTTGATGGTTCTACTTTCTTGTGCTCTCAGAACGTGTCCCTTCCAACCCAACTTCGACAACCAACTTCGACAGATCATAGACAAGTAATTACGCCGACAGTACATACATATACACCAATGGTAAATTCGCCGACACATAATAATGCCGACGGCTTTTAAGCTGACAGGTAATTACTCTCAGTTAATATTTAATTAATTTTAAAATAAATTAACAGAGAGTAGGACTTGGATTGGTAAATTTTTTAATTTTTATCTTAATATTGAATATTCAACAACTTTAAGGATGTTCTTAAGGAATGGGAAGGGCTCAGAGATCGCCTTATGTTACCTCCGTAATTATTTACTTCTGGCGGCTTCGGAGATGTTTTTAATAAGTGAATGGGCTCAAAGATCCCATATTTTAGCTCCGCTCTTTTAACTTTAGGATGTGATGAAAATTCTAAAGTTAATATACCGTCCGCCGGCATATTTGCTGTCCGCATTATTACTTGTCGGTATAATTATCTGTCGGTGTTTTTACTGTCGTTGCTGTAGGCGTAACTATATAGACCTAAATTTACATAGTAGGCAAAAAATAAATAACATTGCCAATGAAAGATTTTTCAACCATAGCCACATGTATAAATAACCTATAAACGTTAGTTTCCCTCAAAAATTAAATACAAAACATCAGCAGTAAATTAATTTTTTAATTGCTGAAAACTGTAATATGCAATTACACCAAACGAGATTATTATTATAGACAAACAATTATTATCAAGGTGTATACAATAAAAGAAAATATATTAGGAATTGAATGACATAAAATTCCATCGGACCGGTATCTTTCAAAACCTTTTCTGTGACTATAACTTTGAAGGAATTCAGAAATTTGTTGCCTTCGTTTAAAATCCTTAGATATTTTTATCCGAGCGTTTTGGAGAATCATAAGAAATGGTTTTTCTACCTCCCTATTGTTTTTAAGTAACTCTGTAAACTGGAATACGTTTTTTTAATTATAAAAATCATACGGAGGTTTCAGCACTTACTTTGTCAAGTTGTAGTTCGGTTGTTAAAAATGAAGTAATAGTTATCAAAATTTCCGAAATACTTTTATTGCCTAATCTATAAATAAAATACGATATGATATGAAAACAATTTTTTTTCGTTACGAATACTCACATAGATTGCAAAAGATTAAAATGTTCGGTCATGTAGTGCATTGAGACATTTGAACCGACTAATCCTTGTTTACTAATCACCTTTATCACTTTGTTAAGATTATATTCAATAGATGGCCTTAGAGAGGAATCTATGAACCTACAATGAAAGTGTTACATCTTACGTATTTCAATTTCTTAAAAATGTAATTACTGCAGTAATAACGAAACATTTTCAGAACATCCTAGCGATTCAAACACATGCGATCTGAAATCTCCATGATCAAGCTCTTCGTACTTCTCAAATAAATAATTCCAATCTTCATCATTTCCCTGTCGTATAGCATTGCACATTATATCCTCTTCTAAATCCACCACAAGTGATTTATTAAATTTCCTCCATTGGTAAAAAGTTCTCCAAGCATTATGTCTGCAGAGGGAATAATTAAATTTGCACATCCAACTTACAACTTTTATGCGATGTAATTTATCAATTCGAGTATCCCTAGGTTGGTGATTAGTACCCAAACGATGATAAGAACTTTTCAAACTTTGTATCACGAAATTCTAAAATCAATCCATAATTGTTATGGTCAAAGAAAAATGTACACAAACTTACTTGAAAAATTGGTTCAACATTTGTACCGCGAATAATTTTTGCAATGTATTCCATATGACGTAAAAATACATAATCGGTGATATACTCATCTTCTCGTTGTAAATAACTGCCAAGGTCTAATGGAATTGAAAAATCTAGTTTATTCGTCTTCGCCAAATTGAATGAATCGTCTAATATCTGCGCCCTATTCAATAGATGTATGCTGCTGAAATTTGATCTAAGGGCTATTGCTATTAATTTCCAGTTTCTTGTATCGTAATTTACTCGGTAATAGTCTGGAAACATCAAAAAGCATAAAACATAATATCGAAACATAATGTAGGCCTTACACGCTTCCTGTTTGTTTAATATCAACCAATCGTTACGTTTTAAGTTTCCAATAGTAATTGTTTCATTTGGTTTCAATAACCAATTACTGAATCGAGTGTCGTTAAAATTAGGATTACTTTGTGAGGCATAATTTATTGGAATATACCAAGTTGTTGGTAACGAATTTACATCTTGGGTATCGACGTAACGAGTCTAAAATTAAGGAATTTAGTTGTAATAGAAGTCAATGTAATAAAAGGCATATGAATTACTTGTGTTAATTGAACTACGGATACGTTCGATTCGTAGTGTCTTTGAACATATACCAATGGATACCCCTTCTGTGAATCCCAAGTAGTCATTATGCTACTTATGTTTAAATTTTCTGGTAGCTTTATTGCAGAATTGTCTAGAGATTTTTGTAAATTTCTATATAAATCTGTGGGAATGGCTGACCGAAACGCCCTGTCAAAAAATTATCTTTTGGTTATTTGGTATCAAATTCTAACTGAAACTATACATGTCTTGGAGAAAATTCGTAAGGCCAAGTCCAAAAACTTTTGGAGTCATAACAGTTTCTAGCATGTGAAGAACACAAGCAGCTGCAAATGGGATTTGCATATAACATCAAAATCAAAAATAAAAGCCATGGAAAAAATGAATTACCTTTTCTATATGAAATGTCATCATAAAGCCTTCGAATTTCATATGGTGATCCAGCATCTTGATTCAATTCTCGCGTATAATGAGAACTATCAGTTACCATAACTTGTTGTTTTTCTTGTACAATAAAGTGTTCCATTCGTCTCCATTCCGGCTTAATCTATCAATTTAATAAAGAAATTAAAAGTATAAAATTTACAATAATATGGTATTCTTACTTGATTAATTATTTTACTCTCGAAAAAACTGGCAAATCCTTCTTTAAGCCAGAGATACCTCCACCACTTTATTGTAACCAAATTTCCAAACCATTGATGAGTAAATTCGTGAGTAATTACTGTATCTAAGGACATATGCTGTTTGGTTGTAGTTCGTGGGGTAATTAAAAGATTAATTTCTCTAAAATTATATCAGGCCCATAATAAGTTTTAAAATTGTAAAACTATAAAAAAGTCTTACTTATACATAATAAGACCCCAACTTTCTGTGGCACCTGATGGAAAAAATTTATTTGGAATAGCAGCTTGGTCCATTTTATTTAATGTATAATTAACTTGAAGGTAAGTTTCAAAAGCTTGCAGAATTTGAATACTAAGTGCCAGAGCATGTTTTTCGTAACTTTTACGGACCGCTTCTGGTCGTGCAAGAATTCGATGAAAATTGTTATCTCGGCTTAACGATAATTTCATTTCAGATACAATGTATGCTAGTAAATATGTAGGCATAGATACGGTATCTTCAAATTCATCTTCGTATAAATCACTGCTTAACATCCTTAAAAAAAATTCTGTTACTGGCATTCTGGCATTCTGTTACCCGTCCGTGTGCTCAGATATACTCTTGGCTGGTAGAGCTTGGTAGAAATCATGGATAATTTAATTCACTTACATTGATTTAACCAATTTAGTATTTGATAGTGAATGATAACTCGAAGGCCTCACTATGTACATCTTAAATTTGGCTCTAAAGGAAGGTTCGTCAAAGCACGGAAATGCAAATCTTGCATTCGTCGATTCAAATTTAGTCGTTGCAAACTTACTGAAAACACCAAGTGCGTTAATATGCAATTACATTATTGTATGCCAATAAAAATTAAAATGAAATAACCGTACTTACCGTAATTTAGCATTTTCATCGGTATAGTAAGCATAATAAAAGCCCTTCTTATCTTCATTTAGAACTCCATAAAACTCAGGAATGTGCAAATAATACGTCTCTTTGTTTAATATTTCTTGAAAAGTCATGGTGTAAAATTCTTGTTCTTTTGTGCCGCTGGCACCAGCACTTGTAAGGTTTATAACTAAATTATCCATTGTTGTTAAAAATATCTGCTTTTTATTTATATTTAAATACTTTTGATGTAGCGTTATATTATTGGTTGGAATTTTCACATGGATCAAAATTTTTACAGAACCTGTAAATGTGTTGTTATTCAAATGAGGACACATCTTTAATGTATAGTGTTCGGGAAAAACACTCTCGGTTAATTTGTAGTTTAAGTTATCGGAACGTTTTTTTGCAATTTCGCTACGTATCCTCGGACTGCAGTAATATAAATTCAAAGAAAGTGCAATTATAATAATTATTATTGTTGAAGTAAACATTTTTCGGTATACTTTTCATTCATATATTTTGACCACAATTTTGACACTTCGTAATGGCTACCTTCATCGGTTTAGGGTACTTGATTGATCAATCGAGTTTTTTCAATTGTCATCACTTTCATTTAAGATTATTTAAACAAATTATTCGATTGCTAAAAAGTAGTAGATGAAGCACTTCTTCCACATGCATGGAAAATCTAGCTTTTGAACTGCAGATAGGCGGGGTGTATTAATAAAAAGGTAAAAATATTCATAGTGTAGTACACTTTGTATTTAGTAATAATTTTTGCAAACCTATTTCAATAAAATATTTGAAAATTTTTATTCGAAAATGACAACACATGGCAAAGTTAAGAAAGGGGTTGTTACCCCTTTGAATATCATTTTTGGAAAAAATCCAAAAACATGTAACTTAGAGTTTTCTCTCCTCTATAACATATATTTTTTTCGAAAAAATTTGAAGACGTTAAGGATGCTTTATGCAGGTTTTAAAAATATTAAGTGATCGCTTCGAAAAAATTATATTTGTTATAATACGAGTAGTTATTAGTTATAAAATGAAGTATTTTACTGTTAGTTTCATTCAAATCTAAAACCTCCTGTATATAAAAATTCAAAAAATTCATTTTTCGCCCTATTTTTAAATTGCGATTACACCCCTTAAACCCGCGTGTTTAGCAGCTAAAAAAAATAGAGGTCTCTTATTTTTTGATGATCTAAACTGAAATCAAAACTATTTATTCACTCAATTCAAAAAATCTCAAATTTGACACGTAAAATACTCAAAAATTACCGGAGACCTTTTGCTCCTTTTGATCCAACGGCATAAATGCCACGTCTTTTCCTAGCATTTCTATCTTGGGTTAATTATTTATTATTATAAAGAACAAAAAGTAATCAAATATACAATGAGTGATCTATATAAAATACAGCTGCTAATTCCCAGTCTTCGCCTTAGATTTATTTGTACAGCTATTTCCTGATTTGCCTGACATCAACAGAATACGATCATTGCCAGTACATATTATTAAATATTTATTTATAGTACAGGTTCTAAAAGTGCACATTTCTTCATTATCGTCTAATTATTTGGAAACCTGCAAATATAAATTTATTTCCGTAATCATGGTCCAGTCAAAATTAAAAATTTCAATATTATTACAATTAATTAATTATATTTCTATAATTTTTATTAAAAAAACTAATATACAATTACGTATGTCCACATTTTTTATGGATAAACAATTACAATAATTACGAAGCTGTATAAAATTAAAATAAATATGTTAGGAAGTCCATGACATAAATTTCCATCAGACCGACCTTGGTCGGGATTATAACTGTCAAAAAATTTTAAAATTTGTTTTCTATGGTTTTTTTGCTTAGATATAAGTATTCGAGCACTGTCAAAAGCCAACTCCCAGCGCCAGTCTGAACTTATATTTGTTGGAATCAGTTCTCTAAACTGAAATAAATTTTTTTATTAAAAAAATCGGATTTAGTATTGAGCACTTACTTCGTCAAGTTCTGCTTCCGTTGTAAATTTTTGAATAATAACAATGAAAAGAAGTTCAATAATCCTAGATGGAAACCTATAATAACAAAATAAAACGGTAAGCCAATGGAAAGCAACACAATATTATTATACGAACAATATTATTGATATCAAAAGTATAAAAAAATTAAAATATTAAAATACTCCGCAAGTCACATATATTAAAAGTACAGTCAGTGGGAGTAAAAAGGTAGTACATTGTTAATTAATTATTATGCCCTTGCCCCACGGTCAAATTTTTCATCAGCATTTAGATTAAAACTAGAGCTGGGAATTTCGAATGTTGAAATATTCAAACTTGCAATAAAGGCTGCAACTTGCAAATTTCAGTGTATGTACATTTGAATGCATTTTATTAAATATTATTATTAGTCAAATTTGAATTTAGTGCGCCCTTAAAAGAGTATATCTGAACACACGGACCGGTAACACAAAGTAAATGTAAAATTTAAATTTTTAAATGCCGTTTTCTCGAAAACTAATGGATAATCCTCCTCGAATTTTTTTAAATACGAAAAAAATTGTCCTCTTTCCAATAGTTTATAGGAAAAAGTTCAATTCGTGGGAACGATTACGTGACAGTAACCCTCTTATTAACAGCGTCGTATCTTCAAGAATACTCACTGGGCTTCCAAATCTTTGAAATTCTCAATAATGTAGTGCTTTGAGACATTCAAACCAACTGATCCTTGATTGCTAATTATACCCACCAGTTCAGAAAAAAAATAGTTTTTTGGTGAATTTAGAGCAGAATCCATGAATCTACAATTAAAGTATTATATTATATAATATAATATATTTTGTATTTTTTTCAAAAAATTTAATAATTACTTCTTTAATATCGCAACATTTTCGGTACATGCTAACCAATTAATATTTATCTTCCCGAATTGGTAATCACTAGCCGATTCATACTTCTCAAATAAATAATTCCAATCGTCTTCATTTCCATATCTCATAGCATTGCACATTACGTCATCTTCTATATCCACCTCAAATGATTTATTATTTTTTCTCCATTGGTCAAAAATCTTCCAATAGTTAGCTCTACACTGAGAATAATTAAATTTGCACATCCAACGAGCAACTTCAACGCGATGTAATTTATCAATTAGAGTATCGGTAGATCCGTGATTATTACCCAATCGTCGATAAGAACGTTTCAAACTTTCCGTAATATATATCTATAATTAATCCATACTTGTTTATATTCAAAAGAAAATTTACTCAAACTTACTTGAAAACTTCGTTCAACTTTTGAACGTCGAATAATTTTTGTGATATGATCAATATTACGTAGAAATACAGTATGGATAATATAGTCATCCTCTTCGTATAAATAAGTACAAATTTCTAATGGAATTGAAAAATCTATTTTGTTCATTTTTGCCAAACTAAACGAATCGTCTATTATCTGCACTCTATTCAATAAATGTATGCTTCTATAATTTTCTTTAAGCGCCTTTGCTATTAATTTCCAATTTTTTACATCGTAATTTACACGATAATAGACTGAAAAATATTTTCAAAATAGAATTTTTGTGAAAAAAAAATTTTAGGCATTACACGCTTGTTGTTTATTTAATATCAACCAATCGTCATATTTTAAATTGTTAATGGTAATTGTTTCGTTTGGTTTCAGCAACCAATTACTGCATCGAGTGTCATTAAAATTGGAATTACTTTTCGAGGCATAATTTATTGGAATATACCAAGTGGTTGAATTCGCTGTATCAATCTTCTGGATATAAAGAGACTATAATTAAGAAATTTATTAGTACTGATAATCATTTTTACAACATTACAAATTACTTGTGTTAATTTAATAACTTGTTGGTTTTTATCGTAATCTCTCTCAACATATACCAATGGATACCCTGTCTGTGTGACCCACGTGGTCATTATTTTTTCTATGCTTAAATTTTGAGGAAGCTTAACTGCAAAGTTGTCCAAAGATTTTTGGAAGTTCCGATATAAATCTGTTGGGATGGCTGCTTGAAACGCCCTGTTAAGATACTTAAAATTAACTTGATTGAATAGTTCTTTAATCCAGTCAAGACTAAACATAGACTTGCAATTTGATGGAAGCCGCCAACATTAAGAGGACCAAACCCTTTAGAATTTTCTAAAAACCGATATTTTATTATCTTATATTCCGAAAGTATAATATATTAAAAGTATACTGGTAAAAGGCAAAATTGAAATAATAAATATTTACGGAGTTATCGTAAATAGTCGAGAACGCCTCGAAATCGAAAAAAAAATTGTTTATTTGTATCAGATCAATAAAAAAGAATTGATAAATGCAGCACTTTTCGATGCCACGAACAAGACGCCTAAAAGAACACTCTACAGAACTTCCATTTTGTTAAAAAATATTTAAAAAAATTTTTTTGTATACTACTTTAATACTATAACAAAATTATGTTGAAACTTTAAAATAATGTGATTATTTTTTCACCTGTAAAAAAATTCCCAAAAAATGACATATTTCCGGGCGTCTTTGTTTGGTTTGGTCCCCTTAATAATGATGTTGTTAATCAGAATGTCGATGATGTCGAAGCACCGGTTGAACAAAGCAACTAATTTAGCAAATCTCAACAAAAAAATATTTAGTGCTGGGCTTACATTAATTGTTTAAAGGTTTGAATCAGAAGTTCAAATATATCGTGTAACAACTCTAGTTTAATAGCAAATTTTGCTGACAGAAAAAGTACATAATTTGAAATTGTATACATTTACCGGTAAATGTTTATAGGTTCCACGGGAACCTACGAATGTGTTGAATAATATAAAAGCAGCGTTATCTTGCAATTACCGGTAAATGTAGACATGTGAACATGTACCTTGATAAAAGTGAGTCCAAAAATGCAATTTTTTGAAAACATTGAAAACATGAAAACAATACTAAAAATAAATAACTTAAATATTATCGAAATGTTACAGTAGCAATTTCAGCGAAACAAAATAATTAATTCAAAACTGAAATATTTATTTTTCTAATATCCAAGTTAGTATTGTGAATTATAATTTTAATTGTATTTTAAAACTAACTTGTTGTAAAGTTTCAATATACCTTTCCCAACATCACTTGGTGCATGTGCAGATTATCCTAATTCTATTGTGAAAAGTACATTGTAAGTACAAATAGCCATAAGCGTTGACATACAGTGGCTCCAACAATTATTAATACACCTCTATGTTAACCATGTAAATTGCACATTTTGAAACCGTTTCTTGACATAAAAAACTCGCTTTTACAGCAAAACTTTTCAGATATTTTTTATTGCAAATTTTAATCTCTTTAGTTTTGTTTCTATACATTTTTTTATTTTCTTTCGCCGTTTACGAGTTACAGCGACTTGAAGAAAACTCTGTAAAAAACTCCCATAAGAGCAATGTTAATTTTATTAACTTTTTTACTTAGTTTTCTTAAAGTCTCTGTAACTCGTAAACGGCGAAAGAAAATAGAAAAATGTATAGAAATAAAACTGAAGAGATTAAAATTTTCAATAAAAAATATCTGAAAAGTTTTGCTGTAAAAGCGAGTTTTATATGTCAAAAAACGGTTTCAAAATGTGCAATTTACATGGTTAACATAGAGGTGTTTTAATAATTGTTGGAGCCACTGTAAGTGTAGGGGAATGTTGTCAAGGTTGGCCCGTAGTCTAAGTTGGCTCACTGTTATTTTCAGTGTAGACCACTGGTGTCACCTACATGCGAGGATGGCAAAACTTCCCTCAATGACATCGAACTTTGTGTGCCATTACTGATTTCATAGTGTCAAATTGAAGTGTGTGAAGCGGCTTAACAAAGAGAAAAAAGGTTTTCCGGCAGCAGTAAACAGGGAATCAAAACTTGAAACAAAAACATGAATTCGTTAAGGTAAGCATCTAAAATGTGTTATGTGGATCTCTTTCATAAATTAATCACGAAGAAATTTCAATTTCATAACCTGTTCGATTGTGGTGTGACGCAATGCGGCCACGATACTTAACGTCAAGATTGGCCCATTTTTGTAATCAGGGTTATCCCACTGTGATTATGTGCGTTAAGGCACGTGCTCAATCAAAAAAAAAACAAAAAGATGAAGGTAGTGGCCACTATCAGTGTTGATATAAGCCGACGTCGACCGATATCAGCCGATGGTGTACCGATTTTTTTTCTATCCGGGTTATAGCAACGTTGCGTCAGCTTTTATACCAAGAAAAGTTAATAAAATAAAATTGAACGAATATAAAATAAAATGAAAAATTATGCCCTGTCGCTGTTTTTATTTTATTTTTAATTTAACAGTATATTTCTTTGGCGATTAATACGTCAGTACAGCAATTTGACGGACGTTGGTCGATCCATCAGAGCTATCAAGTTGGGGAACAAATCAGGGAGATTTGCGGCACAGTTGTACAACCTGCCACAAACTACTCTGCGACGATATTTAGAGAAAGTGTCAACTGAATACGAGAACAACTCCAGGAAACCAGAAAACAGCTCAGTACATACACTGCACGTGCCGTGAAGCAAGTCAGTACACTGCAACAAAACATAAATAAAATTGAATTACTGGGTATATGTGTCTTGTAGGCGTTTTCTGCCGAAGATGATAAAGCGTTGGTTGGCTATGCAAAACAATGCTGTGACCATTAATGGGCTAATTTGCCAAGAAAATCCAAACTGTGAAACTAACGAAATGAGTGGGCGTGATTGATATTACGGGTTTATTCGGCACCACCAACACCTCACAGTACGCACACCCGAGAAGATAAGCTTACATCGTGTAAAATCGTTTTATATTACCTGCTATAAAACTGCGAGTTTCATTGCATGTTGAGACAGTCGAAACACGAGAATAAATTGCAGATCAACGTGACTGTTGGTCAGAAACTAATTGGTTTCTTCCCTAGGACAGAAACCGTCAAGTTTCTTACTTGACTTACTTACTCAGTTTTTGATTTCATTTTAAACCTGTCAGAATTGTATTTATTTATATTTATTTATATTTAGATTTGGGGTGATTTTTATCCTCACCCTGGTCTGAAATCGTTTTGTTTTGTTGGAATTAGTTGATATAGGTTTTTAGGTTGTTGAAGGTTGTCTTTATTCAATAGATATTTTTATACATATAGTAAATTTTGTTTGATTGGTAATTCGGATTAACGGATTGAGATTAACGGATTAACTGACTTAAATCCAGATCACTACATTACCCCCTTCCTAGTGAGATTGTCCGGGTATAATACATTAGATCGAACGATGTACTGTTATCAGTGGTATTATTTTGTTGTCGTTGTCGCTGATGGACCGTGTTGTTGTCGTCGCTGATGGACCGTGTTGCTTGTAGTCGCTGATGGACCGTGTTGTTGTCGTCGCTGATGGACTGTGTTGATTGAAGTCGCTGATGGACCGTGTTGTTGTCGTTGCTGATGGACTGTGTTGATTGAAGTCGCTGATGGACCGTGTTGTTGTCGTCGCTGATGGACTGTGTTGATTGAAGTCGCTGATGGACTGTGTTGATGTTCAGAGTCAATGACCCGTATGTGTTGTTCCTAGTAATTTAGAAAGGTTTTTAAATAGGTTGGATTCAAATTGACGTCCTTGATCGATTGTAATTCTTAATGGTACGCCAAATCTCGCTATCCAATTATTTATAAATGCTTTTGCAACTCTTTCAGCAGTGTACGTCGTATTCAGGCAGGTGTATTCTTTTTAGTTTTAATGCTGTTTTGGAGTCGTCTAAATAAATTTTCAGTTCTTTTGGAATTTTTTGATTTTGATTATTTTTCGTCTTTTAGAACTTTGATTTCCTCATTTTCGCTAACACTGGCTGCTGCAATGTTACCGGGATGTGTGTTTTTGCTAATTTTGTCAGCGATTTTTGCCATATCATCTAATTCCTTATCTTCGAAAGCTGTGATAATGTTTCTAATGTTTTCAGGAAGTCGTCCGCTCCATAGTGCTCGTAACAATTTAGATGGAGTGCGATCACCGATTTCTTCTTGTTGTAATAGTTGTTTCAGTTTATGTTCGTCGGATTTTGAGAGTCTGTTTATCAATTCTTTTTTTAGTGTTTCGTTTTTTTTCGTCCGTTGGTGGGTTTAAAATAACATCTGCAACTTCGGAGGCGAATTCTTCAGTCAAGTTGCTTGCTACGTGGAAGAATTTGGTTTCGTCGTTATTAATCCTAGCTAGTTGGAACTGCATTTCCAGTTGTCTAAACCATAACGCGGGCTGTTTTTTCCAACACGTGGAATTTTAATGCCTATGCGTTCTAACTGCGGTGTTGCTTGATTGTTGCTATGAGTATCATTCATTGTTCTTTTTTGTCGGGGTCACCAATGTTGGAATTAGTTGATATAGGTTTTTAGGTTGTTGAAGGTTGTCTTTATTCAATAGATATTTTTATACATATAGTAAATTTTGTTTGATTGGTAATTCGGATTAACGGATTGAGATTAACGGATTAACTGACTTAAATCCAGATCACTACAGTTTCATCCCTAGCCAAACAATATACTATTTCCAAAGCTTGCTCATTGCTGTTTTTCCGCAATCTGGATTTGGTTTTATCGTAGCATCCATTTCAAGCAGTGGATATCTGGATTATGAATGAAACGGGTTTTTCAACGGTGCCAACGAAGGTTTGAAAGGCGATTTCGGTGCAAAGCATGAGAAGAATAGGTCAAATTGCAGCTCAAGAACGAGAGAGTATGGTCACTATAACTCTAGCAGTCAATGCTGAGGGAATTTATAACCCATTTTTTTTTATTACCTCGCCAAATCATACAGTTTACGTTTCAGGAAAATGCATCTCCTGGGGCTATTGGCTTCGCCGATAGATCTGGGTGAATGCAGCAAGCATACATTTCGTGAAATATATGGAGTTCTTCGTCGATAGAACGAAAGCCTCGAAGCAGACACCAAAATTGTTGCTGATCGACAATCGGCGCCTCCCATCTTTCTGTCGAGGCATTGGATTTGGCTGTTGAAAATGGTGTCACTTTACTCTCATTTCCGCCATACTGCAGCCATCGCTTATAGCCATCCCACATCTTAGACACATCCCAAGCTTAGTCCGATCTACACTGGACTTGGCGCTGACACCACAAAACATCAAAGCTGGATTTCTCGTTACGGGAATTGCCCCGTACAGTCCCGACATTTTGCTGTTATGGAGAGGCTGTTATGGAGGCCGAAGTCAACAACGAGGAATTACAGCGACGTGTAATTTTTTACACGCATATGAAGAAGAAGCGAGGTGCATTGAACCTTCGACATCCATGTCTCGTGCGTCAATCCTTTCTTCGATTTTGATCTCAATCGGACCTCCGCAGGCTGCTACATCAGCAAAAAAATCGAATCGAGGACGACGACCCATGACCAGCACAATTCTGACTTCACCAGAGAGCCTTTCCATATTGCGCGTGAAGCAACAAAACACCAGTTATATGAGATCGCCCATCCAAAAAAGTGCAGAAAAGGTCCTCTTCAGATGAAGATAAAGTCTTTTGCAAAATCTATTTGAAAGCAATGCTCGTCACTTGAACCGCAAAAACTCCATTGGATGCATCGAATGCAAAAAAAGTGCATCTTACAGGCACCAAGATGACGAGAAGTTATTTTATTTACCAAAAAAAACTGCGATTCTGAATAATGTCTCATTCAGAAGTTCTGCTAAATCGAATTTAAATAAATCAATTTTGGCTTTTTATTTCATTCAGTTAATTTTTTTTAGGTCATTTTCGAACATATCAGCATGAATTTTGTCGTTTCCGAAGGGTGGGCCAACCTAGACAACATGGGCATTGTGTTTTTTTTTTATTGCCCATATAAGTTTTCTATTCTTTACCCAATCAATTTGGAATGCCTCGAGAAACTATTCTTATTCCTAGACCTTTCTGAAACATGAAAGTTATGGGCAAAAGTCAAAAAGGTGGCCAATCCTGACGATATTCCCCTACATTTACCGGAAAATGTGCACTTTTACCGGTATACGAGCCTTCATTGAAAAATTTAATAATGTGATTTGGGAATTTTGTATTCTTTGTAGAAATTTAACTTTTTAAATTTGCAATAAATTTGTATTTGGTGGTTTTCCCGCCGGCTAGTTAAGGTGGTAGTGGTGAGCGGTAAAAATCAGACATTTTGCCAAAAATGGTTGCAGGTATCCGCAAGTGATATTTTTGTCTTTTTGGATTTGATTAAGATTTGTATCTGTATAATTTGAATTCTCGAAATAACAGCTGTTGCTACGATACGGTCTATATTCCAGTAATTTCTGGAATACAGAAATTTATACCGTATCGTAGCAACAGCTATTATTTCAAGAATTGATCTTGAATCGCGGATCAATCCATTACTATTATGTCCGTACTAATAGTCACGGATCAATCCGAGGCTCAAAATAATCATAGAAAAGCCTATTTCTATTATATTCAATTTGGTATATATTGCAATATAATATAAATAGGCTAGGTAATCCGGCACTATATTATAATGTATTATTAGGAATACGATAAAGGCATATACCTGTCCTTAAGGTAATTTGTAATGCCAAGTTTAAAAATGTTTTGAGTCATAACAGTTTCAATCATATGAATAACACAGCCAGCTGTAAAGAATATTACCGTAAGTTGTGGAAAGACAAAACTATCTGAAATACTATACCTTTTTCATATGAAATGCGATCATATAAGTGTGAAATTTCATTTGGTTTTCCAGCATCCTGATTCATATTTCGATTCAAATTCAAACTGTCTTGTTCCAAAATATCATGTTTCTCTACCGCAACGTATTGTTCCATCAGTCTCCATTCCGGCTTAACCTTATAATTAATGTAACAAGAAAATGTTTAATAGAGTGAATAAGTGGCACTTATTAATTCTTACTATATCAAGTATTCTACTCTCAAGAAACTGAGCAAATCCTTCCTTTAACCAAAGATATCTCCACCATTTTACTGTGACTAAATTTCCAAACCACTGATGAACAAGTTCGTGAGCAATTACTGCAGATAATTTCAATTGCTTTTTCATTGTAGTTCGAGGAGTTATTAAAAAAGAACTTTCTCTAAAATTTATATCGGGCAATTTGTTTTTAGTATAATAATGTAAAAATTATAAAAATCCTACGAATATTTAATAAGTCCCCAATTTTCCATGCCACTTGCTGGAAAGTGTTCATCTGGAACAAGAGCTTGATCCACTTTATTTAACGTGTAATTTATATTAAAGTAAGTTTCGCAAGTTTGCAGAAGTTTGACGCTGAGTTTCAAAGAACTTTTTTCGTAACCTTTATTGAGCACTTCTGGCCGAGCAATAATTCGAAAAAAATTGCTATCTGGGCTTGTTGATATTTTCATTTCAGATACAGTGAATGCTACTAAATATGTCGACATAGATACCGTGTCTTCAAATTCATCTTCGTATAAACTATTGTTCAGCTTTCTTTAACAAAAATTAAAAAACAGATTAACAAATTCATTTTGAATTTTTATTCTCCCCCCCCCCCTGAAATTTCATCTATGACTACTTCCGTAACTTTTCGAATCGAGACGCTTCAATAGTAAAACTTAAATATTTCGATAAAAAATTCACGATTTAGTAGTTATTTTACTTACAATGATTTTATTAATTTCATATTTGATTCTGAATGGTAATTGGGTGGCCTGGTTATGTAAATTTTAAATTTGGCTCTAAAGAAAGGTTCATCAAAGCACGGAAATACAAATCTGGCAGCCGTAGATTCAAAAAAAGTTGTCGCAAATTCACTAAAAAGTGTGCAAGTGCTTTAGTATACAATTAAATAATGGAAAAATAAAAAAAAATACTCACCGTAGTTTACCATTTGCTTCAGTATAGTGTGCATAATGAAATCCCTTCTGAGTCTCAAGTAGAGGTCCATAATACTCAGGAATGTGTAAATAATATGTATTTTCGTTTAATATTTCTTGAAAAGTAATAGTGTAAAATTCTTGTTCTATTGTACCGCTTTCACCAGCATCTTTAATGTTTATAACTAAATCGTCCCTTGTTGTTAAATATATTTTTTCCTTCGTTATATTTAAATACTTGTTATGCAACGTTATATTACTGGTTGGTATTTTTACGTGGATCAAAATTTTTACAGATCCTATAAACGATTTGTTATTAAATTGGGTAGTTATCTTCAAAGTATAGTGTTCTGGAAAGACATTTTCGGTTAACTTGTAGTTTAAGTTATCGGTACGTTCTTTTGCAATTTTGTCAAATATCCTTGGACTACCATAAGATAAAACTATGGGTAATGAAATAATTATCAGTAATAAATTAAATATTCTTTGTGACATTTTTCAAAGCGGTTATTTAGATATTTCCAAAATTTTTAATTTAAGTTTATTCAGTAAATCAAGTTAATTCCAAATTCCAAATTCAAAAATTTAATGACGTAATCGCATTTACAACTTTGACACATCAAAATAGCAACTGCTGGGCAACCAGTTTAGAATACTTAATTGATGGTCATTTAAATCTTCATACATCACATAACATGGACCTTGAAGAAAATACTCCAAAAAACCTCTTATCAAAATTTAAGTAACCGCACGTAACCCAAGCTGGAATGACCACTTTGTCAGAAAATTAGTGCTCTTTTGTTGCTAATTTGTTGCCGTATTTCCGATTTTGTTGCTTCACCCGCTTTGCCGGAAGAGATGGCGCTGCCAGCTTGAGATCAAGCTAGCAAAACCACGATTGGTAATTTATGAACGGAGTATTGGAAAAATATTTCATAAATACCATAATCTGTTGCTATTTTGTTGCTCTTGAATAGTAAAAATCCCGTGGCCTAATCATCAACCCTTACTCCAAAACCACCTCCAATACCATCCAAGTACCAAAGAGAACAGGTAAATCCTATGATTCCTTCAAGTTGCAACGGACGATTTTTGCTCACCGACACACTTTCGCGAAATATGTCTCTCATAAGATGTTATCATCGCACCCCTACCCTAAAAACCTACCTCCCATGCCTCCTCGGTGCAAAATAAAACGGCTAGACCGGTAAGGGTTTTTTAAATCATAGCTAAAGAATTACTCAAATTGTAAGCTTGGCAATTTTTACGTACAACCCCTTCTCATATTTGTTGCTCAATAAATAATAATAGTAGTCCCAGAATTTGTTGCTACGCGATTTCGACCCGAACACCCTCCCTGAATTTGTTGCTCCACGAATTTGGCATGAATAAACTTTCCCAAATTTGTTGCTACGCGATATCGACCTGGACACCTCTCCCTGAATTTGCTGCTCCACGAATTTGGCAATCTGCATTGCATTTTTTCCATTACTGCATTTGGAATTTCAAGGTGTTCCACATCAACCCAGACACACCCTGAGATAAGTGACGTCATAGATTAGGACTTCACGGGACTTTTGATACTTCAAGAGTAATTCACCCCTTAGAGAAAATAAACACACAGTGAAATGTTGGTTCGAACTTTAATTATATTAATTTATTTTTTCACGTTTGAAAAACATTACTTTCGCGTTTGCTGTAAAATTGTCGTTAATTTTTTTCCCGCTGTCGCGCAGATCGTCATAGTGCAGCCATACAACGTCACTTCGTTTGACGACAGCTGTGTAGTAGCCAATATCATCCCCTGATCTTTGTGTTTTGATTGATAGTCCTGCATAATGGACGAAACCGAAAACGAATGGTAACAAATCATAGGACATTATAAAGTAAGCAATTTGAGTCAAATTAAAAAATCGATTCACCTCAACTTTTTTCCTCGCATTCTGTGAACCAAGATTGGTAAATTCACCAAATTTCAGCCAAATAGCAAGTACCATTCACAAGAGACAGACGCGATATCCAATTTGTAGGACATTTTTGTTCGCATTTTTATCGTATTTTTAGCGTCACAATGAAAATTTAAAAAATACATTTCCCATATGAAAAACTCTCAGCTTTTCGAATCCATTTTTATTGATCATCAACTCTGCTAAAACCACTTCAAAAACACATTTTTTTACCAAAAAAAAACAGCGATTTCTCTCTCTGCTCAATGTTTCACCATTCTTTTGAATTTTTATTCTGAAAGCTGAAATTTTTTAAAGTAATAAACCCAAATTTTCATAGTGGGACGGCTACGTGATCGCAGTTAGCTACAATTAATTGATGAAGATAATTGTATTTACCGCTTTAAATATCATCGTACTTAAATCGTACCTCATGCGCGCCAAGTGGCCGTCCCACCTTGATTATTTGGGCATCTTACTGCAAAAATCTCAACATTCAAAATAAAAATTTAAATAAAAGATGAGAAAACAATGAGCAGAAGGAGATATTGCTGTTTTTGGCAAAACGCGTGTTTTTAAGGCGGTTTTAGAAGGATTGATGAAAAATAAAAAATAGGGCAACAAATTCAGGAAGGGGTGTTCAGGTCGATATCGCGTAGCAACAAATTCGAGGAGATTCATTCATGTCAAATTCGTGAAGCAACAATTCAGGGAGGAGTGTTCATGTAAAATTCGTGGAGCAGCAAATTCGGGGAGAGGTGTTCAGGTCGAAATCCCGTAGCCAGTGCCTATTTTCGGTTCTAGTAGGCCCTAGGCCCATACATATACCTTCTGGGGCCCCCTCGTATGATTAGGAAATTATTATTTTTATTGAAATAGAAAATTAGAAAAATAGCGGCGTATGCGAAAAACTTGGTGTCACAAATTCACAAAAATTATAATATTAATTTAACTCGAAATTCATTTATACGAGGTGTCCCCGTGACGGTGGAGAACCTTTGAGGTGGTGATAAAGAACACTTTTCCAAGACAAATTTTAAAATAAATTTTTTGTGTAAGTCCAAACCCTTGGGGGTACCTCACTTTAAAGCAATTTTTGAATTTCTGATTTAAAACGGCCATAGCTCCCATATTATTGATTTTTTAAGTTTAATGAATTAGAAAATTTTTAAAGATCATTCGCTTATCTATAAAATAGGTTATAACTCCTTACGTCTAGAATCAACGGATTTCGAGTTATAAATTAAATTAAGAAAAAAAAAATTTTTTTTTAATTCAGGCTTTATTATTTTTACTTTTCTTGCAAACCCCGTATCTCTTAAACAAAACGTCTTAAAAAAAACTAATGACCCAAACCAGATAGGAAATTTAATGGGCTACAACTTTGGTCAAATGAAATTTTTTGGGAAACCAACCGTTTTCACATAAATTTTGAAAATAGTGAACAAGGTGTAGGTGAAAAAATAATAAATTCACAAAATTTATTTTAATAAATTTTCAAAATGGCCTCCCTCACTTTCAACACACAGGCGTGCTCTTTTCAAAAGGCGTTGCACGGTATTATTTATAATGGTACTTCTTTCGGTAAGTTCTGTTCCATCTATCTGTATTCTTTCGCATTTAATTTATTTTTTTTTACCTACACTTGGTTCATTATTTTCAGAATTTCTGAGAAAACGGTAGGTCTTCCAAAATAAATTATTTGACCAAAGTTGTAGCCCGTTAAATTTCCTATCCGGTTTGGGCCATCAGTTTTGTACTTACAACGTTTCGTTTAAAAGATACGGGGTTCGCAAGAAAAGTAAAAAAAATAAAACCTGAATTTTTTTAAGCATTTCTTCCTTTAATTTAATTTATTACTCGAAATCCGTTGATTCTAGACAATAAGGGGTCATAACCTAGTTTGTAGATAAAGGAATGATCTTTAAACAAGTTTTAATCCATTAAGCTTAAAAAATCAATAATATAGGAGCTATGGCCGTTTGAAATCAGAAATTCAAAAATTTGCTTTAAAGAGTAAAGGGTTTGGACTTGGAACAAAGTTTTATTTGAAAATTTGCCTTAGAAAAGTGTCCATTATCACCACCTCAAAGGTTCTCCAGGGTCACGAAAACACCCTGTATATCTATTAATTAATTTCAAATTTTCGATATTGGTAACTGAAAGATATACCATATCCGATAGATATACCGATACCATCATATCATAACATGCAGGAACGTTCAACTAGAGAGCTTAGTTGTAAAATTAAAATTATGTTTAAAAAATGTTTCTCGCGCTATTTGGGCCTTGGGCTCTTTACGGTCACGCGGGGTCTTCCGCGATGCGGAGTAAGGCAAAATTGTACTGATGTAACAAATTGAAGATAATAAAAATTATTTTTTTATTCATTAATTAAACAGGGCTGTTACTCATAACGATTTGAACGCAAATCTTGAAAAACATACAGTTTTGTAAAAAAGAAAAATAGTTATTTTTGGC
Source organism: Cantharis rufa (assembly GCA_947369205.1). Classification (NCBI taxonomy): domain Eukaryota; kingdom Metazoa; phylum Arthropoda; class Insecta; order Coleoptera; family Cantharidae; genus Cantharis; species Cantharis rufa. Next base: position 95,754,493 of record OX376303.1, read on the forward strand.
ATAAGTGTTAAAAATGCATATTTATTCAATCCCATTTACTTAGAGAACCTACCGATATAAATTTATTATAGCAATAAGTCAAGTCAAAATTAAAACTAATTAATTTGATTTCTTTAATTTTTATTAAAACGATAATACATAATCACACATAATGACAAAAATTATAGACAAATTACAAAAATTATTAAGCCGTATGAAAGAAAAGAAAATATGTTAGGAATTACTTGACATAAATTTCCATCAGACCGACTTTGATCGCGATCACTTGGTGGATTATAACTTTGAAAATATTTAGAAATTTGTCGGATACGTTTTTGTTTCTCAGGTAATGTATTTCTTTCAAACACATCAAGCAGTAACTTTATATGGAAATTTTTAGTTACATCTTCTGGAAGTAATTTCTTCAACTGAAATACATTTTTTCATTAAAAAACAGATTTAGTTTTGAGCACTTACTTCGACAAGCTGTTTTTGGGATGTAAAATTTGGAATGATGATATTCAAAAACTGTGCAAGGTATATAGAATCACCCCTACAATACAAAATATAAGATAAGATATATTTTAAAACAAAAACTGCTATTTCCAACACTCCACTTCGTTCTTTTCATGATGATTTTTTGATTTCATCAATCAACATCATTTTGCATTTCATCAATCAACATAAACCAATAGCGGAAAAATTTGTAAAATTATAAAATATTTTTTATTAAACTTATATTAAAACAAACCAATTTACGTTTTTATTTTTTTCTCGATCCTTATTCACTCTTTACTACACTTACTCACTCTTACTTCTTCTTACTCTCACTAACTTCTACTACTTCCTCTTACTCATTGTTCTCTGTCCCTGCTCTTCTTCTCTTCCTTCTCACTCTAATTTCTCAAAACAGAATACTCTGAATATTGGAATATAGATTCCGTAACATTTCTATCCTTAACATTTTTTCTCTGCTCGAGTCATCATCAAATATTTTCAAATGTAGACTATTGGAAAGAGGACAATTTAGATAGGGATTAAACCACGAGCATTCTGTTGCCGGTCCGTGTGCTCAGATATACCACCCTGAATTTTTTTTTAAATACTTAGAAAATTGTCCCCTCTCCAATAGTTTATAAGAAAAAGTTCAATTCGTGGGATCAATTACGTGACAGTTCTCCATATAATTATAGTTCTCTTATTAAAAACAGTATTGTGTCGTTATTAATACTCACGTGGATAATAAAGAATTCAAATTTTTAATCACGTAATTATGTGAGAAATTTGCACCAACGGATCCCATATTACTAATTATACGCAATATAGTTGGTAGAGTAAACTTTTTTGACGTTAGAGAAGAATTTACTAATCTAGAATGAAGTATTACGTTATGTAGTATCAAAATTTCTAATTTCTTCGAATTATTCTTACTGCAGTAATATCGAATCATTTTCGGTACATGCTAACCATCTAAAAAGTACACCTCTATAGTTGTCATCATCGGTCGATTTAAACTTCTCATATAAATAATTCCAATCGTCTTCACTCCCATGTCGTATCGCATTGCACATTATGTCACTTTCTAAATCCACCTCAAGTGATTTATTATTTTTTCTCCACTGGTCAAAACTCTTCCAAGTGTTAGCTCTACACTGAGAATAATTAAATTTGCACATCCACCTGACAACTTCTATGCGATGTAATTTATCAATTAGAGTATCCGTAGATCTGTGATTATTGCCCAAACGACGATAAGAACGTTTCAAACTTTGTATAACATAATTCTGTAATTAATTTATATTTTTTATATTCAACTGAAAATTTACCCAAACTTACTTGAAACTTTTGTTCAACATTTGTGAGACGAATATATTTTTCGTAAACATGAGCAATATTACGTAGAAATACAGTATGGACAATATAGTAGTCCTCTTGATGTAAATAACTGCTAATTTCCAATGAAATTGATAAATCTATTTTCCCCAGTTTTGCCAAATTAAATGAATCGTCTATTACCTGCGCTCTATTTAATACGTGTATGCTCTTATAATTTTCTTTAAGTGCTTTGGCTATTAATTTCCAATTTTCTACATCGTAATTTACACGATAATAGTCTGGAAATATAAAAAACGATAGCATTTCATGATAAGAAAACCTCATTTAGATTTTACATGCTTCCTGTTTATTTAATATCAACCAATCATCACGTTTTAAATTGCTAATGGTAATTGTTCCGTTTGGTTTCAATAACCAATTACTGAATCGGGTGTCGTTAAAATTTGGATTGCCTTTTGAGGCATAATTTATTGGAATATACCAATTTAATGATTTTGATTCGTTGTCTTCGACTTCGACATGACGAGACTAAAATTAAGAAATTTAATTGAATTAAAAATCCAGGTAACAACATTATACCTGTGTTAATTTAACAACTTCTTGGCTTTCCTCGTAATCTCTCTGAACATATACCAATGGATACCCTTTTTGTGAATCCCACGTAGACATTATGTCTGCTATTTTTAAATTTTGGGGAAGCTTTATTGCAGAGCTGTCCAAAGCTTTTTGTAAGTTCCGATATAAATCGGTTGGAACGGCTGATTTAAACGCCCTGTTAAGAAATTTCATATTTTTATCTTTTAGTTATCGGTTACTTAAAGTAATACTGAATAATTCTTAACGTTCAGCAACGTTGTTCCCTGAACATCAACAGTTCACGGAACAGACAATGGACCTCCCCCAGGGATCAGAAAGAGAAGCCCATCCACTTAACCTCTTTACCGGCGGATAATACCGGCGGATAAAGCCCCAGAACCAGATTGTATACCAGGAATCGTAGTAAAAGAAACGGTGGCCCAAGCCGGAGAGTCTTTCCTTGGACTGTTTAATAACTCTGGCAAAGGGAGATTTCCCGGCCAGGTGGAAAATAGCCAGGTTACTACTCATCCGGAAGGGCATGAAACCAGCCGAAAACCCGACGTCCTACAGGCCGATCTGCCCCCTGGATCATGTCGCCAAATTATTCGAAAAACTTATCTTAAACCGTTTACAGAGAGAGATCGACGTTGGCGAAGGCCTCTCTGATAATCAATGTGGCTTCCGCGTTGGAAGATTTACAATCTGAGCCTTAAAACAAATTGTGGAGGCGGTCAGAGAGGCTAAGAGCGGCACACTGCACACCAGAATGTACGCCATATTTATCACCCTAGACGTGCGAAATGCCTTCAGCAGCGCAGGGTGGAAGCACATACTGGCGGCGCTGAGGGAGCTAAATATATCACCTGAGACCTTCAACGTCTTGGTCAGCTACCTCAATGAGAGATGATTACATCTGGGCCTGCAGGATGCAGAGTGTTGGTGTGCGGAAGAAGATGGGAGCCCTTGGTCGATCTGAAACTCAATGGTGACAAGATCACTCTCAAGAAGGACTGGGAGTGGTTGTAGACAAATACCTGAGTTTCACGCCACACATCCGGGCGGTATCAGCCAAGGCGCTAAAAATAACATCATCACTCGCCCGCCTTACGCCGAACATCGGAGGGCCGAAAACAACAAAGAGAATACTCTTAGCGTCAATAACACAGTCGATACTGTTGTACGCAGCACCGGTGTGGTATCTTGCGGTGGACCCCGCTAGATACGGAACCAAAGGTAACCGGAAACAACTACAGTGTAGTGTGCGGCTACCGTACGATATCCGCGGTCGCCTCTCTGTTTCTTGCTTCCTTGCCTCCTATGGACTTACTGGCGCGCGATAGAGTTGGGAAGTTTGAGGGGCACGCAGCTGACGCGAGTGTGACGATAGCGGAGTGGCAGTCCAGATGGAGTGCATCTGAGAGTGGTAGGTGGACGTACCGGCTCATTCCGGACATTAGAGAATTGGTCAGTAGAAGCCACGGAGAGTTGATATATCATCTCACGCAGATGCTCTCCGGCCACGGCTGCTTCAACGCTTACCTGCACCATTTCCACATAATCACACAGGACACTTTCTGGTATTGTGCAGAGCCCGACAACGCAGAACATACATTTGTCGTGTGCTGGCGATGGGAAAGGCAGAGGCAGCTCCTTTCTCTGGAACTAGGGGAACTCCTTACCCCCGATAACATCATTCAGCATATGCTAACAGATGAAAGAAGCTGGAAGAGGTTTGCAAATTTCATTCAAGCGATCCTCTTGGTTAAAGAACTGGCCGGAAGACAAGAGGAGGCCGAAGCCAGTTTGCCAATCTGAAGTCCTCCGATGGAGATATGAAGGAGCAGGGCTGCGGTCAGCAGGCTGCTAACTCGACAGCCACCTCAAGGTTACCCGAAGTAATGCCGAAAGGCAAATTCAGGTCCCTCGAGGAGGGGGATGAGTTTAGTGAGTGAAACCTCACACTCCGGATTAGATTAATCTGGAGTCTTTATCAAGATTCTCATCTCCCGACTCAAATGCTTTACACTTTTTTGCGTACAATCTCTGGTGTACTGGAGGGCATTTCATACGCCCCAGACCTCCCGGTTTGAAAAACCTAGCTTTGTGTGCGTATCGTTTATATTGTGTAGGGTTATTGAAATTTCAATTGGAATGGAATTGTTATTTTAATTCGAAAATATTCAGCGATGCAATTTCCATGACTTCTACTGTTTACTGTACCTCTCTAGTCCAATGGTAAGTGGTATATATTTAATAAAAAAATGTAATCAATGTGAAAATTTCAGTTTATTTTGCAAGCCATCACACTAAATACGAGAGGGGTTACACTGGAAATATTTAGTGTACAAGCAAAGGGAAATCTGAGAAAATCCACAAAAATCTTACGAACTCGAAGAAATTATTAGGAAGTTTAGGGAAATCTTATGGCCTATTCCCACGGTCAATATTTTCATCATTTTCATTCTCTATTTTCTGAGCTCTCTGGCCATTGGGCCCTAGGCACGTGACTAATAGTAAAATAGGCCCTGGTCCCACGGTAAAAACGAGTTTTTATCATTGATAAAAATATTGACCGCGTGAACAGGTCATTAGAAAGCTACAAGAAATCTTAGGACAACATTTTTTTTGCTTCTTCCAGTTTTTCTTAAAGCAATTCAGAAGAAAATTCGGGGAAATTTTTAAAAAATAAAAATTTGATTTACGACTCGCTCCTCGCATAAATGTAATAAAACTATACCTGTCTTGGAGGTAATTCGTAAGACCACGTCTAAAAATGTTTGGAGTCATAATAGTTTCAAACATGTGAACGACACAAGCAGCTGTAAATAATAATTATTACCTTAAATTGTGCAAAGTGAAAACTGAATTTAAAAAATTACCTTTTTCATATGAAATGTGATCGTATAAATTAGTAATTTCATGTCGCGTTCCCGCATCTTGATTCATATCTCGACTGTAAGAATATAAATCTTTTTGTAAAACGTCATGCTTTTCTATCGCAACGAATTTTTCCATCAGCTTCCATTCCGGCTTAATCTAATAATTTTACAAAAAAGGATTTAAAGGAACGAATAAATGATACTTGTATATTTTTACTATATCGAGTATTCTACTCTGAAAAAACTGAGAAAAGCCTTCCTTTAACCAAAGATATCTCCACCATTCCATTGTAACCAAATTTCCAAACCACTGATGAGCAAGTTCGTGAGCAATTACTAACGCTAATTCTATTTGCCTTTGGGTTGAAGTTTTAGGAGTTATTAAAAAAAAACTTTCTCTAAAATTATATCAGGCAAAATGTTTCTAGAATATAAAAAACGTTATAAAAACATCATACCTATATGTAATAAAACCCCAATTTTCCATGCCATTTGCTGCAAAACATTCATCTAGAACAAGAGCTTGATCCATTTTTTTTAACGTAAAATTTACATTCAAGTAAGTTTCGAGAGCTTTCAGAATTTCGACACTGAGTTTCAAAGAACTTTTTTCATAACCTTTATTGAGCACTTCTGGCCGAGCAATAATTCGAAAAATGTTGCTATCTGGGCTTGTTGATATTTTCATGTCAGATACAGTGAATGCTACTAAATATGTCGACATAGATACCGTGTCTTCAAATTCATCTTCGTATAAACTATTATTTAGCTTTCTTTAACAAAAATTATTGATTAATAATTTGGAAGTCAATATACGTAGCTATAATTATAATAATTTCAAAAATTTGCAACAATTAACTGTTACATAAAATTTAATTCAAATTTTAGAAGTTTTATTATAACGTTATCCCATCTTCTGTAATTCGTACTTATGCTACTTACATAGATTTGATCAATTTAGTATTTGATAATGAATGGTAATTCTGAGGCCTGACTATGTAAATCTTAAATTTGGCTTTAAAGGAAGGTTCGTCAAAGCAAGGAAATGCTAATCTTGCACCAAGAAATTCAAAAAAGGTCACCGCAAATACACTAAAAAGTGCAAGTGTTTTAATATACAATTAAAAACTAGAAATTGAAATAAAATACCAGCATAAAAAAGAATACTCACTGTAATTTACCTTTTGGATCAGTATAGTGTGCTTTATGAAATCCCATGGGCAATTGATTTATATTTCCGTAAAACTCTGGAATGTGCAAATAATATGTAGTTTCGTTTAATATTTCTGGGAAAGTAATGGTGTAAAATTCTTGATCTTCCGTGCCACTTGTACCAGCATCTTTAATGTTAATAACTAAATCATACTTTGTTGTTAAATATATTTTTTCTTTCGTTATATTTAAATCCTTTTGATGCAGCGTTATATTATTGGTTGGTATTTTGACATGGACCAAAATTTTTACATATCCTGTAAAAGTACTGTTATTAAATCGAGGAGATATCTTTAATGTGTAGTGTTCGGGAAAAACACTTTTGGGTAACTGGTAGTTCACATCATCTGAACGTTTTTTTGCAATATCATTATGTTTCCTTGGACTGCCGTAAGATAAATTCAAAAATAGTGCACATATTACTATTGTTATGATAAACACTCTATTAAACATGTTTCACGATACCTATGAACATTAATTAAATTAAATAAGTTCAGCAGATTTCTAACTTTGACACTTTGTAGTGGCAACTGTTAATCAACCATTTTAGAGTACTTGATTCTTGATTGAATAATATATAAGTAGAACCGAATAGAACTGAAAAATGAGAAAATTATAAATTAATATAAAAAAAAATTATAAATGAAATTTAAGAAGTCCTCATCAATCCGATACCTGGAAAAAAATTTATTCGAGGTCAAAGGTAAAAAAATGGGTTTTTCGCGATTTTCAGCAAAATGGTAAGTTTCATCATAAAATTAGCTCCGACAAAACTTTTAGATCATGTAATTATCTATAAAAATTATATCAATAAAACCCCAATAAAAGGTTGGGGTAAAAATTGTTGAAAAAATAGTCGAAAATTTGACCATTTAGTTAAACAGCCTAGTTCATTTTTGATTTTATACTTTTTCATAATTTTATAGATTTATCCTACCCGTCAACATGCACATAATCAAAAAAAAATTTGTTTATTTGTATCAGATCAATAGAAAAGAAATGGTAAATGCAGCACTTTTCGATACCACGCACAAGACGCCTGAAAGAACGCTCTACAGAACTGCCATTTTGTTAAAAAATATTTAAAAAAGATTTTTTTTCTATATTTAATACTATAACAAAATGATGTTAAAACTTCAAAATGATGTGATTATTTTTTCACCTGTAAAAAATTCCCAAAGAATGACTTATTTCCGGGCGTCTAAAGGGTTTGGTCCCCTTAATTAACCGTTTGGGCGTCATTGGGAACCACGATGGCCCGAGTGGTTAGAAAACCATTTCAAGTAATTTTCTGAAGAATCTACCGATTTGAAAAAAAGTCTTACTGTGATATTGCAATCTCGTCCTGCAAATGCTGAAAAATAAATATTTAAAAAAAATCATAATCCACCTTATAAAAATCAAAGACGAAACTATTAATCGAGTTAAATTTATTAAATAACAATGTAATTAAAATACAAGCATAAAAATTTAAAAACACATTGCAAATAAATATTTTGACTGGTGGCCTTTAGAAAGCCACATTCTTTAATGGTAAACATACACATTTTCTCTTTTATACACCAATCGCTTCTTACATAAATAAGAAAACTATAAATTAAAGTGTCAATCGTAGGTACTTAATATTTTAATATCATAGTGTCAGTAGCCATATGTAATAGTAAACCAATAGTTAGATATTAGTAAATAATAGAAAAATATATAAAACTGGTCCCTTTAAAACCAATCATAATTCAGAAACTCTCTCTGTAAATAAAAATTTAAGATTTCAAAAATATGGCAACTATATAAAATTTTACGTACATCGATACAAAAAATAAACAAAAGAAAAATAAAATAAGATTCTAAATCCAATTATAATAATTAGGTGAGAAATTTAGTGCATTACACACCTCCTTTAGCATTACATTATCGTAGAGCAAAACTGGCTTATTTGCAATACGTTAATATAAGGCCGCCTTTCGCTTTTATGTAACATATAAAAATATGCACAATTTATAAATTAAAACCTAGCTAAATTGTCAGTCAATATTAGAATGGAATATATTAATCAGTATTAATATCTAAAGTCTAAAAGGTTCTTTTGTCGTCGATTTCTTAATTTGTCCCTTCATTGTGTCCGACGCTCCAGATGACCTTCTTAAAAGTTTTGAACTTGCCGTAGGTACACCTGATGGAACGGGCGTGTTAGATCCGGACGGTGTTCTCGTCCTAACAAACAGTTTGGGTAATTACAAATTTGCCAACATACACAAGCGATAATACACAATTTTAACAAAAACTCAAAATTGTTTAATTACCTGGATGTTCTTAATATTGAGGCATTAGTAGTAGTTGTCGGCGTCTTGAATAGTTGCCTAGTTAAAAACACGCACACAAATTAATAGTTAGTCAATACATTACTAAACATAAAATGAGCGGAGTAGGGGCGAAGTGAAGAAAAAATTCGAAGTTTCTACTGAAGGTAAAAAAAAACTGCTCAAGAAGTAAGATAAACTTCAGTGAAATATGTACATGCACAACGAAAAAATGTAATCGTATTTCGTTAAGTAAACAAAAGCATGCACAATTTTAAACAGGTTGGTGTCGCCGGAGTGTCATCCCCACTATGAATATTTTAATCAAATTGATGTCAATCGTTTTGCTTATTCTGGTTGTTTCAAAAATGGCAAGAATGAAAGCACAAACAATAAATTAACATCAACTTCACATAAAACACACAATGGGGTCTGGTAGCACAGACCTATTTTAAACTTGAAAACAATCGTGCAAACAATGCTGAATTACCTAGAAGTAACAGGTATTCTTGATTTACTTCCCAAAGATTTTGAGCTAATTGGTAAAAATTAATAGTTAGTTTCACTCTCAAACAAAATGTAAATTTTTGTTAATAAAACGAAATGAAAAACAATTACACATGCATAAGAAATGTTAATTTACCCAGAAGAAAGAGATACAGAGCATGAACTGGAAGTTGAAGGTGACTCCAAATCACTATCACCTACACCCGTATATACAGGGATGCGAGACCTACCCCACACCAGAAAAAGAATATAAGACACTACTTAAAAATTCGTATTTTATTTTTTTGAAATTCGTGAATTAATTTAGACAGTAGCGGACCCAAGGAATTTATATAGGTGTGTTTAAACTTGAAACTTTAAAATTGGAATGAATTTTTGGATCCGCTACTGATGTGAAGATGGAAAACGTATGGCGATATAAATGCAAATAATGTCAATTACCTCGGCGTAGTAGCAGTTAATAATGCTGGTATGCTTGATGCTCGGGGTATGCCGGATGATCTACTAAGTTACAACATTATTAGATTAGTATGATGCTTGTGTGAGTTTGTTATGTTAATGAATTTCAATCACTATATAATCCATTCATTACTTCATTGCTTGCAACAATCAAACTAACTGAAATATTGTTTTTTTTTTCTCAATGTTAAAAAAAATATCTTACTTTCCAGCAGGACTAGTTGGAGTCATCATACCGGTAGGCGTTCTTGGTCGCGATAAAGATAAACCATTTGATGCGGTCGTCGTCTTTTTAGTTGATAAACTTGACGGAATGCTACCTGTTCTAAACGATATTGGGGTGCGACGAGTTGGAATTCTTGATGGCGTTGAATCGTCTTCAAAAATACAAGTTATAACATGAACAAACACATCATGTAGAAAAGTATTACCTGTACTATCAAGAGATAAATTAGAACCGTGTCTTGATGGAGGTTTACTACTTGGTCGACTTCCGGTTCGTGATGCAGGTCTGGAACTGGGTCTCGAACCTCCTGGCGTGATCGAAGATCTGTAGGAAGGTTTGCGAGGAGTGCGGAGAGATGGTCCTTCTGTGTCTGATAGCGATTCAGGCGTACCAGCCGACAGTGACGATTTCGACGCTCTGGTAACACCTCCAGAACTCATGGGTACAGATCTTACGGATCGCTCGCGTACCTGTTACCACATAAAACAACCAGTAGGTAATATTTCTTTTTTGGAATACAATTTAAACTTATAAAATGTTGTGTAGTCTATTATAGTACTACCAATATTTGTGATAAGGATGCACAATACAAAATTTTGGTTTCATTATGGTGAAAATTCAAAACAAACCGAAAAATTCTAAATACAGTTTATGAAACTCAAAAATTGAAAACATGGCTAGAGCAATTTAAATTCTACGTTGGCTCATTGAAGGTTCCGACCATCGCATGTGCCAGCGCAGATTTATAAATCCTGCCTTCACCCAAAAAACTACTTTTTCAAATCTCAAAAGTATTGTGCATGACAAATTACATTTTAGTTAATACGGTACAGCATTGTCAAAACTACCACAAAATACGCAAGAAACCTTACCACTTACCAACTCTTACCTTATTTAACGAGACCACCGACGTTATGTGTATCTTGGTTTAAAATTTGAAATAATTTAATAATTTGAACATTTTGAATGAACGTTTAAAGCAAAATTTGAACTAAACGTACAAGCAATTGAGCTCTAACTATTACATTACCTTATCGGCGTGATACCTACCATGGGAACTTGAGACAGGTACAATAGTCTATGATGATCTGGCATTGGACCAATCACAGCAACTGAATCAAGCAATCAAAATACATAGTACCGTAAAAATACATTCTAGTATTATTTTGGTACTGCAATCATTCAGGGATTTTTTTGTAACGTAAGAGAAAAATTGAAGTGATCATGGAAATGGTGTGTAACAAATGCAAAATAAACTCGATAACTCAATCTCAAGCACATGCACAAAATAACTACCTACACGTAAAGCTAAAAATGTTATCGTTTGACAAAAATAAACTTTCGTTATGATTGTAAAGCGATCAACTGTTTACAAAAATAAAAACAACACAGAAAAACTCCACCACACAAAAGTGTAAATTAGAAAACAGAAAGTGTGTCATTACCCAGTGGCAAGTATTTGGATTGGCGTGTGTCATGTGCACTGTAGGGCTCGAAGTGGAACCCACATGCATTGGATAGGCGTTGCCAACTTCCCCTTTGGCTCGTAGTTGTTCAAATATAGGCATCAATTCAGCCATGTGTTCTTCAGCTAAACACGATACGCCGTCATAACAAAAAATTTAAAAAAAACCAAAACACCTTAATTTGTTTGTTTAATTGTAACAAAAGACGTGAGTAAGAATGAAAACTAGAAATAAGCTTTCCTAGGTGTAAAATGAATCATGATAACTTCTAGTGCAATAAAATTTTAAATTAAAAAAAAACCCTGACTGTTACTGTATAATAGTAAAAGTCAATTTATTATTATTCACCTAACAAAGTTTATAAATAACAAATAAAACATTTTACTTTATGTTACAATTATTATAATTCAAAGAAGGAAGTAAAGAATAAAGCAATGCTTAAAACACACTGCTCTCCTGAGTTTTACCCTCGACTCGACCAAAACAACACAAAACAGTAACAATTACATAAACTAACAAAACATGATATACTATACCTGAAAACTAAAATTGAAAACACCACAAAGCTATTAAAACCAAAATAAATACATGCTAAACTTACGTGTGATTTTCGTGCACCCCCTAAAGTAGTGATTTACATCAAGTTTCTCCCTTTCGTAATACTTAAAACTAAATTTCGAGTTTGGTAGTTTTTCTTTGTACAAAAACACATTTACTAATAGCACTTAAATTTATTATTACAACTAAAACAGTAAACAGGCTAAAATCACTTTAGCCGGCCTATTGGTTTAGTTATTTATTTTTTAGGAAAAACTGACGAAAGACTATTTTAGTTTATAAATTACAACCAGCATTTCTTTAATATTAAAATAATACCACCCCGTTATATTCCAATATAATAAAATGCATGATATTGCAGGCAGTATATAATCCCATCGAGCATTACATTATGTATATTCTCAAAAAATTAACACAGTGCAATTAAATATTTAATGTTCAAGCAATATAATTCCAAAAGATGCATTATAGTGTAAAAGTAATAATTTAAAACCATTTTTAAAAACAGCTTAGGAAGATATTAGTATGAGAGGTTGGAGGGCTGTTAGGTGGGTAGTTGAGGTCTTCCAAAGTCCTGGCTGACCAGTAATTTCAAAGAAAATTCATAAAACATCAAGTTTAAAAATTTTTGGACGAGGTAAGTACACAAAAAATTTTAAAAAGCGGACGGGAATCACATGTTCTAGTCCAGAACAGCGAGAAAAATTTGGTGGTCCAAGGAGAAATTTTTAATTTGGAGATTCAAGAAATATAAATTTATAAAAATTTCATATTATTCAAAATGTTTATTTTAATTTAGAAATTTAGATAAACTTATAATCTCAAAAAATAAAATCTTATAGAGCCAAGAAACCTAAAATATATTATATTCGATTTTTTAAAATTCGATTCATCTTATGAGTAGATGTGCTTTATTTTTTTTTAATCACAATGCCCTAATAACAGGTTTTACAAAGAATAAAAATTTAATCTATAAATAATCCTAGATTAAACTTTAACTCAATTTTGTAAAACCGAGCATAAATGTTAAGCGACAATTTTGATATTGGGTAACATTACCTAAATTGGATAAATAAGTAAAATAAGATAACAAGTGACATGCACAACTTATTAATAAATTTATTGTAGTAATAAATAATAATAGCAATGAAGAAAAGTTTATAAATCTACCAGAAACAAGAAGAATTAATCATCACAAACCAGTCACAACCAAAGCGCAAACTTTGAAGATATATTTAATCTTTTTGTATTTGTCTGCATAATTCAAATTCTTAATAATTTAGTCGAATTATTATACTGGGTGTCCCCGGATACACTTTACATAACTTGAGTGGTCATAGGCGACACTTTTCTAAGAACAATATTTAACAAAAATTTTTTTCTAAATTGAAACCGTCGAGAATTACGCCTCTTTAAAGCTTTTTTTTTAATTTCCACCTTCACGTGGCCATATCCCCGAAAATATTGAATTTCAGTAAAAATGGTTTAGTGCTTTCTTAAAGAGCGTGAAATAATCTACAAACTACGTTTAAACCTTTTCCGTCTAAAACCAACGGATTTCAAGCTATGAATTAAAGTAAGTAAAAAAATTTTGAAAAATTCAAACTTTTTTTATTTTTTGTTTTCTTCAAGACCCTGTATCTTTTAAACGAAAGATTTTACAAGAAATCTGACGCCCCATTTCGGATAGCAAATTTAATGGACTACAACTTTTGTCTAGTAAATTTTTTTTTTAAATCAGCCCATTTCACAGAAAATCAGAAAATAATAAACAAGGCAGCTACAAAAGGAAAAAAAATAAAATCAATTTATTTTGGCTTTTTAAAAAAATTTATTAGACAAAAGTTGTAGTCCATTAAATTTGCTATCCTAAATGGGGCGTCAGATTTCTTGTAAAATCTTTCGTTTAAAAGATACAGGGTCTTGAAAAAAACAAAAAATAAAAAAGTTTGAATTTTTCGACATTTTTTAACTTTAATTCATAGCTCAAAATCCGTTAATTTTAGATGGAAAAGGTTTGTAGTTTGTAGATTATTTCACGCTCTATAAAAAAGCACTAAACCATTTTTACTGAAATTCAATATTTTCAGGGATATGGCCACGTGAAGATAGAAATTGAAAAACATGCTTTAAAGAGGTGTAACTCTCGAGGGTTTCAATTTAAAAAAAAATTTTTGTTAGATATTGTTCTTAGAAAAGTGTCCTCTATCACCACCCAAGTTATGTAAAGTGTATCCGGGGACACCCTGTATAAATGATTATACCTATAATATTTGCGAATAAACCGGAGTAATTCATTTAAAACCCAAAATTTTCAAAAACTGGCATTATTGTCCGCTGAACCAGAAAATTTTCATTGCATACTACCCTGGCAAATGGGTAAGATAAAATCCCGAGAAAAGAAAATCAAAATAAAGTTTTTTCCTTGCCATATAAAATAATATGTATATATTTAAGTTGAATTGACATCTTACAATTGTCGTATAAACAACTAAATATATTTATTGTAAATTGAAGGCCGAGCTGAGCTAGAGATCAGATCTCTGTGTGAATCGTATTATACTATTTTATTGTAATAATACCAAGAAATTATTCAAGCGGCCTTTAATATGTGGAGAGGAGAGACAATATCAAAGGGTAACTAGAGATCAGATCTCTGTGTGAATCGTATTATACTATTTTATTGTAATAATACCAAGAAATTATTCAAGCGGCCTTTAATATGTGGAGAAGAGAGACAATATCAAAGGGTAAATATCGCGAAAATTTTGTGTACACTCGTTTGGAATTCCCTTGGAAATCATTGGAAATCCTTGGAATTCCTAAGAAATCGTTGGAATTCTTTGAAAATCATTGGAAGTCTTGGAAATCTTTGGAATTCCTTGGAAATCGTTGAAATTCTTGGAAATCGTTGAAATTCTTGGAAATCGTTGGAATTTTTGGAAATCTTTAGAATTCCGAGTTTTGTGTACAGAAATTTTACTGGATATTTACTCCTTGGATAATATACTATTAAATACTTAAAATAAAGCATGCATAGATTACAAAGCGTGAAAGAGAGAAATATAGTACTTAAGGAGACAATACCGCAGCATTAACCAAAGTGCCGCAAGTCAGTCAGTACTGCAAGTGAGTGAGCTACCACCAGTAGTCTACCACTGTTGAGACTTAAAATCAAGGAAATAAATTTAAGCGATTACCTACAATGTAGACACTTTATGTGCATTTAAAAAATAAAAGTGCTTAACTGAAAATAGGTATTATGATTAAATATCATAAGGTGTAATCCAAAGGATAAATCTCAAAAATTTTGTGGACATTTGTTTGGAATTCCGTGGAAATCTTTAGAAATCCCTGGAATTCTTTCATAATCTTTAAAATTCCTTCGAAATCACTGAAACTTCGTGAAAATTACCGACATTCCATGGAAATCGTTGGATATCCAAGTCCTGTGTACAGTGCCGGATTAACCCATAAGCAAATTAAGTAATTGCTTAGAGCATCACGTCTTGGGGGGGCACCACGCACCAGAAACAGCACAAAAAATATTTACTGGCACATGAAAGGTAAGGCTGTTTGAAAATCCGTGCGTTTTAAATTGACTAGAGCGTTGACGTTCGGAGTCATAAGCCGCTTGCTCGCTCGCTCATGCATCATTCTGAAATTCGAATGCTCCCGATTTGCGATTAGCCGATCACCACCTCTGTCCCACCGACGCTGTGCTGTTTTTTTTTAAAGACCAATACTAGTTTACTTATGGATAAGGGGCCCACAGGCGTGGATTGCTTAGGGCATCAAGTAGTCTTAATCCGGCCCTGCCTGTGTACAAAACTTATTCGAGATATTTACCTATTGGGGTAATTCTTAGGAAGAATAAGTCAATTTTACAAATCCTGGGCGTCATCCTATGAATTCTATTTTTAACACTTTATTGAAATACAATTCGGTAATTCTTGGGAAAATTTCAAAATTCTCAAAAAAAAATTCGTCTTCTGGAAGAGGAAGTCATAGGGAATGAAGGTTTGAGAACCTCTAGATAGCTGAATGCTCGCGATTCTTTCCCCATCATTAGATCACTTAAATGCACCCATTGAATATTGGGTAGATTTATATTGAGTAAAAAAAAGAACCTTTCCCGTTAAGTATTTGCCTGCCGTTGACGCGCACAAATTGATTCACGAATTTCTTCACGACAATAACGTCACCAAGCATGACCAAATCTCGTTAATTCATTCATATAAGCACTGGTCGTGCTTATACAAATCCCCCCTTCAAACTATGCCATCTGAGAAGAGAAGTAAAGCAATAAACTTCCTTTTAAAGAAGGTCAAAAATGTATGAATTTTTCAAACTTTTGATTTTCTTTTATAAAATCAAGTTTTCAAAATTTGATCTAACTGTAACTTAATTTTTGAGAATATAAATAACGAATCCGTTAAGCAAAACGTTGTATAAATAAAATAAAATAGTTTTTCATACAGCACAAGTTTATAATGATGTGCATAATACCTTGGTGATGGGTCCAGTATTAGGAGTGCGTAGTGAATTAGCAGAAGAGCCCGAGCCAGGTGTAGAGGCTGATGTTTTAGGCTTGAATGCGGTCATTGATTGAGACACTCCGTCAGCTAGGATGAACTGTTCACGCAGCTCTATGTTCGTGCGACCTTTGGCTGCGTGCGCATGGTAGAGGTACAAGGAACGAAAGTAAGGTACCAAATACAAAAATTGAAGGAAAAGAAAAAAAGAAAAAAAATTATAAAAAAATACGAAACAAAAGTGTGATTTTTTTGATTTATGATAAAAATAAAAATTTTAAAATTAAAATTGTTTTAGGAATTTGGATTGAGGATTTCAAGTTAAATAAAAATCCATAATCAAAATATGCAACAAGTAAAGCAGCTCTTTACTTAAGAGCATCGTCCAGTGCTATATTACGTAATTGATGCTTTATGTCTTTTATTTCCATCAACCTTAAAACTTTTTAATTTTTGTCGTGTTGGCATAAACAAGTGTTTTAAGATTGGTGGAAAGTAACAATCTTATAGATTGGGAATGTACCAAAACTCAATAAATTAGCAGCAAGAAAATTCCCGGAAGCATATTATAAATCTAAAGGTTGTATTATACTACACAATTTTTTTGTGTGCGAAATTGTTTAGTCTAATACAGCCTTAAGATTAACATGTAAATATTTTGTAACAAAATTTATTATTTCATCAAAAATTATTTCATACTTAACTAATGAGTTTAGGTATATGCCGACAATTGTCTAACACAAAACATTAGTTACTTAGCTTATAGTACTAAACAACGCTCTTAAGAATTTTGTGAAAGCAACTTGTGCATCACTAAATCATAATAAGCAGGTTACAATGTAACATTTTGCAGCATTACAAAAAGTTTCATCGAATATGTGAGTACAAAAACTTAAAAAAAAAACTAAAATTATGACTGTGTATTATTTGTAAAGTGTAAAAAACCCATGCATAAATACAAAGCACAAACACACAAAATCAACAATTTATAATAAGCAACAAGTTACTTAATATAAAAAGTTGTAGAATAAACAGAGACAATCTTACCAAGAAAGCACCAAGGCTCGTGTTGCTCGGGCTTATGGGGATCAGGTATAGGCAATACCAATGTGACTTTTTTTATTATTAAAAAGGTAAACACAAAAACACAGTGAAAGCATGTGTGATGAATGTTAAAGACATGAACGTGATAAATACATGTAGTTGCAAAACATATACAGCAAATAATTAAATAAAAATTGTTAAAAATTAAGGATTAGTGGTGAGGTAAAAAAAAGAAGAAATATTCATTAGTACGTTGCAACTACAAGCAAATTCAAACAATTTTTAGCCTAAAAATTATTTGAGATTATTAAACCATTATTATTATTATTATTATTATTAAATAAAAAATATGACCATTTTAATTATGATAATTACAGATGATGTCGATATTAAAGCACAAGCTTATGCTTATTATGGTTTCTCAGGAGAGACAGTTAATTATATTAAATTGTTATTATTTTATTATTATTATTATGATTATTATGATTAATACATTATTGGAATTTTTGTAAATAAGCTATTTTAGCACATCTGACGCAAGCTCAGAATTTTAGTTTCACTCAACAAATATTATGGATTTGCATACAGTTAAATCATATTATTTACTTCCCCCATTTTTACTGTATAATGTTTGATTGTTGAAAATTGTATACATTTTTTTGAAAATTATTTTTGATAAGTTTATTTATAAAACTGTGTTTGAAATAAAAGGAAGAGCACTTACCTCGGCAAGGATCATTTTTAAGTAAGAATTCGTCGAGTGCTACCCATCCTCCACCTACACGTACCATAACGGTACTACGAAGAATACGCACCAAACGTAATTTTTGACTGTCGCCAAACTGTAAGAAATGCAATTTCCCGTTAAATTCAAAATTGTAGAATCACTCAAAACTTACCCTGTATTTACCCTCACCAACTTGGAACACCTTAAACTTCAAACGGCAAGTACATAACATGACAAGTCGTTTCACTTCGTCATGAATCTTTTGGGCATCCACATCTTGAGGCACTTCTTTCCAATCCGGTCGTAGAGCAGCTATAAATTCTTTCCAATCTATAAGACCACAATTATTTCGATCAAACATATCTGCCACAGCTTTCATTTCCAAACGAGATGTATCAAACTCTGCAACAGTAAATTTCAGAAAATTGCAGTGGGTACAACCTAAAAAACCTTACTGGTTTTGATAATTCCATCGATAAATTCGTCTCTGGGTATCAAACCATTGTTGTCTTTGTCCATTTTTCTGAACAAGTCCGTCAATCTCGATTTCTTGTGATTCATGAATTTCAAGAACTAAAATATTTTCAAATAAAAAGAATTTTATTTAAAGAAGACGTGAGAAAACAAACCCTTCTTCTCCAATCGTCCCATGAGAAGTTATCTGCACGTTCCTTTTCTTTCAAGTAGGCCAAATGATCGTAAAGTAATCGTTGTCTTTCCCATTCGAGCATCCATACATTTCTCCATTTATCCCACAAATATTTAACACGAGGTGATTTGAATTCTGGTTCCGCGCTATAGAAATAAAAACTGTTTAAGGACAAAGGAATAAAATTGTTGTAACGTTCCGTCACCACGTTTTAGCTAGCATTTATAGTATGTACAACAAAAAAACATTAATTACAAGAAATATCTACAAAATATACGTTATATACCTTCCAGGAGGTGTAAAACGAGGTCCAATGTGGGGAATGTTTGGATCTGGGCTGAGTTCACGACCAGGACTGGCACGACTGTAGCAAATTAAACAAACATGCAAAACATATAATACCAACTTTAATTAAAATTATTACCATAACTACAAAATTAAATAACACTTAAACCAGAGTCACCATATTTTAACAATTTTCATGGAATTCCAAACAAGTGTACACAAAATTTTCGCGATATTTACCCTTTGGTATTTTAAAACCTAAGGTGAGGTGAGGTGAGCAAGCAGTGTTCAATCGTCATGCCCTAGTTTTATAGAATTTGTAGAAATTTGTTATTAAGAAATTATGGATGCAGCAAGGGGCAAGTCACAGGGCAAATTTTTGTTGTACACTCAATTTCCCAAAAAAAGTAAAAAAAAAAAGATCTATAGTATTCCTAAGATTTTCTGGGATTTTCTTCGAAAATCGATAGTTCTGTTTAACGTCGCATAAAAATGGGTAATATCTAATATATAATGCAATAATATGGTAACCCTAATTTAAAAGCTTATAAGCCTAAAAGTAACTTAAGCAAAAATAACACTGACCTTCCTTTACGATTTGATAATAAGTCACGTGATCCTTTGAAGCTAAAATCAATCACAAAACAAATAGACAATTAATCACATTGCAAGCATGCGTTTAGCTAAGATAATAGTAAGACAAACAAAAGCAATTCGTACCTCTGCTTACGACCGAGTGAGCCATAACCATCGGGTGATGTTTCACGAATATCATGCTGTGAGCCTCGTCTGATGGCGACAAGCAAACACATAAACAGATAACATGCATTGGTGAAAGCGTAAAAGTAATTATATTCAATAATTTTACAGCTAAATAAATATTTTAAATGTGCGACATTTAAATCTTTATAAATACAATTTCTGTGAATTACCTAGGTCAAATTTCAAATAATAAAATGTGTTTCTTAAAGCCCATAATAGTACAGCAAATAGGTGCAATATTTGCAAGAATTGTGCTATTTATGATAGAAGTTTCACTTCCTGGTTGCATAGGGACATTAATAATTTTCTCGTTTTTAGGTTATAATAAATTCTGACTTTTCAATATTTAAATGACAATTAAATTTCAACAAAAGTTTATTAGTTTATCAGCTTAAGTGGAAGTGAAAGACTAGACCTAAGAAATGGTTCTACCATCAAATGTACAATTATTAATCCATCTGCTGTACTACGAAAACTTGTGCGGAAATGAAGTGATCACGATTATCATGCTAAAACAATATAGGTATTTATAAGCAAACAAAACATAGGCAACAATATTCAAATTAAGTGACAAAACCGTGCACATTTTCCTACACCTACATAATTCTTATAATACAAAAAAATTCCAAAGTACTTACATTGGAGTTTTATTCTTCGACGACATTTTGCGTGGATCTTTAACACCGGTGGGCTGTTTAATTTGTTTAGCTTTACAGATTCTATCCACTTCGAACTGCCTCTTCTGAGTATTTTCCATGAACTCTTTATGATCGGCGATTAATTCTTCCGTGCTTGGAATATCCATGGGCAACTCCTCTTGTTTAAGAGAAATAAGAGTATTTTCGAGACCTTGCAACCACGCTAAAAGTTCTTCCAAAGATTCGTCCAAATCTTTCAACGATTGCATGTGGGTCGATAACTTTTGGTAACGTTGTTGTGCCCATTGAGAGACTTCTTCCCATCGCGATTGGATAATCGTAATCCAGTGTTTGATAACGTTAACGGCGTCTGGATGAGCTTTCACAAGAACGCCTTGCGCCAAACTCAAGGTGTTGTCCTTTTCCACTTCTTTGTCTCGAAGTTCCCGCCTTATTTTCTCCAGAACTTCCAACTGTGCATAAGCTGTCGCTTCGTCTTCAGGAGTGTTACCGGCAAATCGTAGTTTCATTTCGGCATCTGATAACCAATCCAATAGCATGTGAACAGCTTTGTGGAGTCTTTCGGCTTCTCGAAGAGCTTCTTCCAAGTGACTAGTTTTACGATGAGTGAGCTGGGAAACGGTTTCCCAAAGACTGTTTAATTCGGTTAATTGTGATCTTATAGCAATGGCATCTGTTTTGCTAGCTTTAAGTTCCAGTTCATGACCGGTTCGCATGACAGTTTCCATTTGAACGTTGCGCGCTTCTAGATCTTGTTCGAAGCGACGATGTTGATCGATAAGATGGTTAACCGTATCGATATCACCATATAAAGGACCATCGGACGATAACTCCTTTTCGACTTTCTTAAGCCACAGTAAGAGAGCTGCAATTGCTTCCTTAAACTGGCCAGAATATAGCAAAGCTTCTTCCAACTTCCTCTGCCTGTCCACGCTCTTATTGCACACCGAAGTCCATTTGTTTTTCAATTCAATCAACATTTGTTTCAAAGTTGTTTCGTCATTTTTAGGTGCTTTATCTTTCAGATGTTTACCCATCTTCATGGTGTTATCATACGTGACCTGTTTTGCAGAGAGTGCACGCTGGAATTCTTGATGTTTGGCTAAGCGTTGTTTAATTTTATCTGGATCATTAGTTACAGAATCAGCAACTAATTCATCGAGAGATGTCTCCGTCTCGCTGAGCCAATCCATCAATCCGGACCATATATCGTAGAATTCTTTAGCTTCTTTGTAACCAAGATCCAAAGCTCTCGTACGTTCCGCCGATTTTGAGGCCACACGTTCCCAACGATGTTGCACACTGATCAAAAGATTTTTAATCAAAATAACATCTTGCTTTTGACTGAAGTACTTGAGGTGAGTTCCCTTTTTGTCCAAATTTAACATGGTTTCGCGGTGTGCGCTCACGTCTTTCTGGAAACCTTTGTGATTTTCAATTTGATCTTGAACGATTTCTAAAACGCGCGAAACGGGTTTAAGATTCGAAAGTACTTTTTCAGCATTCGTTAACCAATCGACAAACGCTTGCAAGGCTTCGTGGAATTCTGTGGCCTCTTTAAGCGCAATTTCCAGTTTTATTTTCTTGTCATTTGCACGAGATGTAACAGAATCCCATCTTTGTTTTAGTGTACGCAAATTGTGCTGTAAGTTGGATGCTGCATTGGAACCTATTACAAAATTATAAATTTTATTAAATTTTCTAGTGATAAAAACTGAGACTAACCTTTCCGTAAGTAATCGTTGCCTTGAGCTAACACAGTTTCAATTTTCGGCCTGGTATCTTCAATTTCGTTGTAAATTTCCATAAAGCGTTCCAACTGCTCGCTTGCCGTTTCGGGAAGACCACCGACAGGCTTACTAGCTGCAATAATACCATCCACGTCGCCTAACCAACACAATAAGTCTTGAATTTCAGCATTAAACTGTTGTGCTTCGCGGAGGGCATCTTCCAATTCTCGTTGCCTGTCGGCTGCCTTTTGCATTAGAGAACGCCATGCCGTATTCAAAGTGTTCAATTTTTCTTGAGTGATAGACGCTTCGTCCGTTCCTTTACCACTTTCAATAATTTGTCTTCCCGCATCGTTCAATGTATCAACACTCGTCTGATGCGCATGAATGTCATTGACGAGCACTTTAAGTTTGGCCAACTCGATTTCTAATATTTGAGGATCACCAGCAACCGGTTTGAGTTCATCCAAAGTTATATCAGTTTTGCTAATCCAAACTAATAATTCGTTGAGGGCATGTTGGAATTGTCCAAGTCTTAGCAGAGCATTTTCTAATTGACGTTGGCGTTCGACGACACCTCGTAATAATTCGTCCCAACGTTTGTTCACCACCGAAAGTGGTTCCTTAATAGCAGCAGCTTGATCGGCAGATGTGCGTTCCGTCAATTCTTGGGCTTGCCTATAATATTTTAACGTTATTATTGCGTTCGGAACTTGGATGAAATGAAGCAAAAAAAAATAACAGCAACAGCACATGTAAAGCGGATAAAAATGTGCCTCTTTCAAAAACTTAAAACTGGATTATCCATTCAAGCAAGTTAGAAAGCTTGTTTTTCAAAAAAAATCTGCTAATTTCAAAAACAGCCATCATGCTCCAAAAATTGAAGAAAACCTTCCATAAAACACAAATAGCTCAATTGGGGCGTTCAACGTGGGGACATTATGGAAAAACCATACTTACTTCAAGGCAAAAAAAATTATCTTGCTAGACAGTCACAGGGGTCATTAAGATTGTTTATATGTAGATCAAAGAACGATGATCAGACACTTCTACTGATTTCGTGGAATTTAAATTTCATCTAGTCAACTTTTCATAAATGCGGGATAGGACAACTCGGTGCCGAATTGTACCAGATCGTGCTGAACGCCCCTAATGTGATAATTGAAGTTAGCAACGGAAATGGTTACAAGTAGTTTTGGTGTGATCAAACAATTACCGTTGCTAACTGGAATGGCACAAAAACTCAATTGTTTCACTGTTCATAAACACCATAAAAAAGCAATGAAGTTATAAAAAGCAAGCAAAACACAACAATTTATTAAACACAAAGGCCGGCAATTGCAAATATGCTCATTATTAAATGTCTTGCCTGATAAGACTCCTGTGGACCGGACGACATATGAAGAAAGGAAAAAGAAATTATGTTAGTAAATATTTTAAATAATGAAGTACATAAATTTACTTTATCTAAACTTATATAACCATTAAAATATATGTTTGAAATAACTGACCTGTTCAATGCTTCAACTTTAACCATATGTGGATCAACTTCCGATTTAAACTTCTTTAATTGTTCAATTTGACGTTTGACTGCATCGATATCTGTACCAAGTGGGCCCATTCGTGCAAATTTAGTTTCCGCTTCATCCAAAAATTCGAGAAGATTCTAAAGACACCAAGTGTTACTTACACTTTTAAATAAAACAAAAGAGATTTTACCTGTAAGGTTTCGTGGAACTCCATTGCCTTTTCCATAGCATCAATCAAGTTCTCTTCTCGTTTTGCATATAATGCCGTGATGTTATCCCAAGCGTTATCCAAGTCCTCAATGTGCTTTTTAACTTCTGGTTTATCAGGTTCTCCGCACAAGTGCATAAGTTCCTGACCAGAAGCTCTAACTTGGTCGACTTCAGGCTTGGTTTGATCGATTTCATTCCTAATTTCTTGTAACGCAACTTGCTGTTGTTGAATTGTTCTTGGTTCGACCGCAGGAGGTTCTTGACTGTTAAGAGAATCTTCGAGGTCTCTTAAAGTGGCCATAATGGAATGCAACTCCTTCCAGAATTTTTGTGCAATTGCTAAAGTATCGTGAAGCGATCGACCGCGATCGCTTGTCGCTTTTTGCACTTCATCCCACAGGTTTTTGAGTTTTTCTAGTTTGCGTTTCACGTCTTTAACCGCAGGATCGGAGCGATTACCAGCTTTATTGATGACATCGTCGGCAGCACGTTTCACAGCGGCGTATGCTTCTTTACGCTTGTCTAAATCGCCGGCCAAAGCAGTATTTTCGTCAATTTGATCGTGTATTTTGGGTGGATGTGCAGAAATTGGTTCTTGGTTATGAACTTGATCGGCGGTATTTGATAGCGCACGCAACATACCTTCCAGTTTATCAGCAAATTTGGAACTTTCTTGTAGAGCTTTTTCAAGCGCTTGTTGACGTTCTCTCAATTCTAATCTTAAAGAGTTGTACCTTTCGTTGCAAGTTTCCAAAATCTCTTGTACTTTAGAGCTGTCATCGTCATTGCACAATTTGATCAAAGCTTCTCCCGTTTTGTTAAGTTTATCAATCAACGGTTTGTGTTCATTAATGGACTGAACAAATACTTCGTTACGGTCTTGCTGTTGCGCAATAAGATCTGGACGTAATGCTGGCATGGCTAGCATGGAAATTTGCTCTTCCATATCACACAACCAGTTAGAAAGAACTGCGTGAGTGTCGTGAAAATGCTCTGCTAATGGTAGAGCTTGTTCGAGTATTCCCAAACGATCCGAACTGAGAGTGGAAACCGCGTCCATAATTTCACGAAGGTCTTCCATTTTCTCTCTAATGATCGAGGTATCTTCACTAGGTGGTGTTTCACGAAGAACTTTTCTGGAAGTAGCCAACACGTCACGAACTCTTCCTTTCTGACTAGAAATATCATCGTTGAGAGCTTTGTGTTCTTTAAGTTGGACACGAATTAGGTCCGGTTCGGCGGATGGTTTTTCAGCATCTCGAATTTGATTTTCAACTTCGCGGAACCACTCCAATAGTTCGTCAATATCGCCGGTAACTTCGAGAGCGCGTTGTTTGCCCATGTGAATACGTTCTGCACGACGTTGAATTTGTTCTGCAATCGAATCAAATCGTCGATTGTCTCTGGTTACAATAGCTTCAATTGTTGCGCTACCTTCGCCTGGACTTGATTGACACAGCTGAGGTCCCAACAAGTTTATGGTTTCCAATACCGGTCTTTGTTCTTGTAGATCCAATTCTAGACGCGCAATATCGTGTTCACTTGGTTCGGCAGATTGTAAAATAATTTCAGCATTTTGCATCCAATCCATTAATCGAGTGTGGTTATTGTGGAATTGTTGAACCAACGGTAAAAGATCTTGTGCGTTCTTTAGAAGATCCGCACCACGTGATGTAAGTTCGTTATACCGTCTTTGCAAGGAGTCCAATTTGTCTTTCAATTGCAAGGCCTCATCAGAAGATATGTGCCGCATCAACTCGACTCCTGCATCAACAGTGCTATCCACATCTTGTTGCCTGCTGGAAACGTCTTCTGTTAAGTTCGCCAAATCGTCCATTTGTTCTAAAAGTTTGTCTGTTTGAACAGCCAAGACTTTGTATCTGTTCAATCGGTGTTCCATTTCGTCCATCCAACCCGCTAAATCTTGATAAGTGAGAACCAAATGTCTTAGTCCTTGCCGAGAAGCGGTCAAAAGTAGACCAACACGTTCGCTGGCTTCCACCAAGTTTTGATAACGATCTGCAACTTCTTGTAATTTATCTGCCAACGTACTGGCTTCATCTTCTCCAACCAAAGCCATCAAATTCGCGGCAATATCAGCCAATTCGTTGAAATCGGGTTTTTTATCCAAAATGTCGTTGTGCAAAACGTCGTGTTCGCGAATGCGTTGTTGGATTTTTTCTTCATCTGTTGGAATTAATTCCATTTCTTTCACTTTGCGATCGCTCTTGTCCAGCCAATCTTGTAATGGTACCAGTTTGTCCTGGAATTGTTTAGCAACATGCATTGCCTGTTCCAAATCTAAAGTTCGTTGTTGAGCACCTTCGGTAAGTGCATCGAAACGTCCTATCAGGTCTTTTAGTTGTTTTTCTATAGCTTTACGTTCTTTGGGTTCTGCTTCTTTTGCAATTTCGTTACCCATACTAAACAAGGATGACATGGAATGTTGACGATCCAAAAGCATCTTTTTCAAGAATTTCTGTTCTTGCAGTTGCGCTTTAACAACTTTATAGTCTGCAGATGGAGGTTTTTGATTAGCAACTAAATCTTCTGTATCGGTTAACCATTTAGCCAAACCGTCCAGAGCTTCTTGAAATTTACCCGATTGCAAAAGAGCAACATCAAGACGTCTTTCCCGATCGTTAATTTTATCTTTCAGATTGTTCCATTGATCATTCATCTTTTCCAAATCCTTTTCGAGTATCGAGGTGTTAACTCCAGAAGAAGCGGATTGTATTAGACCTTGGCCGATACGGTTACAGTCATCCACGATTTTGCCAACCGGTTCGATAATTTTGGCCCTGAACTTCTTGAAATCTTGTTGTTGGACGCGAATACTATCGAGTTCTGATGCAACAGGTTTCATTCGGTTTAATTGATCTGAAGAGTCGCGGATGTTATCTAAAACTCCAGCATGGGCAAGATAAAAATCTTCCAATTTCTTAAGGGTAGCATCCAGGTTTTGCTCTCTATTTCTTGCACGTTCGTCTATCTTTGCGAGTTGTTTCCTAAAACTGTCGACCTGTTGTCTGGTTTGGGCGGTATCTGGAGCAAAACCACTGTCTACCAATTGCTCACCAGAATAAACTGCATCGTTAACTTCGTCTGTTGCCCTGTTGATTTTACTGACAAATTTAGCCATGTCGTCCATTTGAACGCGGACAGTTTTAAAATCACGGCCTGGCGCTTTCATGCCATCCAATTCGGATTCTAAACCAGAAAGGTTGTGAGACAAAGCT
The DNA here is from genome assembly GCA_947369205.1 of Cantharis rufa. Taxonomy (NCBI): domain Eukaryota; kingdom Metazoa; phylum Arthropoda; class Insecta; order Coleoptera; family Cantharidae; genus Cantharis; species Cantharis rufa. Next base: position 95,781,860 of record OX376303.1, read on the forward strand.
TTAACTTGGTCGTTAAATTGGGTAACTGCAGTTGCAGCTGATTGTAAATCAGTACAACGATCGTCGAGTTGAGCTTGCAATAGTTTAATGCGGTCTCCTAATCCATCGACTTCATCTAACAAGTGATTTCCGTCGATTCCATTTGCCGAAGCTTCGTGCACTAAATCGGTGGCCTGATTTCGAACACCTTGTAAAGGCTTCTTCAAATTTCCAACTTCTTCACGCAAAGCTTTGATTCTGTCCAATAGTTTTGGATCGCGGGATGCACCACCTAAAGCGTCGTGAGACGCCAGCTTATCTTCGCATCTTTCCAAACCATGTTGCAAGTCGCGCAAATTTTCGTTGAATTCTACCAACTTACGAGCTTGATCTTCTAAAGCTTGAGTGCGAGCTATGAGGTCGTTGTTCAGTTTATCCCAACGTTCTTTCAAATTGGTTAATTCGGTTTTAACCACCTCCTTATCGATATCACAAGCGGAATGGAATGTATCACCTAGAGATCGGGTATTTTCGTATTCACCTGAACGTTTCCAAACGTCATTACGGAATGCTTGTAGTTCTTTTAGTTGCTTTTCAATGTGCTTGCGTTTAAAGGAAGATGGTTTTAACGAATCTAATTTATCTTCTGCTTGTCGCAACCATGGCAAGAATGACTCGAGCGCACGATAATACTTACGGCAGTGTTCCTAAAGATATCATCAAACATAGAGAATTACTAAAAGATTTTAAAAATTACAAAACACTTACCATGCAAGTTTGAAGTCGCGTTTGTCTATCAACGGTTTCTTTGCGAAGTTTATCCCAATGTTGTTGAATTTTATCGAGATCTCTTTGTAAAGCTCTACTATCGTTCTTATTATTACGGGCAATAATGTCGCGACCTTTATTGAGTAACATGATCACTTCATGTTCTCTTGCCAACACGTCCCTGTAAATAGGTTCGTGATGGGCCAACTGTTGTTCTAACACATCTCGATCAGCAGACACTAGTAAACGTTCAGACAGAGAACCAAGTTCGTCGGACAACCAACCAAGGGTTTTTGCACAAGAAGCTTCAAATTGACGACCGTCACGTAATGAGCCTAGAAAACGAAATATATCAAATAAACATTTCTATAATAATTAAAAATTTTAAATTTTCAAAATTTAATTTTTTATCGAAAAAAATGTTTTACCTTCAATTTCGGCCTTCCTGTGATCAAGTTTCTTTTGTAACGCGTTGTATTGTCTTCCAATTGAAGCTAATTTTGCTTGGATGTCAGCCCTTGAAGCGGGATCACTAAGAACATCGCATAATTGTACTCCCGACGCTTCCAAATCCGCCAACAAAGGTCTTTGACCTTCCAATTGCCTCTCCAAATTTTCGATCTTACGGAGTTGTTCTTCAGGATCCTTGTCTAATGGCAATTCATCTAAATTGTCCGAAATAGCTTGTAAAGCATCACGCAGACGTGTATGTTGTGCATCAAATTCTCGACTGGTGTCTGCAGCTGCCCCTAAGGAATTGGCCCTTTCATCTAATTTTCCCAATAAATCTGTCCACCGTTGTTCGATATTATTCAGTTTCGTGTTTACTTTTTGACCGTCAGATGTGCTAGGATCAAGATAGGAAAGTACAGAATTTCCAACATTAAGAAGATGTTGAAGTTGAGGCTGTTGGGATCTAAATTCTTCTCTGAGAACTTGAACTTGCTGTACTTGGGATTGAACCATACGAGAGTCACTCGAAATTGGTCCCAACACCGTCAACATGCGTTCCTTGGCAGACAACCAAGAAGACATTGCGTCGTGCGTATCGTGGAATTCCTTCATACCTTCCATAAAATTGATCCTATCTTTGCATCTGTCGTTTAAGCTCTTCCAACGCGAGGCCACATCTTCCAATTCGTCGTGTAATTTATCGGAACCGTGGGCACCTTGCTTTCTCTTCAACAAATCTTTAACTTGACTCTTGGTCGAATCAAGCAGCGATTGTTTTTCGTACATTTCTTCCAATACCTGCCTGGTTTGGCGTATAATTTTGTCAGCCTCATCCTTTGTATTTGGAACTGCATTCTTTGGAAGTTGTCTTTGAACTTTATCTAAGAACGAACTCAAAATTTTGATGTTATCTAAATGTTTCTTGACTTCCTCGCGAATGGAATCTATCTCAGATTGACGATCATTAATTTTTACGCCGATAAAACTGTATCTGTTGTTAATTTCGGATAATTGTTGTTGAACTGGAGATAACTCTTCGAGATGGAAACCATCCTGGCTTGAACGGCGCGAAGAAAATCCACTCGAACCTCCAGGTGAAATTGGAGATTGAATACTGAGACTCTTGGTGGGCGAAGGAGAACGTCCGTCTTGCGAACCACGACGCACTGTAAAAAATTGTATGTTACTTACTTAGCCATACTACTCTTTCCGCTTATACTTACATGGACTGACGGTAGACGACATGCGTTTTGTTGGACTGTACGATTGGGGACGACGTTTTCCTGGCGAATCAGGACGTCCATCTTTAAGCAAATTATCGTACGAATTGCCGATATCGTTCACCTTATCAATAGTGGAGGAATAATCGCGATATTCTTTAGCGATTGGTTTTAATTCGTCGTGTTGATGTTTCAACGTTTCAATGTCGATTGCGACGACTTCCAAACGCGACACTTTGTTTTCGATTTTGCTCAGCCATTCGATAACTTGATTGCGTAATTTTTCGTAAACGTTTAATTGTTCAGCGCGTTGTTTGGAGAGTTTTTGTTTTTCGTCCAACAAAGAGTTAAGCTCCTTCCACTGATTTTCCATTGCCTTGATGCGATCTCGAACCGGAGCGGTATCGGTCACGTCACGTTTACCAACGAGGTCTTTTCCATCACGAATAGTGTTTTCGAATAAAGTACGTTTATTGTCGCGATGACTAGCAACCTCTTGCATACGAATTGCATGATCCTCGATACTGAGTTTAGATAAATCGCGCGAATCAAGAACCTCGACTATATTAGAATACCACTGTTCGAACTGTACGGAATTGGTGGTAAACACGTTCAAATTTTGATTGACTTCTTCCAAAAATTCGCCCCGTTTTTGGGTTCGATCTAAAAGTTTTTCGAATCGTACTTTGACGTCGTTTAATTTCGTTTCGATTTGCTTGGCTACTCGGGCGTTACTAGTTGAAACGATTAACTCGCTTGCAGACAAATACACCGAATCGATGGAGGAAATGTGAGTGTCAATATCGGACTGGAATACTCTGTGCTCGTGCAGTTGCTCTTCCAAACGCTCTTTGATAAGAGATGCAGGTCTTTGCAAATTTTTAAATTGATTTTCGGATGAATTTAACCAGGTCACGATGCCATCCAGAGCATCTTGGACACCTTGAGACTGGACGAGAGCAGTGTCCAATTCTTGGCAACGTTCAGAGAGAGCGTTTCCAAGTTGGATGTACTTTTGTTCCAACTCAATCACGGGTTGTTCTAACCGCGATATTTCCGATGGCGAGATTTGTCCCTTGAGGGAATTTAATAGTGATTCGGTTGACTAATAAAAATTAAAACAGAAATATTATTAAAGTATGCAGGACAATGGACAAGCGACGAAATAGCCTACCTGCTTAGCAGCATCGATGAGTCTTCCATTAGCAACAAATTCGTTATTCAAAGTTTTTGCTCTATTCAATTGATCTTCCACTATTTTAGGATCTCCAGCAATTTGTTCGTTCAAAACCTTGATGACGCGTGGTTCTACATCTCTTAACCATTGCCTGGCTTTATCGACTGCGTCGTTGTAATCCCTCCTCCTACCGCCGACACCTGATAAACGATCGGATAGGTTGTTTGCGCGATGCAACAAATCTCTATATTGCTGTGTAACATAGGATACTTCACTACGAATAGGAGATTCTTGAGAAGAGTGAGGTTCAATGTGTGGTAAGCGGGATGGCAAAGAGTTTCTAAATTCGTTGAGGATGCTCAAATATTCCTACAAAAAATAAATTGCACTAAAAAATTTAATAATGTTGTTGTTCAAACCTTAGATTCGTCGAAGAATTTCTGTGCAGACATGGTGATGAATCTGAGATCTGCTTGATGAGCAATCACGTCGGACACAAATTCTCTGGTACTGTCAGCACTGGCGTCCAATCTTTGAAGATCGCTCAAGGAATGTTCCTTGTCTTCCAAAATTCGCCTAGCTTTATCCAGCCATGTCGAGAAATTGTGAAGTTCCCCTTTAAGTTTGGACAATTCGTCGCGACTAGCAAAGAGACGCCGTAATAGCCGTTCGGTGCGGTCTACCGCTTTATCATAACGCGTCTTCAAATTGCGTCCGCTTTTCTCGAGAGCAGAAACTTCGCTCTTGGATAATACATCACCACCTGTTAATACCAGCTGCCTAACTTGATCTCCGCAGTGGGCCACTTGGCTTGCGTGTATGTCCAAATCATCTTTTACTTGCTTCATGGTGTTTATTTGATTTCTCAACTCTTCTTCTACTTCGCGAACCACATCTTGCGAAGAAATTTTGTCTTCGATTTCACCTATCCATTTCAACAACTTCGATAACGTTTCATCGCAGAGTTTGTATTTTTCTTCCACTGCTTGCTGCAAATTAATTTTAAATTTTCATCAATATTTTTTAATACAGTTTTGTAGCTATAAGCAAAATCAAATTAGCGAGGTTGTACTGTACCTAAAAAGTTGAACTTACAATTATTTAATAAAAAAAATAACTTACGGTAACACTTTTAGGAGAAATAAAATTTAAAAATATTTGTCTCGAATACAGTCAAGATTTATGGTCCTTAAAAAAGGATTTAATCGATCTTGAAGGCATCCGAACTAAAAGTATAACTTAATTCTATGCAGTGCAGAAACACAGCAAAAGCTAAGGGCCCTAAACCTAACACATGCATTCAAGCTCACACAATGAACAATGTTGTTAGTTTTTCAATATAAAAAATATAAAACATGTATGAAATTTTTATACCTTATGAAACAACAAACCTGTAAACAAACTCAAAAAAATTATTGAAACAACACGTCTAGTATAATAAAAATCAGAAAACACAAAAAGCAAATTGTATTTTGTCACTTTTTATATGTTAGCCGAAAAGTATGATAATGAAATGGATTTATCATGCATTGATTTGATAATATCGATTGATCGATTGATTGATTGGCTTAGCATAAAAAAAGTAACAAAATAACATACAAACTCTTACAATAATGGTTAAGTTTTAAAATTTTGAGTTAATTAATCAATTTTTGTTATAGTTATCAATACAAATTACTAGTGTGTTATTTACTATATTAGAATTTTTTTATTTGGAGTGCATGATAAATTATGATGTTGGAAAAGTTGACAATTTAATGTTAATCCTACAGTTTTTGGGATTACTTTTTGTTGTTAATGTATTAACAATTTTTAGATTCCCAAAAACCACGAATATGTGAGTATTTTAAACCAATTCTTTAATTTGGGAGCAATATGCGTGCATTCGGCTGTCTTAATGCCAGTATCTGCACTCGAGCAACATGAATGTACTTGTAGTACGACCGCCACACAATTATGAAATACTTCCAGAGGTTTTGGCTGCAAAAAATTAAAACTCAGTTTAAAACACATATCAAGCAGGAGTAGCGCCTAAATTTTTCAATTAAAACCTTTACCGAAAAACTATTCACTTTTTATAGTATTGGCTTGCAATTATTGTTAAGGTTACACAAATTATTATTACTATTTATTATTCCAATACTACAAATTGTAAGTTTTCTTGATTTATTTATTTCAAACAATAATTTTTAAAACAAGACGTTTAGAAAAATGAAGAAAAACCTTTAACCGGGATCATCCAAAAAATCTGGCGAAAAGGGCATCATTCCTGTTTCCATAAGGTTACCACCCATGGCGTGTCTATATGTTATACAAGTACTTTTGGGATTAAATTGCACTCAAAACTGACGGATCTAGTTAGTGAATCTCTGAGCCGATCACTCATTAAAAATATCCCTAAAACGGCTGTAAGTCGAAAATTACGAAGCTAAATAAATATCTTAAAATGCATTTAGGATAGGATGTTAACTGTCGCACTGCTAGAAAGTAACTGCGAGTGGCTCTGTCTATTAAAACACAGTGTTGCATCATTTTATGACGAGTACACGAACGTATTGCCAACAGAATGAGTAAACCACCGACTCTTATATCATCAGAAATCGAAACTGTAATACTGATTATATATTTCCTAAATTAATCGATAAAATGCGGAAGGAAACTCCGAAAATAATTTATATAAAAAGTTCCACGATAAAAATGAAAATGAAATAATGAAAAAATATCATTACCATTGCGCTGTAATCATTATTCTCGACCTATTCTTTGACTTTGCCATTTATTTTACGTAAATGCATAGATTTTATAATTCTGTCCCAAAATCCATTAGAAAATAAATAAATCCATCCAAAGAAGTAAGGAAAAAGAGTAATTTCCCGAAAGGAATACTTCAACAAGGTGGAGTTTTGATCAACTCAAAACTAGCCGATATTGATCTCGACCATGTTTGCAACTGCTATAATACCCTGCCTCCGCAAAATTAAGTCAAAATTAATCAAAAAAAAAAAATTATGGCCAACAATGAAGGAATCTCGTGAATCCATTCATGCGCGTCGCAAGCACTAAAGTACTTCAGTGCCTCCCGCCAGCCCTTTGCTTTGAAACAATTGCGTTCACGAAAAATTGCACCTACCTTCGACGATTGATTGGCATAAAGTAAATGAAGGTTCAGATTAACTTATTTAGTGAAATTATGATTATTTTACAAATAAATTTCAAACCTGAGGGCCTGCCGAAAGAAAACGGTCGAAATAAAGTTCTTATTCCGCACGGGCTCGAACCGGGAAATCCACAATTCGTAATAGTGGAGAAGCATTTAGTGTAAACAACCTACAAAGCCTAAAAGCTCAGTGTAATTTGGTAAGACCATTAGATCCAGCTAGCTCTACACAATAAACTTCCTCTTTCCACATGCTTATGAAATGTTGAAGTTAGTGAACTAATTGAGCGATATTTGATGACATGCACCTATTTGCTTATGTGAATGGTTTTGATGTAATTATTGTTTGAAATAAACAAAAATATGATTTATGTATGATTTTTGCATGCCGGTTAAGCAGCAAGTCAAGACTAAACAATCAAGCACATCACCAATAAGCCGAACGTAGTTTGAATGAATTACAAGCTTGAGTTTACTTATAATTTATGCAAACACGTCGATAAAATAAATAAAAGTAAAACTTACCCGTTGTTCTGCAGGCACGATCAACCCCTGTTTGTGTGCTTTGTTAAAATCGATAGATTTCTTTTCCGATTTCAGTTCGATTCTACCATTAATTGGATCAACCAATTCGTTTTCAATTGCGGTCAGCAATGGTGCGACCGATCCGTTTTCTGGATCTTTCACTACAGTGCTTGACGGATCAATCAAATTATCGGTAATTGCATCTGTGAGTGTTAGTCGCTTTCTGTCTATTATCGTGGTGGTGATAAACGGATCGGTAAATGCTCCAGTAGTTGGATTGTAAATACCATAAGTTATAGATTCTATCAGAGTAAAACTTCTATTCGGTGTAGTTAACATGCCGTTATCTAAAGCGGCCGATAAGGTATAAAGTTTAGAGGTGGAACTGTCCAAGACATTTCCCTTTTCAGAATCTACGAGACCTTTTCTAAAGGCTTCGGGTAATTTGAGCAATTTCTGCTTGTTCGAGTCTTTAACGAGAGCTGTGTCTGGATCAATATATCCCAAAGTTATCGATTCTTTCAAAGTTACCAGTTCTTTGGATTGTGGTTCCGTAAATTTCCCCGTGTTAACGTCTAAATAACCCAATTCGATAGCTTGCATAAAAGTTAACGGTTCTCTCAAATATATCGGAATATTTTGTTCGTAAACCAAAAGTAGTGATTTTGCCGGACCCAATTGTGGATCAAAAGTTACCGTTTTGTTAATGTCGAGCAATCTCGTAGTAATCGCGTCGTTAACCGAAATAAACGTGCCGGTTTGTAAATCTTTAGTAACGGCCAAATCGGGATCGAGCATTTCAAACTTAATGGCGTCTTCCAATGGACATTCCCGTGTTATTTGTCTATTTAATTCAGGCACAAACTTCTCTACCGCTTCTTCCATCACCGGCTTATTTAACGTTACCAACAACTCGCGTTCTAATGCTTTTTCAAAATTGTAAGTCTTTTTCGATTTGGAATCCAAAACCCTACCCTTTTCCACGTCAATATTACCATCCCTGATAGCCAACCTCAACGTTTTATGGGATCCGTTAAGCGGATCTCTAAACGCAGTCGTATTTGCATCGATGAGACCGTAATCCAACGATTGCGTTAAATCGTAAAACTCTCCCGACAACGGATCCACAAATTTTCCGCTATCAGGTCGATACAAACAGTTCTCGATAATTTCTTTAAGAGTCAACAACTTTCTGGACGTTACAATTAATCCGCGCCGTTTCGCTTGTGCCAAGTCAACCGTTTTTCCGTGTCCTAAATTATAAACGTTTAAAGTTTCGTCGATTATATTTAAATCGACCGCTTCGGGCAGCTTAACGTATTTGTTTGTTTTTGTATTTTTTATTAACGAATTTAACGGATTAACGATTTCGTTAACGCATGCCTCTTTCAGATTGTATTTTTGATTAGTAACGGGATGAACAAACGCGCATAATAATTCGTCGTAAATTTGCATTTCGATGGCTTCGTATAATTCAAAGTTGCAGGTTTCGATGTCAATTATCAGTCCGAAATTAAGGGCGTCGCTTAAAGTGATACTGTTTTTACTTCCGGGTTCGGTAAAGGTGCCATTTCGTTTATCAATTATACCTACACGACAAGTGTCCGCTAAATTTAACACGGTGTTTTCTGCTTTATCAAAATAACACGGAAGTAAAGGATTAACGATAAATTTGCGTATGGCTTCGTATAGAGTGACTTTTCTATCTGTGCTTGGATCTAAAATTTTACCCGATTTTTCGTCGTATAATCCCTGGTGGATAGCGCGCTGTAACGAAATTGCCGCTTTGTTGTCGATCAAAATTCCTGCATCTAACGCTTGCTGAAGCGTGAGTTCCACGGGTTCGCCTTTAGAGAAATCTTTTACTTGGCCCGTATCGCCGTTAACGTAGTAATTATGAATTGCGTCGATTAAAGTGAGTTTTTTCCAAACGCCCGATTTGGTGTCTTTTACGTGAACAGAGTCTGGATCTATGAGATTAATTTCGATCGCTTCGATGAGAGTTACGTAGTTTCCTGTTTGAGGATCTAAGAAGAGATGAGAATCCGGGTCGTATATTTTAACGAGAGCTTCACACAGAGAAATGGGTGTTCGAATTTCAACCAACAATCCTCTTTCGAATGCTTCCGTAAAATCTAAAGGTTTATCTTTGCTGTTCAGCACAAGAACGCCTTGATCTGTATCAATTATCCCCCCGTCTACAGCCTGATCGAAAGTATACACCCCTTCCTCGATGGTAACCAAAGTAGATGTCGGATCTAAATAACCGCGATGAATAGCTTTATCGGCTTTTAGTTTTTGTTTATTATGAGGATTGATGAATTTTCCAGTCTTTGGATCATAAAAACCTTTGTACACCGCTTCGGGCAAACTGATTTGACTTTTGTTTGGTACAATGATTCCGCGATCTTGTGCGTCATATAAATTAATCTCCAATTTCGTATTGGGATCAATGACTTGCCCCTTAAGAGGATCAATCAAATGGATGTTAATTGCTTCCTTCAAAGTTATAATGTCGTTGTTCTCGGGATCCTTGACGGTCAAAACGTCTGGATTTATGATTTTATCTTCTATAGCTTCCGTTAACGTCAGCTCGGTATTATTAATTTCGAATAAACCAGAAGTTGGATTATAAAGTCTCAGAGCAAGAGTTTCTTGTAGCGACCACGGCAAAATTGTACTTAAAATGTAACCTTTCCTGTAGGCTTGATCCAAAGTTAAATTGGGACACGTTAGAACGCCTTGTTCTGTGTCCAATAGATTAGTTTGAATGGCTTCGTTTATTTCTATTATCTTTTTGTGCTGATCATCTTTGATTTTAGTCGTAACCGGATCGATTAGTTTGTATTCTATTGCTTTCTGAAGGGTAACTTCTTCGCCGGTTCGTGGGTCGAGAATTAAGCCTGTTCTGGGAGAATAATAGTTGGTCAAAATGGCTTGAACCAAATTGTAGATTATAAATCTCGTTTCTAATAGATTTCGCTCGAGTGCGATATTGAGAGTGTACGTTCTGCCGGTGTTGGTGTCGACTAATTCTCCAGTTTCTGGTTTTATTATATTATTTTTTATTGCTACGTTTAAAGGTACCAAGGCGTTCGATCGTGTATCTTTGACCTGACTGATTTGGTCGTCTATAATTCGTCTGGAAATGGCTTCGTCGATGGGAATTAATTGTCTCGTTAGAGAATCTTCAATCTTTCCAGTTTGTGGGTCATACAAACCTTTTTGAATAACTGCAGTTAACGAAATTGGCCTTCGGAGTGTCAAAATGTAACCTTCTTTAAATGCAGCTGGGAATGTTAACGTCTCTTGGGTGGCGGTATTGATTAGGAGACCGCGGTTTGGATCCACGACTTTGGTATCAAGTGCGTCATAGTACGGGACAATTTGCATGTTTTTGGGATCGCGAACGGTTATTGTTCTGGGATCGATCACATTTGTGCTGATAGCTTGACACAAACTTAACGTTTTTTCGGTATTGGGATCAAAAACTTCTCCGGTGTTGGGATCAAAATTATCCGACTCGACGATTTCTTCCAAGGTTAAAGAAGGATACTTTTCCTTTGGTTTATCGGCTGCGTTGATAATCCATTTTAATTTAATAGCTTCGAAAAATGGAACGCGCTTTCCTGTTTTTCTATCGACCATGTGGCCTGTCGTCCTGTCTATCAACGGACGTTTTATAGCTTCGTGAAGGGTGATATAATGAGGCGGTTTTTTAATCAAATCTTTAACCAATATGGTTTCAGGATCAATAACTCTCAAGCCAAATATAAGATCCTGGAAGGCAATTCTTTCCAACGTTTGCCGATCGATAAAGCAATGAGATTTTAAATCGTAATATCCCAATTCGGCCAACCTTTGAGGAGTTAATTCCTTTGAAATAACAAGTTTATGTTTGGGAGGACTCTGCAATAAGCGAATCAAATTTCTATTTAGTATTTCTACTTCGTTTGAAGGATCAATCTCGTTCTGTTCCAAAGCATCTTGCACGGTATAAGGCAACCTGCTGTTATTATAAATAATTCCGCAAACTTTAGGTTCAATTTTGTACTGCGAAATCGCATCTCTCAAAGGTAATTTCTCCAAATCTTCCGATTCGATCACCAGGTTGCTAATTTCAATGGTAGGTTCTTTAAATTTAACGGTCTCAATTTTATTCAATCTGCTTTGATCGATATTCACAGTCGTGATAGTCTCCTTGCTAGCTATCTGCTCGATTTTTTCTGGTTTACTTTTATCTTTTCTATTTTTCAGAGCCTTAACAGCAGCCGCACCTACCAATATGGGAGCGGCAATAGGAGCGGCCAGCGTTCCCACCACAGCAATCAAACCCATCTTGGCAGCTTTCTTAAAATCAACCGATATTCCAGATTTTTCATCTTTTACTTTACCAGTTTTTGAATCTATCAAACCCTTATTCACCGCCTGCTCTATCGTTATCGGCTTCTGAGCTTCCACGTCGTAAATTATCGAATTGGGATCGATTACTTCCTTTTCTAAAGCTTCGCTGAACGTAAGTAAAGTACCAGGTGTTTTTGGATCGTAAAATTTATCAGTTTTTTCGTCGTAAATTTTCTCAAAAGCTTGGGCAATATTCAATTCCGACGATTGTTCCGATTCAGTTTCTGTTCGCTTAAGATCTTCTCCACTTGGGGCTGCTTCTAAAATGCCCTGTTTTAAAGCGTCACTGATTGCAATCTTTATTCCCGACTGTGGATCTGTATACGTTCCAGCATTCATATCGACCAAACCTCTATTGAGAGCATCGGAGAATGACATCTTAATGTCTTTTAAGGTTGTAGTATTCTTAGTTTCCTTTTCGTCAACTATGATTCCCTTTTCGCGTGCTTCCTCGATCGAGTACACTTCGCCTGTGCTAACATTTTGAACCTGATTTGAATTGACCAATATGTAGCCAGTTACGAGTTCGATCGTCTTAGTTGTAATTGTATGCACGGAGGTTACCGTAGCAGTTACAGTTGTAACAGGTTGGGTGGTAAAGGAAGAACTCGACATGGGTTTCAAAATTAACAAACCGGAATCAATAGCTTCCGATATTGGAATAATTTCGGCTGTTTTAGGATTGATAAAGGTAGCATTATCGGAATCGATTAAATTATAATCCAATGCATGACTAACTTCGATTCCATCAGGACTTGCGTGAGACGGAAGGGTCATGATAAAGTCATCCTTGATTGCCGTTTCGATCGGCCTGCGTTCCTTAGTAATGGGATGAATAATTTCTTTGTTTTCCACATCAATAAGTCCACGTTTTAAGGCAACCGAGAATGTCATACCAGCTGGAGGCACTTTTTCAGGACCTTGGTTTGATTCCTTATTGAAAATATCGGAATGTACGGCGGTTTGTAAAGTTATATTACCTTGATCCGTTTTTACCACACCGCTAATTTCATCTATCGTTCCGGATTTTAAAGCTTCCTCCAAAGTGACTTTTTCACCAGAATTTTTGGTTAAAGTACTCAATGGATCGACGATATCGCATATAATGCCTTCGTGTAAGGTTAAATGAGCACCGGTTTCGGGATGTACAACTTTTGTTGTGGCAGGTTCTATAAGACCTTGTTCGAATAACTCTGGCAGAGATAAACTATGATTGAGAGGTAATAAAATTTCGTTTCTACCGTTTGGATCTAAGACGCCACGTTTAATGGCTTCGTTTATTGTTAAGATATCGCCACGTTGAGGATCGACAATTTTGCCGTCATCCCCACACAATTTATTGCATTCTATTGCTTCCTGTAAATTTAAAGACTCGCCAGTGGGCGATGTAAATGTATTTCTATCGTCCAAAATTTTTGCAGTGACGGAATCGATAATACCTTTCTGAGCTGCATCTTTAGGTTTGACAATTTTCTTACGTAACTTTTGTAGAATTACCTTTTTAGCGTCACGATCTGGACTAATGGATTGAGCCCGACCAATCGCAACTCGATATTTCGGTTCCGTGGTTATTCTACTCCTAGTTTGCTCCGCCAAAGATAATCCGTTATCTGAATCTAAGCTTATGGAAGCCTTCGAAAGGGGCTTTGAGGTGGTTTTATTAAATTTGGGTGTTATAGTTTCGATCTGTAGAGATTCCTCGGTTGCTGTATTAATTTTTGGACCGATAAGTTTTGATGTAGTTATGGTTTCGGATATGACTGGAAGAGAAGTCGAATACGGTTGTTTAATTGTATCGATAATCGCAGTTGTTTTGTATTTATTATAAGTATCTTCGTCTACTAATCCACGTTCGAAAGCCGTGTCTATCGGTACTTGTTCTCCAGTTTTGGGATCGATTATTATGATGTCTTTTATAACCTTCACGATAGTTTCGCCCGCAACAAATGGCGTGCCCAACACCGTCACGATGCCTTGTTTAATTGCTTCATTCAAACTAATCCTTCTTCCAAGCACGTCTTGGTAAATGCCAGTTTCTTTATCGATGATGTTTTCTTCTAAGGCTTCCAGCAAGGTGATATCGATTCCTGTGGCAGGATGCGTAACTCGCACCGAAGCTGGTGACATTTTCTTTTTCTCGATTGCTTCCATCAAAGTTAAAGTTTGATTATGATCGGGAAGAACTACCAAAGCCGTCGAAGGATCGTAAATAATCCCTGCATCAATTTGTACAGGTTGAAGGTAATTGTGATCGGTTGGAAGAACGTTTATTTCTGAATAATTAGAATAGAGATCGTCGACGTGTGTCACTTCCAGTTTGGAAGGCTGACCAGGCTGTTTGATAATCTGTAAAACTCTTTGGTTTCCAGGTTCGTAAGTAACCTCTTCCTCCAAAATGATGTAACCTTTACTTATAGCTTCTTTCATGGTTATACGTTTGTCGTCTAATTTATATTTGCCGGTATTATCCAAAACATTCTTTTCGAGACTTCGCATTAGCGATATATTTCTATGATTGACTGGATCTAAGACCACCGCCGAAGTCGGATTGATGATCTTTAATTTTATGCATTCTTCGAAACTAACCAGTCTGTCTGTGCCGGGAATTATGAAAAGTCCCGTTATTGGATCGAAAAAGCTTTGTTTTATCGCTTCGGATAAAGGCCAACCTTCGGGTGGTAATTCGAACAGTTGTTTTTCGGTTACGTATTGTTTTTGATGTTTAACACTTACGGTTTCTGTAATTTTTGGTTTATCGGGTTGAATTCTGACAACCTTAATGGTGGTCTTGGTGGGTGAAGACGATCGAAGAACGCTTGGTGCTGCAGATGCAGACGATACTTCTGTATCGGGCGATATTTTGCCTTCGTTTAAAGCTTGAACAATCGAAACAACTTGACGCGTTTCGGGATCCGTAAACGTTTGACGTTCGTTATCAATGAGACCCCTTTGTACGGCTTCTGTGTAGGTCATTTTACTGTTGATGTACGTATCGCTGGAAGACGTAACCGTAACATACCTCTGAACTAATTTGCACGTTGTTTGAGTAGTAACATTAATAAGTAACAGACTATTTAACAAAGCGGCACCTTCTGGTGTAATCAAATTTTGAGCAATAGCATCATTTAAAGGCACTATTTTATTTACTCTAATATCAATAAAATTGCCCGTCTTCGGATCGATATATCCCCGAAAGACGGCTTCCAAAACGGTCAATTCGACCGAATTTTCGAATATACCAATTTTGCGATTCAACATTTCGTAAACTTCGGCTTTCACTTCTCCCGAATCGACGCCATCGGTAAAAGACACGAGCTTACCGCTCTTTAAATTTGTAACTATACTACCGTTCGACTTCGTACTAATAAAACCTTTCGCACTTGCAGAATTAAAACTAATAAAGCTATTCTTATCTGGAGATTTAAAACCGTCAATATCAAAAATTGATTTTTGCGTCACGGAAGTAATGAATCCCCTCCTAACCGCTTCTGGAATGTCCATCATTTCTCCAGTCATCGTATCTTTAAACTTATTATCTAATAATACAATATCCTGTTTTAAAGCGTCACTAAGCGTAAGCAACTCGCCCGATTTGGAGTCGACTACAGATTTAATCGAATTTGAATCCAAAACGCCGCGCGACATGGCTTCAGGAATACTTAATTTTGTTACATGTAAAGGTGAAAAAATTTTGCCCTCCCCGTCAATTAAATTTTGATCACAGACATCTTTGAGAGTCATGGGTTTTATAATGTATTGTCTACGTTTTGCCTCGAGTAAAGAAAGCTTCTCGTGAGCTAACACGTACTTGCCTAATTTTGAATTTATAATACCTCTATCTAAAGCTTCATTAAGGGTCAACTTAACGTCCGCTTTAGGATCTACAATCTCTTGAACGTCACCGTCCATAATGTTAGTTTTTACAGCCGCGTCTATTTGAAACTTGTTGCCCGAATTACGATCCACAATCCAACCCGTACGTTCGTCCATCAAGCCCTGATTGATCGCGTCATACAAACACACAGCTCCCGTTTTCAATTTGATCTCTTTAAATTTAGAATATTCGTAGGTCTTGGTTAAGCGAGAAGAATCGCTTTCAAATTTATTGTCAACCGTTCCATCATCTTGACTACTTTTGCTTGGAAGCTCTGTTACCTTAATGCGTTTTTCGGATGGATCCATAAATCCTTGTTCGGCTTCATAGATT
The DNA here is from genome assembly GCA_947369205.1 of Cantharis rufa. Classification (NCBI taxonomy): domain Eukaryota; kingdom Metazoa; phylum Arthropoda; class Insecta; order Coleoptera; family Cantharidae; genus Cantharis; species Cantharis rufa. The sequence goes on from OX376303.1 coordinate 95,797,750, forward strand.
TCGTGTTGAATAGCTTCCAGTAGTGTGAGATTATGTCCGTCTTCTCGAATACCGCAAGGACTGTGCAATCTTTCTGCTATTTTTGGATCGATCAATCCTTTCTGTAAAGCTTCCTCGATTGTTATTTGAAGCCCATCGGTGGTGGCGGTTAATTTTCCCGTACGAACGTCCAAAATACGAGAAGCTATTGCCTCACGAACGGTCATAATTTTTCCAGAGAAAGGATTTATTATTCCAGGCGTGTCGATAATACTGTCGGTTCCAATACCTTCGTTTACTTTATGTACACGTTTTAGAGATTTAATTTCACTAAACTGCATACTCGTGCCCCACGTTTGAGGCAATTCGTGTGTTATTTGAGTGGTGGTGGTGTATTGACCATTGCTAACGGCGTCTGGTTGATCTTTTCCTTCGTTATTCAACGCGTCTCCTTTTGTTATCGTTATCGTCGTGCCATTTTCTTTTTTCGTAGATTTTGATTGAACAAATCTAATAAATTGAAGAAAAATCGTGTTATCACAAATACAATAAACACTGCGGTAAACGCGACACTTAAAACTTCACTTACGTGCAGACTAAACAAAAATAATCACACTTTATTAAAAAAAATAAACTTACTGCTTGCTGTAATGTGTTGTACTAGTAAAAGATGACGAATGTTCCGAGGTGCTGCTCATATGAAATTCGGACCTGAACGTTCTGAATGGTTGCGGTTCCATTTGTTCCACGAGTCTCTGAAAAAACACAAATATTCAGTTTATATAACCATTTTAAGGTGTATTTTTTTGCAGGATTTTAATAGCTTTAATTATAAATTATTTTATCAATTATTGTATGTCAGACGATCGTGTAGCGGACTAAAAAACATATACGTTGTGATCACCTTTTTTTTAGGTACGGTTAAAATTTAATATAGTAACTATTAAAATGTCCGAATAGTGGAAGCTGTCTACTAAATGTTAGCTCTTTAGGATGTGGGCAAGGTTAATAAAAGCTTGCGAAAATGTAATTAAATTAAATTTAACTCATAACTAAGTACTAGGAACTAAAGATTCAAAGTGTATTTTAATGGACGTTATTATTAGTTTCGGGTCAGTCAATAGTTCAAAACTGCTTTATATTTGCAATGCATATAAATCTTTTTGAAGTGCATTTGAGAGCAGCGAACTCAAACACTTTCAGTAATGGCACCAACGACTGATTAGTATCGTTCGTAAATTAAGTGCGATTTTATCAAGTTTCTCGAATATTTGTCTGCACAAATTTTGCTTTGAGTATTGCAAAATTATAGAGCTTCCCACGTAGGCAGTTAATAAAAATGCATAAACAATCAGATAATATAATATAATAGACTAGAGGTGTAAACAGGTGGGCTCAAAAGGTTCAAATTAATGTGGGTGTAGGTTAAATAATTAGCACTTAGAAATCCTCAGTGTAGAAATAAAACTCCATGTTACCGAAAATATTACGAGCAAACTCAAGTTAATAAATTAGATAAAACCAAAATAAATAAATTAAATAATGTGAAAGGGGGGTTACCAGGCTTAACGTGGCTTTCGAACCACGGAAAAAATTTTCATTTATTAATTTTACAGTTAAGTGTCCAACAAAAAATTAAATATTCACAGTATGGTTAATTAGCATTTTTATCGAAGTATTGATAAGCACAGAATGGCAAGGTTAGTTTATCCATTGGAAGTTTACAGTTCTTTTATCTTTAAAGGCTTAAACTAACTAAATTTCAAAATAATAAAAAAAAATTAATTATTTTGAACTTAATTAAAACTAATTATTTCAACTTCAAAAAACAATTTAAAATTTCCTTTCAAACTTAATTTCAAAAATCATATTAAATAAACTTAACACGATATTCGTGTGAAACATGTCGTGTTAATTATAAATTAAAAAATTAAAAGAATCTTTTATTTGCGAAGAAGTACTACGAAACTATACTTATTATAAATAACTTCGCTAGACGAATAGAATTTCATTATTTTAAAGAACTTTAGAAAAATCCATTTTTTAATTTCAATTTTGGAATAAATAAAATAAAATATAAAATACGAAGTTTTTTAACTCGAAAATTAAGAACTTGCAAGCCGGTCTTAAGGTCATCATAAAGGACCAAGCTTGGCAAGGCATCTTCTAGCGCGGGATGAGACATTTCGCCGTCACCACTTCGCCTTGTCGTTTCGCCGTTGAAAATTTAATGTTTAATTTTTGAATGTCAAAATAAACATGCGGAGTATTTTTTAAATTTAATTTATTAATTAAATTGGAATTATATTAATTCTTGCACCTGCATCAAAAGTAAGTTTATTTATATTGCACAATCGAGAATTCCAAATCTCCTTCAGAGCCTTTAATCTGATTTATTTATTGTTGTATTGTATTATATTTACCAACGAACTAAAACTTGCATTAATTCATAATATTCAATTAGTAATTCAATTTAACTTCTTCTGGGTAATAATAAAACTAATTTGAATTATTTTAAAAAATGTATTAATTTTTATTGATTTTCAAACTATTAATTTAGTGTTGGATATAATGACAAAACAGACAAAATATTTTTATTTATAGAAAATTACTAAATTGAAAAGTTCAAATGTAAAACTTGTAGAAGTGTAAAACTTTTTATTCTGTCTGTTAAAAGTAAAGCTTAAAATATAAATCTTAAAATTCAAACAGGATATTTATAATTTTAAATTTTAAAATTGTATCTAATAATAATAGGTAATATATAAAATAAATACCTATATTGTTAATCAGTGAAATAATTATTAAAATTAAAATTATAAATTTTTGAAATATTTTTGGGAAATAATAATTCATGATTATATTATAGTTCGGCTGTAAAAATAATACAAAACTACAATAAATAAATCAGGTAAACAAAATTAAAAATAAATAGTATAAATGGAATTAACAGAAAATTTAGTTTTAAGATTTTTTAAATAATAATTCAAAACAGCAGGGCATATTTTTGACAATTTGTTGGCAATAACGCACGAAAACCGTCCAAGCGCGAAGCGCGCGTGTGGTTTTCCAGACAGTGCAGTGTAAACAAAAAGTAATCAATTGAATATCATTAATTTGGAATTCAACACCTTTCGCAGATATCTTCCCAACTTTTAATTTAAATTTTCATATAATTATCTTTTGATTAAAATTTGCATTTCAGTTATGTTAATTTTGTAGACCTCGTATAAGATTCACATGGCAATTTAATTTTTCAAAAAATCCTGGCGATTTTAGTTGATTTATTTGCAGTTTTACTGGAGTCAGAACCACGATCTATTATTTAATGAATGGTTGCAGATAATCCTGGTAGATGATTACATCAGCTGGAGATGATAAATTAAGAAAATAGAAAAAAGAGTAAATGAGATTGTGTTTCCAAGACTTCTCAGAGAAAACATTGATTATTAATTTTTAACTAAAAATGCTAGAAGTGATAATCAATAAAAATTTCAAGATTATGAGTAATCTGTAATCGACAACATGAAATCATACTTCCTTTTTTCTATAAATGGATTACAAAATCTATAGATGGTATAAAATCATGAATTTTTCAATTCGCAATTTCTTGCCGAAAATAACTTCCATATCTATAATTACCATCTGAAAACCAAGACAAACTTTCAGTCACGAAGGCAAAAACAATACTACCGATAAACTGGAAAAACAGCCATAAATTGCAAAAGTGACGTCTTTTCATTTTGAAAAGTTTCTGTAACTTCGAGTTGTTGAACAAATTTCATGTTTATGACTTATGCGTGAATAATTAACAACTTAATCGTTTCATAAATTACATATTGAGCAGTATTATCAGCTTTACGGTTTACTGCTGTAAATTAGTTAGGAAGTTATAGTAATTACCCTTGGCATCAATAAATAAATTCAAAAAATTAGCATTTAGACGTTTGCCTTCAACTTAAATAACAAAAATGTGAACAAAAACTTCATTTCTGCAATTTTATAAGCCAGACTATAAAATTTCGGCAAATATCACATAATAATCTTGAAAACAAATTTCAAAAATCTAGAGGTAACACCCAGAACCGAAATTTTTTTTCGACAAATTAAGTCAACCTGAGTGCTCAATCCAAGGCTACCATAATCATAGAAAGCATGAATTATGGAAGTTATAATTGAGTTTTTCCGCTTACAGCGGAAAAACATTCAGGTATGAAGAAAACGTAAATCTATAAAACTTTCCTTCTTTATTCGTTTTTCTGAAAAACCACTAGGTTGCTCTATTATAAGCTCATTTTTTTGTAAGTATTATTTGAACAATTACCAGATTAGCAAATACCATAACTTTTATCTTAATCCCCAGATTCAATAGAACACGAAAATTAACAAACAATTCGACAATTTTAAATTAAATTTATAAAATAATTTATCTACCAAAGCCAAATTCAAATAAAATACTAACCCATGGCACTTGACCAAGTTCATACGCAAAATTGTATTCACCACTCATTTTAAAGTTAGGAACAAATATTTAACAACAAATTTTTAACAACAAAATGAAGAAAATTTATCGCATTTTTCAAGATTACTTGAACAAATTGCTACTAAAAGCACATCGATTAATTGATTTTATTTATTGTTAAAATTTGAAATAAATAAATATTTAAAAAATGCTGTATTTATATACAATTTGAAACGTCAAAATGTTACGTAATTTAAAAATCGTTAATTTTGCGACTCCAAAACGTTGATTTTTTTTTAACAAATGATCGTAAGACACCCAAAAAACTAAGGATTCGTTTTAGAAAAATACAAAAACACCGGTAAATTTTATAAACCGACAGATCCGCGAATCATAATGTACTGCTGCTGGAATTATTTGATAAATCTATAATAGAAAAACCGATTTTCGCCGAACGTGTACGTTTTATCCGTGTTTGCCGGCGAGTCGTTTATAAAAAATTAAGTTATTTTTAACACTGATTGTCCTGTAAATTAATTAAATTCATTTTTATTATATAATTTAACAGTTATAAGACCCCTAACAAAAAATGATCAAATTGAAGCAGGAATTGCAAAAAAAAACAGCTAAGGTCTGACATTGACCGAGATGAAAAAACCTTGGAAATAATTAATTCCAAATTTAAAAATATAATATGTTATTGTTATAAAACTAAAAATTGGATTTTGGTACTTTCCCAACAATCTGACGATAAGGAAATGATTAAATCAATTATAGAACAAAATATTTACACCTGAACTTGGCATTCACGAGTTTTCCGAAAAGCTTCTCTTTTGCCAAAGAATATTTTCTTTTCGATTCACAAAACGTCGAAGTCAGTCGTGGACAAATACCACAGAAAATCGTAACATGTTTGAAATGTTATGATGTCATACAATTTTTTACCTTGAATGATGTAATATCGATGTTTGTCCAGTTTTTACCTAAACATTCATCCATATTTCATACGTTAGCTGTCATAATTTAGCTAATTAATCCACGATATAATTGTAGAATAAAATAACAGTTTATAAATTATCCCTCTTGGAAACACAAATTAGCTGTTTCATGAAAGAGAAAAGTAATCATTTCTATTTTTATCAAAACTTGGCTATTAGTTAATAAAAAAATCAATTGTAATAATAAACACTGCAGTAATTGTGGTCGGAGATTAAAGCTCAAGTTATAAATACGCGTCTTAAATATTTGAAAAATTAAAACTCAATTTTGCGGAAACTTGTTTGGAAACTCCTGGTTAACTGAATATTTTATGTTTTCTTAAAACCCCCGTTAATTGAATTAGCTACCTACACCGCATTTGCAAATTTCGAGTTCATTAGACAATGTTAACTTTCTAAATCCTCTTTTTAGACAATAAAACAAAAATGAAAGTTGAACAATCTGTTCCATTATAATGCAAATTTGGAAATTTGTTCTGCATGTTCAGTATATAAAATGAATTCCATTATGTTATCCAAATGGCCTCCAATAAATTCTCAAAATTAGTTTGTTTAATTAATTCAAGAATTTCGCATGACATTTCTAAAAGTTGAATTAAAAGAACACATTTTGGTACCAGCTCCAAAGTTTCCAATCTGATAGAAGAGGATTTCAAAGACCACTATTCGCCTACATGCAATAAATAATGCAAAATTTTGAAAAAGCTCGTCAAACAGATTGTTTGCGTTTATTACGAGACCATAAATATAACTTTTAATTTATCTTCTATTTTTACATTAAATCACCTGGCGCCCACATAATCACCCTTTAGCCTACACAAGCGTGACAGCTATCTAGAAGAATGTTAACAAAGCTACCATTAAAACTTTTCCATCGCAGGAAATCAATTATTTACAATTATAATCGCTACATATTTGCAAAATCCTAATTCAAAGGCGGCATATAAGCTTAGTTGCAAGCTCGATGAAAATTGAAACACATGTACAGCAAGAACATAAAAGCACGCCTATGGGTATTTCAATAAGAAAAAAGGTGTAGGTGTTGAAGAAGTAGGCGAAAGTGAAGGTACCATTAAGAAATAATGTACAACACCTTGCAAACTTAATGGATCCATATGAAGGAAATCGGATAGATAAGTAAACACCACTTAATTGATAATTTACCATTTCAAAATGAAGAAATAAAATTGGATTAAAAAAGTAACCAAGCGCCACAGATAAATTTACATTAATTACATCAACTGTGGTAAATAAATAAATTTAAAAAAAACCAGTTTAATAGTATTTGCAACCTTGTATTCAGTCTTTGAACACCAAGCCCAAATCATTTGCATTTTCTAAGTGTGCATTAGAAAAAAACCTCTAATGCAGATTTTTGCTGAACAAACTTAAATTTTTATTCCTGGCAGGGTTAAACGAAACCACAAAAAAATAGCGGTTAACATAAACACCTCCTAAATGACCTAATGCGTATATTTAAAGAGTTATGTCACCTGATTAATAAAAGTGACCACTGGCTGCTGTCATTATAAAGACCACATCATATATCATGAAATTAGAATAGTTATTCGTGTAATGAATTACCTCAAGGTTGAGTTATAAGAATTAAAAGTGTTTTATATTTCCTTTCTACATCAAATGGATCATTTATGTCTGGCAAATCAATTAAACTAAGGTAATAGGATAATTACCAACTCCTGTATTATTCTTATGCAAATTTCTAATAAATCAATCCTGTTACAACTCAATTACCGAGCAAAAATGAAAGTGAAAATTCTGCTTTTAAAAATTCCAAGAAAATCATTATTTCCATTCTATTTTATATTTTAGTTAAAAACAAAAATTAAAAGTTAGGGAATCCCCCAAATGAAATAATAAATTACTAAACTCACCAGTGTAACAATATCTCCTGGACATCTAGCAGCAATTTCTTTCAGTCTTGCATAGAGGGCATCAATCAAATACTGATAACGTGCATTAAATTCGTCCAACTCTCCTGCCACGATATCAGCTCCACTGGGTGCAGATTTTGGATTTCTGAAGGCAGCGTTTGCGTCCAGGGAAGGTTGCACGTCGAGGAGGGCATCACGAAACCGTTGCAGTCCCTTACTCCATATCTAATGTTAGGGTTAGAAGGTTAGGGGTCAGTTGTTAGTCATTAAGTGCCGACATCAGTTAAAATTATGTGAAGCTGTGATAATTGAAAATACTAATGTGATGTGTGCTGAGTGACATTATTTACCTATTTCGTGTAAATCTAAAATTTAAGTGCTGGTAAAATTTAATGTATCTACTGTTATTATTAATATTTAAATGTTACCAACAGTGTATCAGCAAAAAATGTTATTTAATTATTTTATGGAACTAATAAATGAAACTAATATTGTTTTTTTGTAAAAAAACCTACAGTAAACTATTTTTCAAGTTTAAGGGTTCTTTTGAATAATATAACCCAGCGTATTATATATGGATCTATGTTTAGAAGAACACAAAAATTAAAATTTGGTAACAAATTATTTTAACTTTTGTTGCATTCTAAACTTAATTCGTGGAACTAGATATATCATTCAAATGAAGCTCAAAGCAAACAATTTTTTGATGTAAGTTTAAATATAGAAAAAAGATAAGTAAAGAAGCTGAGAATATTTTTGATTAAGCGAAAATTAAAAAGTATCTACTAAATTTTGAGTTTCACTAATTTTTCTACTAATATCAAAGAGATGCAGTGAAAATAAGTAGAATAAAATAAAATATAAGGTAGCCCAATTTAAACCCTCACCACAGTTTTAAGAAAAAAAATCACAGATAAAAAATAAAAAATTTGAGACATGCATATCAACCACTCAAACATCCTAAATAAATAAATCTGACCTAACTGATTCAAATGACATGTAACTAAACCTAAAAATGGTATGTGAGATGTCCCTTTTACCTTTCCTTCCCTAATGAATCGGCCGCCATTAATATTGACTTGCTCGATGACTGGAGCACGTTCGGTAACACTGTTCAAAAGATTCTGGAAATAAATTACAAAGTAGAATAAAAAAACGTTACATGCAATAAATAATATACCCTAGTAACTTCCAGATGTTCCTTTGCACGATCCTTAATTGGTTGCATGGTTTCCAATTTATTGTAGGAATCATCCAACCAACTATCCTCATTTTCTTTAGATTTGTTGTAATTTTTCAACAACCCATAGGCTTGTTCACACCCTCTTAATCTATCGGCCATCTGACCGCAAATGTTACTCCATCTCGAATTTAATTTCTGCACGTCCTTCTCTAACCGATCGACATCAATATGAGGACCACGTTGATTAGGTCTGGATTTTTCGGTCAACCGCTTGGTGTTATCAAAATCATCGTTTAATTGATCCATCGCAATTTGTTGTTGACTAATTGCGGATTGTAGTTTCAATAAATCATCGTGAACAGCTTCGAGAGCTTTTTCGGTAGAAGGTAATTCGTCAAAGAACGCCAATTTGATTTCAAATTCGGAAATCACTTGAGTAGCATCGTCGATACCATTCAAAACAATTTCGCAACACTTAAGTCTCTCAATGTACAAATTACTAGTGTTCCAAACGTAATTCCATTTGTTAAGCACCCTTTCCAAATCCTTCTTGTGTTGGGGCGTTTTCAAAGTAATACTTCTGAAAGTATCTTTCACCTGTTCAATTTCAGGTTCTAAGTTTTGTAAACGCGACTCAAATTCCTTCTGTTCTAAAACAAGATGTTGCAATGTGTCGATGTCTCTTGGCAAAGACGAAATCACTCGTTGGTTGATAATACGTTCAGCCTCATCTAAAGCTTGTTGTAACGACGTAATTTGAGTGTTAAAAACTCTGGTTTGGTTTTTACTTTCTTCTTCTGCACGAGCACGCTTTTCAAACTCATCAAATAAGCGATTTACTTCTTCCATTTCTCGTCGCAAACGTCTCAATTGTGGATCTGACGGATCACCTTCTGCGATTAGCTTATCTGCATCCTCATTTAAAGCTCTACGAATAGCGTTACGTTGTTCGGCGCCAATCGAAATAAATTGGGGTAAATCCCAGCCTTTTACGACCTTGATGGTTGCAAAAATCATATTTTGTCGCATTCTCAATTGCTTCTTTTGCCACAAAGCTATAGATCTGTCGTATTGCCTTCTTAAGTGAGCAGCAGCATCGATGGCTTCTTTGTCGGGAGGTGGTATAACAAAGCAAACGCCTGGTACTTGGGCTTCAACGCCTTTTTCGTTATGAACACGCCATTTAATGCGACCCGAGTTGTCTGATAAGGTGCACTCTTTATTCTTTTCGATTACAAACTGAAATAAATTTTATTAAAGGACATTAATTGAGACCATCAGAATGCTTACATTATTTTGTTTGTAATTGCAAATTGCAATAGCACTGAGAGGTCGAGTGATAGGTTGTCTGCGTTGCTTAAGAGGCACAATTTCTTGTGCCCGCACGGTCAACTCTTGAATTTGGTCGCCAAACGAATTTAATTCGTCTCTAAGTGCTTGCATTCCTTGTAATAACCTTTCTCCAACGTCCAGAGAAAAGTCTGATTGACTAAATTCGGTGTTCATCACTTCATCTTTTCTGTAAGACAAGAAAATATTATAATTTGCTCAAACTTGGTATTTTTCAAAACTTACTCTTTAAGGCATTGTTCGGCAGTTTCGATGTCTTTGAAAAAGGTTTGATAGTTTTGTGCATGTCGTAGATGTTCCTCGAGGCAGTGAGTTAATTGTAATAACCAAGCCCACTGTGCTTGCATGGCTGCCATGTGCGCCTCGATAGCCTTACTAGCTGGATGGTTTTGTAGGACAAGAGCTTCTCCACGGTCTTGTACAGCACCAAATTGAATTTCACGTTTTTCTAATTCGCTCATCAAGCTCTAAAAACGTTAAAACATTTATGAAGTGATAATTTCTTGCGATTAAGTAGTAGCAAAACCCTAAGTATTCTGGCGAAAATGTGCAGGATTGGCAAATTTTGTTGCTTACTTATGTCTGATGGCACGAGAACGACGAAGGGCCGCAGTCCTTTCAAAACAGAATATTTTGGTAATATTATGGAATATATCAAAGATTAAGAGTTTTACCAAGAGGCTACACAGAGAAGAAATTTTAATCCAAATCCATCGCGTATCACTTTTGAAGTAAATATTACTGCAGTAATATTTGTTTCAAATTGAAGTGAGATTGATTTGGACTTAAGATTGAGATTGATTTTGAAGTAAAAATTACTTCAAAACATCAACAAATTTTCTCTGTATAGTCATAAGACAAATTTTTGTACCTTCGAGTTTTTCTAAAGATTTCCTTCCAAAAAAGTTGTAAAGCCAAAAAAAAATTATCTATAGTATTTTTAAGATTTTCCCAAATTTCCCGGAATTTCTAAAATTTTCTCCGAGTTTTACACCAAATTTCCCATCGATTTCCTTCTTTTTTTTCAATACAATTTACTTAATTACACCCCAAATCCATGCAGCACTGAGATATAATATAATTACGACTACCAAACCTCAGATTTTCAACCCAAGTCTCTGATCAAAGTATTCAGCTTTTTTTTCTAACAAAAATATCTGTGGGAACCCCCCCAAATATTATTAACCTTCGTCCTAGAATTTCTTGTGAGTATTTAATTAGTAAATTTCACACAAAATCCGCACAAAAAACCTGTTCAGGAAATGTTTATTATTTTACCTGTGAAAACAAATAAATTTGCCAACCCTGTATTTCAAGCGTGTCGAATTAAAACGCAAAAAAGTGCAAATAAATTTGGAGAAATTACCTCATCACCTAATCCATAATTTAGCTGCACGTATTAATAAAAATAAATCAAAAACTTAATTTCCTCTTTTCAAAATAATTGTAGCGGCAAATAATTAATAAAACTTACCTCGTAATACTTTTCGACTGCCTGTAAATTCATATTCTTATCAGACCAATCTCTGGTAACTTCAACCTCTTCCTTATCATTCAACCATTGCAATTCGTTGGTAGCAGATTGAATAAAATCTGATAAACTTTCGAGATCGTTAAGTCTATTGTTTGAAAACGTAGACAAGTCGACATAAACTTTTTGTAATTGATTCAAATGTTGATTATACAATGTCAGTTCTTCGCCACTAAAATATTGCCTAGCTTTAACACATACATCTACTTTGGAATGAAATTGGTCAACGTGTTTATGTTCACGTTGATGTATATCGTATTCGGTTTGGACGGAAGTTAAATCAGTTCCATAGTCAGCTTCTTGCAACTGTTTCTGTAATAAATTCAGTTGATAACGAAAATCAAAATAAAATTTAGTTTTTCAACTTACCAATTTACTTTTACACCATTCCACAGCCTCTTGCACAGTTCGAAAATGTGGATTTGTATCTACACTTCTTGTTTCTTGAACAATACGAGTGTGCTTCGTAACAGTTCGTTCTTCAACAGGGGGGAACTTCATATTCGCTAAAGGACCCACAATTTTATGATGCAACGATCGTCGTAATTGTACCCAACGCTCGTGTAATTTTTTAACGCGTTTTTCTAAATCGTGAGCTTGGGGATATCTACTGTTAAGAAGGGTGTGAACGTCGCTCATTAAAGATTGGATATTTTGTTCGGTTACTGCAAGATCCGATTCGATCTGGTCTGCCACTTTTTTAGCATCTAATGGATGAAGTCGGTCAATTCTTCGAGATTCGTCTTCGATGTATCTCTCAATGTGCCGTTCAATGGTATCCAAACCTGAATCGGTCTGTTTGATTTCTCTGTAAAGTAAAATAATTGTTAACAATAAAATACTAACTACACTATAATAATGGCGTACCTGTTGACTTTTTCAGCTAACCGTTGCAATTTTTCCATACGTTTTAGTTCTTCCAAAATTAACCTTTCTCTTTCTTGATATGCAACCATTAGGCGACTCCAACCCTTTTCGATGGAATCTATGTGCAATTCTGGTTCGATATCGACTTCGCCAAGAGTTTTGAAATACTTCTCCAAGTCGCGGAATATTTGACTAAGGTATTGCTTATCTCTTTGACGAGGTGGAATTTCATCGGTTCGGAATCTCGACGATTCGTTTGCCAACTTCTTCATTTCAATTAACGTTGATGGGAAGGATCGATCCTATTAAATAATTAACCAAAATTAAAAGTAGAAAATAAAATGGGATTTTTGCAAGTGAAAGGAACTTCCAAGTTTTTAAATTATATCTGGTCTTAAAGTAAAGAACTTTAAGATCTGAAGTAGTTAGTTTAAAGGTATAAACTTCAAGTTATTAAATTATATGCAGTTTTTTGAAAATTAGTTGTAATTATGTATATTTTAATTTATGTCGGTTATAATTGATTATAAATTGATAAATTGATTATATACATAATGAAATATATTAAAATCTTCTGACACTGCATTTTTTACTACTATGACACTAATAGGCACAAGCTATTCAACCTTCTATTTCCTTTATGGTGTAAGAGCAATTAAAAACCAATTTTACTAATTTAATTGTATAAATAATTAACAATAAATGTTGAAAATTATCCAATAATATATGTATGTGTGTTAAGCATTGTTTCATTTTAAAAAAATTAACGATATTTACGTAAGTAATGATTGAGTTGGGAGTGGCAACATCCTTCGGTATGACTGTCATGCCATAAAATTAAAGGCTCGAAAGCACGGGATTTGCATAATTAATTGATTTTTAAAAAAATTCATTCAGAACGGTACAAATAATTTAAGAATGAAAAATTACGTAAGGTTCTGTGATAAAATCGAGATTCCTTAGAAGTGACGATAAGTAGTTATTTAAATTACTGCAACGTGAAATAAAAAATATTATTTTAAATAAAAAGCATTTTGAACAGTTATGCTCCACCGATCTTATATGTTTTGATGTTTTATGTGAAAAAATTCTATTTCTATTTCTTTCAGGAAATTGCATGAAACCAACTACTTACTTGCATTATACTATATTTTTCTCTTAACCACATGTGCAATGAAGAAGCCAACTCGCGATATTCTTGTGTGCGTTGTTGCGAAGCTTGATCGTACAATGGATGGATTGCAGGAGGCTCAGGAAATACTTCGTGTAAAGATGAAATGTACGTAATAAGAGACTTTTCATCGGGTTCATGAGTATCAACATCTGAAAAAAAATTCACATATCATTAGTGCTGAAATTAGACTAGAACCTAGAACAGTTTGAATTTTAAGGATGCGCTTTGTGGCCAGTTTCGGGGAAGTACATTAATTTTATCTGACTCAGAATCTCGAAGCTGGTGGATCGAATCCCGCTACGGAAACTTTTTTATTCTTTCAAAAATAATTTAATTCTGGAAATAAATAACGATACCAATTACTGGATTTGTAAGACTAATTTAGTTCAACTCCACTTCGTACTTCGGTTGAATAATAAGAACACGGGTTATTTGTGTCTTCACTCATTAAACAATTAAATGTACATTGTAACTCTGTGTTTCTTCCCACCTAATCGGTTTCTCATGATAAAAATTCTTTAAAACAAATCATAAATGTTTCAATGTTTGTCATCTGTCGTCAGTTTCCCATTAAGAAAAAATAGTGAAAGCCCGTGAAATGTTATTTAATGGCCGAGAAAGCGTATATTAATTAATTATTATTAACCGCTTCATCTTTCAATTTCAACAAATTAAAAGCGCCACATAATTTGTGCGTACTTTTAATGAAATCAATTTTATGTGGAAAATAAACTTGTTACATTAAAAGGCAAAATGATCTTCAGAAGTTGAAATAATAATTAAATGTCGCAATTCGAAGCTAAGCACATAAGTGCTCTTCATGAAGATTTTACCATCAATTTTTCCACAATTAGAACAGCACCGCTATTAAATAACAATTACGTTGCAATATTCTAGATTTAACTTTCTTGACAACCAAAGCAATTATGTCAAGATGAAATAGTTGCCATAAAAACGACAAAGATTTCTTATTTGTCAAGATTGGAGGACATTAGAAGAACATTCTATAATTTGTTCCACCTTAAAGGATGACAGAATTTCCTTCAACCGTAACCTCTTATATTTCATCTTAATAATTTAATGCTGTTAAACGAGTGAAAAATTATGAAACTCAGAATTTACCTTCGGGATCCAACAGTCGTGTGACTCCATATTCATGTTCGGCAATATAAAAGGCAGTTTCCATCCTTTCTCTTGCATGCTGTACTTTGATAGTGCGCCAATCGACCAAATCTGGCCTATTTCTATGTATAATAGCACTGAAAGCCATACCATCCCTCCAAGAGCTGGTGAAGTCTGTTACGCGAACACCTGGATATTTGTTTGTTGTTCGTTTCGCCCATCTTAGAAGGTAATCTTTGGCCGAGATATTTGGTTCTTGACCAACTACAATATCAGATATCTGAAACAAAAAGATTATAAGTCAGACTTGCAACGAAAAAGCTAAATTCGTACTTGACATTCCACACAAAAAATTTCAAAAGGGAAGTCAATGATCTAGACAGGAACTTAATTAATAAATAATATAAGCTCTTAATATTCTCCAGAAGCCCTGTTAATGTAACTGTAAGTGGTTCGTATCAAAGTCTCGAGACGCCAAAAGTAATTTTAAATAACAATTAACAATTTTAGTTATTGGTCTCCAACTAAATTTAATTAATGTAAAAATAATTATAATTAGTCGTTCATGAATTTATACGATAATGACCACAACTTAATGCAAACCGGTTAATAACTTTTTTTCCCAACACTTTTCAAAAATACACAGATGAATTTCAAAATTCATGAGAAATTAATTTTTAAAACAATTTATAATTAAAGTTTAAAAGAAAGGATTTAATTAACGTGCATGTCCTTAATTTCTAATAATCAATCAAAACGAATGTGTGTTAAACTATGCATTTCGAAGATTCACAGCGGTTTCGAGTTCAACGGTGAGGTAACAATAATTTGTGAAAAAATCAATTTAATAAATTAAGTTTAAGAGCTCTGGCACGCAAAATTAAAGGCAATTACCTTTAAACTTGAAATTTTCACACGATAAAAGCTTAAAAAACTCGTTAAAAATGTTAATTTTAAATGTAAGTTACGGCAATGAAGTATCAGAAGCGTCAATCAACTCTTGTAGGATTTCTATAAATAATTTGGATTTTTATTGGAATAAAAATCTGATTTGCAGTTTCGGTAAAATATCCGTAAGTATTTATGAAACTTCAAAGTGCAGTCAAAAATAAACCAGGGGTTCGGAAAAATGAATTTCAAGTGGAAATATTCAAGTGTTTCCGCTGCAACGTCAGGGTTAATTTAATAGATTAGTTCAGGATATTATTGAAATAAGGGTACGATGAACCTGTAGAACATAAATATAGCAAAATCAATTTTTAACAAAATGGTTAAGAGGTTAAATTCTTTAAAGGATCATTTTTCAAATTAGCTACAGTTTTAGGTTTAATTCAATTTGTATTAATTAAGAAGCTCCTTTTCTTCTTAAAATCAGGAATTGAGAGCCATAAGCAATACAATTTGCATTCATCAGGATTAAAAAACTGCCCTTCAAACTACCTAATTTTGAAATTTTCTAAAAAAAATTATGGTAGGTAAAGGAGGACATTTCAAAAATATAAATATTAAATTTTGTAGATTATTCAAAATTATGCTAGCTTTTGAACCAAAACCTTATGATTCAATTGGCTGTTTCCATAAAGTTAGCCAGACCTGTCCGTGACGTATTCAGACATAAATTGCACTAAAAAAACGGGGGATCACAGACAGTGAATCTCGGAGCCAAAAATATCTCTAAAGCCGCTCCACCACAAAAATTACGAATCTAGAAAGACGGGATCTCTATTTTTAAATTAAATTTGGCTATAATTTGAAAAAATCTAATTTAAAAAAAATTATTAAATAATAAGCAGTTGTACGACTGCAAGTCAACTGTGGCCAGCCCCGCCCACTAAAATTCACTGTTGCGCCTATTTACGTCGAGTTCACATACCGGCAACAAAATAAGCAATCGACTGACTTTTATGTGAAAAATCGATATTTCAAATTCGACGACCGAAACCGAATCAATATTAAAACTACCAAAAACAAAGTTAAAGATATTTTCACTAAGATTCCCTGAAATAGAACTAATACAAAGAGATACTATAGCCGCGTTATGGGTCCATTGCTTAATGGAAAAAGCAAATTAAACATAAAGAACGACCTGACGATGGTAAAAACCATCGTCAGACCAATTCTTACATACATTGCACCAGTCTATAAAGGCCTGCCTACTGGCAGACTTCGGGGCAACTCCAAAAACTCGATAATCCGAGAGCTGGATAATTACTAGCTCCACGATTATTTAAGCTACAAGTAACCAAAGCAATCCTGCCGTCAAAACTTCTGAGGAAAATGTTATTTTTTGCTTTTTAATTGCAGGTAAAACAAAGTCATCTCAAACTGGCATCCTCTGCAAACCGCGTCTCCAAGTCCGGCGTCCACGTTAAATAAATCCAATCCTGAACGCCCAAAAATGAATCGCGACGATAGCGCGATTCTCGAGACCTTTCCCTTAGCTGGATAACTGGATAAGAGCAATGGCCCAAGATTAGGACGCGTTGCACAAATGCGACTAAACACGTTAAGCCTATCAGGGCCGGAACTAGGGCGTGGCGAGAGAGGCGCGCGCGAGCTAGTTAGGGGGCGCTAAATTTTCAATTTTAAAATTAAATTTAATAAAATCTAAAAGAAAAGATAAAATCCTAGAATATCTTAATACATAAAATGCCAGCTCGCTGTTGCTCCTGCTGCTACGGCGTGTCACTTTTTGGTGAAAAAAAAAACAATCTGATTGGTCGAATTTTTTTACCAACCGAAAAATATATTAAAGTACCGACGACTCTACTCCCCCTGGGACGAGTTGCACATCAATCAAGTTTCCAACCAATCGGGTGGACGGGCTTTCTGCTAGTAAAATATAATAAAAGATTAGCAGGATACATGTGGCCTTTACCACGCGTAAATCAACTACCTGCTGCTGCGTTGTTAATATATTTTTAAATAAACCTAATTTTTTGAGAAAATATTTTTGTATTGCGATTTTCTAACTTTTCTACAACAGAGAGCTTGACCTTAAAATTTTCAAAAAATTTTGCCTGAGGCGTTATATGCTGGGGCGCAAGTTTCAAAGTCACCACGGACGCATCATACCCTCATTCCGGCTCTGAAGTCTATTATTAGTACAATCCCGTATAAATAACGGCCACAAAGATTCATACGAAGCAGAGTATACAGTGGCTCCAACAATTATTAATACACCCCTATGTTAACCATGTAAATTGCACATTTTGAAACCGTTTTTTGACATATAAAACTCGCTTTTACAGCAAAACTTTTCAGATATTTTTTATTGCAAATTTTAATCTCTTCAGTTTTGTTTCTATACATTTTTTTATTTTCTATCGCCGTTTACGAGTTACAGCGACTTGAAGAAAACTCTGTAAAATACTCCCATAAGAGCAATGTTAATTTTATTAACTTTTTTACTTAGTTTTCTTTAAGTCGCTGTAACTCGTAAACGACGAAAGAAAATAAAAAAATGTATAGAAACAAAACTGAAGAGATTAAAATTTGTAATAAAAAATATCTGAAAAGTTTTGCTGTAAAAGCGACTATTATATGTCAAAAAACGGTTTCAAAATGTGCAATTTACATGGTTAACATAGGGGTGTATTAATAATTGTTGGAGCCACTGTACATCCAAGCCTAAAATAAGCTTCACGATTCGATTATTTCGAAAACTTGAAACTTTTGCATTGCAAATTTTGCAAGAATTTTAGTTAATTTTTTTTAAATTTAATTTTCACTTTTGTATATGATTCGTCCTTAAATCCACGATTTGCGAATTAGGTTGTCCTTCAGAAATATTTTGACCAAGTGCGTGAGCCCAGAGGTCCCCGTCTTTCTAGACCCGTGATTTTCGAGGATGACATGATTTTTGTGGGGTTGGTAGTCATTTTTGAAGAGAATTTATTTACATAGAACAGTTTACAATTTTACATGCAAGATTATTGTTGACCTTTTTGGTCAGAGAGCAGATTACACGTTTCATGAATTGGGGTAGTTTACACTCACCCATGATCCAGGACAAGGTTCAATTAATACGAGACAAACAGGACGAAAACCCGCAAGTCAGAAATGAAGCCTTGGATTGAAAGAAAATATTGTCTAATATTGTTGCAATAATTTTCATTGTCGTTGACCCCTTGTGGTCCTACCATTCCTTTGTGAGAAGCCCGTGAAAACCCCCTTAACAAATGTTCCCGATATTTGGATATCGGATATCTTTATTAGAAGACAACTTAACCCTTTATCGAATCTTTATATTAATAAATTTACGTTTTTTCCTGAGTAAACACAAAAAAACTGGCGACCAAGGCTGTCAGTTCAACAGAGAAAGCTTTCACTGTACCTTACTCTTGGCTCGCAAATATTGTTCTAGATCTTCATAAAATTGAAAAGGGTAATTCTTGAAATAAAAGAATTTTTGCATAATTGAGTTTGAATGCTCAATCCGTGACTTTCGTATTATTAAAGCATTTGATTTCGTTTTAAAAGGTTATTGCAACTTTAGCGATGTAAATGTGTAATAAACAATCCATAGTAATAATACCAATACTTCATTCGGCTAAAATTAACTGGGCTAGATACGAGAAAAAATTTAACTTTTGATCAGCCTGTCATAGAAGAAAGCCAGAATTAGTTCACAAAATGTAACCCAATTACTGGAAATAGTCTGGATTAAAATTAAAATCAAGTAATCCGTGAAGTCTGGCTGTGTCTGTCGACTGACTGATGATTAAATTAATTATAGTAAAAAAATAACCCAATTTTCAGAACCTGACCTCTGAAATATCAAAATGCATCATCATCTTCTTCGCATTTCGTGTATTTCGAAAAAATGGTAGCGATTTTCACGTTTATTTCTACATTAGGAAGCTAACAGAACTTTTAAACTATGCTGGTAGTTAGTTATTCGAATTCCGCACTTATATATTTCATGTAAGGAGCAATTTATTAAAAGAAGGAAAAGGTTAACTTCGTGAAATACCATTCAGCAGACAATAAACTGATAGAAAAAACTGCAACTTAAATGAGTTAGATAGAAAATGTAGTTTCAAAAATGCATTATTTATACGAACAAAGCTACATTGCACACCAAAATGATCACACTTTCTTTTGTAATCACATGGGTGACCTTTGACGTTGCAAAAGTAAATAAATTTTCGATACTAAACATGCTCCACGAAGCTATTCAAAAAATGATGAAATTAATTGAAATTTTTATGCAAAAATTATGAAAAATTATTTTTTTAAATTAGGAACAAATCGTGTTGCATTGTTTCGTTTCCATTACTTAGGACTAAAATTTACAACTCGTGCACCTAAACATTTATTAACAATACTAATTAAAATTAAGATAAAATCAGAAACTATCGTAGTTTCAACACTAATAAATTTCAAAGTAAACAGAGTGTAGAAAAAAATAAGTCTTTAGTATTATGTTGATAATGTGATAACGAAAAGAATCGTGTTTGCATAACATATTGTAGTTACTTCACAACTTTTTTTCAACCCATATTTACTTGGCCAAATTTTATTAATCCCTCGTAGTTCACGTTTTAATTTACAGTTATTAGAAAAATTTATTGAATTGTGGTATCTTAATTTAAATTTTAAAAAAAGCAGACAGCTTTAACGAGTTACTTTCAAAAGCAGATGAGCAATTTATAGTTCACACTCAAATTAACACTAATTTCTCGTTTAATTTGTTAAATGATCGGACGTGAAAATAATTCAAATCTTCTTTATGGGCAAAAAAATGATCATCTGGTTATAAAAATATTTTCGTTCAGTGCAAGAAATTCCTCCGAATAAAAAACACAGGTAGGTGACGAAAACTATGTCAATGCCAAATTTTTTGTAAGTTACTTGGATATTGTTTATGAAATTAACGTATGATGATAAACAAACTCCTTCTGTGTTTAAAAAAACTGCTCTTAAATTACGTGGGCTGATACAGAAGGTTGGAATATGGAAATGATGGTTCGATTGCGGTATCGAACTATTTAATAAAGGATAAAGAAAACAACCCCATAAAAATATTTGATTAAGGACGAAAACATAAAAAAATGACAGGAGTAATTAAAAAGTCTATGAAATTTTAGACTTTGATTGGCCTTCATTGGGAACACGTTTCGCATTATTTAAACTATGTATTTCTCCAATAGCGCGAAATGCATTAAGATTAATGCAGTGCCATTTAAAAAGTTTTAGGTAACGGACCGAATTTGACAGTTGGATAAATTGGGCAATTTTTCGTCCATAAAACCACAATGATAATGCAAAAAACCTGTTAGGAATGCTTCCAAAATATTCAGATTTGGTAGGCGTGAAATACTTACAGAAATGCATATCAGGACATAAATTACGCGCCCGTCTCGTTAATTTGGACTTAAAAAGAAATCGCGTGGTAAAATATTGAAAATGGCAAAACTGTTAAATTGTGAAGTCAAAAACTGTTTGTTCTATTTCTCCAACGCAAAAATGTTTCGCTATAAAAAAAAATTATATTTATGGTTCGTGCTTTTAATTGGCTACGTCTCAATTCACACAAGAGCATAAGCACGCTACCGAAGACATAACTGGTTTTAAAAAATAAAATTAATTTCCAGAAAATGGGCATCTGCCGTTTAGGGGAGCATTATCCTGTCAGCTTGTTTATTTTTTAATTTATATTCGAACAACGCACGGTAAAATCATTACTATGTATTGACATATCTAACCTTAACTCTTTTCCGTTCAATGGATTTGAATTCCTGAGCTACTTCCGGTTTACTTTTAAGGCTTCGAGTTGCTGCCCTTTTAGTTAAATCATCGGTAAAACTTTTTTCTTCACCTCTCGATAAGGTGGTGACTTTTCGAACAATCTTGGTTGTTATCCTGCGAGTCCCGTCGTCGTGTTTTCGGGTCGTTTTTGTCGATTCGATCGAACTCCCCAAAACTTCGGTGGATAAACGTTTTTGGGTATGAATTGCTTGCAATTTTCCAACTTCACTGGAATTATATAAATTTGTAACTATCGGTGGTCCTATATTTGACGACGGTTTGTCGGTGGTTCCTTGCATAAATAAACGACGCTTGGTGGTAGAATTGCTATTATCCTTGACGAAGTGATACATTTTTTTTTAAATCCTGATTAGGCACTGGTGAACAAGGTACAATAATTATTTAATTCCAGGATAGCACTTAATAAAAACATCACTAGGTGTATCTGGTTGATTGTTGCTTGTGTAGATCGCGCGTTGTTAATACAAAACTGACATTCGCAGGTGTTACGTCAGGTGAACACGACACCGAACTGAATGATGTTGGTGGGCCTCGACGTATAAACTCTAGCCTTGTGCAGATACCATGTAGGCACCGGGGCCGTACGGGGGCGTTTTACTGTCCTAATATAGGACAATTTAAAATTATTTTATTAGGTCAACTATGTTTACCTTAGAATAGCACCCAACGAAAACGGCCACTTTAAATTTATTTGAACTCTCCGATTCAAGTTCATTCGTAATAATCAAAATTTAACAAAAAAAAGACGGAAAATTTCACGCAAATAAGAACAACTTGAAACCTTACAAGCGAAAATTCGGGAAAATTAATGAAAAAGTAGAGCATTAAATTTGACGACCCTAACTAATCTCACGTGTATTTTCATTTGAGTGGAAAATCTAATTAAATTAAACTTTATAAAATATGAGATCAAGGATACATAATGCCCGCATTTACAATTGCAATTATTGCATAATAAAATAACATTTACATTAAAATCATAAGGTCAATAAAACAAAAATTTCTATTTTAACAGCAGCTTTTCTTTTTTATGAAAAACACTTTCAAAAATTGAAAGAAGAAATTGCTCCAATATATTTTTTCATTTTATCATAGAGAACGATGAACTTGACTTAAAGAATTTATATTAATTGAAAGTCGAGGAACCATGAATTTATGTAAATCTACGAAGTAAAAATTTTTGTTTCGTTTAATATCGATTAATCTACCGAGTGTTGAAAAAATGTAAAAGAAAATTTTAGGAGTAGTATACATAAAAAAATATTTTAAGTCGCGTTCTGCATGTAAGAAAGTTTGAAATTGGAAACCTAATAATATTTACACTTCTATTCCCCAAATCCTAGATTTTTAATAAGGACTTTTACTGAATCACCTTTACCTGGGGGGTATTCCATACCCCCCCCCCCACACCCCCCGGTTAGGGTTTCCATAAATTAATATTATTTTAAATTGAGACCAGCAGAAAAAAATATTCGTCGTTTTTATTAATATAATGTTGAATATTGAGATATATGAATAAAACTTTATTCCAAAAATCTTTGGATGTTAGTATATACAAGCCAAATAAATTTGCCAGTGCGTAATAGTTTAAAATGGTAGGAATCAAACTGAAAATCGCTAGTCAAATCAGTGATTTTTAAAATGAATTTTTTTTAAATTTTAATATAAGGGGGATTTCCCTACTGTGACCAACCTTAAAACAATTAATATTGGAAAAACTACATAATCGATTTTATAGCAGTTACGAAATGTCACATAACTAAGTACAACACATTGCTCGATTTCTCAGACTGCAATCGATCAATTGACTTGAAATTTGAAACACATGTTTAGAAAACTAGTAGTTTTCTATTGACGGAAGATTTTTTCACAAAATTGTTTCGTTAATTTTTAATTTAAGAAATATCAAAAAAGAATAAAAAATTTAGTGCAGTAAAATTTAAAAAAAATTTCGTCAACAAAACAGAAAAAAATCAAAAGGCTCCGTCACTAGAAAACTAGCAGTTTTTTGAAGATATGTTTCAAATTTCAAGTCAATTCATCGATTTGCAAACCGAAAAATCATGTGCACCGCTTTAAAAATGTAAAAAAAAATTTTAATAAAAATAAATTAATAAATACCCAAAAATAAATTAATAAAAGTAATTCTTCAAGTTCACACTGTTTTACGACTGGTCACAGCAGAGTAACCCCTTAAATTAAATAAAACAAATAAAAAATTAAAATTCTTATAATAATTATATTTTCTATTTTTCAGGTGCAGTGCTTACACCCAGATTAATTTATTTTTTTTAATTTTGGTTTCTTCAACATTCTTGCTTTCTTTTAGTGATTCAGAGATATTCAAGATAAATTTGATACGACCGTTTTTCAAGGCCCCTGTATTCCTTCCTTCCTAATTATTAGGAAATATTTAAAAGGCAGATTCAAGGTATCCTATTTTTGGCACTTTCATTATATAATTAATTAAATCATAAAATTTCAAATACCTAGGTGAACCAGTTTGACTTTTGCTGCTCCAGTGGGAAGATCGTATGCAAATTGCAGAACCTGTTGGTCGGAATGACTTGAATAAACTAGAGCTGGCGTGGAAAATAAGCATGTTCACCAATTAAAATTTAGAAAAAAGGGCTATCCAGTTCAAAAAATGTACTGTAGGTGTTTTAACAACAACGCCAGAAGACATATTACAACTCTTGTCGGAAATGAATAATTTCTTGCAATTCCTAGCATTAACTTGTTTTATTCAACTTTCAGTAGAGTAGAACGTGCAGTTATTTTTGAACAGGAAAGGAAACCGAAGTTTTCCCTGTTCTTTAATCTTTTATGAAAGAAAAGTAATCTACGCGAAAACTCAGGATAACAACCTAACTCGAAAATACAGGATACAAAATTCAAACAGTTTGTCGATGAGACAATCTACAATAAAATATATTACAAATCGGATACAACTTAGCAATCTTGTTCTTAGTTCATTTTGCACCACTCAGCATGCTTGAGTGTAAAACCCAATATTGGTATTGACAATTTATTTATTTTATTTTGTAATTCATAGTTCGAATTTCGCTTTTCATACATTCAGTATATTTTTAAGATTTATTGATTTTGCATTTGGAGTTATCTCTTCGTCATTTCCCATTTTTGATATATTTCTATTTCCAGATCTCTTCCTTTATTAGTTTTATTGATTTCATCAGAACAACAGAGATTCCTTGATCCCGCGCCCACGACATTAGATATAAAGGCTAGCCACCCTCTTAACATCAAGTGTGAGGCTTACTTAGCGATCATTGTTATCAAGTGTATCCAACTTTTCAATTATGCAAATTAAAAATCAAAAAACAGGTCAACAACATCAATTAATGGACTTTTTATGTTGCAATTGTATGCAAAGTTATCGATATGAAGAATCACGATCAAGGATAACCACAAAACCACAATTTTGAGAACTCCAAATGGCATGTTATCCTCTGAACCAAATTTGAAGCTGAATCCTTAATCCTGAATTAAAAGTGTGATTATTTTAAAATGCTGCCGATAGTTCAAGTCACAGCGAATCACGCTCCAACGCGCAATTGCTTCATTAATTAATGTAGTATATTTTATGCAATTTTCTATAAATATATAATGTTAGAATGTTACATTGTCGATAAACAGAAAGACAACCAATTATAACAGCACAAAAGACGACATTGAAAGCATCATTACAAAAGGATAGTGTAAAATTTGATTTGATGCAAAAAATTTAGTTTTTATCCAACGAAAAGGTTAGCAATAATTGGGAAAATAATGAAAATCCTCATTATAACGGAACCGAATTACTACTAAAAAGGTGAAAGGTGGATAAATAGTTGACATGAATCACAACATATTTTTGGATTTATCTCGCGTTCCGTTGGACCCGTCTTCTCCATACCTGCTATTAAAGCGTCATCAAATGCGAATTTAATGATAGTATCTTCCTAAAACTCACGAAATCGATAAATAATTTAATTACATGTTGGACTCATTTTCAGTTTTATGCTTCAACAAACAATTACCCAATAAAAAAAATTTAATCAGCGCAACGAACTTCAAAAATATTTTAATAATAAAAGAATAATGGAATGGAATGGAATAATTGGTTGAATAAATTTCGTATTCTTTAAGGTTTTCTGAAATTTTTTCCCAATGTTGAATAAAAGTTCTTTTGATATAAAAGACAATGGCAGTTTATAGCTAAGGTTAAGAATCTTCCTGCTGGGCACCTAATTGCTATATCCAATTGTATAGTACCTAAAGTTGAATGAAAAATATCAATTGGACAAGTGGTATTATGCTAGATTAACCATCTGTAACCAAATGCAAGGTGCACTAACAACTCTAACCATTATTAACTTAAATTATGTAAGCACTTAAAATAAAACTACTAAATAAACAAATTAGTAACAGTAAATCAAACTCGAAAGCTATATCATAAGAAAAAAAAAAGAGTCATTCGCTCTGTAAACTCGGCGAAAATTGAAGACAAATTAAAAACTATGATTTTCAAAACTGACACAGTAAACTTGTCGATTCAAGCCTCTAATTTAAAAAAAACCGAAAATAGAGAAGCTGTAGTTTTCGAATAGTTCGACGATCATGATCGATTGCAAACAGAAGAAGACAAATTCTTCGCTTGACTCTTCACATTGTGAGTTACTCCGCAAAGCCTTGGAGAATTTCTCTTTTGAAACAAAGAAATACAAAGATTGGCATCGTTTAATGAATAAGTAAAGCATTCATTCAGTCGTGAATCATGAAGATAGCAACAAAGAAATTAACATAAAAAATCGTGCCATTTTTTGATAATTCCGTACTCGAAACCAATTTTTTGTGAAAAACTTCTTTGGTGTTCAGACACCGTCTCTCGACTTATACAGTTACACTAAATTAATTATTTTTACGAAGTAATGGCAGGAACTTCACCTGTAGTAAGACCGGAAACAGGGCCGTCAGAGGTAATAACCGGAAACAATATCTACATACATCACATAATTTAAACATGGTTAGCATTACGTAAAATTGGCATATTGGTTGTTTGACAAATTCGTATAATTAATTAATCAACAAATATTGAATATAAATTTATAATTTGGTATTTATGATAATGAAACTCCTAAGATGTTTTCGACTTTATTATGTAATTAATAAAGCTCGACCTTCGCTTGACAAAAAAATTAATAATAAATTATTGCTAAATTTTCAGTATATCATCCAATTCTTGATTATATGGTGTCGAGTGCTCTAATTATTTGCTTGTACCAAGTGCAAATCTGTTTATATGGCAACAGTTTAAACGGAAGAACCGCAATTTACGGAATAATTTGAAATTTTATTAGTTTTTATTAAATTTCTAGAAACTCTAATATGATGTCATGATGATCTCATACCTCTTAGGTGACCACTGATTTGCTATTTATATTTAACTATCTTACCTAATGAAGTAAGATAAGCCACGATAAATTAAATAGTGATAGTAATCCATTGTTATAGATGCTCCATGATGGAAAGCTTGAAAATTGAAATGGAAAGTTCGCATAATCATAAAAAAATAATGTGTGTAGTATACACCGTTGTTAGTTTTGATATATTCAAAAACCAATAGGCAACATACTAGAGGATGATAATGAGCAATTAATATGGTTCATGTGTATATGGATATAATCTTAACTGCTCTAGAGGAATGTTGGTTCCCACACAAAATTCAAGATCGCGTTTATTTACATCAAATTGGCACTAAAGCCTAAATTAGGCCATTTATTTTTTAATTTTGCTAACAGCCTACGCTAATGTATGTTTTAATTATTGCAAGTCGAAAACAGTAGTAGAAGTAATAAAAGTTATATTTCCATCGCCTATAGGTTAGGCAACTTAAATTGCACGCTAGTGATATTAACGAATGTATAGCGCAAGAACATGAAAAATTAAAGAAGTAATTTTCTATTTGATATTACTGATAAAACTGGACCAATTTAAATATCACCTGTTATCTTGGGTGATAAAAAAATGAGAAGTGAGGTCTGTTGAAACGTCCAGTCCTCGAGACTTGCTTTCTAAATTTCAAAATCTGCCAAAATAACATTTCAATGCGAAAATTTCATAATCTCCATTCAATCGTTACTATTACTTCAGATAAAATCATCCCATTCCATGTATGGGTAGCTCCTTATGCGGAGAGGTATAAAAAATTTGAAAGCCAAAAGCATAGGTATCTATAGATAGCAATCATTATAAAGTAAAATTTTCTCTTAATTTAAACATATTTTTTATTAATAAAGGGTGGTCTCAAAAAAGTATTGCGTTAAGCTACCATATGGTTAAAATAACAAATTAAATACCATATGTCATTATTATTATTATTGTTGTCATTAAGAGTGAGACAAAAAGCATTCGATTAATTGTGATTTAAGCACATATTGACGCCATAAAAAGATTGCGGCGATATTTATGGGAATAACTAGGACAAGAATTTGTTTGGGCTTGCAATAAAAAAAAAATTGCCACATAAGAGAAAATTTTTGGAAATTCAAAATATTACCTAAAAAAGGCAAATCCGCCTTCAGTGGTTATCGGCATCGAAAATTATAACCACCCTGTGACTCGAAGACTCCGGAGAAAAATAGAGATTGATATTATGTATCTACTTGAATCACGCAAATATTTCGTCATGGATAATTTACGTGGTCAGTCCTTGCGTTATGCAAATAATTTCAAATCACATTTTCTAAAGAGCGCGGGCGATCGTGACGTAAAATTAAGAGACACCTACTCCTTGGATTTTAGCTATCTCAAAAAGGTTACCAATACATTTATGGCATTGGACGAAATTAAAATACCACGTAGGTAAAAACTAATCCAAGTAAACTAACAAGGACTTTTCATCTCGTCACCATCTGCATGGAAAGGTTAAAAACCTCCGTCAATTAATGTAACGAATATGTAGAACAATAAACGACTAATTATCTTGCAGTATGCAAATGCGTAATTAATTCTAACGAATCCAGTTTAAGTAACTGAAAATAGGCTCCTGCAACACGACTGCAAATTTGTTACAACCCTATATATAAATAATATTATGTATTCTCTTAATTAGTTCTCACATAATAATTCTTACAACTAAGGTTAATTAGATGGAAGTTGAACGAACGACAATAAAATTATGGTTCTTCTTTTTCAAGTTAAAGTAAAATGCTTTCTAACGCAAAGCTCTTCAAAGCAGTTACCAAAATTTAAAAAAAAACATACGAATACATTAGAATTATCGAGCACACTAACCAGTTCTTTAAACATTAAAAAATTAAACTACTGCAATGGTCATGAATGAAGAACATTTATGCAGATTCTATGCTCGAAATGAACCACTTACATGCATCATGCCATTGGCCATGCCATTCCGTCATCTAACAGAACTTTCAAGTACATTTTCTGCAGAAAAATGTTATAATAAACATCGAACACTTGGCTAATTAACTAATGGAAAAATAACAGTCTTCTTCCACTTAGATGGTTAAGGTTTTGTCGTTAATTTTCGAACTACATTACAGCAGTGATTATAAATTCGACAAGATGCGCAACCGTATGATTGGCCCTTCACACGGTTGCGCATCTTTTTCAAATTTACAATCAATGATTACGGGGAACAAATTATTTTTAAGCTCAACATGCTAACTTTAGAAACGACAACCCTAACTTACCTTCGATCCCTGCAGTTTGCGTTAACATAAAACGCAGAGTTACTCAAGATTTCTCATAAATCGTAATTTTTGAACGTCGAAAGAACTGGCTAATGCAATTTGTTAACAAACCATGAGTAATCGATCTTACCTGGAAGTGTAAAATGATTGTCCATATAAGACCTAAGGTGAGTTTGGGATTACCATCGACGATATCTTCGGATCGGATATTGACTAATCGAATTTTTTTACAGTGTAGAAAATGGAGGGCAGTGTCCACATTATGTAGCATATGAAAACGCATCACACCTCGTTCGCGTGGCTAAAACAAGTAAATGGTTTATATAAAATTGGAAGTATTAGGTATGAACTTGGAGCAATTCCACATTTTCTAAATTTAAGTTTACGGTAACAATGAACTAGACTTATTATGCATTTATCGATGTCTTAATCCAACAAAAGTGAGCGGCGAAATTAATTGTAATTCTTTTAAGGACGTGAAAAACTAATGTGCGTGATGTGTGAGCAAATACAATGCAAATGACTTCAAATTTTATAATCCATGACTTAGAAAAAAATTAAACGGGTTAGGTTACATAATAATATAAAGCCAGGTTAAATGCATAATGCAAAATTAAAACCAGGTGTAGCATGTTAACAATAGACGATTAGAATTTTAAAACTAAGTTGCAAACACCAATGCTTTATTAATTGATCAATTTGCTTATCCAACTCCTTATTGTACACAGTCAGACAAATCACGGTGAAGGACAAGGACGCTATGTGCCAAATATGTCTTAGCATTGATTAATGAAGTGAGTAGGATTAAAATTTATGAATGAAAATTATGTTACATAATTACTCTCACGTAAATATAAAATTTATGCAAAATTAAAACTCGATTTCGATATCAAAATTTATATTAACTCTCAAGATCGGCTTTCGGCACAGCTGCAATTTGCTCGATACACCTGGCAGTAATATTGGAATTTTCGTGGTGGAAAAGGCTCACAGTGAACTGATTGCAATTAAATATTATTTTGAGATTTTTTAAATACTTACAAGTTGCTCGCCAGTTAGCACTTCCAGTAGCGAAATCAAGTTGTGACCGCTTCGCAAATCCTCGAATAAATCTCGAATTTGTTGATTGGCCTGTAAAAATATGGAACGTAAATTTTACAATTCTCAAACAGAATTAAAAAATAAACACACAAAACGCTACCATGCTAAATATCCATGCAATATTTATTTTAGATAAATTATTTGCACTTAAAATATTGATGTAAGATTTACTAACTACATACAACAGTATTTACAATAAATCGGTGTAATACAATCATAAAAATAAATTTCGTGAGACAAGCGGTCAAAAATACGACATTACGACAAATCCAAAAACACTCTCACTTACTGAAGAAGGGCAACATGGTGAATTGTTGACGGTCACACAAACGTGCAGACAAGTGTACGTCTGTAACCATGAACAAATGTTAGCTTTAATTTGAAAAATAAGTCTAAAAACGTAGAAATTAATTGGTCGCTTATACATGGGCACCGCAAAGACTAATCAAAACCAAAATAATTTTTGGGCGCCATCGCCATTTCTTTTGGCCGGATGGAATTTTCAAGTTCATGGGTGAATTTAGTCAATTGAAAGCAGTATTTGAAATATACATTTTGTATATTAAATTTTTAAAGGCAAACCAATGGAAACCAGTATTCTGTATTTCAAATAAGAATGTTGTGTTTTGTATTTTGTATTTTAAACACATATTTTCATGTGTTTTGCCCATGGGAAGATAATAAGTATTTCGAAATTAAATTAATGGTGATAAATTCTAGATTTTTCAACTTCGTCAATATTTGAAACAAAAAATATTTTTTTAAAAAATGTCAGGTGTGTTCGAAATGTAGAACAAGGATACATTTTTGCAGTGACTTGCATTGTTAAGTTGTTACAGTGTAAGTTATAAATAAACCATTAAGAAAAAGATCTCTATTATTTGTAACCTTGTTGAACACCATTATTATCATTAATATACATTTCTGGAAAATTAAGTAAAAACAATCCTTTAATTAAAATTACAATAATAAACCACTTATTCGTGTGGGAGCTTCTACATATTTATAATTGAATGTTACTCAGTCAAACAACAATTCGATTAAAAGTCTACTTAGTCATTCGTGAGCAAACAATGTAAACAAAAATAAGTAAAATAACTCGAAGAATAATAAAAATCATGCCGGTGGTATTTTGTATCTGAAATGGAATTGTAAGGAAACTTGAAATATCCATTTATGAACAATTGGGTTATCCACTCTTGCAATAAAGAACTTTAGGTAGGTACGGATTGGACAAATTGACTTACTACATAATCGTTTCTATTTCAGCCCAATTTGCAACACCCAAGTAAAATATTACGCAACCTTTTACGCACAATAACAAAAAAATAAGTAAACAAAGTACCAACCTTCATATATTTCCAGTGCTAATGAAAGCATAAACAAAATAAAATGTTAATCCTTTTTGGACGAAAAACGTGGAAACTTAAAAATTCAGGTTTAGTGCAAGAAAGTTCAAGAATTCCGCACCTTTCTTTACCCATAAAATAAATTCCCAACGTTTATTGAATATCTTCAATTAGTTACAGCCATTGTATTTATCAAATTGGTTTTAGTATCATACGGTTTATAAAAGAAATATTTTCCATAGTGAAAACAATCGCTATTTTATTTATTAATACATTAGATTTAAATAATAATTAAGTATAGTAAGCAAATCGAATCAATAAAGCTGTTGTTTCTTTTAGAAACTACAATCAAAATTCTTTATAAATGAATCAGAAGTGATTTATCATTTTAAACGGCAGAATAAGCTCTCAGCTCCATTGTCCTCTCCGAGGACTATTTTGGTTCGTTTGCAAAATTTGGAATGGAAGCAGTTGATACCTTCATTATTATTACCATTTTTTAGCGTGAAACTTAAAATATTTTTAAGTTGACTTATTTGCCGGATTGTTAATTAATAATGCCTTCATAAAATTAATGTGTGCAGATTAATAAATTATAAGTAATTAATGAAGTAATGAAATATCATATCTCGATAAATAGTTGATTGCCATTAAACATGCATAACCGCAATTTTCACACGCACGATTATTGTTTTTCTATTATTATGACGTACAAGTGATTTATAAATTGTAAATAATATTTTATTGTTTAACTCGAAGTAAGATTTGGCCGCAGAAAATTTTTCCAATATTTAGAAACAGAAAAAAAGTTGAATTCCGAACAAAAATCAGTGAGTCAGGTCTCAATTGTTACAAAATTTACGTTTGAAAAAATTTACTGCCCACCCCGCTCTTCAGACTACGCTACGCCACTGCTCACTGCATATAATTTGTGTTTGCCCTTTATACCATACCACCATAATGAGAATTTATCTTTGATCACAAAATTGACTACTGGGATACTGGAGGTGTAATCCTCCCCTGGTTTCATAGACTAAAATTTTTTTAAATTAATCTGTGATTGCTAAGGCAGTATTCTACTCTAGAATTTTGAAAAAATCGATTTTTCCCTTTTACTTAAACTCTTGAAAGTCGAAAAACGAGATATTTTCAAAACTAGATTTTTCAAAACGTCGATACATCTTAAGTTCTATTATTTGCCTATAAACTACAAATTTGTTGTGTACCTCCATTTGCTAAATTATTTTTATTAAATAAAAAACTTGCAAAAGCAACACATACTAAAGGTACACAGCAAATCCGAAGTTGATGGGTCAAATAAAATTTGAGATATCATGTTAACCACTTGGAAAATTGTAATTTAAAAAAAAAATGCGTTTTTAGACTTTAGAGTCTAACAAGTGACAAAAAAAAACAATAAAAAGTATTATTGAACATAAAACAAAACATGTAGTCCATGTATAAAAAAAATACCAATTGAATCTACTCTCGTAATCAGTTCCACAAAAATGATTTTAATTTTAAATAAAGTAAAATCTGTAATTTTCATTAGTTTCGACCGTTGTCATCTTCATCACTGGTCTTTATTAATTCATTACAAACAAATTATTATTAATTTACAAAACATAACAATGTCCCTATCATTATCATATTTCGATAGAAAACAATTAGTATGCACAGGTAATACATAAATTACTAGGTATATATTATGTATGTACAGTACCATTGGGAACACGTAAAACTTTTATTAAACTTTTAGAATACCGTAAGCGTGTTTAACCTACAATATATAGTAGTTTATCCATAATGTAAATGTCCCTTTGTTATTCTTCGGATCGGTTTCGAATTAAATAATTTAAAAAGTAATTATTTAAAATACCATTGCTATTTTTAACTGCAACTGTCGGCGATGGACGGCACTGAAAGTTAAGTAAAAAGGTTCGAGAGCGGCACTAAAGTAAAACAATTGCTTTCGCAAAAAAAATCCTTGACGCTAAACAATGGAACTTGTTTTTTATGATTTCATTGAGTAAACAACTGAAGCTGAAATTTCTGTTCCAGTTAACCGAGTTAAAAACCGAGGGGATGGGGGGGGGTACGAGAAAACTTATAATTTTCCGAAAAATCTTCTTAAATAAACTAATTCAAGTTACTTTAGATGCATCCACAAAAGTTAAGTGCTACCCAGCTTACCGCGATAACCGCGACTCGGATAATCGGAGTTTTACTGTAATTCAATTAATTATATCAAAAACCTTTTGAAATATTTACGTTTTTCTAGACAAATAACGCGAATAAAGAAACAGCTGCTGTTTCGGCCCATGCAAATTATTCAACAAAGAAAAACACAGATTACGCATTAGTTTAATGGACAATTTAGCAATTTAATTACATGCCTACTTCTATCAAACATTAAACTTGATAATAACCGCTGGCATAAGATCGATAACTACTTTAATTGTACGGTACTATATTCAAGCAATTCCAATACCATTCAAACAATGCCTAAGGTCATAATTGACACTGCACTCCTTAATTTTTGAAGTTGTTACATTGCAGCATTGCGAGCCACTCGCTTTAATTAAATGAGCCGATGCAGCACTATTGGAACATTGGACCCTCGTAATTTGGTATTCCACTTACTACAGCATTAATAAATTACAATTTGAACGTAGGTGTCCGTCCGCCTGTCTGTCCGTTGCAGTTGCTTTTTTTTTAATTTACAGAAATTACTGTTGAAAATATTTTGAAATAAAATAATCTTGTATTTGCTATTAATCATAGAATAGATATAATTTTCTAAACATACATAAATAATAAAGACGCCATGAATCCATTGAATGGCGTCACACAAATATTAATTTGAAAAAAATTACCATATATTATTAATATAATTATGCTAACAAAAATCGTGTTTTTCTTTAAACTTATTAACGATAAATCTAGTACAAATAATTTCAAGAGCTATGACATGACATAGCAATTTATGATTAAAGTAATTTGCATCTCGCGGCACAAGAGTCGTTTTCCGCCTTTTTTGTTACTTAATTTAATTGACTGTTTTAAAAATAAGCAAGTGGAAAAGTTGTCGAATACTTTCCGAGTGATGCTTTACTCTCTTGAGATAATTTCAATGAGTATAATTGGCCGATTACTAGAGCTCACTTAGATTCTGCAATAAGTGTATTTGGCTAAAATTTTCTAAGTTGACTGTCAATTAGTTTTTTTGTTTTCCGATAAATATGTAAAATTAAACACATTATTTTAAGTCATTTTGAGAACCATCTAATAATACCAACAAACTATTTATAATCCTGGTATGTCATTGACATCCCCGCTTAACAGTTCGTTTGTTATACTACAAACTCATGGTTAAGTTCGAGTATTAAAAATAATCAAGTACCGTCTTTAAATAAATTTTGAATTTTTTCTAGTGTAGACAACAATATTAATAATGTAAATAAACACATTCGTTCAGGATGCAACTTCATCTGTTCTAAATTATCTTCTTACACTGCCGAACGCTGCCTCCTCCGTTCAAAGGAGATATTTTCGAAAAATAATTGCATCCATCATTTGTCTAAATCGAAAACGGGAAATAATTATAATTGAATTTGCTTAATGATGTCGATTGATTTTAAAACGCCTTTAAACAAAACAAGTCGATAACATAAATCTATTCAACCTACAAGTAGCAATATTAATAACAAAAACTTGTACATAATTCTACACAATCGAATTCGATTAAAGATCAATGAGTTCCGATCTTTGACTCACCTATTTTATGCTCAATTTAACATAGGTAATTAATTGACTTTTGATAATAGCAACACTATCGAGTCCTATTATGATCGACATAATGGTAAACTAAACCATGTGAGTATTTGATATATAATTTTTTGTTGTTAGAAATCTCAAGTCGGACTAGAAAGTCAAATTGTTTTTTTAACATTTGGTTGTACTTCCGATGATGCTAATTTCTCGTGCAAAAAGTAAAGAAAACATTTTCAAAAGCGGGGAAATACCATGGTGACAATTATAATTGCATTTCTAGTTAATGGGCAATTACTGTTTAGCTTCAACATACTCTCTTACCTTTAAACGAAAAGTAAAATTACGAAAGTCGTTTACGTGCAACATTACTTACGAGTTAAGAAAACTAATAATTGTGAATTATTTGACATCGCCAACTAAACAACAATTAAACTTTGTTAACTTCCGCATCATAATATTCTCACATGGTGGTAACATGCTTTGTATAAGGTTCGTGATCAGGGAATATCAATGTTCATCCAAGTTATTATGTATGCAATGCATAAAGTGAAGAAATAAGGTTACACATTTTGAAAATTAATAATTAAAAATGATGATGATGCCGTGATCGTATAAATTGTTTTAATGAAATTAAACACGCTTGGAACCCTCGAAATAAATTATAAGTCAAATTTACCTCCCCAGACGCCAATAATTAAGAGATAATAAATATAACACAAATTTTTGATAAAATTCTATAGTTTCCTTTTCCCATAGTAAAAGAAATCACCCTCTCGCAAGTGATTCATTCACTTACTATCTAATGCACATCTTTAGGGCAAGGCTGAAGTCAATACTGTGGGAATAAGTCACTTAACATAATATTGACTTTAGCCTTTCCCTGAAGATGTGCACTAGATAAATGCACGAAACCAGTCGGTTATAATTTAATTTAAAAAATTATCTGCAATTTTTTATTAATAAATTAAATAATAAAGAAAACTAATACAACGCATAATTATACAAATTCAAAACCATCATGAAGTTTGTACCTACATAATATTATGAATTCACGCAATGTATTTGTTTTAATTTTTTTTCTTCTTAATTTAATATTATTTTATGTCGATTGTCTCAAAAAGTTCTGAAATTATATGGTATTTATGTAATTTTTCCGTATTGAATTTGTTCTTTTAGTAGAATAATTTAAATATTACATTAATTTATTTTAAATATGTATGAAAAAATAATAATTGTATATAATATACCAAGAGCTGGGCATATTTCCGATAATTTGTTCAAGCTGTCAAACAAGTGTTTGTTGCGCGAAAACTGCCCAAGCGCTTGCGCGCGGGCAGTTATCTAAGGGCAACAAACACGCGTGTAGGCAGCGCGAACAAATTGTCTCAGAAATTTATCATACACATAAAATTTCAATGCAGCATAAATAATAAGAAATAAACTAGTTGGATGAATAATAAATATGTGATAAAATGAAACATCAAGAAATGTTTATTTACACTAAAATCAAAGATATAAGACTGTCTTTTATACTCTATTTGCTAAAATAAAGTTTTAGTTCCTCAATTTCGGATCGTACCACTGCAGATTTTTTTTTATTTTTATTGAAAAATAAGAGATTCAGTTAATTTTACAGCATCAATGATAATTATTTAAAGGGTCAAAAAGTCACTTAGGTGAATGTTCGACAAATTGAATGATGTGATGTATTAATCATTCAATCAATCAGTAATCTACAATTAGTTGCCAAATATTAAACCTAACTCATATTAAAATAATTTAATTTTGAATTAGTGTCGTGTTCCAAAATCCCCATTGCATTTTTATAGCTTGTTTTGTAAAATTTGTAAATTTTTATTTTGATATTAATTTGTAAATAATTATTTTGAATTTTGCTAGTCTTTCCGCCGGATGCCAACGTTGCGCCGACTAGCAGAGGAAAGGGGGGGCTTTTGGTGGCCAACATGATTTTGTCTCCTGAAATTTTGATTTTTCCTTTGAGATTTTGTTTTCGAATTTGTATTATTGCGAGATAAAACTTTTGATTTCAGTAATTTTTCTTAGATAATTTTTTGAGCTCAAATTGTCCCATTTTGGACAAGATCTAGATTTTCCTTTAATGATTGATCATTTAATTTGGATTGATATTTTTGAGATCGGACAGAAGAGTGAATTAGGAGTATTAATTACTGTTGATTTTTATAAATAAATCTCGTAAATTAATGGATTGAAAATTTAAAAGAAAAGGTATCAGAATGCATGAAAATGTATTAAATTTACAATAAAATATTTTTGATTAAAATATTTAATTACTGAATTTTTGAAAAAAAACTGAAGAATTCCAAGAAAATCTGGAAAAATCTTAGAAATAATTAGCTTTTCATTTTTGCTGTTTCACCTTTTTTGAAAAGAAATCTTAAAACATTAAAAGAATCTAGGAGGATATCCGGTAAAATCTTGAAGGAATCTGGTGAAAGGAACTTTCAACCTGGATTTTGTAATAGCAACAAATATTTTAGCAGTTATACCCTCAACAGAATAATTGTTTTGCTGTTGCTATACAAAGTTTCTTACCAAGGGGTAATTATCCAGTAAAAATCTGTACACAAAGACTGAGAATTCCAAGGATTTCCAAGAAATTCCAAAGAATTCCATTGATTTCCAAGAATTCCACTCATTTCCAAAGAATTCTACAGAATTCCAGTCATTTCCAAGAAATTCCAATGATTTCCAAGGAAATTCCAACGATTCCCAACGAATTCCAGTGATTTCCAAGGAATTCCAATGAGTGCAAGTCAAAATGCAATCTAAAGAATTCCCAGAATTTACAAGAAAATTCCAAAGCAGTGTACACAAAATTTTCGGGATATTTACCCCTTGTTTGTTACTACTAAAAAAATATTTGTTGAATCAACTAATTTTGTATTAATAACATATTAGATTAAGGCAGGTTTTGTTGGAAAAATCTAACCTTTTTCTCAGTGTACGTCGCGTGGTAAGCTTTGTTCCAACGCTGTATAAATTAATTACCTAATACAGCAATAATAAAATGTTAAATAAAAGCTATTACCTCTTTTAAATTATTGTTTTATATTACAAAATAATGAGGATAAAACCATAAACTATAAATTAATGTTTAGCAATTAAAAGCACGACGGTGTTTTTAAAAGAAAATCTATTACTTAAAAGGCATTTATGCGCTAACTATTAGCGACACACAAGAAATGCCAACCATAATTTCATAATTACAAAATATAAACCCTAATTTAGGCGTAATTGCATTGAAAAAGGGGGGGGGATTTTTTACATATTTTTTTGATTTCAAAAATAGTTGCTAAATTATTATATTT
Source organism: Cantharis rufa (assembly GCA_947369205.1). Lineage (NCBI taxonomy): Eukaryota > Metazoa > Arthropoda > Insecta > Coleoptera > Cantharidae > Cantharis > Cantharis rufa. The sequence goes on from OX376303.1 coordinate 95,836,371, forward strand.
ATATTTTTACCAAAACATTTAAAATCAAAGCCAATCTACCAGATAATTAACCCCTTACTGCAACATTTAAACAAATTAATAGCATCAAAGAAATCGTTTGCAAAAATTGACATTTCAATAAACATTTAAAATAAATCTGGCATTTTTCAATGCAGAATCATCTCAAGTTCAATTACATTAGAAAATGATAAACAAATATACAGTAATTTTAGAATAAAGAAAATAAAAAAATTAATATTCTCTTTTAGTAATACAGAGATGTCGACCCCAGTAATTAGTTTCATTTGAGTAGTAGTAAATAATAATTTGATCCCCGTTTAGTTACCCTAACGGTGTCATGCACCTCAACAGCCAAACTAAGGAGTGGAGAAGAACAAATTAGATTGATGATATTTACCTAAATTACGGCGTTAGACAAAAAACTTAATAAAAGATAAATGAAGATAAATTATCTTATAACGAGACATTATAGCTTCATAGTAATTAAATAGCTTTTATAGCCAGACTGGGGTAAGAAAATTATAAAACATGAATTTACTTTTTCGTGATAACTTCTGATATGAGGAAATACTACTGTTTACTTGGCTTCTACTTCTGTTTAAAAAAAAAATCTCGTCAAGTTTCATCATTGCTTTCGAAGGTTAAGTTGAAGATTTCTCGTATTCATAATCTTTGAACGACCAACTAATTATGGGTTTTCAAGGTAAACCAACGGTTTCATCGATTGATAAAATAGCATTAAAAAGTGAAAACCACAATATTGTAAAAATAAATTTAGATCGAAAATAATCTTGAAAAATTAGTTGAAAAAACAGTTGAAATGACGTAGTTGCAACAACAAATTACCGTAGTTTTGAGGAAAAATTGTTGCAATTACCACTTTAATTATTTAAATAAATTATATTCTTAATAATTACAGAGCAACTTCATAAAATATAAATAATTAATAAATAAATGTAGGTTAGATAAACCTCGCATATGTATTACATAATATCAACAGGTAGGTACCCATATCACGAAAAAAAAATTGCCAAGACAAGTAGCACTGATTATAACTAAATTAATAAAAATAATTAAGTGGGTTTTAATTAAGTAAATCTATAAATTATCGCCGGAGGGTACCATCTATCACGCGTCTATTATTATAGGTTCCAAGCATCATGTTAATTTTCATAATATGTAAAAAACCAAAATTAGGACAATAATATATTCGAAGGACAAAAAATTGATGTCCAAATTAAGAAACATTCTTGTTTACTTATTTTAAGAATATAAAATTTTACAATGGCCATAACTAATTACTAAAACGTAACACCCGATTTAAAGAATACTTTCACTTATAAGGACATTCGCATATTTCGGCTTGACAATACATTATTTCGATCTCGGCCTTACCTTTTTCAGATGTTTGTTGACCCATTTTGTGAATGTCTTCTTTTGTATTGCGTCCCTCTCATCTAAAATAAAAAAAAAAATAATTAATTTCCAATTATACATAACTGCATGATTACACATACAGTAGTTTTTTTGTAATGTAAAAAAAGCTCAACATATAAAAACGTGATAGCGGTTTTAATACTAAATATACATAGCAAGTTAAATGATTATTAGATTTTATTATTGCTAAACCAATAGATTTTAATATTTTGATTGAATTGTAGGAAATCGATTATCTGCATAATCGTTAAATTACCACCCAGCTACCCACATAAATATGAAATATGTGAAATAAACCAATTTTTTATTAGAAAACATCATCGAAAGAAAATTTATGTAAAATCAGCAAGAAAAGTGAAAAATGCGGTACTTGGTGCAATTTATGACAATCAAGTCCATTCTCTTTCCTGTGGTATTCCAAAGAGCAATGTGTTTCTTTTTTGTTAATTTAAAAAGTTAACACAGACGCTTTTTAATGAACTTTAAGTGAAATCTAGAAGACAACTAAAAATATGGCCATTTAAAATTAAACTCGACATCAGTGAGTTAGGGTTTCTTGGAAAACCTGCATCTTCATTAAGTCAAGTTGGTTAATTGATCAAGACCACAGTGTGCTAATTTTATCGACAAATCGAAAAAAAAAACAATTTAATTAATAATATGGGAGTATGTTCGGGTGTGACCGATGACCTATCATTTTAATTTTTGCAAAAACAAGTTAACCTTGTCGTACAGATAATCTTGAGTTTTCTTGAGTAATATTCACCAATAATTATTTTGTACTAACAACGTTATAATAATTTCCTGGTTTAAAACACTTTGCAGGTAAATACAATTCGCAAATATTGCCGAAGGAAAACATCCCACCATTTGAACAAGGAACAGAAAAATCGCGGTTTGTTTAAAATACAAATCAAGCAAATCTAATTTCAAGTGTACACAATTATGGTATTTACTAATTTATGCTAGCAATAACCTGAGTTCTAATTTTAAAAATGACTAAATTATTAATTTACTCGAGAGGCGAGACAAAAATTTATCAGAGATCCCATAAGCATCTAATGGTTATTGATGCACAAAATCTTTCAGACAAAAATGTAGCCGCACTGTCTGCATTCATTAAAATTTATCAAATGTAACTAATTAACTCGGAAGATATGTCTACACTGTTTTTAACCAGAAACTGGAAACTTAAATATACCGATATCCGCAATTAATTTCACGTTTCATAAACTGCACTTCTCCAGCCAAGATATGGCAAAACTGCAGCGCAATAATTGATAAATTAATCCAAAGCTTATTTTTAGATCCATAAGTTTACTGAAGAATTGCTTTGTTAAAAATGATATTCAGAAAATATTATATTATTGAAATAATTTTAATTAATGTCGTCCGATGAACAGCATAGCAAATTTTTTTTTCTTCTGACAATTTGCTAATTAATCTATAATTACGGTTAACCGTTGATTAATTGTGAGTAATAAATAAAGAAATATTGGCGACATTCAGAATTATCAATCCAGGAAGAGCACTTTCAAGCTCTTGATCCGTTCCCAATTTGTATTAGCAAGTTTTTGTCTCTTTTTTTAGTCTTAAAAATGTTGATAAACCAATAAAAATAAAAATATTCCCGATATACAATATACATCTACATTTCTACATAAGAAATTCTCGAATATAACTTAAAAAATTCAACTACAGAATGATATCTATTACATAATGTGATTCATATAATTTAAATTTAATATTTTGTTATTAATACATAAATACTTGTTTATCAACATCATTTAACATTTTTATTGCAGACAAAAAGTTTTCTATATTTTGTCAATAATTTCCCACCATATCTAAACAGAATATTGACAAAAAATCATACAAAGCACAAAAACCGAAGAACCTAGCCGAACTAGCGCAAGTAAATACTATTTCAAAATTATCTTTCGGTGCGTATATTATTTGGTTTGAGATAAAAAAAAACTATTAGACGAACAAATATAAAAACTAAAACCGTGTTTTACCTACGCATCCGAAATTTTTTGTTTTAAACAAAATTTGGTATCAAAATTTCCCATTAAATCTTGCCAAATATAGAATCGCAATTTACCACTCATCAAGTCGTCCCACAAAGTGAAATTAATCATCCCATCGCTATTAAATGGATATGGTTTTATTTCTAACATTTTTATGGTTCCACGTAAAAATAACCACGCTTTTTACATAAAATTAATTTTAAAAAGTATAAATTTGAAAACTTCAAAAAATTTTGTTTTCAAAAAAATATTACAAAATTAACCCGGTTATAAAATTAGGGTAACTCATGCAGATCTCTTGCTCGGGCCATAACTATCAAGATAATTTACTTTGAATTAATAGAAATGGTAATGGATCAACATTCTATTGCCTACAGATATGGATAGATATACTAATCGCTTGTAATTCCTTCTTGAGATTAGATACCGACTTCAAAATATTGATATAACCGAGATATCATTTATCAATTCTGCGAGTGAAAATTATTACGGTTCTTGATATTTCATTCAATAGGGAAGTTTATTAACGTCAAGAAATACATTTTAAGCATTAAATACTGTTGAAGGCTTAATAATTCCAATCTGATAAAAAAAACGATTCAATTAACAATTTAAATCATTTCAAGACTAAATAAGGAGTCGAGTCGGTGTGACCGACAGTATGATGAATAATAATTATATTTCTAATCATTTGATTTGTGCAAAAACAGTAATGTTTACATGTAAAACACAGTTATATCGTGGCGAACGCTTTTGTATGAATAATATTCAAGTGAAATGAAATAATCGCTCCAATAAACGTTAAAATGAACTAATTTAAAAGAAAATGATTAATAAAACGTACTTTCGATTTTACCTTGCATTTTAAGTAAAATTTGCTAAGTGAGCTATATTTATTTTTTCTAGTCAGGTTAGCACCCTACTAGAATAATTGAAGTTAATCCAAAAATAAAACAAAAAAATTATTATTTGCCCGAAATATAAATTATATTAACTTGTGAAGTATACAACAAATAATTATAAATACCTAAAAGCATTAGTTAATTCAAATAACTGTCAGTGTACTTTGCCAAGTTGGCCAAAATGCTAAATAGAAAACAATTTAATTATTTCTACAGAAGTATATAATCGCCAAAATGCATGCAAGATAATACAAAATGTTTCGAAACTTTTACAAAGGTTAAAAAGTACATATCGTATTTAAAAAGGCAACATTATTTTGAATTATTTAATACTAATTAGCATACAAGTCACGTAATTGCGATTGTTATCATCGGTCTGACGGTTGGTAAAAATAATAACGTGAGGTGTTTACATTTTTGGAAGTTATAGCAACTGAAAATAGTATATTTATAGAGCTTACGAAACTCAAATTTTGTTCTTCATTCCCAAAAATTTTCCACACTTGAAATTGATAAGCAAAGCTGAAAAAGGAATCCTAAAACTTTTTATACAAAATTAATAGCTATTTTAAATCATGACATCAGAATCTAGACCATCCACATTCATAATATAGTTAAAACCCCCAAGTACATCTCAAGATGATAATAGCAATTACTATTATCATTTATTATGGTAATTAACAGAAATTTAAAAAATCTCACGTCGGAGTAATAGAAAACATAAAGGAAAGGTTAAAATTGAAAATCGTAATAATTTTCCCACATATTTCACTCAATTGTAAGTTCCATATTTGAATATTATCATATATCACATTACTAAGGGGGGGGATTACTCTATACTCTCAAACCCCCCCGATTAGAAATCCACAAATTCATAAATATATGACTATTTTTTACTTAAGAATATTAAACTCTTCGTGGATACAATAATATTGTTTATGAGTGCAAAGATGATGATTTTTTTCCGTTAATACGACGACCATTTTTTCAGTGTCTCAATCTCAACATAAAATAATATTAAATCCCGTTATCCCCGATTGGGGAAAAAATTTAAAAGATGATTATGATTTCCAGTTTCAACCTTTCTTTTCTATATCTCTACCAGAAATTATTGGCTATGACATATGGTGAGAGCTCCAAAAAGCATTTGGTGGCTTCAAACCAAAATTTGAAACTAAGCCAACGTACAGCCTAATACCAAAAACCCGACCTAAACTATCAAGGATGCAAAGACAATTACATGTACTCTTGAATTTTAAATGTCCTACTTCTCAAGTATTGCAGATAAATATGTATATGTTGGCCCGAATTAGTATATCTCGGTATCTGTGATATTTGATAGGCATGTCATGACAAGCATAGTCATCTGTGAAGACCTTAAGTATATAATTACAATGTGCACTTGTCAGTTCAGTCAGGATTCTACAGCTTATACATTCAGTCATATGATTTACCTAAAGATAGATTTTACTTCCTACACAACGTTTTCCTAAAACTCGACGCAGACGGTCAAGGATGCTTTCAGAACAAGGTCTAAACGACAGGTAGCAGCTAAAACATGATTCGATCCTAGGATCCGCATTGGTGATAAAAAAATATTGATCAGCCAAACACAATCAGCAAAACACAAGTTTGATGACGTAATGATTTTTTTCTATATATGATCTATTTTCTTTAAAATCATTACATATCGGTAATTCAGTACTGTACTGAAACAGTACGTCAGTGGCGTTCAATGGAAAAGCCCCACTTTATCATTTAAATTAAAACTATGAAAACTAAATAAAAATTTAATTTCAATTGTAAATTTTTTTAAACCTGAGAGGAATTAAAATTCAACAATGCAATAACAATTAATGTAACTATAACCACAATTAGTTGAATAAAATTGTACAGTAAGTTAAACATGTAATGAAAATGTTCAACACCATTAACTATTTGCTGCTCCATTATTAACAAAAACAGAAAGTTGAACTTGAAAATTTTACGACTGCAATAATAAATAAATTATTGATGTATTAACTGCATTTCAAAGAAAACGAAATTTTAATTGCAAAGGCATTTAAAAATGTTAAAAGTCGTTAACACTGGAAAGAATTTCAATTTGGCAAAGTTTACATAAACACTTATCAGCTCAGTGCAATCAACTGTTATTCAACTCGGTTTGTCTATACTGAAAAATGCTGAAGATCGGTAATCGATTTTTTTGGATCATTTTTAATGTGATTTTCCAAAAATCTAAAATTGTTAATTAAAAACATATTATTAATTTATACACACCAATCCATGGAAAACGAAACATCCATGCTTAAAAATTAAAAAACCCACCACCGTACCTGTTGATTCAACAAAATACTCCCATATAGTTGTACCTTTAAATTTGGTTAAATTTTCCTCATAACCATGTGGTTCCTTTTTATTACCACCACCAGTTTTCCTGTATTTTTCGTGAGGTTGGCCATCGAATAGAGCTTCCTTGGGATCGAATCCCAATCTATCCTTGTAATAAGCTTGCGTCGACATTTTTCACTTCACATTAGCATATCAAATGCACTGATATAATAAATTTAGTAGATACCGGATTAATAAAATATTCGTTGATTTTTAATTTAGCGTTCGTTGTTTTCGATTAGTTTACGTTAGAAATTAATTTTTAATGTCTTATTGAGCTTTTAGGAATGTATCGTTGTCGTTTCGATCGATGTCGATTTTAAAATCACAAGTAAACACGCACTACACTCGAACACTGTGGTACGGTCACTAAAGAAAACAAAATTAGTAATTTTCTAAGTGCCATTAAAATTGCATTCAAAGCCTGTACACTCCTTTAATAAAGAAAATTAACTTTAAATTAAATAATGAACCGTAATTAAACAGCTCAGTTCGTAACGAAAACCGAACTATTTTCTATCGCATAGACCAGGACGTACAAAAATGATTAGCGATAAATTCGATACTGTTATTCTTTTTTAATTTAAACAAATTGCAAATTCATAAACAAATCAAGGTTATCAAAATTATTCAAAAAAAAAAAAAAATTGGAAAATTTGGAAAAAATTCGTTGTGTCGCCGTCTTTGTTTACCTTAAAAGCACTTAAAAAATTATAGAAAACAAATAAACTTCGCTCAAGCTTATGACAAAACTGGAATACAAGCGAGCTCGCACACACCACACGACAAACCGCGGACAACTGACAGACCGTCGATTAATAAAATGATTACGTTGGGAGAGATCCGAGTACAAATCGGCAAATACTACCATATTCTTAACCTCCTCATTTGGACCAAAACACAATTAGGTAGGTTGGATTTCGTAGGTGAGAAATGTCGTGTAGATGTCGAAGCCGATCGCTATTCAAAAATTTATTATGGAAATGTATTTTATTCGCGCAACAATAAAAAAACAAGGTTTTTCATTCAAACTCGATAATACTTTCGCTTTTCTAATTAGTTAAACGTGTTACGCTTACGGTGGGTTTTCAAAGAAATTGTTACGATGTAGGACAGTCCTTAACATCTCTTAAAATAGAAATGAGGTAAAACGACAATACACACATTAATCGACAGAAAGTTTGTCGTTAGTGGTCATTTCCGCCCTTCAACGTTGCTCTCATTTAAAGATCAACTTCTTAAAAACCACAAATTAAAAAAAGTTAAAGAGAAGCAAAAAGCAGACAGTCCATGAACCCAGATTACCATTTTGGAATAATAAAACAATTAACTTTCAGATCAAGTTGAAATAGTAACAGGTAGCAGAAGATGTGAAAATTCGTTGGCCAACAATGGAATGTTGTATTGACAATAAATCGTAAAGAATAAACCAAACATTACGCATTCAAGATCTGTTCGCATTTCTCATTCAAATGCATACTCTCCAGTTGACGAGAAGTGAATATACCTTTTGTCTTTTTAAGAAGGTGCCCACTTTCAATTATTTCAAGTGCTCGGAATGGTAAATAAAATTTCAAATTGACATTTAAGTAATCACACTATTATTATTACTTATATAATTTTATTTTCACTTTCACTTTAGACAACAATAAAAATGCAGCTGAAATATAAACGACTTCACTCATCTTGGAGGAAGTATTTAAATCAACAAGAAGAGAATAATTTGATTGAAGAGTTGTAAACAAAAATTCAACAGCTTTCGTAATCGAATCCGTTACTTCTTATTTTCTCAAAAATCGTGCCCCCCCTTAACCTTCACATTGAAGAACAAGGAAATACATTGTGTATAATATCTCAAAACTCGAGTATGCATAAAGACTGATAAAGGTATTATTGATAAAATAAGATTATTGCAATCTCACCAGCACTTGGAGATTGTAAAAACTGTACAATTTAAAAAAAATTAATATCCTCATCACTGGTAAGTAAAAATGAGTTCTTCCCCTGAGTTTGCAACAACATTATCTTCGAAAATAGGACGTAATTTGATTTAATTTCTGTTGTTCGTAACGAACCAGAAATTTTGACAGTTATCCGGTGAGGAGTAATATTTATTTATTCATAATGACATGGCAAGATCTTTTAAGTGTACATAATATATAATTTCTTCAATTCGTCATATTCGGTTTGAATGTGCCTTCATCAATCAAGGCCGAACAAAAAATCGTACATCGAACCTACCTAACCCAATTTGAATTTCGATTTCGGGAGACCCCAGCAAGCCTCCTCTACAAACTGCAGTAGTGAATTTTAAATTATGAAAGAAGATGAATTATGTTTGATATCTAAATAACTAAGCTAGGCTACTTTGAAAAATTGAAGAAAGTCTCGGAATGTACTCTCAAAAAAAATCATTTCAAAAATTATGTAAGAGAATCTATGATACAACATTGTATGCAAATTCAAATTAATTCAACATGGCAACTTATTTAGTACTACATATATTCAATAAAGTAGTAAAAATTTATCTTCCACCATTGAATTTATCAAAAAACAGAAGTCTTGAATTATATTGGTGCCCACATAAATACCGAGGATGTGTGGGTTACGCCAAAGAAAAAAATTTAAAAGCTACCTACAGTGCGCCACCTCACACCTTATACGGTCATTGAAGTCTTTACTGGTAAACATTTGCAAATACGTCATTTTATTTGACCCGTTTTAGTGTTTTGTGTATGAAATTAATTAATTCGATTCAAAAAATTGAATCTGAAGGAAAAATGTCCCCTTATATGGCAAACTTAAGAAATTTAAGTGCGATAACATTTAACCGCTGCGCTCACTTAAATTTGTTGTAAAATGATAAATTATATAATAAAATTTTATTAAAGTGATTTAATTTGATTAATTGTGACTAAATGATAAATTTGATGTTAACGAATGTGTGCACTGGCGGGCGGGCCCAAGAGTTTAACAGGAAAGTGATCTCACCCCTTTGAAGGCTCTTTTGAGAGCAATTTTCGCAATATATGTTATTATTGTTAATATTATTTGCTAATAATATTGAAATTAAATAAATTATAATGATATACGTTTTTGTTATAAATGCGTAGGTTGTGAAAGTATAATTTTTCAAACTAGTTTCAACCCACTGACCATAAGAACGGCATTGTAATTTTGCTATTTGTCGGTAGAACCTTATATGCATTAGAAAAAATTAGAGGATATGAAAATTACTTGGCAAAATAATAATTTTCGCAAGTGTCATTAAGCAATTAACGCTTTTTTATGTCCATTTTCGGTGATTCACTTTTATTTATATAAGACCTCCCAAGACCAGGTAATTAAGTTTTTGATAGCAATATAAGAAAATTAAAAGTATCAACATTTAGCGGTTTAATATTAATAGAAATAAAACTGAACGCTTTTCCTTCTTTTGGCGACCAATTTTGAAAATTCACTTATAAATATATTGCAATTTCCTAACGCGAAACAGACTGAAACACTGTGAAAAAGGAATTGTCTTAACAAAGTTTTAGTAACTATAGCATCAACACATTTTTTCTGCTGCTACAACAAAGTTCTCTTTGTTAAAAATTTTTTAGTTCAATCAACAAAAATATTTTTTGTTATGGCAACATATAATTTATTAGGAAGAACAATTCTTTTTTACAGTGTAGAACCTAACGAAGCCTTACAATCTCAACCAATCAAGTTCAGATAATTTTGACAAACAGTTTTTCGTGTGTCTTCCAAATTTAAAAATGAATAAAACTGAATCTACTACTAAAATTCAATTGGTTCAAATAATAAACTAACCGCTCCCATTGGTCGATGGAGGCTGTAATTTTGCAATGGACCCTCGAGTAATTTTACATTATGACGATAAAATTACATGCATTGGTCAGCTTGAAATTTTAAATTTTATGATTTAGAAAATTTGAATATTAGTTAGCCAGTAAATTGTTAACGGTAAAATAAGTTCAAATAAATTATTACATCGTCGTGTATTTTGCACGCGACACCTGGTGAATGCAATTACCGGTAAATCATGATCAATTGCACATAAGTTCAAAGAAATTTCCCAGGTGACGTAGATAAAAGTAAAAAGTGTAACTTTGACCGATGTAGGAAACAATACAATAAAATTAATTAAAAATACTTCACGAGAGACTTAATTACTCAGGATGTAAGTATAGGTATTACAACTAATATAAAGTATTATTATAAATTTATAACAGATATAAACCGGGATATGATTAATAAAATACTTTGAATCTATCGATTGTGGACGTGTCATATTTTTTATTATCTGTGCCATGGATGAATAATTTATATTTGATAAATGAATTTACCAAATTTAATGATGTTGTATTGATTGTTCTGTTACGGACAAGATTTTCTTTGTAAAACAACTGATTAATTCGCTCTCAATAGAAACAAATCTTTTTTTTTCGTCTGAAGACGAATTTTTTCAAAATGCAAAAGTTTTCCTTCGATAAAATAACTGTTTACGTTTATTATGTATTAGGAATATTTCAAATGATTGAAACTAAATTGTTTTGATAAGGACATATTTTGCATACCTTCAGTGTTTATCACTCTCCGAGATTTATTTTGTACTTTGTGAGTTATTTTTGGTCTACAGATTAATACTTTGGGCAACATAATCACAATACACGATAATTTAGATCACTAATAGACAAAAAACAACTGAGATGAATTTGAAGTGCCCACAAATTAAATAATGTCTACTCACCCATTTTCAATTAACCCAGTAATAATTTTTTAATTATTAATTGAAAGAAAAAATTAAAAGAGCGTATCAATTAAATATTTCGTATAAGAAATTATAGATCCTATCCTGCTTATGAAATTAAAATTGTTTTATTTATTCAATTAAGCTTTCATTCCATTAGGAATAGGTAACTCTGTTTCTCTCGGAGGTGGATTAAACCTCTTATCTCTCTCCTTCATCCAAAAGTGCAAGTAGTTTTATTTTTATTATTATGGAAGTTAAAAAAAGCATTTAATTTATTATTTATGTGTTCAGACTGCCATTTACTAATTAATACTATATACAGTAAATTATGCACCATTTAAAATTAATTATAAGTAAACAAAATTCTTGAGGCAAACCAGAAATGTGAGATTAAAATTTAATTTAAAAAAATGGGTGTTGATAATAATTTTAATAATAATAATAAAAATCGTAGTAAAAATGAAAGAAATATTTATGTAAATTTGAGATACTATGCAATATCTAATATAATTAAAACACAGGAACTGATATTTAAAATCTAAATTAAAGGTAGGTAATTTGAAAATCTGCATTTCAAATTATGTTATTTCGAAGTTTCCGAATCATTAAATTTGATAAAAATTTTGTGGTGTGTAAAAATTGAGTTTGTGTGATGGGAATATTTTTCTAATTAGCTCATCAACGTCTCGTGGTGTTGATGTAATGAAAAATTGAATTTCGATTCGACAGAAGGAGAACCTGAACCGCCAAAAATATGTAGTAAACAATAACAGAACAACTTCCTTATTCATTGTTTACAAATACATGATGATGCATTACTAATTTTTGTAATCATCTTCAAAATTAATTTGATTCTCATTATTTGTCTCCAGAAAAATATTCGTCTTATGCCTAAACCAAGAGATGCCATAAGCAAGAAGATAGCTTTCTCATCTAAAGGAAAATTATATGATAATACCAACAGTTTTTTAATTCTTTTGGTAATAAGTCCTAAACCAATTTAAACCGACAGCTTATTTCTTTTTAATTGTCCTAACCCAATTTTGCAATAGCACAGTGACTGTTGAATATTATTCTGCATTCCTCGATCCCAGTGGTTTTGTAAAATTGCAACTATTCTTAGGAATTAAACGAGACTAGCTGAATCTTCGATGCAAACAATTTCAAGGACTACAACATTTGTATCTGAAAAACCCCGCAAAGGAGCATCTAGTCTGCATATTCATGTATACTACATCATCTGCATAATACACCCAAGATTCGTGAATGTATAATTTAAGGTTCGATTCACACAACCGATCCTCGACATATTCCAACCGAAAATTTAATATAAAAGCGATCTTGACAATACCTAGTCAAAATAGGTTCCATCCATTTCCTTTTCAATAACAGGTGCTTTTGTAAATTGAAACAATTTAACCGGCTATTGTGTGTAGGTATAACCTGTTATTATTGTAACTGGCATACGAGTGCCCCAATTTCGAACGAATTCACCAAGTTCCATTTTATTTTTGTACTAAGTGCTATTTTAAATAGCGGATTATTGCTCGATCCACTTGAGCATTTGTGACGACTATGAACAAGCTAAAATTATTGATAGGGAAATTTCGGCCATTTAAGCGACGAAAAATATTGCAAGATAAAAAATTGAGATTTCCGTTATAAACTGGAGTACATTGATGACCTACATGCTAATATGAAGATAAAAGTTAGCTCGAATGGCCATCAGAGCGGATCATTTTGCGCACACTGACAGGTAGTACATAAACAATACCCGGTACACATGTCTAAAGTGCAGATAGTTTGGATGGGTCAGAAATGGATCAAAATTATTGTAGTGTACAGGCAATGTGGTACTTATAAATACATCACAATAGAGCATAAAAGTGGGCGGTGTGTCGCAAATACCTGTTCGGCACTAAAAAAAACCACCTAACCTGACCATACACACTTCATAACCTGCGTTAGCCGCATTCCTTAGCAAAATTTTGTATTTTTAAATAAAAATTAACCGAAACACCGTGAACCACATCGAAGCACCACCGAGCTTATCATTTTATTTACATTTGCGGCACATTTGTTTATATCGCCATATGCGATTTGCGTGTCTAATTTATAAATTTGCCCACGTAGCTTGCCTTAAGCATGTTTTCACGATAAAAGTCGAAAGCAAACTATTCACCTGAGAGATATGTACGCAGGCGCATGTGACTTCCATCTCACTGAGACAGAGGTTATATAATTTATATTTCTCCGGAATGTAGAAGCGAGGATAATGAATTGACGTGTAGTAGGAGATATTCTGGTTTCAAATATTCAAATATTCGTTCGTTAGGCAACCAATTCACTATCAGATAATTTCCATCCATTAGTTTCGACTGATAAGGCCCCATACTTGGCTGAAGGTGGACACTTCACGTTTCTATCGAACCATATCTGGGATTCATTATCCTCGATGAATAATGCAGAGGAAAATTTGCAAAACTCACGGGTATGTAAACACTTCACAGCTTGTTTAATTAAAAATACAAGTTTTTATAATTTTGCAAGACGTAATCAGATAAAGTCTGCTTCAAGTACTTCTATCGATCGATTCATGTATCCCGACATCATTCTCGTCTGCCTAAATTAATTAAACACTCCAGAAAAAGCATCTAATCTCTTCCATCATCTTACGATAAGAAGTTAAAGCCGATTATTATCCGCAAAAACACTTCTCTCAAAGTCAAGAATATTTCAAATGTTATCCTATTATTGCATAAAAATTAAAAGAGCCCCAAAATAGAAATTTTAAAAAAACACCCCCCCCCCTTCGGTCATTAAATGTTATTCACAATATTTGTACTGCTTGAACTGTATTTACAGTATAACAAACGATGATAGGTAGTAGATACTACTTAAAATTACATTTGCAAACAAGACGAAACTGCAAAAAGCTAATCAATTGATGAAAAACAACACCTTATAACCGTAAAGTGTAACCGTTAAGAATATTTTAAGAGATTCGTTAATTTGAAAATTTCCACACACGTTAAACTTAACCTGTAAAGCAAGTAGTGCTTCTGCCTCTACTTTATAAGGTGTTAATCTAGAAGTAAACTTCAGCTTCAGTTTATTTTCAGTTGTCTTCAAGTTCAAAGTGTTGTGATAACGTGCAGAACAATTTCATCATTGCTTCCAACAACACTTTTGGCGTCCAACCGATTTGTTAGGTAAGAAATTTAAACTGAATAGACTTATACCTAATATGAAAAATCATTACGGGCAAAATTTCCACAAGGTAAACAAATAGATATGGGCGTATGGACTTAAATAATTTCACTTTCGGTATAATTTTCAGAGATAGTTTCTGTAATAGGAATTGTTACTAGGTATGGTAGGTACGATTATGAATTCGTGACGAGATAATACTTTATTATACAAGGTAAAAATTGAAATTTTTATCACCTACGCACGGTTTACCATATGTTTGGTACTCACATTTTTGACACGAACTTCTATTCACCTTGATGAATTTGGCCCATAAAATGTAACAACTAATTTGCACAAAATGCATAATTTGAGTATAATTCAAAACCAACATTTAATAATGCATAAAATATGGTTGTATTTTTGGGGATCGTACATTAAAATGGGTCCCCCATTAAAATCCCCCTTAACTACAGTTCAAATTCCATTTTAAATCGAATTGAGAGAAACAAGAAAATGAACGGTTAATCGCAATTACGAAAAACCTGTTGAGGATTCGGGTTCTATATAGGTACATTCAAGATAATAAATTTGAATTTCTCATAAGCAGTATGCTTCACATTTAGCAGAAGCAGATACTTTGCTTTATAAATACAGAAAACCAAATTATGAAATTATGAAATTATAGAGAAAAAAGAGAAGATGAGTAAATTTTTCTCTTCTAATGTGATATAACTATTCGTCACGAAATGGAATCTAAACTGAATAAAAACTGATTCATGGTTCGAATGGTGAAATAAATTATCAACATATTTGAGAATTTAAAAAACAATATTTTTCTGAAAACTTCAAAAAACTTGTGCCATTCAAATTTAAAATTTAACTTTTTTGTGAAAGCAATTTATTCACTTCGGTGCCGGTAATAATGATAAATAAACGTGTTTTATTTGGAGCAAATGTACTTTTTGTGGAAATCCTACAAACTCACCACAAAAGTACAACATTTATTCATAAGCAAATAATATATCTACGTACTATTTTCGGCAAACAAATTTTTAAAAAATAAAAACTTAATGAAATCCTAAAATATTTTAATTAAACTGAAAGTTAAGGTAAACTCGTAAAACTTTTAATTAAAAAAGATTTGTTACAATTTATTACAATTAGTCATACACAAGGTTAAAATTCAATTTTATACAAAAATTCTAATTACTCAAATACGTAGTGTTGCATCTGTTTTTTGAAAAAAAAAGGACATTTTGTAGGACCGGTATTTTCGCCACAATGCGTCATTTAGATCTAAATAAATTTTTTGAATTCAAGAAATTTCAGTTTTCATTATCTCTGACTTATTCATTAATTAACGAGGTCTTTCAAAAGTATTACTACTTCACCGATTTTTTTAAAAATATGGCTGTAGAAATTATACAAATTTTAAAAATTCCTGATTTTGTTCTAAAGATTATGCTATCAAATTGGAAAGCATAAAATCGGTATAGCAGAAATTTCCATACTCAAAAAGGTATGCAAAAGAAACCTTTGGCAGGCTTCCTAGCCTGACAAAATTATTTAAAAATTTTTTATTTTTTAATTAATTGTTTAAATATTATAAATCAGAATTTGGGGTACTTATGCTATTTTAAATATTGTTTAGAACTAAGATTGAACGAAGATAATGAAATATTCCAAAAACACAGAAGATAAGTAACAAGGAAAAGTGAATGATTTTAATTTTAATTGGATCAAAATTCTTTAATCAAAAATTATAAGAAAAAACTATGATATAATATTAATAATGGAATTTGAATAAATATCAAATGGAATAGCACGTGGCATTTAGATGAACCAGCAAGTTCAAATTTGCCAAGAAAGTCTTCAAGAGGTCACGGTGCTTCTGTCCAGAAGCATATCACGAAGAAGACGTAGGTGTAAATGTTTTTTAATAAAAACCTAATTGTAAAACATCATGTAGAAAATCCGACCTTGTCAGACATCTAGTAGGCTGTAAGTGAGTTAAATTATACAGTGGCGGCAATCTAAAATGCCCGGTGCATTTTATTTGCAATATACCTGTTACAATCGGCTTAATTTTAAGGGTGGTAATTTTTTGTAAAATACAATGACATACACTATTATGAGGTAACCCTTCTTAACCATTTTGTGTACAAAATGCATCAGTTTAGTTTAATAAATCTTAGAAATATAAAAAAAATCGTAGGTAGAAAGAATTTAACAGAAACTGAAAAACAGAAAATTTTAGTTATACATGGTGAAAATAGGAGTTTTACCTATATTAGTGAGAAAGTTGGGTATGACAGACATACTGTAAGTAGATTTTTTTTTAAATATGCCATTAGGGCAGTACAAAACCACTTGACAGAGGGAATTCGAAAAGAAAAACAACCAAATCACAAAATCGTAAGCTTTGCAAAATGGCATTGAAAGATCGCTTCAAATCTCGAAGACAATTAAAAAAACAGTTAAAAGATGACCTTGGCGTAAATATTAGCAAAAAAATTTTACGTAATCGTTTAGCTGAATTCAGATTACGCGCTTAGGCTGCTGTCAAGAAACCGCGTTTTTCAAAAAAATCGAAACAAAGACGGTTACAATTTGCCAAAAAATATCAAAATTGGTCGGTATGTGATTGGAAAAGGGTCATCTTCTCAGATGAGTCAAAATTTTTACTCCATGGGTCAGATGGAAAGCAATATGTGCGGCGATTTCAAACCGAGCGCCTATCAGATAAATGCACCATAAAAACAACACGCGGTCGATTTGGAATTATGATATGGGGTTGCTTTTCTCAACGTGGTTTAGGTGAGCTACATATCATAGAAGGGTCTGTAAATGTAAAAAAATACATTAAAATTTTAAAACCCAGTTTGGAGCCATCGGTTTTAAATTTATATGCTGAAAACAAAGAATGGTTTTTTCAGCAAGATAATGCACCTTGACATACCGCGAAAACGGTACGTAATATTTTTGTAAATAATTTTTTTTTTCAAAATGTATTAATCAGGCATTGTTGTGAATACATTTAGCTAACAAATGATTGAAAAATATGAAATTGATTCCTTTTTATTTTACACAGGTATCGAATTATTTTGTTAATAACGGTATCTATACAATTGATTGACCTAACTTAAGTCCCGACTTAAACCCCATTGAGAACTTTTGGGCGGTTATGAAGAGGCATGTAGTTGACAATAGTCCTAAAAGTATACCTGAGTTGAAAAAAAGCGATAAAATTTGTTAGGGATAATCGTAAGCGACGATTACTTGCAGCGGTTAGAACAATCAATGCTACGCCGTTTAAAAGATGTAATAAAGGCCCAATGGAGGTTCAACTAAATATGAATAAATTTTTTTATTAACCAATATATTATTAATCAACACTTGACTACATTAATTATCTACTAAATAATTATTTTACTATAAAATTTATATCAAATTCGAGCGCAAAAATATACCTGAAAACAATGCTTTATTTTATAATGAAGTCTTTTGTTAGTTATTTATACTATCTATCATTGAATTTAATAATTTTATATGTATTTATAGTTAGACAATTATATAACATATGAATTAGTTCCATGTTAACAAAATTTGTAAGTAAAAATTAAGAATAACTTAAAATTTTTCAACCGGGCATTTTAGATTGCCGCCACTGTAGAATCAGTGATCTGTTTTATAACAATAAAGACGATATAAGCACATTCCCAAATACACATCGTACGCTGTGCTTTGTTGTTGGTAAGCAATTAAACCTGATTTACAAGTGAAGCTATTTGCAAGTTTGCCAAATGCACACACCCCGTTCGAGACATGGGGAGAGTACACGAAAATCTTGACCCAAATTTAAAAAATTTCCTAAAGAAATAATGGTAATTGAGTAGGTAAATTGCAAATATAAACATTAAATTGTATATGGATCATTAAACAATTTAAGTAAAAAATGCTCAAAAAATCTTTTTTGTAGGAAATTAAACTTCCTATCATTTTTGTTTGAAGATTTTTTCTCGCAAGTCAATATTTTTCAGGATATGGTCAGTTGAAAAATTCAAAATGTAGTTTTTGTTAAATTTTTGTTGACAGCAGATACAAAAACAATTGAACTTATAGAACACATTTTGAATTTTTCAACTGACTATATCTTGAAAAATATTGACTTTCGAGAAAAAATCTTCAAACAAAATTGATAGGAAGTTTAATTTCCTACAAAAAAGGTTATTATCATTTTTATCGTCCGGCGCACCGTTTATGAGATAATAAAACGCGTTTTTCAAGATGGCGGCTGACGCGAGTGCTATCTGAAGCCGAAAACCCGGTTTTACAATTAATTTACACTTAACGTAATTGCTAGAAACATTAATTAAATTACAATTAAAATAAATTTAAGATATAATTTTAACAGTTGCACGACTAGACGTCACCTGCGGTCTACTTCACCCATTAAAAAACCGTCAACAGAATGCACTAAACCGGTGCTTACTTCTTAACAAATTTGTTTTTCTTATATGTTTGCCGAACATTTGGCAAATATTCCTTCACCTGATACACGTATAATCGTTAGAAAGCAGCATATTCTATGCAATTTTTAAAACTCAACTTCAACGGCTTTTGAAAAATTCATCATTTCATAATTAATTAAATGTGATCAAAAGTTTCATTTAGATATTTAAATCCTGTATTACTGTTGCAGCTTTATCTATCAGATTTGAGGTCATCGTCATAACAGTTTATGAATAATCAATAATAAAACAAATTAATTATTATTGAATAATTATGATATCGTAATATCGACTTTTGTAGCCATTCCTGAAACATTTTTACTATTTAAGGAACCTTGACGTCCTTTAATTGAAACACTCGAAGTCGACACATCACTAGACGACAAGAAGAACAAATATTATTTTATTTTTGAAGTAAAGTAAAAAAAATAATCGGAGTAATAATTCTCCCCAAATGTTCTAAATTTAAGAAGACAAAAATAGTATGCATCCTGTCTCCAATATTGAATTGATTGAGGCATCATACAAAAAAATAATCCTTTATACATCTCGGGACTACATCTTTCTAAATTTTCAATTTATCAACTAATTTACATAAATGTTTGTTGTTCTAATAATATATAATTTAAATTTTATTTAAAAAAATAATAAAACTGTATAAGGAAAATCGTCATGGTGCGTAAATAACTCAGAAACGTGAACGTTAGCGCCGTCTGTTAGATATTTCCGCAGCTAAACCAGGCAGTGTTCCAGATTTCTACGCTTGAATGGTTGTTAAACTATCTAATTTTGAATTTATGTTGTTAAAATTTCGGCCAAGTGTTTATTTAATATTTATAAACACACTTCGAGCTTCATCATAAAATTAAAGAAATAATTACCAGAATATTTTTATTAATCTTGCGCTAATAGGTTTGAACTGATTAACCGAAGTGTTAAAATTTAAACAATTAAAGTTTCGTTTCAAAAAATTAAGATGGACATATTATGAGTATTCCTGTCACTTCTAATTAGTAAGTACAAAAAAATCCAGCCGAAGACAAAAAAAACTTTTGTTTTAAATTAAATAAATCAATTGGAACTTGGAATATCAATTAGAACACTTCTTTTGTAAAGCAATTATGCAATAAACAGCGTGTGAAAATGCTGATTAAATCTTCTCATTAATCTCCAATAACTAAATTAAAACACTCGGTAAACAATAGTGGGGGAAATATCAGTCCAAGTCCACGTAATATTGTACAATGAACCCATATCGCATTGGTAATTAAGAAAACGGTTAAGTACGTTACGCACAATGGTATAATTGCTCGATTTTTTTTTCTTATAAAATAATAAAAATTGAAATTTTAAACCGCTTGGAACTTGGCAAACAAAACTTACAATGTTTACAGCTTTATCTTATGTTGTTAAATAATATACGCATAACTCTTATTAGGGCCAGATAATTACGAAATAAAAGTTGTTATCAAAAAACTAATAACATCGGATTAAATTTTTCGCAAATAATTTGAGATGATGTAGTTTTATATCTATGGTACAAACGCCGAACAATAGTAAATAATTGAAGCATGGTGCGCTATAAAAGTTAAATGTTATTATAACATCCGACATCCGTCATTATTTTGGATAATTATAGATAATCCTGAACGTGACATTTTAAACTAAATGCGAATTTGGAACTGATTCAATTATTTATATCATGGTCAAATAATACATACAACTTGAACTTGGGAAAAATATAATTAATCCACATGAAGCAACGGTTTTTGGGTTGGAAAGTGCTTTCACTACTAAATTCTTGCCATCTATCGCTGAGATGTCCAGCGTTATTCCTGCATTTCCGAACAATAAATGTGTTTTAAGCTTCATCATTCATTTCTCAGAATATTATTCTTTGGTTCACGTTCGGTATGAATCACATTATTCACATTTTTTTAGGGACACATCATAAACCGTTACTGAACATAAACCTTTTTGAAAAAAGCATATTTTCTTAAAAATCCAGTTTTTCCCTGACCTAATCTAACCCTGACATCAAATTCTTTAAAAAATGTAAACATAGTTTTTAAAACGGTTATGACGAGAATCCCACCAAAACGTGGGTTTATTTTGTAGAATGAATAATTCGCGAGTTAAATTTAGCTTTCGTTCAAAAATTGCTATCTAAATTTATCTTCTCGTGTATTTTATTTACAATCGCATTTTCGACATAGCAAGAGTTGCATTCTTTCTGTAATAAAAAAATTGAAAATCGTGTAATTATCAGCATTCAATCCTCAAGAGAGTTTTTACTGAAGAGTTCCACATAAGGTGAATCACGTACAGTAAATAACAAAAGCTTTCGAACAGTGTTATGTTAGCAGTGTAAATTTTACTTTTTGAAGACCGTTTTTGTTATATAAAAATCGTTTTCACAGAAAAACCTATCAGAAGGTTTTTGTTGAAAATTTCATTCCCTTTATTTTTGTTTATATACATTTTTCTATTTTGTCGCACCGTTTTTGAGTTACAGTTACTTAAACATGACCCCCATAAGAGCAATGTTTATTTTAAAATTTAAAATAAAGTCACTGTAACTCGGAATTTGTTCGATGAAATAGGAAATAAAATAAAAATTAAAAAAAAAATTTCGGTTAAATATTACTGTAAAAGCGATCTTGATATAAGAAAAAAAGTCTTCAAAAAGTACAATAATTTACTTTGCTAACATGGGATTGTGTGAAAACGTTTGTTATTCATTGCATCGGCAATAATTTTTCTTTTTACATGAATTGCTTTTACGAAATCGGCTTGAAAGTGAAAAAAAAATCTCACTTAAGCCTGTATGTAATAAAAATTACAGAGATTACTTTGAACAATGAACGACACCTGCTGCAGGTTGTATTTTAGCAGTCACTTGGAACATTACACTTACGCTTGAGTAACGCTTAACGGTGACCCTAAATGTAACATCCTATTACGCGAACATCATTCTTGCAGATCATTTTAATAAATTGATATGTTCGATTGAAAGATCGAATATCTTACCTACATGTCATATGATAAAATCTAAAATAAAATGTTTCGCTAAAACAAAGATAAGCTTTCTGTCGAAAATTAAGTTCAAATTTTGAACATATTGAAATTTGAGATATGAAATTAATAAGCCCGAAGTTAGGACATTTGAGCACCTGCTCGTAATAATATTAAGAGGTTAACAACTCCAAAGGTTGTAAACCATCGCCGTGTTAATCCCACGAAGAAAACCAAGTAACGAAAAGACATTAGCCTGGCGGATATTCGGAACTGGTAGATCTGGTTTATGAAAATTTTAGTTTGAATTTTCCCAACAGAAAACACATTTTTTAATTCCTGCCAATTTTATTGCAAGGACGATAATACGATCGATACGTAACATATAACTTAAATCTTCAGTTATAAAAATTGCAACAGCTATCGATAGATTCGTGAAAATGTTCAATTATGTATTGAAAAAATTGACGTAAATTGCATAGTATTAATTTTATTAAACTGGACGGACATTCGGATTCGAATTCATATAATTTTTGAACTAATTATATGGTCAAAAACTTTTATTGAGTGTTACCTGATGCTTAATTTGAATTAATAACTTAATTTCTTTAATTTTATATATCGGTACCTGTATTTAGCAATCTTTCAAATTACTTTTTGTAACACGACGTCCGTTTATATTGCCAACAAACGCATAATTTGAAACTGTTAAGTGTGTACTTAAATTAGGTGTTACAACTCCAAAGTGAATCGACGGGTATAACAAGGCAACATTCGTTAATTAGTATGCTAAAAATAGCTAATGTGCAATATGTAGTTCAATTTGGACGCATTTGCTAACTACACAATTAGGAAACGACTCTACATGCATTGAATTGATTCCAAAATCTACATACAATGTGGAGAAAAGTAGAGTGGTAGGTAACGAACGTCAAATGATATAATTATAATTAGAAGCGTACGTCGTTATAAAAGTAATTACATTTGGTGATTAGAGTTAAATATTCAAAACCTTGTAAGTACTATCGCAATCCCGTCGCAAGGACAACGTGCAAGTTCAACACTCATTCGAATTTGAGTTTTCAGGTAAAGTTTAAAAAAAAAGCTATTAATTGGCAATAATTAAAACAAAGCGTGTGTTACTCAATAATTGGCTGTCGAAATTATTTAAACCTCCTCACTGCTTATCCCAAACCCAAAATTATATTTAAATTTAATTGTACATCCAGAAGACTCCATTCGATTTGAAACAGAAATGACGGAACGGAAATAAAGTGATTTTAAATTATTAACTCATTTAGTAACTGGAAGTTGCATGATCAAATGCTTTTTGTATAACCCACCCTTAAAATATTCTCACAAAAATTGTGAAACCCAACACAAACTTGCAAATCCAGTCACGCAAATCCGAAAATTTATTGTCTTGCCATTGAAAGGATTTTATAATACGTGTGTTTAGGATTTAATAAATAAACTTTTTTACGAGTATGTTATATAAAATTATTAAAATAACACTAAAATTCCGTAAAATCATGATTTTCAGAATGTTTAACATTACATTCAAGTTATTACCTTATAGACAAATATTTTTTTTAAATCAATGAATAGCAGTTATAATTTAAAACTTCCTGTTTATCAGACAAAGTAATTATAGGAAGCAATATCGTACAAAATTAAAAAAAGCAAAAATTTTTTTCGTCGTTTTTTAATAAACTAAAATAAAATAATGTAAATCTTCACGTGTTGGCAATGAAATTAAATCAATTCAGATATTCAAAAATTTTGAAGAAATATTCAAATCGATTTAAAATTCACTAATTAAGTTGGCTAAATGATTTTTAAGAAAGATTCGAACTAAACTAATGGCGTAGTTTACAATAAATTGTGTTAATTATTTACAATTTATTGGTTGGATTTACATTTTAACAATGTTCAGATTAATTAAAATTTCACAGTGCTCACAGAACCATGAGTGCCGAACTTGACACAATAATGAGAAATCGCAAAACGAAGTCCTAAATTAAGAGGAAAAACATTAATTAGAATTTCATACATTTTTTATCAATAACTATTTTTGTTGTATGTTTTACTATACTGCAATTGTAATTTAATTAAATTAGGTTTTTTAATGGACATGTTTCCATAATAGTTCCTAGTGCGCTGCATAAGAAAATCTAAAGTGACACTTTAGTTCATTGATATACGACGTACTATTTGTTTCATAATAAAAATTCACTTTAAATACTCTCCAAATAATTAGAGCCATCAACTAGCGTGTGGTTTTTTGCACTTGTTAATAATGTTATGCATTAGTAATAATAATCAACTTCTACTTTCCAACAAACTAATAAGTATTAGTTACTTAATTCTATTATGAAATGTGATCCTGTTAATATTGGAGAGAAATTAATTTTTGAATGTACTATTTTTATACGAAATATAATATCAGGGGAAAAAAATTTAACCATTATATTGTGGTATAGATATTGTTTCTGATTTATAATTTCTCTCGAAAGTGAAAAAAAAAGTTTTAATGTTGAAATGGAGCTATGTAAAAAACTGTAATAAATGGTAAAAAGGGTCAAAAGAGATGTAATATGAGAGCTTACAGCTAGAGCCCTATTGTAGCTACAAAATTATTTTACATACATAGATGTACAGATAAATCTGCAGATAAAACTGCTTTTTGGCCACAAAATTTTGAAACAGTAAGGTGGAAGACCTCAAAATAGCTCTAGCACATAAAACCTTGAAGATGATCTGCTAATTATGTAATTTAATTTTAAAATTTGGATAGCCAAAAAATTTCGGCTGCTAATAAAACAGTAAAAATAAATTACAAACCACCTTGACTTGACGTAATATCAAACACTCAAAAAACACTTTTGAATTTGAATGTTGAGGTTTGCATAAAAATTATTTACAGACCTACGGCACTAATACCAAAATCTAATTAATTTACTGTTGACAGCCTGTTGATTTGAATTAGCTTCAAACGTAAGATTGGTTTCGTTGTGCAATACCCTGTTGTGCCAAAAGCAATTTGAAAAACAGTTTGATCGTTTCAAAAAGAAGTTAAAAGTCAATTGCAATTAAAACGAGTTGAAGTTTTATTTGTTTATGTCAAGTCACTCATGAGGAAAGTAACACAAATTCACTTTTTTAAATTCGTTGACTTACCTTTACTATAAACCTTGAAAAACTAATAAAATCTTTGATATTATTTTTACAACTCAAAAAACTTGGTCATTATAATTTATTTGCGAACTTATTGCATCATTAAATTAATTATTCAAGTTATAAAACTACTATTGAATTAATTTATGGAAAAAACAGAAGCTTAATTATTTATAATGGTCGGAAACGGAAAAAGTTTTTCTTTCATTTTATGGATTTCTTCATCTAAACAGACATAGGAATTTGGAATAATTTATACTCCTGCTGTATTATTCAATGATTCACTTAAAAAGAAAATTGTAATTCGTACTGGCGAGAAACCATTTAAACACCAGGTTAACCCAAGCGAAATGCAGCATACTCCTACTATGCATTATCTAATTTTTCCTAAAATATTAAAGTGAAATTTAATATTTAAGGCTTACTTTATTTGCAGCTTAAAATAAAACTTGATTGACGTTTCAATGCCTACGGCATTTTAAGTTGCACTAAAGCGACACAGAAGTGTAGCTGGTATTCAAACGTCCAATTATAATTTATACTGACAAATTAGATTTGCCTTCCCAAATGTAACAATGCAATTAACAATAATTAGGCACGTACTTATAAAATATATGTATAGTAAACTGTCAGAATTTTAATCAGTCGAATATTGTTACATATAAATGCGACAAATTTTGTACTACTAATGTTTTATCAATTTCCTTAGATGATAATAATATAAACACAACCGCAATGGCAAAAATTGCATTATATCTAAAACAACGTAAACGTGATATTAAAATTGCTTCCGATTTGATTGTTTTACAATAGCGTGCAATGCTAATAAACTTGGGTGTAATTATAAAGTTGTAATATTAGGGCAACTTTGAGAACCTTGAAAGTATACAGAAGTTAAATGGAAATAGAGATTTACAGTAGTCGGCTTAATTAGTGTAAATCAAATAAGCTTAGATTATGTTGTATTTTCAATTTTAAAGGGAAATTAAACCCAAAATCATTAAAAGAAAGTTAACAAACGAGGTCCTCTATTTTAAAACTAAAAGTAGGTGAAACAATAAGCCGGAAATCCCGTAAAACAAAAAATCCAAGTGGATTCCATAAAAAGAGGGAAGCACTTAAGTGCTACTTAAAATCTTCAATTCGTACAGCAAAAGGTGAAACTTAATTAGGACCTTTAAAAATAAAATTATGTTTGATCGTGGTAAAATATTATTGAAACCCAGAAAAAAAGGTTTCGTGTCAAATATAATAATAGTAGTTTAGTTATTCTTTCGAGCAAATATTTTTAAGAAATCTGATATGTACAATAAATTACAACACGTAATGAGATGAATAGCACCCAGGGTCAAAAACCTACTTAAGTTCAATTTCACTTTTCATTTTTAGCCCGAAGCCGGTATTCAAAATATTCTCAAAAATAAAAAAACTCACAGAAATGGAAACCTAATTTGTGAGCTTCGTTCTAAAAGCGTCTGATTTTTGTCTTCATTGTTTCATAAACAGAGGTGTTTTGTTGTTTCTGATACCGGAAACAAAGAATGGAAGAACGGTGAGAAAAAAATTCGTTTTCGTTCTCATTTTAAAACTACATATTATTCAAAACCAGTTAATTTCCTGTAAATTATTCAAAATTGGAACGTCGATCAAAGCTAAATTGAAATTAAATATTAAGTGCTTCATATTGCAGTAAATCCTGAACGATTTCCGCTTCGTAACAATCACGTATATTTTAGCAAAACTGATGTGCAGAAAGAATAAATCTTTATTGACTAGGATTCTAGTAGTCAAGTTGCAATTTATAGAATTTCAAAAAGTTTCTTTTTAGAAATTACTTGCGTTATTCATCTTAGTGGGAACTCGAGCTCGTCAGCTGAAAAAATTACACTTCCTTACTTCGTCTTCTAAGAATTTATTTATAATTAACGCTCCGCTGATTTACCCCTCTCGAGAATGTCTTTCCATTACAAATTCCTGCTTTACTCCATCAATATTTCGTCAAAACGTCTCGTCAATTAAACAATTTTACTTTTCAGGATTTTCATTTCAATTTGCTGCTGTAATAATAACAATTATCTGTGCGCTTAATTGGAAATTTGCTTGGTCCTTTACTAGTCGGCTTTTTGCCATTGCTTATATAATTTTCAATTACTTGCGTCCTGTTATAAATGATATAATACATAAAAATTATCTAACTACATCAGAACTAAAAATAGTTGTTGATAGAAGACATAAGATAATACAATGAGGTGGAATGATATTAACATAATAATTATTGACAATTGGCACATATTTATTAATACATCAGTTAGTAAATTTATTATTTATGTATTCTGTTCAAACAGTTCCAGCGTTACGCAAGAATGTAATAATTGGATTTTCAGAATAATGCAAAGAAAATTTTTTTTTCTTGAAATTTGCTTGAATATTAAATTTTGTTATTACGCCAGTGAACTGAACCGACCTAGATATATAATAATATATGGATACCTAAATGGTACGTTTTGAACTTTGGCTTAATCCATTGTCAACTCTTAACTTCACAAATTAATTTCACAATAAACGTGAAATCTAACTGTTTTAATTTAAATGTTGTTTATCTAAGTAATTTGTGTGAAACAATTTTCCATCTTCGAGCTAAATCATGTTTACAATTTAATATTAGGTTACTGCACTTGGCCTATGATGTTACTTCCACGAGTCGATTCAAATTTTTATAAATAAAAGAATTAATTGATTTTAATAAAAATTAAAATACTATAAACCGCTATAAATAGAAGTAATGACTGCTGCATTTACAACATTGATAACCTTTATCAAAGTATTCGAATGATTACAATTTCAATATTAGGATGTCTTGCAATAAATAAATTTTAGTGTTTAACCGATGAATTACGCTAGAAACCTAATAATGATAATAGGAAAAATTGGAAATTCTGTACAAACGCATCACTTGAAATTTCCCATAATAATCAGCAGCCTAAAATGTTTTCAATTTCAGTTGAAAATTCCCCAATTAAATAAATTTGTTCTGATTCAAAAATCCAAAATTTATGGTAGATCATCGTATCTTCAACATTGAAAGCAATTTTTTTTATCGAAAACCCATAATACTAAATAAAAGTTGTTGATCGCATAGTGGATATTTTGTAAACAACTCCATGCTCTAATATTGTAAAGATAATAAATTTTCAAGAAAAGACTTAGTCGCCGACTAAGCTATAAGCTTGATCAATATTTAACTATGTATGATAATACAGCAATAAATAAAAAAGAATTACCTGCTATCCTTAATACTGCTCTGTCTGCGCTATCGAGGGCTAAAACTGATAAAGGCTGTTCTCTGGTCCACTCTTGAAGAGATGGATCTTTTTCGAATTCCATTATCCTTCATACTATAATCTGTAACAAAAATTAAACATCTTATCAACATCATTAAATATAATAGTAATTTATGCAAGGAGTAGGAAAAGTAACTGTCGCATTGGAATGTAATAAAAAATACAAAATATCTATTTCAGCAACTGCATTAGAAAAATTTTGAGTTTGGTATGTAACAATCAATGAATAGTCTACAAATAATGGGCGACCTTAAAAAGTGCTGATTCATTGTGTAATCGGTACATCGCTAAATCGTTGAACTTGATACTTCAATAGAATAATTTAAAAAATTTAAATAAATCTCCCAACATAGATAGTTATACAAATACGTACTATGTATTATGCATTTTTGTTTTAAATTGCATATTATAAGAGAAATACAATAAAATTGAATATAAAAATTGATATCGCATCATCTTATCTGCCAATAAGTACGTTTCGGTATTATTAGAAGTATGAAACTAATCAAAGTTTAATAATCACGTAATAAAAATGAATCATAAATGACAGAATGATTGATTAGTGTAAACAAAAATTAATAATTGTATTTCTATATTACTAATGAATTTTTATTGGAAAATCATGTTGGAACAGAATACGAGAGCAGTCTAGACTAGACAATCGTATTGTTTGCCTGCCAGAAAACTTATGGAGATTAAACTAGAACAAGAGCAAGTTACGTGATTTGATTTCGAGTTTCTTTAAGTAAGTGAAGGAAAATAATGCAGCAGCTTTTATCGGACGAAAACATTTTTGTATTATTTTCAGTTTTATATTTTTCAAGAAAGACTTGAAATCTTGTACCGATCTTTTCAAGCGAGTTTTCAGGATCAGAAGTCAAAACACTAAATCACAACAGTAAGGAATGCAATGTTTTTTTTTCTCGAGAGATGAATTTTATTTCAAAAAACCATTCGAGATGACCTATAAATAAATTATTGTTATTCAGTTTCTGAATAATAATTTGCTGTCGCAATATCTGAAATGAATTACAGTAAATTTATAAAAGAGTAAAAAGCTTCAAGACCACGTCGAACAGATTAGATGTAAATGAAAATATATTTGCTCTCGAGTAGGTAAGTATAGCATAATTTGAAACAATTACGCAAATTGCTATCATGAAATCACATTTTACAATACACCACGTAAAACAGTTTATCAGAAGCTTCATCTGCAAGGGTCACGAATACGATACGATGGGAAAATACCAAATTAAAGATGAATCAGATACAGGAAATAGCAAAAACTAAAGCAATGCAAATACAAAAGTTCAATTTATTTTACACAATGTTCCGACATTTGGGTTTTATAAACGATTTCGAAAATTTGCATTAAACAATTATTATTAAAACCAACAGCAGATGTTAATTTTTTTATTGCTTTTATTATACCTATATAAAATTTATTTTGAAAGTCCAAAAAGTATATGAGTCATTATAGTATTTACAAGATTCCGGTACAAAACAAAAAATAAAAGGATATTGCGCGATACTGATCAAACAAACTACAATTTAATAATTATTGTACACAAAGATAATATTTCCTTATAAAATAAAAATCAATCAAAATAGTTTGATAGTTTTTGTGACTCAAAATATAAGTAAAAAATTTCCTATTACATCAGAATTTATCGTTTGGACCAAATAAACGAAGATAAAGAAACAATAGCTCCTATTCCCTGATTTAATGAAAAATAATCAGTGAAGAACTGACCTAAGAGAAGTAAAAATTTTCTGTTTTTTTCCGAAAATGAAAGTTTACACAGACACTTGTATTGAATGCACTAACATAATAGTATATTCGATAACAACGGCGTAAATTAACGTCTCGTAAGATGTATTTTCCACTCGCGCAACATATATCCTATTTATAGCCTTGTTATGTAATATACTATTACAAATTAAAGCTCTCTGTTGAACAAACACTCTTCTGTTGAAGAGGACAACAAATTTATAAACAGTGCTATACAGCATTACATTTGGTATTATTTATGTTCATGATGGTATGACGGCTAAAAAATGCAACGTTAGTTTTGAAAATTAATAAATTATCCTAAAAATAAAACTTAAACGTTTTATAATATATTGGTAAATTAATTTAGTGCGAAGTCTATCATTACTTCCAGTTTCTCAGCGCATTGCAAATTATTATTAGACCGCCTCTGATGTGTTTTTAATTTAAATTGTTGTAAATTAGTGCTGGTAGATTTTAGATAAGAAAAGAAATATTAATTATTGCTAATACATTAAGAACTCGAAATTAAGTACGTATATTAATAGACAGGCGTGTATTTCGAATTTTGTTTGTTATAAACTTTTTCTTATTGAGGTTTTTTTCATGTTTGATAGATCGATGTCTTATCTGAATGTATAATATTAAGTTTTTCTATTATGTGCATGTACCGTAAATGCTATTTTCGTTATAATTACCGATTTGTATTGATAGGTATGTAATTTGTTACAAGTAAATTATATTATATTGCGTAACTTGTCAAGTTGTATTACCATTGACATCACTCCATAAACAGTGTACGGATGTGACAAGTTGAACAACTTAAAATTAAAATGAGATTATTTTAAAATATTTACATATATTAAAAATATCAAACAAAACATAGAATTCCACATAAAACGTAAATAATATTATAAGTTATTCCACTACAATATGCCATTAGCCAAAATGCTCACTTAAAAAAAAAGTTTTAGTTTCATCCATCCAAGACATTGATTTTATGGACTTATAGAAGATGTACCACACAATGCAGAATCGTAATTAGAAACCTTTCTGACCAAGTTTCCCTGAATAATATAGTAGCGATTTTTCTTTAAATTTCCCGAGGTTCCCTTGACGTACATCACTAAACACTTAACTAACAGCAAGAGTCTCAGAAGCAGTATAGTTTATCTACTTCTTATTTGTTGTATTAAAGGCCAATTTCATAATAAAAGTTAACGGGGCATTAAAATTTAAAAGGCCACTTAAGCCAAAACAGACGAAATTTAAATGCCCCGTTAACTTTTATTATGAAATTTAATTCTTAAATTTAATAATGAATAAAATAAAATTGTATACCATAATTCTAATATTACGCAATATTACTCACTATTACAATATTACTAATTATTACCCAAGCTTGTACTCCTGCGGTTTACCTCTCGTTTTAAATTTTAAACATTGCACGATGCATACTACATAATTAATTATTATTAATTTAAAAAATGGTCCTAAAATAATTGCAGGATGAAAGATTGCTTAGTGGAGTATCAATTACTGTTGTGCGTAATCAGTCCAAAAATGTTCTTTCATTTGCATTAGCAATCCATAATAACGTGATAATTTAATATTTCATTTCCATCATACATACTTTATACAGGAAAAACTATATTACGAAATTGCTTGGATAAAATTACCAGGACGAGTGCTCAAACGCAATATAGGAAAGTGTCCATGCATGGCGTCTAAGTAATTCATCAGAACTATCCATCGATCGTGTGATACAGAAATAACTTAATTGAAATCTTTTAATTTTCTCCAACGTAAAACTTTACTATTGTAATTATTGTGCTCCACTTAAAGCAATGTGGAAAAATAACTTATGGCAATAGCAATTAAACTTCATAATAGCACCTTAACTGTTTTAAATGAATGTTAAATCAAATCTGATAGTAAAATAATAAATTGTATTTTTTCTAAATGAGGTAAGCAGTTGCTGCATGAAATTTATTATACTTCAAATATTTGTTTATGTATAAGTTAGTATAACCGGTTATAAAAATTGAAAATATCAGAAAACTAGATTACCTTTAAAAGTCATAAATTTAACATATTTCAAAAAAACGTCTATGTAAGGCTAATGCATAATTGATACAATCATATCAAAATTCTTAACACACCTTTAGTTCGTCATCATCTTCAATTTTTTCAACATTATATTATTTGATTTTTTCAACAGAAAAATGTAGTAAGTGACATTGATTAAACGTCTCAGATAAAATATTCAAATTTATAAAACGAATCACACCAAGTTTCCATGATCGACATCTGAAACGACATAAACCAAAAGAATCCCATTTATAAGGACTGACAATTCAATCTTTTCTTTCGTTTTTGAGATATTTTCAATCTTCACTAAATTTAACAGTGTAGGTTCTACACCTAAAACCAAAGTGATTGATGAATGGCTTAAAGTGCATGACATGGCATCTTTAAGAAATAAAACAATGAAACAAAAAAAAAACTGTTCTATCTTCACATCCGGATTATTTTAACAAAAACGATGAGCAACTTAATTAAAAAACTGTAAAAACGTGACTTAAAATAAATTTCAAGTAGAACCTAAAGTACCACTTTATTTAATTGAATTTAAAAAATGCGGACTAATAAAAATTTCGCCAGTCTTGAACAGAAGAATTAGTGATCAAAAATTAGTTACATTTATCGGTTACAGCGTTTGGTATTACCTATATAATTTATATAATTTTGTACAGCGTTTAATGACCAAAAAATATATTGTGGCAGCCGAATAGATGAGAGATAAATCACTGAAATTACAATGCAATAGGTATTTTGCGGTTGTTTTGTAAGTGCAATTTCCGGTCATTGACTGAATTAGATTTGGGGATAAATTAAATAAACTAGCCACCAACACGTGCTAAAATATTGCAACAAATCCTGAATCGATTGATGTTTATGCAGTTAACCTTTCACACAACGTAAACAAACAAATTTAAATAATTACCAGAAAATTGAAAATTAAGAATTTTCTGAAGGTAACCACATTAAAAGGAGCTTTAATTAAATTATAATCATTTTAGGTATTTTAAGGCTGCCACAATTACTTAGAATGTCATTGTCAAGGAAACACATACAGGGTCACGCAATAATGATTGCTCGATTAAATAAACAACCTTAGAAAGCACGCCTTGTAAAATATATGTATAGTAGGTACACAATATTAATTTAATTTATACTTATTGCTATTCAAGTTTTTAGCTTTAATGGAATTATTCAAAATTGTAAATTTAATACGAATTTTAATGTGCAATTATTATTATATAATTGTAAACAGGAACCGTTCGTATTTACCTTGGCAATTTTGGAAACTTAATTTAAAATTCTTCTTCTTAATAAAATTTAAAAAAATATTTCTGGTTTAAAAAATAGTATATTGTGTACTAAATGCAGAAAGTGATTCTTCCAAGCTCGGGGCAAAATTTAGAGAACAAAATAATAGTTTTATAAAATTTTAAATTTAATATTTGTTACCACAACAGTCGCAACGCGATTTTATTAATTTTTACATAAAATTTTAATTTGTTACTTTGCGATAATAGGGTACGGTTAGCTTAGGTTTACTTAACCTTATTTTATTGTAATTTCATATTTATTTTTATAGCATATAGTAATAAACTATACAAATTTTTTTAATTACATTTTAGTTTATTTTGATTGCAATTATTATGTATTTTTATAGCGTAGTAATAATTAGTAGCGTAATTTTTTTTTTTATTGTAAAATTAATATTTTTATAGTATTATATACTAACTTATAGTAAACAGAACAATTCTTTTAATGCAAAAAATTTTTAAGTGGCGTTTATGAATTAATAATGTTGTATTTTTCATTAATTTCTATAAATAGCATTGTAAAATTTACTTCACACTTAAAATTCGCATCTAATTTTTCTAAGTTCGATAAAAAAAAAGTAAAAATAAGGTAAAAATTTAACTTTATTCTCTGTAGTGAATTACATGATAGACCAAATCTAAGGGCCGGTTGTACAACAGAAGTTCAACACTGGTTCAAAGTTGAACCAGGGTTAACTTTTAATTCAAGCACTCTGATTGGATCAAAACAGAGTTGAACTGCTGTTCAGTTGAACCGGCGTTCAAGCGAAGTTGGTACAACCGGCCCTAAGGGTATTTTGAGGGCTTTCCAAGTTTTTGTTTTATTCCATCTCAGAAAAGGTACTTTGAAAGTAAGCGGCAATGCCAACTTCATGACAATGCAGTCTACACTATGAAAAAAGATTTGTCGCTCTAACAGAGCTATTAGTAGCTATAGCCTCAACTGAATTTTGTTTTGCTGCTATAACAATTTTTTTGTTGCTGCAACAAATTTTCTGCTGCCATAACTAAGTTGTTTTCTATTCAGTAAAAAAGATTAGTTGATTTAACAAATTTTCTTATTCTGCATAGAAAAAAAACTTTGTTATGGCAGCAGAAAACTTGTTACAGCAACGAAAAAATCTGTTGAGGCTATAGCTACTAATAGCTGTTAGGGCGACAAATCCTTTTTTCTCAGTGTAGCTGAATCCATATTAAGACGGCCGGCAGGGCAATTGGCAATATTGATTTTTGCTGCAAAATCAAAGCACTGCTTGCTGTGCCGTCTTAATCAAGATGCAGTTTAAGAGATAGAGAGACAACTTACTTTTTTATCTTTATCTCATTGAAAGATATCTTGCAGAAAAGCCCTATTTTTAGTCACATCAGGCGCGAGTAATTTTCTTAGAGAAAGGAGATAATTTAAAAAAGTAATAGACATTTTAAAAAAGCATATAAAATGTTTTTAGTTTATGACAAGAATCTCGTTAATACATTCAATACTAACTAGAATCTGCTTATTCCAATAAAGTCCATTTAAGACCGACATCAATGAGGGTGAGAGTGGTGAATATACCTCCGAAAAACACGATTCTATATTTGTCTTTTAATAAACTAAGGGTAGATATTCTATTTTCACCGATTTGTTGTTACCAATATTACATGTTCCCAGACAACAAAAAGTCTTAGCATCGAAAACGGGTTGCGGTACGTTATGCATTTATTATTATTATTAAAAATTTAGTAGGCCCTCAAATTAAAACATTTTCAAATGAAATGAAAGTAATTGAAGACGTAAATTACAAATATAAATATTAAATTTTATAGATCATCCAAAATTTCGAGTAAAAATACCAACAAAATGCAATGTGATTGTTCAATTGCTTCCATAAGGTTAGCCTGCTCGTGACGTGTTTTTCTGTTATATAAGTGTTTTGTACGTTACTACCGAAGCTGGTACGACCAAAAACATTAAAATTGAATTTTTTAACTATTATTAGTAAAAGCATTCGCTTTAAACCAGGGATCGGCAAACTTTATTTAGTAAGGACAAGATCGTAACATTTTTAACCTCGGTGCCACAAAATTTCGAAAAAGAAAAACAAAAATGGGACTCTCTTCACAGCTATTCGGTGCAAAATTTTTAAGGAAAGTTGTTAATTATAACAACTGAATTTAGTCGTTATGACAGAAAATGCTGTTATTTTAACAACTAAATTCAGTTGTTATGACAAAAGATTCTGTTATTTAACAACTAAATTCAGTTATAGTTAACAACTTTTCTTAGAAAATTATACCACTTGGGTCATTAAATAATTAATAAACATAATAATATAATATATTACTTTCAATTTTTTCGTATATAAAATTTCAAATTAAAAACAGAGAACGAACCGGATTTGGCCCGCAAACAGTAATTTGCACTGATCCCTGCTCTAACTTTCGAAACTCTAAAGTTTTAGATCTAGAAAGATGGAATTCTCTGAACGCATGCAATTGATAAAATATCACCTAGAACCGCCAGAATTCAAAAATTGCGAAACTAGAAAGTCGGGGCTTTCTTTGTAACAATTACATAAATTCGGCTGTAATTAACGAAATGTTAATATGTTAACAGTTGCATTTCTAGAAGACAACTGCGCTCAGCCCAGCCCCTTAAAAAACTTTGCTGAACATAATATCAATAATATTAAATAAAAAATACCATCAATAGAAGGGAGCTCGCTTCTAACCACTGATGCCCGTACTAATAGTCATGGATTGATCCGAGTATCGAGATCAATTTTCGAAATAACAGCTGTTGCTACGATACGGTCTAAATTCCAGCAATCTCATTGGTAAATTCTAGGATCATTTTGAGTCATGGATTGATCCGAATATCGAGATCAATTCTCGAAATAACGGTTGTTGCTACGATAATACGGTCTAAATTCCAGTAATCTCATTGGTAAATTCTAGGATCATTTTGAGTCTCGGATTGATCCGTGACTATTAGTACGGGCATAATAGTCATGGATTGATCCGAGTATCGAGATCAATTCTCGAAATAGCAGCTGTTGCTACGATACGGTCTAAATTCCAGTAATCTCATTGGTAAATTCTATGATTATTTTGAGATTATTTTCGAAATTAAAGAAAAAAATTAAGGTTTAAATCTCAACCAAATTTGCAATGGCCGATTATCTTCGAAAGGGGCTTGAAAGGCTTAAGCTCTGAGCTTAGCAGAACGGGCTGTTCTTTAGACAGAATTTGGTTGTTAAAATAACAGCATTTTCTGTAATAACAACTGAATTTAGTTGTTAAAATAACAGCATATCTGTCATAGCGACTAAATTCAGTTGTTATAATTAATATTAATAAATAATAAAGGGCTGAGCAGAACGTCTAAAACAGTCGCATCGTCGTATCAGGGCAACTTTCAATCGAGGACTACAAGTTCGGCCGCGTGCCGCTTATGGGATCTTGATGCCGGCTAATTGGATGCCGGATAAAGAGTAATTCACTGTCGTAAATACTAATTATGCACCAGTGCAGTGGTATATTTGGTATCAAGTATACCATCTTTAATTGAAAACTAAATCTAATAACCCTATACAGTGGCTCCCGAAAGTATTCGTACACCCCTATGTTAACAATATTAATTGTACATTTTGAAGCCGTTTGTTGTCATATAAGAATCGATTTTATAGCAAATCTTTTGAGGCATTTCTTATTGCATATTTTATTGTCTCCGATTTTGTTTATACACATTTTTCTATTTTGTTGCACCGTTTCTGACTGACAGCGACTTACACAAGACTCGGTAAAATACAAAGTATAATATTATCATTTATATCTCGGAAACGGTGCAACGAAATAAAAAAAATGAATAATCATTTTTTCTTGTAAATTTCATTCTCTACGTTTTCGTTCATATACATTTTTCTCTTTTGCCGCACCGTTTCTGAGATATATAGATAACAAATTTTTTGTATTTTACCAAGTCTTGTTTAAGTCGCTGTCAATCAAAAACGGTGAGACGAATTAGAAAAATGTATATAAACAAAATTAAAGGCAATGAAATTTTCAACAAAAAATGTCTAAAAAGTTTTGCTGTGAAATCGATTTTTATATGACGAAAAACGGTTTCAAATGCCACTGTATATATTTATATTGCACAACATGTCTAATATGAATAATGGCCTGATTTTCAATTCCATTACAATAGTTTTAGTTGTTTTGCCGATTTAAGCCCTTTAAACCAAAAATTTATCATAGACATAGATATTATATAATAATATACTATAAAACCACAAATAATAAATTTTGATAAAATCATATACAAGCTTCCACGGGCATGCAAACTTGTAAAAGCGTTGAGAGTATTCTTTTAACACTTCAAAAATCGCTGATTGATGATAATTTTTTAAAGACTTTAGTGAAAGATTTAATCAACCACACCACCGTTATTTCTTGGAATATAGTCTCCTTTGTAAAGCCAATAACCTATATCTTAACTTTTTAAATTAGTGATTTTGAAAATGGTGAAAGACGATTTCCAGGATGAGACATACAAATAATAAAAAGAGAGCTCATCATTGATGAAAACAAATAAATTATTTTGTCGGCATTGGTCACGGATGAAAAAAAACTTTAACCATGTACTTGAATATTATTATGAGCATTGTATTTGTTATAAAAAGTAAGTTCAACGATCCCATTATTTAAAAATCCGGAAAAATATAAATTTAGAAATTATCTATACTTGCATACTAAAAATTATGTGTCATAATTCAAAGCAGTAGCTTCATCACATTTCAATAATGACGATAAGTATAATTTAATTTCGGAGAGAAAATCAGTGTAAGAAACTTTTCGCACAGTCCTGTGTTAGCATTATAAATTGTATCTTTTGGAGACTTTTTGTCACATAAAAATCGCATTTACAACAATACCTATCGGACATTTTATGTTGAAAATTTCATTCCCTTCATTTTTGTATATATACATTTTTCTATTTCGTCGCACCGTTTCCGAGTTACAGCAACTTAAAAAAAATACTGTAAAAATTATTACTCTTACGGGAACTTTAAAGTTATTGTAACTTGCAAACGGTGCGACGAAATAGAAAAACGTACATAAACAGAAATGAAGGAAATGAAATTTGCAACAAAAAATATCTTATAAATATTACTGTAAAAGCGATATTTATGTGACAAAAAAGTCTTCCAAAGGTAAAATTTACATTGCTAGCACAGCACTGTGTGAAAACTTTTGTTATTCACTGTATGTATGACTGCATTTTTAAGATTGAAGGGGTCAATATTTAATTTACTTGATTGTTGTCATTCGTATCTTTGAGATAAGCCACTTAGGGTACCGTTATAGGTATATTGGGGAAAATATAATTATATCTACTATTAAACAAAGAAATTTACAAACTTTATGATGCTGATAAAATGCATGCATCGCGAAGTTAATGTACCCCCATACAAGTTAAAATTAAAAATAACCCAGTGTTCTGTGTTAAACAAAGCCAGTATTGTAGTATACAGTCTGAAATAAATAAAGGGATCCCTGCCCTTCTGTAAAAAACCTCCCCCACAGAAGAACATTATTTGAAAACAAAAGAGAGTATATTCGTTGATTTTTGGCAGTTTCATTATTAAGAAATAGGAAGCATGACTGTCACTTGGACATGTTTAACACACATCGAACGCGATCAATAAAAACAAGTTGGGATAGGTCAAGATTATACATCTCCATTATTGAAAATGTCTCATTAAATTGAATTACGGACCAGTAATACGCACGTTTCGAGAATTAGTTATAACTGGGAAGATTTAAAATTCATTATCATGTTTGGTTTGCAAATTTCTGGGATTTTTGTATTTCTCAACTGACCCGTGGATAAACACAATTTTTATAATATATTTTTTAAATCCGCGAGGAATGTAAGGACAAACCTGCAATTCCAGTTTTTGTTAAAAATAGATATAATTTAATAATTATTTGAGAAGAGATAGTTAAAATAATGAAATAGCGAATCCATGTGTTGTTGACCCATACGTAAAAATCATCTGACTGTTAAGACAATATGATAAAAATTGCGAATGTGTTCGATTAAAACGCATTTCAAGAAAATTAAAAAAATTACTTACAAATTGTGATGTGCTTATTTTATGTTCAAAAACATGTTTTTGAAATAATCCCAGGCTAGTAATAATTAAAAATAAGGGTTGGAGAACACTAAAACACTGAAACACACTAACCACTGCTAGGTTAGGAAACAAAATCAATACTTGTGTTTATATCATATTAATAAAACACACCGAAACCGTACAAAAATACGTGGTCATTAAACTTAAATATTCACAAAGTAATTTAGAAAAAATTTAAATTAACTTCACTGGCCAGGTAAAAATTCACTTGTCGTTTTGTTTACGATATACGGGTTTTGCAAACGTACACCACTAGTAAAGACGAGTAACTGCCGGCAATTTACAACGTTGCCGCTCGAAGCTACGGATATAGCCGTACCACTTCGTTAAAATGTCGCAACTTGCATTGTATTTTTTCCTTATTATTATTATTATTGTTTTATTGTCATCACATTTTTTGTGTTAGAATTTAGAATCAACTATAATCTTAATGGTCGTAGGAGTTAGTTTAATTTTAAAATTACATTTCGGTCTATTAGATTACAAAAATTATTGTTCTAATTTAAATTTTACAATGCCCATAGAGCGCGCAGTGACGTACCTACTACGCAAGAGCAAGGGGCGCGAAGGACTTTTTTTTATATTTTTTATCGATTAAAAATTATTTAAATATTTTCCGGTTATTTTAAAATTGCAGCCAAATTAAATTGCATAACAATTTAATAAAAGCAGAAATATATTACATATTGGGGGCTATTCATATAAAGTTTTTAACAATGCTTATGCAGTTTATTTAACCTTCGTGGTATGTTAACAATAAAAAAATATGAAAATTATGAAAACAATGAGTTTAATAATGCCAAATTATAATTTATTATTATTACTTCATAAATAGAATTTATAATGCTACATTGTGGAGTAACGAACAAACTCTTGGTATTACACCACACCGTCGCCAGTTTATTAAATTATAGTTTGCAAATTACTATTAAATAATATAATGTGAAGATTTATTGTTATTAAAGTAGTCAACCTTAATTTTTTATTAAAAATTGATTCTGTTATTTTACTTCTTTAGATTTAAAATATTATGCAATTTTATAACGTACAACATATTTATGTACATTTTTAATAATTTCTGTTGTGTACTGGTGCATCCTTCGAGGTACAATGGCTTTTACCTTGATACATTGTTGTCAATATATTTTATAACACTACATACTGTCTTGTTAACGTTTATAACTATTCGAGAATTTTTTTCGGATAGTCCTCGGTAGTATAGTGTCCGTGGTATAGTGGCAAGTATAACCCAATTCAAAAGTGCAACTGGGCGACCGGGGTTCGATTCCCCGCCGAGGAATTTTTTTTTTCCAACTATTGAAAGTATGCCTTGTTCCACTCGGGTGCTTTTAGTTTTTAATGCTGGATGTGATTAATATCTGCAAATTTATTTTTAAACGCTTTATAGTTATGTGACTGTAGAGCCGCAGCATTGTTTGAGAGAAAACATCGTTTACCAATAAAGCTTCGATGGAGAGAACAAATGAGCTAGTGTAACTATAGCTCGTCGATAAAACAGAACATGCAGTTCGATGTTTCCTGTTCATATGAAAATAACATGAAAAATTGTTTTTTTTTAATTTCTGCTTCGCATTATATAATAAATAAGAATGAAAAATGTATCAATTTAAAAAGATTTTTTTCTGTGTCGAAATATACCCAACATTAAATATTTTGTTCTTTAATTACTGTTGGAAAGCAGGAATTTAAAAATAAAATTACTTTCTCATATTATTTCTCTGTGATCGCGTGTAAGATCGGTCATTTTTACAAATTAATAATTCTTAAAATCCATAAAAATGCGCCCACCTATGTAGTTACATTCCACAAAGAAATTCTTAACCCTGGGTTTTGTGGGGAAAACCATAAACCAGGGGTTCTCAAACTTTTAACACTCAAAGCGCCGTGTGCTTGTAAACATTTTAAAAATTTTTAAAAATTTTTTAAAACATTTGTAAACAATTTGAAAAATATTCCAAAAATCTGTTGCATTGTGCATGTTTTTGTATTCTTGGTAACATAATAAAATAAAAAATACTCGAAATACTGCCTTTTTGTGCATTTTATTTTGACAAATAATTGTACTTAGGATTAGAAACACAAATATAATTTCGAAAATTTAGCAAATCATGATTGATGCATGAAATATGCATATTTACATTCTGATAGATATTACGCAAACTTAGTTGATTTCATTTTGATCTGCAGTTTTCTACGTTTTAGTGTATTTTTTGTTCAATCTGATAAAAACCCGATTTGGATCCGGAAATGTCCCATGTAAAAGTTCCCGATAATAATAACGTGTTGTAAATAAACCTATTGTATAATATATTAAACGAATGAGATAATGCTTAATTCCAAATTTAGGTGCAATAAATCAAAAATTTGAATTCTGGAACTAGCAACATCTAAATATAGTTTTGAATTATCTAATTGCAAATTAGCTTAAACGACTGCAGCAATAGAAGTTAACATTTCTTCTAATAAGGTCAATTGTAACAATACAGCAAGTTTTTATTCAGAATTTTTGAAAATTTAATAAATGTTGAGAATGCGAAATACATACCTTTAATGATGTCGTATTAAAAATGACTTACGAAGTAAACATAATATAATTATGTAAAATAATTTAAAAAAATTTTTTCTTTTTTCTTTTAAATGTGTCATGCCAAAAATTATTGGCACCTCAAAGATGTTGTTGAGGTTTAACAATTTCAGTGACGTAACATCATGGAGTAAAAAAAAGATTTTTTTTTAGTTTGTGTCCACTGATTAGTATTTAAAAAAAAATTAAAAGTTGTTCAACTAAAGAACGAACGATCAGCTGCATATATTTCTGAATTATTTGCCGTCATCAGTATGATATACAGTTAAAAATACTTATTTTCACAATAATAAAATCATTAACATTTTGGGATCTGAAACTTATGAGACTATTTTGGAACCCCAAACAATATTTAAGATTTTTACGCCCAAGTTGTAACAATAGTTTTAAACAAATTTTGAAGTCTCAACAGATATTTTTCATTTAAGTAAAAATGCGCATTAAATAATATTTATAATAATTATGGGACCCCAGTTAGCAGTTAGAACAAGGGGTAAATATCCAGTAAAATTTCTGTACACAAGACTCGGAATTCCAAAGATTTCCAAGAATTCCAACGATTTCCAAGGAATTCCAAGATTTCCAGTGATTTCCAAGGAATTCCAACGATTTCTAAAGAATTCCAGTGATTTCCAAGAAATTCCAGTAATTTCCAAAGAATTCCAAGGATTTCCAAAGAAATCCAGAGATTTCCAAGGAATTCGAATGATTTCCAAGGGAATTTCAAACAAGTGTACACAAAATTTTCGGGATATTTAATCGTGGAT
The DNA here is from genome assembly GCA_947369205.1 of Cantharis rufa. Taxonomy (NCBI): domain Eukaryota; kingdom Metazoa; phylum Arthropoda; class Insecta; order Coleoptera; family Cantharidae; genus Cantharis; species Cantharis rufa. Next base: position 95,879,846 of record OX376303.1, read on the forward strand.
TCGATCAAGGTATACCTTGCTATTTCGACCATGTCTCTCTCTCACGAAATCTCATTATTTTTCTGATTGAATTGTTGAATCTTAAATGTCGTTCTCATCCAATTAACGCTACGTAAATTAATCGAAAATAATCAAAAAAATATGAGATTTCTACTTTGAACCCTCGTTTTCGTCAATGTATTTGACGTAAATTAGTTAATAAAATAAATAAAAATTCATTTAATTTTAAAGAAGAAATGTCACATATTGTTTTTGGTTACTTTCGATTAATTTACGTAGCGTAATTGGATGAGAACGCCGCTTCAGAATTGACTATATTTAAATTAATGTTTTTATTAAGTTTAATTTGGATGGTTTTGTTGGTTTTTATTTATTTTTTTAATTTAAATTTATAATTAGAGTGGTTTGGTGTAGTAAAATTCATGTTGCTGGATTTTGTTTCATTGAAGTTAATTTTATATTTTGAAAATAATGAAATATGTGTTCCTATTTTTCAATGTCTTGAATCAAAGACTCAAAGTTGGATGTAGTAGCTGGCATGGTTAATTTTTTTATATTATAATATTAGAAATTGGTGTTAAAGTTAAGAGAAACTAAAATTTGCACTCATAAGTTTAATTACATACTGTACATTAAAAATAAAAAGTTGGTTGGTAATGGAAAAGGAAAGGTAGGGAGAGCGTTTCCGGCAGATTTTGATAAGAAACTAACATGTAAAGTCTTGTAAATGAACGAGAATTTTAATTTTAAAAATTTGGAAAGAATTATTTTAATTCTGTTGGAGATTTTCTTACTCTGAACGTCGATGTGATTGCTGGTTAGAATGGGAAATCAATGTATTGAAACCATAGATGGATTTTATGTAACCATATGGATAAAGTGTGGTCGTAAACAATGGAAATTGCATTTTTTGGACCAACCGTGAGTGGAGAATTAGAGGTACGGTAAATAATTTTTCAAACTAAACTTGATATAATTTTGTACCTTTTTGTATTATAAAATTATGGTGTCAGTGTTGAAATTGCAATTCCAAGATTGGAATAATTATCAAATAAATTTGAACTGCAGTTTCAATTCGAGATTTGAATAATGTATATTCAAGAAATGGGTATATGGTTGTGTGGATACAATTTGATTTAGATTGTAACATCGAATTATTATATAAATTTTCATAAAAACGAATTATATAAACCATCGTATTTTTGAAAGTTTATTGAATAAGATTTCAATTAGGTGAAACCTGCAGCAACAGATTAGGATTTGGGTTTCATGCTCAAAACCGTTCTGAAATTTCCCTATTTTCACTTCAATCTTCAATATATTGGGTGTGTTTTTAAAGTGTACCGGTTGCTCGAGCAATAATTGCTCGAACCAAAGTTGAGCAGGTTATAGAACTTCTTAGAACAATTGCATTACGATCCGGTGCATGACAACTTGCTCGAGTAATGCATTCGAGCAGAGTGGTCGAGTTTTAAAACGACCGATGACGGTAGATGGAGTAGTTTAAAAAAGCACTTTTTTTGTTCGAGTACTCGAACAGCTGCTCGAGTAGTTTAAAAACACGCCCATTATATCGAGAACCTGAAGCTTTTGTTTCATTGGCATCCTCCAGTAGAATATGTATAGGTATTATCTTATTACGTTAATACTGTTACGTAGGTATGGTTTGAATGCAATTTATTGTAAAATCGCTAATTTAAATTCTATAAAATTTAACATTTTTTATAAGTAAATATGTGATTTATTGCTGCTTTTGTGTTACTTATTCCATTGTGATACTGAGTTACATTTTAGTACCTAGTGGTTAGTAATTGTTGATTGTGAACATTAATAATCAAAATTTAAGATTTTTTAATCTTTACAAAAATTTACTTTGAACAATAATAATAATAATATAATGATTATTTAGCAAAACACTATTTCATTACACAAATGCCGAGATGTTTAAAATAATTTCCAAATTTTTTTTTACATATTTATAGCCATTTTGGAGCTATAGCTATGTGATTTCTAATTTTGTATATTACTTTTAAACTTGGAATCCAGGGAAGAAAGGCAATCTCCGTTGCCAACCCTCCCCCCCTCTTAGTTAATCTATATGTATAAAATTAAAAACACAAATACAAATACAAATAAAATTATTCACCAATACTCAATAGGTACACCATGTGCTGCTTTTCCCATGAAGGGTAGTTGCAATACAAACATCTATCATCATCTACTTCTAAAGGACAACTTTAATTAAACTATTTTTCTAGAAAAATATTTACAAAAACTACAAAAAAATTATTCGTATTATGAAAATACTACGAAGTGAAAGGAATACCCTTAATATATTAATAATAATTCGTTTTTAATTTAAAATTTCACTAATTTCTTCTAAAAAAAAAAAGAAAATAATCTGCAAAGTTCTTTTGCTTCCACATAAGAGGTAAATGCGCATTCGATCATTATATCAACTTCAAGTTAATTTATTTTAGTGTAACTGCAACTGCAATGTATATTATTTTCAAATTTTTTTACCAATTTTTTAATTAAATTTCATTTTCCTGCATTGTGTATTTGTAATTTTTGAACCACTACCGTTATGTAGGTAATATCTCACCTTTACACTGATTTGAGTTGTATAATTACTTACACACACTAGTGCTGAAACTGATTACACCAGGGTTTTTACACCAAATGACGTTTGTTGACATTACTGGTCAAGTGTAAACTTGTAAAAAAATTAATTATTTGATTATAATGGGAAGAGTCAATAATCCAAGTAAAAATTAAGATTTCGAAAAAAATACAGAAGATAAAATTTTGTCCAACAACTATTGTTAAATTAACAATAAATTTTTTACTGTGTAGTACAATCTATTATGATAATCAATCTTCCAACGTAGTGCGTAGCGCGTACATACGTCAACCATCTGAAACGGGGCTATTGTATTTGCAATAATTGCAATTAATAATGAAGTTTTTTCGACACTGATTACATAAACTACTATTCGAGTTTATGAAATTAATTCCGTTCTACGTTACTTTAAAAATTATAAAATTTTGCATAACATTTTTTTCAATAACTTAACTAATTATCTTAAAACTGGCATTATTACGTCTAGATTGGATTTAATAGTTATTTTAATTGTTCAAATACGTGAACACTAATAAAATTTCTTTATTTTTAGAATATTTTATTAGATGATTCCCTCATCTTATTAATTTATGTAGGTAATACAATCATTTTTGTGGGATGCAGTAATATGTAATAATTAAAATAACCTCGCTCTTGTCATCAATTTTGCTATTATCATAAATTATATTGTTCCTAAATCACCAACATTTTAATTTTAGACTTCGATATTATTCAAATCATTGAGTTTGAATAATTTTAAAATAACTGAAAAATGCATTGCAGTATTTTCAAATTAAATAAAATACACTGAAATTTTAAAAAAATTGCATTTTTCATTTTTTTGATTTGCAATATTTTCGATTTTTTCGAAATTTTTCGGATTCTTATATTTTTCATAAAAATTTTGGAGAATATCCTTATTTATTTCGAAATCTTAAAAGGCCACTAAGTATCGGGCGTCAGGACTATTTTTAAGATACAAAAATACGAATTTTTTCTGTGTATACTCGTATTTAAGCAAAAACGAATTCTGGATTAATGAATTCATTGCCAAAATTTTTACAATCCTAAGGCAGTGAATGAACTTATTTGTGAAAAATATGTGCAGTATATTTTTTGATTATTCTGAAATACTGATATGTGGTTAAGAAATTTTTAACAAAATCAATTATTTATACTTATGAATATTATAATAATGAATAATAATGGTCATAAATTTTGGCTATCATTATTGATAATACAATATTCAATATTCAATCAAAAATTTAAATTTTGATTATAATAGATAGGCAAATGTTATTGTTCAAGAAGTGTAGGATCAAAAGCGAAGCGTAGCAGAGTGGCGCAGTGGAAGCGTGCTGGGCCCATAACCCAGAGGTCCGTGGATCGAAACCACGCTCTGCTAAAAACTTTTTTATTTATTTTTCTTTTATTTCTAAATTACATATATTTTAATTATAATTTCTATATTCACTATCGCAATCTTCAGAGTTAATGAAATAAGTTAGTTTGGCAACAATGAATTTGTTCTAAGTACAAATTTACAGTGAATTGAGTATACTTAGTTTTACATCAGTAAAGCTTTGCGTCTTATCATTTGAAAAAATCTGTTTTTCTTTAAAAATTAAAAAAAAACTTCAATTGCATGAAATGCAGTTTGAAACGATCAGTCCATGACTTTATAACTCTTTAGACAACTCGGAAACGTCCTTGAACCAAAATTTTGCGTTTTTTGGTTGTTTTTACACAGTGGCGTAGCTATTTGCAATTACCCGTAGCAAAATATTTGCTGAGACTTCCACCCTCTTCCAAAATAAAAAAAAATAGAAAAACCAATAAAATATTAAATAAATCATTTGAATTATTGACTAAATACAGGAAAAAAAAAGTTTATTGTCTTATTTTTAGGGGTTTCTAATTAATATATTATTATATCGTAGCTTTTGTGAAGTTCGCATCGCACCAACCTTGTAAACGATTAACGATCTACGCTTTTCAATTAAATTTTTAAAATTACCAGAAGCTATATAGTATTTAATTTTTTACAGAGTGTTATAAAATTAATTACAGTGATTTCACTGAGCCAAATGCATTCGTATCCTCTTTAGACTTTTAATCATGGTTTAACTTATACATAAACATTTTAATATTCATTTTAGTAATAAATTATTAGCATTAAAAATTGTTTAACCGTTAATTTTTATTTTTTATAATATATAAAATGTATAATAATATGTAATCGCATAAAAAGATATCTAAACAAGTCAAGCATGTTTTAACTTTTAATGAACTTTTTTACAGTGTAACTTATGTATGTGTAACGAATATTATGTTGAGTAGGTAATGTTTTTAATTTAGCACAAAAATTATGTTACCTATAATATGTTTTTTTTTGGACCTCGACATACTTACATACATATTATTATTAGGTATGGTAGAAGACTTCCTCAGCTAAGGCATTGATTAAAAGAGCTCTCAAATCAGTGGCCAAAGAAACAGCTGACTTGGATCTACACAATATGTGCATAATAAACTACTGTAGAGTAGTATGAAAAATATTAATAATTTATTGTATGTTATAATCTATAATAAAACAATTAATACTATATTATACAGTTCATTCTAAATACAAACCACCTAACGCGAAGAAATAATAAAAAAAAATCAATCTATAATTATTAATAGTAAACATTAAATCATCTTTAAGTATAATACCGTTGAATACGCCACTGTACTTCAGATTTTAATAATTATCACTTCTTGATAATAAGGAAACAGAACATTACGTGAATTTATTATTCTACATAATTTTTTAATAAGTGATTTATAAATAAATAAAATTAAAATTTGCGTCGACAAATTTATTGTTTGTTAGTAAAATAAAAAAATTATTAACAATTATTATTATTCAATAATAATTATTCTTGATAATATCTTAAATTTATATTGATACGTCATACCTACTACTTCTACCTCTCTGGGGTAACCTCTCAACACATCGGCGCCGTGGCTTAGTTGGTTAAAGCGCCTGTCTAGTAAACAGGAGATCGAGGGTTCGAATCCCTCCGGGGCCTATGTGCCAATTTTTTTTTCAATTGTTATTAATATTTGTGTAGTAATACAGGACCATGTATTATATTAAAATATTACTTTTTGTTAATATAAGGTTTAACTTATATAAATTCTTAACTTGTGGTTAAGGTTTAACAGTGAGAAAACTGAAAAATTCAATTATAATAGAATTAACATACACAGTTAGAAATATGTTGTAAAAATTAACAAAAATGAAGAAGTCACTTTTTTGGAGTGAATAACAACAACATTTTTTAGTTAACTTTGCATTTCTAAAGATACACATTATTGTTAAATCCAAAATGAAAAATTATCATAATCGTGTTAAGTTAAAAATATTGAAAATCTTACTGTTAAATCTTACTTCATTTTGATTATAATTTCATGTGTTAATAATTATACATTATATTGTTAAATCCATAGAAGTCAATTTGACACAAAATATTGTAAAATGGACATATGTATTTTTAATGTTTATATTACTTTCTGAGAGTAAACTAATTGAATTTTGCAAAAAATTTTGTCAATTATAATAAAATTAGTACCGTTATTATTGACTCTATTTGTTGTTGTCAATTTAACAAAAAATAAAAGTGGACCTGTGGGAACACCATTTTTTTGTTATTATGACAAAATATTTATAACAGTGTAATGGATACTACAAAATATAAATTGTTTATAAGAAATAAAAGCTGTCAATAAATTAATTACAAAAAGTTGTAAGCCATTGCCTCGATAGTATAGTAGAACAATAATTGCTTTCACAAGAAAGTAAATTTGAAGTTTGACAATTGTTAGTTTTACTGCCTTCAACGGGCGTCAGTAGTACATTTTCTCTCAACAGCAAATAAACTTGATTTTATGTCATTCAATTGTCAAGCCTACAATTTTTAATTTTTCTTGTTTTAATTTTAGTGGCACTCATCATAAAAATAACACTAATGTTTTTGTTCTTTAGGGGTTACATTTAGGAAGGGTTTATTAAATTAAGGGGGGAAGTGGGAATGAGGTACAAACAAAGAAGTGTTTATTTTATTTATATTTTTGTTATTTTGCAGAGTATCTTATTTATTTGTTAATATTTTTAAAGTTTTTTAGCATTATTAAGCATTATTTTAAGAATATTCTGCAAAATTTTCGTTAAAAAATATTGCAAAATAAACCAGTGGTAGTGGTGAGAACTGAGTCACATCAAAACAAAGGTTCCTTGCGGTAGTCAGGATAACTCATGGTTGCTTCATCTGAAATCAAGAAAACAAAAATATTTCTTTAGTACATAAGTTTATCTTGGATTTGAACGAAGGAATTAACAAAATATTGATGTTTTGCTTTTTGGTAAAGGTGTAATCAAAAAACTGTGATTTTTGCCAAAAACTGGTCTTTTTATTTAATTAAAAACTAAGTTGCAATTGAAATAAAAAAAATTCGTTGTTCAAATCCAAGTTAAACTTATATGTACCAAAGAAATATTTTTGGTTTTTTGATTTCAGATGAAGCAACCATGAATTATTCTGATTACCGCATGGAACCATTTTTTTGATGTAACTCAGTTTTCCTCAGACCAATTTCCCTCCTTAAGTAAAGATAATTGTTTAATTTTCTTTTTGCAAGAAAACAAAAAATAACAAAATATCGAACAAAAAAATTATTTTTGAAATTCATCCCCCACCCCTGCCCAGAAATATTTTTACAATAGTAAAGCTAAAATCTTACTTGGGAGAAAAGGAAGAAATTATGTGTTGTTTTTTAATCATGGTATCATCAATAAACCACTTTATACATTTGCCCTTTTTCCTTAAAGTTGTCCATTTTATTTTCGCCCTTTCAAAAAAACTAGATTTTGCTTCTATTTTCTCTCTCATCGTAACACTTGATTTCTCTTACTCCTGATGTATGGTGACGTACATTTGTGAGGTCTAAGTAAGATTTTATCTTAGCTGAAAGAGCACCTTTTCACAAAAACTCTTCTTGGCAATCAAATTTTACATAATATGCAAGGCGAAGCAAAATATAGACGCCCGAATGAAAAATTGTTGACATGGAAAAAGATAACTAAGTACATAGAAACAGAATATTTATGAGCATGATCTGTGCGTGATTGATTTAATTAAATGAGAAACTATCATTTGAGGGGCTTAAAGCCATAGTGGTGTAAGTCATTTTCAACTCTTGACAATCATACGAATGGAAAACATTCTGAATTGTTTTTTTTTTCAGAAGAAGACTGAGGCGTATAACAAATGTTTGATTCGACTTTCCATGTAATAATTTCATTCGAGAATTTATTTTAAAGTTTCTAATAAATCCTTTTGTTTCTCAAATTAAGGTTAATGTGACTTACACCACTGTGGCTTTAACCCCCTCATTTATTCAGAAGGAATAAGTCTATGTTACAGCTTACAGCAGTGATCAGTAGAGGGGTCTGCAGTTTCCTAATAATGTATGATATAACGTTTTGACGCCGGCACGTTTCGCCGCGGCACGTTTTGGTAACGGTTTTGCTAAAATAATAACTTAAACCTTTTCTAACATACAGAACAGACCTATGTCTTCCTACCGATTTTTTTTTGAATTTTTATTTTAATAATTAGAAAAACGGGATATTTGAGTCGCTCTACTCATTAAAAACATTCCTAAAGCGGCTGCAACTCAAAAATTGCATATCTAGAAAGACGGGATTATTGTTTTTAAGTTAAATTCGCCTATACTTAACTATAAAATAAATTCCGCGTTATTACTAAGGTAACAACTCAGATCTTATCAAGGTACCCATGTAGCACACAATATTGGCGCAATATTGCACCAAACTACTGCCAATATAGGTGCAATATTGATTTCCAATATCGGCGCGATATTGTAGAACAATATTGCACCTATATTGGCAGGGCAGTATGTTGGTGCAATATTGCGCGAATATTGCCTACCAGTGTTGAGCCAATATTGATGTTCATTATTGCGTCGATATTGCAAACTAATATTGCCCCTATATTGGCAGTAGTTTGGTGCAATATTGCGCCAATATTGATGATCAACTGATGGATTGGATTTCGATGTTCAGCCAAATATTGGTTCAATATGGATGTTCAATATTGCGCCGATATTGGAATTCAATATAGCACCTATATTGGCAGTAAGTAGGTGCCATATTGTGCTAATATTGATGACCAATATTGCCTACCAATGTTCAGCCAATATTGGTTCAATATTGATGTTCAATATTGCGCCGCTATTGGAAACCAATATTGCACCTATATTGGCAGTAGGTTGGTGAAATATTGCGCCAGTATTGATGATCAATATTGGATTTCAATGTTCAGCCAATATCGGTTCAATATTGCGCCAATACTGATGACCAATGTTGTCTACAAATTTTCAGCCAATATTGGTTCAATATTGCGCCGATATTGGAAACCAATATTGCACCTGTATTGGCAGTATGTAGGTGCAATATTGCGCCAATATTGATGACCAATATTGCCTATCAATGTTCAGCCAATATTGGTTCAATATTGATGTTCAATATTGCACTAGGATTTATAAATCCTACGGTTTCTTAATTTATTATAAAATTAAATAATTATTAATTGTCAGCATAATTCATGATAGCAGAAAGAAGTGTTGTTATGTAATTCCGATAAATATCGACACAAATTGTATTTATGTATTTTATGCATTTTTTAAAAATTAAATTAAGAAAGAACAAAAAATGTTTTATATTATACCCAGCCCAACATCACCACGATTCGGGCCAAGACTCAAAGCTAGAAAGATGAGATTTGTAAGCCCACGCATTCATTAAAAATAAACCAGCACAAAAAAAGTATACATATGTAGGTATTTTCCACGTCAAAACGTTTGCGTCGAAACGAGCGGCTCCGATAAAATATGCGATTAAAGTACGCACTGGGAGATCTGGGGGTTAAAGAACACCGATTTAGGATTTAGATTTCAAGATTTATTATGTGAGTGATCTGGATCTAAAATATCTTTGATTTCATTAAATAAAGAGGTTTCAATCTATTAGCCCAAATATAATTATATATCACGGCAGAACGCACCGGGACATCTGGGAGTACGGAATATTTTAGTATTTTTCGATTTTTAATAATTATTTATTTACATTATTCAAAGAAGCGAAAATGTACAATATTGCAGTTAATTCTTGATTAAATAAGTATTTTTCTCCCATAAAGAGCAAAATAATGACCCCTTTCTACCTAGCGGGAGATAAAAGTTATTTTCTGTCTCTGTGGAAAAATTGAATTTTTTACTACATAAATACGCATTTTTAATTGGTCTAATTTGCTCTTTATTGAAGAAAAATAGTATGTTTGCCTCAATAGCAAAGTGCATTTTCTTCCTGACGTGAATTGCCGATTGAAGTATACGCCACGTAGCGGGAGAAAATGATTCACTTAGCTCCCTCAGTAAACAATATACTATTGTCATTTAAAATTTTTAGCAATGACTTTTTATCTGTAATAATGAAATATTTAGGCAGTATAAAACGATATATTATATTATAAAAATTCTTAATAATTACTAAACTAACAATAACAATTTTTTTTCTATTTTATAATAATTATATTAATTTAAGTTTCTATCCCTCAGTAACAAGTAAGATGGAGTTGGAATGTTTGAATTGTCATTCCTTAACAGTAAATTTTCTTCTTTTTCTCTAATAATCTTATGTAATCGTGAGATTTCTTCTTCGTATTTACTTTTCATGTTCGTAATTATTGTATCTTGATCTTTAATTCTTTGTTCTACAGATGATAATTCATTATACGCATCTCGCTGGACTACCTTAAAATGTAAATAAAATTAAAACGAATTAAACTCGAATAGATCGTAAAAAATAAAACTCAAATTCAAAAAATCATTCATTACTGCTGTTTCCGCCCATTGAGCTTGGTATTTGGTTTAAATTATAACTGAGAGTTCATTACGAAAAAACCCAAATAAAAACATGAAATTATAGTGAATTATTGTTCATCTTCTCAAATGTTGTGGTAAATACTAACTTTTAATTTACTTTTAAGTGTATCCATCCTATTTGCCATGTCGCTGCCGATTTGTTTTACTGCTTTATTTTCTTCTTGTCGGTGTTGTAATGCTTTAATAAGCTTCTCCTGTTCGGAAACCAATTCCTTAGCAAATTCCATTGCTTTGTGCAGCTGCTTTTTACATGCCGTTCGTGACAATTGCACTTCTTGAAGAGATTGTTTCATATCCAAGGACTTTCCTTCGAATTTTCTGTTAAATTAAATATAAAACCTCAATTATAAAATAATTAAAAATATATCAACGCTTACTTTACTTGTCTTTCGTATGTTTCAATTTTCTTTGTTAAGCTTTCCTTCTCACATTTTAATTTTTCAATGTTTGCTGTTAGTTGGTCAATTTCCTTATGCAAATCAGTTGATTTTTCTTTCAATTTTATTTTTTCCAATTCGTACTGTTTTTTTAATTCTTCATATAATCTAAAATAAAAAAATTAAAAATAACTCAAACAATCAATGCGTTAAAAGCAAAAGGATATAAGTAGCTATAAAAAAAGTGTACTTATACCCTTTTGCATTTAACCTTTTCGAGAGTAGAAGAAGGATGAAAATTGATACTGACTGTTTACACTCATTAACGCTGGAATTATGAACGGTAATTGGAATATATTTTTGTCTTTCGTGTTTAAATTCATCTTGATATTCAATAAGAGTTTTATTTTTTTCCTTCAGACCTGCAACTTCTGTCCTGCTTCTATGATATTGTTCGATTACCACATTATTATCTCGTCTCAACTGCTCCACTAAATAAAAATTGTTATTAAACCACTGTTGACTATTGATATTTTTGGATAATCATAATGAAAACTTAACAATTTCGCTAAAGATATGACATAGTTTACTCCACGAGTTAGGCAACACAAAATGCTTAATATAAGTTTACGTTGCTCAAAATCAAGAAAAACGTAATTTACTTTATTTTGAGAGGTTTTTGTCTTCGCAAGAAAGATAATTAAAAGAATGTCTTGTCTTTCTCTCTTTTGATAAATTTCAGATAAATTTGGACGTTTCAATAAGAATTTTCTATTTCAGTAGGTATAAAGTTATTCTTTTCCCATCAAAATTTAGAGTAAAAGTGACTGTTTTTTATGAGAAAAGATTGCAGAACTTTTATTACAAATAAAAACTGGCTTTTAGCTTTAACTTGCATTTTATTTACTGGTTTAGAAATTCATTTCTTTTCGCACTTGTGCCGTAAACTACTATTAATTAAATTTATAAATTCTAATATTATTTGAAATTACCTGCTCAAATCATACCTTTCTGTTCGTAACAGCGCAAAACTTCTTCGAGTTTGTCTTGCTTCAGAGCACACTTTTTAATCAAAAGATCATTGTGGTTTTTCGTATTTTTTAATTCTAAATTGATGTGGTTCAATTCTTCCTTCAATTTAATACTGCACTTGTCATCAATTGTAAGTCTCTTATGCAGATTTTCATTTTCTTCCATAATTTCTCTTAGTTTACTGGAAGCATTTGATATTTCTGTTTCGTAATTATGAATTATTTCGTCTTTTTCGTTGATAGTTTCTTGATAAGAATTTAAAAGTGGCCCCAGTGTGTGGGAGTTAACTGCTCCCCAAGATATTGGTATGTGCGGATGATCCAAATGAGTATCGGAAGTGTTTGCTAAAGTTTCATTAGTAATCACTTCCAAGTTGGAATAACTTTCGTTTAATTGATTATGCAGAGGAGTCAGCTTAGCTTTATCTTTTCTTAATTTCTCTTGATAGCGTTCCATTTGAACGTTTAATCTAAAATCAAATATATTTTTAAAAATTTTATTATGGGCTGTAAAACTTCTCAATAAGCAATAAAAAAATTAAATATAATAAAACCATTTCATTGGAAACACATAAAGATTATTTTGGAAGTGTCGATCCTCGATTGGATTTCATTTCAAAGAACTGCACCCCAGGGTAAAATAGTATACCTACGTTTTTGAATATCCAAGCTATTCTTGGGCTTGAGAAATAAAAAAATCATGAAAGTAATTCTTTTTGATTTCAACATTTTTTAAAACCTGAAACTGGCTTTACTAATACCCTGATGATAATGAAGTTGTAACATTAAATTCTAATCTAATCTTAATTGGCCATTACCTTACCTATAAACAACATTTTTCAACATATTCACATCTTCAATCAATTGCTTATTAGTACTTTTCAAAGTATCGTTGTCTATGTTGGTATTTTCCAAAATTTGATGCAGCTCATCACATCTCTTGCAGTGCTTACTATTTTCCAATTGGATTTTGTAGTCGTCCAAGGTAAATAACAGATTTTCATATTGGCCTTTAATTGCAGTATTTTCAACTACCACATCTTCATTGATTTTTTGCAAAACAGCTAATTTATCTTTAAGTTTTGACATCTTCTTTTGATAGCTCTCCTCAGCATCTGTTACTTGCTCCAATAAGTGTTGATACTCCGAATAAATGCGTTCGTGCGATTCTATTAGCGTTTTTTTCTTAATTTTACTAACATCTGCTTCTACGATTTCTAATGTGGGTCCGAGCTTTGTACAACTACCATCTGCTTTTAATTCAAAATTATTGCTTTGCGGTTCTTTCAAATCGCTATATTTATGTTTATGTTTTCGTTTCTGGTTAACTTGTGCACCGTAAGTTTTATGGGCAACGTTGTCAGCTTCCAATTTATTGCTTGTATGAATGGGAACATCTACTTTTTTCTTGCGTTTTGGCTTTATTGGTATTTCGGTAGACGACATGACGTTACTTTTTGGAGTAGAATAAAAACCCGAAGAAATCACTCGAAAATAAGGAAGAGTCGTTTTTGACATGGATGAAGCTATAATGGACTCTCTGTTGCATTATTAATTGATCTTATCGAATTCTAAAAAAAAATTATTATGACCCATATAAACGGTACCTATTTATTTTCATGTTTACCTTGTATTGGTTGTTGTAAATCATATCTTGTACAAAAAATGTGCAAAACTAAATTTTAAATGTTGAACAATCTATTTAACACTTTTAGTTTTAATTATTGTGTCACGAAATGACACATTTGAAGTAATCATTCATACTTGAAAGTCTACTGTATACCAACAAAGGTTGTTTGGCATTGGTTGCTATGGCAACGTTCAAATTTGGTCTCTGTCCATCTGCAATGGAATCAATAGGAGGAAAGTGTAATATGAAGATCTCTTTACATTTTAGTTTCAGAAACATATAATAGATGTCGACAAGATTAATTTAAAAACCCATGTATTTTTTAAACATTTTTCTTTCTTAGGAATACTATTCACTAAAATTAATTTTATTTTTCAGGTGGAGTGATGAACAACATTATGGCGCTAGTTGGAATTATAAATACCGTTTTTTCTCTTTCGAACGCCATAAATTCAAATTGTGATTTTAGCATAAAAATACGTTTAGGAGAAAGATATAACATTTTTAGTCCTAATTATCCGCAATCATATGATCGAAGCAGTTCCTGTCGATGGTATATAGAAAGCGATCTCTACACTCAAGTGGTAATAAGCTGCGAAGTTGTTGATCTTCCACCAGTAAGTTGCACACCCCAGCAGAAACTTACCCACATAAAATTTTGAATTTTCACAGTCTCCTAATTGTAATGAAGATCGAATATCAATATCTTTAACGGGAGATAAAAACTTTGGGAATGCCAATAACTTCTGTGGAAGAGGTACTTTAAGTCAAGTTAGTTCTGGTAACAAACTAGCAGTTGGTAAGTGCATGTTTATTTTCTTATAAATATAATTTCAAGGGGTAAATATCCCGAAAATTTTGTGTACACTCGTTAGGAATTCTTTTGGAGTCCCTTAGAAATTCTTGGAATTCTTTAGATTGCACTCTGATTTGAACTCATTGGAATTTCTTGGAAATCACTGGAATTCTTTGGAAATCCTTGGAATTCTTGGAAATCATTGGAATTTGTTGGAAATCCCTGGAATTCCTAGGAAATCGTTGGAATGTTTGGAAATCATTGGAAGTCTTGAAAATCTTTGGAAGTCTTTGGAGTTTCTCGGAATTCTTGGAAATCAATAGAGTTCGTTGAGAATTCCTGGAATTCTTGGAAATTGTTGGAATTCCTTGGAAATCGTTAGACTTCTTTGAAAATTTCTGAAATTCTCTGAAATTCTTTGGAAGTCCCTGGAATTCTTTGAAATCATTGGAATTCGTTGAAAATCACTGGAATTCTTGAAAATCATTGGAAGTCTTGAAAATCTTTGGAATTCTTTGGAATTTCTTGGAATTCCGAGTCTTGTGTACAGAAATGTTACTGGATATTTACTCCTTGTATAATATTGTTACAAAACGGTTTACAGGCTTATTTTCTACTTGGTATACTAATGGTGGGAAATTCTTTTGTACTATTACACCAATCGTATCGGAAGAACCACCTATCGACCCTCCAAATCCATATTGTGATTGTGGATGGACAGCAGAGGTGATTAATCTGTTAAGTTAATATACGGATGATGCAGTAATGTAATGTTTTCTAGAAACGAATCGTGGGTGGTGTAGAAACAGGCCAACATGAGTTTCCAGCTATGGTAGCAATTTATAATAACGAAATTAAAGATCTTGCTTGTGGGGCCAGTATTATTTCCTCACGGTATGTCGTCACAGCAGCTCATTGTTTGTATAAGCAAGCAATAGCAAAATACCGACTCTTGGTTGGCGCCCATTACGTTATGACAGGTGAGTGCTTCACCATGAGTATTTTTGCAATAACCCAAGTATTCTTACAGCCAACGATGGTTCGGCAACCTTTTACGATATAACCAAATTTATACCTCATCAAAACTATGTCCAATCATCGCAACAAAATGATATTGGAATTATACAAACAGCAATTCCAATCCAATTTAATATGAATGTTGGGCCCATTTGCCTGCCTTTCCGTTACTCAAATATGAATTTTAATAATTACCTCGTTACAGCGTTAGGTAAGAAGCTTTTTTCTCCCTTAAGCCTAACTACACACCATTTTTAACCAGGATGGGGAACTTTGGAATTTTCTGGTCCTATATCAAATGAATTACGAAAAGTTAATCTGACGGTAGTGGATAATAATCGCTGCCGTGAAGAGTTTGAAGGCGAATCAAATGTAGAAGTACAAGAAACTCAACTTTGCACTTTTGGTAAAAACAAAGATGCATGTCAGTATGATTCGGGTGGACCCATACAATGGTACAATCGCCAAACAAGACGATTGGAGCTGGTTGGAATTATTTCCTTCGGAATTGCTTGTGCGAGTGAATATCCCAGTGTTAATACTCGCGTAACTTCTTATCTTGCTTGGATTGTTTCAACAACGAAAGGTATTTATTTCAATATAAAATTAAAAATTTTTATTTTTTTAATAAAAATTTTAAAAATTGGAAAATTTTTCTATTGTATTTTTTTAGCTTATTTGCTTTTAATAATGTTTTTTATGGGTAATTTAACGATTTTTTACTTTTTAGATGCCGATTATTGCATTATATAACGACAACTACCAAATATTATCTTGCCAATGCATGGTTGGGTCACCAATTGAATAGATTACATCTTTTTATGTTGTATGTACCTACCTACTTGTATGATTAATTAAATCTGCCATATTTTCATATGGGAGTCCGTTTCGGATATTAATTGTAAAATTAATATTTATTTATTTATAAAGGCAGACTTTGAAATAAATTTCCGGATTTAAGCAATAAAAAGTCTACAGGAAAATTAATGAAATTATTTTAAGTATCTACTGGGAAATTCGAACATTGTAAAATTTGTAAATACGCCATCCAACGTATACGTTAAAAATTTACCGTTACTTTCAAGTTGGGAAGTTTCCACTCATAGTTAGAAAATCAATAACTTTGCTTTAATAAAATTGAAGAGAGGGCACGTTGGCATTCCTTCTAAAATTTAAGCTGAAGCGGTAAATTCAGAAAATACGATTCAAATATTTAATTTACGAGGTAAGATTTTAAAACAACACAATAAAAATTAATTTTTCAAGTTTACTTTACTGGCCTTCCGAAGCACGAAACGGTCATAAGAAATAGTTAATTTCTGAAGCCCAGCTTTAGTTTTAAATTTTGAAACTCCCAAGGAATTTTGCATAAAATACGATTTTTTTGAATTTGTTATAGTTTTTGGAGTGCTTTGAGTGAAAGTTAACGGCGGCATTATAATAAATTTAAACTCAATATAGATTTTGAGTTAGGCTTATTGCGATAAAAGCTACTTGTGACTTTTCCAAGAAAATTTTCCATTTGATTCAGCATCTATTTTTCCTTTGCTCACAGAATCATATTTTATTGTTAGTACAATAAAAGCTCTTATATCCAAAAAAACGAAAATTTTGTGTAATGACTTGTTCCTTATTTTCTCATTGGAAATATTATGACTAGAGAGCGGATTTATAAGCTCTAAAAACGTGTAAACAAAGCATTACATAATGAGGCTTTACAAAAACCTGATAGGATTTGTTTTGATTGGACTGAAAAATTCTAGCAGTCTTTTGTAAAGTTTAATTAAGTAATGCTTTGTTTACACGTTTTTAGAGCTTATAAATCCGCTCTCTAATTATGACTCATCAAATCAAGTATAGTTATGTCCTGTTATCAAGAGAAGCGAGATAAGAGATTTCTTATTTGCATAGAAAGGCATACAAGTATATATAATACTGCTATTGGCAAGTTCTATGGTTCACACTAAACGTGCTTCGTTTTGTAAGCCGGCCCTAGGACATCCAGATTTTTAAAAAGTCTTTTATTTAATAAATTACAATATAATTTGAATAATATTTTGACGCAATAAATGATGCTGTAAAAACTTGGAAGAAGAGGAGTATATTTCAGTTTGATTTTGTAAATAAAAGAAATACATTTTTTTTTTGTTCACTTTTCTCTATTTGTTTGAATGGCCGAAACAGCTCCATGGGAAAGGGAAGAAGAGGAATCCCCCCTCTGGAAGAAGAAAAAACCGTCGATAAACTGGATTTTTTCACAAATTACTTTATTAATTTATGTGTCACGATATATCCGATTTGTTCTTAAAAGTTTTAAAATCCAATTTGAAAATTCGATAAACTTAAGTTTGACTGAACTCTCTTTGAACTCAGTTCAAAGCAATTTCTGACCTTTCAAACCAATTGGAATGAAAGAAAGGACATCAAAAAGGAAGACTTTGGAATGGAAGTAACGACTATTATTCTTGACTTTAAAACCTCTGACGACAGTTGACACATTCAATAATGTATTATTAAATTCTTTTTAATGGTTGCAAACCTAAAATAGTATTCAAATTGGGAATCGTGCCAGCACTTGATGTCCCTGGATTCGGGTCACGATTAACATTTTTTTAACAAGTTTTGGGATATTCTAGAATAAATACATTTAATTATAAAGTGAAGACGAAAGGATATAATATGGAATTCCATGATATCGTTGACATTTCACATGAATGGAGACAGCAAAGATAGTAGGTATATGATTTTAATTATAATGGAATGTTACAATCTGATAAGGTTGCGGTAGTGTATCATGTAAACTTTATTCATTGATTTCAAGCACGATAATCTTGAATATACGTCAAAACCACCTACATAACATCGTTATGATCACACAATCAGTGGAAACATTAACTGACCATCTATTTTGAGTAGCAAACAACGCCCATGAGGACCAGACGTTAACCGACGCTTTAGAATGGTGGGAGTAAAAATGTGAACGTCAGAGCGAGAAGAGGGGTAGACGTCGCGGTGGCGTCATTTTACGTCATAACACGCCTTCGTTTTTGAATTCAAATCGATAATTGAATATTTATGAAAAACATGAAAGGGCGTGCATCCTAAACAGACTGCGAATAAAAATTGACATTTTCAGAACATCGATTTTGGATGAAATTTAATTTTTATATTTTTTCAAAACAAAATAGACAGGATTAACTGGACTAAAATAGTAAAATTGACTCGAAACACGATTGTAAAAGTAATTATTGCTAAATTCGTTACAAAATAATAAATATTAAAATTAAACATTTTATTTTTTTCAGTAAATATAGCTTCTACGTTTAATAAATTCCAGTTGGTGAGCTTATAAAGCCAAGAAATATTTATTAAACTTGAAATTTTGTTGCATTTAATATATTTATTTTGGATATCATATTTTTTATTTTTGTAGATTTTGAGTTAGTTGTTGGCACAAAATACTATTCACGATATTTAACTTGAAAATATATTTATCAAATCTAATCTTACATTGTAAGGACTGAAAAAAATACATGAGAAAATTTATATTTTTAATCTGTCTATTGTACCCTTACCAACAGTTATTAATCTAACCTTACCAAGACTCCAATAAAAAAAGAAAAAAGCAGGCAGCACAATTTTATTACAGGAAAAAATTTGAAAATTTTCGAAAATTTCAGGAATGACAACATTTTATAACTTATTAAAAAAACTAGATGATTGAAAACTGCTATATTCCAGACATGTTTCTATATTGAGAGTGGACAGAAAGCCGATGCTTTAAATCGCTCTTTGTGGTTATAGGAAGATTTGAATTTAAAATTATTCTATGCTTTGCCACTCTGAAAAAGAGTAAGCCTATTTTTGTAAGTTTGAAATCTCACTAAAGATTTCGATTTAGACAAAATAATCACGTCTCGCCTACGACAAATATTTGTTTTCTGAGCACTAAGATTAGTTAAATGCATTTTTTAGTTCGTTTCGGATATGTCGCGATGGAGTAAGCCAACAGATAGGCAGGACCGACCTAAGGCATTTAAGCGCTCTGGGCTAATAACATTATAGCGACTTAATTTAAATAAATTTTGGTGTTCAATATCAAGTAAGTAATCGAAAACAAAAAAGGAAATTGTTGTAGAAGACTTTGATCTACGATGTACCCCCAAGGAGAAAATATATTGTCATATTCCAAAATCGTTCATTGAAAATTTTAATATTTGATTTGAGAATTTTGTATTTTTTGTGGAAATTTTAGTTTTTAAATTTGTATTTGCTGGTTTTCCAGACAACTAGTTAAAGTGGCAATGATGAGCGGTGAAAACCAGGCCTTTTACCAAGATGGCCGCAGATAACGGGACGTAAAAATTTGTGTCCTAAAAATTGTCGAAATTAAAATTAAAAGTAAAATTTTTAGTTGTTTTGGATTCAAAGTAGTTCTAAATTTTGAAAAGAATTAATTATTTTAGGAGGTGGTAATTGCTTTGGATGATTAAAAATTTGAGGTTTTGAGATTGGAAGTCGATTTGGACGAGATTTTGGAATTTCTATAAAAATTATTTTGATTTATATTATGAAAAATATTGTCAAGTCAATAATTGAAGGCATAGAAAGATATTATGTAGTTTGTGTCGTCGCACCTGGGTCCGACTTATCAATTACATTAAATTTTCCATGTTATTCACATTTTAAAAAATTTTAAGAATCGTAAAAGTGAATTTGGATGAAGTTACCGGAAAATCATCAGAGACCTTTAATGTAATTTTGAAATCAAATAAAAACATTACAATATAAATAAAGCCTTTTTTTCAAGTTTCATTTTAAGCTAATTTTTAAGAAAAATATATTTTTTGAAATAAAATTGTTTTGTTAATTTACCTTCCTTTTGTCTATTTGATTATTAACTAACTAGCTGGATAGGCCGTCCACGGACGGGCATCTAGACCCGATTGGTTGAAAACTCGATTGATGTGCAACTCTTCCCAGGGGGAGTACCGGGACTGGTTTAATATATTTTTCAGTTGGTAACAAAAATTCGACCAATCAGATTGTTTCTTTTTTCTCCAAAGAAAAAAACACGCTGGAGCCGCAGCAGCAGCAGCTCTAAATTAAAAATAATTAAAAACTATTTAAGATTTACGATGTGAACGTTAAGATTAACGAATTTAGGTATTTTGGCAATCGAAAAAAATGCACAAATCCATTGACGAATGTATTCAAGAGTTTGCATTACACAAATCACGCAGAATAAAATTGTAATTTAATTATATTAATTTTAATAAATTGATTGTAATAATAAAGTAATATCAATTAATAAATTGATTTAAAAAACCTTTTTTTTAGCGAAAAGTGGGGGGCGGCAAATTTAAGGTTTTCCCCGGGTACCATAAATCCACGCTACGCCACTGATTATTATATTATTTATTATTAAACTATGGATGAACTCAGAATATCGATTTATTTAGGAATTAATTGATTTTAAAATTTTTAATTTTTGCATAGAAAATACGTTAACAATTCAATCTGACTCCGAGTGGGTCTACGGAGACTGAAAATTGTACGGGGCGTGGCTCGCGTTAGTTGACTTGGACCCGCTCAGTGATTAACATCGTTGACTAATTTTCATTTTTAATAATTTGTAATTTTTAGAGTTCCAGCTTTTAGAGATCTGTTATTTACGAGTTATGTTGCCCCCCGGTAGATTTTTTTAATAAGGTTTGTGCTTGTCAAAACGGTCTACAGCGCCCGAGCGTAACAAGGTGACAAACACCTTCAGGGCAAGATACGCATCCACTTAAAATACACGCTATAACACTTTTGAGTATTACACAATGTTATTACAATAATAAAAACTCCAAATTTTAATCTTAATTTTATATTTTATGATAATTTTAAAGGATGGGCGGAGCCAACTTTATGAAGGTAGCCAATCCAATAATTGGTTTTAGTTTTTCGTGAATTTTGGGATTCCATGAAGGAACAGAATATGATAAAACAAAACCAAGAAAAAACAGAACATTGACAAAAGAGAACTCTGAAAAATGAGAACATACATTTTTTTTAAATTTATGTATATTTTGTTTTTATTTTTTGTTTAGTCTTTGTCAAAACGGCTTGGAGCGCCCGGAGCGGAAGGGACCGGAGCCTAGGGTAGTGCAGACTATTTTTTATGGTGGATCCGTGTATTTCCATAGTTGTATTTATAAAATTCAACTCTGCGCTACCTTGCGCTACGGTCCCCTCCGCTCCGGGCGCTCCGAGCCGTTTTGACAAAGACTAGACCCATTAAAAATGGGGGCCCTTAAAAATATCTCTGAAGGCTGAAAGAACTCGCCAAAGGTGGAACTCGAAAAAGGTGAAACTCGTTTCAAGGTGGATCCGAAAGTGCGGGGTGC
The DNA here is from genome assembly GCA_947369205.1 of Cantharis rufa. Taxonomy (NCBI): domain Eukaryota; kingdom Metazoa; phylum Arthropoda; class Insecta; order Coleoptera; family Cantharidae; genus Cantharis; species Cantharis rufa. Next base: position 95,901,722 of record OX376303.1, read on the forward strand.
GAAGGGAATCCACCCTAAAAACAAGTTTTGCATTTGTAAGATATAATTAGTGTCAGGGATTTGTTGGCATTTAATTATAAATTTTCTCAAATTTGATGATTTTATTAATATATATTTTAATTTTCAAGGGCTAATAATTTAATTATAAAAAGCGCAGAACTATTTTTTATGGTGGATCCGTGTATTGCCATGGTTGTCTTTGTCAAAAATTGAATTTGACAAAGACTAAACAAAAAATAAAAATAAAATTCATATAAATTTAAATAAAAAATTTAAGTGTTTTCATTTTTCAGAGTTTTCTTTTGTCAATGTTCTGTTTTTTCATGATCTGTTCTTTCATGTACTGTTATTTCATGTTCTGATTTGTCTGGTCACCAATTTTGGCCGTATTTTTGAATGATTCATAAAATTAAATTTTAATATTTGTAATTTACTATGTCATTCAGAAATTTTTAAAATCGTGGGCCCGGTTAGGGTATATTATTCCTATGTTATTATTCTTGACTAAATGTTTAATAAATTGCAGGCATCGTCGGGCGCTCTAAGCTCATGGGCAGAGCTGGAATTAGGGTAAGATGCGCCCGTGAAGACTTTTATACTTGCGCCCCTGCCGGGGGGTACTTCCAAGCATATAGCGCCGCAGGCGAAAAGTTTTGAAATTTTTAAGGCCAAGCGCTTTATTGTAAAGTTATAAAACCGCGATAAAGAAATATTTTCTACGCGTGGTAAAGGCCACAGGTATCCTGCTAATCTTCTATTATATTTTATATTTTATATTCTAGGATTTTATCTTTTTTTTTAAATTTTATTAAATTTAATTTTAAAATTAAAAATTTGGTGCCCCTTAAGTAGCTCGCGCTCGTGGCGGGCGCCTCTCTCGCCCTAGTTCCGGCCCTGCTCATGGGTTAGAGTAGTCCTGCTGCTGATAAGGGAAAGAAAATCAGCCAAAGAAAGTTAGTAAAACGGCGAAAACATGTATACCTAAGTAAAAACCAATACCGGTTTATATTTATTAAATTTATATGTCAGGTAACCGAACAAAATACCGAGAGTCGGTATACTAGAGAAAGGAGGAAATCCTTAAACGACGATAATGTGAAATTATTGGCCCCTGAACTACGTACTGTCATATTACAAAATCAAAAAGAATTTTTTAAATTTTTGTTAAATTTGACGAGTTACAGCATTTGTGTTCAAATAAAAGTTAATTTATAGAATTTGTTTTAAAACGTGAAAAAGTGAAGAATGTACGTATTTCCGACATACACCTTTATTAGTACCTTAATGTGACACCTGTGAAATTTTAAGTCAAAAATTAATTTAATTCAAAACAATGAAACAAAGACAAACTAAAATACCATTAGCACAAATTGTAGTAAGCTTTACATAACTCGTTCCTAAATCTGACACCCAAAAATTTGTTAGCTGCATCTATGTACTATTTAAGTTATAAAATTAATTGCAATTTGTATTTGTCATTAAAACAAATAATACAACATTTGCATTAATGTACAAGAACGAATAACATTAGTCGTGACAGCGGTTAGCCACTTACCTTCAAAGCATTTGTGGACAAAGCACCACATATTCAAATCAATTACCTCTACCTAAATAATGTATGTAAATGCTTTTTGCTGGAATTCTCATCCGTCAGATCACCAATGAATCTGCGCCCTATGTCTGTTTATGAAATAAGCTATCTACTTGATACAATTTTTATTGGACCTGTCGGAAATTGTGTCAGTGTTGTCAGAAATTGTAACATTTACCTTATTTATAGTAAATAGAACAAAAAATAAAAGTTACTATCAAGAAAATCGATTTTGTTAATTCTTGGTATAAAGTTGCATTGTTATCGAATTGGTGAGTCAACGTCAAATATTTGATTGCTTGGCTCATAGAAAATGTTAATAATGTAATAGCATCATTTTAAATTTTAAAAAATTTTGTTTAAAAAAGTATAATGCGCCATTTGGATTAAAATTTTCATGAGCTTGGCTGCGCTACGCTACACAGCGGAAATTTAAAAATGGTCGCAAAACTTTTATTATTTTTCTATGAAATATTTTGGGGCAAAAATTATATAGTGCAGTTTATAATGGTTTTATATGGTTACTAGGTTACTGTTAAGTTTTACTACATCAACCACAAATCAATCGGTAATTTTTTATTGGTAGTTGAAACAGAAGTAAGAAATTTATATGACTTTACGTTTTAATTGTGAGGTTATCATGCTATTAAAGAAAATTATTACTACTACAATATGCATTGCATACGTAACAAGAAGGTAATGTCTTTTATAATCAACTTAATAAATAATCTTCCCCTTGTCTTATAAATAGAAAATGACCATCAATCTAGTTAATCAACACATATGTACGAGCATTGATACACCGAGTACATTCTTAGGTACTCTGTAGTGTGTTAAGCCCTTAGTACAAAAAGTGTCAAAATACAGTGTGTACCAACCTAAAAAAATTAATTATATTTTTCCATTGACCGTACAAACAATAAATTTCTTTACTCCGCAGGTTCCATTAGAGGGCTAAGTTCTTTTAATGTTGTTTGTTGCGCTTTATTAGTATTGGCTGTAATACAATTTACTTATTAGACCAATAACCTAAGCTAACCTCCACTATACAATATTATTCAATAGTACAATAATCAAACCCCCACTTTATAAAGTTGATATTTCTAGAATTCAATAAATTCGAAAAAATTTAAGTTACTAATGGAAAAAAGCTATTTTGTTATCCTCGCTTAAGATTTAGCAATACATTATCCTGTACCAAGTTGGGAATTATTGGGATTATATTGAAGTTGGTAGACTTGGCCTCCATTTATCTTATTAAAAGCAATATAGTATACTAAATGTATATTGGAATAAATCTTTATTTAATTTCCATTATAATTAAAGCTGGGTAATCAAATTACAAAACTAATTATAAAGCATAATAATTATTGTCACCTAAAGCATAATAGTTATTTCTTCCTTAAATAACTATAAAACCATAATAATATAACAAAACAACATACTACTTGCTATTATTATAGTATAACTGTATACATAAAATCGAAAGAGTTTTTTTTTATTTTATTTTGTTATTTGTGTTGGGTATTTTTGGCAGTAGATGGAAAATCTCTTTTGATTTTAACTGACTTTTCTACCGCTGCCGGGCGTAGGCGGGCCCCCCGGTACAAATAATTTTGAAAAAATATTGCAATATATTAGCAATTAATTAATTATAATAAACCACAAATCATTGAAATTAAAATAATATTAATATATCTGTTTTTAACCGAACAAACTGGGATTACATTCCTCAACAAACTCGAGCTCCTTCGAGGATTTAGGATGTTTTCACTTCTACCTAATTCAAAATGATAGGAATTTCATTCAATACCTACTGAACACACCGGAAAGATTTAATTTTCTGACGCAATATTGGTAACCCAAAGAAAAACTCCGTGGTGTAAGCAAGCGCGTCTACAATGTCTGGGTCCGGGTAAAACGCGGAAGCCCTCGGTTTCGAACGGTATCTTCCGATTTAACAGGAAAATCAATAATACTTCGTTTGCATGAAGCTTCAAACGACTTCACTCCCGACCTATTTAAAAAAATAGTTTTGATAACAAAAAATTTCCATTCAATTCGGAAATTTGGCGATCTTTTAAAGCAGTAAATGTGCATTGTTCCAAAATAATTCGAAAAATTAATTTGTCTATGTTATTAGAGATTTGAGAAACAATTTTAATAATTATATATAATTTAATTTTTTATAAACCAATTTCTCTCCAGCCATCTGCTCGTAAATTACCCAAATTTTTCCGCTACATGTAGTTTGCAACCTGCTACTTCTATATTATTTTATCGCCCGGGGCCTTTCTTCTGTGTGCGAGTGAGCAACAAAATATTGAAAACCAAGGTTGTCTAACACATAAAGGCAGTGGAGAAAATTTTTTCAAAAAAATTTTTGGAAAATTCTCTTGAATTTTTTTGGGGGGAGGAAAAAATGCAGGGTTGGATTAGAAACGAAAATTATAGCTATTTAAGGCCATAAGCGTCGAGGTAGTTTCGGTCTCGAAACTGTTTTCCGGAAAATTTTCTTACGCAGACGTCGTTTGAATTTCAATGCAAACGAACTATTTTAGCTCCCCTACACGAACGCACAGCTGAATAGATTTACCTCGTTCAGTGTTCGCAATACCGTGTTTCTTGACGAATGTGTATAGCAAAGTGTTCAAACTATTAAGGTTCAAAATCGCTTCTATGCACATGCTAGTATTGATTTTTCGCCACGAGTGTGACCTATTGTGGAAAACTGTTATTTCGAAAAATAAGTTTGATTATTAGAATTTTTTTTTATTTAAAATTGATTTTAACTTTTAATAACATATTTAATTTTGATAAATTTTAAATTTTCGCGACCGATAGAACAACACTTGAATACATTTTGGTGAAGATAATGAAAATGGGTTAAGTAATTTTTGGCAACCACAAGTATTACAGTTTTACAGTATTAGAAAAACTTAATCGTGATTTATTACATTACATAGTGATTGCAATACAATACAAAGTATATTTTTACAACATTAACGATTCGCTAAAACTACGATGTTTTGTTACGAACTTAAAAAAGCCAATGAAGTTATTTTTAGATAATTTGCAAGTTTTATTCAAATTTTAACCAGATTATTTTTTGTACTTTCAATTAATTTGTGTGACAAAGATATTTTTGTGGTTAAGTGAAAAATGGCCAGTAAAACTTCAGAAGTTACTCGGAACGGGCACGAGCTTGCTCCTTTAAATAATACACGGGAAGGATCTGCCGGAGGAAAACCAGGTGTGACTATAGTTTTACATGGAGGTCGAGGATCTATTATCTCCCGAGGAAGTCGCGGTAGCCGTGGAAGTGGAAATCCGGACGAAGATCCAGACAGAGCGGCATGGTCCGGAAAAATGCAATTCTTCCTTTCGATTATTGGCTACTCGGTTGGATTGGGAAATATTTGGAGATTTCCTTACCTTTGTCAGCAAAATGGTGGAGGTATGTAACCCTGACCTTTAGTAATTTATGTTACACGAATTCATTGATGTTCCACCTAAATTTCATTCGGTACCGAAACGAAAATTTAAGTTTCGGCAAACACGGATTTTCTTTATTACCTGTCACGATAAATTAAAGAGTTAACTGAATAATAACTTTATTATCGCAGTAATAATAAACCAGACAATCAAAATTGAATTTTGATTATGGAGCAATTATAGAATAATTGATAAAATGTGCAATAAATTATTGCGAGTAGGTAAAACAATTTAAAAAATTTTAAATTACCTTAATCAAAAAGCGGATTAGGTACATTAATTTATATGTAATTTTCCAGTGGGATAGAACAAATATTTTTGTTGTGAATGTACGTCAGTATATAGGTATGAGTATCATGTAACAAACATAAAATAATTTTTTTTATCTATGATAAACAAATGTTATACAATTTGGTTTTGTGGATTTATATCTTGTAAATAATTCACCTGTAACGCTACATACGTAATATTTAATTTGGCCATAAGATTTTCATTTTTAAAATCATAATGTGAGTGTGTTAAAGTAGTAATTACGTTTGCACCGAAGTAAAAATACGATTTTTTACTGTGTGATATTTATAAAGAAAGAGGCGCCGGAGTTTAAAAATAAATTATAAAATTATTGTGGTGCAGAAGTATTCAGCCTGAAAAACTACAATGTTGAAAACAGCGTAAATATGTAATATATTTAAATAATGAATGAAGCTATTTTCTTGTAAGGTAGTTTTGATAACTTGAGAGCTTATAAATTATGCCCGAAGCTATTTTAGAAACTATTTCATTTTTAACTGTCTGCAATATGGAAATAGAAAAAAATTCGAAGTTTTCCTTGCAGTATAAATAAATAAATTCTTTAGAGAGAGGAAGCATTCCAATATTACTTAATGATCTTTTAATATCATGAAATCTACTTTGCAAAAGGTCTACTCGATGGAGGTTGTTTACCAGAGTAAAAATTTTACTGCACTTGACCTGATCGTCTGAAAAGATTCTGACCAATTCTGACCTGGTCCTGAAATTTCCTGTTAAGCCGCCTTCTCTAATTCTTTATTGATATTAAACGATTCCGGTGGAAAAGACGATAAACTGTTTCAAATGTTAAAAAAGACCATTTTGCAGTTTATTTTACTGTCCACTGAAAAAAAAACAGCAAATAATGCGCAATTAACCAAATGATAATGATAAAATAACAATGCTGTCCGGATCTACGAGTCTAAAGTTGAAACTTCATTATCTTCTTGTTAGATCCGCCAGTTTAATGAAGTAATCCTAAAGTGGACAATGAAAATCGATAGTCTAAAATCAAAGTCCTTTAGCTATTTTAGTTACGCGAAAAAAATAAATTGCATCATTTTTTGAGAATTCTGCTTAAAAAATCTAGAAATCTAAAATTTAGGAGTTAAGAGAAAGGAAATTCGGAAAATGCCGGAAAAACTAAAAAGCCACCAAAATGCTTTGAATTTCTACAAGAAGTCAAAAAATTGTATTTTTGTCAAATGCGACACGAATTACATTAATTTTGCAATAATAATTTTTTTAAAGTTTTCTTAATTTTTTTTTCATAACTCAGTAATATTCTCAGGCCACATTCTCAGTATTTTCTTCAAATGATCTTGAAGCACAGAAGATAAATTTATAAAATAGAAGAGAATAGTAGCTTTTCTGAAGCAACAAATTTAAAAAATTGACGTTATGGTAGTTGAGAAGGTAAATTATTGCAAAAAGTGTAAACAAAAAATTTCGAAAATCAATTAAAAATTCGGATAAAAAACGGCTAAAACTTGAAAAACTGGTATGCGTAGATATATTATTTTTAATAAAAGCATTCACAGTAAAAGACAATTAGTTTTCCTATGTTTTCCGTTATTTTACCATAATATGATATACAGTAGCAGCATGGGCGTATCCAGAGAGGGGCAGGGAGGGGCAGCAGCCCCTCCCTGGATCCTTCCTGTCTCCCATACATTTAGCTGGTTAATTATGTGCCTATGCCAGGATAATTATTTATCAACAGAAAATTCCTGATTTGCCCCCCCCTAGGCCAACAGCTGGGTACGCCTATGAGTAGCAGTCATAGAAATTGCATCGCCGAATATTTCAAAATTAAAAATTAAAATTAAAATTTCCAATTAAATTTCAATACTGTAAACACTATAAACACAATACGCACACAAAGCTAGGTTTTTCAAACCGGGGGGTCTGGGGGGTATGGAATACCCTCCAGTACATCAGAGAATGTGCGCAAAAGAGTGTTATTGAACTTATAAGTTTCAAATCGGAAATCTAATTTCTAAAAATCTAAGATTTCTGATTTGAAATTCAATAACACATTTTCTTATTTGGAACACAATCACCAATGTGCTGGGGGGTATTCCATACCCCCCAGACCCCCCGGTTTGATAAACCTAGCTTTGTAATTGTGTGTAATTGTAATGTTTGTAATTTTTGTGTAAAAAAAAGAAAATGTATTTTTGAGCTTATGAGTTTCAAACCAAAAAATGTAACTTTTTGCAAATTGAAAGATAACTCGCGGCACCTGTGACGATATCGTTTTTACCTTTACAAGTCGTAGTATCAAACGTTTTATTCGTAAAATAATTTAAATCTCAAAAAGCAAAAATCTCAAAATTATACGGAAGACGACGTTCTCCTCAACCGCTGCGGGTGGCCATTTTTGGCAAAAGCCTCTGGTTAGTCGTGCCAATTTAACGATTGGGCGCCGACTTACAAAATTTGAAAATTTAACAAAATTTTAAAAAATACAAAAAATTAAACCACATTAAAATTTAAATTTCAAAATTTAATTAGGTAACACGACAATACTTAGACATCTATTTTTTTAATTCAGGAATAATTCCTAATGCAATTTCCATGACCGCTACTGTATATTTGTGTTTTATCATATTAGTGAGTTTTAGTTTAAAAATAGCGGTTTTCATGGTTATTCTTGTAGTGATTTTTTAAATTAAGCTGTTAATTACACTTATTTGGTGTTTATTATTGTGTGCAATATTATTTATTATGGCTACTGCAGCCTGTATTTCTATTGAGATAATTGTGTAATCTCCAGATCATCGCCGCGAATCCCGCTTTTTTGGTTCCAGAGGTGGTTGGAATCTCCTGGTGTATAAACGAAAATTTGAAAAAATTAGGGGAAATATTGAAAGAAAACTTAGAAAATTCAAAGAGATTCGAGAAAACCTTAAAAAATGGGAAATCCGAGGAAATGTAAATAATCCTAAGAAAACTTAGATTATTCAAGTGAGGAAATGTAAAAATCCTAAGAAAACTTAAAAAATTCAAGGAAATCTTAAGGAATCATACGAATACTATAGAATAGCTTTTTAGTTATTAGTGCCTTTTTAACTTATTTTGAAGAAAATCTTAAGGCAATGTAGGAAGAAATCCTAGAAATTCTTCAAAAATTGTATATACCGAAATATAATGTGCTAAAATTTGTTTTTTTTTTCTTCAGAAAAAAATCTGGAAAATAAAATTAAAGGACCTCCGCCCTTTTCAAGATGATTTTTATAAATTTAAAGTTTTTTCAAATTCAAACTTTAATAAATTATTCTTTATTTTACTCGATTGATTATAATCGCTACCTATGGGAAATACCCCCAGATCAAAGACGTATTTACCTAAGAGCCATGAGGGCCATGGCTCGGGGCGAAAGGTTTCGAGGGGCGGCGCAAGCCGTCTTTCGCGCTCTGCTTGGGGCGGCTGTTATAATCAGAATGAATTAAAAAAATTAATTTTAGCTTTTTTTAAATTAATTTATGGGGCGGCAAACCTTTTGGGCCCAGGGCGCCAAATTTTAAAATACGTCTTTGTGCTTTTTCTAACTTTTCTTCTTCCTTTAGACACATTTAAATAAACTTATCATAGAAAAGTATTTTTTAGGTGCAAAATATCAGAAATGATATTCGTATGATATAAATATCATGATTTAATATTTTTCACGATTATTGTCATGAAATATATTTCTTCAGATCTGTATTGATGTAGAAAAGTTACTAGGCACTAGAGAAACGCCAGAATAGTTCTGACGGTATAATCTGAAATGAAATTTTACCTAGGGATGCATTCATGTATCTTGGACAGATCACAGAAGATGAAAATTGATGCGATAACACTGAAAAACTGCGAAGTATGGTACTGTCAATCTACCGAAGTACTTTTTTAGTCAAATTTTTGTCATTAGGTTTTGGGGTTTTGAAGTAATTTTTGTGTTCAAAATAAAAATTTTTTTATTGTCGGTACGTGTACTTTAATATAGTCTTAAAGATTACTGTCAATAAATGTGGTTGTTACTCCGTCGAGTGCACATCGTGCTATGTAACCTTACTAGCAACCGCAGTCATGGATCCATGTTAAAATAAGATTCAGCTTTTTTGAGTAGCTTAAAACTAGTTTTACGTTTGTCTAAATAAAAACTGTTCATAAAATACTAGTTCACTGGCAAATACTAAGAGTATATCTGAGCAGCACGAATACCTGTATAGAAATCATGATTTGATACCTATCTAAAATGTATGAAAAATTTTGATTTTTAAAAGCCGTTTTCTCGAAAACTAATGGATAATTTGCAAATAATTTTTTTTATAATGCTTAGAAAATTGTCCTCTATCCAATAGTCCTTAGGAAAAAGTTAAATTCGTGGGCCTATTTAACTGACTGTTCCCGACGGAATAGCAGTAAATAGCTATGATTTGATTTCAATGATTTCCAATACAACGTTTATCACAAAACAAATTTCTTAAAATCAGATTGAAGCCAAAACATAGATTCGATCAAATGCATATGTAGAGATGATAAGTTTGGCTGCTATTCTCGAGGTATTTGCGTCATATTTTGTGATGAACGTTGTGTTGGAAGTGATATATGTATTTATGTTTCGATAAATCATAATACAACTCAGTGCATACATTTTCCATCTGATTTGTATCGTCTTTACTGTTCAGATGTTATAGTTTTGACCATGATGCTTTTTTCTTAACACCACCTGTTTTATGATTTATTGCTGACCGAATAGCCGCTGTACGGAGCCAGCAAACTTTGCAGCTACTTATAAAAATATTGATTTTGATAACCAAATTTACATAAAACTTTCCACGAGATTTAAAAATACTTTACGTGTAATAGATAATTAACCTAAAACCAAAACGTATGAGATCATTTTAAACAAATTTTAGAATACCTATCATTAGCAAAATTGTACTACAATAATATATCCCGGAAGAGGAAACTATAATTTATTTATTGTAAAGGTAAAAAAGCTACGATGGTAAATTTTTTAATGATCCAGTTTATACTCCGATGAACGATTTTTTGGTCGGTGAAGTTTACAAAAAGGAAATAATTGGTCTTTCAGTCCTTGATTAGCAAGACGATAACACCTACAAGTTGTTGACTTGGTTGTAAAACTTTTAAAACAAACTCTTCAAAATTCCTTACAGCTAACACTCCATTAGCTCAAGTTAAGCGTGAACATCGACTCAGGTTTTTATTTTCCATTATTGATAATTTTAACCTACTTGGCTACTTTATTATTTACAATCGAGGATTTGAAGTTTTGAAAATCTAATAATAATTTTAGTCTTGTGCTTTGCTTATATTGCGTTACGTCAGCTGAATACTTTAAAACGTAGGAAGTTTTGAGAGATTTTTTTCCTAAAAATAGACGATTTAAATAGGTATACAACTTGAAAGTAATTATTTTTAGGTATTTATAAAGTGTGATAATTGCACTTTGTAATGCAATGCCATTTGCATGTTAAGTAAAGAACCGAATAATTTATTGTCTGGACGATTTGATGGAATAATAAGCAAAATTTTAGTTCATTTATTTTTGGTAAAATTTGATGAAATTCAATATGAAACAAATTGTAGGTAAATAGCACAGGATATTTCATCAAGGGCGAGGTTAAATAATGACAATCGATAAAAAGTTTCTATTAATACATTCTTCAAAATTTGTATGCGTTGTTTGCCAGTTGTTATAGTCGTATATTATACCATTGTCACCTGATTTTGATTAATGAGTTCGGATATTAACGCTACAAAATTATCTTCCGATCGTTTTGTACAATGCGATTGGGTTTAATAGTACGATTTGTTTATTTAAAAGAAACGAAAAGTCGATTTGGAAAGTTTAACAGTGTCATATGAAGACTCGATCGACAGCTCCTCGACTAGTTTTTTTTATGTGGAGTTCTTGAATAATTTAGCTTCATTTTCAATTATGTAGTTTTTACTTTGCTATTTGTTCAAGGCAATAACTTCTTAGACACGTTAGTTAGCTAAGGGATCTAACCCTCAGTTCTTCAATAATAAATATAGCAAGTAACATTATCCTATAGCTAAAGGTTACGGGACTGTTTATTTTTCTTTTTTTTCAGTGTTTTTAATGTCTTCTACCATTTTTCTCTAGACTTACTTTTATCTTTCTGTCTCTGCTACCTTTAACATATACACCTCTTCTTTTCAGTTTAAAAATAGATTTTGTTAAAAAGTCCTACCAAAATATTAACATCGACGTGTATTCCGTTATTTAATCCCCACTTAATATTGATGACTTGATTTACATTCTATACATACCTTTATTTAAAAATAAACTCAAAAACCTTACAATGAACTTGACATTATCATTTTAAAGACAAAACAATGATTAATTTTCAATGGCATTTGTATATACTACTACTGTACTATTAAATTTACCATGTGTATGCTATAGTATCAACCTGAAAATTTTTTATACGAATTTTTCACTGTTTCGAATCCTTCAAGTTGTTTTATTTAACTTGATTATTTATTTCATCAACAGCTCCAGGGATGTCTTGGGAACTTCAACTGAAGTCAGACGACTAAGGAATTTAAAGAATATTTCCGTATTGTGAATTTCAGAAATTACCCTTTTTTATGTATTTTAATTGTATGTTGTTAAACAACATTGATTAAAACGGGTAAATATTACTTTTAAGCATGTTACTGTTGTTAACAGTGGCGTAAACCATGCAGCCATGGGCCTGTGTCCTGGGCACCCAAATTTTTCTTAAAATAGCAGTTTCACACTTAACATTATATTATGTAGATAAAATATTTTATTTTTTGGTTGTGATACAACCAGGCCCTTTTACGCCTGGGCCCTTGTTCGATCGAGCACATGGAACACCGCTAGTTACGCCACTGGTTGTTAATTTACTAGCAATAGGAAAAACACCACTGAACTACGTTTTTCGGTTATTTTCCGTCTGTCAATAAATTGACACTCCTGTCATCGCTAAGCAACAACATGTAAATTAACAACAACAAAAACGTCCGTAAAAAATTTCTTAATACTCGTGATATAACTACCGATTACTACCCTTAATAAATGCTTTACATGAATCAGTATCTATTTTGAGTTAATCATTAATAAATTACTGTTTGATTGTACAATACACTTTTTATAATTTTGTAACAGAAATTTATTTATATATGTAAAGTTAAAAATAATGGTGAGTTCTGTCGTTCGTCGTTTTCGCGTTACCACTAATATTCTAATGATGTTATAATTTCAAAATTATGAAAATAGGTAAACCACAGACATGACTGTGAGGTTTGTTAATGGGATATTAAAATGTAAACAAAATAAAAATTAAATGCCATTCACATTGCAAGATATAATATGCATTACATTTTTATGTTTGTTCATTCACCGGAACGATGTCATCGCTAGTGGTGATAGTTTTTTTTTAATTGTATTTTTTACTACATAATTATGTTTAATATAATATTAAATTTTATTGTTCCTGAATATTTACAACTATTTATGGACAAAGCATAAATAAACCTAACATAACAACAAAAGCTGTTGCACGCAATGAGCAGTTAACATACCAGGCAGAAATCACAACATCAGCATACAAAACTTTCAATAGCCCCAAACGATTCAGTCAATAGTAGTTTATGTGACCAGTGTGAAAAGTACTTTATCATCGAACGAACAACGAGAACAAGTTTTACAAAAACAAAGAAAATTTCATACAAATTTTATCTTCAACCCCATTTTTTTGAACATTGATTTTAATTTGAATTGATATGTTCACATTTCCATCAAATCAAACAATTTATCGTAAAAAAATCACTTTTAATTTCAAATTATTATAAACTTTTAATTAAATTTTACGGATTGACAAATTTCGACTTCTTGTCCGTCGGCACAAAAAAATCTTCATTTTGCCGCTAATTAGCGCTAACGCAGCTATTAAGTATAAAAAATAAATTTTATTTTACACATGTACATAGTAGTTTTATGAATAATTTGACATAAAATGAATATAAAAAATTGAAAAATGATGGAGATAGGTATGAGTTATCAAATAGTAAAACTCTCTTTTGAAAATCCTTGCTGAGGGTGGAATTATTTTCTCTGTCAGGCATCGTCTAAAAAATAAAAATTAATGTTTTTCTTATATAAAAAGGTAATGCCTAAGATGTAGCATAGGGAAAATTTGTTTCTATTTCTTTTGAAAAAATAATAGCTGTTTAAAAATTTTCTGATTTTTGATTTTAAAAAATTTATAACTAATGAACATGACACCCAATTAAAAAAATCCTGTGCTACATCTTAGATAATATTATGAGGAATATGTGTTTTAATTTTGAACAAAATCGGTTAAGTAGACCTTGAGATATTTTGTCCACCAGTTTGAAAAATGTAGTTTCGGGAAAAACGCAAAATCGGCTCTTTACCGCGCTCACTTCTAATTGCTATAAATTCGGAAATAATTTGAATTTTGTAATTGTTAAACGTTTACAATATTCTTAAAAGTATAAATAATATATCAAGCCAAACTAACAAAAATTCGAATTTTTGAAAATCTCAGGGTGGTGAAACCCCTTAACATTTCACAAACTGCTCAAGCCATTTCCTACAGAAAATATACTACGGCAATCAGTTTCTTAAATTTAAAAAATAAAAGCTCAACGAATTTACTTTCAACTGTTGAAAATGGCTCATTATGTAACTAAAATCAGTATAGAAAGTAAGCTATTCCCTAACGGTACTAAATAAAAATGTGTTATAATATTCTATATAGAAATATTAATATGATTTTTTTACTGCCTCAAATTTTTGGGTATATCATTTTTTACAAAAATTAATTTTCTAATTTTATTAATTTCCGAAGTCACAGGCACGCACTCCCCTAAGCGGTTTACGCTGTGGTGGAGTTTAAATGGCGAAACCTTTCTTTATGAGAAATTTCTTTCGCATGGTAATGAAAAGTTTTGCTTTCCAATTTTCCATTAATTTATGTTCTTTGCACTACATAGTTTTTTTGACCTGTTAAAATATTAACATTTAATTTTTAAATATTATTAAATAATAAATATATTTATTATTTTATATTATTAAAGATATTATTACAACCGTTAATAATTGTTGGAATGTATTTAATAATATCTTATTGAGTAATACAAATTTTTAGAATATTAAAAAATTTCTCTAAATATATAAATTTTTATCTTAGCGTTTCCAATAATAAAAGTTAAAAATATTATAAACTTCCGATTAATTTTACTGCATTTTTTAAATATTTGTATTGAAAGGAGTAAAATTAAATTTTTATTGTTGTTATTATTTAGCTTAACAATTTTTAAAATATCCTTTTTCAAAAAAATTGATCGTACGTCTAAATTAATATGTGTGCAGGAGCGGCTTTAGGGAACTGAAGTCTGCAAAACGCAATTTTTTGAATATTTCAATTTCGTATTATTGCTGTCTGTTGTCGGCTTTGGACATAACTTCATGTATACAAAAGAAGTTGACTATCTTAATACGGTTTGGTATTTTCTTGAAGAGAGCATAATATGCAATTTTTATAGCTATAATGAAAAATGTAATTCATAAAATTTCAAAAAATTTATATTAAGCCTATTTTCTTAGAGATTTTTAAAATATACTGAATCTATTTCAGATCTTGCAGGCTGGCTATGCAAAATAAGGAAACTCGTATTTTTTTCAGCCTAAAAAAGGTCTAACGCCCGATAACGGCATTGTAAGGTTTCGAAACAAATAATGTTATTCTCAAAAACGAAAAATCGCTGCCAATTTAGTAATTTTGGCAGCTGTTGGATTGATTCTTGTCTCTTCAAGCAACATTGATTTTTATAAATATAAAAATTTTTTAAATTTCCAAAAGAACCAAAAATGTTGCTATTAAAAAAAATAAAGTTGTTTTTTTCAAAAATCCATTTTTATTTATTTTCGAAAATTTTAATATGTTATGAGAGAGTACTTACGTATGTAAAGGATCGAGTAAGGGCCATAGGGCAAGTAGATCCCCAAAATACATTAAATTTTTAGAAAAAAAAAAAAAGAATGAATTTTATAAGAAAAATGACTTTAAATTTTTTCAAAATAATGACAATATTTTTGATCTTTTCGTAATTTTTGGATTTTTTTATTTTAAAAAATCAAATATGATGTGGTTCGTAAAAAAAAATTAATCCAAAGGCTGCCAAAATTACTGAATTAATTTTTTTGGGATGAAAAAAAAAATACGTTTTTGTGTGATTTGAAGTCTGCTTGATTTGAAATGGATTCAGTCTAGAGAAATTCTCGAAAATGCTAGACAGAGTTGAGCCGCAGACATAAATGTTTATGTTTAAGTTTAAATAAAAATAAATCGACAAATGAAGTGCATTCATGTAAATTTTATTTAAAACTGGTAATTAGTATACTGCGTACCTGATTACACAATATGTACATTACCTTTCATGTAAACCTACGAAAACGTAATTTTAGCCAACAAAAATATAATTGGCCAGTAAATACTTCGAGTTTATTTTGAAAAATTTGACGCCTTTGTACAAAGATGTCTACAATTCCATCCTATTAAAAACTTTAAGTCAGAAATATTTTATATCAAAATGAGATCATTATCTAAAAAAAAGTCGACGAAGGAAGCTAAATACAAGAGATCGATTTACCGAAGAATATCCAACTTAATTTGTTAATTAATTAAATTGGGTGTGTACTTTCATTAAATTTGAAACGGCAAAGAAAAGGAAAATCGAGAGGTATGCAGCTTCTGAAATTTGAGAGACACCAAGGTCCCTTTTAGATATTCCACCTCCCACACCTGCTTATCATCAAGTCATAAAACTTTTTTCCAATTACATAACTATTTCATTTCATTTGAGATTGTATTTTAGACGAAGTTTTAGATTTATATTGGAAATATAGTGTTATTAAAGCTAGTGGGTAGTGGCGCCATACTCGGTCGTGCTGAGCTTGAAGTGAAATTTCCTCAGTTCAAATCAGTTCAAATTTTATCTCAATCATTAGACAGAATAAAGGAAGAATAGACCTTACCACTGCAAATCCAATAATACTGAAAGGCATCAAGACAACGTATTATTGACAAATACACGATATTACTCCTTAGGTAACCGTACTGAAAGTATCGAGCTTGGCATTCCAATATACTTTATATAATATATATTTATACTCCGTACATATTTTCCTTGCATTATGGAAAGAAAATCTTATAAAATGGAATTACTAACAGAACTCGAGAGAATATTACATCGGGAAATGCACAGTCTTCAGACTTTAGACATTAGACAGTGACGCTTTCTATAGAATGGTGCAACTAGTCTAAAAGTTTTGGTCGATCGCCAAAAACTACAAATTTGCAAGCTTTTATGCTGTGCATTTTATAGCCTTCCGAAAAAAAATTAATTTTAAATTTTCCTTTATGGCAGAGCATCGAGTTTAATTTAGCAAATTATTAGAGAAAAGAGTCATTCAAATTTCTCGGTTTTATTAGAAAATTCATTATAATCCACATAGTTGCGCTTTTCGTATTATGTCCCGAGTTCATTTATGGTTTTTTTTTATTTATGGTCTAACTATTGAGTACATCAACCCTAGAAGCCAATCGTAAGAATTAAGTCGTAGCATTACTTCATCGAATGAAGCTTTTTTAATTTTAAATGAATTTAAATAAAACAACAGGTCTTTAAGTAGGATTTTCGTCTTAGCTTTTACCCAATACCAAATAAAATGCACTGTGAGCATAATTCAGTATAATTATTTATGATATAAGATTGCATATCCGGAGCAATAAAATTTTGCTATTTAGGTACTTCATGGCAGAAATTATATTATCGTCTGTTCCGGTTGCTAACTTCAAAGCTTTCATTTTCATCAAAGGCGTTGGTACTTACTGGTGATTGTCTAGCTCTTTAAGGATTAACTTTATTCAAGACTTGGTTTGTAAAAGATGTATTTGTATGAATAATGAATAATAAATATTTTCAGTTCTTCAAAAGACGAGATATAATATTATAGCGTATTGCGCTGCGATATCTAATAGTTGGTAAATATATTTTTCTTTATTTACCATTCTTATTTTAACCTTAAACAATGATAGTTATCTTTAGTAATTAACATCCATGTCGTACTTAGATTTACAAATTATAATGCAAACAATTGTGTCGTACATAATCAAAGAATTTTGTGCTGTAATTGTGCTATATCTAAATCGGTAAAGAAAAATAAGGGTTGCAATTTAAAAAATTCACGAAAAAATTGAAAGAAAATGTCTCGAATTTGTTTTAAACTTTAGGAACTCACTGTATAGACATTACAAAGAAGTGTTGATAGTAAAAAAATAAAATATGAAAATTGTTCGATAGTTTAGAACCTTACTAACCATGCAATTTTGGCTTTACGTGATACATCTATAAGCATATAAAATTAATGGTTGCAACCGAGATTTTAAAGCTAAAAGTGAAACTCCGTTAAAATAGCATAAAATTGTCGTTACTTTTAAAATTTATACATGTCGGTGCATAATTTCAAAGCAATGAAAAGATTTGAGATTTTTACAAGCTTACCGATATACCAGCACTCAACTTCTTTACTATACGATATTTTAAGTAAAGCTCTTTCAAAATATCGGTTTTTACAATCCTATGCTCGATCAACTTCTTTGAAGTGAATTCTTATTTCAATTTAGAGATTCCTCAAAGTTCATGAGAATCCATTTTTATGCAAACTAGAAAAATTCCAAAGTCTATTAAGTTTTAAGCAATTTTTTTTGGTAGGCATTTTATCATCAATTCGAAATTCAAAATAAGCTCAACTATTAATTTCATTAATATCATAATCGCGACTTAAAAATTTAAAGTATGCGGCATGCGGCTTATCATTCAAATTTTTAAGAAATGATCAGTTTTAGTAATATAAATATTTTAGTATCTACTAAAAATAATATTTAAGCATTTTTGCAATTACGTGCACGTATGTACAAGTGAAGCCAAAATTCGTATCACAACATATTGCTTTTAAGATCTGTGGATAATTAAAATAAAATATATTATTTTTGTATTCGTTTTGAAAATAAACAACCGTAAAAAGCACAACATACTTAATATACTCAATAATATTAACTTTAATTTAAAATAATAACTTAATGGAAATATACTTAAAAGCAAAATTGCTAGTAATAGGGTGAAATAGGTTTTATAGCAAATATTGTTTACACTTCATAAAATATAATTAAATAAATTGAAAGAATTATTGCTACTAATTGAATAAAATTGAAATCTTCGGCAGGTCAATTTAATTTTTTGATTATTTTTGGCATCGATTTTTTGATCCAGGTTGGAATTTCGACAAGATAATCAAGTTTAAAGCACAAATTGAGGTAGCACGTAAAATTATAATAGCTGAATAATTTCTAAGCAATCTACATTTGAGTCAAACTATATTAATCAGAAAATCAATTTGTTTGCATTTGGAAACAACATGAAACTCAATTTCATGTGGTTTTTTTAAAACTTGATTATCTCAAAACTTGTCAATTCCAATGTTATATTTTTATAATACATATACAGGGTGTTCCCGTGACCGTGGAGAACCTTTGAGGCGATGAGAAAGGTCACTTTTCTAAGACAAATTTTTAAATAAAATTTTGTCCAATTTCCGATTTCAAACTGCCATAGCTCTGATAATATTAATTTTTTAAGCTTAATCAATTAGAACTTTTTTAAAGATCATTTGCTCATCTACAAATTAGGTTATAACCCTTTATCGTCTAGAATCAACGGATTTCGAGTTATTAATTAAATTAAGAGAAAAACTGTTACAAAAATTCAAGTTTTATTTTTTTTACTTTTCTTGCGAACCTCGTATCTCTTAAACTAAACGTCTTAAAGAAAAATTTATGGCCTATACCGGATAGGTAATTTAACGGGCTACAATTTTGGTAAAATAAATTTTTTTGGGATACAAACCGTTTTCACAGAAATTCTAAAATAATGAAAGAAAATAAATTAATGAAAAGGATACAGATAGGTTTGACAAAACTTAACGAAAAAAGCGCCATTATAAATAATATGCCGTGCAGCACCTTTTGAAAATAGCAAGCCTGTGTGCTGAAAATGAGGGAAGCCATTTTGAAAATTTATGAAAATAAATTTTGTGAAATTATTTTTTTTACCTACACCTTGTTCATTATTTTCAGAATTTCTGAGCAAACGGTTAGTTTCCCAAAAAAATGTATTTGACCAAAGTTGCAGCCCGTTAAATTCTCTATCCGGTTTGGACCGTAAGTTTTTCTCTAAGAAATTTTGTTTAAGAGATACGGAGTTTGTAAGAAAAGTAGAAACAATAAAACCTGAATTTTTTAACATTTTTCCCTTTAATTTAATTTATAACTCGAAATCCGTTGATTCTAGACGATAAGGGGTTATAACCCAATTTGTAGATAAGCAAATGATCTTTTAAAAAGTTCTAATTGATTAGGCTTAAAAAATTAATAATATCGGAGCTATGGCGGTTTGAAATCGGAAATCGGTACCACTGAGCGATCAATTTTTATTAAGACTGTCTTACAAACGAATTTTCTCATTTCCGCAAGTAAGAAAAGTTTTTGTAAAATTACTGTATTCATTAAGGGCTATTTATTGTCAAATACTAAAAAAATAAAATTTTATATATTATTAAGCCTGCAATATTTTAAATTAAATGCTTTTATACACAGAAATTCTTTATTTTTAAGAAATATTCGAGTTTTGAAGAAAATTATTGAAAAAAGTATTTAATTACAAAAATTTAGGATCAAAAATACTTGAAAGGCAACTGTAATTAAATAAAGGTTGCGATTTATGGACGAAACGTTACTGATTTTGATTCCATGTAAAATCCCGAATACAATAGATGAATGGGCACTTGGCTTAAGTGTTTGCTATTAAATTGATCGATAACTCTTGTAGTGAAAAAACTCAATATTTTAATTGATCAAAGTAAGTACCTACCAATTTTTATTGTTCATTGTGGATGTAATGCACTATTTGTTGAGCGAACAAAGAAACTAAACCATTTTTGATGTTTCCAATAGATTACTATTATTTTGTACTACTTTTCTCACAATTTTTAGATTTTTATCACACATGGTTCCATTTTTAAAATTTTTAAATTTAATTTTTAATTTTTATGTCTGAAAAGTGACCCAAAGTTCAATGCAATGTTCTCGAGAAAACCGTAATACAAAGGTATTGAACTGCCTAATCGTTTTGTTTTATTTAGGTTATAAGAGGATAAATACACAAAATACAATGACCCCCTCAGTTCATGTTTAATAAAATAGGTTTACTGTGAATTTAGATTGAAATCGATACATCATACTCGATACCTTTTCAGTAACAGCAATAAAAAATTTGGGTCGCTGTTTACTTTTCAAGAAACCATAATTTAAGTATCAGAAATTAATTATTGTTCCTTGGAAAGCCTTTCTTTCAGCTTAATGTGTTTTTTGCCTCATTAATTCACTTAATTTTCCACATTCGAAAAATAAAATGCAAGGTCCTTCAACTCGGCGATTTCTGACTATTAAGTCACAGGACTTCTAGTAACCCCCGGACCCCCGGTCTATAAAACACTAACTATTATATTTTTTGTGGGAAGAAGACTCTCCCTTTTCTTAAAGTTGATAACAGCAACCTACTGGTAATTTAATCGCACAAGGTGATCGTAGCACAAAGTTAAAATAATGATAATAAACATCGCATGGCAAAGATTTGCGATCATCCTGATTGCCTGATGATTTTATAATCAATATTTATTATTCCCGGTGCAAAATTGTCAGTTACTCCCTAGGGTTTATCTTACAGGCAAAACTGGAGTAAAAATATATCCACTGACTGGTTAAAAGCGGAATTCGTTTCATAAATTTCACGCATGAGTTAATTTATTCGTGTGCATCCTATTAGAGATATTGTTTGTAACATGACAATAAATTTGCATAAAAGAACACTAAATTATGTGCACACTCTGCAAGAGACGAAATTGACACAAGTAAGCTGATTTTGACAACCGTAACATTAGGGATAGCTTGTTACCTAATTGAGATGTACATATTTTGTCACAAAATCGATAACACTAACAAGAGCAAACATCTTCAAACAGACCGAATTAATTTCTACTTAAATTATACTGTTCAAGGCTCATGGCTCAAGCAAGGTTGTTTATAATAAACTTGTCAACGGACATGATGTGTACAAAGCTCGTGCCCCAAAATTAGAGCACTGCACGTAAAGGAAATTTAATTTACTATATAGGCAGACATCAGCAGATAAATTCGCTAAGCTTCCAAGCTGGTGCAATAATATGTCCAAGTGTTTGTTTGCAATGCTCCGATAAGAAGTAATTTAGTAAATTATTTTTTATCTTCGCCGTAGAACTTCATACTCGTCGAAATGGTGCTCAAGTTAGCCCATATATCTTACTAGAAGCTTCCGGTGTCGTCTGAAGTTTTTCCAAAAAAAAGTTGATGTTTCCGATTTCACATTAAGATTTGGTGAAAATTTTCTTGGAATGCCCCAAAAATTGTTTCCGGCTTCTCCATCAATTAATTATAACCAAAAGAAAATAAAAGAGGTTTTGGCAACCAAGTCTGTATAATCCTTTATCGATATCGTAGCTTGGTACAATTAGTTCTCTATTGATTTTATATAATGCGATGAACAGATGGAATATTACTATTATGAATTAAATATAATGTTTTGAAAATATGAGTATATGCAGCAATTATTCACATGCAAGCCGATATGCTGATTTGGCCATACTAAAAGAATTTGAATTTGAAATTTATACTGACGAGAAACCATTTTAGCCTTTGATTGTGGAAACCCCAAGCGGGAGACAGCATAGAGCCAACGAGGTATGAATCACAAAAAGTGTCATAAACTTACATTTTGAAGTATCTCTTTTGAAGGAAGACGGTCAAAATCAAGTTCTTAGTATGAATTGCCAAATATTTTACAATTTAATATTAAAACAATAATAGTTATGTATTTATAATTTAATATTGATTAAATTACCCCGTACCAGCCTCCACTGTTTAGTACTAAGTCAAGTTTTTTTACATTTATAGATATTGTTGAAAAGTTAAATCAAAACTTTCCATTGTTGGAAATTTTGGATATTTAGAAAATAAAGTTTTGCAAGGTCACCTGAGTGCGTTAGCAAAAAACACTGCTGGCTAATATTTTTAACAATAAACTAAACCCCAATTAAGATACCACGAGATTATGCTTATTTGTTAACGTTATTGTATTGATAATAATAAATTAATTGTTATTAATGCAATATAGATTTCGACGATTGCTTGTGCGCTTGTGGCCGTTGCCAAAGAAACCTCGTGTGGAGGCAGCCTAATGCTGTATTGGAACTAGAACTGATTAACTTGATAACTTGATTTTATTAGGTACATTTAAATGTTACGATGAGATTAAAAATTGAAATTTTTTTAAAATAAATTTATAATTATTTTGTACATTAAACACGCGGCAATAAATTAACAATTAGTGCACCAGGAGGTATACACCCCGGGTATAATACATGCTATCGTGTTTAACACAAATTTGAACAAACAAATAAATTAATGCAAAATTATTCTGGAATATTTTTAATTATTATTTAATTTAACCAAATAAAAATTCACTTTATTGCCGGTTATGATGAGTTTCTAAAAAACTTTTTTCTGCGTAATAAATTGTAAGTATACTTACAACAATATTATTCATAATAAAATAATTTTTTTTTACAAGATAAATCGAAACTAAATTCAACACAACTATTTATACCATTCTGCAATTCCCCTTACTTTCTTTACGCTGGAAAATGAAAATCTGAAGCTTTTGCAATGAATATTACAGTCACGAGTACCTACATTCTTTGAAAATAGAATAGAAATAGATAAAAAGTTAAATTTTTTGTTTGAAACTCAAAAGCTCAAAAATACATCTTTTTTGAACACAATCACAAAGCTAGGTTTTTCAAACCGGGGGCTCTGGGGGTATGGAATACCTCCCAGCACATTAGTGATTGTGTTTAAAAAAAGAAAATGTGCTATTGAATTTCAAATCATAAATCTTAGATTTTTAGAAATTAGATTTCCGGTTTGAATCTTATAAGCTCAATAACACTCTTTTGCGCACATTCTCTGGTGTACTGGAGGGTATTCCATACCCCCCAGACCCCCCGGTTTAAAAACCTTAGCTTTGTGTGCGTATTGTGTTTATATTGTGTACGGTTTTAAAATTTCATTGGGAATTTTAATTTTTAATTTGGAAATATTCAGCGACGCAATTTGATTATGGTAAAATAACGGAAAACATAGGAAAACTAATGGTCATCGTTTACTGTGAATGTTTTTACTAAAAATAATATATCTACGCATACTAGTTTTACCATTTTTTTAAGTCTTTTTTTATTCGAATTTTTAAATGATTTTCAAAATTTTTTGGTTTATATTTTTTGTAATTTACCTTCTCTCAGCTGCCACAACGTCAATTTTTTAAATTAGTTGCTATAGAAAGTGCTATTCTCTTCTATTTTATAAATTTATTTTTTGTGCTGTAAGATCATTTGAAGAAAATACTGAAAAATGTTGCCCAAATTTCCTGAACTGAATTACTGAATTATGAAAAAAATAATTAAAAAACTTGAAAAAATGATTAATATTAAATTATTGCAAAAATAATGTAATTCGTATCGCATTTGACAAAATTACAAAATTTGGACTTCTTGTAGAAATTCACAGCAATGTAAGATGGTTGGCATTTTGGTGTTTTTTTCATTTTTCCAGAATTTTTTGAATTTCCTTTCTCTTAACTGCTAAATTTTAGATTTCTAGATTTTTTAAGCAGAATTCTCAAAAAATAATGCAAAAATACATTTTCTTTTTTGAACACAATCACAAAACTAGGTTTGTCAAACCGGGGGATCTGGGTCAATCAGTAATTGTGTTCAAAACAAGAAAATGTGTTATTCAATTTCAAATCAGAAATCTTAGATTTTTAGAAATTAGATTTCCGGTTTGAAACTTATAAGTTTCAACTCTCTGGTGTACTGGAGGGTATTCCATACCCCCCAGACCCCCCGGTTTGAAAAAAATATTGTGTACGGTTATTAAAATTTTATTGGGAATTGTTATTTAAATTCGGAAATATTCAGTGATGCACAGTGCAGGATTTACGCTTAAGCCGGTGAGGCCCGGATCTAGGGCGGCAAAATTCTAGAGGCCTTTAGAGGCAACAAAATTTTCGAAGTTATGAAATTTAAAGAAAAATTAAAATTAAAAATTTGCTTCGGCTTAGCTTTGCTGTAAATGTATGAATAAATGTCGGTAGAGTATTTGAAAAAATAATTGTTAAAAAGCTAGCTCCCCAATTTATGGAGCTAGTACTGGCTAGCATCCAAATATTAAAGCTAGCACTTTTACGATTTTTTCACAAATCTACATTGAAATTGGGGGTGGGGCTAATATTTTGGCTCCAAAAGCTAGCTCCCTAATCTATGTATATATACAGTGACTTATAAATCATAATGAAATCCGGAGGCTTCTTGTTAACAATGCTAATTGCCAGTTTTGAAGTTCTTTTTGGCATATAAAAATCGATTTTACAGCAAAACTTTTTAGAGGTTTTTTATTGAAAATTTCATTACCTTCTATTTTGTTTGTATACAATTTTTTATTTTGTCGCGTCGTTTCTGATCTACAGTTACTTAAAGAAGACTAGGTAAAATACGAAAAATATTATCATCTATATCTCGGAAACGGTGCGACCAAATAGAAAAATTTATATAAACAAAAATGTAGAGAATAAAATTTACAAAAAAAAATACCTATTAATTTTTTTATTTTGTAGCACCATTTTCGAGATACACATGACAATATTTTTTGTATTTTACCGAGTCTTGTTTAAACCGCTATCAGTCAGAAACGGCGCCACAAAATAAAAAAATGCATATAAACAAAATTGAAGGCAATAAAATTTTCAACAAGAAATGTCTAAAAAGTTTTTCTGTAAAGTGGATTTTTATCTGCCAAAAAACGGCTTTAAAACCGGCAATTTTGCAATGTTAACATAGGAGCGTCCGGATTTCATTATGAATCATTGCAGCCTAGCACCCAAATATTAGAGCTAGCACCATTACAGGTTTTTCAGTTAGTTGATGTTTTCTTGAAAGCAAGAAAAACAAAATTGATGTGATTAGTCATAAAAAATTTATTCGTTGTTCCGTTTTAAGAAATTTATAATATTTTTAATATTCGTATTATATAAATGTTTTATTTATAATAAATATAAGCAAACGGGGCGCCTTATCGGACAGGGCCTAGTGCGCAGGGAACCCTAAATCCGACACTGGTGATGCAATTTCCATGACTGCTACTGTATATTGGAAGCATTGCCTACTTATAAAAAATTATTAACTAATAGGTTCGAAAAAGCTTTGCCTGAAAATATTTACTGTTATGATATTGATAATAACAATCTCTATGAACAACAAAGCAAAATTAATAATAATGTTTAGAAATTATTTGTATATCGCGAGTACAGCTGTTAAAAATTGCTATAGACTTAATGAGAAGACAACAACAATAATAATTATAAAAGCTGTTTTATTGCCAGTAAACGATTTATTATAATTAAAGAAGTTTTTTTCCTAATTGAAATTGAATTACCCAACAGCCTTATATCTTTAAGAGATTTGTATTGTAAGCCTGTGACATAATTTTGACTTTATCACAAATTCTGTTATATCAGCTTTAGCAGTAAATCAACTGTCTCAGAGAAGTGGCTTGGTAAATAGATTAATAGAACTTGACAGGAGAAAGTTACATTTAAAGCTTTTAATTTTTTTAATTTAATTTTAAAACTTAAACCTCATCTAAATAGTGGATAATTATTAATTACATTCTCACCAATCCATTTATAACAACTTCATTGTATTCTTTTTCGATAACAGTCTTATTGTGAAGTTAACAAACTAATTGTATTTCTCTTCTTCTCGTTCAGCGTTTTTTATGGAGAGTCAGCTGCTGTTCCATCGTTTTTTGTTCGGGAAGTTTTCCCAAAACTTAAAGGATTTGCTGATACCAATAATAAAAACACTGCTTGATATTTTGAACAACCTTCATTTGAAGGAAGCTCATACTTACATGTAAGTTCTACTTCATCATTTCAACTGCTTTACAGGAAATTTCTATTTGTTCATTAGAGTGAACATAGAAAATTTTTATATTTTCGTTCTTCGTTATTCTCTATCTACTCTTTCAGTTATTTCAATAAAAGCAAAATGCTGCCTCTTCGAAAGCATTAAAATCTGTGAGAAATACACCATATTTTTTAAATCCCACCGCAGGAGTTTGTATTAATACAAATATCATTTATTCTCTAGACTAAAAAAATTACAAAAAATGTCGCAATCAAATCTAATAAAAAATATAGTTATATATTTTAAAGGTTAACATATCGAGCGGCTTAAATTTACCCTTTTAAAATGGAATCACCAAAACCGCTCCTTGAATATTACATTACAGACAAATATTATTTAAAAATTCATCTACCGAATAAAATAAATTTATCTCCAAAACGAATTTCTAGCTGTGCGTAAAATTTTTCACTCTGTGAAAGTTATTAAAAGTTTTACCTCCCAAGTGTCTATATATCTTACTGTTTTGTTCATCTGGAATTTTACATCATACTTTACTTTCTTAAAATAAAATAATATTAAAGAGAAATAAAATCAAATACTCAAATACAATACGGCCGATTTTCATTGCTTTTACAACTCGACTTATTTTTTTATATTCAATTAAGTTACATTTTCGAGTATTCGTAGAAGCTGACTTAAAGTTATTCCCGTGGAAAACAAAATTGCAAACAAAACCTTCGATTTTCACCCTTAGATTGAATCCAGTTGAAATATTCCAGTTTTGCGTCTCAGTTTGTTGTCCATAATTGCGCTTTTTGTATTGCAGAAAAGATCTATGTAAATGTAACTGGAATAGCAAACAATGGATTAAAAACATAATGGGGTAAAACCGGAAATATTCCATGCTTTCCTAACCAACACCTAAATTCTATTAATTTTAATTCCGTTTTGCTAATGTATAATACATTATGTCCTGAATGCGACTCGGTTGAATAAATAAAAATTTAAGATTTGTTTGTCAAAACCACTTATAAGTTGTTATGCAGTAAAATATAAGTTCCGCCTTTTTATAAATTTAACCAATCACCAGCAAGGATAAATAAATGTTAGTTCACTTTTTTCTTAGGTAAACTTAACTGAAAACAACTATTGGAAATCATAATATAACATCCAGCTACGATAATATATTCTGTATAAAAGCTTTTTACATAAATTATCTCTTATATTTTTTAACTGTAATGGTTTAGAAGGTAAAAGTTTTCGATAATTAATTTACGGATGAACAATACCAACATAATATCCCTTACGGTTAGATAATATTGTGTGTACTTTCATGGCTCGAAACGAATTTATCCGCTCTACTAAAACTTTTCTGCTGTTTTTGCGAATCAATATTCCACAAGATGTCGTTTTTATTAATATAGTATTAGATACTTTGATATTAAAGCGCAGCCGAGAATATTTATGGTGAAAATTACGTAGTTTGAAAACATTTTTAGGTCAAACCCACTGAGGCTTTATTAACAGAAAAATGAATAAATACATAAGAGAATTAAATAAAAGCAAACAAGGATGTGTATATTTTTGTTAAATAAAATAAATATTTATTTAGAGAAAAACCAACCGTTTTCCAGCTTTGTAAATAACAAAGTTTTATTTAACAATTTTTTTAAAATTCGGGGCCACTGGGAATTTAATAAACTGCTTTTTGAGATTATTTGATCAATATCTACTTTTTTGTTTATGAAATTGCCTTTTAAAGTACCAACAGAAAAAAATGTAATAGGATTTCCAAGTTAATTTTTTGTATATTTCATAAGTAGTGTGATCAATCATGTTTTATGTAATTATTTGTAAGGAAGAAAAAATCAAGAATTTGAAACCTAATAAGAAAATTAATTACAATTTTACTTATGTATGTATATTATGATTGATATCAGCTAGTACTTTAAAAATTAACATTTGGTCATTGTAGAACATAATCTCTAATCAAATGGCGGATAATAATATTGAGGAATAATAAAAAAATTTTTTTTGTTATTTTTTTTACCACTAACTTATGTGTTACTTTGGAAATTTTTGGTATAAAATTCCAAAATTATAATATTATGCATATAAATTTCTACAAAAATGTATTCATAAAAGAACTTGGCAAGTGCAAATTTGTATTTTATTGATCGATAACTTGCGAATACATTTTTATTATAACAAGTTTCGGAAGTCATTTTCAGATAAAAATTGTTATTTTACTAGAACGTCGACTACAATAATTTTAATGCAATTGTCAATCGATTTCTATTAAACATCATGGAAAATTTTAGCATTTATCGTCATTTATCCTTCAGAGAAATTTGATCCAAATCACCTTGCATGTTTAATCAAATTTGTGATAGCTCAACAATAAGAAACGTTAATAATATATCAAATATACAGAACTTTATTTTTATTCAACCTATAGTATTTTTCCATTCCGTATATCGTAAGATAAAAATTTAATCGAATATACCTACTAAAATATTTATGGCATATTGAATACAACATATTAATCGGGTATTGTATGAAAACCGATCTGTAATTATTTAGACTCTCATTTAACTTTTTTTATACAATTTTTTCTTTACAGTACTAATAAACTCAAGCATGGAATATACATTCAAGTTTTACTATCGTGAGTTATACGAAAATTCGCTCCAGGAAATAAATAAATATATAAAAACTATACAGACCTACCCTGAAAAATCTAAAGATCCGGTAAATTTAAGCTAAAAATATTTATTGAAAAGTTTGAAGCCGTTCTTATCTTATAGCAAAATATCGTTTACGTTTACTCTTTTAAAATAACTTCCAGAGTCAGTCAAAATAAACAGTTCGACTTATTTACGCTACAAGTGCTACAAGTGTTATTTTATTTTTCCTGCAAAAAATTATGATGTTTTACAACAACGTTTGTAATTCTTAAGGCGGTAGTCGGTTATTTGGATAAATTTGGTGAATGATTCATTTTCGGTATGATAATTTACTGATTCATTCAAAATCTATTTTACATTAACAGAATAAAATCATGACCGTGAATTTCATTTAATGAACATCTAATAATTACATTTAATTGATTAGTACAATCAGTATAATACATTTTGTTAAATGGTGTTAATAATTACAAGCTGCTATTATATTATTCTAATTAACATTAACACGCTGCCGCGCACACCGACAATATGTTATAATGCCTAGCATATGCTAAGTAATCCTATAAAAAGTCAATCAATTTTATTGATTTGGTTCTTCCAAAACTAAAACCCAAATTGCTGCAAATACGGATGACAGCTCAAAATATCGATATTATCAAACATAATTTTTTGGAAGACTATAACACGAAATGCAATTCAAATACTTTTGACTTACCACAAAACTTCACCAAACAAAGTCTTTTGTTTTTCAAAATTGCAATTAAATTTAAAATACGTCTAGTCACGCCATCTACTCGGATAACTTCTAGCCTATAATGATAAATGACAACCTTAAACATATCCAAACATTGCTTTAAAGTGCTTTGAAGTTAGTAATCAATTGTGAGCAAATGCGGCACCCACCGCGTGGATAACTTTTTTATACATATTATGTAAATAATGTTTGTATAAAATATTGCTCATACGTTCTCTTGAGATAACAACAGTATGTTTTTAATCATTTTTTCCATAGTCATTTGGACGACCTAGACGTTTGTTGTCAAGAACACTGGTTCGACCACGTTTAAATTCATTAAACCAATTGGAATAATAATGTTTTATCCTCAATTTCAATATCAATTTATTTCTTTTGATTTTGGTGTATTTACATTATTTTTAAACATGAAATTTGGGCACCACATAAATATGTGTTACTAATTTAAACAATTGTGCAGAACAATCACACAATTGCGTACTTTTTTTGCACAATTGTGTGGATTCGTAACACATATTTCTCTCTGTGCGATGATAATTTTATAATACGGGAATTTTTGATGGGATTCACCGGGAATGTTTCTCTGGAACGAGTTTGTCGAAAAATTTACTGTTTGAAGAAATTTTATATCACACACTTATTTTTCGTGAGGATTATCGTAACCTGATGAAGATGTAAAAAGTTTTATTTTCTGGAAAGCAGTTTCTGTAGTTAATATTTTGTGTCGTTTGAATTTGATGTGAGATTTTGGCAATGGAAAATTTGTTGAACGAATATAAAAGTTTGAATTTACAATGGCTTATTGTGTGCAAATATAAAAAATATAAAAATACTATTTGTGACGTCACCTATACTATACCATCAAGTTAGGGTGACCACTATATATTATAATATAATAATATGAGATTACAGTAGCCGAAGATTACTACTTTTACCTTTTGTGACTCTCCTTTGTGTATTAGTTCATTAGTCATACTTTTTATGTTATTTTTAAAAACATAATCAGTATGGAAATATTTGCTCCAAGATTTGAGACTAAAAAATAGCTTTTACATATTGGGAGTTTTACAGTAGCGGTCATGAAATTTCATAGAGAATTATTAACCGAATTAAAAAAAGAGATTTCTATATTATATTTTTATGCCCATATTCACAAACACCAGTAAAACTTTTAACGGGCCGTTAAATTTGACAAACCAATGGAAATTATCTCTTTGTACAAGCAAGCTAATAGAAATCATTCATTAAATTTAACGGCTCGTTAAAAGTTTCGTGAATACGGGCATTAATAATAGAAAATAGAATAGAAATAGATAATCAAAAAGTTAAATTTTTGAAAATAAAAATACATTTTCTTTTTTGAACACAATCACAAAGCTAGGTATTTTCAAACTGGTGGGGGGGGGGGGTCTGGGGCATATTAGTGATTGTGTTCAAATAAGAAAATGTATTATTGAATATCAAATCACAAATCTTAGATTTTTAGAAATTAGCTTTCCGGTTTGAAACTTACAATTTCAATTTTTGCGCATAATCTCTGGTGTATTGGTGTACATTTCGAATTTTGGATCCAAAATAGTCTAAATTGTTTGTACCTCGTTTGACCTGTTTGTGCCTTCTTTATTTTCGTTTGTACCCATTTTGTTTTTCAGATATTTTAAAATATCTAAAATAGGCATTTTGCCAGTCTCTCATTTAGATCCAAAATAGTCTAAAGCGTTTGTACCGGTTTGTACCTTCCGTATTTTTGTTTGTGCCCATTTTGTTTTTCCGATATTTTGAAATATCTAAAATGAGCATTTCGCCACCTTCCCCCCATTTCGAACTTTGGATTCAAAATGGTTTTAATCGTTTGTACCTCATTTGTACCTCGTTTGTACCTGTTTGTACTTTCTATAGTTTCGTTCAATTTTGTTTTTAAAATATTTCAATATTTCTAATAATAATATCGAAATTCGTTCGCTATACACTCCTAGACCCTTCGACCGATTTTAACCAAATTTGGAACACATACTTTGTAGGAGTTGGAAAATGTTTTAGTGCAAGAAAATGTTAAAAAAGTTGAAAAGAAAGTGGGATCTCACCAAATTAATTGACGCGCATAAACGGATTAACGAGATTTCCGTAATCCCCCCTCCCCCAACAAAAGGTATTTTGAGCTTCACAAATAAATCAGTAACGGAAAGTAAGACTGGAAAACATTGGAGTATTCAGACTAAAGCAAAGTATTATATTTTTAATGAGGCCCCGGGCGAAGCCGGGTATCTAGCTAGTATATTATATTCCTGGCTAATTATGACATTTAGAGAAAAAGAAATTATTCCAAAATCTTAGATAAGATTTGAAAAGGTTTTTAGATTCTAAGTTGGGATTCTATGCTAAAATAAATAATAATTTAAATTTGAATAAATAAATATTCAGGCCTATTATGTATCACAATAAACGTTATTATAACAGTGACAGCTACGAAATAAAAAATTGATAAACCGCGTTTTGATCCGAAAATAGAAATATTACTTTCTCTTTCTGACACATTCATGTTAGCTATAATAATGTTTCTCGCTTTACGCTATTTTGAAACTTTATAATAACATAAAGGTTGACCGTTATTTTTAAAGGTTGTGATATATAATAGACCTTATTACCTCTAAAAATAACAAAACTATGCGAGTAGCATGCAAATATTTTATTTTTGTAATAATTATTGATAATTTCGGAATAATCTCTTTTAGCCTAGAAAGTGCAAAGAAATGTGACAATCGGGGAACCCATAAAAATATATTGAAGTGAAATTTTCTATGTCCGAATATTATAAAATCTAAATCCAAAATTTACAAATAAATCCAAAATTAAAATGTTCAAATTATTTAAATGTAGGTAATGTTTGTAAAATACGCTTCACGTCGCCTTCCATTTATTACCTTTTATTTATATTTGCGAAATTAATGCAATTTTAAAGTTTTAACATCTAAACTAACTTTTTTGTTCTCAATCAATTAAAATCCATTCATCAAAAATCTCAAAATTGTATTCAAGATCAATGAAAATATTACTCACGTTTTAATATCAAAATTTATTCAAACAATTATCAAATAATCTCAAATAAGAGACGCAAAATTAAACAAAATCAGCGGAGACTTCCGCAAAACGCATCCGTTCACCTTGACAGACCCGGCAAAAATCGAAAAAACTATCTCATTTTTACAAAATTATTTCCAACTCAAATGTTGGCGCGTACATAGACAATTAAAAAATATTTACTATTATAATAAATTATTTACAAAATCAAAACTCAATTCCTAAAAATAAAAAAAAAGATAGTCAGATTGTTTTTGCTGTGGATGTTAAGTAATCTCTTATTTCGTATTTCTCCCATTTGTTTTTTTGGCTTCTCTACAAAACGCTACATAATGACCTATTGCAGATATTTGTTTTCATATCGGGGGTATAAAACTAATTAAATCTTGCAAATGAAATGTTTTGAAATATTTAGTAATTTAAAAAAAGGGAATTAATAGTAAAAAAAATTGTAAGTTTAGTAAAAGTAAAGATAAACAGGTACAAACGAGGTACATACGATTAAAACTATTTTGGATCCAAAATTGGAAATAGGGGGGGGGGGGGTGGAGGGCTGGCGTAATACCCATTTTAAATATTTCTAAATATCTGAAAAACAAAGTGGGTACAAACGAAATTAAGGAAGGTACAAGCGATTTAGACTATTTTGGATCAAAAATTCGAAATTGGGGGGGGGGGGCTGTCGAAATGCACTTTTTGTAATACAAAATTTAAAAGCTAACCGGCTAAGCAAACAGCAGTGAAAACCGGACAATGATAATGTCAATAAAACAATTTCTGAAAGCTTATTATGATTAACGAAACTGTACAAGTCCAAGTATGTCTTCTCATCTTTAAAAAGCCTTGCATAATATGAAGTAACCAAGCTGTGAAGTATGTAGATTATTTTATTATCTAAATTATATTATGTACAAAATACTAGTACCTTACAGACAACAAAGTAATGGCATTCTTTCAAGTCGTTCGCAGATTTTTATTGTAAACTCTCAAAAGTAGAGTTGTAGAAATAAATAAAAAATTACTGAATAAATGAATAGACTTTTACCATTATATGCTAAAGTGTCAAATGTCAATCTGATATAGTCTACTTCTAATAATGTATAATAATAATAATAATTTATTGGGCCATAAAAATCTACAAATTATAGGACAATAATTAGGCAATTATAGGCTATAATTCACGTCTGATTGTTTGAATGTAAACAAACTGACTGAAAAACTGTTTGATCCTGTAAACTTTTAAAATTTTTAAATGCATTGATTTACTGCCGGCCACGAGCGGCACTAAAATGCTATCTTTATTGTTTTGCTTTAAAACGATTTTTGTTGTTAAAAATAAATCTTTAAAGAAGAAATTAGCGTGTTTTTCAATTTTCAGTAACGTTAAAGCAATTTTAATCTCGAATATAGCTTGTGGCACTAACAGTATTTTATAGTTTTTATTCCGTAGTGCCCATCTTCGGTGCAGATAAAACACTTTAAAAAGTAGTTGACAAAGTATAGCATAAAAAGCTACTTCACTAAACTAATCTCCTACCTCGAAGCGGCTTACAATTAATCATTCTGTAATGTGTAGTTTGTATGCAAATATTTTTAAATTACTTGTAACTACCTTTAAAACACCGCTCAGTCTGATCAGTAGAAGAACAATATAAATTGCTGCTCAAAAACAGAGCTTTACAATAATTACAAACAATGAGAATTATTTAAAACTTTTTTTTTGCTTCGAGCGAAAATTCAGTTTCATGAATTTTTCATAATTAAAAAAATATTTCAGTTGCTTTGTACTTAATCCTAGTATTTATATACAAAATTGTTCAAAGAAAATTCCTTTTTTTACGTTTTTAATTTTTCTATATCCTTTTTGTTTTCAAGTTGATAAATTTATCGAGAAAATTTAAGCTTCCCAATGAACCTCTTTCATGTTATACCTCAAATTTAAATTCTCAGGAGAGTAGAATAATGTAATATCCGTTTTGTCAAGAAAAGTGGAAAATAAAAATTTTATATTACTGTATACCAGGGGTTCTAAACCCCAGTAATACAAACTGTTTGAACCCAAAACTGCGGTATGGCCGTCCAACGTTCTAACCGTCAGCCTACTATTATATTTATAGTGATGAACATAATTTTGTAATAAAAATACTTAAGTACAAATGAATAATAAAAGAACAATTTAAGAAACATTAGGAGTCGAATAATAAATTTAGTGTGTGTCTGTCGGGTATATTTGAATATCCTGACGCCCTAACTACCGATCAAGCTCCTACCCTGACGCACAGCCGCCTACTTCTGCAGTACGTGCGTGCCCCTCCAGTTACGTAGTATAATATAGTTCAATGTGTAATAGGCACAACCTTGCTCTTCCGTGACGTAGTCTACAAAACTTTATTTACAAACCATTCATGATTACTTATTATCACGATTAAATAGCAAATTATGAAAACATATTTAAAATATTTCACAGTGTGAATAAATCCACAAGACCAAACTAATGCGGTTTAGTCAGATTGAGCAATATAAATGCGGGTTTTGCACTTAGATGGGTGACCGATTTGAGAACATCACATAACTTTGAGATTTTATTCCAGTTTTTTGTTTGGCATAAATTTGTAGTCAACCTAAAATTTAATTTTTTTAAATCAAAATTTTTTTGTTTACAAATTTAGACAATGTTGGCAATGTAATTTGCCAAGTTGTTTTTAGATAATAGTGTTATGATCTTCGCGTAACACACGTTATGTAAATTAAGTAAATATTAAAAATACAAATATTCACATTTAACTTGTAAAAGCATGTGACTACCAATTTTACGTCCGACCTAGAAACAAGAGATACTGTTTATTTTCAAAATTACTATTTGATTTACCACGAAGGGAAACCGAAATAACTTGTGCTACACCAATAACATCGAATATGATAAATTGAATTATTATAGTCCACTATAATATTTTATTATAGGATAATAACAAATATGAACATTCTAGTCAGAAGGACAACACTTAAAATGTGTGATAAAATTATAAAGTAGATCGGTTTGATTGGCCGTGATGTCGTAAAAATAAAATTATAATGTAAAATATGGCAAGCGGTTTTTTTATTACATTTCAAACTACCTACCTCGTTTTCGCAATCATTGTGCAATTAATTGTTTTTTATTGTTTCAGGTGCCTTCCTAATACCGTTCTTCTTTATGTTGATTCTTGAAGGAATTCCACTATTTTTAATCGAATTAGGAATAGGCCAAAAAATGAGACTGGGCTCCTTAGGAGTATGGAATACAATTCACCCATGGCTGGGAGGAATTGGAATCTCGTCGTGTATAGTAGCATTTTTCGTCGCTCTTTACTACAATGTCATCATCACATGGTGCTTCTTTTATTTATTTAACAGTTTTCAAGTGAGCAAATCTTTTATCAAAATTACTTTTTTGAATAACTCAAATATTATTTAGAGTCCACTGCCATACTCAACATGTCCCATTGAAAATGGAACCGCCGTATCGGAATGCGCTTTATCATCAGAAACAGAATATTTTTGGTACCGGACGACGCTGGACGCAGCCCCTTCCATCACAGAACCTGGCTTTCCAAAATGGTGGATATTTTTATGTTTACTGTTGGCTTGGATAACTGTATTTTTTATTGTAATGAAAGGAATACAAAGTTCGGGAAAAGTAAACATTTACTTAATAGGAAAAATCGTATATTAACTTCTAAAAAATTATTTTTAGGTTGTATATTTCACTTCACTTTTCCCATACATAGTATTAACTATTTTTTTTGTAAAGGGTTTGACTTTAGAAGGATCTGGAGCTGGACTTGGACATATGTTTTATCCAAAGGTATGCATTAGGATATGCTAAGTAAGTATTTCGGTAGATATAAATATTTAATAAATTACCATCTTTTTAGTTGGAGAAATTACTGGATCCTAGAGTTTGGCTGGACGCGGCCACTCAAGTATTTTATTCGTTTGGATTAGCATTTGGTTCGCTAATTGCGTTTGGATCGTATAATCCTCCCAAAAACAACTGCGTAAGAGATGTACTTTTAGTTTCTGTTTGTAACGCATTTACTGCTATCTATGCAAGTGCAGTAATTTTTTCTATTCTTGGCTTTAAAGCTGTAACCAATGTTGCAAAATGTGTTAAAAGGTACGCAATGTTGAAATTCTATTGCGAAATATAATCAATGATTTTTGCAGTAATAAAAATCTAATGGCTTTAGCTGGATTAATAACATCAAGCAATATTACCAATGAAATTTATGAAGATAGATTAGCCAATATCACCCAGACGGAATTGGAAAGTTTGAAGTTGGATAATTGTTCGCTGTCGCGACATCTGGACAACGTCAGTTTTTTTTTTTTATAAAATAATATTGGAATAATTTTGAAATTTTACAGGCTGCAGAAGGGACCGGCCTAGCTTTCGTTGTATTTACTCAAGCAATTGTAGAACTTCCTTTTGCACCTTTTTGGGCTATCATTTTCTTTTTGATGTTATTATCTCTTGGATTGGGATCCCAAATTGGAATTTTGGAAGGAGTACTGTGTACCTTATTCGACATCGAAATATTTAAACGGATTAGGAAACCATACATTACCGGTAAGATCCATTTGGAAACATCTTATTTTCATTGCTTATGTGTTTATTTTTAGGATGTGTCTGTTTCATTTGCTTATGTGTTGGTATGATTTTCACAACCGGAGCCGGCGAGTATTGGGTCAAAATGTTTGATTCCTTCGCTGGTACCATCGGTTTGGTTGTTGTTGCCCTCGCCGAGATGATCTCGGTGTCGTACGTTTATGGCGTTGATAAATTTTGTAAAGATATATACGATATGACTGGATATAAACCAGGATTATTTTGGAAGATCAGCTGGAAGTATATGGCTCCTTTGATTATGAGCATTATATTGGTATCGTCAATCGTGTTCATGTTTATCGAGCATCCCCAATACAAAGCCTGGAATGCCGCAACGGTAACCGATTATATGCCAGTTAATTTGTAACAATTCCAATTTTAACTTTTCTTTAGGGAAGAACGGTGGCCACTGATTTTCCAAGTTGGGTATTTGTAATTGCCGCTATAATGATTTGTGCAGGAGTTTTGCCTATGCCGATCGTTTTCCTGCTGCGTAGGTATCAATGTTTGAAGATCGACATCAACATACACGAAGGATCCATCAGGCGTATCGACACCACAGTTTCTACAAAAGAAATGATGACTGACGTCGATGTACGTATTATTTTGCTTTACTCTGTACTTATATAACTAATTGGGTTGCTTGTTAGTTCGCAAAGAATTTACGATTTTGCTTTTTTAATTAGAATTTTGCAGGTAAATTCAGGATTATTTTATTTTGCCAAATTTATCTGCAAATAAACGTTTGCAGGAGCACACAGTTTTTTAAACAAACCGCCACGCCAACAATCCAGTTTGCTTTTACTGATCCTTTCAGTTGATCATTTACTAAACAAATAATTATTTGATTTTACCTAAACTTGTGTGTGTTTTGTGCTAACCCACTAACCATGTGTTATTTATTTAATTAACCAGGAACAAATGACAAGCCCAGATGGCCCCGATCTTACAGCTACAAACACACAAAAAAATAAATTCACAATTGGGGATTTTGAAGTTTAATGTTGTAAGTAAGAAGTTACTTTTGCAAAAATTAGACCTCAGCAACATGCACGATAGCTGCAAAATTTCTTAGTCTAATTTTGATTTATTTGAAACTTCTTTATATTTTTATTGCTACTACCAATTTTAAAAAATTTCTGTTTGGAATAATTTCCGAATATTGCAGAAGCACTTGAAGCATGATAATACATAGAGATTACCAAATTTTGTTTATATTTCCATGCATGACAAGAAGCTTATCGAGTTATCTATTTCACACTTGTGTATGTTTGTTCAACTATTTGGTGTATTACTTTCACAAGGATGTTAATCGTCCATGCATTTTAAATTATTTAAAATTGATACGGTGTTGAATCATAGATAACCCTCTACTATTGGAATGTTGATCAGTTTATCCAGCTCTTTCTAATCCTTTTCTGAATTGGGTTATCGAATGCCTGAAATGCAAACAATTCTAAATTAACACTTGGTTGTTGACAAGTCAATTAGTCAGATCGGAATGTGCAAAACAAAAATGTAGGAAAGGAATAAAATATTTATTAGATGTCGTTAAACTGACTTGACGTTTTTGTTACCGATTATATTACATATTGTGGCTTATTCCGTATCCCAAAAGTGTAATTTGCAAATACCGTGTTAACCCATAAAGTTTCATTAGGTATCTTTTCATCTTGAAAATCAATAGGCAATATCAGACTAAACGTAATTTTACGAACCGATGGAATGGTGCCAATAACACTTTGGATACGGAATATGCCAGAATATTTATTACAATCAATTGAAATTTGTAAATTTGTACTTCTTTGCAGTTATTTTGTTACACATAATAAATAATTTATAGATAGCTGACTTTGCTCATTTAAAATCTCAGTGCCGAAAGCCTGGCGAAAATATTCCTACACTCGTAAAAAATTGAAATTGATTCCTATGGCTAAGCTTTATGAAATACGATTGTTTAGCTTCGTTGATCTGCAAGTTCGCAAAGCGGCTTGCAAGACGGTAACTAGGCAGTCTGTTGAATTCTAGTCCTAGAAATCATCTTTGAAAGACCTCTTTAGTAGGCGAAATGCACTGTATTTATTAACCGGTAAATGTTGGGGTTTTAAGTATCACAGCGATCACTGAATCTTTTTGTCATAGATACGTGTAATTCGAATGACTGCAAGTGGAGTACTTTAAACGTTACAATTTATAAAGAGTTTTATCTCCGTTACAAAAGGGGGTTTTAAACGAAACGGAAACTTGTCGAGAACTTTTGGCGTGAACTCAACGGGTGCTTTGAGGAAACTGAAGTGGTGTGATAAAGATTGACATGCGTACGATACAATACAACCTCGCGAATAATACGCAACTTTAGGCTCTAGTTAAATAATATACTATTGACAAAGAAAATTATCGAATTATCGACAAATTCAAAAATAAAAACATCCAAAATATATTGCTTCAAATATTTAGTTCGTGGAAAAAAATGTATGTATATTCACTACGGCAGAGAATTGTATTTTGCTCTCGACATTGAGGTACTATAAATATTTTTATTTGAAAATGAGAAAAATTGATTTTAGCTTACTTTTATTACCATACGGAAAGGCATTCTTTCGACACTCGTTTAGGATATTGCATTATCATTCAAAACATAGAACAAATCTACTTAAATTTTTTTATTATGAGGTCGTTTCTTAAACTTTCAAGTTTCAAGTTTTTGATTTTCTCATTTTTGGAAATGTAATAAATGCGATTAACAATAAATTTTAAGAAATTAAATTTTTTTAATTAAATTTTGGCAAATTACAAATATTAGACAGGTTTTAAAATCAGATTACCTTGGTACTTTGTCGTTGCCTGCCGAGGGAGGTCGGCGAGAATCAAGTTTTTGCTCCACTCGGACTCGAACGATGCGACGGACAACAGTCCAAACACTTCCACACTAATATCTAGAAAAATTACAAATATATACATAACATTATGAGAATCATTAAAAATTTAAAGTAAAAAGAGACTAAAAACAGAATTCCATTATTTAATTGGCCGTTTACATAAAGTTAGCTCCGCCCATATCAGTGTCTTTTTTTCAATTTGCACGTCATTATTGCAGCTGTTAGGGTCTAAATTCCTATATTAAAATTAGATATTTTATTGTTTTTAATAAAACTATTGGCTTTTGATAACAGATTTCAGAAAATAGCAAAGTGAATTGATCTTTGGATCCACGCTGTTTATAGAAACATCCCTGAAGGCCGCGCGTTCAAACTCCAAAATTACACATCAAAAAGACGAAATTTCTAAGTTTACGCATTTTTAAAACATCTCTAAAGCTGACCAAATTCAAAAATCACGGATCTAGAATGGCAGTAATCTTTTCTTTTTTCTTAAATTCTTAAAAAAGTTACGATTTGACCTTTCACTAAAAAACATTGCCGCATCTATTTAGGTCGAGGACGCGTACCAGAATGGATAAAATGCCAATTTAAATGAGAAATTAATGGAAAAATTGAAGTTTACCCATCATTTAATCGCTTGGTTTAAAAACCTGTGGGGCTACTATTTTTTGTTATTTCGGTCTTATGCAGAGTACCACTCTCTGTACCGAGTACAGAGAAGACTCTCACTCTTTTCATCCGTAGGATGGAGACAACAATCTGAGTGATGGTTTATTGCTGAGATACTGGTAGCCCAGCAGAAACATCCACTCGACAGAAAGAATAGTCTTGACCGGGATTTGAACCTTACGAAGGCATCCTAAGGCCACAAAGTAAAAATATACATTTTAAGTGTCAATTGCAACTTACAACTGTCAATTTTCGAAGTCGCAATTGTTCATTATTTTCAGAATTTCTATTAAAACGATTGGTTTCCCAAAAATATTTATTTGACCAAAGTTGTAGCTCGTTAAATTTCCTATCCGGTTTGGGTCATCAGTTTCTTTCTAAAACGTTTCGTTTAAGAGATACGGGGTTTGCAAAAAAAGTAAAAGAAATTAAACCTGAATTTTTTTAACGTTTTTTCTTTTAATATCATTTATAACTCGAAATCCGTTGATTCTAGACGATAAGGAGTTATAACTTAATTTGTAGATAAGCAAATGATCTTTAAAAAAGTTTTAATCTATTAGCTTAATGAGTCAATAATATCGGAGTTATGGCCGTTTGAAATGAGAAATTCAAAAAATTGTTTTAAAAAGAGATACCCCAAGAGGTTTGAACTTGGACAAAAATTTTATTTGAAAATTTGTCTTAGAAAAGTTTCCTTTATCACAACCTCAAATGTTCTCCACGGTCACGGGAATACCCCATCCCACCCCGTTTTAAGTGTAAATCTGCGCTAGCCTACTGTTAATTTTTGAATAAATTGTCCATTTCCAAAATTTTCGATTGAAAATTTTGAGTTTCATTTTGTAAATTTCTTCTAAAGATTTATTTATTGTGAATTTTGTAAATACTTAAAAAAAATTGAATTTTCTGGTTTTTTCGCTGAATGTTTGACGTTGCAATAAATACATAGGTGGAGAAACCAGATAGAAACTAAATATAAAATTATAATCCAATTAAAATTTGGATTTAGAAATATTAATTGAGTTAATTTTTCCTTTTTGTTTAAACAAATTGAATTGATTTTAAATGTTAAAATTGATAATATTAAAATATGAAAATTTCGTGAATTTATGAAATTTAAAATTTAATTTGGATATTGGAAAATATTGAAAAATTAAGATTTTGAAAACTTGGTTTTCCCAATTACCATAAACATTGAAAAGCCTTAAAAAATGCGTTTTACTTTTACTATACAGCTACCGTGGTTATAAATAACAACAACGTAAAGTCGTAAACGTATCGCAGTTAAATTTTCAATTTCCA
This sequence comes from Cantharis rufa, assembly GCA_947369205.1. Classification (NCBI taxonomy): domain Eukaryota; kingdom Metazoa; phylum Arthropoda; class Insecta; order Coleoptera; family Cantharidae; genus Cantharis; species Cantharis rufa. Next base: position 95,944,333 of record OX376303.1, read on the forward strand.
GGACTTTATTTCTTTTCAGCCTTTTACGCAATATAAAACTGTGGTTACCATTAGAAATTAGTAAATTTATTCAGCATAGCATTCTTTACCGCTTAGCCTTATTTATGTGCATGTATGTTCTAAATAACCTTTACGTTATAGACTGCAAAAAGTTGAAAGCTGAAGTAACGAAACATTTCAGTGAATTAAAAATAAATAATTTTTTTTTGTACAGAACAACGACGATGAGGATGATCTACCACCTTACCACGACGACACAGACAGCGACGATGAACCTCAAATAAATACCGGAAGATTTGGAAAAGCCTTTCGAATGGAAGTAATGGATGATTACTAATTTGATGCTCTCTGTTGCTTTTAGATTAATTCTTAGTTAAATTATAAACAACAAAAAACTAAATTTGCTTCAACTTCGCAAGAAGATAAATTCGAGTCTTTCGTATGTACCCCCATAAATTTTTATATATTTTTTTAATACTAATAATAATAAATGGATGTATTTATTATCGTTGCCAAAATTATTAACATTGAATTTTATTGATATGCTTAAAATTATTAGAATCTATGTGGAATAGAAGGATGCCAAAGAAAATTTTATAATTAGAAGTTTTTGTTATTGTTATTTGCTCATTTTTTTAATTTAACTTTTTATCGATTTCCTTTACTTGAGCATCTTTTAAAAATATATTAAATTGTTAATGTAGCAATTTAGTATTTGTTGTTAATACAGTTGACATAAGTTTCAATTGTAAATAGTGTATATAAGTACTTATATTTAATTGTAGTCGAGCTTAGATATAGTAGTAATTGTAATTTTTAATTAGTAAGTTTGCCTTGAAGCTCTAGGCTTTAAATACATTGAAGATCGATTTGAAAGAACAATAAAGATATATTTTACCAGCACTCAATTATAAACAAATCTATGTTCACGAGTAGCAATAGAGAATGTGGTAAACACCAGGGGTAAGTCTTTGTGCAGATTTCACGAAGTCTGTCGAAGGTAAAATTCAAACTGATTACCTCTTTGGGTAAACATGACTGGCTAAACCTTCCTATTACTGATAGAATTAATCAAATCTGATTCAAATATGACATTTTAAATTTCAATCATATTTGCCTCTATTACCAATGATTCATCACAATAATTGTAATTAGATGACCAGGATCGTTTCCGTTACTGCTCTTGCTGGTAATATCTCCTAGAACGGCTTTGCGAATAAAACCAACAGTATGAAGCTCAAGTTTGTTATATTTGAAACAGAAATATTTGTCACTTTAAAATAGTCGTTTCATGTATAAAATTGTTTATATTTGGTAAAAACATCTTCATTTAATGATTATGCATGTTAATTATACGTAATTGTATCTTTTAATCGCGAAAAACCTCAAAGGTTTGTTTAGATATTGAATGAGATTGTGGTATTTGTCAAATATTTTAAAAATATGACTGTTACATGTAGTAACGCGTAAGTCCTGTTCGTAGAACAGCTTATAAAAAGTTTTCTAGTGAGTCAAAGAAGCGATATATTTAGATATATGTTATCTATACCTAAAGCTTAATTTTATATTTAGGATAATTGTTATTTCATTATTTTTTGTTATTGTTCTTTAATTGTAGAGGTGTTCAAGCTAAGATACTGTCGCTATAGTGAGTTATACCGATGTACCTAAAGCCAATATTGGCTCCCAACAAATAGTTTTGTAGGGGCGAAACATTTTAGAACAAGTATCACGCATTTAATTTGATTTTTTACATTTTTCATCACAACTGAAATAACAAAAATTTAACCGTTACACTTGCACGTTAAAATACTCAAATGATTTTCTGCAACAGTGGGGATGTGGTCATCAGAAATACCTGAAACGATATTGAACTGCTTTTTATAATTCAAAAGCAGTTTAAAATCGGCCCAAGTATTTCTTATCGCCGAATTGGGCCAGGATCACCATAGTCCTACTACTTATTCTAAACCAAAATTTAAAGTTAAGAAAATATAAAAACAAGAACTGCTTTATTAGTTTAAATGCTGAAAATCTTCCTATCTATAAATTTCGTGGGATTAAAAATGCGATTTATTATTTCTCATTTTAAATTTCTATATTATAATTCATATTATTTTTATAGAATGTTTACCTCCTTGAATTCCTGTGATATCCTTACTAGTACCGCAACTAATGTCCAAGTTGGAAAATTTTTTCATTTAAAAATTGTAATGTAAAATAATATTTACGTGAAAACTTTTTTTCTACAACCAACAGAATTTTGCCTAATGGAACCTCTGTTTATTGATGACAATTATTGATAATACAGGGTAATCTTAATTTAAATTTTTATTCAATTACGTTTGTATGTTTCGCTTCTTTGTTGAATTTAAATTTAATAATTGAAAGAAAAAATCAATTTCAGGAAACAATATTTGCTATATTATTTCCATTTATACTTACCTTCGTATGTTTTAACAATTTCTGTAATAAATTTATAACAATTTATTTTCAATAAAATAATACGTCGACAATAGACAATTCTTATTTTCATTAGTGAAAAGAAAACTGTCGCGTTATTTTGCTATTGTGCAGAATACGAGAGGAGTTTTTTTGTTTTCTACCTATTGAGAACAAGGAGTTTAAGGACAAAAAAGGACAAACATTCTTTTGGTAAGTCCACAAAATACGACTCCACAGCATTTTTTTAGTCGTCATTCGATAAAAAGCGACACCCTCTCAAGTGTTAGTTTTGAAAAGAGAGAATAGTCACAGGAAGAGAGATTGGGATCAGAGCCGCAACTAGGATATGATGCGCGACTTTGAAACTTGCGCCTCTACTGGGAGGGTCTGAGCGGGTACCCCCAGCATATAGCGCCGCAGGCAAATTTTTTCGAAATTTTCAAGGTTAAGCGCTATATTGTAAAGTTACAAAATCGCGATATAAAAATATTTTTTCAAAAAAATAGGTTTAATGAAGCAACTTTATTTTAAAATTTATTAAAGGACTAAGCATGCAGCAGCAGGTAGTTGATCTACGCGTGGTAAAGGCCACAGGTATCCTGCTAATCTTTTATTATATTTTTTATTCTAGGATTTTATCTCGCTCTATATTTCGGAGGGGGTGTTCTCAGATACGGCCCTGCCCACCAGGACCGTTATTCGCGGGGGTATTTATTTATATTTTTGAATTTAATTTTAAAATTGAAAATTTGGCGCCCCCTAACTAGCTCGCGCCCGTAGCAGGCGCCTTCTCGCCACGCCCTAGTTTCGGCCCAGTGGATGTTGTAATTCATTAAAGCCGCATTTATTATCTGCTTGTCGTACAAAAGCAGAGTTTTCTGACCATAATTGTGGGGTCTCTTTTCGTATATAGCCGTTTTTCATTTTTTAATGGTGTCTTTCTTTATATTTCCCGTTATTGCAGTCTTTTTTGGCATATACTCAATTAATAGAATCCCCTCCGCGTCTCAGAAAACTGTGAGCATCACTTTTCCTGCAGAAAATTGCGTATTCGTCTTTTTGGGCAATAGAGAGTCTTTACGAAGCCATTGCGTGGGTTTCATAATGTACCTAGGTTTCATTCCCAGTAACAATTCTACAGAAAAAGTCTTCATCTTGAGATATTCTCCTCGCAGATTTGTCATATAACCAGTTTTTGTTTGGGAGTGAGTAGCTTGGAATCCATCGTGCCGATACTTGGCTCATTTCTAAATATTTGGGAATTTTAAAAGCACCCAATTTTTTTGATGATTTCGTCAATTTGTGCTTCCAGAGGTCTTCCACACTTTGGGTCATCATAAATGGATTCCCTGCCCCATTTAAAGTGTTTGCACCAATATTTGACTGGAAATAGGACACTGGCACCATTCTCTCAGTAATGTAAAATGCCTTGTTTTTTTTAACATTTCGGAGGGAGGCACGAGCCCCCAGGTGCCCCCCTGGCTACGGGCCTGGTTTATATACAGAACGTTTGCGGTCTTTTAGTGTTCTATTTTGTGAATTATCATTTCATCGCGATTTTGCTATAGAAAATAACTCAAAATCGAATTCATAACAACAACAACTTGTTGTTGTTATGAAGCCAATCTAAAATGTGGTATTGGCTGATTGATAGAAAAAGACTAATCTGTACTTGTTCTACAAATACGATTTTCTTTTACTATCAGAAGAATTCATTAGCGATACATCTTCTTTTTCTAATTCAATTTTTTTAACATTTTCATCGCTATTCGTACGACTAATATCCAAACCTTATCGATGAATCCTTAAGAACACAATATTTGCTATGGATGGTATTTTTTTCGATCTCATAATCGGTTTTCCTGGCTTACATACACTTACAAGACATGATTCATGTTCGGATATGATTAATACTTATTATGTTCTATAACTTATTGATCGTTTCTTTTTTTCTTGTTTATGTTGCATATGTCACATAACGTCAAGATACGTAATGCAATAATAGTGGGGACCACTTGTTAGGTACAAGCAAAATGGGCAGTATCATATGAACATGACATGAGTGTAGTACCTACTTAGTTATTAGCAGCAAATGCTTAATAAATATGATGATTTTTACTTAAGATAATCCAGTGAAGCAGTAGAAGCATTTGAAACCTATTGCATTCCAAGAAAAATGTAAATTGTGTGATTTTGGTGAACAAGAAGAAAGAATGATCCTCGGCAGAATTGTTATTGGTGATCTAGTGATCCAGGTTTGGAGGAAAGGTTACCGCGAGTGCCAGACTTGTCCCCGAATTAGGCGATAAATAAATGTCTTGTAGCCGAAGCTTGAAAGGAACAAAAAGGAGAAGTAAGTGTACGTGGACTAAAATCTAATTATGGCAAAAGATGACCAAAACAACAAGTGTCAAAAGTGTATAGTAACAAGCACGGATATGGAAATTGCCCAGCATTCGGTAAGTCATGTTTAAATCGTAACGCCAAACATCATTTCGCGAAAATGTGTGTGTAAAAATGCTAAGCGCAAATAAGTAGCACGTGTAAATAACAGTGAAGACGACAGCATTTTTGAAATAGGTGGGCACAACTTGAGTCTAATATATTTGGTGTGGGCAGGAGCACACAAAATTTACAAATACAGTAACTGTGAAAATGAACCGGACATTTTTAATATACTTTTAAACCTATTGGATCACAAAAAGGGGCCAAAATTGTTTAATGCCAATTAAGTATGACCTTTTTTACCATAAAATAAAATTTTCAAAATTTGTTTGCTTGTTTGTTTAGTAATAAAATAGTAAATATTTTTAAAACCGACTAAGACAAGTTTTTCAAAAAAGGCCAAAACGGCTTTGTATTGTTTTGAAAAGTTTAACTAATCTATAAAATTTTCCAATAAATTTCACAATATTCAATTAATTAATTAGTTATAAAAATTACTAAATTTGTATGTATTGTCACTGTAATGGTATAATTGCAATGGCAAATGTTCAAATTTAGTAATTTTTTAAATTAATTAATTAATGGAATATTATGAGATTTATTGGGAAATCATATAGATTGCTAATTATAAAGTTTAATTTAACGTTTTAAAACAATTCAAAGCCTTTTTGGCCTTCTTTAAGGAACTTAAAGATGTTTACTATTTTATTACTAAACAAACAAGCAAGCAAATTTTGAAAATTTTATTTTGTGGTAAAAAGGTTGTTTGTTGATTAATTGTCATAAATAATAGGTTTAAAAGCAAATTAGAAACGTTGCGGTTCATTTTTTCAGTTTTGTATACTCAAACACATACATTTTTGAAATACTGATCTAAAAAAATTTGGTGAGCACTTGGTTGGGCACTCCCAGGGGTGGGCAAAATACATGAAAATATGTATTTGAAATACAAAATACATTTGTTTTGGGTATTTGAAATACAAAATACAAATACATTTTGTTCCGAGTATTTAAAATACAAAATACAAAATACAGTATTTCAAATACAAAATTTATAGCATTTGAAATACAAAATACATCATTTCAAATACAGTACATTGTTATACCTGGTTCGGAACAAAACACATAACAATACAATACAATGGCAGGGCCGTATTCAGTAACATCGTCGAATGAAAAAATCGCAAACAAAAATTTTTACGTTACTGTTACTGAATACGGCCCTGTCTATTTGATGTTATCAATTTTAAAGTATTTTGTATTTTGTACAGTATTTAGTAATTTGCATTTGAAATACAAAATACAAAATACATTTGTTTTGGGCATTTGAAATACAAAATACAAATGCATTGAAAATATGTGTTGAAATACAAAATGTATTTCAAATACGTATTTCAAATACTGCCCAGCCCTGGGCACTCCGGGTACTCTTAATAATAAAAAAGTGCACTAAGTAGAAAAAGCTCAAATTGAAAGTAGCCATAGTGAATTTTATTTAGAGTCTGTTATCCAACATAATTTTGGACGAGAATTGAATTATTTTTGGATGAAATTGGCGCTGTTTTGTATACCATTGATTTTGAATAATTAAATTAAAGATATAAAATTGTAATCAAATTAAAAATTGGATTTAGAAGCATTAATTGAATTAAATTTTCCTTTTTTTTTAAATTAATTGAATTGGTTTTAAATGGGAAAATTTATAATAATAAAATGTGAAAGTTTCATAAGTTTATGAAATTTAAAATTTAATTTGGAATTTGGAAAATAGAAAATAGATGTAAAATTAAGATTTTGATTAAGCAATTAAGCAATACATTATTCAAATTCTTTATTCTGCGAATACGAACGAAGATGAACACAATTTTCGGTCACTTTACGAAATAAATCCGCATTAATTTACCGAATCCAAAGGCTCTATCTTGGTTTTAAAATCTTCTACTGTCTGTGGTTTGTTCGCATAGACCAACGACTTAACGTAACCCTATAAAAAATAATCCGTAAACATAAATAAAGAATAATAATTTAATCAATTCCACGAAATGCTTGGCGACCAAGAAGTTGCGATTTAACTCCCTTGGATTATTTTTTATGGAGTTACGTTAAGTCATTGGTCTATGCGAACAAACCACAGGCAGTAGAAGATTTGAAAACCAAGATAGAGCTGTGGATTCGGCAAATTAATGAGGATTTCTCGAATTCGATCAAACTTTCAAATAAAAAAAATTGGATTTAGTTTATTTTTTCTGTGTTTTATTCAAAATTAAAAACATATCATAGCTGTTGGGAAACCCTTTATGTATATCACAATATATTGTTGGAGTAGTGTATACATTTTGATTGATCCATAATCGAAAATCAACTTTTTGCTTTTTTGAAAATTTTAATAATTTAATAATAGTCCAGAATATTAGAGGAGGTAAGCCTCCCTTGCCTCCTCTGATGAGCCGCCACTGGTAAAAGAGTTTCAAACGTTTTTAGGAATGCTAATTATTTAAGTAGTAAGTTTATTCCAAAATATTCAGAAATTATAGCGCCATTAAGGTCCAGTTTTTCAATCTTAAGTTAACCCAAATTCAAAGGCTAACTTAGATTTCTGACCAATCAGGATAGTCATAAATGTAGGTTAATCCTTGAATTTGGGTTAACATACGATTGATAAACTGGGCCTAAGAGATCTAATTAAAAAAAGATGTAGAATGCCGATTTATTCAATAACTTCCAGTTAAGCTTCATTTGCGCGCCTACATTAAAAATAATATATTCAAAAGTGCAAATAGAAATACACACAGACACTTTAAATTTTGGAATGGGAGCGTGTCTTTTACAGAAAAGGCAGCCAGTTTCATGGGCGTACCCAGGGGAGGGCAGGAAGGGGCAGCTGCCCCTCCCTAGATCCTTCCTGTTTCCCATACATTTAGCTGGTTAATTATGTGCCTATGCCAGGATAATTATTTATCAACAGAAAATTCCTGATTTGCCCCCCCCCCCCTAGGCCAAAAGATGAGTACGCCCATGCCCAGTTTTATTTTATTCTATAACCTATACTGATAGAGAAAGAGTTGTTTGCAATTTGCGCGTCTGTAAAAATGTGTCATCAATTTATTTATGGAAGAAAAGTGTAAGAGGTAATAAAGTGGCAGGGGCGCCAACTACGGGAGTGCCCCTCGAAAAGTTTTACTTTTGCCGCCAATGATCCACTTGCACCACCGAAATCAATGTCTTTCGCCGAGAATTTCTTAGGTATTAATTTAATTAATTAATTTAAGGTATTAAAGTAAGCCAACTTACTGGTTAGATTACAGTCCAGCTCAGTTGCAAATGGGAAGACAGCACTATCTTAAAACTGATAAAACAAAGTCAGGTTTTAAAAAGGGCGATGATGTGTTAATACAAAATTTGCCGAAAAAGTCGTGGTCGCCAGGGTTAGTAGTAGTAGATATAAACATGAAACATTTTTATATTGAAGTAAAAAGAGAAAAATTTTAAGACGAAATTAGTAACCATTTTTGTCACCAAATCACCGAAGTCACCAAAAAATTCATCATTTTTGCGCCGATGAACATAATTTATAACATTAATAAAAAATTTATAGTGACAGCATTAGTTTTAATTTTCACTAATGTTTATAGTTACCAACCTCTTAAAACAAAAAATTGCGTTTCGAAATAATGTCCATTTCGATACGCAACTGGGTGTCGAAATGACTTTGTTTCAGACGCAAAATAGGAAAACTAATACAAACTTCATAAATTTATGTTGAATGGGTTGCATATCTTTCAGCTATTTTTTTATAATTAATTTTTTCACACTTGATTTGAAATTGCATTGTATCTTGTATTTTTATCAAAAATATTATGTCAATACATATATCATTTGATTTATAAAAATTTTTCCATGGGTCGATGAAATATGATGTTTAATTATATTTTAGATTTTACCATTAATAAGATAGTTCGTGATTATCCCGAAATATAATCAGCATTGATTGCATTGCAAAGGATATATTCCTGAATTCACGAATGCCAATGTTAAAAAAAGAATTTCTCGAGGGTGGGAGTCTTTGGGAAAATCTGGTATACAACTAAAGGTAATTTTGAGAAAATAGGATATGTAGAAAATCGTGGGAAATTTTAAGAAATCCCAGGAAATCGCAGAAAATCTCGTAAAATGAAATCTATATAGACAAAAATTTGCCTTGTGACTCATCTCTCAACCAGCCCATACCAAAATTAAATTTTCAATTTTGCACGCATGTTTTTGAGGGTGAAAGCTGCCAGTATCTAACATAAACTTTTTTAAATTGAAAAAAATTGAACTCCGGTGTTGCTATTTATAGGTATAGTACAAAGGAGCACGATTCATAAAAGAAGCTGACGATTAACTGCTACATCATTAAAAACCTACGTTGGATACATAATAAAGAAGTGCGTTCTTCTGATACGATTGATATTCAATTGATAGCGACATACTATAATATGTCATTTCAGTCGATGTATTTTTTTTTTTAGATTTTTGAAGTACTCTTGAAATTATCAGTAGTACATTAAAATCTTACGGTTTATGTTCTAGGCTGAAAATTCTGCTTCTATGGTAGCCTTACATTACTTTTTAGGCAATGATTGTAAAAAGAGTATCTTTTGATAGTTCTTACAAACAAAAATCCAGTTTTTACTTTTTTGAAAACTTTAATAGTTTAATTAATAGTTCACAATTTCAGAGGGGACTGAGCTTCCCTTGCTTCCTCTGACGAGCCGCCGCTGCATACAAGGCATACAAGTACCTGAAATAAATTGTCTTTGAATGAATATGTAATTAGTGAAAAACATTTTAAATTACTGAAATTCGTTGGGAATCATCGGATTTAATCAAGATTTACTGTAAGTAGAACTTTAGAATTACATTTTTAATTATTGAAAATTTTTTCAGTGAAACTGAAAACTGAAAACTGAATTTTGTCAAGGAGACGGCTTCTCAGCTTCTCTTTTATTATACTTTCTTAGACATGGTGTACATTTGGAAATTATTCATCTTAAATTTATAGTGAACTAAACGAAATATCGAAATACTACGAAAGAAACATAAATAATGTGGAAAAATCTTTTCTGCGCGGGATCATTCATTATTATAAGTCTTTGTATTTTTGTATTTAATAAAATTTATTTTAATTCAAGTTTTATTTATTCTTTTAAATTTAAATTAATGATTTATATTACAAGAGGATATTGAAATATTTTTAGCCTATTGCCAAGTACACGAGAAAATGAGGCCTAATAAAGGCCCAGGCTCTACGCACAGGATTACAGCAAAAGCTAAGAAATAATCATAATAAGCTTTTATTGATTTACGTATATTTATTATGTTTTAGGGTTTCAGCTTTCGTCGCTGCCGAACTGTCCTTTAACATGGAATTCTCAAGTGACTTTGAGCCAGGGTATCCACCAGTGACGGCGCAAGGAGGTGGCCAGAGTAGGCACGTTGATTGGAGAGCCCAACCAAGTGTTCATTAATTTTTTGGTGCGTATTTCAATAATGTATGTTTTTGAGGGAACCCAATCACTTAACCGAAATGTTTTGGCGGACAATAAGTGTGGATCAGTAGGTTACAAATAATTAATTATTAATAAAATTATTCAAATTACCAGGGACTAAATCATCTAGTGCCAGTCAGTTCGACTGTTTTTGTCCTTCTGTCCCAAATGACAGTGAATAAATTGGTTTTGAGTATATTTATAAATTTTGTGTGCCCCTGGCGACCCTAAATACCTAAATTTATTAAGCCTAATTTGTGTGTCTACCTATTTTAAAAATGCTAGCGCCGTCACTGGTATCCACGCACGATGATTAAAATAATAAAATTATTTTAGAAGCTTTTGTAAATAATGCGGCTTTGCCGAGGGAAATAATATAAAACAATTTACAATATTGCACCAGTAATATGTGCAAGGCAACTCGGCGCTGACATCGGCGCCAAAAAAACGTCACTTTCATTCACTATTAAAAATAAGATTAGGCCAAACATCTAGAAAGCCAGAACCTTTTGGACACATGCACTTGGTGAAAACATCTATGAAGAGAAAATATATTTGAAAATCTATGCCATGAAAATTTAATTAACATTATATACTTTACTTCCGGCTACGGTCGGCAGTAAAGTTTGGCAATTTATTTTATTTATTATTAAAAAAATTTTTTTTTTATAATAATTAATTATTAGCCATATTTTAGCTCTCAAGCTGGACCCGTAAGCTTTAATTTTAACTATTTGATTGCAAGTTGAAGGTTGAAGTGTTATTTATTAATAAACCTGTTACTTCGTGGTTATGATGTTTGATTCAACTTATTTTATTTTGGGAAAAATGATACCGTTTGATTTGTCAACACTTTAATTAGGATGTTCTCCATCACTGCACACATTAAAAGTGCCAATAAATTTTATAGCTATAGAATAAATCATAAAAATGATTTTATTTCTCGGGAGAACTGTACTTCTTCTTAAATGACATGTTCTTTCAAGTTTTGAATTTCAGTCTCGTAATAAATTGCTTTTCAACACATTTCCTATGAAAAATGATGCAGTTTCCGTTAACCAAAACTTTTTCGAAAAATTGTCATCCATTTCGATTTAGTTATTTGGTTATCGTAATCATTATCTTACAGATAATTATTTCAATTAACCAAAATTACTATAATAAAGAGTCGAAATCTTCCCTTTCCGCTGACGCTGGTAGAAAGAAATCACAATTATATAGCTCCATCGCCACACCTATGCTTTGTCATTAGCGAAATGGAATTCGTTTCGTGTCAGTAACTTTCCGGGAAAGAAAATTTTGGAATATTTTGTAAATTATTAGTGCATTTGGCGGTTTCCAATTTTTGTTTGATTGAAAAACAGTGTGATATCTGCCAAATTAGTCATCTAATGGCCATAGTTTTCGCCGATAAAGAATAATTATTACTTGCACGAGCAGCCAGCAATAATTATCTTTGGCAATAAATAACATTTAATTACTTTCTAAACAATTACGCGCTTCCACTTTTTGAAAGATAGGACTGCTCGCTTTAAAAGAGCTTTAGTTGACCTATATATCAAACCTTGATGTAATCCTCAAATAGCTCACGAGAGTGTGACGTCGTTCCAAACAATTTTATATTTTCAATATTTCAGTGTAGTGAAATGCCACAATTTTCTTTTACTACGCTTTAGTTCAATTGCACTAAACTCATAAATGGTAAGTTTTTCTTGTCGTCACTTTATAATAAACTGCCAGATAGTATTTGTATTTGTTATTTTCTTTTATGTACAAAAGTGATAAATCTTGTTTACTGTGTTTTCATAACAACAAAAAGCCGTTAGTAATCTTTCTTTGGAAGTTTCCAAGTGTGAAGTCATTTCTCAACTTGAACAAAAATGTGTTTGGTCATGATGAAGCTGTTCAAAAATTTTAATTGGTTGCAATAATTAACCAAAATTTGAACCAAATCCAAATTATAAAATAAACTGATTTGATATTTTCAAACAACACATTATATTGTGAAAGCACAAGGTCAAATTTAATTATTTTGATTTTTTTTTTGGAAAAACAATAAAATTGCAGTTCCGCATAGTTGGGATGTAAACAAACCTGAAGAATTATTTTAAGTGATGCGAGATCTATTAATAAGTATTTGGTTAATAGCCAAGTTTTCCTCGGTAGCAAAAAAATTAAACAACCAGAAATTTTCCGAATTTTCAGATAGTAACTTTTGAAGGAGTGATTTTATTTTGAATATTTAAAATTGATGTCTGTTAGGTAAATTGTTTTTATAATGTGGAGGTGATGTTGATGTTAAGAAATGCCTTGAGTTATTTTTAAGTAAGCAACAGGTAATCCTGCAAAGTAAACCTACCAAATGTGCTTACTACTATAAATTTACACACTAAAATAATAACGTAAATGTTGTGGTTATACTCCGTATACACTTAAAACATCACTCTGTATATTGCAACGCCAGGACACGGTGATGCATTTCAGTTTCATTCTCTTCGATTTCTTAAGAGGGCTTCTCGTTCAACAGTCCTCTTAACCCATTTCAATTTTAAGACGAAATCGATTATTTTGAAAAGAAATGTACCTATGATCTCTTTAAATCTAAAATTCTTCAGGACGAACGTGTTGGTGTCGAAACTACAGATTGACAACATGATATGCTCTTTCGTGATAATATACACAAGATTGTTAACATTGCTGAGTGATTTATTGTTTATTTTTACTTTCAGTTTTTCGAGAAAATTCATATCAGATTGAAAGAAAACTATTAAAAGAATTTTTAAGGATTATTATTTTTGATTGACAGAATAATTCTTAAATGTGATTTTAACTATGTATTCATCTGTCTGAGCTTCAATGAAGCTATTCGAGTTGTTTTCAAATAAATTGAACTTTTTCCATGCTTTCGTGACCGATGTTACGGCGGATGAATTCAGTCATGGAAATTGCATCGCTGAATATTTCCGAATTAAAATTACAATTTCCAATGAAATTTTAATAACCGTACAAAGCTAGGTTTTTCAAACCGGGGGATTGTGCTGGGGGATCCCCCAGACCCCCCGGTTTGAAAAACCTTGCTTTGTGATTGTATTCAAAAAAGAAAATGGATTTTATTAAGAATATAGGTAATACACTTAGAAATCTATTGTTTTAATTCGGGAATAATTCCCAATGCAATTTCCATGACTGCTACTGAAACACGGAAAAAATGTCTTTGACCTATAGCCTTACAACGAAGACCTAATAACTATTTGAAATAAAAATTGAGCCATGCTAGAAAATTCGAAATTTTTATATATTAAAAAAAAATTAATGATATTATGTAATTTTTATTACAAGTGAACACGCCATATGCATAAATATTCCAATGTTTTATTATTAAGTAAGACATAATATTTACCTTATGAGTTATTGAATTTTATTGAAAGCTTTAGTAAAATTATTAGAAATTGATTTTATCCTTGAGTGAAATATAATAGCTTAATAGTTATTTAGATTTAGAAACGATTTCATACGTTTTCCGAGAAGCAGTGCCAAAAACGACTAATTTTATTATATAATTGCCGACCTGTGGTATCATCAATTTCATACTAGGGGGTTGGTTTCCCATTTGGATAGCCATTTTCATATCGTCCCTGATGGATTATTTATAACGTTTATAACTGTACTACCGTGTGTTTTGTACAGTAAAGCAATTAATCTTAATTAATTAAAGTGACTTCTAATTCAAACATTAAGTTGGCTACAAATAACATTAACTAAATATATGAAAATTTTTCAGGAAAATAATGTATACATAAGTATAAGTAAATTTAACCGACAAATTGGCATGGTTTTAACAGTTAAAACTAATTTTGAATATTAGAAAATTTCCCAATGAAAAAAAATGTGCTATCAAGCAATTAATTATGTAAATTATTAATTAAGGGGTTGGGCTGTTATAATTTTTTACGGAAGCACCCATTTAATATAATTAGAAGTGGCTTGGTGTGATCGCACGTTAAGTTACAGACTGGAGTTGTTAATTTAAAAATTTATTTGTATATTTGGATATAAAAGTCTAATTGACAAAACGTCAAGGCCAAAAATTAAAAACTAAACTGAATTCAGTAACTGAACTTAACATTTATAATAAAGACTTTAATTCTTGTTATAAATTTAAGTAGCAATAAATCGTAATCAATCATCCATTTCAAGGTGAAGAATTAAAAATATATCATGTCACGGTTTAGTATATTGCTAACTAATTTTTTAGTGTAACTGTTCACAAGAAACCAATTATTAAAATAACAATTTTTTTTATAAAGAACTGATTTCTGAAAGTTGAGCCAAATCTCAATTTTATATATTTGCAATATTGAAAGAATCAAATCGTAGTTTTTAATGTATGTACCTATATAATTTTTTCTAATTTTTTATTATAAGTTTCACTGCACTTTCAATGCACTGGAACCTATTTTATAAAAGTAAACAACCAATAAAATTGAGAAAATCCCAAAAATGCTTGAAGCAGATAGTACATACCAACAGAAGTGACCGTGCGGCCGCCTTTCTATACCAATTATTCCTATTATTTTTTGTTTTTTAAAAGTATTTGTAACTTTTTTGATTTTTTGAATTATTTATGTTTATATACAGAGTGTCCGTTTTCAATTTTTCACAATAAAGATCTTTTGATATTTTAAGAGATATCTTGAATCTTGCCCAAAAAAAAAAAACAAAAAGAACTTGAGATGGTTTCCCAGTTTTAATTTATTTAAAAATTTTGAAAAATATAAATATAATGGGTTGTATTGAAGGGGGCCAATGAATAGACAAAAATTCTGAAATTTTACAACCGAACTGATAATATGTCATGACAGATGCCCTGAAAATATCTGTTGTCCATTGTCATAATTTTTTTAATTGTGAGTTTCATCTTTCTCCGTTAATAAATTTTGGAATTTTTAAAGTTAAGTTCGAATTTTTACTTTTTTAATTTTTTGTCTTATGTCGTTACTGTTACAATAAATAGCACTATGTGTACCAGTGGCGGCTTGTGAAGAATTTTGATGGTGAGGCATGAACGTGAAACCGAGGGGTGTGAGATTTAAAAAAATACAAATCATGTTACAGTGAAACCTGGTTTACTGTCTTGGTGAAGCACTGCACTGTGTAAACTAAGTTCGTTAATAGGATGTAAAAATTCCGCACATTTTATGCGTATCGTAGACCCTGAGCTCCTCCGGGGCCCCCTGGGGTATCAGAGAAAAAATGTAATTATTATCATAATTTATTATTATACAAAAAAATTGTTTATTTTCAAAACAGTATACAAATTTGCAAATTATATCTACTTTATTTATTTTTTATACGTATACTACCGTCCATAAGTTTATTCGCTTTAATAAAACTGTAATAAAGTTGAATTGTTTAAAAATGTAATGTAATTTAAATTGGTATGTTTTTAGACAAACTTTCAGGGAAGGTTTTCAGGGTTAATTAGGATTACCTGTAAACTAAGTTTTTCAGGTAAAATCTTCAAAAATACATTATTACATTTTATTAACTTGGTTTATTTAATTTTTAAATATTAATATATTTCACAAGTTAAGAGTTTATTTATTTAGATATCTTCAGAATTAAATAAAAAATTTTAATTTTAGAATTTTAAGAATTTTTATGCTTTTAAGCCTGTAGGTAGAAAAATAATTACATGAATTTTAAAACCTAAAAGGACGTCCATTAATTACGTGAGCAGATTTTCTTAAAATTTTGACCCCCTCTTGGTGAGATTTAGTAAGATGTAGCTGAACCCCCCCCCCTCCACCTCACGTGAGATTTACTCTATAATTTTTAAACAAATGTGTTTATTTGATTTTTTACACAAATTATGTATTCATGAATTTTTTTTAAATTAAGGCGTAATGACACTAGAGTTTAAAAAAAATGCAAAAATTTTTTTTGCATTAATTAATAGTTCAATATCTTAAAATTTATGTGTCAAAATTTCGTATTGATATTCCAAATATTTTCGGAACTCAAGCATGTCAAGCGCAATAAGAAGTAGACAATATACTACTCAAGTTTATGATACTAGAGATACTATGTAAAACTTCAAAACGGTGTATCTCAAAACTACGTTTTCTAAACTGACCGGCAGCACAATTTTAACAGATCTTAACCGATTTACTTCAAATTTTAAATGTAGCTGTAAAATTAAAATATCTATAGAAGTACGTAGGGATTTGACGTTACATTGTATACTTTTCTAGTTATAAGCAATTATTTACGTAATTTTTCAAGAACAAACAGAAATTTGAAATCAATCGTGCACAATTTCTACAAAAACCAATATTTTTTAATTCCGCTACGTAATTCTCTAGATAATCTTATATAGAACAGAAAAAAATTTTTATTTTTGTTCAAGGTCAAAAGGAGAAATCTTGCCGGCCGCCGAACGCTATTTATAAAGAGAGGTTTCCTTTGCTGCAAATTTACGCTGCCATTTTTCAAAAAAAAAATTTTATAAAAAATTATAGAATGCTCTTTAAAATTTGTCCAATAAATCCCTTTAAAAAAGTTTCGTATTGCATTTACTATAACGCCACAAAAAATTGTTAAAATTATGCTATTTTTTGCGTCTCTAGAGTGTCATTACCCCTTAAGCATTATAATTTATAATGTAGGTACGTAGGTACTCAATCCGTCTGCCTACGCGTTGACTTCCGAGTCGCGGCGATATAAGGCTCGCAAGCATCTTTCGGTTGATGCTATAAATTCTAAGAATTTATACGAGGGCTTGTACAGTAATTAAATCTCTGAATTAAAAAGTTGATGTGAGATTTTCATTGACGCCCCGCCCCCTCTTTTAAATGCAATTTGGTGAGACTTTGTCGAAATAAAGTTAAATAGAAATAGTTAAACGTTGTAGCGTTACTTAATTACATGTTCATTTGTTATTATAATATTTATTTAAAAATACCAAAAGTTACTACAAAAACTGAAGATCAGTCCACAAAATTTAATGTTGTTAAGAAATCGACGTCTTACAGCTCTAAATATTGCAGCAGAATTCAACATTCGAAAGATTTGGAAGCAAACTTCAAGTATTTTTTGTTCTTCGTCATCCGGGAAAACGAATTCTGGACAAGTGCACCGTAAAAACTGCGAAGTATGGAGATAGAAATGTTTTGAAGCTAATCAAATGGGAAAATTGATTCAAATTACTGAAAAAATCACTAAAGGGGGAAACCCATATAAACGGTCGAAAAAATGAGGAATTTTGGGTTTTTTTCCTGAAGCAACTACTTCACCAATTGTTTTCAACTTTGGAAGTTACAATTGGTGAAGTAGTTGTTTCAGAAAAAAATCCCAAATTACCTCGTCATTTTCGACCGTTTATATGGGTTTCCCCCCTAAAGAAGTTTATTTGAAAATTTACAAGGACCATGCAATTTTTTTAGGAATGGAAATTTTGGGTAAGGGATTTGTTCATCAACAAGATAATGATCCAAATCACACAGCAAGACCAAGAATTGTTAAAAAAATTTTGACGACCATATATGAAAGAAGGATTGCTTACTGTGATGGCCTGGCCTCCACAAAGTCCGGATTGTAATCCAATCGAATTACTATGGGACCATTTGGACCAGGAGGTCCGTAAAATAATGCCGACAAGTTAGCAGACTCTTTGGGATGCTGTACTGAGTGTGTAGAATATACACGTGAAGTGAATAATTATACGTAGAATAATAAAGTGAAGATTTATCTCGACAGTTACTTTGAGAAAGTAAAATTTAATAAAAAATTTTGTTTTTAAATTGAAAAATTTTTACAGGACATGGTTCAGCAATACGTAAACTGTTTATATAAATAATAAAATTATTTTTAAACAATTTATTGTATATTATATATGTATTTTGCGATGCAATTTAATTTTTTTTAAGTGCGATTCAACTTATGGACGGTAATGTATATTTAAATTTCCATATTTATATTTGTTAAATAACATAAATAATATTATCATACATAAACACATACATATTAAAAAAATACCTAAATATTCATGCATGTAATTTCCTAATACAAAATTATCAATCAAGACGGAAAATTGCACTTTTTTTCAGTTGTGCTACAAAATTTCATATATAGTGTGAAAGTAACTATAGCGTCGCCGAAGTTATTTTGTTGCTACAACAAAGTTTCTGCTGCCATAACAAAACTTTTTCTATACAGAAAAATCGTTTAGTTGATTTAACAATATTTTTGCTGCATCAGCAAAAAAAACCTGTTGATTGTACTAAAAGCTATGTTAAGTCGACAAACTCCTTTTTACAATGTATGCATTTAAAAAATGTTCAGTTTTTTTTATCTTTTGACTCTTTATTTTAAATTGGGGTTGGCTGTTTTTGCATTGTATCTAGTGCATCAAACCCCCGCTCTAGGGGGCGGACATCCTCGGGGCGGCAAATCTAAAAGGCGGCATTTTGGCTGTTGACGTGACAAATTGACAAAAATTGGAATACTTGAGAAATGTCCCGAGACACCGCGAAAATACTGAAAAAATTAACAAAAAAGCTTATTACCCCCCATAGTGGGGCGGCAATTTGCCTTTTTGTCCTGAGTACACTCCTCCAGATTCGAAACCCTTCGAGAGCATGTAAAGTTTGCAATGATGATTGTCACCATCAACTATTAAAAACAGGGTCACGGGCATTTCCCAGTCTGGTTTAAGCAGTCTGGGGACCTAATGCTAAAACCTTTCTCAAATGAGAAAGAATTTGATTGAAAAATGCATTTCTGATAATAATAATTAATCTTACTACTTATTACATTCAAAAATGCAAAAAGTAATTTTAAATAATAATATTTGTTAGAGGATGTTTATTTTAGTAGGTATGTTTTAAACTAATTAGGTAAATAACGTCAGTTTAGATAATATGTACTTTTTTATAAACATTAACTTTACTGTAGGAAACGATCGATATTTTTCGAGTCCTTCAAGTTTAATTATCTTGACTGAAGGAATATCTCAAAGTTGCCTGAATTTATAAATAAATGTAGAATAATAACGGCTATTTATAAAATATCTTAGTTTTTATGTATAGTTACTATCAAACTATCACACCGGTAAAAAAATGTTACCTACCATTTTTTCTGATTACTACCTTAGTGCTTCAATTCATTATTTTATCTTTTCTGTAATGTAACTTTTTCTATAATATCATCTTAACCAGTCTAACCATCCTTTTCTGACTTGCATGGCTCTTTTCTCATTTACTCTACTGAATTAGTCCTCGTGAGATTTTTTACAGCTGCAATTACTTAACGGTGGTTTCAATTAAACTAAATACATATAAAAGTAATTAAATGAAGGTAGGTAAATAATATAGTATTACAAAGAAACTTTTTTTATTATGAACAAACAATGGCAAAAATGATAACTACAATACCGGAGTAATGTTTTAATCCAAGTCCAGGGTCGTCGTAACGCATGTTTTAAATATTATTCTATGCTTTGCAATAATTGATAGAAAACTTAATTTCAAACTAAAAAAAAAAGATTATATGTTTTTGAATGTATTTGAATGCACAAAGTGCACTGAGAGAAAAAACTGCCCCAACAACATAATATTATAAATTAGTGATTAATCAAAAGTTTTATTTTGGAGTACAAAAAATTTAGTCGAAGTAGCAAAATAGCTTTGTTGATACCCTTTCTTATAAAAAAAATTAGTTAGTTACTATTACAAATAAAAAAAAATTTATAAAAATAAAATATAAATCTCTAAATTAAAACGTATATTTTAGAGAGTTTATTTGGCTCTCCATCGTTGAGGAAAAAATAGCATGTTTGCCTCAGGATCAAAGGATCATTTTCTTCCTGACATCAATTGCCAACATCCGACATCAACATAAAATGATCACTTTACTCTCTTAGTAAACAATATACTATTATCAATTATTTATAATAAATTGTCAACACTACATTGTTTATTAAAGACGCAGATGGTCGTTCAAACTTTAAGTACTAAAGATAGTAATCAAACAACATATATATTAATTAGTACCAGTGTAATTAAAATAATATTAATTTGTTAACATTAAAATGTAACATTCAAATACTAACAAATTAAACTTTTATTTAAAAAAAAAATTACATTACTGGTTAGTTTCCAATATGAAATTTAGTAGACAGTAGACTAAATTGGGGGTCAAGCAGACCTTGCTCTTACTCTCCCACTGTGAAAAAGGGATTTATAGGCTTAACAAAGCTTTTAGTAGCTGTAGCCACAACAGAATTTTTTCTGTTAGGAATAAAAAATTTGTTGAATCAACTAAAATACAAAAAATTAAATTTGTAGATTTTTCTCACGAAAGGGGAAGCCTAGCAGTTACCACGCATTAAACCTTGCGGGCAAGGATTTAATCAGTGAGTCGCATAAAATATACAATGACAATATTATGTCTTGATGAAAAATTGTGCTTGTTAACGGAAACAAGCACTTAATTAACATGTTTTTAATAGTCCCGATACGTAATTTGGTAGTATTTATAACACTATACAATACTTATATTGTGTTACGAATAAATAATTTAGAATAATCGATTCGTGACTGCTTTGCTATATGTAGAAAATATGTTCATACCAAATTTTAGTTTCCACTGCACCGGATTAATATATGGCCCAGTAGTGTTAAAATAATTAATATTGGGAATGTAAGCTAATAATAAATTGTTACGTAGATATAGGTTAAGTAAAGTATCACAATGGAATTGAAAGGGCAAATAATTTACAACTGAAAATTTAAATTACATAAAGATTAACTTAATGAGATCTAAATAAAGTTGCTATTACGTAAGATTCTCAATTTGTGTTAGAGCCGTGGCGCTAAAACTTTAACCATCATCGGACGCGAATGAAAACGACGCTCCGAGTAAATTTATGATATTCTCTTAATTGGCATTCAAACGTAACACGTAACATACCACAGGATATAAGAAAATTTACTACCGATAATTTTCAAATTTAAGCGTCGGTTTTTATTTAATTTTAAAAAGTGATAAATAATTCGTTGGTGTGAAGTGAAGAAAATTTTCTTTTTGTGAATTTTTTAATTTAGTGTCAGTTTGAAAAACTCTTCTCACTAATTTAATAAAACAGTGTGATTTATAACCGATATATCAACAAACCATGCAAACTTCATATAAAAATTCCATTCTTCTAATTAAATGATTTCGTGAACTGTTACAATAACTTTTCTGGTATATTGGAATAGTTGATGGATTTATAATTATTATTAGTGTTATTTGGAGGTCTGATATCACGGTAGGTACCATTTATGGATTTTTGAAAAAATTCTTAAACATACTGCAGGCGTCTCGTTCAAAGATTCAGTGACTTGTGAAAGTTAATTGAGTTTTTTATTTTATTTATAGTATAATAGTATTTTACACAACAAAATAAAAAATTCAAGGTTTTTTCCAGTCGAAAAAATCTTTAATTAAAAAATAACAATAACACTGCCGTTTTAAGGTGCTTACACACGATCATGAAAAACTCGAAACCGTGAACCCCAAAACGCTTTGAGATTTGATAAACGTGATATGCCAAGCGTGACCGTGTATGGACACCTTTAATTGCTAAACGCCTGAAATAATGTTTTAATGGACAAATTAATTGTAGAAAAAGTATTACCGTATGATTTATCGTTAAAAAATTGATACTAAAATTTGAAATTGTTGCGTTACACATTGCGTTTTGAACCCGATTTCTTAGCGTAGTTCGCCAGTGAAGCGGAGGAAAATTTGAAAAATCCGAGATTTGAATTTTTTTTTTTAAAATTACAATTAAACATTTCGAATAGGTAATTGACTTCTGCGTGTTTTAAAATTTAGCGTTTTTATCCTCTCCGGACCATCCTGTAAAAATACTACATACAATACGGTAACAGATTTGAAGGAGCAGATTTCCTAGATCGTCTACGTGTAACTTTTTTTTAATAATTAATTTTACCTCATTTGCATATTCAACATCTTATATAATAATCGCAATAACCTTGAAAATTGGCGTTTAAAATTATATTGTTTTATCTAAAAAATTTTTTTATTGCTTCTATTCAACAGACTTAACATAAAATAAAGAACAGTATGTGGTAGCTTTAGTATTTTGAGTAAATAAAATTCAAAATGCGTTCTTAATGCAGTATAAGCATCCTTTAGCCAAATGTTACAAAACTGTGTTTCTATATTTGATTTCGCAGTTTAATAAACCTCGTTATTATCATTAAATGTTTAAATATAATTGTTAATTTATTGAAGCGATGCTCATAAAAATTCTAATGTTGCACAGATATTACTTTCCGAAGTAATACCCCTAAATTTAACAATAGTAGTTTCTGTAATCAGTGTAGAAAGGAAGTCATTATCAAACGCGCGTGATACTTCCAAAACAAGGCGTTAGCTGAGTTTTGTAGACTTATTTAAAACTTCAAATAGGTATTTATTTTTCTATTGGTTTATTTAACAAGTAATGACAACAAACGTCTGTTTCTTCAATTTGAAATAAATAAAAGAATAGGAAATTTATTTTTTTGATGATGGCATTATGTTATTTAAATGTTTACTTGATTTAAAGAAAAATTATTGCTTATTTTACTTTTTATAACTAGAGTACAGATTTCTAGAAAATTTGCTATACATAAACAGGGCCGGAACTAGGACGTGGCAAGAGAGGCGCCCGCCACGGGCGCAAGCTAGTTAGAGGGGGTCAAATTTTCAATTTTAAAATTAATTTTTAAAAAAATATAAAATAAAAGGCGCTTTTATAATAATTTATAAATTACCTCGAGGGGCTTAATAATAAAATTTCAATTTTATGTTTCAAAAATGAATTATTAATAATAACATAATAATTTATTATTAGCTACAAACAATTTTGTTATTGGGTTCTACTTCATTTTATTTATTTATTAATTGAAGAAAAAAATTTTTGTTTAATATTTTTTTATTTCTACTGTAGGTTCTACTGTATTTTTTAAATACTTTTTTGCTTTTTGCTTTATTAAATTTGCTTCCTTAAACCTATTTTCTTGGGAGAATATTTTTGTATCCCGATTTTCTAACTTTACAATAGAGCGCTTGATCTTGAAAAATTTCACCTGCGTCGCTATAATATGCTGGGGGCTATTCCCAGACCCCCTGGTAGGGGCGCAAGTTTCAAAGTCGCCACGGGCGCCTCATACCCTAGTTCCGGCTCTGTACATAAATATTCATAACAGAAGTTTAATTATTGTTATAAATGTCAACAAATTTGATAAAAATAAGACATTTGACGATATTTTTTTATTTTTAAGCTTTTTATTGCTTATTTTAGCATATTTTCGATAAATTAAAAAAATTACAGTAGATTCGTAAGTAGGTACCTACATTTATTTTAAATCGGGAGCTAATGGCGGTTTAAAATAACCCATTTCAGAAGTCACAAAATTTTGTAAGGTAAATAAGGCAAATAAGTGCTTCTTGACTATGAAATGGAAGTCGGCAGACGTCTACCCCTACGGATAAGGGTTTGAAAATTAAATCACGAAAGGCGTTCTGCCGAGTAAACAAAATTATTAAATGGGATTTATAAATGCCATACAAAAATTCGGTAGAAAAAAAGTTGATCACTAACATATTTAAGAAAAATATTATTTTTTTAAATTTTTGATCTTGACGTTCTGTCAATTGGTTAGGGTTAGACTTATGTAAATATAGAACCAATTCTTAAATCTGCAACGTTTTGATGCACACCGGAAGGCTGAGCTAAGAAATTCTGTCCAAGTCCAAGATTCGAACCCAGAATTTCCGCTCACAACCAGCGATCACACTAATCCACTACTGTAGTTAAATATTATTAAAAATTTCGATAAACAAACGCCCCACTTAGCAGTATTTATGTAGAACGCAGTTTTTCCATATTAAGTCAGAGTTTCTCAACTTTTCAGTATTTGCAACCCAATTTTAATTATAATTTTGACAAATTTTTTGGTGTAATTTATTGCTATATTGCGTCAAAGTGTTTCTTATTTTGGTTTTCTTTCAGTAATTAAACTTTTCTTTTTCTTTTTGATATGCTTGCGCCCCCCACTTAGTGTTATCACTCCCGCCTAGGGGGCGCGCCCTACAGGCTGAGAAAGACTGTGTAAGTGATCGTCCCAATACATTTTTAATAGAAAATTTAGTAAATCGAATTTTTTAGAAACAATGTACAGTAATTATTTTATTGTATTAGAAGTACTTTTTATTACTCATTTTTTTTTACTTCTTGTTACTTTTGTAACATTGCGAATGCATTTCTTTTTTTTGCAAGGTAAAATTTTGAATTTTAAATGTTACATTTTATACACCTTTTTGAGTTTGAATATTTAACGTTGGTATGGACGATAAAGCAATAAATTATTATCACTAGCGCTTGAATTAAAGCAGATGAACATTCTTACAACTGCAAAAATTAATATAAATTGCAACTAATTAAATCAATTGTTTTGGGTTTTTTACCGATTTGATAATAATTTGATTGAAACACTTGCAGGTACAATTTTTATTATTATTTTTTTAACTTGAATTCATCGATTTCGTTTTTTTAGTTTGTTAATTTTGATCACACACCTACGTTTTGCCACCGTGGTGAAGGTTTTTCTTTGACAAGACGATTCTTTTCTAATGGTTTATTTTTTTTATGCGAAATCCAACTTGTACCATTGAACAAAATATCAAGAAAAACGTTGAATCTAATCATTATACTCAGCGGAATTATCGATATCGTTATCTAAAAATAAATATTTGGTCTTTTAAATAAAATTAATATTTATCCACAATTTTGGGTGACGCCAATTGAGATACATTTTTTTCTACGTCGTTTGGTAGAGACACGTGTCACATTTATCGATTGTAGGAGGGGGTTTTTGTAATTCAAATTGTAATTGTAGATATCAAAACCAATCCAATTTTGGAGCAGCCGAAATATCTTCGAACCAAGGAAAGCTTTCTGGAAGTCGTGGTTAACTCGAGCTGCTGTATTGCCATTACACCTGGTCAGTTTGTTGGGTGAGTCGTTACAATTTGTGTTGCAATTATTCTCCTTTGCAGGAGATTTATGTGACGGTTGTTGTTTTAAATTTTTATAAAACGGTTATTCCGTTAGTGGTTGTTACTCAAGAGGGTGGTAAACACAAATTTTATTTAAGCTTCTGACACCATCAGTGTCGAAGCTCTGTATTTTTTAATTTTTTTTATTGTCAAGGTGATACCTTCAGTATCCCTTAGCATTTTGTTCATAATTTTTATTGAAACTACATTAAACCACCAATTCTATTTCGTTTATTTTATTTTACGGCTTAATAACAGTTTCTGGCGCCTGGCAATATTTTTCTAGTATTGCTTACCCAAAAACCCTCTCTCTCTCTACTGTATAAGCTAGCCGCTGCTTGCACAAGCAGCATTCAGGGAGTGTTAGGGTACACTTTTTACTGTGTTATTTTTCTAAAAAAATTTATTTCGAAAATGTTTTATTAATGCTTATATTTAAGTTTAATACATATTTTTGTGCTATTTTAAGGGCCATTTTTACGATTTTTCATGCTTAAATGTCCGTACACTAGTTATAACCATTGTTTTGAATTAAAGTGATTTAAAAACAGAAACAAAAAAAAAATTTTAAGGGGGGCTTCAATGGGGCTTGCGCTTGTACGTCAGATTGATAGGGCATTGCTTTCAAAATAATATAACAAATATTTGCAAAACTAGGTTCGTGATTTATTGTCAAATTTAAATCTTTAGAGCAATCTATTGCCGGAAGTTATAAACAAATATTTGTTGTATATTAACCTGTTATATTATAATATTCGCAATCACATCTCTAGCAAAATATAAATTCCAATTAAACTTCTACTAACTTCTTTGTTTTTTGTTATCAATTATCGTGTAAAACTGTCCCTTTCTAAAATAATTATTTATTTACAAAATTTTAAATATCTTTCCGCTATTAAATCCGCCATTATTTTAATTATAAAATTATTTTCTTTATTAATATTTCTTTAATAAATTCTTAATTTATCTCAAATTAATGATATCAATATTTTAGAAAAATCCAAAATATGGACATACAATTTTTAGGAATTAAATGTTTATCACAAATAAAATGCACTGCGGGTATAATTATCCCAAACGTTTTATCATGTTCGTCTACCAAACAAAGAATAAATTGTACTTTGGTGCTCCTAAAATGGGAAATAATTATTGCATATTCATTTTTTGTATTGGGAATATTAAAAATTAAATTTTAATACTAGATGCATATTATATTTTTAATTGTGTTAAAATTCGTTGAAAAAATTGGGGATGGCGATTTTCATTTCAAAATTTATTATTTTGCGTTTATTGGAATCTTTCGAGCATTTCATGCATTTCAATACCTTATAATTGGTTTTATCCTATACATAATAATATATGTATATCATCTGTTCTACTATATTTAAAATAATTATAATTATAATCTTTTTATAATAATGGATACAATATACACGATAAAAATAATGATAATAATAATAATCAATAATAATAGCATTGAAAATATTCAAGGTTCGAGGTTGAAATTTAAAAAAAAAATTATGTTTTCCATGTTTTGAAAAGTTGAGAGAACATCACATTTGAACGGCTACTTGAATAGGAAAGCCGTAACGAAAATATGCTTATAGTAGTTGATATAGTGAATTTCTATTTACTTATAGTTAAAATTTCATTGTGTGGTAGTGGTAACCATTTATAAGGTAAATAATATTTAATTTTTGATAAAATCCAGGTTACGATCAATTTCGCTGTCTGATTTAATTTTTATATATTATTATATTTTATAATAATGATTTTAACAATAATTAAGATCGGTAGGCCCAGCTATGGCACCAGGGGGGTCACGTGCCCACCCTGTTGATTTGAGAGTGCCCACCTAAATTTTAGGAAATTTAAAAAAGTTTTAATATAAATATATGTAGTAATCCAAAAATATTCATACAATTTTTGTTTAATTTCTTCGTCTTTTATATTGTGTTGTCATCTATCTTTGGGAAACGGTGCAACTAAATAAAAAAATGAATAGGCATTTTTCTTGTAAATTTTATTCTATACAAAATATAAATACATTTTTCTATTTTGTTGCACCGTTTCCGAGATATAGATGACAATATTTTTTTATTTTACCGATTCTTGTTTAAGTTGCTATTAGTCAGAAACGGTGGGACAAAATCGAAAAATGTATATAAACAAAATTAAAAAATTTTTATGTGATAAAAAAACGGCTTTAAAATTTACAATTGCAATGCGGATAAAATTAGGTGCGGTTAAAATAGAAGCGGGAAATTTAAAAGTTTCCACCGTTTCCACCACAAAAAAACCACCGGATGAAGAAGTTTCCTGTTCGATAAGATTGAAAAACAGAAACTAGGGCGTGATAGTTATTGCTTTTTTGCAAATAAAATTGCAGTAGTCAATCATAATGACGATTAATGTTTCTAATTAAATTAATGTCAATGACTATAATTATTTTAAATTAGTTAATATGTAATTCATTTAGAAAATAGTATAATATGGGCTGAAAAATGTCAGTTAAAGTTTATTACGTTATTGTCTTCTGGATGGTTACGTTTATTGTTCCCATAACCTTTAGGAGGCATATCCGACCTTCAAATATTTTAATGTTATGGAGCTTTGTATATTAAAATTGTTATGAACTGCAAATTAAATCCAATATCAAGTCTTCGGATTTAATTTATTTCCTCCCTACAAGTTTAATTACTCAGAAGTTTCTACGCTGGTACCAAAAAATATCTAAATTCCTAAAAGTGGAAAAATGATTTAATGGTATTTAAATTTTATTTTCATTAATTTGAATTTGAATCGCCGGAACACACTATGGCCTATACCTTGAAATGTACAGGAAGAATTAAAATTTTTATATGTAGTATTAATTTTAATTTTGGAACTGGGTAAACTAGCCCCGTGCTGACTGAACAAATTTTTGCTAGAAATAAAAATACAATTTTCCGGAAGTCGAAATTTATTAATAACAAAAAAGAGTTAGTTATTCTTTTTCGTGAAGTGCAAATGTAAGTGGTTCTCCAGAACAATGAAATGAATGCAATTTTTCGATACCTTTTATCATTTTTTCAGTGTCAGCTGAAAACTTAGTACCTTCTTCAGATTCTAAAGACTTCATATAAATATGAGTTATATTTTTTAACAGTGCAGTGTTTATTATAATAAATTGCATAATCGAAGGAAACGAACCAAGATAAAGTTTATGTTGATGACAATTTTTTTATGAAAGAAAATAACTTGCCAACTTGCCAACACAGGTTAATTTATAATTAACATTCTCATAATAAAGTTTTAAAGCAGACATTTTATGTCTGATCGTAAGGAGTTTTTATTGAGATTCATTAGAGAAAATATTTGTTCACGTAATATATTGGTTGATCCAAGAATAGCTAGCATTTTCCTAGCAAAGTCTTGAAGGTTTACAAATTTTTCAGAATTAAGAGAATTACTATATATTTTTGCAACAATAAAAAAAGACGGAAAACATTGTCTTTAGAGTAAAAATGAGGTGCAATTTTTTTATTTTCAAAAATTGTAAATATTATAATAAATAATTAAATAAAAAATAAATACATATTATATTAAGTTCAAATATAAAAGTTAAAGCTAAGTTGATAATAAAGTATATCGCTAATCCTAATCTAATAAAATTCCTATTAATATCTATATTATTTATTAATTAAATAAAATTGTTCAATTTTTAGGTAATAGCGATATTATTTTGTTATTATCAAGAATAGGCCAATTTTAATTTTCTAAGTTATTAATTTTTTTATATTATGTATTATCGATTAGGTGGTAGTATTAACTTCTCATATTATATTAGTCAATTCAATTTCATAAATAAGTTTATTACTTAATTTATTATATTATTTGGTTCTACTGCATTTTTACTTCTTGTTTGTACCGGATTTTCTAAATATTCTATTATACAGGGTGTCCCCGGATACACTTTACATAACTTGGGTGATGATAGAGGACACTTTTCTAAGAAACATTTTTAACAAAAATGTTTTTCCAAATTCAAACCCTCGAAAGTTATACTTCTTTAAAGCACTTTTTTCAATTTCCACTTTCACGTGGTCATAGCTCTGAACGGCTTTCGAGTTATAAATTAAAGTAAGCAAAAAAATGTTGAATAATTAGAGATTTTTTTTTATTTTGGTTTTTTTGGACTTTTTAAACGAAACATTTTACAAAAATTCTGACGCCCTACTCCGGATAGGAAATTTAACGCACTATTACTTCTGTCTAGTAAATATTTTGAAAAACCAATCCCTTTCACAGAAAATCAGAAAATAATAAACAAAGCAGCTATAAAGCAAAATATAAAACTCTCGAGGGCTCGAATTTAGAAAAAATTTTTGTTAAAAATGTTTCTTAGAAATGTGTCCTCTATCACCACCTAAGTTATATAAAGTGTATCCGGGGACTCCCAGTATATTACTGTGACCTACCCCAATAAATTGTACTTATAATACAAAATACAAAAACCTGCAGTATATTTTCCTTCTGGAAGTGTAAAAAGTGTAAAATAACTACACGAATTTGTATTATTTTATGAACTAACCAAGTTGTTACGGTATAAATAGCATCATCAGCATTAGCATTTCAAGTAGTCTTTTGCATTTCAATTGAATGTTTACTTCCTAATCCAAGAAATCAAGTCAAAGGGCTTATAGATATTCCGAAATGAATAGCGATATAAAAAGTTACCCTCTCACAAATAATAATAAAATTATTCGTTCAATTAATTAATTAAAGTATTGTTACCCCGAACTTATTGTAAAACAATTTTCCTACTTTTTTTTAATTCTAATTATTAATTGTTGAATTTTTTTGAGTAACTAATGACGTTGCGGCATGCATATCTTGTTATTCTACAAATATCATACATAAACGTAGCCTTTTATGCAGACGATACTGCAATCGACGCACATTCATTCTATATACAGGTAGCCAACAAATAAATTGAAATATTTGTGGATATAGTACTTTTACATATTGTTTTAAAAAATTAAATATGAAATTAAATTCCAAAAAATTATTTATTCAAATATGCAACAACCATCAATTTTTTCAAAATTGTTTATTTATAATTTTGTAGTATTTTTTAATCAATTCGTAGATTTCCTACTACTTTTTTAGTAGTTTTATTCCAATAATTTAAATTATAGAAGTAAATTCGAAAAATTCAGAGCTGTGTTTAACTGGAAGAGATTAAAAAATCGATTACAATATTCGACGACAAACACATTACGTTACATACAAAGTAAACTTTTGGTTGGTTATGCATTATTAGTATGTATACATACCCTAAATTATGAATAAGATTTGTTTACCTAGCTATTATTTTTTGTAAACAATTTTTAATTGTTAGTTGGAATTATATGTATAATCTCATAAATAGGTTAATGAAAGAATTTTTTTGCTTTTTAATAGATTTTAAATGTTAAAGTTGTAGATTGCACGATAATATAAAATCTTTATAATCGAGCGATATGTGGTTTAGATAGTGAAATTTGAGGTTCACCACATCTATGGTTAACAATTCATAACAATTTTACGTGTAGTAACGCTCTCTAATGTGTGAGACCAAACAACCTCATCAAGAATACTAGAAGGTCATGGCGGCCGAAAGGCCGTCTTACTCACAAGCAAATGATCTCCGGTGTCCCTCACTGATTTAAATAATTTTTGGATATGTGGTAGAGCATCGAAAAATAAGAGCCCACTAATTTTTTTAGCTGCTATGACGCGGGTTTAAGGGGTGTAATTGCCCTTTAAAAATTGGGTGAAAAAATGAAATTTTTGAATTTTTATATAAAAAGAAGTTTTGGATTTGAATGAAACCAACGGTAACATACTTCATTTTATAACCAATAATACCTACATATAATTTTTTCGAAGCAATAATTTAAATTTTTAGGGGTGGACCATCCCCCAACATTTTAAAACCTGCATAAATCATCCTTAACGTCATCAAATGTTTTTGAAAAAATATATATAAGTTACGTCCCCATCGATCCCACTTCGGCTAAAAATTTTATTTTTAAAAATTAAAAATATAAAAAACCTGAAAAGTAGACTTATGGCCTTTTAATTTTATTTGCTACGGAAGATATACAACATTGTAATAATATATTACAACAAAAATTAAAAAATAAATTATTTACTGAAAACCATTTTTTGTTCAAACCTATTTATTTTAATTATTGGCAATTAAAGATCACAAACTTCTTTAGTCCGATAATAATTTAGTGGCGCCTGAAGATAATTGATACTTCCCACGCATCTACACGATTTATTAATGTCTATAATACAACTTCAATATCGTTTTGATTTGAATAGCAGTTCATGGTCAATTAAATCAAAATCTTATATAATTTTTTAAAATTTGTTTACTTTCAGGATAACTTTTAGTCTATTTAAAGTTACTCTATTTTTTGTATACCCAATTAAAATATTGAATTTTAAAATATTTTCTAGTTTCTATAATATTTATTTGGACGGCAGTAAAAGTGTTTTTGAAATTTTGCGAAGTTCGCCCATCTGGAGATACATTGTTGGGAAGTTTATAGCAATGAAAAATATAATAATATTATGATGTAGACATTAAAAATATTAATAGCAATATTTAACGAAAATATTATGTCTTTAAATAAAATGTGGGTTGTTTTTACCTTCAAACGCTACTTTGAGTGAGCACAACATTTTTTTTGATTAAACTACGTAGTTTTTAATTAACAAAGCAATTGATTACAAAATTTAATGCATTCCTAAACGGTAGACTAATTTATTGCATAAACTACATTATATAACAATGACATTGATCTTTTACAAGATTATTGTGCTTTATTCGTTTCGACTCTCTAGCGGAACAATACCTACCACGAAGGACATTGTAGTTGCAAATTTGCTTTATTTGCCACTTTACTATAATTTATATATTCTCGTAGGTATCTGGATGTACTGAATAGGTGTAAAAATGTTCAAGTGCTTCATTTATTCTAAAAAGACGCCTTTGATGCTTTCCAGACATGGATAAGTGGCAGAATTGGTACAGTAGTAAGTATTGAAACTGATTAGTATATTATACTTCTTCAAGTCAAAGATAGTCAAAACTAAAATTTTGAATAAGGCCATCGTGATTGAAATACTTTGTATATTAGAAATTAATTACCACAAAAATATGCATTTATCACTTAAAATTCAAACAATATGAAATCTAAATAACTGTTATGATGTCAGTATTACTTAATAAATTATCCTTCAAGGATAAATTAATTTTTTAAATTTGCAATAAAAAGCGCATAATGTCTTTATTTGGTCTTGGGTATTATTCTACGTAGTCTGCTTTATTAGATTAGATCTGTCTCTATTCTAGTCTATCCAATGGTTAATATGTGATTGGCCGAAAATCGACAAGCGTGAAGCTATCGTTCAGGTCTGGGAAATAATTCATTATCTGATATCTTTTATTTTTCAAAGAGATTTTTTTTTGACAACATCCTTGGTTATTTGGACCAATCCATTATTGTCCATACGACTATACATCTGATAATGTATTCAATAACCGTATAAACACAAAGCTGGGTTTTTCAAACCGGGGGGTCTGGGGGGTATGGAATACCCTCCAGTGCACCAGAGATTGTGCGCAAAAAAGTGTTATAAAACTTATAAGTTTCAAACCAGAAATCTAATTTTTAAAAATCTAAGTTTTCTGATAATAACACATTTTCTCTTTTTGAACACAATCACTGATGTGCTGGGGGGTATTCCATACCCCCCAGACCCCCCGGTTTGAAAAACCTAGCTTTGTGATTGTGTTCGAAAAAGAAAATGTATTTTTGAGCTTATAAGTTTCAAACCAAAAATTTAACTTTTTATCTATTTCTATTCTTTATTATTAAGAATAAAAATAAATTCAGGAATAACTCCCAATGAAATTTCCATGACCGGTACTGTCTATCTGTTTAGAGTTTTTTAAGATATTATTAGGAATATTTTAAGTTTGGGTTTCTGCATTTATTCTGCCGATAGCAATCGGCAGAATAAATTTTGGTTGAAATCGGTTTAGTAGTTACTCTTCTAGTAATCTTGAGAATAAATTAGTCACAATGAGTAATCACGGTAATATACATTTATTAAATAATTAACAAAACTTAATTTTTAATGAATATTTTTTCTAGGTTTACTCTAAATACAATACAAGACACTGTATCATTAGTGGATATGGATATTAATAATTTCAATGCTTACAAACTGCAGTAATACAATAAAAGCAATATTATTGGCGGTTAAAATAATAAAAAAATGATTAGAGCGTGTTCAAAATAATTTTAAACTTACAATCGGATATATATAATTATATAAATAAATGTATGTAGTATATCAATATCAAATAGTACGTTATTAACAAAACGCAGTGGTGATTGAATCTAAAAAAATTATTTAAACTTGAAATATATTAAATCCTTAGCTTATGTTTATTAAACCTTAAAAAAATAAACAGGAATGCGATATCTGACTGCTAAATTTTTAACAATACAAACTCTCAAAAAAGGGGAGCCAGCGTGATATTTGTTTTCCGCGATTTACGCGATTAATATTAAACTAGATAATTTTATTTCTCACAATACAAATAATCAATATAATTATTATGATTTTATACCAACTAAGTAATTCAAAAATATTGTAAATAAAAAAAATTACAAATTTAACTTAAATAATATTATAAATTAAATATAAATTTTTTTTGGAAAACATTAAGTTGACCAAAATTTCATTCAGAATCGACGTCTTATGCTTTTCAGGGCACTGATTTTTGATTTGAAAAATGGGTGCATAACAGCTTTTTTGTAAATTTTCTTAAAATTTTTGAATGAATGATATACAGTGGCTCCAACAATTATTAATACACCCCTATGTTAACCAAGTAAATTGCACATTTTGAAACCGTTTTTTGACATATAAAACTCGCTTTTACAGCAAAACTTTTCAGATATTTTTTATTGCAAATTTTAATCTCTTTAGTTTTGTTTCTATACATTTTTTTATTTTCTTTCGCCGTTTACGAGTTACAGCGACTTAAAGAAAACTAAGTAAAAAAGTTAATAAAATTAACATTGCTCTTATGGGAGTTTTTTACAGAGTTTTCTTCAAGTCGCTGTAACTCGTAAACGGCGAAAGAAAATAAAAAAATGTATAGAAACAAAACTGAAGAGATTAAAATTTGCAATAAAAAATATCTGAAAAGTTTTGTTGTAAAAGCTAGTTTTGTATGTCAAAAATCGGTTTCAAAATGTGCAATTTACATGGTTAACATAGGAGTGTATTAATAATTGTTGGAGCCACTGTAATTTACATCGGCGACAGGTGCAGTTTAGGTAAACGGTGCCTTATATTGTAAAATAGCATAGAATTTAATAAAAATATATTTCGCATTTATAGCTTTCTCTACAGCTATTCTTAATCTTTGTTTGTATACAAACATTCCGAGTGCGAGCTTTGAGGTAATTTTGTTCTCGACGCTACACTCGCGACGCTCGTCGCTCTCACTCTGAATACAGCTTTTAATAATTAAGTTTCGATGTAAACATTGTTATAAATCGATTGAGACGCGCGCTGAAAATTTTTAATTTATGTTATAAGAAGTATTCCGAATTCCTGTGAATAATTCTTAATTTGTCGATAGCTCCGTACTGTTAAATATTAGTGACTTTTGTATAATTAAAAAAATGAGATTTCAGTAATTTTTCATTTTGAGTTCAAAATAGCTGCGTTGACCTGGCCATTCGCAGCAGAACGTCCTGTAAAAATTTCATATTGCTCTGGTATTTCATTCTCTCGTTTTTACTATGACATAATACATAATACACAAACATTCAGAATTATAGTAAAACTTTTTTTGAGAAAATGCCAATGTTTTTCTTTTAAAATAGTAAATTCGAGAGAAGTTCGTGCTATTATTAGTTTTGAATTTCTTTCATAAATTTTATATTCACATTGTAATGCCGATTGATTGGTGTGTGGCCAATAAATAATTTGGTTTCGCCAAATTAATTATTCTGAATATTTTTAGCTAAGTTGATAACTCAAAATACTTTTAAATTATCTATGTCATATTTTTTAAATGTTTTGTTTTCAATCTATGATTAATTTTATCTTTGTTTTACAGTCGTAGCATGTTTTTAAATTTTAACCAAATCAAAATAATTAAAATGAAGTCGATAATTACTGTTTGTACTGCAAGGAAGCAACTTTTTTCGGTAAGGACAGATGCATATCAGCATTTTGTGTTGTTTGATATTTACTAAATATTATAAATAGATTATTAACCTGTGATTTTGCAAATTGTGTTTATATTCGAGGGTATTAACCTGTATTATATTTAGTTTACTATAACATTTATATTTTAAAGTTCAATCGTCAAAATTGTACTCCGAGTTGCCAGAACGGAGAAAAAAAGTTTTGAAGTAAATATTCTCAACGATTAATAGCCTCAATTTATAATGTGAATCAATTAGAAGTGTCCGCATTTTTTATTCAATTTACTGACCCAGTTTTTTATAAGTTTGTTTGATTTTACCGTGCTTTTCTTGGCCTTGGTTGTCTAAAATGTTGATGAGCTTTTTTCGTAAAAGCGAAAACTTATATTTTATTTGCCTTCTATCGACTTTTAGGTATTATTTAGCAATTTCTTGGCTATATCCTTATTGATTATTCGTGTCTTTGTATAAAATATAATAGAAAAAAAAAAATAGATAAGTAGTATCAGATGTAAACATGTGGAACTTTTAAGGAAAATTGTAATGGTCTATTAATTATTATTTTTGATTGGACAAAATTTGTGGCTTTTAACGAAAATAGTTAACTAGTGCATTATGATAACGTAGCCTTGACGTTCGTAACGCATTATATTTACAATCGATTGGGGGTGTTCTTTGAATATTATGTTTTTAAAGCACTACAACCTCGAGTCATGCAAGCTTGCAACCGGACGCACGTATGTGTAGAGTACACAATTTGAATAGTTTTCCAACAACATCGGAAAATTTAAAATAATCGGATTTTTCTGAAATATTAATAATTAAAATAATTGTAAAAAAAATAATGGTGGTACCATTAAATTACCAAGGTAGTTTGATGAAAAATAAATTAATTTTATTATAACTATTTTTCTCATTTCAGATTTCTAATACGAATGGATAACAATGGCCAACAATGAATTTATTATACAGCATGGAAATGAAAAATATGATATTTCAAATTTTTTAAAAAATCATCCGGGAGGCTACAACTATGTGGAAGGATTTCGGAACAAAGATATTGCTAAAAAGATGATTAATACGGACCACTCGAAATCGGCCTTTTATTTACTCAGAGAATACAAATTAAATGGACGAGATGACACAAACCTACAGGAAAACGAAGATTTAGAGGTTGGTTCAGTATATTTTTCAAAATTTACATTTTGTTTATTTAATCTTTTACGATAGGCTTTTAAAAACTTTTAAAAATCTAATCCTCGTCCATTTTATAAATTGATTTTATAAAAATTTTATTTATTTGTAATTTGTAATCCATATTATATTGAATTCTATGTTATCTCACGGAACAAAAATAACTACATTTTAATTATGTATTTCGATTTAATTTTATTATACCAAGTGATACGTCGTCAAGCAAAAAATCAAATTTCGATTGTGAAAATAAAGTCTCTCCACGGTACTATTAAATCTTTTCTGTTTGGTAATAATATTTTTTTGAAAAGCTAAATAATAATATAACTGCGAATCTCGTTAATCAAATTATAATTCAAAATAAAAAATTTAAAAAAACTTTTTTATCAAAATTATAAACAATAAATTGCAATTTAAACGAGCTCTCTTGTTTATTTTTATTCTACAGTTAAAAGTATGTTTACTTCCAATTCAAGGGCAACAATCAATAGGTTTTATTTTTTCTAAAAAAAAATTTTATTTTGAAAATTTAAATTTTTTTTAAAACCGAGAACAGTTTTCAGTTTTCAGAGAACAGTTTCGACCAGAGAAAAAAATATTTTTTGCAATAATTTTTGTTATTTCAAATCACAATATAAAATAATACATTTTGACGTTTTCTGATTGTTTTCAAAATAGACAATAGCAGAACAGCAAATTCAAATAAATCAAATTAGATTGTGAATTTAATCAATCAAAGTCAATGGTTATTATAATTTAGAAAGGAACATGTGTATGTCAAATTGAAATCTGACACGATAACCGAATGTAAAATTGTCTCTCCATTTTTCAAAAAAAAAAACACTCACGTTTTGTAGCTTATTGTATAATAGACACTTTCGGCAATCCATTTAACTACAAAAAATATCAATATCCCATTGTAATATTGACATTGAAAGTTAATATTATATACCGATATTTAACATAGCTTTTACAATAATAAATTGTTATGTGTTATATTTTTTTTTATAAATTGACAGGTATGGCTTGACAATGATTTTATATAGCTGAAACAAGTTGACGAAAGCATTTTTCGTTATTTTTGTAAGGATGTACCTCGTCCAGTGGTCCTGTAGAATACCTTTCTTTTTACTTGACATTGAAGTTTCTTATTTATTATAATCAATATTCATTTTGAAATTTGTTATTCATATCTAAAAACTTCAATATTTAATTATAATTAAATGCAACTAACAACCATGATAGATTTGCGCACTTTGTTTCGTGTTCTGATCATGTAGTATTATCATCAGAAAATTACACAATATTTTTATGTAAAATATAAAACGCAACAGTAATAGCTTTTTCAACTTCAAGTATTTTATAATGACATGGTGATTTACATAAATTAATCTTGAATTAAGTGGTGGAAATTTCAAACCACGTATACCTTGTGTGGATAAGGATAATTTCCTGAAAATAATTCAACCTGCTTCATACATAATATCCGATAAGACGGACATGTTCATTATTAATTGATGAATTTATTATCGATCATCGTGAAAATTAATATCATTGTTGTTAACTTACTTTCAGCATTATTCAGGATCTGTCTGAACTCTTAATGAAATTTTAGTGTGACTAAAGTGTTCATTTCGTATGCAAATTGGATTGCTATTGTTATTTTGTCATGATGACCGAATAACATCGTTAAATTTAATCTAGAAAACACGAAAGTATTATTGTCGCTAGGGTAAATATTTATTTTGTTTATTATACCGAAAATAGGGCGGAGAAGTTTCATCGTGATACTTATTGAGAAACGATTGCCCATCCCTAATGTAGTAAAAGCGCAACAAAATTAACAAATTAATTTTATCAGCTTTTAATTTTTAATGTTTTTCCCAAAAAACAAACTTTGTCCAAAAGTTTTTAATTTATTCTTTGGATTTTTTGAGGAAAATTAATATTTTATCTTAAAAATTTCAAACCGCAATCTAAATTTTAATTATAATAATAATAATTGCAGTCTTTTTTATTTCATTATTGCGGTTAACAGCTGATAATTACACGATACGTTTAATTCGTTGTTAAGCTTTTTCATTAATTAAAAATTTTATCAATGAAAGATTAGGATTAAAATTTTCAACGTATTTTTACCGTATTCAAATAAAGTCAAAAATATTTTTAAACTTAAAAATGCGTTGTTTTATGAAACAATTGAGTTTGTACATAATTTATTATTTTAGACAAAAACTGATTTTATAAATCTTTGATGTTTGGTATAAACAACTTAAGTCAAAAATTTCCATTTTTGGGTTATTTCACTATACGATTCTATTTTTTCCCCTCTTTCTAATGGTATAAAGAACTTAAGTCAAATCGCAAAAATAAAAGTGTGAGAAAGAAAATACTATAAACGTTGTTCGAAATTTATCTTTTTTAAACGGTAAAAACAACTTAAGTCGACTTACGATGTTTATACCAAACCAATTGATTTTATGTTGCGATCTCAACAACTTAAGTCAACTTCTGTTGTTTATACCACGATTTTTGTACATAATTGTAGTGATCCTAAAAGCTTAAGTCAAATTTTGCATATTATGTAATATTTTAGTTGTAACTATAAGAGCAATGTATGAGTAAAATTGTAATATTTTATAAATGGTTTATGGAAATTCATTATTTTCTTCACATTTTTAAATATAAGAAAAATGACCAAATTTTAATAGCTTAATTATTATTTTTATAATAACGAAGATTTGAATAAAATTAAGATAACTGACGGCTAAAAGTTCTTATTCTTTAATTTCAATCAATGGTTGTTTGTAATAGGTTGATAATTCGACAGGTGTAGATATCAGATTCAAATGCAATCCTTTTAACTACCACAATCTTATTAAACATAGTAGGTACTGTTTCTATATTTGCGATAATTCACCAGCTGCAAATTTTATAAACAATCTTGGCTTTGAAAAAATCCCAATGGATTTTCTTATAGTTTAACCAAGTGCTTTTCACTAGTACGAGCTCTTCAATTTCATATCGAATTGAGATTTTTAGTGATTTGTTGATTTAGTTAGTTTGTGAATATGAGTGGAAGATCTAAAAGAATAGTAACAATGGCTTTAAATAAACAAGGTGGTGAAGGTAAGCAACTAATTTAATTATTATTTTAATTTTTCATTATTTTCGATACACTAAATTTATGTGTAATAATATAAAAGGAATATTAAAAATATTTTACTATTCAATTCAATTAATCTTTAAAACATTTTTAAAACGTGTTATACGGCAATTTTTCATTTAAATACTTAGGGTCCACGCACTCATCATCTCCACGTTCAATAACTTCTGAACTGGAAAGAGCTTTCAGCTCAGATGATAGCCTTTTTGATAAAAATTACGAGCCTTATCCACTAAACACATCAAGTGATAAATCAAACCAGCGAGTTTCACCAGTCGAAGACTTAGCTGTACCCTGTAAGTGAAATTATAAAAACTGACAAATTGCAATGACAAAAAATATTTTCAGCTACTTCAAAAACTTTTGCTAATAATAATGGATCAAATCCAATTGAGGAAAATGAAAGCGTTTATGCCTCTCTAGATTTAAATATGCCTTGTAAGTAAAATATAAATATCTTTTATGAAAAGAAACCAATTATCGAATTTTCAGCAACTTCGAAAGCACCTAAGAAGTGGGCTAGGGCTGTACGTAAGGAACGGTCCCAGTTGTTAAATTCTGGACAGTCGTATGTTAACAGTAGTGGAAAAGCTGTAAAAGCAAGAGAATTGCAACCTTTGAAGAACTGCCGTAAAAAGTGTAATTTAGCGTTAACCGAAGAAAGTAGAAAAAACATTTTTGAAGAGTATTGGGCTTTGGCAAACCACGACCGAAGAATAGCTTTTATAGCAAGTCTTATTGAGATGAAAGAAAAACAAACAACTCGATGCCGAAAGCCGTTGTCCGGAAAAGTACGAAATGTCACATATGAATATTTCTTCAACGTGAAAGGAATTAAAATATCGGTTTGCAAAGACTGTTTTTCCAAAACGTTAAATGAAACAGAGATGTTTATTAGAAATGCTGTGACAAAAAAATCACAAACAGTATCGGGAATTACTCATGGCGACATTAGAGGGAAAAAATCATCCGCAAATAAAAAAACCCAAGAAGAAATAGACCAAGTAATCAAACATATTAATTCATTTCCATCTTACGAAAGTCATTATACCCGCAAGACAAATGACAAAAAATACTTACAATCAAATTTAAATCTACAAACCATGTTTACTTTATATAAAGAAAAATATAAGAACCCCGTATCTAGAAGCATCTACGAACGAGAATTTAAAAAACTAAATTTAAAATTTAAGAAACGTGCGGTTGATACTTGCAACAAATGCGACACCTTAAATATGAAATTAAAAGTAGCAAAGGAAGCCAAAATAGAAGACGACATAATTAATGCTGAAAACCTACTTAAAATACACCAAGAAAGAGCTGACTTTGCCTACTTATCAAAGAAAATCGATAAAGATCAAGCAAAAATAGGTAACGACAAGAAGTGCTACTCCTTTGATTTGCAGCAATGCCTGCCAACTCCTTTGGTGGCTTCTTCGGTGGCGTTCTACAAACGACAACTATGGACTTTTAATTTGACTATTCACGATAATAGTACAGGGGAGTCAACTAATTACATGTGGGATGAAGCTACAGCAGGTAGAGGCGCCAACGAAATAGCATCTTGCTTATACAACCGGTTGCTAAAACTGCCCGAAACTGTAAAAGAAGTTACATTTTATTCCGACACTTGTCAAGGGCAGAATAAAAACAGTCATGTGTGTGCGATGTTTCTAAAGTTTATGGCCAACTCAAAATCCATAGAAATTATAAACCATAAATTTTTGGAAGCCGGACACACCCACATGGAATGCGATGTTGATCATTCCATGATTGAAAAGAAGAAGAAGAAAGTGAACAGCGCTATTTACCATCCCCATGATTGGTTCCAACTGGTCAGAGGAACTGGCAAGAAAAATCAGTTTCAAGTCGTAGAAATGAACCAAAGTGAATTTTACGATTTTGCAAATTTGCTAACTAATACTTTGGTTTACAGAAAAAAAAATGAAGCAGGCGAACAATTTAAATTAAAATAAGTCACTTGGTTTCGATATAGAAAATCAGATTTGGGAATAATTTATTACAAAAATTGTCTAGAAATAGAATCTGATTTCAATAAAATTAGCTTTCTTAGAAAGAAAAACAACCGCATCAAAATGGCTTTAAAAAGAAGATACTTTTCTCCAGTAAGAATATCTAAAGAAAAGAAACAAAACTTAATGGACCTTTTGCCCTTAATTCCCCCAATATTTCATAGTTTTTACCAAAATTTAGCTACAAGTGACATTCCTATTAATGATCCAGATCTGGAAGATGAATCCGATGCGTGAATATTTTTTTACCTACTCATGTGCTGTATTAAAGATGCCTAAATGAATATTTTTTTTATTATAATTTTGTTGTACATTAAAGATAGTTTAGTTGCTTATTTGTTATTTATTTGTACACCTATTACTGTTTCAACCTGACTTAAGTTTTAAATTAATGAGAAATGCAAAAATTTTGGTTGGTATTAAAAACATAAGTTGACTTAAGCTGTTAATATCAGAAAAAACAACCTTTTTTGTGATACTAACAACTTAAGTCATCAAAAAGACCCACAAGGGATGAAAATTCCTAATTGATAATATGACACAAACTATAACTCAATTATACATGGTCATTCCACCAGTCGTTTATAAAAAAATTATTAACATTATGATAAAAAAATATTTCAAACTTTATTTGCTTCTACTGTAAACTTACGTTTTGTGACTTAAGTTCTTTTTACCAATCATCAAAGAAATGTTTTGTAAATATCCTGTTTTTAATTTTTTATTTATATTGAACCGATATTTTTACGATTGTTTTCTTAATTTTTAAATTACAAAAATGTAGCGGGTAGCAGCTGGTAGAATGCGTGGCTCCCGAACTACCGGAATATCCTAAATATAATTTTTGGTATTTTAAGCACTTTATTATTAATGATTTTGGTTTATATACACATGGGGGTATTTAACTAGAAATGCTTCATAAAATTAATTAATTATTCTAAATGCCATTAAAGTTAAATTATATTTCAATTTTATTTTATAAATTTTTTTTTTCTAATATATGAATTGTTTTTTTTATTGAAATTGGTATCAAATCGATCGACACGACTCGCAACGTAAGCATTAGAGTACTATAGACTTTTATTTATTTTATTATTTCTCGTTTAATTAATGACATACTCTACTCATTACTTATCGATAGGTACACGAATTTTTTTGCTTTATTGATTTGTTGAATTGTGTTTCACTAAAATTAAGTTTTAGTGATTACTTTATAATTTATACATTGTGTCCGTCATTATGTTTTCTCAATCTTAATCAAAGTTGAACTGCGAAGTAGTCAAAAGAGCATTAAGGGAGCCTAAAACAAATTGGGTACTGAATATTTTATAAATAAAATGGTCGAAAATGCTCAACTAATTGTACTATAGATAAAAACGTTTTGAATTGTTTTTAGATTAATCTACTATTTTTTTCTAAATGTATTATCAATACCCTGCTATCTATAATATCGATATGGTTTATTAAGTAACATGACGATATATTACTCCGCTTACATATTTTTTTCTACACAATTTTTTTCCAATAATAACATCTAAATATTACTCTTCGTACTTCGATGATTTGAAATGATTGAAGGGGGCATTTTGAATTAATAAAAGTACTTCTTAGCAAAAAAAATTCTTTAAAATTTTTAATTTATAATTAACACATGTTTCACACGAATATCGTGTATCTTCAGGTATCTACAGAAGAAATAAAACAAGTTTTATTTATATAAGCATAGTTGTGGGCTTAATTCGGGCGAAACCGAGTACCATTTATGTTATGTAATGCTCGTTTATATAAAGTTAAATTTACATCAATAAATATTAAACTATCTAACCTATTAACAGTAGGTATTATTATCTTATGCACATATAGCACTGGCGTTGCCCAAAATTTCTGAAAGTTTATCATGGCACATCGTCAGAGTTTCATCAACGCATTCCGATGCCTTGTGTCTTATTGCTATAGATTCCAAGTGACCGGTTCTGTGGATATGCATAGTATCTAATAAAATCGATTTCAGCGATAATCCGTCCAATGTTATGGCGTTTTTATAGCATCCGATTTGTTGTAATCCTGGCTTTGCCGAACAGTTATTTAAGGTCTCAAGCAGAAGTTTCCCTTTATTCATGGCTTCGTCCGTTGCGGTCGTAACAACTTGGGTGTTGTTGTAAACATTTGTAGCTGCTTCACTTACGCAGT
Organism: Cantharis rufa; assembly: GCA_947369205.1. Lineage (NCBI taxonomy): Eukaryota > Metazoa > Arthropoda > Insecta > Coleoptera > Cantharidae > Cantharis > Cantharis rufa. Next base: position 95,988,725 of record OX376303.1, read on the forward strand.
AGTGCAAAATTTGTACTCCTTCACTGGATACATATTCGATCTCTTCTTTTATTTTATCGCAATCTGCTGGAGGTGACGAGCAGGACAATTCTTGAAAACATTACGGTTGTAAAAAATAGAAATAAACTTTCGTACGACTTACTCAACAAAGCGAACTCTTTCATTATGACCAAGTAGTCCAAACCTCTATCGGCAGTAGTTTGCGTATCTTGGATAACTGCAGCATCGGTTTCCACTCCTTCTTCGGTCACCAAAATTTCGATCTGGTTGAATAATTCTTCAACCTCCTTAATAAGGTTACGCTGTTGTTCCTTGGTTGGTATTCCAGGACCCAAATCATCTGAAAGGACTTTCTGAAAATTTTGAACAAATAACACTTCGTCCTGTCGTGTAAAAAATTACTTACGTTTAAAAAAATTACAACTAATGCTACTGATAATACAAAAAAACGTAACATTTTGTAAGACTTGAACTTGACTTGAATTTCTTCAAGCTTTATTAGTTCTAATTATCAAAAAAATCTGACGAGTTTTTATATTAATAATTTTGTGCAACGTTTAAATTTTTCTAATACTACAAGGAAGTAATTTGCTTATTAGCTGTTTGAATTTCAAGGGTACGGATGAATAATTAAATATATTTCCGTAAATAAAGTGAGAAATAATTCGAAGCTGTTGTGATTAAATTTACAAAAACTACTGAAATATTAAAATTTATCAATTTTTAACAGCAAAAAACTTGACTTGATATCATCCAATTATCAAATTAAAGCTTTAATTAATTACTTTATTAATTACTGATGAAATGCTTAAAAAATTCACATTTTTATTAAAACAAAAATTATTTACTTTACTGCCGGGTGTGAGATGGACTGAAGTACTTTCAGTGCCGCTGTTCGCCGGCAGCAAAAGTAATACTAATTAATTTGTTTTTAAATAGAATGCTTTTTTGTACTTTTTCGTTCGTAAACCTAATATAGAATCATCACGAAAATTTTTATTTTTTAGAGTGTAAGTTGAAATTATGCAAATATAAATCATTAGGGAAATTCTAAATTACCGCCCATATACGGAGTGAAATGAAGGGGATCACCTTGTTTTAGCTTTATGTAATTATCGGAAAAAATCTGAAAAAAGAAGGGGAGTCGAAATTAATGAGCATTACTAAAATGATATATTACTACAATTATATCTAAGTTATTAAAATATCATCAAACACACCTAATCGAGATACCTACTTCATAAAAAGATATTTCAACATTTAAAAAATTAAGTTGGCTTCGATACAATTATTATTTTATATTAAAATTTATAATTACGAAAATTACGAAAATTGTGTAATTAATTAATATTTAACTGCCCTTGAATTTCATTATTAATTATTGTTTACTTTAATGAAATAATAGAAAATCGATTATTAATAACAGCAGCTGTGAATGCTACTCAAAAGGAATTGGGCGTTTCCACCATACTAAAGCAAAAAGCACCATTTTTAAGAAACAACGGGTAGAGTAGAGGTACCGATTATGGCCATCGCACCAGTTATGGCTACTTATAGAAAAATAACTGTATAATTATTAATAATTAATTATATATAATTGCATTATACAGTTCTAAGCTATCTTTTTTGTAACTAGTTAGGCTTTTGTTACCAGGAGCTGTTTTGCATTTAAGCAAGAATGAAGTACTGGCTGGGTACTTCCCCCCTGTTGAAAAATTATATATAATATATATAATTATATGAATTTATTTTAACTGCATTTTTTAAATATAATTTTTAGGAATCAATTTTTTTTTGCATATAAAGCTTTTAAAATAAAATATTTTTTCTAGAAATTGGTGGACTGGAATAAGCCGATGTTAAATCAAGTTGCAAGTCTTGGTTCAAGGTATAATGAGTGGGTAACGTCTCCAGTAGACAGACAGCTAAGATTATTTGATAATCCAATTTTAGAAAACTTGACTATAACGCCTTGGTATATCGTGCCTATCGTTTGGATACCTATAATCTTATTTTTAACTTATTGTGGCTATCTTCAGTACGAAGAAATTACACAAAGTAAGTTTTAATCTTTTACTGAGAATTGCTTCCAGAGAAGAAAAATAGAACGCAAAAATCGTATACTCGTAACCTTTATTGCATTTTAGATTCATCAATAATATCAACAGTATTATGCCTACTAATTGGAATAGTGTTGTGGACTCTTATAGAGTACTCATTACATAGATGGGTTTTTCATATGGAACCATCGGGATCTTCAAAAACTTTGATATATCTGCATTTTGCTATTCATGGATTGCATCATAAGGTAGCTGCTCACACTAAACTGCTTTTGCAAACTAAAGTTTATTTTTAAGGTTCCTTTTGACACGAGACGGTTAGTATTTCCTCCAGTGCCGGCTGCAATAATAGCTTATGCATGTTATTGTTTGGTGAAAGTAGTATTTCCGCCGTCAACAATTCTATTAATTACTGCTGGAGGATTAACAGGTAGGTCTTTTATTGCTCTTTAATATTTTATATTACTCCGGACCGGTTCTAGGATACGTTGTTTACGATATGATCCACTTTTATTTGCATTATGGATCTCCCCAAGAAGGAACCTACTTGTATACGTTAAAACGTTACCACAATCAGCATCATTTTGCACATCATGATAATGGTAATTGATTTATATTTGGTTTATTTTTATTTACAAAATTTATTGTAGGTTTTGGGATCAGCAGTATGTACTGGGATAAAATATTCGGAACCACAATTAGCCTTAAAAAACTGGCCTATGGAATTAAATGGTGTTCAAACAAAATTAAACTGAGCTAACTGAAAAAGTATTATTTTTATCTCTCGAGTGTTTTTGAAGTGATGTTACCGAGTGGTAAAATCCAATTTGGATTTATTATTTTAAGGTTACATAGTAGGAATGTTGTGCCCGTGACATCAAACAGACATTGGATGAAAGTTGATAATATGCGCTTTAAGTACGTATTTTTGTAAAAGTTACTGTGCCTATATATAGATATAATGAAACGCACTTATTTCCAATAACAAGATTATTAGTAGTATGTATTTACAAAATAGATAACCAAAATCTATAATAATGGGACCATTAATTAAAAATTTTAATATTTACGTAGAACGTTGTTATGCAGTAACTTTTATAATTTAAATTATTAAAATGTAAAATTAGTTTGAAGGTGAATCCATATATTTACCTTATCTAATCAGAACTGTTACGATTGCAAGGTATTTAAAAACTGTGTTCAAGGAAATATGCATTTTGTCTTTATAGCTTTAAAATGTATGTTTAATTAAGCAGTATGCTTATTTGTTATAAACTGTTTATATTGTGTGTAGAATTTAGGTATCTACTAAAATGAATATGCTTAAGCTATATTGTTTTAATATCATGAAAAAAAAAGGTTACCTTTTTAACAATTAGCTTCACAAAATAAATTTTGTTGTTGTTTGGTTACTTTTTAAAATTTTATTTTAGTCTCAAAAATTGGTTTTGGAAGCTTCTGCAGTCGAATTTTTCGATTAGATCTCTGATGAAAAAAGAAGTTAAACAACGTTTAATTAGGAAAACTTACTTTAATAAAATATTCAGTTTCCTATCTGTTTTAGAAACGGGGCTAATTTCACGGTACCCGAGAGATACTCTTCTAGTATACCAATGCTTTTTATTTCCGTTTTTTTTTACAGATAAATCAGTCAGTGGCATTTTTGCTGACGGAGTTTATTGATGCTTCATTAACATAATTTCCTATAGAATTTTATAGATGGGTTAACTTTGTTTAAAGGCTCACAGACAGTTTAAATGGACGAAGAAAATGGACCCACCCTAACGCGATTGAATTAAAATACAAAATAAACGATTTCTAACCAAATGATTCCGGTGCAAATGATCCCAACCTAGAAATTGAAAATTATGAAATTAGAAAGACGAGATCTTTGATTAAATTTGTTTTTAAATTTCTGCAAAATTTAAGCATTGTTCCATTAAAATATACAAAAAAAAGACGATTAACCTTAAAGCTTATGTTGTTTTATTCGTATTAACCCCTTGATGGGGTATAATGATAAAATAATTAATCAATTAATTAAAAATTAATAAAAAGAAAAAGGTTATTTGCGCCAGGATCATTTGATTGGGAACCATTCGTCGCCACACCGGCAGTATGTAGTATTAAGCAGTAAAGTACACTTCTTCTTTGTCAGCCTTTCTCGGTCCACTCCTGGAGATAAGCCTCTCCTAATCTGCTCCAAACCTCTCCCTCCTTGGCCCTCCGTAACCACTCTCGACCCGCCACTTTCTTGACATCATCGAGCCATTTCTTCTGTGGTCCCCCGCTACTCCTTTTCGTCGTTCTTCGCTTCCAACCTATAATCTTTACTGTCCACCTGTTGTAATCCTGCCTCGCCACGTGCCCGACCCGACTCCATTTCAGACGCGCCACACGCTCTATCACGTCCACAACTCCAGTTCTTTTTCTTATTTCACTATTTTTTATTTTGTCTCACAAACTTACGTTCAGCATCGATCTTTCCATCGCCCTCTGCACTCTTGTAGGTAATAGTCATTGTTTTCAACCCGTAAGTCATCACCGGCAGTACGCATAAATCGAACACTTTTTGTCTTAAATTTATTGGGATTTCTGTGTTTGCAAGCACGTGCCGCAGTTTTCCATAAAAATAACCTAAGTAAATAAGTTGTTTTTTGTTTGTTTTTTTGTTGTTTTGAAAAATTAAAAAAAAATGTTGTGGGAAAAAAGTACCTTTTTTGAAGGGGGCCGTTGTTTTTTTTTGTGGAAGGGAGACGTGACATAAATAAGTTTGGGATCCGGGTTACTGTCAGTTAATCGTCCCCCACGAGTTGGGCTTTGACTTTTACGCTATGAGGATAATTTTCTAAGTATTTTGAGATATTATTACATTGATGCGGATTATCCATTAGTTTTCGAGAAAACGGCATTTGAAAATCAAAATTTTACATACATTTCTCCATAACGATTGCACACACGAGTGTTCTATTGCCCGTACGTGTGTTCTGATATAGTCTTAGTGTTAGCCGTCAGACGCGATTTTTACTCTGTCGACTACACATCGTGCGTGTTGAACCCCTTGAATGCAACCGCACTCATAATATTACACAACATTATGCAATATAATTAATAATAAAAATAATTATGATTTGTCGATCGAAGTTAATTTATATTATTTATTTAAAAATGTACTATACTTCGTTTTATATTTTCTTTTATTAGTTAGACGACATGTTTCGAATATACAATATTCATCATCAGGAAGTCAACTAATAAAACATGTCGTCTAACTAATAAAAGAAAATATAAAACGAAGTATAGTACATTTTTAAATAAATAATAATAATAAAAAGGCTAATAATAAAAAACGAGTTTCACCCCTTTCGAGTAGCACCTTTGGCGAGTTGGAGCTATCTAGGGGGATGTTTTTAGCGAGTCAGCGTTTGTCAAAACGGCGCGTAGCGCCTCTCGCGAAGCGAAAAGTTGCGGAGCGTCGGTTTTGACGAACGCAACCAAGGCAATCGAGAATCCACCCTAAAAACGGTGGTCGACAACTGAATACGTTTGCTACGTCTATCAGTAAGAGTATATTAATCCACGCGTACCGTCAATAGAACACTCGTGTTAGTGAAATCCCTAGCTAAAATGCATGTAAAACTTTGATTTTCAAATGCCGTTTTCTCGAAAACTAATAGATAATCCGCATCAATGTAATATCCCAAAATGCTTAGAAAATTGTCCTCTTTCCAATAGGTAGTGCAAGAGTCGAAGCTCAACTCGTGGGGTCGATTAACTGACAGATCCCGGGATCCGCTAATTTGGAAATAAAATCTAAAATTTATTTAATATAAGCTTGATATTCTGATCCTACTGAAGCAGCAAATAAATGCTTAATGCTTAAAAAAGAAATGTAGTATTCAACATCAACGAACAAAGGAAGTCGAAGAAGAAGAGAAAAAGAGCCTGATACAAATGATAATAATTGATATACATATATGGAGGAAGGTAATGAATTCACACACAAACTGTAAGACATAATGAGAGTAAATTACCTCCATTACCTCCCCCTTCGATCCGCGACGGTACTCTTCCAAACATTGAAAGGGTATCGTCTGTGGAATCCAAAGACATATTTCATATTTTTAACCTGGCATTCAAAAGTTTTGAATTTTTCAAATTTTTTTTTTTAGGAAAATCTACTTAAAAATGAAAACTGTTTGCTTAAACTCTTTACTTTAATATAAAAAATACCCTAAGTTTCCTACAACAGCTTCTAACCAGAACAGAAAGAAATTTGTAAAGAAAGGCCTCAAAAAACCGTTTCCTGTACCCAAAATAGGTTTTACCAAAATTAAATGAGAAAAATTCTGTGTTAGATTATAAAAAAATTATTTTTGTAGCGAAGTACGGTGGGGCCAAAATTATGCTGGTCCACCCTTGTGCTCACTTTTAAGTCACTTAGCGATAATAATATTGAGCAAGTTTTAGCAAAAGCTTCCTGAAAATATGAAGACTCAGCTTTAGCCCACTCAGTCTAGCAGGGCTAGTTCCGTGCCTGTTTGGTAGTCTACCTAGTCTCCGAGATATAACCCTTCATAGAACTCTGATGTTTGCCCAAAAACGTAGTTTTCAATTTTCAATATAGAGTTTTTTCTTCTGTTTATCAGACCCTAGTAGTCTAGAAATAAGTGAAACTATACTCTAAATTTATCTCTATCCAAATTGATAAAAATCAGGATGCTACGAAGGAACGAAGGGCTATATCTCGAAAACTATAAATAAGTTACAACAGTTTTTCTATATTTTTGCGCATAATTTTATCTGCTTTAATTTAGATAAAACCTTATTTGGGTCGAGGATGTACAAGAAAACGGCTAATTGAAAATTCTGTGATTTTAGCAAACTTTCATTTTGCTCTTTTTCATTATGAGTGACTGCTGACTGAACTAGTAATACAACATTAAACAACAATGTACAACAAAAACATCTGTGCTATGAAATTCTAGATCATTTTAAATAAAACAATATCGATTCGATAGGTGCGATGTGAAAAATACGTCGCGGCAGTGAGAGTCTCACTGTATTCGCGGTAATATTGTTGCGACATCTACATTAATACTGTTTAAACACAAACCGCTTACTTAACAGCTATTCAGAGTTCTACACATAATTTTTCCAGTTTTGGTTGATCTGCGTTTAGTGTTTCAGTTTTTATTCAAATATTAGGTAGTTGTTTTTATATTTTAGTAGTTTAAAAGTACAGTCAAGTGCACTAAATTAATAATTTGCTTGTAACACTCGCCTATTATAATAAACGCATACCGCAAGATAAAATAATATTTACGTTGACATTCAGATAATAATATACCGGCGCGGTGTAATGAACTCGGTTATTATAAACATTCGGCTGTAACGATCCGAGCTTATTTTTTTAATTTTTGTTAATAAAAATGATCACGCAAAATAAGAAACGTGCATATACGGTAAATGAAAAATTGACAATAATAAATAAAATTGAAAGAGGTTGTTCTCAAGCGAGCATTTGTGCAAATATGAAATTAAAAAAATCGACCGTTTCAAATATTTGGAAAAAACGCGAAAAAATAAAAAGCGATTGGAAAATCAACGCCAACGTGAAAAAAATGCGTTTATCTTCGCGTCCTCAAGTTGACGAAATGTTATATAAATGGTATCAAGTGGAAAAAGCAAATAATGTTCCTGTAAGTGGTACTACCCAGTAAACACAAACCTGTTATAGAGATGTAACATAGTTTACCCGCCGGGAAGTGTGATGTTCTGATCTAGTGCCTGTTAACTTCTCTGGGACGTCCCCGTCCGCTCTTATGTCCGACTTTTAAGGAGCAGTATAAGATGTCACATAGAACTTCCACTAATACTGCTATTAGAGCTCTTAGCAGAACATCTTTAAGAGGTTAGTGTAGGATATCACGTAGACTTCCACCAATAACGTCACTGAAACTCGTATTTTCAACTTCCTGTAGAGGTTACAAAAAGGACAACTTTAAGAGGTTGGTGAAAAATCCACCAGAAACATCCACTAAAGCTCTTATTCACAACTTCTTGGGGAAGTTATAAAAAATCATCTCGAAGAGGTTAAAATTGTGATATCTCAAAGACCTCTTCATGTAACATCCTATGGAGGTTCTAATAATGTCTTATTTGTGAGTGGATTTTATATACAAAAAAAAATCTGTAACAATGAAGTTCAAGCTGAACTGCAGTTAAACGTTGAAATTGCTTGCACGCTTGTAAGCTATTTCAACGTTCAACTTCAGTTCATCTTGATCTTCGCAGTTACAAATTTTGGTTGCATATGAAATTCACAGTTTAATGGATTACAACAATTAATGAAATCAGGTGAAATATTATATAATACTGTATAATATAAGCAAAATAGCTAAATACAAATAATTCGTTAAAAATTAACAATAAAGCTAGAAATACAAAAAAATTATTACAAATCCTCTCGATGCAGATATTGCTCCTTTGTGGCATTGCATACAATACAAGAATTTAAAATACTATAAATAGTAAATCAAAATACACTTAATAATATTAAAATTTCAAAGTAACAAGTTAATTAAACCAATGAAATACAATAATAATTATTTAAGCTTTCAGCGAAGGTTATCATTGTATTTCGTTGTTTTAATTAACTTGTTATTTTAAAGTTTTAATATTACAGTTGAACCTCTCTATAAATGAGTCCCGTTATAACGAAAAATCGGCTGTAACGAGTAAATCGTTTGGCCCCTTGCCGGTTTGTATATGTTTTTATGATTGTTTATAGCGAAAAATCTGTTGTAACGAGTAAGTAGGCTTTTCCGTTGAGTTCTCGTTATAAAGGGGTTCTACTGTATTAATTTTCACAAGTTATGAATTTATATAACAAAATAATACATATGAGTAGATTCTCGGGTAAGTGTAAGGGAAGGGGATGAAATAAAACAACTGTTATCGGTCGACTAGTTTCGACCTCTATATGAGGTTATCTTCTGGACTGTAATTAAACATAGCTGAGTACAATCAAATAATTAACAAAATTAAAATAGTACCTCACAATAAGATGGTATCTGTATCTGTACCTGGCAATAACACATAAAATACCATATACACAGATACCATCTTATCGTGAGGTACTATTTTAATTTTGTTAATTATTTGATTGTACTCAGCTATGTTTAATTACAGTCCAGAAGATGACCTCATATAGAGGTCGAAACTAGTCGACCGATAACAGTTGTTTTATTTCATCCCCTTCCCTTACACCCGAGAATCTACTCATATATGTTTTAAAGGGAAAGAACTTTCAACATACAAAATAATACACACACTCTTAAAAGAACTCAGACACTTCTAGCTAGCAATATAAATTGTACCATTTGCAAACTTTTTTGTTATATAAAAATAGATGTTACAGCAAACCTTAATCGACATTTTTTGTTGCAAATTTTGTTCTCTTCATTTTTGTTTATATAAACTTTTCTATTTTGTTACTATTGCTCAGAAATGCTCTGACAAAATAGAAAAATGTATATAAACAAAAATGAAGACAATAAAATTTACAACAAAAATGTCGGATAAGTTTTGCTGTAAAATCAATTTTTATATGACAAAGTAAGTCTTCAAATTAAGATACAATTTACTTTGCTAACATGGGAGTGTCCAAGTTCTGTTAATAATATTATTTTTAAATCACAATAATATATTTAAATGTTAACAAATGAAGAGTACATGGGAATAACGATCAGAGTCACAAACTGTATATTTTGCGTAAATTGAACTTCAAGATTTATGGACTCATAAGATCGTTAACAAATGATTTTAAAAATATGGTTTTTTGCACTGGACTTACATCATTTTTAACTTATATATTTTTACTAGAAGATACCTTTCATTACCATCTATCGAACGGCATTAATAGTTTATTTTCAGAAAAATTGGACCCTGATCGTTATTCCCGTATACTCTTCAAATAATAAACAGTAAAACTTAAAATATAACAACAAAAATTATTTGGAATCCACCTGATATGAACATTCTCTTATCGTTGCACACAATGTCTGAACCTTTCCCTGGCACACATCTCGTATTCCTTGCAGGCGTCTAAAACATAAATTGTTTTTAAGAAGTGGATATGAAGTACTTAAAGTCATTACTTAACATTGTTGTCTTAATTTTCAAATTTTTTAGTAGATAATTATTCTTCTGGCCCGTCCAGGAGCAGCTCATTCCCAATTTATTTGAAAAAAAACCGTTTAAGGCACCGATTAATAAAATCGTAAGGATTTTACACCCTCAATACCCAGAAACCAAATCTTCTAAAAAATAGATTTTCAATATAACTAACTATTTTATGTACTATTCTAGTACATAAAATATTTACAAAAAATGTAATACATTACAGTAAAACCCCGATTATCCAAATTCCACTTTCCGTGACTTTCACATACAATTAGTAGAAAACTCACGGAATTTAAAATGAGTTGTAAAATTCATTCAGTTTAAAAAAAAATCAAAACACGGTTAAACGTAGAAGACAAATAATAATAATTTATTTTAATATTAAACGAATAAACTGCACCTGCATAATCGAGGTTCTACGTGCTGTATATTGTGTAAATGTGCTTAAGAATCGGTGATTTCATAACTTACCATAATTCATCTTTTACAGCTTCCAAGTCCATTGTACTATTTTCGATACCTTGGAGGTCCTCTACACTTTATATTGAGGTCATGAGCAAATCGAAATGTAAAGTGTTTTTTTGTTTTGTCTTGATAATTTTCTATTTTTCTTCTATGAGGATAACTTTTGACAACTGGAGCTTAAAATAAGTTTTTGTAACCTAGTAAAAAAATTGAACGAATACAAAAACAGTTACAGCATTATTTGGTATATTTACTTGATTCCGAAAACATCCATTTTTTTCTTCATCTCCTGATGCAACGTCCTGATGTTCTTTTCTCGAATATGTGTTTTTCGTGAGAATCTCCTGAAGTTCATCCATATTGCTTCCTACTACTACATAAACATTATTATTTTATTGTATTATGTATTTTTAATTAAATTTATAAGTAATCGCTTTCCCTCACCAACTTTATAGAACTACTATCTACTATTGCACGCAAAAATTATTTGTAAATTTGTCTTAAACAATACCAAAAAATATAAAACGATAAATAAAAAACGACTTGCATTGCACAATAGAAAAGTAAGCGTAAGACATGCAGATTTTCTATTTTTATAAACCGACAATGCAATAGTAATTTAGTACTTAGATAGTATTACAATAAATGATAAAGGCGTTGGAAGTAAATTTTATTGCGAATTTTAACAACTTAAATTCAAAAAAAAAGTAAGACACAAAAATAGCCACAATTTATTCAAAACTTCACTTGTTAGCGAAATTTTTTCTCTGGGGTGTTAGTTAGCAGATCGTACACGCTAGTATGAAAAAAATTATAACAATTGTAACATTCGGTAACCTATCAAAATAATCTCTTTTTATAGCCAAAAAATTAAGTTAACAGTTGCGGATGAAAATTTTATTATAATAAAAAATAAAACAAAAGCCGAAAATAAATATGCCAAAAATAACGGATAGTTTCTACAATGATTGATAAATGAATTTCAACAAATATCTTTCGAAGAATCCTTCTTCGAGAGCATATAATGGTCGTATAACAACGTAGAAACCGTTCGTTCCTAAAATAAAAAATTTATAAAAGTTCAGAATTTTACAAAGAAGTGTACAATAATTGTATTATAAATAAATAATTTATTTAGTGTGAATTGCAAACAAATTACTGATAAGTTATTGGTAAATAACAATCTTCCCGGACTTTATTTACTCTCTTGGACGATATTCAATAAATAATAAAACAACAAAGTAATTTTGTAATTAAAAAACTATTAACTTGGTAAATAGAGACTTTTTCATCAAAAATTATCATCATACTGGTAACACCTCGTTACATAATACTTACTTTATATTAATTTATAATAATTACTTTATATTACAATAATAAAATAATTTTTTTTTAATTTCCATTTTTTTTAATCTGCCGTTTTTATTGCAATAAATAATCAACTGCATCGAATGCAAACATAATAAAATAAATATAGTACAAGGTGGGCTAACTTCGACGAACTGATTTGAAATGCTTATAATAATAATATGTACTAATTATTATTTTTGTTTTTAAAGTTTGTTATTTTTACGTCAACAAACCACAAAACATACAAGAACTAAAGGAGGCTATTCGCACAGAAACTAAAATTTAATAATTATTTATACTTTCATTTGCAAAAGAAATCAAAAAAAAACTTCAAAAACAAAAAAATTATAAGCATTTCAAATCAGTTCGTCGAAGTTGGCCCACTCTGTATATAATAATATGAAAAAAAATCATTTACTTTTGTAACTTATACCAAATATTTATATGCTGAAAATAAAAAGCTTTGTATAAAGTAAGAAAAACAAAACTCAAAGTAGGCTATAAAATTCAGGGGAATTACACGGGGACGTCATACTCGTATGTCGCGTCAAGTAGACGCCGAAAAACATTCCATTGCAAGATACGCTGAACCACATTAATTACAATAAAATTTGATTTATCAAGAGACGAATTATATCTAATTTATGTAAATTATACTTACATAGATTTTTATTATAACTGAAGAATTATTAAACGTTTTATAAAAAAAAATCTTCATAAAAATTTACTTTATTTTTAGTAAATAAAAAATTGCTAGTAAATAGCGCACAACACAACAGTTAAAAGCACCACGTAAAAATGCACTGCATAAAATATAAGACAGTTAGTACCACAGACAGTACATTATATTACACCATACCACCCCGCACCACCCACACAGGATTACATCTAATACACACGCGCATAAACACACATTCAACATAGAACTTTATGGGATGTTTTGCGACATGTCATTTTGAGAACTTTCTTGAGATATCCTATGGATGATATAAAAGTATGCTTTATTATGTAACCTAATACAACATCTGATAAAAGTTTTAGATATGACGTTATACGCTTAACCGCCATGCAACAACTAATAGATGGCACAAAAATATGTTATACTTGGGATCAAAATAAGAAGTCGCATAACCTCCCATGGAGTTTTGTGTTTACTGGGTATGTTGCAAATTAAAGCCGAAGAATTTGGAAAAACAATCGGGGACTGCTTTAAGTGTAGTGCTGGATGGCTCGACAGGTTCAAAAAAAGACATGACATTACTTTTGACAAGATTTCTGGTAAATCAACTTCTGTCGATAGACATATTATAAACGATTGGCTTTCGCAAGTGTGGCCTGTAATAAGTACTGGTTACTCCGAAGATAACATTTTCAATGCTGATGAAACCGACATCTTTTTTCGAGAGACACCAGGTGGACTTCCTGAAAAATGTATCGAAGGAGAATTTTCAAAAGAACGGATCACAGTATTGGTGTGCGCAAATGCCTCGGGTAGCGAAAAACGAAAATTGTTAGTAATAGGTCATTTGTTATCTTTTAATATCTGAACATGAAGTAATTTTTTTTTATGATTTTTAGGTAAAAATCCGAATCCCAGAAGTTTATGTAATATTAAAAAGCTACCTGCAGATTACGTTGGTAACGAAAAATCGCGGATGACTGCATTTATTTTTGAGAATCATTTAAAAAAGTGGGACAACGAATTAGTACAGCAGAACAGGAAAATCCTTTTACTTGTCAATAGTTGTCCTGCTCACCAGGAGGTTTTTCTACGTAATATAAAACTTGAATTCTTTCCTCCCACAGTGTCGTTAGTCTTACAGCCTCTGAACCAGGGTGTTATCTGTAGTTTAAAAGAGAGCTATCGATCAGAGATGTTATTAAGGATTGCTGAACTAAATGCTAATAATGACAATAACAAAGTGTTTTCTATTTTAGATGCAATTAATTTATTGAGTTTTGCTTGGGAAAAAGTTCCTTCAGAAGTTATTTGTAACTGTTTTCATCATGCTGGATTACTCAGTGGTAGGATTGATTCAATAAGCCTTGACATAGACATCAAAGGTGATGTTTCCAAGTTTGATAATTATGTTAGTGTCGACAATAACTTGATTAATACGGAAGAAGTGTCTGAATATAAATTATTGCACCACGAAGTGATGATAAAACAAGAAGAGGAAGAACAAGAAAACGGTGATGATAACGAGTTAAAAACAATTGTAACAACTGAAGAAGCGTTATGCTGTATTAGAAAAGTAAGGCATTACTTTCAGCAGGAAGGTACAAACGAGTCTATTTTTTCTGATTTAAATAAAATACAATTAGTACTACAGAATAAATACATCAAAAATGATAGTATACAAACAAATATGACCGACTTTTAATACTACAATGTAGTAATGTTTCATTATACTAATTTTTTTATAAAAAATAAATATTTAAAATATTTTTGTATAATCTTTTTTTGAAGTAAATTTGCTTACCTACATAAGAAGTTAATGTGGAGTTTTTACTAGTAAAATTCAACTTAAATAATAACCATACATCGGCTTGAAATTAAAATTGTTGCATACAATTTTTTTTATAGGTTAGAGGAAAGTGTCACCTAAACTTTCACTCAGTTTTGAAAGAAAAAACAATTTCATTAAATAAATTTATAACTATTTGATTGCACCTTGTACATTCGACCTCGTACATTTCTGTCGAGGTGCGGTTAAACAGCGCTACGTGATGGCATGCGTCGCAAATAGGTACCATTCGATCATATGATCGCGGTTCGAGTTGATCTATATTCGAGATTGATTAAGTTTCGTTGCGATTAATCTTGGTAGTTTTTATTAAAATGGCAAGTCAAACTCAGGGTATTCAGCAACTACTGTCGGCTGAAAAACGGGCAGCAGAGAAAGTGTCAGAGGCTCGAAAACGTAAGTAAAATATATCGAAAAACAATAATGCAGTATTGGGTGTACCATCTTCAAATTTTGATCACGAGTTTTCTACGATCCTTACATATTCTTATATTTAGAGATAAAATCGTTAACATTTACAATTTTTGGTGTCATATATTAATAAAAATAAAATTATATTGATTAAATTTTTTCGAAACAGGTAAAGCGAGGAGGTTGAAGCAGGCCAAGGAGGAAGCACAAGAAGAGATCGAAAAGTATCGTAAAGAACGTGAACGTCAGTTCCGCGAATTTGAGGCCAAACATATGGGATCTCGTGAAGACGTTGCTGCCAAAATCGAGCAAGACACTAAAATTCGTATCCACGATATGAGCAAAACTGTTGTTACCCAATCGGAAAAGGTTCTAGCGATTTAATTTAATTAAATTTACGTTTGGTAATTTTATTTGTTTTTACAGGTAATGCTTCAAATTTTGGAATTGGTTTATAACATCGAGCCAGAAATCCATAAGAATTATCGTTGTTAAATTAAGAGTTTCTTTTCCGAAATTAAAAACCAATGTAATCTTTTATTAGAGTATTATGTGCACATAGCTGTTGTAATTGTAAATATTATCATTCCATTTATGAATGTTATATGTACTTGATTTTATTTTGAATTTTAGATTTTATTCTGAACAGCATAATAGACATGCGACTTACTAGAGTTACTTATGCAATGATGTTATGGTACTTATTGTTATTTTTGCTTTTTGTAAAATACAAATTTAATAGTTTAATTTTTATCCAACAAATTTGGTGTCTTAACTCAACTTAATTTCAGGACCTTAGCTGAATAGAAAATTTTAAAATATTTTGTCGTTTTTTTCTGTAATAACTTGTTAATATATTTTTATTATTGCGACCTGACCTTTGGTTAAGTTCATGGTCCTGTCTAATCTTATATTCGTAATATAAAATAGTATCAAATATTTGGAATCACTCGGTATATTTTTGTGATGTCACTTAAAATTTATAGGTTAGAATTTTTGTTATACATTGAAAACGTATTTTAATAGTTAAATTCAATGGATTCTTCTAAAAATAAATATTCCATTCTTTTACCAACTTACAATGAAGTCGAAAATTTACCAATTATAGTTTATCTAATTGTAAAATATATGACGCAAAGGTAATGAAACCTCCACACCTGTATTCTTTAATTTTGATTTTTTCTTACTTTTTACGCAGTGGGTACAATTTCGAAATTATCATTATCGATGATGGAAGCCCCGACGGCACACTC
Organism: Cantharis rufa; assembly: GCA_947369205.1. NCBI lineage: Eukaryota > Metazoa > Arthropoda > Insecta > Coleoptera > Cantharidae > Cantharis > Cantharis rufa. The sequence continues at coordinate 96,004,979 of OX376303.1, forward strand.
GATGCTGCAAAACAGTTACAAAGTATATACGGAGAGTCGAAAATTTTGCTGCGACCTCGAGAAAAGAAATTGGGTTTAGGCACAGCTTACATTCACGGTATGAAACACGCCAATGGTAATTATGTCATTATAATGGATGCTGATTTAAGTCATCACGTAAGTTACTTTTTTCTGAAAAATATCTTATTAACGGTCACATTTTCCAGCCCAAGTACATTCCAAAGTTTATAAAACTACAAGAAACACAAGACTATGATGTTATTAGTGGTAGCCGATATATTGGCGAAGGTGGAGTTTCGGGCTGGGATTTTAAGAGAAAACTAATATCGAGAGGTGCTAATTTTCTTACTCAGTTATTATTAAGACCAGGTGCATCAGACCTAACAGGATCATTCCGTTTATATAAGAAGGATGTATTACAGAAACTTGTACAAAGTTGCATTTCAAAAGGTTATGTTTTCCAAATGGAAATGATAATAAGGGCCAGACAGCTTAATTACACTATTGGTGAAGTACCTATAGCTTTTGTCGATCGAGTTTATGGTGAATCAAAATTGGGTGGCTCAGAAATCGTACAATTTGCTACAGGATTACTTCATTTATTTGCAACAACATAATTTTTATATTTGAATTCCTTTTAAATATAAATAAATGCAAATCTACCCAACTGGTGCATTTATCAATATAAAAATACAAATTGAATTTGTGTTTTTGATGCCAAAATCCAATAATTTGCTTCCTTTTTTTTTATTTTATCCTATAATTTATTTTAAATTAAGTATAGATGTAACAACTTTTGTGCAGCTTCCCATTGAAAAACAAATTTAATTTTTCAGTTTTTACCAAAAATTAAATGAAAAATTTGACATACGGAACCAAGTACAGTAGAATCAGCTTAATGTGATCACTTTGGGCCAAGGCATTTTGATAACATTAACCGACTGATAACAATAAGCAAATTTTAGAAACGAAAAATTAGAGAATTTTTATTTACAGTGATTTTCGATAATTTCCACACCTTCTGTTTTACCAATAGATCTTTCGCTTTTTCGTCAACATCGTAAGAAAAGCAAGAATAAACTAAACTTATAAATTAAAATGCATAAAGCAAAGTCCTCTTTTAGCAAAATAAAAATAGAAACACCCCATGAAACGGGAAACTTCATTAGTTTTTGTATAGAAATTAAAATGAGTGACATGTTTTGTAAAAATATATAAAATTTCAATGATAAATCAGAAAAAGAGATTATTGTGTTGGTAATACGGGCTATTAGTGTGACGTAGTCAAAGTGGGTCAGAGGCAGTGATGCCAACCGTACTATAATTATAGTACGGATACTATAATTTGTACCTTCTGTACTATATACTATAGTGCCGTACTAAAATACGGAGGACGGTTACGGGTTGATGCTTAAGTGCATCGACTACTAAGCAGAGAACCCTGGTTCGGGCCTGGGTGAAGTAAGAACTTTATTCTAACCGTTTTCCCTCGGCGGGCAATGGCAAACCTCCGAGGTATAATCTGCCTTGAAAACCCTTCATAAAAATGAAGTGGTTAGCCAAAACCCACCCTGGGTTGTAGTGCTACTGTGTGTGTGTGTACTATATATACCATGGTATAAGGAAGCAAGCTGTTTTCTTATACCATGCTATATACTATAGTGCCGTACTATAGTACTATAATTTTGAAAAGATACTATAATTATCAAAATTTCACTATAATTATTCAAAAGTAATAATAAATTGCTTTTTTCGCCCGCTTTTTCAAAAATTTAGCTACTATATTTTTTTTCAAAATACTATACTTTTAGCAACCAGATACTATAGTGCCAGCTGAAAAAGTTGGCAACACTGGTCAGGGGTTCGCATCTAAACATTGCCATTTTTACATGGAATTTTAACGAGTTTTAAAGAATTTTCGATATAGCAAGCATTGGTAACAATTTACGGTACGTATTCTTGTAGTTTTATATGGAACTATTATTTTGTATACTTTGAAATTAATCTAAATGTATTAATAAGAACGAAATCCATGATTAACCCATATAACCTCACTTTTTTTAAATTTTATTTCTTTTAAAATTAATAGTTTACACCTAAATTTGCAAAAAAGTCTGTTCTGTACTATTTTAAATTTAAAAATAACATTTTACTTATTTTAAAGTGTTTAGATTATTCCATCAAAATGGTTATGTGTTGGGCTCCAGACTGCAAGCATTACAATGTGAGGGAGACATGTAGGTTTTTTACCTTTCCTAAGGATAAAAAAGAACGAAATAGGTGGAAGAAACTCCTGAGGTAAAGCAACTACTTTGCTTTGTTTTATATAATTACTAGCTGACGGCCCGGCTTCGTTCGGGTTTCAATTTGATTGGTAATTAAAATTTACCATTACTGTAATTTAGTTTTTAAAAGTTAAAATTTTTACTTGTTAGATAAATTAATAATTGAAAAAGCTACTCTTATTATATTAGATAAAAACTATGCAAATTAGTTGAAACTTTTACAATAATTTCACATGTTAACAACTATAAACTATGTTTTATTTTTAGACGAGATGTTGAACCAGGAGTTTGTTCAAGCGTATGCAGTTGCCACTTTCGTGATGGCAAGAAAGAAAACGGTCCGGAGCTCTTTGAACATAATGCAAAGAAGAGACTGTCGTTTCCCTCACCAGAGAAATTCACAAGAAAAAAGCGTAAGATGATGGCCCCCGTACTCGCTGAAACAAGGTACCTAGGTTTCTATTGATTTCTTATTTATTTGATTGTAAAATAATCACATCCGGTGGTTTTTGAATGTAAACTAATTAAAGCGGCCGCTTCCTAGTCAAAATGATCACAATAACCGACTTATAACATTGTCCGTGATCACATTAAGCGGATTCTACTGTATTTAAAAAATCGTCCCTAAAAATGAGAAAACGGAGCTTTTTAAGCCCACATGGAAATTTAAAACATTGAACTTGAAAATTACACATTTAGAACAGCAGGAATCTGTTTTTAAGTTAAATTTTGCTATAATAATTGACAAAATCCACTTTAAAATAGATTTATGATATAATGTTAGCAGTTGTACGCTTAAAAGACAACTGCGGCCGACTCCACCCACTAAAACATATTGCTACAGCTGTTTACATCGAGTACGCATCAAGAGCTTCGTTAGACTGGTAAGGAGAAAGACTGAAAAAGAATTGGAGGAGATGTCTATCTGATGGCTTTCTTCCAAAACCCGTGTCCCTTTAAAAGAGACCACAATTTTTACTAATAATTTCATATTGTATAAGATACCACAAATTTAGTTTGAAAATGAAATCTATAGTTAATTATAAATAGATTTGATATTCCAATCCGGTATAAGCAGCCGTGAGGTCTAAATGCTGAAACCTTTCTCTAGAGAAGGAAACCGAGTGTTGAGCATTAGTGCACAAAAGAAACCTAAGAAGAGGAAAAAGCCTGAAATAAGTATTTATTTAGGAATTATTTTCTATTTGCGTAATTTTCTTAAAATGCTTTTTTATATATAGCAGGTTAGCATGTTTATTGCTTAAATCCAATAAAATTCGTAAGTGTTGTGTTACTATTTCAATGGGTGCCAGCGCCCTGATGCACCCAAGTAGTCGGCGCCGATGGTTACATGTAAAATCAAAGTACTGACGTCAAAATAATGGCCGCCAACCATATGATGGGTAAAAACATTGGTTTGTTTAGTTCCCATTAAATTCACAATGACGTGCGTGTTTACTACTGAAATTAGTGTAATCCAAACAGTTTGCACAACGTTTAAACCTTTAAACCCTTTAGCTACGTACGAAACTTCCGTGAGATACGGCCGAAGTCAATAAACGATTCGATGAATTATGCCGGGAACGGTAGTCGCTTATTGACTTTTATTTATTTTATCGAGTAGATAAAGGGTTAATAATATTATTTAAAAATGCCATTTTGTTATTGCCCTGGGTGCTCTCACGTATCTCGTCGCGAAACGTGTAGTTTTTATCGTTTTCCAAGCAATGAAACTTTGTTTACTTTGTGGAAGAAAATGTGTCGGTAAGTAAACTTAAAAATCTATTAAAATAGTTTTTAATTTGAAGGGTAAAAATAATGTTACAGTATTCCCTCCTATTATGCGGTGTTCTTATAATGCTGTTTTCATATAAAGCGGCTGAAGTTTTACAACACTCCCTCCTATTATACGAGATGTTTCGATATAATGCGTTTTGGTATAACAAGATTCCAACGAAAAGCGCCATGGTTTTCACTTACCATTGTGACTTACATTATTACAATAATTAAAATATAATTATTCACCTGCTGACAAGCCGCCATGTTGAATTCAACTGACGGTTCGTTGGTATACCAACCCCAATTGTCATATTGAGTCTAAATTTTTTTTTATGCTCGTTTGCGTGCTTCGGAGGGTACGTAAAGCCAGCGGTCTCCCTGGCCATGGGTTGATGGTTTACCCTCATCAGCAAACATCCAGGGTATGGGCACATCTGAAATGAGTCCACCCAGCTATCTCAGATGTAAAACAATTAATATGCTCAAAGACCATTAGTGACTTTCGGCTCCTCTTCGATAGAAGACAGCCCAAGGTCAAGACAAACAGGAGCAATTCTATTCCAAAAGTAGAAGAAGAGAATTAATGTGATTTGTAGTACTAATTTCAAGTTTCTTACAACGCAGTTTCCTTCTTCTTCTTCCACTTTTAGGATTGCTTCTGTTTTGCCTTACTTCGGGGTTTTAAGAGAAGTAGACTGTGGGCATATTAATTGTTTTACATCTGAGGTAGTTTGCTGGGTTCGTCTCAGATGTGCCCGTAACCCTGGATTTTTGTTGACGAGGGCAAATCATCAACCCAACCGGCTTTACGTGCCCTCCGAAGCACGGAGGCGATCATATGAAATTTCAGACTCTTTCCGGATTTGAACCGGGTACCTTAGTGTTAGCAGTTATTCAGCTTACATACTAGGCTAATGACTGTCTCTTATTAGTTTCTCTTAGCAGTTTCCTTATTAGACGGTATATGGTTTTTAAATAATATGCGGTACGAATTAACCGCCTTATAGGAGGGTTGACTGTACTATTATTTCAAAAATTGTTTATAAATTATTCTAATATAGTAAAAAATATTTTTAGGAAGGCAAATCGAGATCCAACGCGTGAAGATCGTTTATGCAGCTGCCATTTTCATAATGGAGATAAATCGTTAGGACCTACGATTTTTCCATGGAACCGAGAGGGACAATGGAGTCGTTCTCGTTCTGTAAAACGTGCAAAGTGTGTATTCTTTTTGTTTAGAGGTTACTCAGTTTTAAAATAAATTGCAACATGGACCGAAGTATATCGTACTATAATCCCATAGTTAGCATGATTACGTCTATGATTTGACGTCGAAAACACGTCAAGTAACGTGATTTTGACGGATTCTGAGTCCGGTTTTATAAAATTGCCTCCTGCAATAATGAATTTACCAAAAATCTATTTTACAGCAAAACTTATTAGAGACGTTGGTTACTGTCAGTTAATCATCACCACGCGTTGGGCTTTGATTTTTTTCTATTAGAAAGATGACAATTTTCTGAGCATTTTGAGACCGCACTTCGATGCGGATTATCCAGTAGTTTTCGAGAAAACGGCATTTGAAAATCAAAATTTTACATAGGGAATTGATCCGCTCCCGAGTTCTATTGACGGTGCGTGCGTTCTGATATAGTCTTAGTGTTGGCAGTCAGACGCGATTGTGACCCGGTCGGGTGCGCATCGAGCGTTGCTAAGGAGTTTCACCCCTTATGTGTTTCATCCCTTTCGACTTGCACCTTTGGCGAGGTGGTGCGACCTAGAGGGATGTTTTTAGCGAGTCAGTACCAAGGTACTCGAGATTCTAACCTAAAAACGAGTTCTGCGTTTATTTTTTAAATTATTGCATAATGTTGTGTAATACACCCGATGTACACTCGGCTATGTCACAATCGCGTCTGCCTGCGATTGACACTAAGACTATATCAGAACGCACGCACCGTCAATAGAACTTTTATGTTAATGAATTTCCCTATCTAAAATGCATGTAAAATTTTGATTTTCAAAAGCCGTTTTCTCGAAAACGAATGGATAATCCGCATTTTTTCTTTTTTTATTATACACAGAAAATTGTCCTCTTTCCTATAGTGTAGGTGTCGAGGCTCAATTCTTGGTGATGATTGCCTGACAGTTCCCGAGACGTTTTTTGTTGCAAATTTCATTGCCTTCAATTTTGTTCATATACGTTTTTTTATTTTGTCGCGTCGTTTCTGAACGACAGCAGATTAAACGAACATAGGTACTATTTTTTTGACGAAAAATAGAAAAAAACTGCAAAATATTTTTTCGCGAAACGGCAGCTGTATGAAAACAAAAAACAGTTTTTGACTCATATTTTTTCCATAATTTTTAATTTTTTAAAATAGTTAGCGAAATAATTTTGGTACAAAAGTGGTAGGGGCGATAGGCAGATATATATTGAAGGTTGGTACAAAATTTGAAGTCACTCGACACTCGGTCAAACAAAACTTGAGATATGTCAACCAGGTCGAAATATTTCGTTTTGTAATAAACCTGTACCTTAATCGTAGACTTAAGCTGATTGTGAAATGAAAAGTAAACACGAAAATATTTACGATTTGTAAGTGTTTTGGGTTGACCTATATTTGTGCATTATTTATATAATTTATAGCTAAAATGGTCACTTGTCCGGCATTGCCCCATGTGCTCTGGCTTGAAGGGTTTACTGTGTGTCACTAAAATAGCTATAACTACATAAATTACTGGAATTTAAAAATGTTTTCTTGAAGATATATTCTCCAATGTCTAAACTTTAAGAATATGCAGAAAACAAAACATCAATTTTTTCAAAATTCTAGATTAGAACACTGCCTTACGGAACTTTCTACCAAAAACTGGACAAACTTCTTTAAAAAACTACATTTTTGTCAAGAAAACATTTGAATCCTTAACAAATCTTATATGGAGTATTTACTAAATCGGACCCCAAACAGCTGATCGGCGGCTATATTGGAGTGGGGAGTGGAAATGATGTATTTTATTTCTTTTAAAATTAATTTGCAAAAAGGTCGTACTTGTACTATTTTAAATTTAAAAATAACAATTTTTGCATAAAAAATAAAATAAAAAACGGAATAGTGGGATATTGGACAGTCAAAAAAACACACAGGTTCTTTAATCGATCTACGTTTCGAGGCTATATTTTTCCTCTTCATCAGGATCAATAAAAAATGTATATGACAAAGTAGAGCTGCCGAAGACTGGTGACTATAGTCAAAACAACACACGTGATGATAAACGTAATAAACAATTATAAAATAAAAAATATATAAATTATTGTAAACATCAAAAATCTCAAAAGAGCTGCAAACATGTAAAAAAAACTAACACTAAAATTTCAATGCAAATTGAAAGTAAAATTGCAATAAAACACCAGAAAAAATTTTTTATTTTTATTGCAATTTTACTTTCAATTTGCATTGTATTTTGCCAAGAAACACGAAAGAAACCCGCAAGAAAGCGTAAAATTAAGGCCCCCCCCCCGAACTCTTCGATACAAGGTTTTTAATGATTTTTTATTTAATTTCAATAACATATATTGCATACAACTTGAGGTTTTTGAGTTGCAGATGCTTTTTGTATTTACTTCAGGTTTTTGTCTTTCAGAAGTTTCATTAAACACAGATTTATGACTAGGAAGGGGGAGGTGTTTTTTGTACTGTAGATTTTTGAGTCGATGGTTTTTGCGGTTTTTGAGTTACGGGTACTATTTTTTCACTTTTCACATTTTGAGAACTTTCTTTAGTCATCAGGTGTTGTAAGCCGGCTTTTTCTAACGGAATGCGACCGATGTAATCGTTAAACGGTGAACCAAGATAGAGGACATTTTTGTAAATAAAAGCTTCACTTATACCGGTAAGGTGACCATTGTTAGAATGTAAACTATCCAAAATTTCACCATTTTTGGAAAGATGTACTATGGTACATCGTTCAATTTTTGCTAGTACTGAAAGTGATGTAATGTGACCAATCTATAAAAAAAAGACATTAAATTAAGAAAAACTGCAAAATCCGTTACTTACGAAATGAATACTACGTTCTACAAACTCGCTAGGGTATATCTTGTTAGCTGCTGTAAATCCCAATTCGATTAGTCCAAAAATTCTAGAAATGAATTTTCTTACTAGTGGGTGCGGTCCAAGAATTTGAGTTGGATGAGGATGTTCTTTATCGTGAGGAACTATCAAGGAGACTAAGTAACCGCCTTTTCCATCAGATTGGATATTATCGTTATATCCGGGCAATCCTGAGATGAAGATATCAAATGTGCCCTTTTTGGGCCCTTTCAGATAATAACGATGAATTCGACTTCTTGAAGTTTCAGATATTAAAATAATACTTTCATCATCTGAAACAAATACTCCGTTTGCAAAATGTAAGTTTTCCAACAAAACTGTATTGATTTTAGTTCTGGCATTATAATGAATAAATCTACAAATAAAGGTTTAAGATTTTCGAATAAAAAAATGAAAACATTTGAAAACATACCGGCCAGTTCCATCAGCAAGTAAATCAAACATTACATTTTGGAGATCAAACTCCGTACTGGAGTCAGTACGGAGTTTGAAAAAACGACTACACTGTTTGGAAATTTTGGTTTTTCTCCGTTTATTTCATCGTTCATCGATACAATTTGAACTTTTTTTCCTATAAAAAATTTTGCTAATTTAATAAAATATTATATAAACTTTTTTGTAGACAAGTCTGCAATGTTATCTTTATTTTTTGTTCTTTAGATTAATTTCAGAGACTGAAAAAAAGTTTTTAATCGGGATAAACCCACAACTTGAATGATGTGTGTTAGGAAATTTGAGATAAAAAATATTTTCAAGGTTTTTATTAGTAGTATATAATTCAAATACTATTTTCAAAGGTCAAGTTTCTTTTTCAAATAAACATGACAATTCATTTTTAAAACCTCTTTAGATATATCCATTTGAAAATTGATTTAATTTAATAATACCATAAAACTCACCAGTTTTAATATCAACTTTAAAAATCCCATAATATGCATCTGCTGCATACAAAACGCCATTTTTGTCGAACATCATCCCTAAAGGTCTTCCACAAATTTGTTCTTGGTATAAACCCTTGCAAGGTTTACCAAATTTAACCACAGGAACAATACGTTCCCCAATTAATTTAACAATAGGTTTGTTGTTTGTTCGTGCTAGCTACACTTTTTACACTTTAGTGTAAAGTGTACACTTTTCTGTTCGTGCTAGCCGAGCGCTCTGTTCGTGCTAGAAAGTGTAATTACACTTTTTACACTTTTCTTACACTTTTTACACCAGCTCTGGAGCAGGTGTAAAAGTTTACACCGTTTACACTTAATTTTGATTGGCTCTTAGATTTTTAAAAATGAAATTTAAAAATGCATACTTAAAAACTAAAAGTAATGGTTGCTAAAAATAAAACGTTAACAATATATTTTTATATCAAGTCTTTGTCTTTAATTTTTTTATTTACTATTAATTACTAACAATTTACGATTTACTATTTTTAGTTACTATTTTTACTTTGTTCTTATTTAAAAATGATTAAAACGGCGTGGATGATTCGGAATGCGGAAAGAGAAAATCATTTAACTTGGTATTTTTTTGCTAAATATTGGTCTTTTATAGATTTTTATATTTAATGACAAATTAGGTTAGGTACCAACATAACCTACCAACGAAAATTTGATTTCAAGGGGTGGAGTTATACTCAAGTTACACTTTTTGTGTTCGCGCTAAACTTACACTTTCGGGAAAAAAGGAAAAAAGGGGGGGGAGCAAGGGGAGGCATCATGTCCCGGACGCTACTCACAAAGGAGCGCCAAATGGTCCGAAAAACAAAAAAGTGCTGGATAATTTTTATTTTTTTATTTATTTTATTGTGGTAGCACTGGCAAAGATTTCTCTGCCAAAACCTTATTTTCACCACTAGAGCCCACCAGACATACGTCAAAAAACTTTGACTTCCATCGACGCAGAAATGCCGAAGAAAATCGAGGGACAAGGACAAGGAATCTTTTTTTTTAATGTTGAATTCTTGATTTTTATCAAATGGTTCTATATGCTGTCAAGTTCTGTGGGGACAATGTTTCTACATACAAAATGTGGTTGAGATCCCTTCAGTACTTCACGAGTTATTCACTCTTGAAGTTTAAACTTTGACAGCTTGTAATTTTTGACAGATGACAGATAGAAATTTAATTTCGCCTATTCTGGATAAATCTTTTCAAGGTCTTTAAAATAACCTATCACAAGACTAAATCGTTTTTAAAAATCTTGTGTTATTTTCTTGTAGTGGCACTCCTGATTGACAAATCGCGACGAAAACCTTATTTTCACCTTTCTACCTTAAACTGCTTAAACCCACTACCATACCAAATTTGGCCGTGATTGGTTGGGCGGTTCAGGAATAAATCGAGAAACAAAATTTGACAACCGACTGACAGACCAACACAGAAATATTTCTTTTATTTTTTGCAGATCTTTACGTTTATGAATACGGTGATCTCGAAAATGTAAAAAAAAATTTGAAAAAAATTTTTTTTCTAATTATGTTTCAAAAAGTCTTACTTTGTGATATTCAAAAGTGTGTGGAAAAGTACTACTTTTCCGCACAGTGTGCGGAAAAGTAGTTTTTTCCGCACACTTCCAAAAGTATGCGGGAAAGAAAGAAATAGTCAGAAACACAAATCTGCTTTATTTATAATAAATATTAACCGTTACATTTGAACAATTATTAAATGTGTTCACAGCACCCGGATCAATCTTAGATGTGGAAGTAAGCAAGTAAAACATCTTCCGTGATGCTTTTCACTCGCTTTTCTTTGCACCACGTGTCGAATTGCAAATATGCTTTTTCATACTTGCTTCTTGATTTCTGTGGGATTAGAGCTTGAATCGCCAATGCCGCAGATTCCTCAACATCCGAACATTCCGACATATCAGAAGACATTTTTTCTAAAAACACAAATTGTAAAACTATAAATTAAAAAAAACGTGTGTTCACTAACCTCTTCCCTTTGTAACTGGCACTTGAAATAATTTTTAAAAAAACGTGTGTTCACTAACATATTCAATTTGTAACTGCCACCTTAAACTTGATATTACTAACTAACTAACCACAGCGTGGGTACCAACCGCACCCACGGTTGGTACCAAAAAAATTTAAATTTTAAGTATGTTTCTATTTTCATAAAGTATTTTTTAGTAAATTCATTTTAATTTAGGTATAAAAAGTATGTTATCGGTTCTTTTTGAAACATAATTAGAAAAAATATTGTTCGATACGCGTGAAAAACTATCTATTTCCATTCTCGGCTTCGGTTTACGATCTCGGCCTTCGGCCTCGATCGTAAAACTTCGCCTTGAATGGAAATATGTTAGTTTTCCTAACTTGTATCGAAAATATCTATTTTCGATTACCTTGCCTCCAAAAAAATATTTTTTTTGATTGAAGGAAAAAATAAATTTTAGACTTTTATATTTTTTCTTTATTTTAGTGAAAATAGTGGATGATTGTTACTGTACTTACAGTGTGTTACTGAAAAATCTCTATGAAACAGATTACATTTTGAAATTTTGTTGTTAATCTTATCTGGAACAAAATTAATCGTTGTTTTTTGGTGTCTGTGATTTCAATGTTTTGTCTAATTTTGCAAAGCGTTTTATAGATGGCGCGTGTATTGGTTGTATTTTTCTAACAAAAAATTGATTTTGAAGGAAGTGGAAAAAAATTGTATTGTTTGCGCAACTGATAATTTTTAAAATTGTTGTTTATTTTTGTTTCAATGGTTCAAGTACGACTTACGAATAGTAATAAAATAGTACACAAGTCGTGGGAAAATAGAAGAAAATATTCAAGAAGATCTCGTATGGCACGCCAGCGCATTTTAAGGTATTATTGCCACTAATTAAAAAATTGCATAATTATTTTGTCCACAAAAAAAAACGCCACCTGTATTGCTGTCAAATTGCTCAATGTTTTTTGTAGGTCAGTGCGTGAGGTTTGACAGTATAAACAACAATAATAGTAACCGTTTGTTGTGTATGTAAAATACTCAAGGATTTTTAGAAAGTTGTGTTATTAATTAATAATGAGACGTATTAAACGTTGTTTCGTACCATCTTGCAGCAACAATAGTAAAAAAGATTTAGACAAACTGTTTTTGAGTGTCCCATCCACTTTACCGAAAAGAACACAATGGTTTAAAGCTGTTCAGGTGGAAAACGTGCCTAAAGGTAGTAATTATTATTGTTGTGAAGATCATTTCGATTTAAAAGAAGATTTAAGAAACTGGTTTCAATGGAATTTAATGGCCGAAAGCTCTGCTGAAAGCATTAGGTTGTCTTTAAAAAATAATGTTGTACCTCATAAAAATTTAAATCCAACAAAATTATTTCGAGATGGAACTAGAGGTAGGTAGGTACATGAAATTTTTTAATTTAATTTTAACTTCGAACATGAAGTTTGAATTTAGAACTACAGGTGAATTTCGTAATATTTATTTTAAAATCAATGCAGTTCAAATAAACTACTCACTGCTTATTATTAGTTCAAACCACTCAATGATAAAAACTTGAATTATTGACTCTAAAATGTAAACTGCAAAACAAATAGTCATGTATTAGATATCTCGGAAACGATGCGACAAAATAGAAAAATGTACAGGAACAAATATGTAGAAAATGAAATTTACAAGAAAAAATGCTAATTATTCTTTTTATTTCGTTGCACCGTTTCCGAGATATAGATGATATTTTTTTGTCTTGTACTAAGTCTTGTTTAAGTCACTGTCAGTCAGAAACGGTTTGACAACCGTTTAATAGAAAAATATATATAGACAAAACTGAAGGGAATGAAAGTTGCAACAAAATATGTTTAATAAGTATATTGATAAAAAGCGATTTCTGTGTTAAAAAATGTCTTCAAAAGGTACAATTTACATTGTACTACTTTATTCACTATGTGGTTGATTATGTTTACAAGGTTATGATCGATACTCATCATTTACTGCGCATTAAAAAATGGCTGCCATACGGAGACGTCTTTAAACATTTCCCGTTTTCGAGTTTGTCATGCCTAATTTGTTGCGGTTGGTAAACAATTTAATTTGGAGTGAAATTCATGTGTTAAGTTAAATATTTGATATAAAAGAAAATAAGTATGAAGTGAAATGAACAAACGTATAACTGTAATACTGGTTCATATTTTAGAAAAATGAGGTGTTCTGTTTTCGGTTGCAATAATAGCAATCAAGGTGGAAGAGCGACTACATCGATATACTACCACACCTTTCCTAAAAATTCAGCAGTATTAAAACAGTGGCTGCATTTATGTGGACGAATTGATAAAATAAATCCAAACACTGCTAGAATGTGTTCAATTCATTTTGTTGAAAAAGATTACCAGGAAGATACCCTGTTAGCGTCCTATGGTATCAAGAGAAAGTTTAAAAAATTAAAAAGTGGAGTGGTACCAACACAACATTTGCCCCGACAACAGGAAGGAGAAGGCTCAATGCGACGACGTCTTAGAAGGATAAACAAAAATAAAACCACAAAACAGTCAGTTTTGGACTATTATGTTTTTTTGTTATTTTATTAATTATAAATTTATTACAGAATTGAGTCACCCGAGCTCTTTTTAATGAATATTCTTAAAACAAATAACGACATCGAAATAAATCCATCAAATCAAAGGTAAAAAAATACTATATATCTAAATAATAATTATTCAAATATAGAATGTTAAAACGTTTAATTTAAAAAAGAAATTTTCGATTGAAATTTTCATAAAATTGACGTCTCCAGGGGGCAATAAATATCTAACCAAATTGAATTATTAAACGTCACTATATGCGCAAGATCCTACCTCGTAATAATGTATATACCTTGGTACGATACGAAAATAGTGATTTATGATATTGCGCAACTGTCCTTGGCTATGCGTTGTCACGTTACGTCACGTGGATAGTAAATATTGTACTGAATGTGCGTTGTTGTGGCCGGTGTTTGGACTTTTTTATTGGTTTTCCTCTATCTAATATCGGATTAAAAATGCGTTGCGCCGTGGCGAGTTGTAATACTGATAATCAGAATAAAAATGTTGATAAAGCTTTAATGCTTTTTCGCTTTCCGACCAACGTTATAGTGAGGGAAGCCTGGAAAAATGCATGTAAACGCGACGGCATATTTAATGTCAACAATGCCAGGATTTGTTCCAAACATTTTCATAAAAATGATTATGTACGAAATTTACGACACGAACTACTGGGATATTCAGCAAAAAATCTTCGTCTCATTAAACCAGATGCTATTCCATCATTACATTTGGAAAATACATTGGTGAACCGGAGAAACAATTGTGCTAAGTTTAATTGGCGTACTAAAATAAATCACAAGTGTGTTGATGATGTCCTGCAGTCAAAGTAAATATGTGTTAATTGTGTTGATTTCTAAGGGCGCAGTCCCACTACAGCCACCCACTGCCGTCTACTAAATGATAAATAAACCATTTTATAGGCTAAATTTTTGGTTGGTGGTCGACGGTGGCTGTAGTGGGACCGCGGCCTTATCTGGTATAATAATCAATTAATCATTATGGTTTTTAAACGAATAACTAGCGATAGATGGCGTTGAAACCATTCAGCTGATACAGTGACTTTATAGAGTCACTGTAATCTAAATCACATCCGGTCAACTTTTGCCATCTATGAGATTATAACAAAACCGTTTTCGTTGAAATTATAGTGATCTGCAACAATGGCTTAATAGCCCATGTTTTGACAGCTGGTAATGGAAATCGTGCATCAATTGTTATTTAAATTTTTGATATAATATCATCTATAGTTGTTTTTCACTTCTCGTATAGTATTTCTTTTTATCTTAATTATTCAAGAAAAAAAGTGGACGAACGAAAAAAGTGAAGAACGAAAAGTATAGCGCGCCAACGAAAGAGGAGAGGAAAACATTCAGCTTAGTACAGATCATTACCATTTCTTAGTTAGGGAAAAATACTTAGATGACGCTGGCTGTGCTATATAAACTGCATAGATAAGAAATATAAACTGTACGTTACTACTATTACTATCTCTGGTATCACAGGTGCAGGAAATAAATCCTTATATTTTTTAGTGTCAGTAAAGTGCTACTTTTTTTATAAAAAAAATTTTTTTTATAAATTATTACAAAATTTACCAAATTATTTTATTAACAATGCCTAGAAGCACAGTTATAAGAAGGAAACGTAATAAAGCTGCGAAAGCTACCAAGTTGCGTTGGATAAAAATTAAAGAGTACGTATAGTTTTATGCAAGTAGGTTAAACCTAGTTTCATTTGTTCATTATGAAGGGTTTCTCAATAGAGACGATATTTTTTTAAACGTCATGGCAGCCAGAATTAAAATGTTTGGCCAAAAGAAGTTGTGATTTATGAAGCCGAGGTGGGCAGAATGATATTATGTTATTTTAAATAATATTAAAACTTCAATAAAATAAATAAATAAAATACAATAATTATTTGAGCTTTCAGCGAAGGTTCTCGCTTTCGTCAGAAATAAACCTTCGCTGAATTATAATTCTTGTATTTTATTGATTTAATTAACTTGTTATATTGAAGTTTTAATATTATTAATTTTCACAAGTTAAGAATTTATATAATTATTAATTATTCAAAATAATTTTATTTTATTAACGAATCAAGGTGTACAAATTCGAGAATTTATTCCATAGTACAACATAATATTATGGAAAAATGTTTAAAAAACTTTTTTTTTATATTTCATTTAAAAAAAAATTTTTAATCAAAATGAAATATTATCATTATCATAATATTTCATTTTGATTATAATTTCATAGGTTAATAACTATACATTTATATTAAAAAAATTTTTGAAATTTGAAAAAGTATTTAAACTGAGCGCCATGATTGACCAATGAAAATTAAGCATGAATATGCGCAGCTGTAGTCAAGTTATTTTGATGGTTGGTAAATGTTTATTTTCTGTCACATAAACGTTTGACAGTTCTTTCAAATTCAATTTATATTAACTAATTTGGTGTAGAAAACATTATTAAGCTATGGCAAGCATTAAACGTTGTTTTGTACCATCTTGCAAAAACAATAGTTCTAAAAATTCAAATATAAAATTTGTGAGTATTCCAAGGAAGAAATCGACTAGGAAAAAGTGGTTTGCATCTATTGGGGAGGAAAATGTGCTCACAGGCCATGATTGTTATTGTTGTGAAGATCATTTTGATTGGGAAAACGATGCAAGAAACTTGTTACAATGGAAGTTGATGCCCGAAAGCACTAAATTGATGTTAAAAACCGATGTAATACCACATAAAAATTTAATCCCGACAACTTTTAACAACGACAAAATTGAACAGTATGTATATTTTTACATACAAAGTTTAGCAAACGTTTTTGCAACGGTGCAAACGGGCATTACACTACTGTATAATATACAGTTTGAAATAATTTTTTCTGCTTTAGAATCGAATTTTTGTAACATGCCGAATTGTAAGGAATACAACGGTATGAAGAAACGAACTCGTTTACCATTAAGTACGAAAAGAAAAAGCATGAGAAACCGATTGAAACACATTCGTGTTCTGTAAATTGTTTTTTTAAGTTTTAAAAAGTTGCACTAACCTAATTATTAATTATTTTAGGGCTCTCGAAAGAAAAGCCAGGTAATTATGTAGTACCTTTCCGACCTAAGTACCTACAATACTTATTTGCTGATATAGAGAAATATCGTATAGAGAATTTCTTGAGTCATTGTATGTTCTGGGTCAATTATGAAATTGGCTGTAAATTTGGTTTTTGGACATTTTGAATAGTGTTCCATATTGTTAATATACATTAGTTACATAAACAAACAAAATTAGAGGAACGCCAAATTTTTGTGAACAAAGTATTTTTAGGGTAGGTTTTAATTTACAATTACGGTTTTTTCGGGAATTTGGACACGAGGATTATGTTAATTTGTACATTTTTGTGTGTAATAAGTTACTGAAGCACTTATAACGAAAATTTACAGATTTTTGATAAAATATATTTTAACATATAGAGTAAACCAGAATGTTTTGGAATTTTTTCGGAGTCATTAGAGCAAAAAGGAAGATTGCACGATCATACAGCTTCTTTTGTAAAAGACAACAAATCCACCAATAACTTATTACAATTATTAAGTGCTTCAGATTCATGTTTTACATGTTCACAGTATTAAATCTAATTATTTGTTTCAGGCGCAAGAAACAACAAGAAGAAGCCCAAGGAGCTCTCCATGTTATTCCAGAAGAGGAAACGAGCGGTCCTTCGCTTAATATTAAAGAAGAAATTAGCATAGACGAATCTGTTCTGGAAGATTATCTTATTCCAAAATTAGAAAAGTTTGAAAATACAAACGCCGATACGACAGATGGAGTGGATCCCCTTTCTCTTTCATATATGGAAATCGAGTCACGGTGTACCCCTAAAAATGCAACCGTAGTATCTTCTAATATCGCGGAGACATCTCACAATAAAAATGAAAGTGCTAACTTTCTTAATATTATTCCAAAATTGGAAACGTTCGAAAATACAAGTGAAGATATGATCGCAGTTGAAGAAAATTTTATCTTTTCAAAGGTGGAAAATCAGCCTGTGCAAGAAACAACCATTTTACGATCTACTCTTAAAGATAACACTAATTTTTCTGCCAGTAATTCAAATATATCCCAAAGCAAAAAACGTATATTAAGTGATGAAGATAGCAGAGTGGAAGATCGTGGCTTTCTGAGTATAGTGCAAGTGAAATCAGAGAATAGAGAAGACTATGTAGATTATGCAATGTACATTGCAGCTAGATTAAAAAATTCTAACCAATGTGATAATGCAATAGCGATAGCTAAGGAAAAGATTGAACTTATTTTATGTGATTTAGACAAAGGTGTATTTCAGAATTTATTTGCTGTGCCGTTTTCGTGTAACATTTAATAATAGAAGTGTAAAACGATAAATTCCAAAATCATCGAATCAACTCGAATAAAATTTTATTTTAATGTTATTTTTGATATTTTACAATAAAAACAAAATATTTTTTTTGTTCTATTTATATACAGTTACAGTATACAGTTGGTTTAGTTGGACCTTCAATTTTTCAGTATTTAAATTTAAAAATCTGGTATCTTTTGCCGTTTTTGCAGTATTTCCAATGCCAAGTATACATTTTAAATAATAAAACACTTTTGGGAATGCAGCTGCGGTTTATTCTTTAAATTAATCTTAATACATAAAATTCCAGCACGCTCCTGCTGCTCCAGAGTGTCATTTTTTGGTGAAAAAAGAAACGATCTGATTGGTCGATTTTTTTACCAACCTAAAAATATATTAAACCACTCCCCCTGGGACGAGTTGCACATCAATCGGGTCTAGATGCCCGTCCGTGGACGGGCCTTCCAGCTAGTTCCTAAATAACATGGCAAAATATAATGTTAATTTAGAGTGAACTTAAGGGGAAGAGCATATACCACACAATCTTTTGCTGGTTGCACTGGTATTTATTTATACCAGTCTCCCTCCCTTGACCCAACTCAACTTGAAATAATTTTTGATATTTTACTTTTTCTATGAATTTTTGTGACAAAATTTTGTACTCATAGACATCAATCATAACCCGTTCAGTTCATATTCTAAAAATTGAAATAAAAAATATTGAAAATACGGTTTTCAGTTCAAATTTGAAAATAAAAATTAAGAATTTAGTACTTCTCTACTACGTAATTTTAAGAATTTCATATTAAAAAACAAATCCTACATCTTCTAGTTACGCCACTGACTGAATATTTGTTTCAAGCATAAAAAATAACTTCAGGCAGCGCCCTCTCTCTGTATGAAATAGCTTCAAGTGGCGTCGCCCTGTCGGCCAAGTTGAACGAAGCTGGGATGCCAAGCGTAAAAGTTTCAATGCTAGTGAAAGTTTAAAACAATAAAATTAGAAATGCCTGCAAGAAGATATTGTTGTGTAGTTGACTGCAAAAATTCTGAACAAAATAGTCCTCAGCTAACGTTTTATCGTTTTCCTGGTAGAAATTATCAAATTGACCAAAAAAATAGATGGATACAAGCTGTTAGACGTACTACGTGCGAGTAAGTAAATTTTATTTAATCAATAAATCACTTCTTTGACTTAATATGTTATATGCAGTGGCGGAACTAGCGTGTGCTGAACCGAGCGTTGCCTGAGAGCAATGACCATAAAAAGCCCCAAAAATGTTTTTATTTCGTAATTCAAAATTATTTTTAAAATACATTTTAGCATTCTCCGTTGAAAGTATATTTTTAAAGTATTTTTATGGCACTAATTGCTCGGTTTTGGAAAAAGAGTATAATTATTAAGGAACTCAAACATCAAATCTTGCACAGAACACATGAAAAACGTATAACTTAAAATAAATTTAGTAAATCCAGCGATGCTGCAGAAAAAGGACAATTAAAACAAATCTTAGGGATGATTACATGATGAAATTTAAGATAGCATTACAATTTTATTGGAAGAACAATATATAGCTTTTTTTACAAAAAAAATACAATGTTAAGGGGGTGGAGGCAGAAATTGTTTGCGAAAAGTTCCGCCGCTGGTTATATATGTATTATCATTGTATTATTAAGAATATCAGTAAATCAAAAATATAAATATCTGTTTTTGATGATTTTCAGTGGCGAAAGCCCATGGCAACCTAATAAAAATACGCGAATCTGCAGTTCACATTTTATTGGAGGTAAGAAATCTGAACTTATGAATAGTCCATCATATATTCCCACAATTTTTCCATCTATCTATCAAAAACACTCTGTTAGCTCGGCAACGGCCTTAGCTAGGCATGTACAAATTCAAAAACGCAAAGAGCGAAATGTAAATTATGAAAATATTAAAACTGGTAAGAATAAATTGTTGCGATTCTTACATTTAATTATTTTTTTTTTTATTTTGCATTTTAGACTTAGCGCCTGTTTTTACCAACAGTAACCTTAGTGGTGTTCCGAAGACACTTTTACAACTGTGAGTATATTAAGAGGATCGTACACGTAATTTTTAACGAAAATACTTATAGTCACGAACTAGCTATATGTAGCTTTTGGATGGGGGGGGTGGACAATGCACTTTACAAAGGTAAACTAACTTTTGCCAGCGACTTCTTTTACGCCAAAGTACGGGTCCTTTATGAGCTTAGCAATTACCAGTTATACCTAAAAATGGACTCAATATCCGCTCATAAAATTTAAAAACATCTGTAAAAATATCAAACTTTTTGTGATTTTGAAATTTTATTAAGACGAAAAACGTAGCGATAGGTAAAATTTCGTGTAGTGCAGCTTATAAAAGTGGCAAATGTAAATTTTTAACTGAAAAACGTCGAAGTCGCAAAAACGCAAGCGGTAAGTAGGAAATTTTATTAATTTTTTATTTTATGACATGCCATGATGTCTTAAAATAAGGTGTTTCAAAAGTGAGTGGCAGAAATACTTAAATAATACTAGGCACCCTGTAACATAAATTATTTATTTCATTCAAGTTGATCTGAAGTGCTGTTGGAGAATTATTGAAAAAAATAAGGGAGCGGTAAGT
Organism: Cantharis rufa; assembly: GCA_947369205.1. Classification (NCBI taxonomy): domain Eukaryota; kingdom Metazoa; phylum Arthropoda; class Insecta; order Coleoptera; family Cantharidae; genus Cantharis; species Cantharis rufa. The sequence goes on from OX376303.1 coordinate 96,025,694, forward strand.
TTTCGATCGGCCCCGGGCGGCGAAAACCCGCGCTACGTCACTGGTCCGGATTTTCACATTGTAAAATAATGTGTAATTTGACTAAAAACGTGCTATTTTGAGTAAGTAAAAATCATTGAAATTTATATCGATACGTAGTTTGAAGTATCAACTTAAATATCTGCGAAAATTTTTTGAAAAATAATTTTTAATAACGAGAGGAAACTACAAAACGTGTAGTAATGTCTATCTTCTCTTTCTACTTTTCCCATCTTCGTTTAAATACTCCCACCGTATTAAAATGCACGTGAAAGTAGGGGAAATTTGCACGTGATAAATTGATATGTGCAGTTTATAAAAAATTTCCGTGGTTTTTATTTTATTTTATTTTTATATTCTTTATCTATGGTTTAGTATCAATTGTGTTTCGGAAGTACGTGGTCATAATTATATTCGTAGCAATATTATTGTGGCTAATTTTGTATTATTTCAAAATGCCAAAATGCAGACGTTTTTTGTCGTGGCCTACGCCAAAAAGAAATAAGCGCTCTAAGGCATTAAGACAATATTATCAACTTGAACGGTATTTCCTTTTTTAAAAATTAATTCTTTCATAATACATTAAAATCAGTGGCGGAACTAGCGGGGTGCGGTGGGTGCACGGGTTCCCGACTAAAAAGAACCCACAGGTTTGCTGTGCCCTACCCCAATCATTTCAAAAAATTTTAAAACTGAAAATTATAATAAATGTACCTACCTGCAGTGCCGTAACTAGAACTTTTGGCGCCTATGGCCAACTACAAAAAATGCGCCTTAACGGATGGGGGATACCCCCTTCAAGAGTGGTCAGGGGTTTTCCCGAATTTTTTTTTATTCTCTACAAAATGGCGAAATCAGAAAATTGATTAAAAATTATTTTCATTAGCAACAGAATTTTCTTCATTCTTTTTGAACCAATTGCCCAATGCAAATATTTTGATTTTATTAAATATTTAAAGCTAGGCGCCTGTTTAAAAAACGAAGGTGCTCAATTAGGCTTCTATACATCGTATAGAAAGAAGCCTTATGTTCTGGCTCGGTGTCTGTCCGCATGTTTCAAATTTAAGAAAATTCTAGAAAGATGTATGTAGAAGCCTAAGAACTGTCGCAAAAGCGAGTTCCACCTTGTTTTTATATTATTTTGCTGTTATAATAAAAAAATTAACGGATGCATGATAGATTAAATAATAAAATATTTGTAATTTGAACTTCTGAATTTGAGCACCCTATTCTCGAGCTCACACGATCGTATTCGCTAACGAATCATCATATTCTAACCAATCAAAGAATATGAATGAAGAATTTGATTCTTAAATGATGATTCGTGTGCTAATACGGTCGAGTGAGCTTGAGAATAGGCCCCCTGGCGCCTATATTAAATACAATATTTTAATTTGAATTTTTAAATTTCGGCGCCTTTAATCAAACGGCGCCTATGGCCGGGGCCATATTAGCCATACCCTAGTTACGGCACTGCCTACCTGGTACCTATTAGCTATTAGTATTTAATTTTGAATATTCACTTTGAAATATTATAATATATTGGCGGTTTTGAGCTAAACAAAGTGAGTATATCATATATCGTTATTTTAAATTGCCAATATAAATTACCAATCATACAAAAAATGAATATGCAATGATTTCCCATTTTAACTTATGACTGGGGCTGGGATTTATATGCACATAAGAATTAAAAATATGCTCATATAATTATATGCAATGAAAAATGCAGAATAAAAGTTCAAAATATGCAATGAAAAGCTAACATTTTGCACTTTTTTGTTTATTGAGAACGCATTTAATTACTGTTTTTACTATATGATACGAAATCTGAGAAAGTATTGTAATCGTGCAGGAAAAAAAGTTGAGGTTTTGATGAATTTTGACATTTTGAAGTCCTAAAAGCGGAAATTCATCATTTCCAAAAAATGTCTGTATGTATGTACAGTTACTCACATAAATATTCGGACACTCCTATGTTAACAATGTTAATTTGACGTTTTCAAGACTTTTTTTTTTATATAAAAATTGCTTTTACAGTAAAATTTTGTAGACATTTTTTGCTGGAAATTTCATTGCCTTAAATTTTGTTTATATACATTTTTCTATTTTGTTGCACCGTTTCCGACTGACAGCGACTTAAACAAGACCCTGTAAAATCCAAAAAAATATTATCATTTAAATCTCGGAAACGGTGCATCATAATAAAAAAATGAATATACAATTTTTTCTTGTAAATTTTATTCTCTACAGTTTTGTTCATATTCATTTTTCTAATTGGTCGTACCGTTTCCGAGATATAGATGATAATATTTTTTTGGATTTTACCGAGTCTTGTTCAAGTCGCTGTCAGTCGGAACCGGTGCAACAAAATAGAAAAATGTATATAAACAAAATTTAAGGCAATGAAATTTCCAACAAAAAATGTCTACAAAATTTTGCTGTAAAAGCGATTTTTATATAAAAAAACACGTCTTGAAAACGTCAAATTAATATTGTTTACATAGGAGTGTCCGAATATTTATGTGAGTAACTGTATATAAATATAAACAATGGTATTACTTAGATCATATTATATTACATAGATAACGACTACCCTATACCTGAGCATTAAAGTATTGTGTCCATTTATTTTCGACTTACTGAAATGTTGGTATCTCTGTTGTATACCATTACCACCAATCTTTTCTCTCCCTCTAAAAATTGTTTACCTAACCTCAAATATTTTGTATCGTAATTGTGTTTTTTCGACCGTAAAATGGGTAAAAAGTGTATAATATGTACAGAAGAGTTTAAAACGGGATCATTAATATCGTTTCACAAGTAAGTAAATTAATTGTTACAAGAATGTTTTTTAAAATAAGCATATAAAATTTCATAAATTTAGATTTCCAAAAGAAGAAATTAGACGAAATAAATGGTTCGAGGCTTGTAAAATAAGTAGTAAAGATGTTACACCATTTGCAGTAATATGTTCAAAGCACTTCCAAACTGACGATTTTGAATATGTTAAAGGAGATTTTCGTCATCGTACTGGTATACTAAAGCGTACTGCTGTTCCAAGTAATTTCTACAATACGAGAGGAATAAAACGGTATGTAGTTCAGGGTTGCCACAGATACACTTTTTTCAAAATCATACACTTTTCTTCACTTTTTTTTAAATTACCTTTTTTACGTTTTCGCTTACAAAAAATTTAGTTTTGGCTTAAAATAATTTTTTATTTTCACATTTTCTACTAAAAGTTTATTAAACTTGGAGGGGGGGGGAGCAGCGACATGAACATTAAATTTAAAATTTTTGTTGGTAACTTTTTCTCTTTTTTGTTGTTGGTAATTGTTATAATATAATAATTAATAATACTAAATAAGTATTAGTTATGCACGATTAATTTTATTTAAAAATCAATAAAGAAATATTTGTTATTACATAATTTGTTTTATTTATTTCTTTGTATGTAGTTACTTAAATTTGCCTCCCTTAACCTAATTAACCTTCAGTTTAATCTACAAATTTTTATGTTGTTGAAATTTCATATTGCCTTTGCAATTTTAAATAAAATTAAAATTTTGAAATTTAAAAATTCCCACCTAAAATTTATTTCTGAAACCCGCCATTATTGGTGGAATTCCTGAGAGAGATGCAAAATCTAGAACGCACGTGTTCAACAAAGATAGAAACAAAAAGGAACGTGCGAGATGGTTAGACCCTGAAAAATTTCCCCCATAGCGGAAAAGGTTTGTGTAAATAGTTTACTGATCCCCCTTAAGATCTTGATCTTAATTTCGCAAAAATATAATAAGTAATATAAAAGATAATCTCTCCAAACTCTTCTAAATTGCTGTCCTACCCAAGCGTCACATTATAAAATGTTATTATTTGTTTCAGGCTTAAGAAACAAGAAGAAGCCCAAGGAGTTCTTTATGATATTCAAGAAAAGGAAACGAGCGGTCCTTCGTTTAATATTAAAGAAGAAATTGACATAGAGGAATCTGTTTTAGAAGAATATGATATTCCAAAATTAAAAGTTATTGAAAATACAAGCGTCGATACAACAGATGACGTAGATCCCCTTTCCCTTTCATGTGTGGATATCCAGACTTCACAAGAAACAGTGTCACGATCTACTCTTCAAAAATCAACTGTGGTGTCTTCTAATATCGCAGAGAAATCTCACAATGAAAATGAAAGTGCTAACTTCGTGAATATCATTCCAAAATTAGAAACGTTTGAAAATGCAAGTGAAGATATGGTCCGAGTTCAAGAAAATGTGGTGCAAAATCAGCCTGTTCAAGAAACGACGACTTTACTATCTACTCTTAAAGATAATACTTATTTTTCTCCTAGTAGTTCCAAGACATCCCATAAGAAAAAAAGAAAAATAAGTGATCAAGATAGCAGAGTAGAAGATCATGATTTTCTGAATATAGTGCAAGTGAAATCGGAGAATAGGGAAGACTATTTAGATTATGCAATGTACATTGCAGCTAGATTAAAAAATTCTAACCAAACTGATAATGCAATAGCGATAGCTAAGAAAGAGATTGAACTTATTTTATGTGATTTAGACCAGGGTATCTATAACTTGAGAATTTAAATGCTGAACCATTTTCATGTAACAGTTAAGCAGATGTGTAAAATAATAAATTTAGAGATAATCGAATCAGCTCAAACAGACCGAGTTCTAAAATGTGTCTAATGTTATTTTTGATATTTTGCAATAAAAACGTTATGCTAAATAACAAATGTGTATTTTGTAGGGCTTAATTTAGTAATTAATAGATGTAAACATTGACATTGACGTTTACATAATGTGAAATCCTTAAATATGCCCAACTTAAAATTTTAATAAAAGTCACTAGAAAAAATATAAAACATAAGTATTACCAACTTAAATTAAAAACTAGTTATAAAATTTTGAAAATAATTTTCAGATGTTGATCGTTTGGATGACTAATCACATCATTTTGTTTTGCTTGCTTTCAAGAAAACATCAACTAACTGAAAACCTGTAATGGTGCTAGCTCTAATATTTGGGTGCTAGCTGCAGTGATTCGTAATGAAATCCGGACGCTTCTATGTTAACAATGCAAAATTGCCGGTTTTGAAGCCGTTTTTTTGCATAATATAAAAATTCATTTTACAGAAAAACTTTTTAGACGTTTCTTGTTGAAAATTTTATTGCCTTTAATTTTGTTTATATACATTTTTGTGTTTTGTCGCGCCGTTTCTGACTGATAGCGGCTTAAACAAGACTCGGTAAAATACAAAAAATATTGTCATGTGTGTATCTCGGAAATGGTGCTACAAAATAAAAAAATTAATACGCATTTTTTCTTGTAAATTTTATTCTCTACATTTTTGCACATATAAATTTTTCTATTTGGTCGCACCGTTTCCGAGATATAGATGACAATATTTTTCGAATTTTACCTATAGTCTTCTTTAAGCAGTTGTAGATCAGAAACGGTGCGACAAAATAAAAAATTGTATACAAACAAAATGGAAGGCAATGAAATTTGCAACAAAAAACCTCTAAAAAATTTTTGCTGTAAAATCGATTTTTATATGCCAAAAAAGGGCTTCAAGACTGGCAATTGGCATTGTTAACATAGGAGCCTCCGGATTTCATTATGATTTATGAGTCACTGTATATACATAGATTGGGGAGCTAGCTTTTTAACAATTATTTCAAATACTTTACCGAAATTTGTCCATACATTCACAGCAAAGCAGAGCCGAATCAAATTTTTGATTTTAATTTTTCTTTAAATTTCATAACTTCTAAAATGTTCTTGCCTGTAAAGTTTGGGCGCTCCTAGAACTTTGCCGCCCTAGGCTCGGCCTCACGGGCCTAAGCCTAAATCCTGCACTGCGTACAGTGATTCATAATGAAATCCTGACGCTCTTATGTTAACAATGGAAATTGCTTGTCTTAAAGTCGTTTTTTGGCATATAAAAATCTATTTTACAGCAAAACTTATTAGACGTTTTTTGTTGCAAATTTCATTGCCTTTAATTTTGTTTCTATACATTTTTTTATTTTGTCGCGCCGTTTCTGGTCGATGATGTCGGCGGCTTAAACAAGACTATTAAATATCGTCATCTATATCTCGGAAACGGTGCGGCCAAATAGAAAAACGTATATGAACAAAAATGTAGAGAATAAAATTTACAATAAAAAATGCCTATTCATTTTTTTATTTTGTGGAACCGTTTCCGAGATATATATGACAATATTTTTCATATTTTATCGAAGCTTGTTTATGCCGCTGTCGGTCAGTAACAAAACAAAAAAATTTATAGTGACAAAATTGAAGGCAATGAAAGTTGAAACAAAAAACGTCTAATAAGTTTTGCTGTAAAATAGATTTTTATATGCCAAAACGCGGCAATTTACATTGCTAACATAGCAGCGTCCGGATTTCATCATGAGTCATTGTATTATATTATTTCAATATATTACGAAGGTTTTATTATAATAAATATAATTATTTTAATTATCAGGATAATACGCCGCGAGAAGGTTGACTCGGCAACGTAGCGGTGTACTACGTCCAACCAAAATAGGATTCCGACCTCTGGCGGCTGAAAGTGTAAGGTGAAATGTAAACAGAAGTTTATTATAGGTTAATTCATCTTTTTTCTTGTTGTTTTTATAACCATAATTATTTTATTGCCATAGTCTATAGTATTTGATGCGGGGAATCAGTTTCACAGTTGTGTAGTGTCGAGGTTTGTAAACAAAACTAAAAATAGTGTATAAACAGAATTTGGTAAGTTTATTATTGTAAGAGGCAATTTTACAAAACCGGAACAGAAAAACGTATTTCTTACAGTTTAAAACCTATCTGTGGTTAACAAAACCGGTCTGCGTCGTCTATAATTAATATTGATTTAACAATTTTTGGGGTAGATGACGCAATGTCAGTTCTTTATTCTATAGTCAGTGGCGTTCACCTTTGTTTTGAAAAGGGAAACGAAATTTTTTTAAACGAAAAAAATTATTCGTAAATATTATATTAATACAAAATTCAATATCTAAAGACATTTAAATACCACCACACTAACAAATTTGTTTTTGTTTTGTATTCAGATTGCGATGCCAACTCTTTACGGACCTAGAAAAACCAATAGGAGACAATGGTCCCAAATGGACTTAGACAGAGCAATAAAAGCTATTCGGGTTGATAAATTATCAATCAGACAAGCTGCACGAGAAAATCTAATTTCAGAAAAAATTCTTCATATACAATTAGGTACGGGCAAGTATACGGAAGAAAATTTGAATAAATACTCCCATTTGGGAACTGAAGCCGAAGCCAAATTAGTTGCGCACATACAAAAACTACAATCTTTAGGATTTTCACCTACAAGACACACTCTTAGACATCTGGCCTACAATTTGTCCCAATTAATGGGGTTAGAAGGACCATTTAACAAAAAGAAAAGAAGTGCAGGAAATTATTGGTGTGCGCTGTTTTTGAAGAGAAATCCCACATTGCATGTTACGAAAGCGAACAACTTTGTTTCAATAGCTCGCAACCAGTGTATGGATAAGCGTGTTGTGAAGGAATTTTTTGAATTACTCACAAGAACCTTTACTGAAAACGAGTTATTGAACAAACCAGGAAATATTTTTACCATGGATGAAAGTTGTCTTCAGTTGCAAGGCAAAACGATTACCGTGGTAGCGTGTTGCAATGCGGAAGGTAACTTCATACCTCCATACTGCATTGTTCAAGGTGCCGATAATGAATTCTTGAAAGAATGCATGCCACCTGGATCTGTCGTTAAACTGAACAGCGAATCTGCTGATTGTTCTACCGCACTGTTTATGGATTGGTTCGTAAATCATTTTGTGGTTTGGAAACCTGTTGGAAAATGTGTTTTAATTTTGGATGACTATGAATCTCACATGAATTCGCTTGATATGTTAGAAATTGCGGTTAGGCATGATGTTATATTGCAATGTTTACCTCATCTTACCTCGCATTACTTGCAACCCTTGAACAGGTCATTTTTTACACCACTTAAGCTTGCTTACAGCAATGCGTGCAAAGAATTTATAAAGAACCAAAAATCAGTGAAAATGATTGATTTTTGTAATCTTGGCTTGCTTTTCTCCAGCGCCTGGGTCAGTACAGCAAATGCCGAAAACGCAATTTCTGGCTTTAGTTGTAGCGGAATATGGCCTTTGCAGCCATTAGCTATTCCAGAAAGTGCTTACTTGGTAACTTCGCAATCGACCGGTTCAATCATCACAGAAACCGTGGATGCCGAAGCCCCTACCACTTCATTGGCACGGATATCATCTGATGATTTGATTGACGAAAGTAATTTTAAAGAAAATAAATGCATCGAGTGCCTAAATACATGTGAAAAAACAGTAACAGCAAATTGGATTCAATGTGTGGGTTGTTTACGATGGCTACATGACATCTGTACGATCTACAGTGACAAATGCGCATTTTGTGGTCAAATTCCTAACAAACAAAGGTAATTTTTTTTCTTTATAAATTATAAAAAGACGATCGGTAAGTCACTCTGAAAAATAGGGTATTTGACTAAAATTTAAAATCCTCACTAAATGATGCTTATGTCTTACGTGTATATAATTTTTTTTTTCAAAAAAGTTTTATCCAAATCACCAAAAATTAATATTTAAAATTTTAACTAAAAATGCTCAAGTTTAAACGCCCATCTATGGTCACATGGTGTGCCTACATCATACTTCATATTTACTAAAACTGTCATGACAACTAGTAACTAACCACAATATTTGGTATTTGTAATTTAATAGTTCGTACAAATACCAATAATCGTATACCCCAAAGGCAGACAAAAAGAAAAGATTCAGATTTGGTATCGGTATTGTTCATAAATTAAATGAACAAAATGAGTGATAAACTATATCATTGGTGTATAGTGCCGCAGTGTAGAACAACAAGTCGAAGTGCTCCACAAAAATTGTTTATTGCTGTACCTCGTATAGCTAATATGAGAAAGAAATGGTTCGAGCTTGCAGAGAGAAACCCCAAAGACTTGTCTGCTACATCATCCCTTTATATGTGCGAGGACCATTTTGACGTAAGTACATAAATATTATGAAATAATGTAATTTTTAGATTTATTACCTATAATTAATTTATTATTAAAAACCAAAGTTAGATTAGGTTATAAATTTTTTAATTCATGGAATTTTCTAGTTGCCAAATGATATGAAAAATTACACGGAATACAAAATAATGGGTTCTGTCAAGATTGTAAGTATGAAACAGGGATGCCTTCCTTCAAGATTTGAATGTCAGCCGGATCGTAATAAAAGAACAGCAACTACTACTATACTTTGGCCTGCAGTTGCAAAACGACAAAGGTTAGCATTAGTTGCAGAAGCTTTAGAAGTAAAAACAAGAAAGGATGTATTCGTAAATTAATTAATCCTGCAATAAAAAGGAATTTACCCCTTGCTTTCGGGAGTAAATATTCCAACGTCGTCTGTATTATCGATTGCTTTAATACAAATTCAAATTTTTGTGATTTGTAATACTAAATATTAGTAGGTCCCCTCCGCCCCGGGCCGTTTTGACAAATGCAACTACGACAAATCTTGGATCCACCCTAAATCGATTTAGGTTATTTGTTATTTTTGTTAATATAGCTTTACATTCAGCATGTTTTAATTCGTTCACAGATTTACATTGGTAATCAGGACCCGAGTACACAACTCGCCCCCCTGGGGTTTTTTCTGTTTAGTATTTCCTGATTACAAGAATTAATTCGTTGTAAAAACACTAAATTTTTAAAACTTGATAAACGGTTATTTTAAGGGGAGTCTATATCAGGTGCTATATTTTTTAATTTATGATGATTATGTTGATTTATGATCAATATAAATTTTATTTTGAACGTCTGATACAAAATGGTGAAGAAAAGTGGAGATGCTGCACTAAAAAGTGTCTAGCTTCAGCTGGACGAACAGCAAACAGCTTTAGTTCACCTTTTAAACATTTACAAGACGGGTCAAGCAATTCTTCTACTTTGAATTTGTGTAGTATGTTTTAAATGAATACACCCTATTTCGCCGCCTTCTCAAATTGTTCGATGTCTAGATTTTAGGGTAGATCCGAGATTTGCCGTAGTTGCATTTGTCATAACCGACCATCCGGTCCCCTCCGCTCCGGGCCGTTTTGGCAAACGCCATATTCGCTAAAAATATCTCTCTAGGCCGGTCCTACTCGGCAAAGTGTGCTACCAGGAAAGGGGTGTATTTTTGTCGATGTGGATTTTTTTAAAGTGTGATTCAAATCTTTATTTTAAATTGGTATTAGTGTCGGGAATTTATGGGATCAATAAATTAAACCTAAGTAAGTTTGTAGGGCAGTTGACTATAATTTCCAATAGTAGACCAAAACCACGTAAGCGTGGTTTAAAAAAGTTAAAAAAAGTTCCATGTTAATTTAATAGGTAGAAAATTTTTGCTTTGATTTGATATGGTTCCGATATCGCCTACATCTCCCCGATATCTCACCTACACCTCCCTCACATCTCCTTTATATCTTCCACATCTCTCCCACGTTTCTCTCACATCTCCCGACATCTCCTACACATTTCTTGCCTCATGTACACCAAATCTCCCCCGTGATTTACCCCCCGCTTCAAATATAGTATTAGGAGTGGTAAATTTTTTATTGCTGTTTATTAAAGTGGTTGGTTTACATAAATACTGTTATATACAATAAGTTTGTTGGGAGGACTCGAGATACGTGTTGCATCTACGAGTTTGTGGTTAGGACTGGTTAATGGTCCTGCATCATGATACTATAACTATTTAAGATATGATACTATTCGTTCTCAAATTCGTCCGTCTCCGCGCATGACGTCATTGGAACGTAGCAGTTGACGATTTACCATCAGAACCACATTGTAATTGCATATATTTCTATATAAAACTCATTTTTTCATACTAATGATATTTATAATTGATAATAACTAATTTTTGTTACTAACAAAACAAAAAACTCAAACATAATAGGTTTAATTTTTTTAATATTATTATAAAACTACAACATACACTTACTCAAGAAATTACTGTTACACTGCTATGTTAACAAATCAACATTGCTTTTATGTAAAGTCTTTAAAATCGCTGTAACTCAAAAAGGAATAAAATTTGCAACAAAATATATTTAAAATATTTTGTTGTAAAATCGATTTTTATATGAAGTATTAAACATCCATAAAAAGATAAATTTTAATATTCGTTGATAATGATTTTTATTTTCTTAAAATTAATTAATTAAAAGTTAAATAAATTTATTGGACCACCAGTATTTTTTAAATAATTTTATTTTACAATTTTTGCAAGTTTCCTTTTTCTACTTGTCGCTTTATCACTTATATCTTTATTTAAATTTCTAATTCTAAAAAACATCCTACTTCTGAAATATAGTTTTTTTTCATCATCACTACAACTTATGTGACTGCTTTGAGCCAACAAATTTTTCAAATAATGTTTAGTGATAAGGAGGTTATTAGTATTGACGCGATTAAAAATAAGTTCAAGCTTCTCCAATTTGCTCATTAATTCAGAAGATGGTTTGGTCAAACCACCTTCATCCAAAATATCTACCCATGAAAAATAGTCATCACTGCGAGTAGACGTTTGTAATTTTTTGCATATAAATCCAGCAAGATTTTCAAGGCCATCGTACGTGATGTCATCCAATCCATCCATTTCAACTTGTTCATCTAACTGGTCCTCTGCAAGATTTTGAAAACATTGAGCACTTAAATTAATAGTATCTAAAGGTAAGCTTGGAGTGTCATCTTCTTGGACATTAGAAAATTCTGAAAGTGATCCTTCATTTCTTCCAATTATATATGAACGTAGCCGGTATCGAAATTCTAGGGCATCTGGATGATCATGAAGTCCACCTTTTGCTCGAATGGTACCAAAAAAACTTTCAAGAACGTCTTGATTCAAGCGATATGTTAGAATATATTTGATACCAAAACGTTCTTTTAAGTCTTCAAATAATAATTTCAGAGACGAGTTAGTGATAATAATACCTTAAAATAATTTAATATAAGTAAATTGATTTTTGTCACAGTGCGATTGAGAGCATACCTTGTTGGAAAGGAAGAAGAGATTTTTTACCCTTTACTCGCATATTTTTCATCACTTCTGTCATTTCGTCGAGGATTTTAACTTGTACGTTTAATGATAATCCATACGCTGTTATCCTGTCACGATTATCAGCTTTGGGTACACGTACATTGAGGCAGTCAAACCAATCATTTACCTAAATAATATTATAATTAATTATAATATAATAAATAATAAAATTGTTGTTAAAGTAGTAATAATTGTAAAACCTACCAGTTTGAAAAATTTAGCACATTCATTCCAGTTTTCTCCTTCAAGTTTATTATTAAATCCACATCTCGTTATTGCACATGAGACAGTATGTGAAAATAACTTGGTTGCCAATTTAACTTTTTGTCTGGCTGCATTTTTAACATTCAAGCTTTCTTTTGAAATTTTATGAACAATGCTTAAGTCCGAATTGCTAGTAAGATCTAAAATTCCCTCAATAACCGATTTGTTAATTTCTTTATTATCGATTAGAAATCCAGAATCTACGAAGTGGTTTCTGATTAGTTTAATCAGATGCGGCACATCTGCAAATACATAAATGTTTCGCCCAGTTTTGGAATTAGTGAACCAAGTCTTATTAACATTTATTTGAAGATCATTGTGTAGTGACCTATTTCCTCCACCTAGATCACTTGATATTGCCACAACTTGAAATCCTAAAACGCAAAATTTTATTAGAATTTTATATTAGAAAAAATTTTATATTTGTTTACCTGAAGTCTCCACATAATGTATTATATCAAACAATAGCTTTTTGGTCATTTTGCAGTCGTAATTATAAAAAATTGGTTGCTTCCAATTTGAGAAGAGTCCTCTTAACATTACAACTTGTACATAACTGTATGGCCTTAAGGTCTCGTCTTTGCTTTTGTCATAAAGGTATATCTTACGAATTTTCATTTCATCAAAAGATAAAACGCAAACTCTTTCTATTTCATCCAACTCTTTTAATTTAATAATATTAAATACAGGTTTCAATATGCCAGGATTTATTTTTAATTTCTTTAACCAAGATCGGAGAGTTGAAACCGCTGGAAATGGATATCCTTTTTTCAAAAGCAATCTGTAGGCTCTAGCACCTGCAGAATGAATTACTATCGCTTTTGAAATATCCTCAATGGACCACCGTGGACGATTCATAGGAGTTTTTAATTTTTTAATTTGTTGCGATGAAAACATTTTTTTAAGAGCATTAGAATCACTTTCTAAATGAGCGATTTTTGCTCTAAGTTCAGCAATTAATGTTTCACTGCTATCTACGTCTGTAGATAATGTGCTATATAAGATAATGTGCATAAAAGATTATAAATGTAGTGAATGAATCATGTAAAAAAATTAATAGTATACCCGATTTCTTTAGTTTCTATAATTTTATGATTTCTTTCATTATCTTCTAAAACCGAATTGCCTTCACCAATCAAAGCCACATCACAAAACCCTTCACCGATACTTATACTAGGAAAAAATAATAGTTATCATGCATTTATGATAAAAACAAGGATCAAAAGTTCTAACAATATTATTACTACGGAAATTAATAGATCTTAAATAGCAATGGTAATAATTATGAAGTAATGCTTTAAAGTAAAACACACGATCGCACTTACTCCGCTTGCTTTTTTTCTTCAAGAAGGTCATGTACTAGGCGAAAACAATTCCTTTTTTTGTTTCTTTGTGATCTCGTACTTTCAGAAGGAATTTTCCAACTTGAGGTTTTTGGTAAATTTTCTGTAGGAATAGAATTTGGTTTAATTTGACGGAAGGTTTTAGCGTTGTATCCTAAAAGTTCTTGTCTAAGATTGCGAAGGAAATCCCCTTTCTTGAAATGTAAGGAACATATTCTTGCATTTGCGGCATTAATTTTGTCAGTGCGACAGCATGCATTAATCCATGTCTTGCATAATTGGGAATCCTTTGGAAATCTAAACATCATCACATCTCGATTGAAAGATTTTGAATCTCTATCGGTATTACAACCAAACACTGCACATCTCATGATGTTAGTAAACAAAAGTACAACCTCAAAATAATTTCTGACTGCGATAATCTACGATTTATAAATTAACACAACAAATTCAAAATAAACACTATACGTACTGTTTTCTGCTGTTTGAATTAGACTAATTTCATTCAGAAACACCTCAAAATTATAACTTATTAACTTCTAACTTGTCACTAATACGCCTGTTGCATTTATTTACGTACCAAAACCACAGTGATAGTTCCAGTGACGTTGCAATGTATACGCCTAAGCCCCGCCTACATGCGCAATATCATATCTTTCAAAGTTATAGTATCATGGTCCTGCATAACAAATCCTTGACAACTTAGTGTTGCAAGTAATTGTTCTTGTATTTTGTAATCTCATCGGTTTTTTGATTTAGACTAAATAAACGACGATGCTCTCGCTATCGCTACACATCTGTACACTAAAATTTCAGAGTGACTTACCTCTCATAAAGAGATTATTACATTTTTTCCCAAATGATGAAAATATTAAATTATAAAGTTGACAGAATCAATAGCTATCACTATTTTCCAAAATTTATATTATGTTTTTATAAAACAGTTGATCTTTTTCAGCGCTAAGGAATTAATAGAAACCCAATCTGCTTCATTTGATGGCCAACAAGAGGCAAACGTGATGGAAGCAGACAATGATTTACTTTATATTAAAGAAGAAGAAATAACAATAGAAGAAATGAATTTAGAAGATGTGCTAAGAAGTATTCCAAAAGAGGAATCCGTTAGTGATGACGACTGCAAGTTTGATCAAGAGCAAGAACAAGAGGAAAGCCATACTAATCAACATGCGGTACCACATACTCTCGGTGACAAAACAATGGATATATGTAAATTCCACAACAAAAAAAGAAAATTAAGTGAAAAAGAAAACATAGCGGGGGAAGACCAAAACTTCAGAAATAATGTACCGGTGAAGATAGAAAACGAAGACGATTATTTAGATTATGATTTTCATGTAGTAAGCAGGTTGCAAAATTCTAACCAAAGTGAGAGAGCAATAAAAATTGCTAAACAAAAAATTGATGAAATATTATGTGATTTAGAAAGAGGCGCATTTGAAAACTCTTACTAATAATTAGTATGTATAAGTTCTAAGTTCTTCAACTTTACCATGCTCATTCAGAAATTCAGTCATACGCTACAAATGTAAATATAAAAAATTCCGGATCTTATCCGTCAGCTGTCTACATTGACACGCATGAATAGATTAACGAGATTCACGCTACTATATTTTTATGATTTTAGAATTGGGGTGGTTTTGACCAAGAGGTTGAGCCAGGGGCGGTCATATTTCTAATTTTAGGGGTGCATTTCTGAAAAATAACCAAAATATTGAAAAATATATAGTAGGTATTTAATAAGGACATTAGTTTAAAACACTACATTATGTTGTTTTTGGCGAGAGGCAAAGAGCCCCTTGGCGTGCGCTCGGATACCTAATCAATTCGAAGAATGCTCGCTTCAAGTTCTGTGGATCTTGATCTTCAAAGATTTCTCGTTAATTCAATTAGGCGCATCAGTGGTGAACGAATAATGGATAAGGTCTCAAATTCCAAATATAGAATATTAAGAGTAACATTTTTTATTTATACTAATTATATAGTTTGTACTTTGTAAAGAATATTATTAAAATAAGTTTTTTTTAAAGCAAAATTTAATATTTGAAAAATTAGTAAATTCGGGGAGGTATTACTTATCCAACCGCGGGAAATAAAGTTACTTTTCGTCCTTTGGCACAAAAGGTAATCCAGGAGAAATCTTTCAAAACTCGCATAAAAGGAAATCTGGTGTACAAAAGTTTTCTTCGTGCCTCACCGCTCAGCAAAAAGTTTGAGACATCCTGATTCTTTGACAAGTGACAACTGCCAAATCACCTTTTAACCTAACCTTAAATTATTCAACTACTGACTTAACTTTTACAATCACAATAATGTTAATTTCGACGACATAATGAACTACATTTACACTTCTATAATCTTCATATTTCTTGTTAACTTTGCACAATGTTGGGACACGGAACAGTTAGAAGTATTCGACGTCGTCGAAGAGGTTAAAGTTAATTTTTACGAATTTTTGAATGTATCTCGAGTAAGTAAGTAAATATTGTTAACCAAAGTGTTCTTTATTTATGTTTCATATTATTAGGATGCTATTACCTCGCAAATTAGAACGGCATTTCGTAAACTATCGTTGGAATTGCATCCCGATAAGAATCCTAACGAAAATGCAGATGAACAATTTCGAAACTTAGTTTCTATTTACGAAGTGTTAAAAGATGCAACGAAACGGAAATATTACGACGAAGTTTTAGTCAATGGATTGCCGAATTGGCGATCGGCTGTGTATTATTATCGTCATGTAAGACGTGTTGGCTTAATCGAACTGTGCCTGTTTCTCTTTGTTCTAATATCCGTCGGACAGTATTTGGTAGCGTGGGCTTCTTATTTCGAACGAAAGTTTACGTTGGTGAGTTAACCACTATTTCAGAATAATTATTCATCGTAACATTATATTATTTTTTTTCATAGGAACAAGTGAGAGGTCGTAAACAGAAGAAATTAGTTGCCACTATAGAACTTCCCAAACCTTCGCTTTATAATACACTGCCAGTACAACTTCCCGCTTTAATGTGGACAATAATCAAATCGGTACCATTTTTGTTATGTTTGTTAAAAGAGAATGTCACGGAAAAATTTAAGCAAGAACCTGTTGTAAGTGAAAGTGAAGAAGAATCAGAACCTGAAATACGTTCGGTAAGAAAACGTAAACCTGGATTTGTTGTACCTAATGGACCAACTTTTGAGCCTACTTACTTAACCAGTGATAGTAAAACTTACGATAATTCATCTTCGACGGATGTACCACAAGTTGCTCCAGTGGCAGGTGGTTTATGGACAGATGAAGATCTTTCAGAACTTGCTCAACTGATAAATCGTTATCCAGGTGGTACTCCAAATCGGTGGAACATAATAGCCGAAGCCACTGGTCGTTCGGTTGCAGAAATCACATACATGTCTAATAAACTAAAAGCAAGTGGATATCGGCCTAACGTGCAAGAAAATGAACCTGAAGAAGTTCGTGTTAAAGTTAAAACCAAAGGGGCAAAATTGGATGATAGTAAGCAATCTGTTTGGACGCAAGAACAGCAAAAAGCTATGGAAGCTGCATTAGCTAAATATCCCAAAGGTGCTGTTGATCGATGGGATTGCATTACGGAATGTGTTCCAGGAAAAACAAAGGTAAGGATATCAAAATGTTTAATCGTGCAAATAATTCAATTTAGTGTATTCAATCAAACGTTACAACTTTTTCAATTATTGAAAAGTAAATTATTTGTGCTCTATTTGTGGCTGGTTACTTTCACCAATTAACTGATACAAATTATAATAAAACTTTTTTTGCAGGATGAATGTATACTCAGATTTAAATATTTAGTGGAATTAGTGAAGAAACAAAAGGAGCAAGGGCAGGAGTAGAAAATTAAACTAATTTTACAAACATATGAAAACTTCTGTTATGTTAATAAATATTTTAAGAAAGTTGTATTTTCTTAAATTTATTAAATAAATTAATTTATACTGATAATTGTGGTTTGCAATTATTGAGTAATAGAAGTTGGCGTCTTAACAAAATAATTTAATTAAAATAAAAAATATTCTTAATATTAATTTTTATAGTCAAAAACATGAGAAGTCATTGCTGAAAGTTTTTCAAATGGATCATAACATGGAGGATAACTAAACCTTGAGAAATGCATAGTATTATAAAAGATGTAAGTTGAGATCCTGGCGAATTTTGACATTTTGGGGGCCCCGAAGCTAAAATCATCATTTTTAAAAGAGTATGTAATTGCTCAAATTAAAGAAAGTGTTAGAAACTAAATTTCATATTTAGAATTTAAATATTGAAACTTCGAGTATCCGCTCTATCTAAACTTAATCAGATTTTGTTAAATATGGTTCAATGATTTTAAAAAATTTATTTTTTTACTTATTTTTACATCTATGATAATTAAAAATTCTTCTTCGCTTCAAGGGTTAGGGAACGTACCCATACTACGTGACCCACTTTTTAGCAATTTTTACCCCCCTCCCCCCCCTAGGTGACCACCTGTAGTATATTCCAAGACTCCCCCCTCCCCCCCATACTTTTCACGTAGTAATTCAGAAATAAGATTTTAAATCATTTTTTGCTAACAGAAAGTTAAAAAAAAATTTGGATCATAATGCCGGATAAAACTGCCGATAATGCTAAATTTTCATTTTACAGGATAAATAATCTCATGTGTATGGGAATCGCATGGCAATCAAAAACCTCATCAATGTTATTAGTTTATTACCAAGAATGAAATTGATATCATTTTACACTTGTTTAAAATATACAGGATAAATAATATGTGTGTGAGAATCGCACTTCGCATGGCAATCAAATTCTTATGCGTTGTCGACGTCATTACCAAGAAACTTTTATAATTTCATACACTGTTTAAACAAAAAGTTGCTAATTTGAATTTTTTAAAATTAGTAATAGATTTAGGGTAACAGCATTTAATTAAAAGTAATATATTATGTATTTGCATTACGCTGTAGAGAAATTAACGTAGAATAAAATTGCAGAGATAACGCAATTTGTCAAAAAATATTGACTACGTGACGAAAACCTAACTCCCCCCCCCCGCCCCTGTGACCAAGCGTAGTCTTTTGAAGACCCCCCACCCCCCCCTAAACGGGTCACGTAGTATGGGTACGTTCCCTTAGGTTGTTGCCTGTTCCCGCAACAACAAGGAAAAACGTGTTTTTCGAACTCCTGGCGTAAAAACACGTCGGTTTTGGTCAAAAAAAGACCATCTATAAAATCGATTTGAGCAGGCAGATTTTCCCTAATTATTATATTTTACGATTTATGCGTCTTTAAATTTGGAAATTTTTGAACGTCATTTTGAACCGCTTACGAGCGTTTTCCCTAAACGATTCCGCGTTTTTCGAACTCCTTGCATCAAAGCACGTCGTTTTTAGTCAAAAAAAGACCAATTACATTTTTGGCGATTTTTGAAAAAAACGTAAGGTTAACCCCTTTGGTGTTTTTTGACCCCAAAAATTGAAAGTTTCAAATCCAAACATTTTTTGGCGTTTTCTTATGCAGTTTTTTGAGATAAATCGACTGACGCAGGCAGATTTGCCGTAAGTATCATATTTTAGGATTTATGCGTTTTTAAAGTTGGAAATATTTGAACGTCATTTGGAGCCGCTTACGAGCGTTTTCCCCAAACGATACCGCGTTTTTCGAACTCCTCGCATCAAAGCACGTCGGTTTTGGTCAAATCAAGACCACCTAAATTTTTGGCGATATTTGAAAAAAACGTAAGGTTTTGGTGTTTTTGACCCCAAAAATTGAAAGTTTCAAATCCAAACATTTTTTGGCGTTTTCTTATGCAGTTTTTTGAGATAAATCGACTGACACAGGCAGATTTGCCGTAAGTATCATATTTTAGGATTTATGCGTTTTTAAAGTTGGAAATATTTGAACGTCATTTGGAGCCGCTTACGAGCGTTTTCCCAAAACGATACCGCGTTTTTCGAACTCCTCGCATCAAAGCACGTCGGTTTTGGTCAAAACAAGACCACCTAAATTTTTGGCGATATTTGAAAAAAACGTAAGGTTTTGGTGTTTTTTGACCCCAAAAATTGAAAGTTTCAAATCCAAACATTTTTTGGCGTTTTCTTATGCAGTTTTTTGAGAGAAATCGACTGACGCAGGCAGATTTGCCGTAAGTATGATATTTTAGGGTTTATGCGTCTTTAAAGTTGGAAATATTTGAACGTCATTTTGAGCCGCTTACGAGCGTTTTCCCCAAACGATACCGCGTTTTTCCAACTCCTCGCATCAAAGCACGGCGGTTTTGGTCAAAAAAAGACCACCTAAATTTTTGGCGATTTTTGAAAAAAACGTAAGGTTAACCCCTTTGGTGGTTTTTGACCCCAAAAATTGAAAGTTTCAAAGCCAAACATTTTTTGGCGTTTTCTTATGCAGTTTTTTGAGATAAATCGACTGACGCAGGCAGATTTGCCGTAAGTATGATATTTTAGGATTTATGCGTCTTTAAAGTTGGAAATATTTGAACGTCATTTTGAGCCGCTTACGAGCGTTTTCCCCAAACAATACCGCGTTTTTCGAACTCCTCGCATCAAAGCACGTCGGTTTTGGTCAAAAAAAGACCACCTAAATTTTTGGCGATTTTTGAAAAAAACGTAAGGTTAACCCCTTTGGTGTTTTTTGACCCCAAAAATTGAAAGTTTCAAATCCAAACATTTTTTGGCGTTTTCTTATGCAGTTTTTTGAGATAAATCGACTGACACAGGCAGATTTGCCGTAAGTATGATATTTTAGGGTTTATGCGTCTTTAAAGTTGGAAATATTTGAACGTCATTTTGAGCCGCTTACGAGCGTTTTCCCCAAACGATACCGGGTTTTTCAAACTCCTCGCATCAGAGCACTTCGGTTTTGGTCAAAAAAAGACCACCTATATTTTTAGCGATTTTTGAAAAAAACGTAAGGTTAACCCCTTTGGTGTTTTTTGACCCCAAAAATTGAAAGTTTTAAATCCAAACATTTTTTGGCGTTTTCTTATGCAGTTTTTTGAGATAAATCGACTGACACAGGCAGATTTGCTGTAAGTATGATATTTTAGGGTTTATGCGTCCTTAAAGTTGGAAATATTTGAACGTCATTTTGAGCCGCTTACGAGCGTTTTCCCCAAATAATACCGCGTTTTTCGAACTCCTCGCATCAAAGCACGTCGGTTTTGGTCAAAAAAAGACCACCTAAATTTATGGCGATTTTTGAAAAAAACGTAAGGTTAACCCCTTTGGTGTTTTTTGACCCCAAAAATTGAAAGTTTCAAATCTAAACATTTTTTGGCGTTTTCTTATGCAGTTTTTTGAGATAAATCGACTGACACAGGCAGATTTGCCGTAAGTATGATATTTTAGGGTTTATGCGTCTTTAAAGTTGGAAATATTTGAACGTCATTTTGAGCCGCTTACGAGCGTTTTCCCCAAACGATACCGCGTTTTTCCAACTCCTCGCATCAACGCACGGCGGTTTTGGTCAAAAAAAGACCACCTAAATTTTTGGCGATTTTTGAAAAAAACCCTTTGGTGTTTTTTGACCCCAAAAATTGACAGTTTCAAATCCAAACATTTTTTGGCATTTTCTTATGCAGTTTTTTGAGATAAATCGACTGACGCAGGCAGATTTGCCGTAAGTATGATATTTTAGGATTTATGCGTCTTTAAAGTTGGAAATATTTGAACGTCATTTTGAGCCGCTTACAAGCGTTTTCCCCAAACAATACCGCGTTTTTCGAACTCCTCGCATCAAAGCTCATCAGTTTTGGTCAAAAAAAGACCACCTAAATTTTTGGCGATTTTTGAAAAAAACGGAAGGTTAACCCCTTTGGTGTTTTTTGACCCCAAAAATTGAAAGTTTCAAATCCAAACATTTTTTGGCGTTTTCTTATGCAGTTTTTGAGATAAATCGGCTGACACAGGCAGATTTGCCGTAAGTATGATATTTTAGGGTTTATGCGTCTTTAAAGTTGGAAATATTTGAACGTCATTTTGAGCCGCTTACGAGCGTTTTCCCCAAACGATACCGCGTTTTTCCAACTCCTCGCATCAAAGCACGGCGGTTTTGGTCAAAAAAAGACCACCTAAATTTTTGGCGATTTTTGAAAAAAACGTAAGGTTAACACCCCTTTGGTGTTTTTAGACCCCAAAAATTGAAAGTTTCATATCCAAACATTTTTTGGCATTTTCTTATGCAGTTTTTTGAGATAAATCGACTGACGCAGGCAGATTTGCCGTAAGTATGATATTTTAGGATTTATGCGTCTTTAAAGTTGGAAATATTTGAACGTCATTTTGAGCCGCTTACGAGCGTTTTCCCCAAATGATACCGCGTTTTTCGAACTCCTCGCATCAAAGCACGTCGGTTTTGGTCAAAAAAAGACCACCTAAATTTTTGGCGATTTTTGAAAAAAACGTAAGGTTAACCCCTTTGGTGTTTTTTGACCCCAAAAATTGAAAGTTTCAAATCCAAACATTTTTTGGCGTTTTCTTATGCAGTTTTTTGAGATAAATCGACTGACGCAGGCAGATTTGCCGTAAGTATCATATTTTAGGATTTATGCGTTTTTAAAGTTGGAAATATTTGAACGTCATTTGGAGCCGCTTACGAGCGTTTTCCCCAAACGATACCGCGTTTTTCGAACTCCTCGCATCAAAGCACGTCGGTTTTGGTCAAAACAAGACCACCTAAATTTTTGGCGATATTTGAAAAAAACGTAAGGTTTTGGTGTTTTTGACCCCAAAAATTGAAAGTTTCAAATCCAAACATTTTTTGGCGTTTTCTTATGCAGTTTTTTGAGATAAATCGACTGACACAGGCAGATTTGCCGTAAGTATCATATTTTAGGATTTATGCGTTTTTAAAGTTGGAAATATTTGAACGTCATTTGGAGCCGCTTACGAGCGTTTTCCCAAAACGATACCGCGTTTTTCGAACTCCTCGCATCAAAGCACGTCGGTTTTGGTCAAAACAAGACCACCTAAATTTTTGGCGATATTTGAAAAAAACGTAAGGTTTTGGTGTTTTTTGACCCCAAAAATTGAAAGTTTCAAATCCAAACATTTTTTGGCGTTTTCTTATGCAGTTTTTTGAGAGAAATCGACTGACGCAGGCAGATTTGCCGTAAGTATGATATTTTAGGGTTTATGCGTCTTTAAAGTTGGAAATATTTGAACGTCATTTTGAGCCGCTTACGAGCGTTTTCCCCAAACGATACCGCGTTTTTCCAACTCCTCGCATCAAAGCACGGCGGTTTTGGTCAAAAAAAGACCACCTAAATTTTTGGCGATTTTTGAAAAAAACGTAAGGTTAACCCCTTTGGTGGTTTTTGACCCCAAAAATTGAAAGTTTCAAAGCCAAACATCTTTTGGCGTTTTCTTATGCAGTTTTTTGAGATAAATCGACTGACGCAGGCAGATTTGCCGTAAGTATGATATTTTAGGATTTATGCGTCTTTAAAGTTGGAAATATTTGAACGTCATTTTGAGCCGCTTACGAGCGTTTTCCCCAAACAATACCGCGTTTTTCGAACTCCTCGCATCAAAGCACGTCGGTTTTGGTCAAAAAAAGACCACCTAAATTTTTGGCGATTTTTGAAAAAAACGTAAGGTTAACCCCTTTGGTGTTTTTTGACCCCAAAAATTGAAAGTTTCAAATCCAAACATTTTTTGGCGTTTTCTTATGCAGTTTTTTGAGATAAATCGACTGACACAGGCAGATTTGCCGTAAGTATGATATTTTAGGGTTTATGCGTCTTTAAAGTTGGAAATATTTGAACGTCATTTTGAGCCGCTTACGAGCGTTTTCCCCAAACGATACCGGGTTTTTCAAACTCCTCGCATCAGAGCACGTCGGTTTTGGTCAAAAAAAGACCACCTATATTTTTAGCGATTTTTGAAAAAAACGTAAGGTTAACCCCTTTGGTGTTTTTTGACCCCAAAAATTGAAAGTTTTAAATCCAAACATTTTTTGGCGTTTTCTTATGCAGTTTTTTGAGATAAATCGACTGACACAGGCAGATTTGCTGTAAGTATGATATTTTAGGGTTTATGCGTCCTTAAAGTTGGAAATATTTGAACGTCATTTTGAGCCGCTTACGAGCGTTTTCCCCAAATAATACCGCGTTTTTCGAACTCCTCGCATCAAAGCACGTCGGTTTTGGTCAAAAAAAGACCACCTAAATTTATGGCGATTTTTGAAAAAAACGTAAGGTTAACCCCTTTGGTGTTTTTTGACCCCAAAAATTGAAAGTTTCAAATCTAAACATTTTTTGGCGTTTTCTTATGCAGTTTTTTGAGATAAATCGACTGACACAGGCAGATTTGCCGTAAGTATGATATTTTAGGGTTTATGCGTCTTTAAAGTTGGAAATATTTGAACGTCATTTTGAGCCGCTTACGAGCGTTTTCCCCAAACGATACCGCGTTTTTCCAACTCCTCGCATCAACGCACGGCGGTTTTGGTCAAAAAAAGACCACCTAAATTTTTGGCGATTTTTGAAAAAAACCCTTTGGTGTTTTTTGACCCCAAAAATTGACAGTTTCAAATCCAAACATTTTTTGGCATTTTCTTATGCAGTTTTTTGAGATAAATCGACTGACGCAGGCAGATTTGCCGTAAGTATGATATTTTAGGATTTATGCGTCTTTAAAGTTGGAAATATTTGAACGTCATTTTGAGCCGCTTACAAGCGTTTTCCCCAAACAATACCGCGTTTTTCGAACTCCTCGCATCAAAGCTCATCAGTTTTGGTCAAAAAAAGACCACCTAAATTTTTGGCGATTTTTGAAAAAAACGTAAGGTTAACCCCTTTGGTGTTTTTTGACCCCAAAAATTGAAAGTTTCAAATCCAAACATTTTTTGGCGTTTTCTTATGCAGTTTTTGAGATAAATCGGCTGACACAGGCAGATTTGCCGTAAGTATGATATTTTAGGGTTTATGCGTCTTTAAAGTTGGAAATATTTGAACGTCATTTTGAGCCGCTTACGAGCGTTTTCCCCAAACGATACCGCGTTTTTCCAACTCCTCGCATCAAAGCACGGCGGTTTTGGTCAAAAAAAGACCACCTAAATTTTTGGCGATTTTTGAAAAAAACGTATGGTTAACACCCCTTTGGTGTTTTTAGACCCCAAAAATTGAAAGTTTCATATCCAAACATTTTTTGGCATTTTCTTATGCAGTTTTTTGAGATAAATCGACTGACGCAGGCAGATTTGCCGTAAGTATGATATTTTAGGATTTATGCGTCTTTAAAGTTGGAAATATTTGAACGTCATTTTGAGCCGCTTACGAGCGTTTTCCCCAAATGATACCGCGTTTTTCGAACTCCTCGCATCAAAGCACGTCGGTTTTGGTCAAAAAAAGACCACCTAAATTTTTGGCGATTTTTGAAAAAAACGTAAGGTTAACCCCTTTGGTGTTTTTTGACCCCGAAAATTGAAAGTTTCATATCCAAACATTTTTTGGCGTTTTCTTATGCAGTTTTTTGAGATAAATCGACTGACGCAGGCAGATTTGCAGTAAGTATGATATTTTAGGATTTATGCGTCTTTAAAGTTGGAAATATTTGAACGTCATTTTGAGCCGCTTACTAGCGTTTTCCCCATACGATACCGCGTTTTTCGAACTCCTCGCATCAAAGCACGTCGGTTTTGGTCAAAAAAAGACCACCTAAATTTTTGGCGATATTTGAAAAAAACGTAAGGTTTTGGTGTTTTTGACCCCAAAAATTGAAAGTTTCAAATCCAAACATTTTTTGGCGTTTTCTTATGCAGTTTTTTGAGATAAATCGACTGACACAGGCAGATTTGCCGTAAGTATCATATTTTAGGATTTATGCGTTTTTAAAGTTGGAAATATTTGAACGTCATTTGGAGCCGCTTACGAGCGTTTTCCCAAAACGATACCGCGTTTTTCGAACTCCTCGCATCAAAGCACGTCGGTTTTGGTCAAAACAAGACCACCTAAATTTTTGGCGATATTTGAAAAAAACGTAAGGTTTTGGTGTTTTTTGACCCCAAAAATTGAAAGTTTCAAATCCAAACATTTTTTGGCGTTTTCTTATGCAGTTTTTTGAGAGAAATCGACTGACGCAGGCAGATTTGCCGTAAGTATGATATTTTAGGGTTTATGCGTCTTTAAAGTTGGAAATATTTGAACGTCATTTTGAGCCGCTTACGAGCGTTTTCCCCAAACGATACCGCGTTTTTCCAACTCCTCGCATCAAAGCACGGCGGATTTGGTCAAAAAAAGACCACCTAAATTTTTGGCGATTTTTGAAAAAAACGTAAGGTTAACCCCTTTGGTGGTTTTTGACCCCAAAAATTGAAAGTTTCAAAGCCAAACATTTTTTGGCGTTTTCTTATGCAGTTTTATGAGATAAATCGACTGACGCAGGCAGATTTGCCGTAAGTATGATCTTTTAGGATTTATGCGTCTTTAAAGTTGGAAATATTTGAACGTCATTTTGAGCCGCTTACGAGCGTTTTCCCCAAACAATACCGCGTTTTTCGAACTCCTCGCATCAAAGCACGTCGGTTTTGGTCAAAAAAAGACCACCTAAATTTTTGGCGATTTTTGAAAAAAACGTAAGGTTTAACACCCCTTTGGTGTTTTTAGACCCCAAAAATTGAAAGTTTTAAATCCAAACATTTTTTGCGTTTTCTTATGCAGTTTTTTGAGATAAATCGACTGACACAGGCAGATTTGCCGTAAGTATGATATTTTAGGGTTTATGCGTCTTTAAAGTTGGAAATATTTGAACGTCATTTTGAGCCGCTTACGAGCGTTTACGATACCGCGTTTTTCGAACTCCTCGCATCAAAGCACGTCGGTTTTGGTCAAAAAAAGACCACCTAAATTATTGGCGATTTTTGAAAAAAACCCTTTGGTGTTTTTTGACCCCAAAAATTGAAAGTTTCAAATCCAAACATTTTTTGGCGTTTTCTTATGCAGTTTTTTGAGATAAATCGACTGACGCAGGCAGATTTGCCGTAAGTATGATATTTTAGGATTTATGCGTCTTTAAAGTTGGAAATATTTGAACGTCATTTTGAGCCGCTTACGAGCGTTTTCCCCAAACAATACCGCGTTTTTCGAACTCCTCGCATCAAAGCTCATCAGTTTTGGTCAAAAAAAGACCACCTAAATTTTTGGCGATTTTTGAAAAAAACGTAAGGTTAACCCCTTTGGTGTTTTTTGACCCCAAAAATTGAAAGTTTCATATCCAAACATTTTTTGGCGTTTTCTTATGCAGTTTTTTGAGATAAATCGACTGACGCAGGCAGATTTGCCGTAAGTATGATATTTTAGGATTTATGCGTCTTTAAAGTTGGAAATATTTGAACGTCATTTTGAGCCGCTTACGAGCGTTTTCCCCAAACGATACCGCGTTTTTCGAACTCCTCGCATCAAAGCACGGTTTTGGTCAAAAAAAGACCACCTAAATTTTTGGCGATTTTTGAAAAAAACGGAAGGTTAACCCCTTTGGTGTTTTTTGTCCCCAAAAATTGAAAGTTTCATATCCAAACATTTTTTGGCGTTTTCTTATGCAGTTTTTTGAGATAAATTGACTGACGCAGGCAGATTTGCCGTAAGTATGATATTTTAGGGTTTATGCGTCTTTAAAGTTGGAAATATTTGAACGTCATTTTGAGCCGCTTACGAGCGTTTTCCCCAAACCATACCGCGTTTTTCCAACTCCTCGCATCAAAGCACGGCGGTTTTGGTCAAAAAAAGACCACCTAAATTTTTGGCGATTTTTGAAAAAAACCCTTTGGTGTTTTTTGACCCCAAAAATTGACAGTTTCAAATCCAAACATTTTTTGGCATTTTCTTATGCAGTTTTTTGAGATAAATCGACTGACACAGGCAGATTTGCCGTAAGTATGATATTTTAGGGTTTATGCGTCTTTAAAGTTGGAAATATTTGAACGTCGTTTTGAGCCGCTTACGAGCGTTTTCCCCAAACGATACCGCGTTTTTCAAACTCCTCGCATCAAAGCACATCAGTTTTGGTCAAAAAAAGACCACCTAAATTTTTGACGATTTTTGAAAAAAACGTAAGGTTAACCCCTTTGGTGTTTTTTGACCCCAAAAATTGAAAGTTTCAAATCCAAACATTTTTTGGCGTTTTCTTATGCAGTTTTTTGAGATAAATCGACTGACACAGGCAGATTTGCCGTAAGTATGATATTTTAGGGTTTATGCGTCTTTAAAGTTGGAAATATTTGAACGTTATTTGAGCCGCTTACGAGCGTTTTCCCCAAACAATACCGCGTTTTTCGAACTCCTCGCATCAAAGCACGTCGGTTTTGGTCAAAAAAAGACCACCTAAATTTTTGGCGATTTTTGAAAAAAACGTAAGGTTAACCCCTTTGGTGGTTTTTGACCCCAAAAATTGAAAGTTTCAAAGCCAAACATTTTTTGGCGTTTTCTTATGCAGTTTTTTGAGATAAATCGACTGACGCAGGCAGATTTGCCATAAGTATGATATTTTAGGATTTATGCGTCTTTAAAGTTGGAAATATTTGAACGTCATTTTGAGCCGCTTACGAGCGTTTTCCCCAAACGATACCGCGTTTTCGAACTCCTCGCATCAAAGCACGTCGGTTTTGGTCAAAAAAAGACCACCTAAATTTTTGGCGATTTTTGAAAAAAACGTAAGGTTAACCCCTTTGGTGTTTTTTGACCCCAAAAATTGAAAGTTTCAAATCCAAACATTTTTTGCGTTTTCTTATGCAGTTTTTTGAGATAAATCGACTGACACAGGCAGATTTGCCGTAAGTATGATATTTTAGGATTTATGCGTCTTTAAAGTTGGAAATATTTGAACGTCATTTTGAGCAGCTTACGAGCGTTTTCCCCAAACAATACCGCGTTTTTCGAACTCCTCGCATCAAAGCACGTCGGTTTTGGTCAAAAAAAGACCACCTAAATTTTTGGCGATTTTTGAAAAAAACGTAAGGTTAACCCCTTTGGTGTTTTTTGACCCCAAAAATTGAAAGTTTCAAATCCAAACATTTTTTGGCGTTTTCTTATGCAGTTTTTTGAGATAAATCGACTGACGCAGGCAGATTTGCCGTAAGTATGATATTTTAGGATTTATGCGTCTTTAAAGTTGGAAATATTTGAACGTCATTTTGAGCCGCTTACGAGCGTTTTCCCCAAACGAAACCGCGTTTTTCGAACTCCTCGCATCAAAGCACGTCGGTTTTGGTCAAAAAAAGACCACCTAAATTTTTGGCGATTTTTGAAAAAAACGTAAGGTTAACCCCTTTGGTGTTTTTTGACCCCAAAAATTGAAAGTTTCATATCCAAACATTTTTTGGCGTTTTCTTATGCAGTTTTTTGAGATAAATCGACTGACACAGGCAGATTTGCCGTAAGTATGATATTTTAGGGTTTATGCGTCTTTAAAGTTGGAAATATTTGAACGTCATTTTGAGCCGCTTACGAGCGTTTTCCCCAAACAATACCGCGTTTTTCGAACTCCTCGCATCAAAGCACGTCGGTTTTGGTCAAAAAAAGACCACCTAAATTTTTGGCGATTTTTGAAAAAAACGTAAGGTTAACCCCTTTGGTGTTTTTTGACCCCAAAAATTGAAAGTTTCATATCCAAACATTTTTTGGCGTTTTCTTATGCAGTTTTTTGAGATAAATCGACTGACGCAGGCAGATTTGCCGTAAGTATGATATTTTAGGATTTATGCGTCTTTAAAGTTGGAAATATTTGAACGTCATTTTGAGCCGCTTACGAGCGTTTTCCCCAAACAATACCGCGTTTTTCGAACTCCTCGCATCAAAGCACGTCGGTTTTGGTCAAAAAAAGACCACCTAAATTTTTGGCGATTTTTGAAAAAAACGTAAGGTTAACCCCTTTGGTGTTTTTTGACCCCAAAAATTGAAAGTTTCAAATCCAAACATTTTTTGGCGTTTTCTTATGCAGTTTTTTGAGATAAATCGACTGACGCAGGCAGATTTGCCGTAAGTATGATATGTTAGGATTTATGCGTCTTTAAAGTTGGAAATATTTGAACGTCATTTTGAGCCGCTTACGAGCGTTTTCCCCAAACAATACCGCGTTTTTCGAACTCCTCGCATCAAAGCACGTCGGTTTTGGTCAAAAAAAGACCACCTAAATTTTTGGCGATTTTTGAAAAAAACGGAAGGTTAACCCCTTTGGTGTTTTTTGACCCCAAAAATTGAAAGTTTCATATCCAATCATTTTTTGGCGTTTTCTTATGCAGTTTTTTGAGATAAATGGACTGACGCAGGCAGATTTGCCGTAAGTATGATATTTTAGGATTTATGCGTCTTTAAAGTTGGAAATATTTGAACGTCATTTTGAGCCGCTTACGAGCGTTTTCCCCAAACGATACCGCGTTTTTCAAACTCCTCGCATCAAGGCACATCAGTTTTGGTCAAAAAAAGACCACCTAAATTTTTGACGGTTTTTGAAAAAAACGTAAGGTTAACCCCTTTGGTGTTTTTTGACCCCAAAAATTGAAAGTTTCAAATCCAAACATTTTTTGGCGTTTTCTTATGCAGTTTTTTGAGATAAATCGACTGACACAGGCAGATTTGCCGTAAGTATGATATTTTAGGGTTTATGCGTCTTTAAAGTTGGAAATATTTGAACGTCATTTTGAGCCGCTTACGAGCGTTTTCCCAAACGATACCGCGTTTTTCAAACTCCTCGCATCAAAGCACGGCGGTTTTGGTCAAAAAAAGACCACCTAAATTTTTGGCGATTTTTGAAAAAAACGTAAGGTTAACCCCTTTGGTGTTTTTTGACCCCAAAAATTGAAAGTTTCAAATCCAAACATTTTTTGGCGTTTTCTTATGCAGTTTTTTGAGATAAATCGACTGACACAGGCAGATTTGCCGTAAGTATGATATTTTAGGGTTTATGCGTCTTTAAAGTTGGAAATATTTGAACGTCATTTTGAGCCGCTTACGAGCGTTTTCCCAAACGATACCGCGTTTTTCAAACTCCTCGCATCAAAGCACGGCGGTTTTGGTCAAAAAAAGACCACCTAAATTTTTGGCGATTTTTGAAAAAAACGTAAGGTTAACCCCTTTGGTGTTTTTTGACCCCAAAAATTGAAAGTTTCAAATCCAAACATTTTTTGCGTTTTCTTATGCAGTTTTTTGAGATAAATCGACTGACACAGGCAGATTTGCCGTAAGTATGATATTTTAGGATTTATGCGTCTTTAAAGTTGGAAATATTTGAACGTCATTTTGAGCAGCTTACGAGCGTTTTCCCCAAACAATACCGCGTTTTTCGAACTCCTCGCATCAAAGCACGGCGGTTTTGGTCAAAAAAAGACCACCTAAATTTTTGGCGATTTTTGAAAAAAACCCTTTGGTGTTTTTTGACCCCAAAAATTGACAGTTTCAAATCCAAACATTTTTTGGCATTTTCTTATGCAGTTTTTTGAGATAAATCGACTGACACAGGCAGATTTGCCGTAAGTATGATATTTTAGGGTTTATGCGTCTTTAAAGTTGGAAATATTTGAACGTTATTTGAGCCGCTTACGAGCGTTTTCCCCAAACGATACCGCGTTTTTCAAACTCCTCGCATCAAAGCACGTCGGTTTTGGTCAAAAAAGGACCACCTAAATTTTTGGCGATTTTTGAAAAAAACGTAAGGTTAACCCCTTTGGTGGTTTTTGACCCCAAAAATTGAAAGTTTTAAAGCCAAACATTTTTTGGCGTTTTCTTATGCAGTTTTATGAGATAAATCGACTGACACAGGCAGATTTGCCGTAAGTATGATATTTTAGGATTTATACGTCTTTAAAGTTGGAAATATTTGAACGTCGTTTTGAGCCGCTTACGAGCGTTTTCCCCAAACGATACCGCGTTTTTCAAACTCCTCGCATCAAAGCACATCAGTTTTGGTCAAAAAAAGACCACCTAAATTTTTGACGATTTTTGAAAAAAACGTAAGGTTAACCCCTTTGGTGTTTTTTGACCCCAAAAATTGAAAGTTTCAAATCCAAACATTTTTTGGCGTTTTCTTATGCAGTTTTTTGAGATAAATCGACTGACACAGGCAGATTTGCCGTAAGTATGATATTTTAGGGTTTATGCGTCTTTAAAGTTGGAAATATTTGAACGTTATTTGAGCCGCTTACGAGCGTTTTCCCCAAACAATACCGCGTTTTTCGAACTCCTCGCATCAAAGCACGTCGGTTTTGGTCAAAAAAAGACCACCTAAATTTTTGGCGATTTTTGAAAAAAACGTAAGGTTAACCCCTTTGGTGGTTTTTGACCCCAAAAATTGAAAGTTTCAAAGCCAAACATTTTTTGGCGTTTTCTTATGCAGTTTTTTGAGATAAATCGACTGACGCAGGCAGATTTGCCATAAGTATGATATTTTAGGATTTATGCGTCTTTAAAGTTGGAAATATTTGAACGTCATTTTGAGCCGCTTACGAGCGTTTTCCCCAAACGATACCGCGTTTTCGAACTCCTCGCATCAAAGCACGTCGGTTTTGGTCAAAAAAAGACCACCTAAATTTTTGGCGATTTTTGAAAAAAACGTAAGGTTAACCCCTTTGGTGTTTTTTGACCCCAAAAATTGAAAGTTTCAAATCCAAACATTTTTTGGCGTTTTCTTATGCAGTTTTTTGAGATAAATCGACTGACGCAGGCAGATTTGCCGTAAGTATGATATTTTAGGATTTATGCGTCTTTAAAGTTGGAAATATTTGAACGTCATTTTGAGCCGCTTACGAGCGTTTTCCCCAAACAATACCGCGTTTTTCGAACTCCTCGCATCAAAGCACGTCGGTTTTGGTCAAAAAAAGACCACCTAAATTTTTGGCGATTTTTGAAAAAAACGGAAGGTTAACCCCTTTGGTGTTTTTTGACCCCAAAAATTGAAAGTTTCATATCCAAACATTTTTTGGCGTTTTCTTATGCAGTTTTTTGAGATAAATGGACTGACGCAGGCAGATTTGCCGTAAGTATGATATTTTAGGATTTATGCGTCTTTAAAGTTGGAAATATTTGAACGTCATTTTGAGCCGCTTACGAGCGTTTTCCCCAAACGATACCGCGTTTTTCAAACTCCTCGCATCAAGGCACATCAGTTTTGGTCAAAAAAAGACCACCTAAATTTTTGACGGTTTTTGAAAAAAACGTAAGGTTAACCCCTTTGGTGTTTTTTGACCCCAAAAATTGAAAGTTTCAAATCCAAACATTTTTTGGCGTTTTCTTATGCAGTTTTTTGAGATAAATCGACTGACACAGGCAGATTTGCCGTAAGTATGATATTTTAGGGTTTACGCGTCTTTAAAGTTGGAAATATTTGAACGTCATTTTGAGCCGCTTACGAGCGTTTTCCCCAAACAATACCGCGTTTTTCGAACTCCTCGCATCAAAGCACGTCGGTTTTGGTCAAAAAAAGACCACCTAAATTTTTGGCGATTTTTGAAAAAAACGTAAGGTTAACCCCTTTGGTGTTTTTTGACCCCAAAAATTGAAAGTTTCATATCCAAACATTTTTTGGCGTTTTCTTATGCAGTTTTTTGAGATAAATCGACTGACGCAGGCAGATTTGCCGTAAGTATGATATTTTAGGATTTATGCGTCTTTAAAGTTGGAAATATTTGAACGTCATTTTGAGCCGCTTACGAGCGTTTTCCCCAAACGATACCGCGTTTTTCCAACTCCTCGCATCAAAGCACGTCGGTTTTGGTCAAAAAAAGACCACCTAAATTTTTGGCGATTTTTGAAAAAAACGTAAGGTTAACCCCTTTGGTGTTTTTTGACCCCAAAAATTGAAAGTTTCAAATCCAAACATTTTTTGGCGTTTTCTTATGCAGTTTTTTGAGATAAATCGACTGACACAGGCAGATTTGCCGTAAGTATGATATTTTAGGGTTTATGCGTCTTTAAAGTTGGAAATATTTGAACGTCATTTTGAGCCGCTTACGAGCGTTTTCCCAAACGATACCGCGTTTTTCAAACTCCTCGCATCAAAGCACGGCGGTTTTGGTCAAAAAAAGACCACCTAAATTTTTGGCGATTTTTGAAAAAAACGTAAGGTTAACCCCTTTGGTGTTTTTTGACCCCAAAAATTGAAAGTTTCATATCCAAACATTTTTTGGCGTTTTCTTATGCAGTTTTTTGAGATAAATCGACTGACGCAGGCAGATTTGCCGTAAGTATGATATTTTAGGATTTATGCGTCTTTAAAGTTGGAAATATTTGAACGTCATTTTGAGCCGCTTACGAGCGTTTTCCCCAAACGATACCGCGTTTTTCCAACTCCTCGCATCAAAGCACGTCGGTTTTGGTCAAAACAAGACCACCTAAATTTTTGGCGATATTTGAAAAAAACGTAAGGTTTTGGTGTTTTTTGACCCCAAAAATTGAAAGTTTCAAATCCAAACATTTTTTGGCGTTTTCTTATGCAGTTTTTTGAGATAAATCGACTGACACAGGCAGATTTGCCGTAAGTATGATATTTTAGGGTTTATGCGTCTTTAAAGTTGGAAATATTTGAACGTCATTTTGAGCCGCTTACGAGCGTTTTACCCAAACGATACCGCGTTTTTCCAACTCCTCGCATCAAAGCACGGCGGTTTTGGTCAAAAAAAGACCACCTAAATTTTTGGCGATTTTTGAAAAAAACGTAAGGTTAACCCCTTTGGTGTTTTTTGACCCCAAAAATTGAAAGTTTCAAATCCAAACATTTTTTGGCGTTTTCTTATGCAGTTTTTTGAGATAAATCGGCTGACACAGGCAGATTTGCCGTAAGTATGATATTTTAGGGTTTATGCGTCTTTAAAGTTGGAAATATTTGAACGTTATTTTGAGCCGCTTACGAGCGTTTTCCCCAAACGATACCGCGTTTTTCCAACTCCTCGCATCAAAGCACGTCGGTTTTGGTCAAAAAAAGACCACCTAAATTTTTGGCGATTTTTGAAAAAAACGTAAGGTTAACCCCTTTGGTGTTTTTTGACCCCAAAAATTGAAAGTTTCAAATCCAAACATTTTTTGGCGTTTTCTTATGCAGTTTTTTGAGATAAATCGGCTGACACAGGCAGATTTGCCGTAAGTATGATATTTTAGGGTTTATGCGTCTTTAAAGTTGGAAATATTTGAACGTCATTTTGAGCCGCTTACGAGCGTTTTCCCCAAACGATACCGCGTTTTTCCAACTCCTCGCATCAAAGCACGGCGGATTTGGTCAAAAAAAGACCACCTAAATTTTTGGCGATTTTTGAAAAAAACGTAAGGTTAACCCCTTTGGTGGTTTTTGACCCCAAAAATTGAAAGTTTCAAAGCCAAACATTTTTTGGCGTTTTCTTATGCAGTTTTATGAGATAAATCGACTGACGCAGGCAGATTTGCCGTAAGTATGATCTTTTAGGATTTATGCGTCTTTAAAGTTGGAAATATTTGAACGTCATTTTGAGCCGCTTACGAGCGTTTTCCCCAAACAATACCGCGTTTTTCGAACTCCTCGCATCAAAGCACGTCGGTTTTGGTCAAAAAAAGACCACCTAAATTTTTGGCGATTTTTGAAAAAAACGGAAGGTTAACCCCTTTGGTGTTTTTTGACCCCAAAAATTGAAAGTTTCATATCCAAACATTTTTTGGCGTTTTCTTATGCAGTTTTTTGAGATAAATTGACTGACGCAGGCAGATTTGCCGTAAGTATGATATTTTAGGATTTATGCGTCTTTAAAGTTGGAAATATTTGAACGTCATTTTGAGCCGCTTACGAGCGTTTTCCCCAAACGATACCGCGTTTTTCAAACTTCTCGCATCAAAGCACATCAGTTTTGGTCAAAAAAAGACCACCTAAATTTTTGGCGTTTTTTGAAAAAAACGTAAGGTTAGCCCCTTTGGTGTTTTTTGACCCCAAAAATTGAAAGTTTCAAATCCAAACATTTTTTGGCGTTTT
The DNA here is from genome assembly GCA_947369205.1 of Cantharis rufa. NCBI lineage: Eukaryota > Metazoa > Arthropoda > Insecta > Coleoptera > Cantharidae > Cantharis > Cantharis rufa. Next base: position 96,061,457 of record OX376303.1, read on the forward strand.
CTTATGCAGTTTTTTGAGATAAATCGACTGACGCAGGCAGATTTGCCGTAAGTGTGATATTTTAGGATTTATGCGTCTTTAAAGTTGGAAATATTTGAACGTCATTTTGAGCCGCTTACGAGCGTTTTCCCCAAACGATACCGCGTTTTTCCAACTCCTCGCATCAAAGCACGTCGGTTTTGGTCAAAAAAAGACCACCTAAATTTTTGGCGATTTTTGAAAAAAACGTAAGGTGTTTTTTGACCCCAAAAATTGAAAGTTTCAAATCCAAACATTTTTTGGCTTTTTCTTATGCAGTTTTTTGAGATAAATCGACTGACACAGGCAGATTTGCCGTAAGTATGATATTTTAGGGTTTATGCGTCTCTAAAGTTGGAAATATTTGAACGTCATTTTGAGCCGCTTACGAGCGTTTTCCCCAAACGATACCGCGTTTTTCCAACTCCTCGCATCAAAGCACGGCGGTTTTAGTCAAAAAAAGACCACCTAAATTTTTGGCGATTTTTGAAAAAACGTAAGGTTAACCCCTTTGGTGGTTTTTGACCCCAAAAATTGAAAGTTTCAAAGCCAAACATTTTTTGGCGTTTTCTTATGCAGTTTTTTGAGGTAAATCGACTGACGCGGGCAGATTTGCCGTAAGTATGATATTTTAGGATTTATGCGTCTTTAAAGTTGGAAATATTTGAACGTCATTTTGAGCCGCTTACGAGCGTTTTCCCCAAACAATACCGCGTTTTTCGAACTCCTCGCATCAAAGCACGTCGGTTTTGGTCAAAAAAAGATCACCTAAATTTTTGGCGATTTTTGAAAAAAACGTAAGGTTAACCCCTTTGGTGTTTTTTGACCCCAAAAATTGAAAGTTTCATATGCAAACATTTTTTGGCGTTTTCTTATGCAGTTTTTTGAGATAAATCGACTGACGCAGGCAGATTTGCCGTAAGTATGATATTTTAGGATTTATGCGTCTTTAAAGTTGGAATTATTTGAACGTCATTTTGAGCCGCTTACGGCGATTTTTGAAAAAAACGGAAGGTTTACCCCTTTGGTGTTTTTTGACCCCAAAAATTGAAAGTTTCAAATCCAAACATTTTTTGGCGTTTTCTTATGCAGTTTTTTGAGGTAAATCGACTGACGCGGGCAGATTTGCCGTAAGTATGATATTTTAGGATTTATGCGTCTTTAAAGTTGGAAATATTTGAACGTCATTTTGAGCCGCTTACGAGCGTTTTCCCCAAACGATATCGCGTTTTTCAAACTCCTCGCATCAAAGCACGTCGGTTTTGGTCAAAAAAAGACAACCTAAATTTTTGGCGATTTTTGAAAAAAACGTAAGGTTAACCCCTTTGGTGTTTTTTGACCCCAAAAATTGAAAGTTTCATATCCAAACATTTTTTGGCGTTTTCTTATGCAGTTTTTTTAGATAAATCGACTGACGCAGGCAGATTTGCCGTAAGTATGATATTTTAGGATTTATGCGTCTTTAAAGTTGGAAATATTTGAACGTCATTTTGAGCCGCTTACGAGCGTTTTCCAAAAAAAATACCGCGTTTTTCGAACTCCTCGCATCAAAGCACGTCGGTTTTGGTCAAAAAAAGACCACCTAAATATTTGGCGATTTTTGAAAAAAACGTAAGGTTAACCCCTTTGGTGTTTTTTGACCCCAAAAATTGAAAGTTTCATATCCAAACATTTTTTGGCGTTTTCTAATGCAGTTTTTTGAGATAAATCGACTGACGCAGGCAGATTTGCCGTAAGTATGATATTTTAGGATTTATGCGTCTTTAAAGTTGGAAATATTTGAACGTCATTTTGAGCCGCTTACGAGCGTTTTCCCCAAACGATACCGCGTTTATCAAACTCCTCGCATCAAAGCACATCAGTTTTGGTCAAAAAAAGACCACCTAAATTTTTGACGATTTTCGAAAAAAACGTAAGGTTAACCCCTTTGGTGTTTTTTGACCCCAAAAATTGAAAGTTTCATATCCAAACATTTTTTGGCGTTTTCTTATGCAGTTTTTTGAGATAAATCGACTGACGCAGGCAGATTTGCCGTAAGTATGATATTTTAGGATTTATGCGTCTTTAAAGTTGGAAATATTTGAACGTCATTTTGAGCCGCTTACGAGCGTTTTCCCCAAACGATACCGCGTTTTTCAAACTCCTCACATCAAAGCATGTCGGTTTTGGTCAAAAAAAGACCACCTAAATTTTTGGCGATTTTTGAAAAAAACGTAAGGTTAACCCCTTTGGTGTTTTTTGACCCCAAAAATTGAAAGTTTCAAATCCAAACATTTTTTGGCGTTTTCTTATGCAGTTTTTTGAGATAAATCGACTGACGCAGGCAGATTTGCCGTAAGTATGATATTTTAGGATTTATGCGTCTTTAAAGTTGGAATTATTTGAACTTCATTTTGAGCCGCTTACGAGCGTTTTCCCCAAACAATACCGCGTTTTTCGAACTCCTCGCATCAAAGCACGTCGGTTTTGGTCAAAAAAAGACCACCTAAATTTTTGGCGATTTTTGAAAAAAACGTAAGGTTAACCCCTTTGGTGTTTTTCGACCCCAAAAATTGAAAGTTTCAAAACCAAACATTTTTTGGCGTTTTCTTATGCAGTTTTTTGAGATAAATCGACTGACGCAGGCAGATTTGCCGTAAGTATGATATTTTAGGATTTATGCGTCTTTAAAGTTGGAAATATTTGAACGTCATTTTGAGCCGCTTGAAGCGTTTTCCCCAAACGATACCGCGTTTTTCCAACTCCTCGCATCAAAGCACGTCGGTTTCGGTCAAAAAAAGACCACCTAAATTTTTGGCGATTTTTGAAAAAAACGTAAGGTTAACCCCTTTGGTGTTTTTTGACCCCAAAAATTGAAAGTTTCATATCCAAACATTTTTTGGCGTTTTCTTATGCAGTTTTTTTAGATAAATCGACTGACGCAGGCAGATTTGCCGTAAGTATGATATTTTAGGATTTATGCGTCTTTAAAGTTGGAAATATTTGAACGTCATTTTGAGCCGCTTACGAGCGTTTTCCCCAAACAATACCGCGTTTTTCGAACTCCTCGCATCAAAGCACGTCGGTTTTGGTCAAAAAGAGACCACCTAAATTTTTGGCAATTTTTGAAAAAAACGGAAGGTTAACCCCTTTGGTGTTTTTTGACCCCAAAAATTGAAAGTTTCATATCCAAACATTTTTTGGCGTTTTCTTATGCAGTTTTTTGAGATAAATCGACTGACGCAGGCAGATTTGCCGTAAGTATGATATTTTAGGATTTATGCGTCTTTAAAGTTGGAAATATTTGAACGTCATTTTGAGCCGCTTACGAGCGTTTTCCCCAAACAATACCGCGTTTTTCGAACTCCTCGCATCAAAGCACGTCGGTTTTGGTCAAAAAAAGACCACCTAAATTTTTGGCGATTTTTGAAAAAAACGTAAGGTTAACCCCTTTGGTGTTTTTTGACCCCAAAAATTGAAAGTTTCATATCCAAACATTTTTTGGCGTTTTCTTATGCAGTTTTTTGAGATAAATCGTCTGACGCAGGCAGATTTGCCGTAAGTATGATATTTTAGGATTTGTGCGTCTTTAAAGTTGGAAATATTTGAACGTCATTTTGAGCCGCTTACGAGCGTTTTCCCCAAACAATACCGCGTTTTTCCAACTCCTCGCATCAAAGCACGTCGGTTTTGGTCAAAAAAAGACCACCTAAATTTTTGGCGATTTTTGAAAAAAACGTAAGGTTAACCCCTTTGGTGTTTTTTGACCCCAAAAATTGAAAGTTTCAAATCCAAACATTTTTTGGCATTTTCTTATGCAGTTTTTTGAGATAAATCGACTGACGCAGGCAGATTTGCCGTAAGTATGATATTTTAGGGTTTATGCGTCTTTAAAGTTGGAAATATTTGAACGTCATTTTGAGCCGCTTACGAGCGTTTTCCCCAAACGATACCGCGTTTTTCCAACTCCTCGCATCAAAGCACGGCGGTTTTAGTCAAAAAAAGACCACCTAAATTTTTGGCGATTTTTGAAAAAACGTAAGGTTAACCCCTTTGGTGGTTTTTGACCCCAAAAATTGAAAGTTTCAAAGCCAAACATTTTTTGGCGTTTTCTTATGCAGTTTTTTGAGGTAAATCGACTGACGCGGGCAGATTTGCCGTAAGTATGATATTTTAGGATTTATGCGTCTTTAAAGTTGGAAATATTTGAACGTCATTTTGAGCCGCTTACGAGCGTTTTCCCCAAACAATACCGCGTTTTTCGAACTCCTCGCATCAAAGCACGTCGGTTTTGGTCAAAAAAAGATCACCTAAATTTTTGGCGATTTTTGAAAAAAACGTAAGGTTAACCCCTTTGGTGTTTTTTGACCCCAAAAATTGAAAGTTTCATATGCAAACATTTTTTGGCGTTTTCTTATGCAGTTTTTTGAGATAAATCGACTGACGCAGGCAGATTTGCCGTAAGTATGATATTTTAGGATTTATGCGTCTTTAAAGTTGGAATTATTTGAACGTCATTTTGAGCCGCTTACGGCGATTTTTGAAAAAAACGGAAGGTTTACCCCTTTGGTGTTTTTTGACCCCAAAAATTGAAAGTTTCAAATCCAAACATTTTTTGGCGTTTTCTTATGCAGTTTTTTGAGGTAAATCGACTGACGCGGGCAGATTTGCCGTAAGTATGATATTTTAGGATTTATGCGTCTTTAAAGTTGGAAATATTTGAACGTCATTTTGAGCCGCTTACGAGCGTTTTCCCCAAACGATATCGCGTTTTTCAAACTCCTCGCATCAAAGCACGTCGGTTTTGGTCAAAAAAAGACAACCTAAATTTTTGGCGATTTTTGAAAAAAACGTAAGGTTAACCCCTTTGGTGTTTTTTGACCCCAAAAATTGAAAGTTTCATATCCAAACATTTTTTGGCGTTTTCTTATGCAGTTTTTTTAGATAAATCGACTGACGCAGGCAGATTTGCCGTAAGTATGATATTTTAGGATTTATGCGTCTTTAAAGTTGGAAATATTTGAACGTCATTTTGAGCCGCTTACGAGCGTTTTCCAAAAAAAATACCGCGTTTTTCGAACTCCTCGCATCAAAGCACGTCGGTTTTGGTCAAAAAAAGACCACCTAAATATTTGGCGATTTTTGAAAAAAACGTAAGGTTAACCCCTTTGGTGTTTTTTGACCCCAAAAATTGAAAGTTTCATATCCAAACATTTTTTGGCGTTTTCTAATGCAGTTTTTTGAGATAAATCGACTGACGCAGGCAGATTTGCCGTAAGTATGATATTTTAGGATTTATGCGTCTTTAAAGTTGGAAATATTTGAACGTCATTTTGAGCCGCTTACGAGCGTTTTCCCCAAACGATACCGCGTTTATCAAACTCCTCGCATCAAAGCACATCAGTTTTGGTCAAAAAAAGACCACCTAAATTTTTGACGATTTTCGAAAAAAACGTAAGGTTAACCCCTTTGGTGTTTTTTGACCCCAAAAATTGAAAGTTTCATATCCAAACATTTTTTGGCGTTTTCTTATGCAGTTTTTTGAGATAAATCGACTGACGCAGGCAGATTTGCCGTAAGTATGATATTTTAGGATTTATGCGTCTTTAAAGTTGGAAATATTTGAACGTCATTTTGAGCCGCTTACGAGCGTTTTCCCCAAACGATACCGCGTTTTTCAAACTCCTCACATCAAAGCACGTCGGTTTTGGTCAAAAAAAGACCACCTAAATTTTTGGCGATTTTTGAAAAAAACGTAAGGTTAACCCCTTTGGTGTTTTTTGACCCCAAAAATTGAAAGTTTCAAATCCAAACATTTTTTGGCGTTTTCTTATGCAGTTTTTTGAGATAAATCGACTGACGCAGGCAGATTTGCCGTAAGTATGATATTTTAGGATTTATGCGTCTTTAAAGTTGGAATTATTTGAACTTCATTTTGAGCCGCTTACGAGCGTTTTCCCCAAACAATACCGCGTTTTTCGAACTCCTCGCATCAAAGCACGTCGGTTTTGGTCAAAAAAAGACCACCTAAATTTTTGGCGATTTTTGAAAAAAACGTAAGGTTAACCCCTTTGGTGTTTTTCGACCCCAAAAATTGAAAGTTTCAAAACCAAACATTTTTTGGCGTTTTCTTATGCAGTTTTTTGAGATAAATCGACTGACGCAGGCAGATTTGCCGTAAGTATGATATTTTAGGATTTATGCGTCTTTAAAGTTGGAAATATTTGAACGTCATTTTGAGCCGCTTGAAGCGTTTTCCCCAAACGATACCGCGTTTTTCCAACTCCTCGCATCAAAGCACGTCGGTTTCGGTCAAAAAAAGACCACCTAAATTTTTGGCGATTTTTGAAAAAAACGTAAGGTTAACCCCTTTGGTGTTTTTTGACCCCAAAAATTGAAAGTTTCATATCCAAACATTTTTTGGCGTTTTCTTATGCAGTTTTTTTAGATAAATCGACTGACGCAGGCAGATTTGCCGTAAGTATGATATTTTAGGATTTATGCGTCTTTAAAGTTGGAAATATTTGAACGTCATTTTGAGCCGCTTACGAGCGTTTTCCCCAAACAATACCGCGTTTTTCGAACTCCTCGCATCAAAGCACGTCGGTTTTGGTCAAAAAGAGACCACCTAAATTTTTGGCAATTTTTGAAAAAAACGGAAGGTTAACCCCTTTGGTGTTTTTTGACCCCAAAAATTGAAAGTTTCATATCCAAACATTTTTTGGCGTTTTCTTATGCAGTTTTTTGAGATAAATCGACTGACGCAGGCAGATTTGCCGTAAGTATGATATTTTAGGATTTATGCGTCTTTAAAGTTGGAAATATTTGAACGTCATTTTGAGCCGCTTACGAGCGTTTTCCCCAAACAATACCGCGTTTTTCGAACTCCTCGCATCAAAGCACGTCGGTTTTGGTCAAAAAAAGACCACCTAAATTTTTGGCGATTTTTGAAAAAAACGTAAGGTTAACCCCTTTGGTGTTTTTTGACCCCAAAAATTGAAAGTTTCATATCCAAACATTTTTTGGCGTTTTCTTATGCAGTTTTTTGAGATAAATCGTCTGACGCAGGCAGATTTGCCGTAAGTATGATATTTTAGGATTTGTGCGTCTTTAAAGTTGGAAATATTTGAACGTCATTTTGAGCCGCTTACGAGCGTTTTCCCCAAACAATACCGCGTTTTTCCAACTCCTCGCATCAAAGCACGTCGGTTTTGGTCAAAAAAAGACCACCTAAATTTTTGGCGATTTTTGAAAAAAACGTAAGGTTAACCCCTTTGGTGTTTTGTGACCCCAAAACATGAAAGTTTCAAAGCCAAACATTTTTTGGCGTTTTCTTATGCAGTTTTTTGAGGTAAATCGACTGACGCAGGCAGATTTGCCGTAAGTATGATATTTTAGGATTTATGCGTCTTTAAAGTTAGAAATATTTGAACGTCGTTTTGAGCCGCTTACGAGCGTTTTCCCCAAACGATACCGAGTTTTTCTAACTCCTCGCATCAAAGCACCGCGGTTTTGGTCAAAAAAAGACCACCTAAATTTTTGGCGATTTTTGAAAAAAACGTAAGGTTAACCCCTTTGGTGTTTATTGACCCCAAAAATTGAAAGTTTCAAATCCAAACATTTTTTGGCGTTTTCTTATACAGTTTTTTGAGATAAATCGACTGACGCAGGCAGATTTGCCGTAAGTATGATATTTTAGGATTTATGCGTCTTTAAAGTTGGAAATATTTGAACGTCATTTTGAGCCGCTTACGAGCGTTTTCCCCATACGATACCGCGTTTTTCGAACTCCTCGCATCAAATCACGTCGGTTTTGGTCAAAAAAAGACCACCTAAATTTTTGGCGATTTTTGAAAAAAACGTAAGGTTAACCCCTTTGGTGTTTTTTGACCCCAAAAATTGAAAGTTTCATATCCAAACATTTTTTGGCGTTTTCTTATGCAGTTTTTTGAGATAAATCGACTGACGCAGGCAGATTTGCCGTAAGTATGATATTTTAGGGTTTATGCGTCTTTAAAGTTGGAAATATTTGAACGTCATTTTGAGCCGCTTACGAGCGTTTTCCCCAAACGATACTGGGTTTTTCAAACTCCTCGCATCAGAGCACGTCGGTTATGGTCAAAAAAAGACCACCTAAATTTTTGGCGATTTTTGAAAAAAACGTAAGGTTAACCCCTTTGGTGTTTTTTGACCCCAAAAATTGAAAGTTTCAAATCCAAACATTTTTTGGCGTTTTCTTATGCAGTTTTTTGAGATAAATCGACTGACGCAGGCAGATTTGCCGTAAGTATGATATTTTAGGATTTATGCGTCTTTAAAGTTGGAATTATTTGAACTTCATTTTGAGCCGCTTACGAGCGTTTTCCCCAAACAATACCGCGTTTTTCGAACTCCTCGCATCAAAGCACGTCGGTTTTGGTCAAAAAAAGACCACCTAAATTTTTGGCGATTTTTGAAAAAAACGTAAGGTTAACCCCTTTGGTGTTTTTCGACCCCAAAAATTGAAAGTTTCAAAACCAAACATTTTTTGGCGTTTTCTTATGCAGTTTTTTGAGATAAATCGACTGACGCAGGCAGATTTGCCGTAAGTATGATATTTTAGGATTTATGCGTCTTTAAAGTTGGAAATATTTGAACGTCATTTTGAGCCGCTTGAAGCGTTTTCCCCAAACGATACCGCGTTTTTCCAACTCCTCGCATCAAAGCACGTCGGTTTCGGTCAAAAAAAGACCACCTAAATTTTTGGCGATTTTTGAAAAAAACGTAAGGTTAACCCCTTTGGTGTTTTTTGACCCCAAAAATTGAAAGTTTCATATCCAAACATTTTTTGGCGTTTTCTTATGCAGTTTTTTTAGATAAATCGACTGACGCAGGCAGATTTGCCGTAAGTATGATATTTTAGGATTTATGCGTCTTTAAAGTTGGAAATATTTGAACGTCATTTTGAGCCGCTTACGAGCGTTTTCCCCAAACAATACCGCGTTTTTCGAACTCCTCGCATCAAAGCACGTCGGTTTTGGTCAAAAAAAGACCACCTAAATTTTTGGCGATTTTTGAAAAAAACGTAAGGTTAACCCCTTTGGTGTTTTTTGACCCCAAAAATTGAAAGTTTCATATCCAAACATTTTTTGGCGTTTTCTTATGCAGTTTTTTGAGATAAATCGTCTGACGCAGGCAGATTTGCCGTAAGTATGATATTTTAGGATTTGTGCGTCTTTAAAGTTGGAAATATTTGAACGTCATTTTGAGCCGCTTACGAGCGTTTTCCCCAAACAATACCGCGTTTTTCCAACTCCTCGCATCAAAGCACGTCGGTTTTGGTCAAAAAAAGACCACCTAAATTTTTGGCGATTTTTGAAAAAAACGTAAGGTTAACCCCTTTGGTGTTTTGTGACCCCAAAACATGAAAGTTTCAAAGCCAAACATTTTTTGGCGTTTTCTTGTGCAGTTTTTTGAGGTAAATCGACTGACGCAGGCAGATTTGCCGTAAGTATGATATTTTAGGATTTATGCGTCTTTAAAGTTAGAAATATTTGAACGTCGTTTTGAGCCGCTTACGAGCGTTTTCCCCAAACGATACCGAGTTTTTCTAACTCCTCGCATCAAAGCACGGCGGTTTTGGTCAAAAAAAGACCACCTAAATTTTTGGCGATTTTTGAAAAAAACGTAAGGTTAACCCCTTTGGTGTTTATTGACCCCAAAAATTGAAAGTTTCAAATCCAAACATTTTTTGGCGTTTTCTTATACAGTTTTTTGAGATAAATCGACTGACGCAGGCAGATTTGCCGTAAGTATGATATTTTAGGATTTATGCGTCTTTAAAGTTGGAAATATTTGAACGTCATTTTGAGCCGCTTACGAGCGTTTTCCCCATACGATACCGCGTTTTTCGAACTCCTCGCATCAAATCACGTCGGTTTTGGTCAAAAAAAGACCACCTAAATTTTTGGCGATTTTTGAAAAAAACGTAAGGTTAACCCCTTTGGTGTTTTTTGACCCCAAAAATTGAAAGTTTCAAATCCAAACATTTTTTGGCGTTTTCTTATGCAGTTTTTTGAGATAAATCGACTGACACAGGCAGATTTGCCGTAAGTATGATATTTTAGGATTTATGCGTCTTTAAAGTTGGAAATATTTGAACGTCATTTTGAGCCGCTTACGAGCGTTTTCCCCAAACGATACCGCGTTTTTCAAACTCCTCACATCAAAGCACGTCGGTTTTGGTCAAAAAAAAGACCACCTAAATTTTTGGCGATTTTTGAAAAAAACGTAAGGTTAACCCCTTTGGTGTTTTTTGACCCCAAAAATTGAAAGTTTCAAATCCAAACATTTTTTGGCGTTTTCTTATGCAGTTTTTTGAGATAAATCGACTGACGCAGGCAGATTTGCCGTAAGTATGATATTTTAGGATTTATGCGTCTTTAAAGTTGGAATTATTTGAACGTCATTTTGAGCCGCTTACGAGCGTTTTCCCCAAACGATACCGCGTTTTTCCAACTCCTCGCATCAAAGCACGTCGGTTTTGGTCAAAAAAAGACCACCTAAATTTTTGGCGATTTTTGAAAAAAACGTAAGGTTAATCCCTTTGGTGTTTTTTGACCCCAAAAATTGAAAGTTTCAAATCCAAACATTTTTTGGCGTTTTCTTATGCAGTTTTTTGAGATAAATCGACTGACGCAGGCAGATTTGCCGTAAGTATGATATTTTAGGATTTATGCGTCTTTAAAGTTGGAAATATTTGAACGTCATTTTGAGCCGCTTACGAGCGTTTTCCCCAAACGATACCGCGTTTTTCCAACTCCTCGCATCAAAGCACGTCGGTTTCGGTCAAAAAAAGACCACCTAAATTTTTGGCGATTTTTGAAAAAAACGTAAGGTTAACCCCTTTGGTGTTTTTTGACCCCAAAAATTGAAAGTTTCAAATCCAAACCTTTTTTGGCGTTTTCTTATGCAGTTTTTTGAGATAAATCGACTGACCCAGGCAGATTTGCCGTAAGTATGATATTTTAGGGTTTATGCGTCTTTAAAGTTGGAAATATTTGAACGTCATTTTGAGCCGCTTACGAGCGTTTTCCCCAAACGATACCGCGTTTTTCGAACTCCTCGCATCAAAGCACGTCGGTTTTGGTCAAAAAAAGACCACCTAAATTTTCGGCGATTTTTGAAAAAAACGTAAGGTTAACCCCTTTGGTGGTTTTTGACCCCAAAAATTGAAAGTTTCAAAGCCAAACATTTTTTGGCGTTTTCTTATGCAGTTTTATGAGATAAATCGACTGACGCAGGCAGATTTGCCGTAAGTATGATATTTTAGGATTTATGCGTCTTTAAAGTTGGAAATATTTGAACGTCATTTTGAGCCGCTTACGAGCGTTTTCCCCAAACGATACCGCGTTTTTCAAACTCCTCGCATCAAAGCACATCAGTTTTGGTCAAAAAAAGACCACCTAAATTTTTGACGATTTTCGAAAAAAACGTAAGGTTAACCCCTTTGGTGTTTTTTGACCTCAAAAATTGAAAGTTTCATATCCAAACATTTTTTGGCGTTTTCTTATGCAGTTTTTTGAGATAAATCGACTGACGCAGGCAGATTTGCCGTAAGTATGATATTTTAGGATTTATGCGTCTTTAAAGTTGGAAATATTTGAACGTCATTTTGAGCCGCTTACGAGCGTTTTCCCCAAACAATACCGCGTTTTTCGAACTCCTCGCATCAAAGCACGTCGGTTTTGGTCAAAAAGAGACCACCTAAATTTTTGGCGATTTTTGAAAAAAACGGAAGGTTAACCCCTTTGGTGTTTTTTGACCCCAAAAATTGAAAGTTTCATATCCAAACATTTTTTGGCGTTTTCTTATGCAGTTTTTTTAGATAAATGGACTGACGCAGGCAGATTTGCCGTAAGTATGATAATTTAGGATTTATGCGTCTTTAAAGTTGGAAATATTTGAACGTCATTTTGAGCCGCTTACGAGCGTTTTCCCCAAACGATACCGCGTTTTTCCAACTCCTCGCATCAAAGCACGTCGGTTTTGGTCAAAAAAAGACCACCTAAATTTTTGGCGATTTTTGAAAAAAACGTAAGGTTAACCCCTTTGGTGTTTTTTGACCCCAAAAATTGAAAGTTTCAAATCCAATCATTTTTTGGCGTTTTCTTATGCAGTTTTATGAGATAAATCGACTGACGCAGGCAGATTTGCCGTAAGTATGATATTTTAGGATTTATGCGTCTTTAAAGTTGGAAATATTTGAACGTCATTTTGAGCCGCTTACGAGCGTTTTCCCCAAACGATATCGCGTTTTTCAAACTCCTCGCATCAAAGCACGTCGGTTTTGGTCAAAAAAAGACCACCTAAATTTTCGGCGATTTTCGAAAAAAACGTAAGGTTAACCCCTTTGGTGTTTTTTGACCCCAAAAATTGAAAGTTTCATATCCAAACATTTTTTGGCGTTTTCTTATGCAGTTTTTTGAGATAAATCGACTGACGCAGGCAGATTTGCCGTAAGTATGATATTTTAGGATTTATGCGTCTTTAAAGTTGGAATTATTTGAACGTCATTTTGAGCCGCTTACGAGCGTTTTCCCCAAACGATACCGCGTTTTTCCAACTCCTCGCATCAAAGCACGTCGGTTTTGGTCAAAAAAAGACCACCTAAATTTTTGGCGATTTTTGAAAAAACGTAAGGTTAACCCCTTTGGTGTTTTTTGACCCCAAAAATTGAAAGTTTCATATCCAAACATTTTTGGCGTTTTCTTATGCAGTTTTTTGAGATAAATCGACTGACGCAGGCAGATTTGCCGTAAGTATGATATTTTAGGATTTATGCGTCTTTAAAGTTGGAAATATTTGAACGTCATTTTGAGCCGCTTACGAGCGTTTTCCCCAAACAATACCGCGTTTTTCGAACTCCACGCATCAAAGCACGTCGGTTTTGGTCAAAAAGAGACCACCTAAATTTTTGGCGATTTTTGAAAAAAACGTAAGGTTACCCCTTTGGTGTTTTTTGACCCCAAAAATTGAAAGTTTCATATGTAAACATTTTTTGGCGTTTTCTTATGCAGTTCTTTGAGATAAATCGACTGACGCAGGCAGATTTGCCGTAAGTATGATATTTTAGGATTTATGCGTCTTTAAAGTTGGAAATATTTGAACGTCATTTTGAGCCGCTTACGAGCGTTTTCCCCAAACAATACCGCGTTTTTCGAACTCCACGCATCAAAGCACGTCGGTTTTGGTCAAAAAAAGACCACCTAAATTTTTGGCGATTTTTGAAAAAAACGTAAGGTTACCCCTTTGGTGTTTTTTGACCCCAAAAATTGAAAGTTTCATATGTAAACATTTTTTGGCGTTTTCTTATGCAGTTCTTTGAGATAAATCGACTGACGCAGGCAGATTTGCCGTAAGTATGATATTTTAGGATTTATGCGTCTTTAAAGTTGGAAATATTTGAACGTCATTTTGAGCCGCTTACGAGCGTTTTCCCCAAACAATACCGCGTTTTTCGAACTCCTCGCATCAAAGCACGTCGGTATTGGTCAAAAAAAGACCACCTAAATTTTTGGCGATTTTTGAAAAAAACGGAAGGTTAACCCCTTTGGTGGTTTTTGACCCCAAAAATTGAAAGTTTCAAAGCCAAACATTTTTTGGCGTTTTCTTATGCAGTTTTTTGAGATAAATCGACTGACGCAGGCAGATTTGCCGTAAGTATGATATTTTAGGATTTATGCGTCTTTAAAGTTGGAAATATTTGAACGTCATTTTGAGCCGCTTACGAGCGTTTTCCCCAAACGATACCGCGTTTTTCAAACTCCTCGCATCAAAGCACATCAGTTTTGGTCAAAAAAGGACCACCTAAATTTTTGACGATTTTTGAAAAAAACGTAAGGTTTACCCCTTTGGTGTTTTTTGACCCCAAAAATTGAAAGTTTCAAATCCAAACATTTTTTGGCGTTTTCTTATGCAGTTTTTTGAGATAAATCGACTGACACAGGCAGATTTGCCGTAAGTATGATATTTTAGGATTTATGCGTCTTTAAAGTTGGAAATATTTGAACGTCATTTTGAGCCGCTTACGAGCGTTTTCCCCAAACGATACCGCGTTTTTCAAACTCCTCACATCAAAGCACGTCGGTTTTGGTCAAAAAAAAGACCACCTAAATTTTTGGCGATTTTTGAAAAAAACGTAAGGTTAACCCCTTTGGTGTTTTTTGACCCCAAAAATTGAAAGTTTCAAATCCAAACATTTTTTGGCGTTTTCTTATGCAGTTTTTTGAGATAAATCGACTGACGCAGGCAGATTTGCCGTAAGTATGATATTTTAGGATTTATGCGTCTTTAAAGTTGGAATTATTTGAACGTCATTTTGAGCCGCTTACGAGCGTTTTCCCCAAACGATACCGCGTTTATCCAACTCCTCGCATCAAAGCACGTCGGTTTTGGTCAAAAAAAGACCACCTAAATTTTTGGCGATTTTTGAAAAAAACGTAAGGTTAATCCCTTTGGTGTTTTTTGACCCCAAAAATTGAAAGTTTCAAATCCAAACATTTTTTGGCGTTTTCTTATGCAGTTTTTTGAGATAAATCGACTGACGCAGGCAGATTTGCCGTAAGTATGATATTTTAGGATTTATGCGTCTTTAAAGTTGGAAATATTTGAACGTCATTTTGAGCCGCTTACGAGCGTTTTCCCCAAACGATACCGCGTTTTTCCAACTCCTCGCATCAAAGCACGTCGGTTTCGGTCAAAAAAAGACCACCTAAATTTTTGGCGATTTTTGAAAAAAACGTAAGGTTAACCCCTTTGGTGTTTTTTGACCCCAAAAATTGAAAGTTTCAAATCCAAACCTTTTTTGGCGTTTTCTTATGCAGTTTTTTGAGATAAATCGACTGACCCAGGCAGATTTGCCGTAAGTATGATATTTTAGGGTTTATGCGTCTTTAAAGTTGGAAATATTTGAACGTCATTTTGAGCCGCTTACGAGCGTTTTCCCCAAACGATACCGCGTTTTTCGAACTCCTCGCATCAAAGCACGTCGGTTTTGGTCAAAAAAAGACCACCTAAATTTTCGGCGATTTTTGAAAAAAACGTAAGGTTAACCCCTTTGGTGGTTTTTGACCCCAAAAATTGAAAGTTTCAAAGCCAAACATTTTTTGGCGTTTTCTTATGCAGTTTTATGAGATAAATCGACTGACGCAGGCAGATTTGCCGTAAGTATGATATTTTAGGATTTATGCGTCTTTAAAGTTGGAAATATTTGAACGTCATTTTGAGCCGCTTACGAGCGTTTTCCCCAAACGATACCGCGTTTTTCAAACTCCTCGCATCAAAGCACATCAGTTTTGGTCAAAAAAAGACCACCTAAATTTTTGACGATTTTCGAAAAAAACGTAAGGTTAACCCCTTTGGTGTTTTTTGACCTCAAAAATTGAAAGTTTCATATCCAAACATTTTTTGGCGTTTTCTTATGCAGTTTTTTGAGATAAATCGACTGACGCAGGCAGATTTGCCGTAAGTATGATATTTTAGGATTTATGCGTCTTTAAAGTTGGAAATATTTGAACGTCATTTTGAGCCGCTTACGAGCGTTTTCCCCAAACAATACCGCGTTTTTCGAACTCCTCGCATCAAAGCACGTCGGTTTTGGTCAAAAAGAGACCACCTAAATTTTTGGCGATTTTTGAAAAAAACGGAAGGTTAACCCCTTTGGTGTTTTTTGACCCCAAAAATTGAAAGTTTCATATCCAAACATTTTTTGGCGTTTTCTTATGCAGTTTTTTTAGATAAATGGACTGACGCAGGCAGATTTGCCGTAAGTATGATAATTTAGGATTTATGCGTCTTTAAAGTTGGAAATATTTGAACGTCATTTTGAGCCGCTTACGAGCGTTTTCCCCAAACGATACCGCGTTTTTCCAACTCCTCGCATCAAAGCACGTCGGTTTTGGTCAAAAAAAGACCACCTAAATTTTTGGCGATTTTTGAAAAAAACGTAAGGTTAACCCCTTTGGTGTTTTTTGACCCCAAAAATTGAAAGTTTCAAATCCAATCATTTTTTGGCGTTTTCTTATGCAGTTTTATGAGATAAATCGACTGACGCAGGCAGATTTGCCGTAAGTATGATATTTTAGGATTTATGCGTCTTTAAAGTTGGAAATATTTGAACGTCATTTTGAGCCGTTTACGAGCGTTTTCCCCAAACGATATCGCGTTTTTCAAACTCCTCGCATCAAAGCACGTCGGTTTTGGTCAAAAAAAGACCACCTAAATTTTCGGCGATTTTCGAAAAAAACGTAAGGTTAACCCCTTTGGTGTTTTTTGACCCCAAAAATTGAAAGTTTCATATCCAAACATTTTTTGGCGTTTTCTTATGCAGTTTTTTGAGATAAATCGACTGACGCAGGCAGATTTGCCGTAAGTATGATATTTTAGGATTTATGCGTCTTTAAAGTTGGAATTATTTGAACGTCATTTTGAGCCGCTTACGAGCGTTTTCCCCAAACGATACCGCGTTTTTCCAACTCCTCGCATCAAAGCACGTCGGTTTTGGTCAAAAAAAGACCACCTAAATTTTTGGCGATTTTTGAAAAAACGTAAGGTTAACCCCTTTGGTGTTTTTTGACCCCAAAAATTGAAAGTTTCATATCCAAACATTTTTGGCGTTTTCTTATGCAGTTTTTTGAGATAAATCGACTGACGCAGGCAGATTTGCCGTAAGTATGATATTTTAGGATTTATGCGTCTTTAAAGTTGGAAATATTTGAACGTCATTTTGAGCCGCTTACGAGCGTTTTCCCCAAACAATACCGCGTTTTTCGAACTCCACGCATCAAAGCACGTCGGTTTTGGTCAAAAAGAGACCACCTAAATTTTTGGCGATTTTTGAAAAAAACGGAAGGTTAACTAACCCCTTTGGTGTTTTTTGACCCCAAAAATTGAAAGTTTCATATCCAAACATTTTTTGGCGTTTTCTTATGCAGTTTTTTGAGATAAATGGACTGACGCAGGCAGATTTGCCGTAAGTATGATAATTTAGGATTTATGCGTCTTTAAAGTTGGAAATATTTGAACGTCATTTTGAGCCGCTTACGAGCGTTTTCCCCAAACGATACCGCGTTTATCAAACTCCTCGCATCAAAGCACATCAGTTTTGGTCAAAAAAAGACCACCTAAATTTTTGACGATTTTCGAAAAAAACGTAAGGTTAACCCCTTTGGTGTTTTTTGACCCCAAAAATTGAAAGTTTCATATCCAAACATTTTTTGGCGTTTTCTTATGCAGTTTTTTGAGATAAATCGACTGACGCAGGCAGATTTGCCGTAAGTATGATATTTTAGGATTTATGCGTCTTTAAAGTTGGAATTATTTGAACGTCATTTTGAGCCGCTTACGAGCGTTTTCCCCAAACGATACCGCGTTTTTCCAACTCCTCGCATCAAAGCACGTCGGTTTTGGTCAAAAAAAGACCACCTAAATTTTTGGCGATTTTTGAAAAAAAACGTAAGGTTAACCCCTTTGGTGTTTTTTGACCCCAAAAATTGAAAGTTTCAAATCCAAACATTTTTTGGCGTTTTCCTATGCAGTTTTTTGAGATAAATCGACTGACGCAGGCAGATTTGCCGTAAGTATGATATTTTAGGATTTATGCGTCTTTAAAGTTGGAAATATTTGAACGTCATTTTGAGCCGCTTACGAGCGTTTTCCCCAAACGATACCGCGTTTTTCGAACTCCTCGCATCAAAGCACGTCGGTTTTGGTCAAAAAAAGACCACCTAAATTTTCGGCGATTTTTGAAAAAAACGTAAGGTTAACCCCTTTGGTGGTTTTTGACCCCAAAAATTGAAAGTTTCAAAGCCAAACATTTTTTGGCGTTTTCTTATGCAGTTTTATGAGATAAATCGACTGACGCAGGCAGATTTGCCGTAAGTATGATATTTTAGGATTTATGCGTCTTTAAAGTTGGAAATATTTGAACGTCATTTTGAGCCGCTTACGAGCGTTTTCCCCAAACGATATCGCGTTTTTCAAACTCCTCGCATCAAAGCACGTCGGTTTTGGTCAAAAAAAGACCACCTAAATTTTTGGCGATATTTGAAAAAACGTAAGGTTAACCCCTTTGGTGTTTTTTGACCCCAAAAATTGAAAGTTTCAAATCCAAACATTTTTTGGCGTTTTCTTATGCAGTTTTTTGAGATAAATCGACTGACACAGGCAGATTTGCCGTAAGTATGATATTTTAGGGTTTATGCGTCTTTAAAGTTGGAAATATTTGAACGTCATTTTGAGCCGCTTACGAGCGTTTTCCCCAAACAATACCGCGTTTTTCGAACTCCTCGCATCAAAGCACGTCGGTTTTGGTCAAAAAAAGACCACCTAAATTTTTGGCGATTTTTGAAAAAAACGTAAGGTTAACCCCTTTGGTGTTTTTTGACCCCAAAAATTGAAAGTTTCAAAGCCAAACATTTTTTGGCGTTTTCTTATGCAGTTTTTTGAGATAAATCGACTGACGCAGGCAGATTTGCCGTAAGTATGATATTTTAGGATTTATGCGTCTTTAAAGTTGGAATTATTTGAACGTCATTTTGAGCCGCTTACGAGCGTTTTCCCCAAACGATACCGCGTTTTTCCAACTCCTCGCATCAAAGCACGTCGGTTTTGGTCAAAAAAAGACCACCTAAATTTTTGGCGATTTTTGAAAAAAACGTAAGGTTAACCCCTTTGGTGTTTTTTGACCCCAAAAATTGAAAGTTTCAAATCCAAACATTTTTTGGCGTTTTCTTATGCAGTTTTTTGAGATAAATCGACTGACCCAGGCAGATTTGCCGTAAGTATGATATTTTAGGGTTTATGCGTCTTTAAAGTTGGAAATATTTGAACGTCATTTTGAGCCGCTTACGAGCGTTTTCCCCAAACGATACCGCGTTTTTCCAACTCCTCGCATCAAAGCACGTCGGTTTTGGTCAAAAAAAGACCACCTAAATTTTTGGCGATTTTTGAAAAAAACGTAAGGTTAACCCCTTTGGTGTTTTTTGACCCCAAAAATTGAAAGTTTCAAATCCAAACATTTTTTGGCGTTTTCTTATGCAGTTTTTTGAGATAAATCGACTGACGCAGGCAGATTTGCCGTAAGTATGATATTTTAGGATTTATGCGTCTTTAAAGTTGGAAATATTTGAACGTCATTTTGAGCCGCTTACGAGCGTTTTCCCCAAACGATACCGCGTTTTTCGAACTCCTCGCATCAAAGCACGTCGGTTTTGGTCAAAAAAAGACCACCTAAATTTTCGGCGATTTTTGAAAAAAACGTAAGGTTAACCCCTTTGGTGGTTTTTGACCCCAAAAATTGAAAGTTTCAAAGCCAAACATTTTTTGGCGTTTTCTTATGCAGTTTTATGAGATAAATCGACTGACGCAGGCAGATTTGCCGTAAGTATGATATTTTAGGATTTATGCGTCTTTAAAGTTGGAAATATTTGAACGTCATTTTGAGCCGCTTACGAGCGTTTTCCCCAAACGATATCGCGTTTTTCAAACTCCTCGCATCAAAGCACGTCGGTTTTGGTCAAAAAAAGACCACCTAAATTTTTGGCGATATTTGAAAAAACGTAAGGTTAACCCCTTTGGTGTTTTTTGACCCCAAAAATTGAAAGTTTCATATCCAAACATTTTTGGCGTTTTCTTATGCAGTTTTTTGAGATAAATCGACTGACGCAGGCAGATTTGCCGTAAGTATGATATTTTAGGATTTATGCGTCTTTAAAGTTGGAAATATTTGAACGTCATTTTGAGCCGCTTACGAGCGTTTTCCCCAAACAATACCGCGTTTTTCGAACTCCTCGCATCAAAGCACGTCGGTTTTGGTCAAAAAAAGACCACCTAAATTTTTGGCGATTTTTGAAAAAAACGTAAGGTTAACCCCTTTGGTGTTTTTTGACCCCAAAAATTGAAAGTTTCATATCCAAACATTTTTTGGCGTTTTCTTATGCAGTTTTTTGAGATAAATTGACTGACGCAGGCAGATTTGCCGTAAGTATGATATTTTAGGATTTATGCGTCTTTAAAGTTGGAAATATTTGAACGTCATTTTGAGCCGCTTACGAGCGTTTTCCCCAAACGATACCGCGTTTATCAAACTCCTCGCATCAAAGCACATCAGTTTTGGTCAAAAAAAGACCACCTAAATTTTTGACGATTTTTGAAAAAAACGTAAGGTTAACCCCTTTGGTGTTTTGTGACCCCAAAAATTGAAAGTTTCAAAGCCAAACATTTTTTGGCGTTTTCTTATGCAGTTTTTTTAGAAAAATCGACTGACGCAGGCAGATTTGCCGTAAGTATGATATTTTAGGATTTATGCGTCTTTAAAGTTGGAATTATTTGAACGTCATTTTGAGCCGCTTACGAGCGTTTTCCCCAAACGATACCGCGTTTTTCCAACTCCTCGCATCAAAGCACGTCGGTTTTGGTCAAAAAAAGACCACCTAAATTTTCGGCGATTTTTGAAAAAAACGTAAGGTTAACCCCTTTGGTGGTTTTTGACCCCAAAAATTGAAAGTTTCAAAGCCAAACATTTTTTGGCGTTTTCTTATGCAGTTTTATGAGATAAATCGACTGACGCAGGCAGATTTGCCGTAAGTATGATATTTTAGGATTTATGCGTCTTTAAAGTTGGAAATATTTGAACGTCATTTTGAGCCGCTTACGAGCGTTTTCCCCAAACGATATCGCGTTTTTCAAACTCCTCGCATCAAAGCACGTCGGTTTTGGTCAAAAAAAGACCACCTAAATTTTTGGCGATTTTTGAAAAAAACGTAAGGTTAACCCCTTTGGTGTTTTTTGACCCCAAAAATTGAAAGTTTCAAATCCAAACATTTTTTGGCGTTTTCTTATGCAGTTTTTTGAGATAAATCGACTGACACAGGCAGATTTGCCGTAAGTATGATATTTTAGGGTTTATGCGTCTTTAAAGTTGGAAATATTTGAACGTCATTTTGAGCCGCTTACGAGCGTTTTCCCCAAACAATACCGCGTTTTTCGAACTCCTCGCATCAAAGCACGTCGGTTTTGGTCAAAAAAAGACCACCTAAATTTTTGGCGATTTTTGAAAAAAACGTAAGGTTAACCCCTTTGGTGTTTTTTGACCCCAAAAATTGAAAGTTTCAAAGCCAAACATTTTTTGGCGTTTTCTTATGCAGTTTTTTGAGATAAATCGACTGACGCAGGCAGATTTGCCGTAAGTATGATATTTTAGGATTTATGCGTCTTTAAAGTTGGAAATATTTGAACGTCATTTTGAGCCGCTTACGAGCGTTTTCCCCAAACGATACCGGGTTTTTCAAACTCCTCGCATCAGAGCACGTCGGTTTTGGTCAAAAAAAGACCACCTAAATTTTTGGCGATATTTGAAAAAAACGTAAAGTTAACCCCTTTGGTGTTTTTTGACCCCAAAAATTGAAAGTTTCAAATCCAAACATTTTTTGGCGTTTTCTTATGCAGTTTTTTGAGATAAATCGACTGACCCAGGCAGATTTGCCGTAAGTATGATATTTTAGGGTTTATGCGTCTTTAAAGTTGGAAATATTTGAACGTCATTTTGAGCCGCTTACGAGCGTTTTCCCCAAACGATACCGCGTTTTTCGAACTCCTCGCATCAAAGCACGTCGGTTTTGGTCAAAAAAAGACCACCTAAGTTTTTGGCGATTTTTGAAAAAAACGTAAGGTGAACCCCTTTGGTGTTTTTTGACCCCAAAAATTGAAAGTTTCATATCCAAACATTTTTTGGCGTTTTCTTATGCAGTTTTATGAGATAAATCGACTGACGCAGGCAGATTTGCCGTAAGTATGATATTTTAGGATTTATGCGTCTTTAAAGTTGGAAATATTTGAACGTCATTTTGAGCCGCTTACGAGCGTTTTCCCCAAACGATATCGCGTTTTTCAAACTCCTCGCATCAAAGCACGTCGGTTTTGGTCAAAAAAAGACCACCTAAATTTTTGGCGATATTTGAAAAAACGTAAGGTTAACCCCTTTGGTGTTTTTTGACCCCAAAAATTGAAAGTTTCATATCCAAACATTTTTGGCGTTTTCTTATGCAGTTTTTTGAGATAAATCGACTGACGCAGGCAGATTTGCCGTAAGTATGATATTTTAGGATTTATGCGTCTTTAAAGTTGGAAATATTTGAACGTCATTTTGAGCCGCTTACGAGCGTTTTCCCCAAACAATACCGCGTTTTTCGAACTCCTCGCATCAAAGCACGTCGGTTTTGGTCAAAAAAAGACCACCTAAATTTTTGGCGATATTTGAAAAAAACGTAAGGTTAACCCCTTTGGTGGTTTTTGACCCCAAAAATTGAAAGTTTCAAAGCCAAACATTTTTTGGCGTTTTCTTATGCAGTTTTATGAGATAAATCGACTGACGCAGGCAGATTTGCCGTAAGTATGATATTTTAGGATTTATGCGTCTTTAAAGTTGGAAATATTTGAACGTCATTTTGAGCCGCTTACGAGCGTTTTCCCCAAACGATATCGCGTTTTTCAAACTCCTCGCATCAAAGCACGTCGGTTTTGGTCAAAAAAAGACCACCTAAATTTTTGGCGATTTTTGAAAAAAACGTAAGGTTAACCCCTTTGGTGTTTTTTGACCCCAAAAATTGAAAGTTTCAAATCCAAACATTTTTTGGCGTTTTCTTATGCAGTTTTTTGAGATAAATCGACTGACACAGGCAGATTTGCCGTAAGTATGATATTTTAGGGTTTATGCGTCTTTAAAGTTGGAAATATTTGAACGTCATTTTGAGCCGCTTACGAGCGTTTTCCCCAAACAATACCGCGTTTTTCGAACTCCTCGCATCAAAGCACGTCGGTTTTGGTCAAAAAAAGACCACCTAAATTTTTGGCGATTTTTGAAAAAAACGTAAGGTTAACCCCTTTGGTGTTTTTTGACCCCAAAAATTGAAAGTTTCAAAGCCAAACATTTTTTGGCGTTTTCTTATGCAGTTTTTTGAGATAAATCGACTGACGCAGGCAGATTTGCCGTAAGTATGATATTTTAGGATTTATGCGTCTTTAAAGTTGGAAATATTTGAACGTCATTTTGAGCCGCTTACGAGCGTTTTCCCCAAACGATACCGGGTTTTTCAAACTCCTCGCATCAGAGCACGTCGGTTTTGGTCAAAAAAAGACCACCTAAATTTTTGGCGATATTTGAAAAAAACGTAAAGTTAACCCCTTTGGTGTTTTTTGACCCCAAAAATTGAAAGTTTCAAATCCAAACATTTTTTGGCGTTTTCTTATGCAGTTTTTTGAGATAAATCGACTGACCCAGGCAGATTTGCCGTAAGTATGATATTTTAGGGTTTATGCGTCTTTAAAGTTGGAAATATTTGAACGTCATTTTGAGCCGCTTACGAGCGTTTTCCCCAAACGATACCGCGTTTTTCGAACTCCTCGCATCAAAGCACGTCGGTTTTGGTCAAAAAAAGACCACCTAAATTTTTGGCGATTTTTGAAAAAAACGTAAGGTGAACCCCTTTGGTGTTTTTTGACCCCAAAAATTGAAAGTTTCATATCCAAACATTTTTTGGCGTTTTCTTATGCAGTTTTTTTAGAAAAATCGACTGACGCAGGCAGATTGCCGTAAGTATGATATTTTAGGATTTATGCGTCTTTAAAGTTGGAAATATTTGAACGTCATTTTGAGCCGCTTACGAGCGTTTTCCCCAAACGATACCGGGTTTTTCAAACTCCTCGCATCAGAGCACGTCGGTTTTGGTCAAAAAAAGACCACCTAAATTTTTGGCGATATTTGAAAAAAACGTAAGGTTAACCCCTTTGGTGTTTTTTGACCCCAAAAATTGAAAGTTTCAAATCCAAACATTTTTTGGCGTTTTCTTATGCAGTTTTTTGAGATAAATCGACTGACCCAGGCAGATTTGCCGTAAGTATGATATTTTAGGGTTTATGCGTCTTTAAAGTTGGAAATATTTGAACGTCATTTTGAGCCGCTTACGAGCGTTTTCCCCAAACGATACCGCGTTTTTCGAACTCCTCGCATCAAAGCACGTCGGTTTTGGTCAAAAAAAGACCACCTAAATTTTTGGCGATTTTTGAAAAAAACGTAAGGTGAACCCCTTTGGTGTTTTTTGACCCCAAAAATTGAAAGTTTCATATCCAAACATTTTTTGGCGTTTTCTTATGCAGTTTTTTTAGAAAAATCGACTGACGCAGGCAGATTTGCCGTAAGTATGATATTTTAGGGTTTATGCGTCTTTAAAGTTGGAAATATTTGAACGTCATTTTGAGCCGCTTACGAGCGTTTTCCCCAAACAATACCGCGTTTTTCGAACTCCTCGCATCAAAGCACGTCGGTTTTGGTCAAAAAGAGACCACCTAAATTTTTGGCGATTTTTGAAAAAAACGGAAGGTTAACCCCTTTGGTGTTTTTTGACCCCAAAAATTGAAAGTTTCATATCCAAACATTTTTTGGCGTTTTCTTATGCAGTTTTTTGAGATAAATTGACTGACGCAGGCAGATTTGCCGTAAGTATGATATTTTAGGATTTATGCGTCTTTAAAGTTGGAAATATTTGAACGTCATTTTGAGCCGCTTACGAGCGTTTTCCCCAAACGATACCGCGTTTATCAAACTCCTCGCATCAAAGCACATCAGTTTTGGTCAAAAAAAGACCACCTAAATTTTTGACGATTTTCGAAAAAAACGTAAGGTTAACCCCTTTGGTGTTTTTTGACCTCAAAAATTGAAAGTTTCATATCCAAACATTTTTTGGCGTTTTCTTATGCAGTTTTTTGAGATAAATCGACTGACGCAGGCAGATTTGCCGTAAGTATGATATTTTAGGATTTATGCGTCTTTAAAGTTGGAAATATTTGAACGTCATTTTGAGCCGCTTACGAGCGTTTTCCCCAAACAATACCGCGTTTTTCGAACTCCTCGCATCAAAGCACGTCGGTTTTGGTCAAAAAGAGACCACCTAAATTTTTGGCGATTTTTGAAAAAAACGGAAGGTTAACCCCTTTGGTGTTTTTTGACCCCAAAAATTGAAAGTTTCAAATCCAAACATTTTTTGGCGTTTTCTTATGCAGTTTTTTGAGATAAATCGACTGACGCAGGCAGATTTGCCGTAAGTATGATATTTTAGGATTTATGCGTCTTTAAAGTTGGAAATATTTGAACGTCATTTTGAGCCGCTTACGAGCGTTTTCCCCAAACAATACCGCGTTTTTCGAACTCCTCGCATCAAAGCACGTCGGTTTTGGTCAAAAAAAGACCACCTAAATTTTTGGCGATTTTTGAAAAAAACGTAAGGTTAACCCCTTTGGTGTTTTTTGACCCCAAAAATTGAAAGTTTCATATCCAAACATTTTTTGGCGTTTTCTTATGCAGTTTTTTGAGATAAATTGACTGACGCAGGCAGATTTGCCGTAAGTATGATATTTTAGGATTTATGCGTCTTTAAAGTTGGAAATATTTGAACGTCATTTTGAGCCGCTTACGAGCGTTTTCCCCAAACGATACCGCGTTTATCAAACTCCTCGCATCAAAGCACATCAGTTTTGGTCAAAAAAAGACCACCTAGATTTTTGACGATTTTTGAAAAAAACGTAAGGTTAACCCCTTTGGTGTTTTGTGACCCCAAAAATTGAAAGTTTCAAAGCCAAACATTTTTTGGCGTTTTCTTATGCAGTTTTTTTAGAAAAATCGACTGACGCAGGCAGATTTGCCGTAAGTATGATATTTTAGGATTTATGCGTCTTTAAAGTTGGAATTATTTGAACGTCATTTTGAGCCGCTTACGAGCGTTTTCCCCAAACGATACCGCGTTTTTCCAACTCCTCGCATCAAAGCACGTCGGTTTTGGTCAAAAAAAGACCACCTAAATTTTCGGCGATTTTTGAAAAAAACGTAAGGTTAACCCCTTTGGTGGTTTTTGACCCCAAAAATTGAAAGTTTCAAAGCCAAACATTTTTTGGCGTTTTCTTATGCAGTTTTATGAGATAAATCGACTGACGCAGGCAGATTTGCCGTAAGTATGATATTTTAGGATTTATGCGTCTTTAAAGTTGGAAATATTTGAACGTCATTTTGAGCCGCTTACGAGCGTTTTCCCCAAACGATATCGCGTTTTTCAAACTCCTCGCATCAAAGCACGTCGGTTTTGGTCAAAAAAAGACCACCTAAATTTTTGGCGATTTTTGAAAAAAACGTAAGGTTAACCCCTTTGGTGTTTTTTGACCCCAAAAATTGAAAGTTTCAAATCCAAACATTTTTTGGCGTTTTCTTATGCAGTTTTTTGAGATAAATCGACTGACACAGGCAGATTTGCCGTAAGTATGATATTTTAGGGTTTATGCGTCTTTAAAGTTGGAAATATTTGAACGTCATTTTGAGCCGCTTACGAGCGTTTTCCCCAAACAATACCGCGTTTTTCGAACTCCTCGCATCAAAGCACGTCGGTTTTGGTCAAAAAGAGACCACCTAAATTTTTGGCGATTTTTGAAAAAAACGGAAGGTTAACCCCTTTGGTGTTTTTTGACCCCAAAAATTGAAAGTTTCATATCCAAACATTTTTTGGCGTTTTCTTATGCAGTTTTTTGAGATAAATTGACTGACGCAGGCAGATTTGCCGTAAGTATGATATTTTAGGATTTATGCGTCTTTAAAGTTGGAAATATTTGAACGTCATTTTGAGCCGCTTACGAGCGTTTTCCCCAAACGATACCGCGTTTATCAAACTCCTCGCATCAAAGCACATCAGTTTTGGTCAAAAAAAGACCACCTAAATTTTTGACGATTTTCGAAAAAAACGTAAGGTTAACCCCTTTGGTGTTTTTTGACCTCAAAAATTGAAAGTTTCATATCCAAACATTTTTTGGCGTTTTCTTATGCAGTTTTTTGAGATAAATCGACTGACGCAGGCAGATTTGCCGTAAGTATGATATTTTAGGATTTATGCGTCTTTAAAGTTGGAAATATTTGAACGTCATTTTGAGCCGCTTACGAGCGTTTTCCCCAAACAATACCGCGTTTTTCGAACTCCTCGCATCAAAGCACGTCGGTTTTGGTCAAAAAGAGACCACCTAAATTTTTGGCGATTTTTGAAAAAAACGGAAGGTTAACCCCTTTGGTGTTTTTTGACCCCAAAAATTGAAAGTTTCATATCCAAACATTTTTTGGCGTTTTCTTATGCAGTTTTTTGAGATAAATTGACTGACGCAGGCAGATTTGCCGTAAGTATGATATTTTAGGATTTATGCGTCTTTAAAGTTGGAAATATTTGAACGTCATTTTGAGCCGCTTACGAGCGTTTTCCCCAAACGATACCGCGTTTATCAAACTCCTCGCATCAAAGCACATCAGTTTTGGTCAAAAAAAGACCACCTAAATTTTTGGCGATTTTTGAAAAAAACGGAAGGTTAACCCCTTTGGTGTTTTTTGACCCCAAAAATTGAAAGTTTCATATCCAAACATTTTTTGGCGTTTTCTTATGCAGTTTTTTGAGATAAATCGACTGACGCAGGCAGATTTGCCGTAAGTATGATATTTAAGGATTTATGCGTCTTTAAAGTTGGAAATATTTGAACGTCATTTTGAGCCGCTTACGAGCGTTTTCCCCAAACAATACCGCGTTTTTCCAACTCCTCGCATCAAAGCACGTCGGTTTTGGTCAAAAAAAGACCACCTAAATTTTTGGCGATTTTTGAAAAAAACGTAAGGTTAACCCCTTTGGTGTTTTGTGACCCCAAAAATTGAAAGCTTCAAAGCCAAACATTTTTTGGCGTTTTCTTATGCAGTTTTTTGAGGTAAATCGACTGACGCAGGCAGATTTGCCGTAAGTATGATATTTTAGGATTTATGCGTTTTTAAAGTTAGAAATATTTGAACGTCGTTTTGAGCCGCTTACGAGCGTTTTCCCCAAACGATACCGAGTTTTTCTAACTCCTCGCATTAAAGCACGGCGGTTTTGGTCAAAAAAAGACCACCTAAGTTTTTGGCGATTTTTGAAAAAAACGTAAGGTTAACCCCTTTGGTGTTTTTTGACCCCAAAAATTGAAAGTTTCATATCCAAACATTTTTTGGCGTTTTCTTATGCAGTTTTTTGAGATAAATCGTCTGACGCAGGCAGATTTGCCGTAAGTATGATATTTTAGGATTTGTGCGTCTTTAAAGTTGGAAATATTTGAACGTCATTTTAAGCCGCTTACGAGCGTTTTCCCCAAACGATACCGCGTTTTTCCAACTCCTCGCATCAAAGCACGTCGGTTTTGGTCAAAAAAAAGACCACCTAAATTTTTGGCGATTTTTGAAAAAAACGTAAGGTTAACCCCTTTGGTGTTTTTTGACCCCAAAAATTGAAAGTTTCAAATCCAAACATTTGTTGGCGTTTTCTTATGCAGTTTTTTGAGATAAATCGACTGACGCAGGCAGATTTACCGTAAGTATGATATTTTAGGATTTATGCGTCTTTAAAGTTGGAAATATTTGCACGTCATTTTAAGCCGCTTACGAGCGTTTTCCCCAAACGAAACCGCGTTTTTCGAACTCCTCGCATCAAAGCACGTCGGTTTTGGTCAAAAAAATACCACCTAAATTTTTGGCGATTTTTGAAAAAAACGTAAGGTTAACCCCTTTGGTGTTTTTTGACACCAAAAATTGAAAGTTTCAAAGCCAAAAATTTTTTGGCGTTTTCTTATGCAGTTTTTTGAGATAAATCGACTGACGCAGGCAGATTTGCCGTAAGTATGATATTTTAGGATTTATGCGTCTTTAAAGTTGGAAATATTTGAACGTCATTTTGAGCCGCTTACGAGCGTTTTCCCCAAACGATACCGCGTTTTTCCAACTCCTCGCATCAAAGCACGTCGGTTTCGGTCAAAAAAAGACCACCTAAATTTTTGGCGATTTTTGAAAAAAACGTAAGGTTAACCCCTTTGGTGTTTTTTGACCCCAAAAATTGAAAGTTTCAAATCCAAACATTTTTTGGCGTTTTCTTATGCAGTTTTTTGAGATAAATCGACTGACCCAGGCAGATTTGCCGTAAGTATGATATTTTAGGGTTTATGCGTCTTTAAAGTTGGAAATATTTGAACGTCATTTTGAGCCGCTTACGAGCGTTTTCCCCAAACGATACCGCGTTTTTCGAACTCCTCGCATCAAAGCACATCTGTTTTGGTCAAAAAAAGACCACCTAAATTTTCGGCGATTTTTGAAAAAAACGTAAGGTTAACCCCTTTGGTGGTTTTTGACCCCAAAAATTGAAAGTTTCAAAGCCAAACATTTTTTGGCGTTTTCTTATGCAGTTTTATGAGATAAATCGACTGACGCAGGCAGATTTGCCGTAAGTATGATATTTTAGGATTTATGCGTCTTTAAAGTTGGAAATATTTGAACGTCATTTTGAGCCGCTTACGAGCGTTTTCCCCAAACGATATCGCGTTTTTCAAACTCCTCGCATCAAAGCACGTCGGTTTTGGTCAAAAAAAGACCACCTAAATTTTTGGCGATATTTGAAAAAACGTAAGGTTAACCCCTTTGGTGTTTTTTGACCCCAAAAATTGAAAGTTTCATATCCAAACATTTTTGGCGTTTTCTTATGCAGTTTTTTGAGATAAATCGACTGACGCAGGCAGATTTGCCGTAAGTATGATATTTTAGGATTTATGCGTCTTTAAAGTTGGAAATATTTGAACGTCATTTTGAGCCGCTTACGAGCGTTTTCCCCAAACAATACCGCGTTTTTCGAACTCCTCGCATCAAAGCACGTCGGTTTTGGTCAAAAAAAGACCACCTAAATTTTTGGCGATTTTTGAAAAAAACGTAAGGTTAACCCCTTTGGTGTTTTTTGACCCCAAAAATTGAAAGTTTCATATCCAAACATTTTTTGGCGTTTTCTTATGCAGTTTTTTTAGACAAATCGACTGACGCAGGCAGATTTGCCGTAAGTATGATATTTTAGGATTTATGCGTCTTTAAAGTTGGAAATATTTGAACGTCATTTTGAGCCGCTTACGAGCGTTTTCCCCAAACGATACCGCATTTTTCAAACTCCTCGCATCAAAGCACGTCGGTTTTGGTCAAAAACAGACCACCTAAATTTTTGGCGATTTTTGAAAAAAACGTAAGGTTAACCCCTTTGGTGTTTTTTGACCCCAAAAATTGAAAGTTTCAAAGCCAAACATTTTTTGGCGTTTTCTTATGCAGTTTTTTGAGATAAATCGACTGACGCAGGCAGATTTGCCGTAAGTATGATATTTTAGGATTTATGCGTCTTTAAAGTTGGAAATATTTGAACGTCATTTTGAGCCGCTTACGAGCGTTTTCCCCAAACGATACCGCGTTTTTCCAACTCCTCGCATCAAAGCACGTCGGTTTTGGTCAAAAAAAGACCACCTAAATTTTTGGCGATTTTTGAAAAAAACGTAAGGTTAACCCCTTTGGTGTTTTTTGACCCCAAAAATTGAAAGTTTCAAATCCAAACATTTTTTGGCGTTTTCTTATGCAGTTTTTTGAGATAAATCGACTGACGCAGGCAGATTTGCCGTAAGTATGATATTTTAGGATTTATGCGTCTTTAAAGTTGGAAATATTTGAACGTCATTTTGAGCCGCTTACGAGCGTTTTCCCCAAACGATACCGCGTTTTTCCAACTCCTCGCATCAAAGCACGTCGGTTTCGGTCAAAAAAAGACCACCTAAATTTTTGGCGATTTTTGAAAAAAACGTAAGGTTAACCCCTTTGGTGTTTTTTGACCCCAAAAATTGAAAGTTTCAAATCCAAACATTTTTTGGCGTTTTCTTATGCAGTTTTTTGAGATAAATCGACTGACCCAGGCAGATTTGCCGTAAGTATGATATTTTAGGGTTTATGCGTCTTTAAAGTTGGAAATATTTGAACGTCATTTTGAGCCGCTTACGAGCGTTTTCCCCAAACGATACCGCGTTTTTCGAACTCCTCGCATCAAAGCACATCTGTTTTGGTCAAAAAAAGACCACCTAAATTTTCGGCGATTTTTAAAAAAAACGTAAGGTTAACCCCTTTGGTGGTTTTTGACCCCAAAAATTGAAAGTTTCAAAGCCAAACATTTTTTGGCGTTTTCTTATGCAGTTTTATGAGATAAATCGACTGACGCAGGCAGATTTGCCGTAAGTATGATATTTTAGGATTTATGCGTCTTTAAAGTTGGAAATATTTGAACGTCATTTTGAGCCGCTTACGAGCGTTTTCCCCAAACGATATCGCGTTTTTCAAACTCCTCGCATCAAAGCACGTCGGTTTTGGTCAAAAAAAGACCACCTAAATTTTTGGCGATATTTGAAAAAACGTAAGGTTAACCCCTTTGGTGTTTTTTGACCCCAAAAATTGAAAGTTTCATATCCAAACATTTTTGGCGTTTTCTTATGCAGTTTTTTGAGATAAATCGACTGACGCAGGCAGATTTGCCGTAAGTATGATATTTTAGGATTTATGCGTCTTTAAAGTTGGAAATATTTGAACGTCATTTTGAGCCGCTTACGAGCGTTTTCCCCAAACAATACCGCGTTTTTCGAACTCCTCGCATCAAAGCACGTCGGTTTTGGTCA
This sequence comes from Cantharis rufa, assembly GCA_947369205.1. Lineage (NCBI taxonomy): Eukaryota > Metazoa > Arthropoda > Insecta > Coleoptera > Cantharidae > Cantharis > Cantharis rufa. Next base: position 96,093,044 of record OX376303.1, read on the forward strand.
AAAAAAGACCACCTAAATTTTTGGCGATTTTTGAAAAAAACGTAAGGTTAACCCCTTTGGTGTTTTTTGACCCCAAAAATTGAAAGTTTCATATCCAAACATTTTTTGGCGTTTTCTTATGCAGTTTTTTTAGACAAATCGACTGACGCAGGCAGATTTGCCGTAAGTATGATATTTTAGGATTTATGCGTCTTTAAAGTTGGAAATATTTGAACGTCATTTTGAGCCGCTTACGAGCGTTTTCCCCAAACGATACCGCATTTTTCAAACTCCTCGCATCAAAGCACGTCGGTTTTGGTCAAAAACAGACCACCTAAATTTTTGGCGATTTTTGAAAAAAACGTAAGGTTAACCCCTTTGGTGTTTTTTGACCCCAAAAATTGAAAGTTTCAAAGCCAAACATTTTTTGGCGTTTTCTTATGCAGTTTTTTGAGATAAATCGACTGACGCAGGCAGATTTGCCGTAAGTATGATATTTTAGGATTTATGCGTCTTTAAAGTTGGAAATATTTGAACGTCATTTTGAGCCGCTTACGAGCGTTTTCCCCAAACGATACCGCGTTTTTCCAACTCCTCGCATCAAAGCACGTCGGTTTTGGTCAAAAAAAGACCACCTAAATTTTTGGCGATTTTTGAAAAAAACGTAAGGTTAACCCCTTTGGTGTTTTTTGACCCCAAAAATTGAAAGTTTCAAATCCAAACATTTTTTGGCGTTTTCTTATGCAGTTTTTTGAGATAAATCGACTGACGCAGGCAGATTTGCCGTAAGTATGATATTTTAGGATTTATGCGTCTTTAAAGTTGGAAATATTTGAACGTCATTTTGAGCCGCTTACGAGCGTTTTCCCCAAACGATACCGCGTTTTTCCAACTCCTCGCATCAAAGCACGTCGGTTTCGGTCAAAAAAAGACCACCTAAATTTTTGGCGATTTTTGAAAAAAACGTAAGGTTAACCCCTTTGGTGTTTTTTGACCCCAAAAATTGAAAGTTTCAAATCCAAACATTTTTTGGCGTTTTCTTATGCAGTTTTTTGAGATAAATCGACTGACCCAGGCAGATTTGCCGTAAGTATGATATTTTAGGGTTTATGCGTCTTTAAAGTTGGAAATATTTGAACGTCATTTTGAGCCGCTTACGAGCGTTTTCCCCAAACGATACCGCGTTTTTCGAACTCCTCGCATCAAAGCACATCTGTTTTGGTCAAAAAAAGACCACCTAAATTTTCGGCGATTTTTGAAAAAAACGTAAGGTTAACCCCTTTGGTGGTTTTTGACCCCAAAAATTGAAAGTTTCAAAGCCAAACATTTTTTGGCGTTTTCTTATGCAGTTTTATGAGATAAATCGACTGACGCAGGCAGATTTGCCGTAAGTATGATATTTTAGGATTTATGCGTCTTTAAAGTTGGAAATATTTGAACGTCATTTTGAGCCGCTTACGAGCGTTTTCCCCAAACGATATCGCGTTTTTCAAACTCCTCGCATCAAAGCACGTCGGTTTTGGTCAAAAAAAGACCACCTAAATTTTTGGCGATATTTGAAAAAACGTAAGGTTAACCCCTTTGGTGTTTTTTGACCCCAAAAATTGAAAGTTTCATATCCAAACATTTTTGGCGTTTTCTTATGCAGTTTTTTGAGATAAATCGACTGACGCAGGCAGATTTGCCGTAAGTATGATATTTTAGGATTTATGCGTCTTTAAAGTTGGAAATATTTGAACGTCATTTTGAGCCGCTTACGAGCGTTTTCCCCAAACAATACCGCGTTTTTCGAACTCCTCGCATCAAAGCACGTCGGTTTTGGTCAAAAAAAGACCACCTAAATTTTTGGCGATTTTTGAAAAAAACGTAAGGTTAACCCCTTTGGTGTTTTTTGACCCCAAAAATTGAAAGTTTCATATCCAAACATTTTTTGGCGTTTTCTTATGCAGTTTTTTTAGACAAATCGACTGACGCAGGCAGATTTGCCGTAAGTATGATATTTTAGGATTTATGCGTCTTTAAAGTTGGAAATATTTGAACGTCATTTTGAGCCGCTTACGAGCGTTTTCCCCAAACAATACCGCGTTTTTCGAACTCCTCGCATCAAAGCACGTCGGTTTTGGTCAAAAAGAGACCACCTAAATTTTTGGCGATTTTTGAAAAAAACGGAAGGTTAACCCCTTTGGTGTTTTTTGACACCAAAAATTGAAAGTTTCATATCCAAACATTTTTTGGCGTTTTCTTATGCAGTTTTTTGAGATAAATTGACTGACGCAGGCAGATTTGCCGTAAGTATGATATTTTAGGATTTATGCGTCTTTAAAGTTGGAAATATTTGAACGTCATTTTGAGTCGCTTACGAGCGTTTTCCCCAAACGATACCGCGTTTATCAAACTCCTCGCATCAAAGCACATCAGTTTTGGTCAAAAAAAGACCACCTAAATTTTTGACGATTTTCGAAAAAAACGTAAGGTTAACCCCTTTGGTGTTTTTTGACCTCAAAAATTGAAAGTTTCATATCCAAACATTTTTTGGCGTTTTCTTATGCAGTTTTTTGAGATAAATCGACTGACGCAGGCAGATTTGCCGTAAGTATGATATTTAAGGATTTATGCGTCTTTAAAGTTGGAAATATTTGAACGTCATTTTGAGCCGCTTACGAGCGTTTTCCCCAAACGATACCGCGTTTTTCCAACTCCTCGCATCAAAGCACGTCGGTTTTGGTCAAAAAAAGACCACCTAAATTTTTGGCGATTTTTGAAAAAAACGTAAGGTTAACCCCTTTGGTGTTTTTTGACCCCAAAAATTGAAAGTTTCATATCCAAACATTTTTGGCGTTTTCTTATGCAGTTTTTTGAGATAAATCGACTGACGCAGGCAGATTTGCCGTAAGTATGATATTTTAGGATTTATGCGTCTTTAAAGTTGGAAATATTTGAACGTCATTTTGAGCCGCTTACGAGCGTTTTCCCCAAACAATACCGCGTTTTTCGAACTCCTCGCATCAAAGCACGTCGGTTTTGGTCAAAAAAAGACCACCTAAATTTTTGGCGATTTTTGAAAAAAACGTAAGGTTAACCCCTTTGGTGTTTTTTGACCCCAAAAATTGAAAGTTTCATATCCAAACATTTTTTGGCGTTTTCTTATGCAGTTTTTTTAGACAAATCGACTGACGCAGGCAGATTTGCCGTAAGTATGATATTTTAGGATTTATGCGTCTTTAAAGTTGGAAATATTTGAACGTCATTTTGAGCCGCTTACGAGCGTTTTCCCCAAACAATACCGCGTTTTTCGAACTCCTCGCATCAAAGCACGTCGGTTTTGGTCAAAAAGAGACCACCTAAATTTTTGGCGATTTTTGAAAAAAACGGAAGGTTAACCCCTTTGGTGTTTTTTGACACCAAAAATTGAAAGTTTCATATCCAAACATTTTTTGGCGTTTTCTTATGCAGTTTTTTGAGATAAATTGACTGACGCAGGCAGATTTGCCGTAAGTATGATATTTTAGGATTTATGCGTCTTTAAAGTTGGAAATATTTGAACGTCATTTTGAGCCGCTTACGAGCGTTTTCCCCAAACGATACCGCGTTTATCAAACTCCTCGCATCAAAGCACATCAGTTTTGGTCAAAAAAAGACCACCTAAATTTTTGACGATTTTCGAAAAAAACGTAAGGTTAACCCCTTTGGTGTTTTTTGACCTCAAAAATTGAAAGTTTCATATCCAAACATTTTTTGGCGTTTTCTTATGCAGTTTTTTGAGATAAATCGACTGACGCAGGCAGATTTGCCGTAAGTATGATATTTAAGGATTTATGCGTCTTTAAAGTTGGAAATATTTGAACGTCATTTTGAGCCGCTTACGAGCGTTTTCCCCAAACGATACCGCGTTTTTCCAACTCCTCGCATCAAAGCACGTCGGTTTTGGTCAAAAAAAGACCACCTAAATTTTTGGCGATTTTTGAAAAAAACGTAAGGTTAACCCCTTTGGTGTTTTTTGACCCCAAAAATTGAAAGTTTCAAATCCAAACATTTTTTGGCGTTTTCTTATGCAGTTTTTTGAGATAAATCGACTGACACATGCAGATTTGCCGTACGTATGATATTTTAGGGTTTATGCGTCTTTAAAGTTGGAAATATTTGAACGTCATTTTGAGCCGCTTACGAGCGTTTTCCCCAAACGATACCGGGTTTTTCAAACTCCTCGCATCAGAGCACGTCGGTTTTGGTCAAAAAAAGATCACCTAAATTTTTGGCGATATTTGAAAAAAACGTAAGGTTAACCCCTTTGGTGTTTTTTGACCCCAAAAATTGAAAGTTTCAAATCCAAACATTTTTTGGCGTTTTCTTATGCAGTTTTTTGAGATAAATCGACTGACGCTGGCAGATTTGCCGTAAGTATGATATTTTAGGATTTATGCGTCTTTAAAGTTGGAAATATTTGAACGTCATTTTGAGCCGCTTACGAGCGTTTTCCCCAAACGATACCGCGTTTTTCCAACTCCTCGCATCAAAGCACGTCGGTTTTGGTCAAAAAAAGACCACCTAAATTTTTGGCGATTTTTGAAAAAAACGTAAGGTTAACCCCTTTGGTGTTTTTTGACCCCAAAAATTGAAAGTTTCAAATCCAAACATTTGTTGGCGTTTTCTTATGCAGTTTTTTGAGATAAATCGACTGACGCAGGCAGATTTGCCGTAAGTATGATATTTTAGGATTTATGCGTCTTTAAAGTTGGAAATATTTGAACGTCATTTTGAGCCGCTTACGAGCGTTTTCCCCAAACAATACCGCGTTTTTCCAACTCCTCGCATCAAAGCACGGCGGTTTTGGTCAAAAAAAGACCACCTAAATTTTTGGCGATTTTTGAAAAAAACGTTAGGTTAACCCCTTTGGTGGTTTTTGACCCCAAAAATTGAAAGTTTCAAATCCAAACATTTTTTGGCGTTTTCTTATGCAGTTTTTTGAGATAAATCGACTGACGCTGGCAGATTTGCCGTAAGTATGATATTTTAGGATTTATGCGTCTTTAAAGTTGGAAATATTTGAACGTCATTTTGAGCCGCTTACGAGCGTTTTCCCCAAACGATACCGCGTTTTTCCAACTCCTCGCATCAAAGCACGTCGGTTTTGGTCAAAAAAAGACCACCTAAATTTTTGGCGATTTTTGAAAAAAACGTAAGGTTAACCCCTTTGGTGTTTTTTGACCCCAAAAATTGAAAGTTTCAAATCCAAACATTTTTTGGCGTTTTCTTATGCAGTTTTTTGAGATAAATCGACTGACGCTGGCAGATTTGCCGTAAGTATGATATTTTAGGATTTATGCGTCTTTAAAGTTGGAAATATTTGAACGTCATTTTGAGCCGCTTACGAGCGTTTTCCCCAAACGATACCGCGTTTTTCCAACTCCTCGCATCAAAGCACGTCGGTTTTGGTCAAAAAAAGACCACCTAAATTTTTGGCGATTTTTGAAAAAAACGTAAGGTTAACCCCTTTGGTGTTTTTTGACCCCAAAAATTGAAAGTTTCAAATCCAAACATTTGTTGGCGTTTTCTTATGCAGTTTTTTGAGATAAATCGACTGACGCAGGCAGATTTGCCGTAAGTATGATATTTTAGGATTTATGCGTCTTTAAAGTTGGAAATATTTGAACGTCATTTTGAGCCGCTTACGAGCGTTTTCCCCAAACAATACCGCGTTTTTCCAACTCCTCGCATCAAAGCACGGCGGTTTTGGTCAAAAAAAGACCACCTAAATTTTTGGCGATTTTTGAAAAAAACGTTAGGTTAACCCCTTTGGTGGTTTTTGACCCCAAAAATTGAAAGTTTCAAATCCAAACATTTTTTGGCGTTTTCTTATGCAGTCTTTTGAGATAAATCGACTGACGCAGGCAGATTTGCCGTAAGTATGATATTTGAGGATTTATGCGTCTTTAAAGTTGGAAATATTTGAACGTCATTTTGAGCCGCTTACGAGCGTTTTCCCCAAACGATACCGGGTTTTTCAAACTCCTCGCATCAGAGCACGTCGGTTTTGGTCAAAAAAAGACCACCTAAATTTTTGGCGATATTTGAAAAAAACGTAAGGTTAACCCCTTTGGTGTTTTTTGACCCCAAAAATTGAAAGTTTCAAATCCAAACATTTTTTGGCGTTTTCTTATGCAGTTTTTTGAGATAAATCGACTGACGCAGACAGATTTGCCGTAAGTATGATATTTTAGGATTTATGCGTCTTTAAAGTTGGAAATATTTGAACGTCATTTTGAGCCGCTTACGAGCGTTTTCCCCAAACGATACCGCGTTTTTCCAACTCCTCGCATCAAAGCACGTCGGTTTTGGTCAAAAAAAGACCACCTAAATTTTTGGCGATTTTTGAAAAAAACGTAAGGTTAACCCCTTTGGTGTTTTTTGACCCCAAAAATTGAAAGTTTCAAATCCAAACATTTTTGGCGTTTTCTTATGCAGTTTTTTGAGATAAATCGACTGACACAGGCAGATTTGCCGTAAGTATGATATTTCAGGGTTTATGCGTCTTTAAAGTTGGAAATATTTGAACGTCATTTTGAGCCGCTTACGAGCGTTTTCCCCAAACGATACCGCGTTTTTCCAACTCTTCGCTTCAAAGCACGGCGGTTTTGGTCAAAAAAAGACCACCTAAATTTTTGGCGATTTTTGAAAAAAACGTAAGGTTAACCCCTTTGGTGTTTTTTGACCCCAAAAATTGAAAGTTTCAAATCCAAACATTTTTTGACGTTTTCTTATGCAGTTTTTTGAGATAAATCGACTGACGCAGGCAGATTTGCCGTAAGTATGATATTTAAGGATTTATGCGTCTTTAAAGTTGGAAATATTTGAACGTCATTTTGAGCCGCTTACGAGCGTTTTCCCCAAACGATACCGCGTTTTTCCAACTCCTCGCATCAAAGCACGGCGGTTTTGGTCAAAAAAAGACCACCTAAATTTTTGGCGATTTTTGAAAAAAACGTAAGGTTAACCCCTTTGGTGTTTTTTGACCCCAAAAATTGAAAGTTTCTTATGCAAACATTTTTTGGCGTTTTCTTATGCAGTTTTTTGAGATAAATCGACTGACCCAGGCAGATTTGCCCTAAGTATGATATTTTAGGGTTTATGCGTCTTTAAAGTTGGAAATATTTGAACGTCATTTTGAGCCGCTTACGAGCGTTTTCCCCAAACAATACCGCGTTTTTCGAACTCCTCGCATCATAGCACGTCGGTTTTGGTCAAAAAAAGACCACCTAAATTTTTGGCGATTTTTGAAAAAAAACGTAAGGTTAACCCCTTTGGTGTTTTTTGACCCCAAAAATTGAAAGTTTCAAATCCAAACATTTGTTGGCGTTTTCTTATGCAGTTTTTTGAGATAAATCGACTGACGCAGGCAGATTTGCCGTAAGTATGATATTTTAGGATTTATGCGTCTTTAAAGTTGGAAATATTTGCACGTCATTTTGAGCCGCTTACGAGCGTTTTCCCCAAACGAAACCACGTTTTTCGAACTCCTCGCATCAAAGCACGTCGGTTTTGGTCAACAAAAGACCACCTAAATTTTTGGCGATTTTTGAAAAAAACGTAAGGCTAACCCCTTTGGTGTTTTTTGACCCCAAAAATTGAAAGTTTCAAATCCAAACATTTTTTGGCGTTTTCTTATGCAGTTTTTTGAGATAAATCGACTGACGCAGGCAGATTTGCCGTAAGTATGATATTTTAGGATTTATGCGTCTTTAAAGTTGGAAATATTTGAACGTCATTTTGAGCCGCTTACGAGCGTTTTCCCCAAACGATACCGCGTTTTTCCAACTCCTCGCATCAAAGAACGTCGGTTTTGGTCAAAAAAAGACTACTTAAATTTTTGGCGATTTTTGAAAAAAACGTAAGGTTACCCTTTGGTGTTTTTTGACCCCAAAAATTGAAAGTTTCAAATCCAAACATTTTTTGGCGTTTTCTTATGCAGTTTTCTGAGATAAATCGACTGACACAGGCAGATTTGCCGTAAGTATGATATTTCAGGGTTTATGCGTCTTTAAAGTTGGAAATATTTGAACGTCATTTTGAGCCGCTTACGAGCGTTTTCCCCAAACGATACCGCGTTTTTCCAACTCTTCGCATCAAAGCACGGCGGTTTTGGTCAAAAAAAGACCACCTAAATTTTTGGCGATTTTTGAAAAAAACGTAAGGTTAACCCCTTTGGTGTTTTTTGACCCCAAAAATTGAAAGTTTCAAATCCAAACATTTTTTGACGTTTTCTTATGCAGTTTTTTGAGATAAATCGACTGACGCAGGCAGATTTGCCGTAAGTATGATATTTTAGGATTTATGCGTCTTTAAAGTTGGAAATATTTGAACGTCATTTTGAGCCGCTTACGAGCGTTTTCCCCAAACGATACCGGGTTTTTCAAACTCCTCGCATCAGAGCACGTCGGTTTTGGTCAAAAAAAGACCACCTAAATTTTTAGCGATTTTTGAAAAAAAACGTAAGGTTAACCCCTTTGGTGTTTTTTGACCCCAAAAATTGAAAGTTTCAAATCCAAACATTTTTTGGCGTTTTCTTATGCAGTTTTTTGAGATAAATCGACTGACACAGGCAGATTTGCCGTAAGTATGATATTTCAGGGTTTATGCGTCTTTAAAGTTGGAAATATTTGAACGTCATTTTGAGCCGCTTACGAGCGTTTTCCCCAAACGATACCGCGTTTTTCCAACTCCTCGCATCAAAGAACGGCGGTTTTGGTCAAAAAAAGACCACCTAAATTTTTGGCGATTTTTGAAAAAAACGTAAGGTTAACCCCTTTGGTGTTTTTTGACCCCAAAAATTGAAAGTTTCAAATCCAAACATTTTTTGACGTTTTCTTATGCAGTTTTTTGAGATAAATCGACTGACGCAGGCAGATTTGCCGTAAGTATGATATTTTAGGATTTATGCGTCTTTAAAGTTGGAAATATTTGAACGTCATTTTGAGCCGCTTACGAGCGTTTTCCCCAAACGATACCGGGTTTTTCAAACTCCTCGCATCAGAGCACGTCGGTTTTGGTCAAAAAAAGACCACCTAAATTTTTGGCGATTTTTGAAAAAAACGTAAGGTTAACCCCTTTGGTGTTTTTTGACCCCAAAAATTGAAAGTTTCAAATCCAAACATTTTTTGGCGTTTTCTTATGCAGTTTTTTGAGATAAATCGACTGACACAGGCAGATTTGCCGTAAGTATGATATTTCAGGGTTTATGCGTCTTTAAAGTTGGAAATATTTGAACGTCATTTTGAGCCGCTTACGAGCGTTTTCCCCAAACGATACCGCGTTTTTCCAACTCTTCGCATCAAAGCACGGCGGTTTTGGTCAAAAAAAGACCACCTAAATTTTTGGCGATTTTTGAAAAAAACGTAAGGTTAACCCCTTTGGTGTTTTTTGACCCCAAAAATTGAAAGTTTCAAATCCAAACATTTTTTGGCGTTTTCTTATGCAGTTTTTTGAGATAAATCGACTGACCCAGGCAGATTTGCCCTAAGTATGATATTTTAGGGTTTATGCGTCTTTAAAGTTGGAAATATTTGAACGTCATTTTGAGCCGCTTACGAGCGTTTTCCCCAAACAATACCGCGTTTTTCGAACTCCTCGCATCATAGCACGTCGGTTTTGGTCAAAAAAAGACCACCTAAATTTTTGGCGATTTTTGAAAAAAAACGTAAGGTTAACCCCTTTGGTGTTTTTTGACCCCAAAAATTGAAAGTTTCAAATCCAAACATTTGTTGGCGTTTTCTTATGCAGTTTTTTGAGATAAATCGACTGACGCAGGCAGATTTGCCGTAAGTATGATATTTTAGGATTTATGCGTCTTTAAAGTTGGAAATATTTGCACGTCATTTTGAGCCGCTTACGAGCGTTTTCCCCAAACGAAACCACGTTTTTCGAACTCCTCGCATCAAAGCACGTCGGTTTTGGTCAACAAAAGACCACCTAAATTTTTGGCGATTTTTGAAAAAAACGTAAGGCTAACCCCTTTGGTGTTTTTTGACCCCAAAAATTGAAAGTTTCAAATCCAAACATTTTTTGGCGTTTTCTTATGCAGTTTTTTGAGATAAATCGACTGACGCAGGCAGATTTGCCGTAAGTATGATATTTTAGGATTTATGCGTCTTTAAAGTTGGAAATATTTGAACGTCATTTTGAGCCGCTTACGAGCGTTTTCCCCAAACGATACCGCGTTTTTCCAACTCCTCGCATCAAAGAACGTCGGTTTTGGTCAAAAAAAGACTACCTAAATTTTTGGCGATTTTTGAAAAAAACGTAAGGTTACCCTTTGGTGTTTTTTGACCCCAAAAATTGAAAGTTTCAAATCCAAACATTTTTTGGCGTTTTCTTATGCAGTTTTCTGAGATAAATCGACTGACACAGGCAGATTTGCCGTAAGTATGATATTTCAGGGTTTATGCGTCTTTAAAGTTGGAAATATTTGAACGTCATTTTGAGCCGCTTACGAGCGTTTTCCCCAAACGATACCGCGTTTTTCCAACTCTTCGCATCAAAGCACGGCGGTTTTGGTCAAAAAAAGACCACCTAAATTTTTGGCGATTTTTGAAAAAAACGTAAGGTTAACCCCTTTGGTGTTTTTTGACCCCAAAAATTGAAAGTTTCAAATCCAAACATTTTTTGACGTTTTCTTATGCAGTTTTTTGAGATAAATCGACTGACGCAGGCAGATTTGCCGTAAGTATGATATTTTAGGATTTATGCGTCTTTAAAGTTGGAAATATTTGAACGTCATTTTGAGCCGCTTACGAGCGTTTTCCCCAAACGATACCGGGTTTTTCAAACTCCTCGCATCAGAGCACGTCGGTTTTGGTCAAAAAAAGACCACCTAAATTTTTAGCGATTTTTGAAAAAAAACGTAAGGTTAACCCCTTTGGTGTTTTTTGACCCCAAAAATTGAAAGTTTCAAATCCAAACATTTTTTGGCGTTTTCTTATGCAGTTTTTTGAGATAAATCGACTGACACAGGCAGATTTGCCGTAAGTATGATATTTCAGGGTTTATGCGTCTTTAAAGTTGGAAATATTTGAACGTCATTTTGAGCCGCTTACGAGCGTTTTCCCCAAACGATACCGCGTTTTTCCAACTCCTCGCATCAAAGAACGGCGGTTTTGGTCAAAAAAAGACCACCTAAATTTTTGGCGATTTTTGAAAAAAACGTAAGGTTAACCCCTTTGGTGTTTTTTGACCCCAAAAATTGAAAGTTTCAAATCCAAACATTTTTTGACGTTTTCTTATGCAGTTTTTTGAGATAAATCGACTGACGCAGGCAGATTTGCCGTAAGTATGATATTTTAGGATTTATGCGTCTTTAAAGTTGGAAATATTTGAACGTCATTTTGAGCCGCTTACGAGCGTTTTCCCCAAACGATACCGGGTTTTTCAAACTCCTCGCATCAGAGCACGTCGGTTTTGGTCAAAAAAAGACCACCTAAATTTTTGGCGATTTTTGAAAAAAACGTAAGGTTAACCCCTTTGGTGTTTTTTGACCCCAAAAATTGAAAGTTTCAAATCCAAACATTTTTTGGCGTTTTCTTATGCAGTTTTTTGAGATAAATCGACTGACACAGGCAGATTTGCCGTAAGTATGATATTTCAGGGTTTATGCGTCTTTAAAGTTGGAAATATTTGAACGTCATTTTGAGCCGCTTACGAGCGTTTTCCCCAAACGATACCGCGTTTTTCCAACTCTTCGCATCAAAGCACGGCGGTTTTGGTCAAAAAAAGACCACCTAAATTTTTGGCGATTTTTGAAAAAAACGTAAGGTTAACCCCTTTGGTGTTTTTTGACCCCAAAAATTGAAAGTTTCAAATCCAAACATTTTTTGGCGTTTTCTTATGCAGTTTTTTGAGATAAATCGACTGACGCAGGCAGATTTGCCGTAAGTATGATATTTTAGGATTTATGCGTCTTTAAAGTTGGAAATATTTGAACGTCATTTTGAGCCGCTTACGAGCGTTTTCCCCAAACGATACCGGGTTTTTCAAACTCCTCGCATCAGAGCACGTCGGTTTTGGTCAAAAAAAGACCACCTAAATTTTTGGCGATTTTTGAAAAAAACGTAAGGTCAACCCCTTTGGTGTTTTTTGACCCCAAAAATTGAAAGTTTCAAATCCAAACATTTTTTGGCGTTTTCTTATGCAGTTTTTTGAGATAAATCGACTGACGCAGGCAGATTTGCCGTAAGTATGATATTTTAGGATTTATGCGTCTTTAAAGTTGGAAATATTTGAACGTCATTTTGAGCCGCTTACGAGCGTTTTCCCCAAACGATACCGGGTTTTTCAAACTCCTCGCATCAGAGCACGTCGGTTTTGGTCAAAAAAAGACCACCTAAATTTTTGGCGATTTTTGAAAAAAACGTAAGGTTAACCCCTTTGGTGTTTTTTGACTCCAAAAATTGAAAGTTTCAAATCCAAACATTTTTTGACGTTTTCTTATGCAGTTTTTTGAGATAAATCGACTGACGCAGGCAGATTTGCCGTAAGTATGATATTTTAGGATTTATGCGTCTTTAAAGTTGGAAATATTTGAACGTCATTTTGAGCCGCTTACGAGCGTTTTCCCCAAACGATACCGGGTTTTTCAAACTCCTCGCATCAGAGCACGTCGGTTTTGGTCAAAAAAAGACCACCTAAATTTTTGGCGATTTTTGAAAAAAACGTAAGGTTAACCCCTTTGGTGTTTTTTGACCCCAAAAATTGAAAGTTTCAAATCCAAACATTTTTTGACGTTTTCTTATGCAGTTTTTTGAGATAAATCGACTGACGCAGGCAGATTTGCCGTAAGTATGATATTTTAGGAATTATGCGTCTTTAAAGTTGGAAATATTTGAACGTCATTTTGAGCCGCTTACGAGCGTTTTCCCCAAACGATACCGGGTTTTTCAAACTCCTCGCATCAGAGCACGTCGGTTTTGGTCAAAAAAAGACTACCTAAATTTTTGGCGATTTTTGAAAAAAACGTAAGGTGTTTTTTGACCCCAAAAATTGAAAGTTTCAATGCCAAACATTTTTTGGCGTTTTCTTATGCAGTTTTCTGAGATAAATCGACTGACACAGGCAGATTTGCCGTAAGTATGATATTTCAGGGTTTATGCGTCTTTAAAGTTGGAAATATTTGAACGTCATTTTGAGCCGCTTACGAGCGTTTTCCCCAAACGATACCGCGTTTTTCCAACTCTTCGCATCAAAGCACGGCGGTTTTGGTCAAAAAAAGACCACCTAAATATTTGGCGATTTTTGAAAAAAACGTAAGGTTAACCCCTTTGGTGTTTTTTGACCCCAAAAATTGAAAGTTTCAAATCCAAACATTTTTTGACGTTTTCTTATGCAGTTTTTTGAGATAAATCGACTGACGCAGGCAGATTTGCCGTAAGTATGATATTTTAGGATTTATGCGTCTTTAAAGTTGGAAATATTTGAACGTCATTTTGAGCCGCTTACGAGCGTTTTCCCCAAACGATACCGGGTTTTTCAAACTCCTCGCATCAGAGCACGTCGGTTTTGGTCAAAAAAAGACCACCTAAATTTTTGGCGATTTTTGAAAAAAACGTAAGGTTACCCTTTGGTGTTTTTTGACCCCAAAAATTGAAAGTTTCAAATCCAAACATTTTTTGGCGTTTTCTTATGCAGTTTTCTGAGATAAATCGACTGACACAGGCAGATTTGCCGTAAGTATGATATTTCAGGGTTTATGCGTCTTTAAAGTTGGAAATATTTGAACGTCATTTTGAGCCGCTTACGAGCGTTTTCCCCAAACGATACCGCGTTTTTCCAACTCCTCGCATCAAAGCACGGCGGTTTTGGTCAAAAAAAGACCACCTAAATTTTTGGCGATTTTTGAAAAAAACGTAAGGTTAACCCCTTTGGTGTTTTTTGACCCCAAAAATTGAAAGTTTCAAATCCAAACATTTTTTGACGTTTTCTTATGCAGTTTTTTGAGATAAATCGACTGACCCAGGCAGATTTGCCGTAAGTATGATATTTTAGGATTTATGCGTCTTTAAAGTTGGAAATATTTGAACGTCATTTTGAGCCGCTTACGAGCGTTTTCCCCAAACGATACCGGGTTTTTCAAACTCCTCGCATCAGAGCACGTCGGTTTTGGTCAAAAAAAGACCACCTAAATTTTTGGCGATTTTTGAAAAAAACGTAAGGTTAACCCCTTTGGTGTTTTTTGACCCCAAAAATTGAAAGTTTCAAATCCAAACATTTTTTGGCGTTTTCTTATGCAGTTTTTTGAGATAAATCGACTGACACAGGCAGATTTGCCGTAAGTATGATATTTCAGGGTTTATGCGTCTTTAAAGTTGGAAATATTTGAAAGTCATTTTGAAGTGCTTACGAGCGTTTTCCCCAAACGATACCGCGTTTTTCGAACTCCTCGCACCAAAGCACGTCAATTTTGGTCAAAAAAGACCTCCTAAATTTTTGGCGGTTTTTGAAAAAAACTTAAGGGTTTTTTGACCCCAAAAGTTGATAGATGGAAATGTGTAAATATTTTCATGGTTTCTTACGTAAGTGGATGAGAAAATTCGAATGGTGCAGTCAGATTTCTCGTAAGTATGATATTTCACTTTAAAGTGAAGAAATGCAATTTTTGCAATCTGTTTTTTATATCGGAATTTTACACGGATTTGCACCTTTCCGCCACGCCCATGAAACTATTTTGAGCACGCTGATGAACGAGTCGATTTAGGTAATAAATGACCATCTAAATTGTTGACGGTTTTTGACAAAAACAAATGGCCTTCATTACTTTTTGACCCCAATAGCTGAAAGTTGGAAAGGGGCTGTCCATTATTTACTTAAGAGTTTAAGGGGGGGGGGTATAAAAAATCTTACGGACACTTATGTGGGGGCGGGAGGGGGTCCGACGCAGTCCTTACGTAAGGTTTTTAAGCCATTTTTTAAAATTAAATTTAAAAATATTCAAAATTTAAAAATACCCAAAACTCAAAAAACAGGTTTTTAAATTGTAGATGTACATACCAATAACAAAAAATGATTAATAATTTTTAATAAATAAAGATTTGGGGGGAGGTTGCCACAATCTTACGTGCCCGTACAAAATGCGAGGAGGGGGTCGAAAATTACAAAAATCGTCCTTACGTAATTAATGGACAGCCCCAAATCAGTATGGGTAAGTCTTCATTAGTGTTCAAAGCACTTTTCACACAATCCTACAAATACTCTACAAAACGTCCAATATTTGCCTTTAGTATATATACAAATAAAATTTAGCAAGTTACGTTTTGGTTACTATAATCTAAGGCAAAAGTTATTTTTTTATTTCTTAATAATATTTATTCTAAGCCTTGCTTGCTGTACAATTTCCAAAGGAGAAATAATTTTATAACTACATGGTTCTTTTTCAGCCATATAGTTCATTCTAGACTATTAACTATGTAAATCGTACTGTGCGTTCCGAGAATATATTGTAATAGTGATCTTGGTGAATTACTTTTGATATGTTTTATGGCCACATATAGCTTCCATATGGATTTGTTCATCATTCGAATACTCGACTGGCCAGCATTTACCATCTCGTTTAATCTATTCACAAAATTCTCCAGACCTAACGACTGAATGTTTTCCAAGATTGCCTTAAGACTTCTCTTAAAAAAAAATTGAAAAAACAAAGCAAAAAAGCTCATCTACAAAGATTTTTGGTCCTACATTACCTCAGATTTATTAAAATTTCGCTTCACTTGGACACTAAATGCGATCTGAAATTATAAGAATCATAGAAAGAACAGGTCGATAAATTGAAGTTATTGCTTCTACAGACATATGAATAACAATATCTAAATGTTGTGAATTTGATTCTATTTTTATTATGTAAAATTGTGTTCTTGTATAAATTACAAACTAATACATCGTTATAGTATTACTACATGTTTATTGTAAATTAACAATCGAAAATTTAATATCTAATCTAAAATCTCGAGATATTATGTTTAAAATACTAAAAATCAATAAATAATATTGTTTATAAAAGAAATCACAACACAGAAATTTATGTTAAACATTATTATACCTACTACGGTACGAAATGTTGTATATGATTATATTATGTAGGTATTGAAAAAAAGCTTCGTTATAAATATTAAGCTTTATCTAAACTCATTCTAATTACATATGCCATTGTATAATTTTCGCAAAAAAAAATTTTACCTCGAATGAGATTCCCCAAGTCTTTAAATAAATCGTATCGCTATTATAATACCTTTAATTCTTTGTTTTGAAACGCACATACATATTATTAATACGCATGCTGAAAAATAACATTTTTGTCTTTTCAAGTACGTCTTAATAATTCTCTAATTTTACTTTCAATTTATTTCAAAACATGACTAGAAATGCTAAAAAATTCAGTGTAAAAAATTTTGATTTTGTAATACCTACAATTTAATTTTGTTTTTGTTTTAAATATCCTATATTTAAGTCACATTATCTCGTTCTAGAAATAAAAAACAAAAATTCTAATCAGCCAACACAAATGAATTTTAAAATCTACTATATCACATGTAGAGTATTCATTTTGAATGATAACATTGGGCTGCAGTCTTTTGCTAATAAGCTACTAACATAAATATTTATTACAATAATATTGAGCCATGACAGGTATTGTCAACAGTTCAGCAACTTTTCAACACAAGCGAGACCACATCGAACGTGACTAGTTCTCTTCCGTTACGAAAAGAAGTATATTTATAGCGTTTTAAAATTACAAAACATCAAACTACTTTATGCAGTTTCCGAATTGAAACTTATTGAGCATTACATGCTTTGTTGTTCAATTCTTTTTTTATACTTTTTCTAACAGATAGGTTGGTTTGCACATACAGAAACTATTAAAATCACATTTAATTGCAAATGGCCTGGATAATTTCCTCGGCATCACTAATTAATAATAATGTATTTTATTTAATAATTAATATAAAGCAATAACAAAAAATTTGTACAACTTTCGTTTTAATAATTATCTACAAACATCATGCACCACAAACATTCACCACAAAAAATTTACAAACTGTTTCTTTCTGCTTACAATAAAAAAAAATCAATGCCGAATTTTCAGCAATTAATTTTTGCAAAATGTACACCCTTATATCACAAACTATAAACAATTTGGCATAATAAATTATTGCTCAACACTAAGGAAATCCAGACCAGATGCCAATAAAAAATATCATTTACAAGTGAAATTTTTTACAAAAGAGAGCACTTCATGTTAAGAATGCTCGACGGTAGCTAATGGAGCTCCCACTACAGCAACAGATAAATATTTGATGTGAGTTTGCCAAGCAGAACTAAGTTGAAAAAATTTCACTCCATTCCATTCGACACCGTCGATAAACACTAACACAGGAAAGTTTCCATTATTAAAATTTTAAATTTTTTAAATTTGATTTAACTTACCTCTCATCGGAGTGGTGTGGGAGGCTCGAGCCGAACAAATGAGCCTAGAAATACTTTCCACAAATTGGCTGCGCGGTTCCATTTCGCGTTCCTTTTCTTTCTTCTTTCCCAATCGCATAACTAAAATTTTGGTAGTAATTAAAAATGTATTTTTACAAAAAAAGGAAATCTACTTTTCTGTTTCTTTTCCTTAGTAGAAACGTGCATGGTCAGACCAAGTCCTAGACCCACATTGGGTGTTGCTTGAAGACCACGAAATAGTCCTTTGAGTGAAGTCTTGCCGTCTTGTTTAGTCTTATCAGTCTTAACACTCTCGTTAACTTTTGGTAATTGCCAATAATCGAGTTGCAACTCGAGTGGCTCCCATGGCGATTCGCGATTTTGTACATTTGGAGAAGACGGTGGTGTAAGAGGCGGTGGTCCAGGTGGACTAGAACACATTAAATCTTCCATGTCGACTGATACTGATAAACTGGAGTCTAAAGGTCCAACACGAACTTCCTAAAATGAGTAGAAGTGATAAGTGTTAGTTTTTAAAAATAATTAAAAAGAACTCACATTTAGAAACGGAATAAAAAGTTGACTTGAGTCATCTTGGCACGTGAGCATTGCTTCCGCTAGAGGTAGGTTAGTCACTGGAGTAAATGTAGGTAAATTGATATAACGGATAAGACGAGTAACCAATTCGTCGACTTTAATATCGGTGTCGTTAGGAAATAAACTGGAATATCCAGAATCAATACTTGCTAAATGGCGAGAAATTGCACAGCTACCTAAAATTTATTTTTAAATTAAGGTTAATCTTAATGAGGTTAAAAACATACCCAAAGGTACGATATAAATACGTATGTAGTTTAACCAGTCTGGTGGTTTCGCAGAGAGAAGCTCGACGTATGGCCTTAAAGCCCAACTCACTAAAGAGTCGCCACCGATGAGTACAAACTTAACAGGACTACTGGGTTTTGCACAATTATTGCAACTGAAATTTAAAAAAAAAGCTTTAATACGCGCTTTTCTTAAAATACAAAATACTTACTACTTCTGAATTTTGTTAACAAGTGATGTAAATACAGCACGAACTTCAGGTGCCGATACTGGCTGGAATAAACGATGATAATGGGAAGTTAAGCGACCACAAAGTAAAGCACTGTATGGCTCTGGACCGGAAATTAATAAAAGAACTTCAGGTAACACGTTTTCTTCGGTTGGAAGTACACGACTGACTTGATCGAGAAATGACCTACGTACTACGATAGTTTCAGAATTTGTAGTTTCATTTCCAATGATTAAAGAATTTTTCTTCTTTGTTGTTAATGCTGATGTACGAAACAGTTTACTTTTTCTTTCGCCAGCTTCAGGAATACAATATTCCATGTCGCCCTTGGATGTTAGTTTTTCAAATGGTGGAGAACCAATTTGAAACTCGGATGGTATTTCGTGATCTGTAGAACACAAATCGGCGTTTCCGTCGCTTCCGGAGTAATTTCTATCCTCGCCAATACGTTCAGGTTCTGGAAAAATTATTGAAAGAAATTGGTTTGATTTCTAATAGCCAAATTTGTATAAGAGGTATAAGTTCTTCAAAAAATAAAATTATTACTAATAAAATTTAGCTTAAGGCAGTGTTCTGGTCTAAAATTTTGAAAAAATCGATTTTTTGTTTTCTGCATATTCAAGTTTAGACATCGAAGAATATATCTTCAAAAGAAAATTTTAAAATTCCAATAATTTATGTAGTTATAGCTATTTTTAGTAACGCACTGTAAACCCTTCAAGCCGGAGCATATGAGGCAATGCCTGACAGGTGATCATTTCAGCTATGAATATATAAATGTACAAATATAGGTCAACCCAAAACACTTAAAATCGTAAATATTTTCGTGTTTACTTTTCATTTCACTTCAGTGTGGCTTTTAAAAGTCTACGATTAAGGTGCAAGTTTATTACAAAACTACATTTTTCAACATGGTTGGCATGATATCTCAAGATTTATTTACCCGTTTTACTTCAAATTTGGTTTCGACCTTCAGTGTATGTCTATCTATCGCTCCTACCACTTTTATAGCAAAATTATTTTTGTAACTATTTGAAACTTTTACTCAAAACTTTAAACGTGATTATTACAAAAACTACATTTTTCGACCTGGTTGACATAATATCTCAAGTTTTGTTTGACCGAGTTACTTCAAATTTTGTACCAAGCTTCAATATATATCTGCCTATCGTCCCTACCACTTTTGTACCAAAATTATTTTGCTAACTATTATAAAAATTTAAAAATTATGGAAAAAACGGGTCAAAAACTGTTTTTTTGTTTTCAGACAACTGCCGTTTCGCGAAAATATTTTTTTCAGTTTTCTTTTTGGTAAGGGCTATAACGACATTCTTACTAATAATGAATCTTTTTTGTAATTTTGTTTTAGATAACCAGAAAGGTTGCAATCGTATCAACCAGCACACCCCACTTTTAAATATTATGTAAAAGCAGCTTGTAGTACCTTTCTATTTTTATGATTATTGTCAATTATAATTTAAGTTTCAAATTTTACATGTTTATTTTTTTCTTAAATTCATTCTTATCTGGTTGAAGCCAAGGACCACAAAAATTGCATGTCAATTATGTTTGATGGATTAGGTGTGATATAATAATTATGTTTGCGTATTTTTTATAACAGCCAATTAATTATATCATCAAAACTACTAATTGGTGAAATAAATTTTATAGCTATTTATATTTATAACTTAAAATATTTATAATAATCTCATTTTTTTCAAAGAAAATTATATTATTTTTTCTTAAACAAAATTTTTACTTCTTCCGGTTCAATTGTTTTGGGTAGATAAAGATGTTTATTAATAATAACTATCAATCGATTTATTTATTAATATTTAAGTGTCTTTAAGTGAAAATTTTGTTAAAATTTAAATCTAACGTAATTCAAATGCTTAAATTTTTATCAAAATAGTAGAGAGATGATCTTGTTCCACTGACCCTGACTCCACTTTGACTCCTTTATTTTAAATTCTTTATCAACAATTGATTTTTGATATTAAAATTGGTACAATGCCATACAAATCCATACAATATTTTTTTAAAGTTCCAAAAAAGGGGGAGAGATACTTTAATATATAATTTATATTACAATCGAAATATTCAATTTCAGTTCTTGCATGATGACACTGCAGAAACAGACATTTATAAGTAAAAAAGTAATATTTTTTACTTTTTACTTGCTACTAATTGTCAAAGCATAATTCGATATAATGAAACTGACCTTAATTTAATATTTACGTAACAATACTTTAGATTAAAATACAACAATTAGTTGAAAAAAAATCATAAATAACCTTTTATTTCTTTATTATACCTACCATTAATTTTTTATGATTTGGTAAGTTCATTGTGTATTTATAGTAAATTAAATTTTTTTTTTCATAAATTGACAACATTATTGCCTTAATTTTTGTACTTGGAAAAGATTATTTAAATTTTAATGCCCCATTAAATATTTGATTAGGCTTACTAATTGGCCTTTTATTCTTTTATATAAGCAAAAAATGAAAAACTGCCTGTAATGCTAAAACAGAAAAAACAAGTAACGAAGAAGTTTTATGTTAAACCAATTATTACGTTAATAGTCCCAAGCAACTGGGTATCAAAAATACAATTTCATTGTTTAATATTTAATTAGTCTGAGCTTTAACCGAACATTTAAAATGAGGCCGTTAAACTATCATTATTTTGGTAGAAATCTAAAATTAATAACAATACAAGAATTTATAAAAAGATTTAGTAATAATTGCTTTTTAATGTATCTTACTTATTTAGGTTCGCATTTAACGATCTGAAAATAGTAGAAGGTTTTAACCCTTTCGGGGACTATTAAAAATATTTTTCAAACTATAATATTCCTTCTACAATTTATTCTAAATTTAAACAAATTAATATTATATTATAGGTAAAAGTTAAAAATAAGAACAGAAATTATTGATTTGTCAATAATCACTCAGGATGATGAGTAAGCACATGGTGATTCATTTGTGATATATTCAATGAAAATGAATTTTAAATATTCAATTAAATAAATAGTCAATGAGTTTGTACCACTTTCTAGTACTTTCACATTATGTTGTTAAAAATGACAGGAAATGTCAACAAAAATTACATTAATTACAGAACGCAGAAGGTATCTCACAATAGTTTCTTTTTTGGGACAATTCAAATCTTTTTACAATATAAGAAATTGCACGAGCAGCCTCACTCCTTTTGGCTGCTGTCCAAGTGCAAATTCCTTGCTGCCATAAATTAAATGCTTTGCATTAGCGGATATTTAATGTAAAAAAACAACAATTGCATTGCAAATAGATCGGTTGGCGTTCAAATAAACTAAAAACGAGTCAAGTGCGCAAAATTTAAATCATTTTAGGAATCTTAGCATTTTTTAGAAAAAAAAGTGCCTAATAGATTTGGAATCATAATTCATATTCATGACCCAACTGCATTATTACTGTATGTAGAATTTCAAGGAGACGAATCCTTAAAAAAGTATAGCGATGATGTCATTGCAGAAGGCGGGCGTTGAGGGGTAAAAATTTGACGGCAACTATCAGAAAAAATGTGCCTTTAAAAAGTCAGGTTGATCTGGCTAAGAATTTCAGCCGCCGATAGCCGGGAAATTTACAACAAAGGTTCACAAGGGTTGTAAGTAATAATCTAAAAAAATGTGCATCGTAAAAAATTTATGTTATATGCAAATACTTTGATCCTCTGGGTATACTTGAATCAGATTATATTTTAATTATCATGTAGGTCCTACAGTTGTCCCAACTAAAAAAATATTGTATCATTGTTTCAGCTGATACCTACGCCCCTTATCAATTTTACCTAAGGGATCAAAGTATTATCGTAAGAACATAATTTTATTTAAATTATTGTTAAAATATTACTTTATTTCAAATGTTATATTGTTAATTTAAATCACGTTTTAAGAATTATTACGTTTCACTTTCTTCTTACTGTTATTTAAAATAAAAGAATTTTCACCTTTTTAAAATTTCATTTTCAATTATTATAAAAAATTACAGACAATGTCGTGATCTACAATTTTTTATTCAGTTTATTGAAACGTCTCTAATTAACTTCCAGTTAAAAATTATTCATTTTAATATTTCAGTTGTTTTGTAAATGCAAACTAGGTTCTATCCTGTTTAAAAATTCTTTTTGAATGCATTTGAAAAAAAACCTATGCAATATATTATACATATTATAAATAGGAACTGAAAAGTAAACTTAGTATCATTGCTGAATAAATCAAAAAATATAATCTATTTCACGGTTGAATGATCTCCCACCCTTCGTAAAGGTCAACTTCATGAGGGATTACAAACTTAATTTGTTGAAGGGTGAAATTACTACTTGATTATTCCCAGTAAATCTGTTATTAGTAACTTCTTTTAATCAATAAAAAACTTTTTATCAAAATATAGTTACAAATTTTATCAAACCTTTCAATAAATCATCCTAAAATAACAAATTTGAAGTAAATGTAAACAAAACAAGTGATTTTTTTTATGAATAATTCATTAAAAAAATATCAACTGGAATGAAAACAAACATTAAATTGATCGATAAAAAAGTTAATTAAGAATATATTGCGTTAGTTCCTCCCATATTAATTATAAAATAAATAAATCATTTTAACTTACCATGGGAATTGTGATTATCTAATAAACTACGACTGCTACTAAAGAAAGGTCGAAGACTAGGTTTGGGTGTGCTGGATATAGACATTGTGTCCTGCTCCGCACCGGACTCTTCATCACAACTTAAAGATTCAAGTTCTTGGAATAAAGCTTGAATATCACTTGGATTAGTTAAAGAAGCACCTCTGCCACCTTCAGAATCGGCTACTCGAAACCTCCTCAGTAATGATACAAAGCGTTGTTTCAAATTATGCTAAAAAAGTGCAAAAGTTACCATTGTGCTGTGATTACAATGTATAAAATTATTACTCGTGCATGTGGCATTTTAGATCTCAACGGTTCGCTATCCGACAAGTCACCCCCTTCCTCTTCACCCGAACTAAACTCATCCTCATCGTCGCTGAAATCCCTATCACGATCAGTCTTATGTTCTTGATCTACTGGCGTAGAACTTAATTGCAATACGGTAAGACGAGCTACCGCTCCCACACTTTTATCTTTCCCACTGCCTTCGGGAAAAAGTTCCAATTCAATATCCATTTGTTTTTGTAACACCTACAAAAATTATCATTGTATAAATGTATGGTCAGTTATCAATTTATTAGTGTTTACAGGTTTTCAAACACCATGAATCACAATGAATAATTGGTTTGGGGGATTTATTTTGCTTTGTAATGTTAATTGAGTTTTTCGAATAGGTGGCCTTTACGTTTTGCTGTTTGGGTCAATTGTATAAACCTTAACTTAGGTAGTTGTAGAAAACTCAACTTAGTTAACTCCAACTTCAGCCACTGTGAAACATCTTGTCTAAAGTTTATACAACTAACCCATAAGTCTTAGAAATTAGAATTTATTTAAGCCTGATGTTGTCATAATGATCTCCTTTTCTGTAGTTTAAATGCCCCTTTTACGATCTCACACGACTTGATTTGCATACAAAACTATTTCACTTTTGCATACAAATGAAAAAATATTCGCATTATCTGATTGGTCAGAACCTAATGATTCCTATGTGAATAGTAAAAAGTAACTTCATTGTAAAGTAGCATCGTCAGATCAAGTTAGTGCAAGTTATAATATGTAACCCCCCCCCCCGAATATCAAATTCTTTTGTGATGTATAAATATTGTAAAAGGCTAATATTGAACAACCAAGACATTCACCCAAAACACAAATTATTTAAAATATAATTTAATCCAAAATGAAGTAAACGATACAGGAGTAAACTTTGTACTTGTTTTACAATGAAATAATTATTGCCCATTAAAATTTATATAATTATTTGTATTAATATTGATCCATAAATTTCTGTCAAGTCATTTTCAAGTTGAAGTGAAATGGGCTTGGGGAGTCTCCCCGTCAAATTCCTTCATTGATTTAAATTACACCAGTTGGACCCTAGTTTGTCGCTATTCTCATTAAGTTATTAGTATTTATATCCTGTATAATATCTATTAGCTGTGCAGGTACGTATGTCATATTTGCATACGATAACTTTTCCTAAGTCTGTGTGAATATGAATGCAGCTTCGTCAGTTTCCGAAACCCTCTTGTTGTTCAGAAATTTGTATGTGTTTTTGTAACTTACCATTAATGAAGTTAACAATTTTAACACAAGTATTCAAAGTGTAATTTCCTAGCAATTGTTTAGTTGTTACTTATTAAATAATTATTTCAAGGTAAAACCGTTATCCTGTGTGCAATATTGGATAACAAAACAATAATTATTAGTTCTCTAAAAAAGTAATGTTGTTGTTTACACTTTAAAGTAAACAAAGGAATATCTAAAAAAAAAAGTAGATTGCACCATGAAAAGTATGCTTCGAAATTTTTTGAATTTTCAAAATCGAATCAAATAAATGACAAAATTATTGATGGCATATGCAGAAGTTTGTAAACAATACATATTTTTCACATCATTATAGTAGATAATTTTATGCTCGACAAAAAAGATACTTATAGTTTGTTAACCCATCTTGATTAGTTTACGGAATATTTGAGAAATAGCTTTAGTTAAATATTTTTTTAATTCCAGGATCATGGTGTTTGTAACCTGAGAAGATGTAACTTAACCGAATATTGAAAAAGCAGATATGATTTCTTACATTTTATATAAAAAATTATGCTAACCTGATCCATCCGGATAACTCCTTCTGCGAGTGTCTTAAAACCTAACATTGTACGATTTTTGTACCTTTTACGGCGTTGAAGTAGAATATGTAACTTATTTCCGTCACGTTTAAGAAAGTGTGGATATTGAAGACTGAAAGCTAATTCTAACCCTGTATCGAGTAAGCCGTGCGATGGCAACAAAAGTTCATTGGAGCGTAATGTGCGTTTAGTCGATTGCATTTTAACAGCTATAGAAATCGATGCCAAATCTGCACCCAGAGGTTTAAGCACCACCAATCGAGTCAATGTTAGTGAACATAATCTAATAAAATATAAAAGCTTTAAATTAACACAAAGGAAGTTGGGGTGAATATAATTACCTAGGAATGCAATTCGAAGGTGTCCTATCGACTTCCCATGTTGCAAATAATTTCATGGGCACGGGTCTTGCCAAAACGGCGGAACCCGCCCCGGTCATTGTTTTGTAGGTTTTATCGCTCATGATCTAACACAATATTTTTATTTTGTTACGCCTACATAATGTAACCACAACACTGTTTTTTATGCGCCTAAGTACCATGCGATTTAATTATCATTCAAAATATTTCATTTTGTGCACTTCATGTTGTGTAACTTTCGTGCCCAATTTTTATGTTACTCACACACCACGGAATTCGACACTTTAGATTAGACACCCAATCCCCACAATTCATATTTGACGGAAGACAACAGTCAACAAAGACGTCACATGTTGCTTGCCTTCGATGCCGCTAGGTGGCGGTTATCGAACTTTTTAAATTTACAGCAAAATGAGAAAAAAATTAATTGATTAAATGCCTTTATTGTTAAATTTACACTACAATTTGTTAAAATGTACTAAAACTGGTGAGTGGATAATTAAGGTTTTTTAAATTTGTAGTTTTTACACGAAAACTAGTTTGCACTGACCAGCACATTTCAGCGCGAAACCGCAAGCATAACAAACTCGGTGACAATTAAATTGCCCATTTAATTTTAGAAAAAAAACTCCGAAATGTTATGTATAGTAGTTTATTAATAGTCTTGCGAAATGCGCAATTACATACAAAAATAATAAACGTAACTTATGTAAGTGCTTTCTCAAATTTAAATATAATTAGATACTGTACTATTATCATCGGTTGCAATATTTATTACCGGTGCGGTCGTTTGAAACTGAAATCGTAATTTTAGATCTCATTATCTAATAAAAAATAAAAATATAAATATTTAAGCAAAAAATCAATTTTTCGTTCTTATCGCAGCGCTTTAAATAGAAGCATCCTACGTAGTCTTCAATTAACTCTCAAATATATTACATTTTTAAAATCGAAATTCATGTAAAACGGATCATCGCAACGGATTGATTTTGTGTTTATTTAATAAATTGCACAATTAATAAACAAAAAATATTTCGCAATATTTAATTTTTTTAAACTTCCGTATAATCGTAAAACAACATTTCATTATCAAACTTTTATACAAAAATAGCCCCAAATATGATTAGATAAATTTTAACATTATGTAGGTACATTATAAGCGCAACTAGGGGGGTCAGAAGGAGAGAAAGGCTCAGCTTGCCAATAAATTTTAAAATGTTATTTTATCTAAAAATATTCAAAAATTCAAAACAAAATTAACTGAATTTATAGGCAACTTACACTACATTAAAGTTTGTATTAAATTATTTTACTGGTGAATTGCTGATACCCGATTGGCCGATTGCACTACAGTATTTGAAAACTAAAGTCAATACTTAAGTTCAAATTTGACGTTTCTAAACAGCGTTGAAATGTAAAATCAGTAAAAATGTGTTTTTTATTTGAAACTAGAGATCAAACGGAGTCTTCGGTTTTTTTCAGATTTTTTTGAGTGCGTTTAGTTGTTTAGTATAAGAAAAAAATTATTAAAATTTTAAATCTGCAGTGTTATGACGTCATAACACTACCTTTTGAGCGGGAACGCATAAACCAATACGATTTTAGACTATTCAACCTTGTTGCCTATGTTTCTTTCATTTAAAAGAAGTATGTTTAAACATTTGATAACAAATTTTTATTTTGTGAGCAAAAATAATATTGTATTATTGCATTGTATTGCAATATATACAGGGTGTCCCACTGACCGTGGAGAACCTTTGAGGTAGTGACAGTGGCGTAGCCACGAATTTAGTTCGGGGGGGGGGGCACGAGCAAAGCGAGTCTTGTAATAGCGTCGCAGACGAAAATTTTTCAAATTTTTAAGGTCAAACGCTTAATAGAAAGTTAGAAAATTACAATACAAAGAAAATTTCGTAGTTTTTTACGCTACTGAGTGGTGATAAAGAACACTTTTCTAAAACAAATTTTCAAATAAAATTTTTGTCCAAGTCCAAACCCTTGGGAGGTACTTCCCTTTAAAGCAATTTTTTGAATTTCTGATTTCAAACGACCATAGCTCCGATATTATTGATTTTTTAAACTTAATGGATTACAACTTTTTTAAAGATAATTCGCTTATCTACAAATTAGGGTGTAAGCCCTTATCGTCTAGAATCAACGGATTTCGAGTTATAAATTAATTTAAAGGAAAAAATGTTTTAAAAAATTCAAGTTTTATTTTTTTTTTTACTTTTCTTGCGAACCCTGTATTTCTTAAACGAAATTTCTTAGAGAAAAACTGTGGCTCAAACCGGATAGAGAATTTAACGGGCTACAACTTTGGTTAAATAATTTTTTTTTTGAAAACTAATAATTTTCTCAGAAATTCTGAAAATAATGAAGAAGGTGTAGGTATAAGAAAAATAAATTCACAAAATTTATTTTCATAAATTTTCAAAATGGCTTTTCCCTCATGTTTAGCACACAGGCGTGCTATTTTCAAAAGGTGTTGCACAGTGGCGGTGATATAAATAAGCAAATGTAAGCAATGCTTAGGGGCCCGGGGCCATAAGGGGCCCTACTGTCCATATGTAAGGAAAAGATTTAACAAGAAAATGGGGAGTCGAACCTACTTTCCCCATAAAACGCCAATCAAAAGTTAAAAAATATTTTTGATAAATTAGCTTCTGATTGCCATTTTCAAAATCTAGATGATTCGTTTAAAATTAATGTACCTATTTTATTTTACATTAGACATCGTAATACAACATACAACGCCTTGAGAATCGTTTTGAGAGTTTTCGAAAATTAAAAGAAAATTTTGAATTTGAACTTTAAAAAAGTTCTAATTGATTAAGCTTAAAAAATTAATAATATCGGAGCCATGGGCGTACCTAGGGGAGGGCAGGGAGGGGCAGCTGCCCCTCCCTGGATCCTTCCTGTTTCCCATACATTTGGCTGGTAAATTATGTGCCTATGCCAGGATAATTATTTATCAACAGAAAATTCCTAATTTGCCCCCCCCCCTAAACCAAAAGCTGGGTACGCCCATGATCGGAGCTATGGCGGTTTGAAATCAGAAATTCAAAAAATTGCTTTAAAGAGAGGTAACCCCCAAAGGTTTGGGTTTGGACAAAAATTTTATTTAAAAATTTGTCTTAGAAAAGTGTCCTTTATTATCACTTCAAGGGTTCTCCACGGTCACGGGGACATCCTGTATGTATAATATTGCAACTGTCAATAATAATCCAATTAAGAATTGACAACATCGGACGGCCATGCTTAATTCTGATTGGTTAGCTATGGCAGGCAGATCAAATATTTTTTCTAAATTCAAAAATTATTTTCAAATTCTACGTCGAGTTTTAAGACCAACCAATTTATATCATAATGCAGTGTTTTTATTATAACAGTTTCATGTCAATATGTAATTTCAAAAAAATATTTTCTAGGATACTGTCCCATTGGGTATGATCGGTGAATAGATTTTATTTAAAAAATATGTAGAGGATGAGTTGATAGCTAAATTTGTCTTATTGACATTTGAAAGCACGTAAATACGCCAAAAGCATGCGATGCAGGCCCGTAGCTAGGGGGTAGCAAGGTCGGGCAACGCCCGATCTTTTAAGGATTTTGCCCGACCTTTTAAAATAAAAATATGCAACAATAAATTAAAGAAAAATTTCCCCATTCATTCCACGTTGGTTCGTTTTTTTAAATTTTAAGTCGGTATATGCTTACAAATGCAATTCGTCCCAGTAAACACAAAACTCCATGGGATGTTATGCGACTTCCTATTTTGATCCCACGTATAACATCTTTCTGTGCCATCTATTAGTTGTTGCATAGCGGTTAATCGCATAACGTCATATCTAAAACTTCTAAGAGATGTTTATGAGATGTTAGTAGTATTAGTGGAAGTTCTATGCGACATCTTATACTGCTCCTTAAAAGTCGGACATAAGAGTAGACAGGGACGTCCCAGAGAAGTTAACAGGCACTAGATCAGAACATCACACTTCCCGACGGGTAAACTATGTTACATCTCTATAACAGGTTTGTGTTTACTGGGGTAGAATTTAAAAAACACAGTTATAGATGCCCTGGTGGAAATATTTCTCTGAAAAAGTAAAACCAAGTCTGCAGAAGTCTTACAAACTCTGAGAAAATCTGCAAAAGTCTAATTCAGAGTTTTCAGAGAAATATTTCCACCAGGGTGAATTTTCCTTTGCATAAGCGTTTATTTTATATTTTTTCCTTGTGCGCTACTACGATAAGGTGAAATGAATATCGTAGTCAAAATGCTATTTTTATGCTTGCGCGCGGCTGTACTATATAATACGGAAAGAATAAATTTTATAACTTTTTTTAAACATTTTTTGCTGTACAAAAAATTGCCCAATCTTACTATCCATTTGCCCTACCTACACTTTCGGTCTGGTTACAGGCCTGATGCGATGGCATGGTTTATTACATAAACGAATGCATTAACGAGATTCCATCCGTACCCCTGCAGAAGAGTATTTTTATTTATTATTCATAAATAAATAAATAAGTTTTTAAATGCATTTTCGATTCAATTCGTTAAGTCTTGACTTGCAATGTTAAATGTTTGTTATCTTATCTTTCATCTCCACTTCTACTTTTTAGCATTACGAATCAACTTAAGTACATATTTAATCAATTGTAAATATAGTTAATAAGTGCTAAGTATTATCATTGTTTATATACAGGGTGTCCCCGTATACCTTGGGAGGTACCTCACTTTAAAGCAATTTTTTCAATTTATGATTTCAAGCGGTCATTGCACCGACATTTTTGATTTTTTGGGTTTAACGGATTAAAGCTTTTCTATAGAGCATTTGAATATCTACAAATTATGTTATAACCCCTTATCGCCTAGAATCAACAGATTTCGAGTTATGAATTAAATTAAGGGAAAAAATGTCAAAAAATTCCGAGTTTTATTTTTTTACTTTTCTTGCCAACCCCGCATCTTTTAAACGAAACGTCTTAGAAAAAAACTAATGGCCCAAACCGAATAGGGAATTTAACGGGCTACAACTTTAGCTTAATAATTTTTTTTGGGAAACCAACCGTTTTCACAGAAATTACGAAAATAATGAACAAGGTGTAGGTTAAAAAAACTAAATAAATTCACAAAATTCATTTTAATAAATTTTCAAAATGGCCTCCCTCATTTTCAGCACACAGGCATGTTCTTTTCTAAAGGTTACACTGTATTATTTGTAATGGTGCTTTTTTCGGTAAGTTCTGTTACACCTATCAGTATTCTTTCCATTAATTTATGTTTTTTTAACCTACACCTTATACACCTTATATATATAAACAATGGTAGTATTTATGGGGTTGGGTACAACTCGCCGCGCAAGATTCGCCGCGCACGATTCGCCGCCGGCACGATTCGCCGCTAAGCATGATTCGTCGTGGCACGATTCGCCGAGAGCTTCTAGCGCCATATATCAATAATCTAATTACTCGATTTGTTGACCTTTTGTATTTACATGAGGACACAGGTCAATTAATATGGTTCACATTTTATCTGTAATGAAAAAAATTATTTTTTACGGTGGATCCGTGTATTGCCATGGTTGTCTTTGTCAAATTCGACTCTGCGCTACCCTGCGCTCCGGTCCCCTCCGCTCCGGGCGCTTCGAGCCGTTTTGACAAAGACTAAACTAATTAAAAATATCCCTGAAGACCGAAAGAACGCGGAAAAGGTGGAACTCGAAAAAGGTGAAACTCATTGAAAACGTGAATATCGTTTTGTAACAATTTAATTTATTTAATTCATTTTTATGGGTTAAAAATCTATCAAAGATTATCGATAGCTGGGGTCACTGAAAGGATAAAAATAAAAATAAAAAAATCGCGGCGAATCGTGCTGCGGCGAATAGTTCCCGGCGAGTCGTGTCGCGGCGAATCGTGCGCGGCGAATCGTACCGTTCCCGTATTTATGTAGTAGTCATAAGTATTCATCATGCAAGTGTTTAGTAATTGTTCCTAAAATATTAAAAAAAAATTTAATTCACAAAACCCAGAACAACTGATATATACTAAGTAACAAATTCATGGCTATTCCAACAAAATTTCATCCTTAATATTTATAAATTTTCGATGTTTAAAGATATCACAACTCATAGGAAAGTCATTAAAATTTGAATTTATTGGAAAACAACTAATAGGCTCTACGCGCCCCGGTCTCCCCTATTTATTTAAAAAAGCTTAATTGCATATTACGAAATTCGCTCATAAAAATTATTACGCGCATTTCCTTAATTTGTTTATAAACTTTATTTAAAAATTTGAAGTGAGGTACTTTAAAGTTCAAAATAATTCAAGATTATTATTACGAAATTTTTGTAAATTATTGTTTTATAATAAAAAAAAGTGTTGTGTTGATTTTATCAATATTTCGTGTATTGTAATATTTATAGTAAAAATTAGATAGTAAGTATTTTATTTATTTTACGGTTTTTAATATTTTCAGTTACTCTACCAGTTAATTACATATTATAATTAACTTTTTGTTTACTTGTTAATTTATAATAATCATGAATTTTTAATCAACTTATTTTTAATTATTAAGTACCCACGTATAAATTTTAACATTAACAATTAACAATTAACAATTAACAATTTAACATTATTAGTGTATTAACCATAGTAGATTATTTTGATCGGAAATCATCAGATAATAAAATGAAATAATAATCATCCCGCACAAAACTCGTTCTCTCTCAAGTAGATACTGGTATTATGGCCAAGCCATGCGGCTGGCAGGCCGCTCTACCTCCGCTAATAGTTGATTGATATTATTATTTATCCTTAATAAGTGTTTATATTTATAAAACGTTCACCAATCTTAAAATTGTTTTAATAATAAAACTTCAAATGTAAATATGCGTAATGACCATGTATAGTGAAAAACGCTTTATTATTAATAAAAAAAAATTTTTTCACTATTAATTAATCAATTAATTATTAAAATTTAACTGAAGAAAGAGCGATTTAATTAATTAACAACAAAAACAGGATAAATCAAAATAATTAACGGAGAACATGACAATTTAATCGTGGGTCTTTAGTCTTTACACATTTTATTACTTTAACTTACCTGCATATTGATTGATATTAATCAACCTGATTGGTTGATCAGGTTTAAATAACTAAAAATCAACAACTGCATTTAAATAACTCTAGCAATTAAAAATAAACCAAAGTAAAAAAAAACATTTTTGTAATGTAAATATCTAATATAATTTACTAATGTTAACAATTTTATTCTTCAAATTCATCTTCGATGTCTTCATCAAAACCAAAACAATTTTCTATGCAAAATTTGGAAGTTTCATCATCTAACACGCGCAATTGGTTATCGTTATCAGTGGTCCTCAAATATTCTGAAACATCATTGTTTGGAGATTTAAATTCAAATCCACTAGGAAATTCAAGTTTTATTTGCGTTTCTTCAGAATTGATATTATGTTTAGCCATAATATGATTTTGTAAACGAGGAAAATGCGTATAAACTTTGTTACACACCGAGCATTCGTGATTTTCTTCAATTTGAGAATGATCAAGTTTTCGATGGCGACTTAATGACTTATATTGAGAAAACTTTTTATCGCATTGATCACATTCAAGTGCTTCTTTGTTAACGTGCATGGAATTCATATGCGCTTCAAGACGATTTGCAGTTGTAACCGCATATGAGCATATGTGACATTTATAAGGTTTTTCACCTTTATGATTTTTTTTGTGTTCCATATAGGTATATCGATCTGAAAATACTTCACTGCAAAAATTGCAATGAATTGGTTGGCTAGAAAAGTGTTGTTTTTTCGTATGAATACGAACGTCCTCTATACGACTGTACTTGGATGGACACAACTCGCACTGAAAAGTCATTTTATTTTCGGCATGCAATTGCATGTGCTTTTTTCGACTATTCGATTGTGTAAACCTTGCTTCGCATATTTCGCATTTATATGGTTTTTCACCAGTGTGAACCCTCATATGACGTTGCAATTTAAACGAATCTGGGCTGGCATAACTACATTGATTACACGTGTATGGTTTTTCTCCAGTATGGGTTCTTACGTGTCTTCTAAGCTTAGATAATTCTACACAAGTGTAATCGCATGTAGTACACTTGTGTGGTTTTTCTTTAGTGTGTTTGTAGAGTATATGACGACGAAGTTCTTTGGAAAATAGGAAAGTTGAGGGACAGTCATTGCATTGGAAAGGTTTGTAACCTTTGTGAATTTCACTGTGAATATGTAAAGACGACATCGACTTAAAAGTTTTTCCACACTGTGTGCATCTGTGAGGTCTATCATCGGTGTGTTTCAGACTGTGCTGCTTCAATAACTGCTTTCTTTCAGTTGTGTAATCACAATCGTTACATTTAAACAACTGTTTTGGCACCTTTTCGACATTTTCGTCTGCAAAATTTTGAATGTTTTCTTCTGCAGCTTGATGATCTTGTATCAACTGGTTATCAATTGCTACATTAGCGTCCGAAACAGCCACAGCATACTGCTCTCCATCGAGTGTTTGATAGAAATATTGTCCAAATTCGTCTATTAAAAAGGTACCCGCCCTTTCGGTTACATAATTTTCATCCATATTTTTTTGGGATGCTAACCAAAAGTATTTTGAAAACTGTCGAGCAAATAAAGTTTTAAAAGTGCAATTTTATTTATGTAATTAATACCTGGATGTAATGGAATTACCAATCTAATTATTATTAAGGGATTTACCGAAATACTATTGGTGCGCAAAAAAATTGATTAAGTATTAAAATTTTAAAAAATAATAATAACACACACTGAAGGTAGCTCATCCATAAATAAAAAACGTGGAATGCGCAAGGCCAGTAATATGACTGATATGATGAAAACAAAATTTTCTAAAGTTAGTGATTCCAGAGGCAGGCGTAACTGGTTCCATTATTGGGGGGGGGATACAAAAAATAACCAGCTTTTTTTTCGTTTTCACCATGAACACTGGCTTCGGCCAATTAATTTTGGGGAGGCTAATTGTGTTTTTGGAGAGTCAACCCCCCCCCTTAGTTGAGTCATTGATTATAAACTTTTAATAGATGCAATCTTACAAGAAATTTTTGGAGTGATTTTGACCGAAATTATCTGAAATTATTGAAAATTATTTTCAATTATAAAATAATCAATTAGTGTTTATTGAAACAAAGTGTAAAAGTGGCAATACATTTAACAAAAGGATCAACTTAAAAAGCCGTATAATAATAAACAAATAAATAAAATTATACGATAAATCGATAACATAGAAGAATCATTACAAGCATCATCTTCACAAAAGCACATATGACCAGTTTTACTTCTTTCTTGCATACATGCTTTATCTATCATAAACAAATTGACTTGGAAGTTCGTGATGCATGTTCTTTTTATTACTTCTTTGGCTAAAAATCAAACATTAATTCTACTGCAAATTATATTTTAAATTACAAACAGGTTTTTGAACCTCGAACCCATTTCACGCAGCATCCGCTACATTGCACCTTTGGAGGATGGCCATCTGGTAATGCAGAGTGATTAAATGGATCTTTGCATCGCACATCACTCGTACTGTCACACTCGTAACAATTAATTGGTTTTGCTATTCAACAATAATTAAAAGACAATAAAATTAAGAAATAAAATACTAAATTATTATGCTACTGTATATTAATCAGATTAGTACACGCACAGAACTTCAAAATTCCTAAGATTTTTAGAGACAGTTCTAGTAGGTAGTTTTTGACCAGTTTTTCGCATCAAAATTTAGTTTGAATTTCATATTTTGGTTCTTCTCGTATACCGGCAATGAACACCCAGAATAATTTTTTTAAAGTAATTTCTTAAGTCATAAGCGGTAGCCGGTACAGTGGCGCAGCCAGGATTTTGTTATGGGGGGGGGGCTAAGGGATGCGAGCGAAGCGAGCTGCGCCAAAAGCGCGCGCCGCAGGCAAACATTTTTCGAAAAAAGAGGCGTGGTCATCTTATTTTCGAGTTTAATTATTGAGTTGCCACTGTTAAATTGAAGTGGGAATTAAAGGACAGCATTTCCGAAATAACTCAGGGCGAAATTATTATCAAAACGATTATTTTTAAAAAAGGAAGAGTGTTCGGGGGGGGGGGCTATGGCCCCCTAGCTTTCCCCCCCCCTTTGGCTGCCCTACTAAGCCGGTAAATAAAACATTTTAAAATTTTTTCGAATGACCAATATTAGCGCAATACCCATTATCGGTACAGTCACAACTCTAGTTTCGAGCGACGAGAAGTTGAACCATTTAAAGTCTTTGTCGTGAAGTTATCTATAAGTTACCTATCACTATCAGTCGTTTAATTGTTAAAAATTCTGTGCAGTTTGTAATTAATTTTTTTTACTCACATCGACAACATCTTGCTTGTATTTTTCCAATTATTAAAAGCTGTGCAACTGAAATAAGTAATTTTAAGAAATGTTATAGAGATTTTACAATGTTAATGTGTTTGTGATTCATAGATTACAGTTTAAAAAAATTAAAATAGTATATTGTGTATCTAAGGAGAAAAGTGCACCAAGATTGAAAGTCGACTAGCAACGTTTCAACAGCCAGTAATATTGTTCAACTATTGTTTTACATTACACTCAAAGAAATTTGCTTGAGAAATAAATTAAGAATCCGCTCATTAAATTAAGAAACTGATAAAATTCTTGAATTAATAAACAAATTTATAAGTTTTAGCATGGATAGGTATTAAATGGAGACAGTCATTCTTAATATAAACATAACATGATTAATTTAAGAATTTTTTTGAAATAAGTATGTCCTATAATGGCATATTATTAAATTGAACATTTTACATACTTAAGAGTTTGGTAATTTAAGATCTGTTAGTTTACAGCATTCCATAATGTAGACTTTTAAGCGATAATACTGACTGAGATATACTCAGCAATTCTTTATTTAATACACATCCATTCTTGTTTTTATGAATTAGGGGCCATCCATAAAGTACGTCACACGAATTTTAGGACTTTTGAACCCCTCCCCCCCTCCTTGTCACAGGTTGTCACATTTTTATAACCCCCCCCTCCTGATGTGACGTCACACATTTTTTAAATTTATTTTTCGCAAGAGATTATCGCATAGCGAGAATGCTAAATTATTAATAAATATAGATCAAGTTCGTAAATTTTTAAAATTTTTAATTCACATCCAAACTGCGTTTTAGTATTTTAAATTTTAACATGTGACGTCACAAAAGTATTGACCCCCCATGCCCCTTGTCACACGATGTCACACTTCGGTGATACCCTCCCCCCCCCATTAACGTGTGACGTACTTTATGGATGGCCCCTTACGTGCTTATTTACAAACTAATTAGGGATTAAATTATGAATGAAAAAACGTAGAAGATTACATTTGAAAAATTTAGTTCAACTTATAGGTTCATTACGAACAGCAGTGCTTTATTTTGTACATATTTATTATTAGAGATGAGATTTTTAGGTTTTTACCTTTTTTTTATTTTAGCTCCTATTTTTATGATATTAGTACCAAACGTGTTTCATGGAAAACTACGTTATATAAACCTTATTTGTTTTGACCTTTTTTGCCTTTTTTTGTCTTATTTCCTTTTTACGACCTATTTTAACATTTTGATGACCTATTTTAACATTTTGATAACTTTTCCTTAATTTGCAGTTGAAATTGAAAGAAAAATGTAATTAGATCAAATAATTCATTTAAATTAAAATTTTTTCATTTTTTTTAATTTAAATTTAAATTTGGTGTCCGGTGTACCAACGTAAGAATGGTTGGTTTGACGGTTTGTTTTGTAAAATTTGTGGTAAAATTTTAAATCGTAAAAAACAATCTCATTTTGTTGAACACGAAGCATCTAAAACTAGACAATACCAACCTAAAATAGCATTTTTAGAACCTTTTTTGGTACCTTTTCTTGAATTTATACGACCTAAAATCACCTTTTTTAGAACCTTTTTAGGTTCCTTTTTTTGAATTTTTACGACCTAAAAATCTCATCTCTATTTATTATTATATACCTAACTAAATTTATTAATATTGTCAGTTTTTTGTAAGTTGAATTGAATTATAAAAATGACCGATTAGGAAAATTAACTGTCGAATGTGCTTCTTTTAGACAATATTACACAAATTAATAGTCAACCTAGGGTAGGTTATAATTCTGAAGAAATTAGTGTGCTGTTGAGTTCATGGGGTTTTCTCAAGAAGTCATTCAAAAAGTAAGAGGTAAGAGATATCAGATTATAAATATTGTGTCAAGTTTTGATGTAATAAAAATCTAGTAGGTACTAAATTTACAATTTTAGACTTAAAATTCAGTGTTCGATATCTACAAACAATTGAAGACTCCGATATTGATATTTATTTCCTCCAACTGAATTTGAAGATCGAATTAAGTATGAATTTTATGTAAAACAGTGGCGATCCAGTAATAATCAGAACAGGGTATTATGACAATTTAATGTGATAAATATTTTGTTTTACAATCATAATTATTTTCAGTCTGCGACACCATGATCGACCCAATTCTTCTCTAGCATCTTCAGAAACATCAGATGATGAAGACTTTTTGGTATGTACTACAACATTATTATGTTCAGTTTTCATTCACCAACATCGGTACAGCACAAACAACTAAAATTTTTAAATTTGATTTTTTACCTTTCGATATTAAAAATTGTTATTTAGAATTTGGCCGACATTTTGCAAAACGATATAAAAGGAAAAAAATATTGAAGAATACGGTAAAAAAGAGCATCTAACCGAAGATTATAAAAAAATTTTAGTGGACTTATTGCTGAATTTTTAATATCGCAAAACAAAACTTACTTCGAAAATAATTGAAAAGCTTTCGGGCGAGATTACAAAGTTGTGTCCTTCAGAAAGTCATGTGAAAAATTTAAACTCTTTTAATATAATTATATTTAAGATTCTAATTAATTGTTTGTTTATAGGGAACCTATATTACATTGCTAGAAAAATAGGTGGAAACTCGAAAGGAAAATTGTATGATCGAGTTAAAAACTTAAAATATACTTTGACAAGAAAAGGTTTATTCTATACAAGGAAAGCACCATTTGCAACTACACTATGTAATAATCTCATTGCAATTAATTTATTTAAAAAATTATTTATTGCATATTTTAATTATTTTAGCTAACGATTTAAGTTTGCCATCCATATCATGAGAAAGTGATTTGCCCACGACTTTTAATGATGAAAATTTAATTAATATTCAGGTCTAGGCTCAAATACAATAGATGAAAAACTGGAATAAGATATTAGAAAAGTGGAAGTCAACATACAGTGCATTGCGAAATCGTCAATGTTTTCAATTGAACTTTTAAAAATTAATCAAGGAGTGTCTCTTATTTAAACACTCCAGAAGTTGGGTTTTAGTGAGTATCTTTTAATTATTATTTTTTATTTATATATTTATAGTATGTTATTTGGTAAGTCATAACTTTATTATTTGTAGATTGATATTGATTTTGGATGTACTGTTTCCTGAAAAGGAAAAAATATTATTTTTTCAATGTAAAAAGCTATGTTAATTCTTTATAATAATTTGTTAATGTAATTTTAACATTACTATTAATTATTTTTTATATTTTCTAAAATTTTCTTATAAATTTTTATAATTGTATTAAATTATTCAACAAATAAATAATAGTTTTAATTATTCACTAAACCAACCTATCATAATTTTAAAATAAGAATGGACGTACTTCACTGTAAATCAAGAATGAGCGTACTTTAGATTTAGTAGGTATTCAGAATGGAAGTATTCTTAAAACTAGATTGTTTCAAATTATATTTAAAACTGGTCATTCTAAAATTAAAAACTCTAAAGTCTTGATATCAAGAATTGGCATACTTAAATAGAAGAAGACATGCTTAAGTTGATATTGATATATGATACGATAATATGATACTGTGTTGATATGGGAATTAAGTACATTTATTCTTAAAATTAAGAACGTCCAATGATTGGGTCAATTTCCAGTACGTTTATTCTTGATTTAAAGTTCATTTTTCTAGCTGGTGAGAACGGATTTCTTTGAGTGTAGTTAGTACAATAACAAAAATGCACCCTTAAGTTTTTGGAAAAACACAATAAATTACAGAAAAGTTAGCAATAGTACAAAATGTGCTGATATAGCTTTTAGCTGGTGCATAGTGGAATAATTATTATCATTCATCAAAGCGACAACCAATGAAGAGATCTTCAAATGTTTTGATAAAAAGCACATTTTTGTCTCTAATCTTAATGAGACAAAATTAATTTGAATAAATAAATAAATTAATTTGTAACAAAAAATAAATTTGAAGATCTCTGAAAGGGCGGTTAATAGACAAAGGACGGATAACATTTTACTCACAAATACAACACCGCTGACTTGTTCCCAATGTAAAAATAGTTACTGAAATAATTATAAATTACTTGTAATTTTATGTCGAAAAAGTTTTGGAAAAAATAAAAATTAGGAAATTAATGCAAAACTTAAAAATTCAAGTAAACACCAAAATATTATTATATTCAACATCTAAAGTATTTTAAGTAATTATATGTTTAGCATTTACTAATTTTTATTCGCTCACTCAATACATTTTGTAAAAGCGTTCCATGTTTTTTTAAATAATAAACCTATTTATATAATTTTGTATTTGTTTGTGCACCTTAACCGAGTCAAGTATCTACATACCTAAGATTAAAACTACCGAAAGTCTTAACATCATTTACATATTTTAAAATCTGCAAGTTCAGTTACACGATAATTTAAATTTACTTTTCTTCAAATATTTCTTTTTAATTCACAATATTTAATAGAATCTCGGGATGCTGCCATTGATTTACTAACTAATAATAGATTTAAGTACCTTGCTGTATTCGACGTTGGTTTAATTTAACTTGACTCCAATCTATTCAGTCTGTTATTAAAAAAAGCTAAAAATGTAACATATTCTTAGTAATAAAAAAATTAAAGAAAAACCAATGATTCTATTAACATTCAACAGTCCTGTCATCGCATTGCAATAATTAGATCTTCAAGGAAATTATTTTATTTGGCATCGGATACAAGTTTCTTTTTTCGGTATCCTGTTTGTACCGGAGCAAAAGAAAAAAACATATTGGCAAAATTTAATTAAATAAAATTCTGGGTAAACGTCAAAAATTTTTCCTTCGCTGCCCAGAAGAAATATACAGTTCCTAACTTCAACAAGATTAGGGGAGACCGAGGGGATTTGAAACAGAGGTGAGTTGAAACAGTACTGATTTCTTGAAACTTAAAACCGTTAGCGAGTTGGCAACGTCGCTTTTCAATCACTCCCCCCCCGCCGACGTGGAAGTTTGCGTCGGTGGCGTAAGTGGCGCGGTTGTGGAGTTCTGCTTCACTGTTTCAACTCACCTCTGTTTCAAATCCCCTCGGTCACCCCTACTTTAAATTTAGTTGGTAATTTATTATTATTATTTCAATAATGCAGTTTTATAAAAATTCATCCGCACACTCTGTTGATATAAAACATAGCAATATGATGATTGCTAGCAAAGTTTTATCATAATTTCTATCTTTATTATTACTTCACTATTAAATATAGCATTTTTATCAATATTAAAATATTTGATCAAAACCGCAAGACCGTCACTAAAGCTTTTCCGCAATAAACCAAAATTTAATAATTAACACCTAGGGGCACGTGCCCCCCCTCCCCCCGAAATGTAAAAAAAAAACAACAATTGTTTGTAATAATAAAAATTCCCGGAAGGGGATCCGCCGAAAATATTACTTTTTACAAAAGGTTTGGGTATGAGTGCCCCCCCCCCCCCGAAATGAAATCCTGGCTACGGGCCTGTGCTCTGTGAACCTCAGTATTTTGCTGATCATATTTAGCTGCTGCTCCCCTACGAACTTTAGAATGATTTTACTGGAAATTAGTATTATCCATTGGCGTCCATAGAATATTTTTCAGAGAAGGGCAAAATCAAAAAGAAATTTTATTATAAAAAAAATTCAATACTAAAAATTTTTAATTTTCTTTATTTGCAAAGAAAACAAATTTCAAATTTCGTGATTCCTTTGCGACTTAGTAATTTTTTTCTCTACAAAATTTAAATTAATTAAAATTAAATGTAAAAATTTAAGGTAAGAGTCAGGGGGGAGGGCAATCCCCAACGGACGTTCATGATATGATCAAATTGATGGGCAAACCAAAAATTGTTTTCATAGCCGATCTTAGTTGCTGTTTGCTTGTTGTCAGGGCCGCGTTAAGGCATGTGAGTACCCTAGGCATATTCTTTTTTGCCGCCCCCTTAAAATTAAAATTTGAACTTATTATAACAGCATAATATTTATTAGCAAAATAACAAATTTATTTACTTAAACAGTAGACAGTTTTTTGTTCTTCGTTTATTTTTATTCTTTACTCTCTCGTATTACTATGCGGTACTTAAAAATTATTTATGTTTTCTACATAATGCAATTATGATTTTTAAATAAGTACAATTTACAATCAAGTTTTTATTTATGTTGCATTTTTTATTAGAATTAATTAGTATTTTTTCCGTCCCTATAAGACTGCCGCCCTAGGCAGCTGCCTTTCTTGCCTAATGGATAAATCGGCCCTGCTTGTTGTGTTACTATACCTACCTTGATTTAATATACATCCTGTCTATAAAATCTCAGCATGCTGCTTCTGCTACAGCGTGTCATTTTCTGGTAACCCAAAAGCACTCTGATTGGTCAAATATGTTTACCAACCGAAAAATATATTAAGCCACCACCGGTACTCCCCCTGGGACGAGTTGCACATCAACCGCGTTTCCAACCAATCGGTTCTAGATGCCCGTCCGTCGACGGGCTTTTCAGCTAGAAATTTATCATATTCCTACCTTGGACGTAGCTATTTAACTGGCTCTCGGAAGGTGGTAGTGTCAGAATTTGATATATGTCAAAATGACCATTAGATATCTTTTCTTTTCACAAATTCACTATTATTGCTATATTATTATCAGAAAGCATTTCATTACAGAATCTGTCTGGACCGAGTTTACCTATGAAGATTAAGGTAGAAAATTTCTAGCAGGACGAGTTTACCATTTGGTTTAGGACTTAATCTCTCAAGCGGACGAGTTGACAATCGCCCATCGAAATGTCTGTTTACATTTGATTCAATATAAATATCTACCAATATAGTAGTAAGCTACACAAGCTTAAGTATAAGTAGTAAAGTTTTGTTTGATGATCAATCAATTGAGATCAATCCTTCAATAACAAACTCATTAACAATATTAGGTATTTTTCGAATTTGTCACATTTCAGAAGTGGAAGGCAGTTTTGTTTATAACATTAAAAATGTTTAACTATTAATCATGGGCGTACCCAATTTTTAGCCTAGGGGGGGGGGCAAATCAGGAATTTTCTGTTGATAAATAATTGTCCTGGCATAGGCACATAATTAACCAGCTAAATGTATGAGAAACAGAAAGGATCCAGGGAGGGGCAACAGCCCCTCCCCTGGGTACGCCCATGCCATTAATCCATATATAATTTTGTTATTGTTGCGCGCCACCTGTTGACGACATTTTGCGATTTGTATTTTATTATGTAAATTTAAGTGATATCTCTTTCTCCTCACAAATTTTTTAAAATATTTTTGCACAGAAATCTAACCCTGGTTCTAGTGAGCTAATGTGCAAAATTTGGTTGAAATCGGTCAAATGGCCTAGGAGAAAATAGGAACGCAAATTTGTAAATATATTTTTAAACTTTTACCTTCGCCGGCAAAGTACTTACTGTTAGACGTAGACCTAAAATTAGATTAGAATTTTGATTAAAAGAACATTTTTAATTAAGACACATTACAAGAACTTTTTGCAACAATTAAACTTTAGTTTAATCATATTTCTTGTTTTTCTATTATGTATACCTGCATAACACAATATGAAACGGAATTTTCTGTCAACGAATGTTGTTAAAAATTAAAATCAATCAGAAAATTTTTATTTTTGATTTTTTTAGTAAAGAATAGTTTCAAAAGGCTCCGTTTAAACGCAGAGACGTTTGAACGCGTAAATTATATGCAGTTGCCCCCCCCCCCCCCCGCTTATATAAATTACATAAGGACAATTTTTGTAATTTTTGACTCTGTCTTCTCTCAGGTAAGGGTCCGTAAAGATAACTGATACCCTATAGTTATCTAGATTTTAGGATGGATCCAAGATTTTCCGTGGCTGAATTTATCAAAACCAACCTTCCTGACCGGTCGCCTCCGCTCCGGGCTGTTTTGATAAACGCCATACTCGCTAAAAATATCCCTCTAGACCGGTCCTATTCGGCAAAGTGTGCTACTAGGAAGGAAGGGGATCTCCCTCGATGTGAACTCAACGATGTGATTGTTTTCTGTTAAACTTTTTCATTTATATATACATAGAAACTGTAATACATCAACTAAGAAATGTATCCGATATTTTAAAATCCAGTACATCCCGAGGGTCTCGCACATGCCGCGGGTCCTGTACAAAGTACACACAAGTAAAACAAAGCAAGCTATCCTTTAATAAATTCACCTGACTTCACCAAGCAAACAAATCCAGATACGGACGACTTTCTAGGATACCATCAAGATTTATCGCGATCTAGTCACTTGGAGAGGGAGCAATGTGGCAATCCCACAATCTCATAATTTCATATCAACCGTAAACTTTCAATTTATTGCAGTATAAACAAAATTTGTTTATTGTAGACATTGTGAACGAAATTTTCCGAAAAAA
This sequence comes from Cantharis rufa, assembly GCA_947369205.1. Classification (NCBI taxonomy): domain Eukaryota; kingdom Metazoa; phylum Arthropoda; class Insecta; order Coleoptera; family Cantharidae; genus Cantharis; species Cantharis rufa. The sequence continues at coordinate 96,137,528 of OX376303.1, forward strand.
CGGAAAAACACAAAATGCTGGTTTAAATGTATCTCTCTGAAAAGTTAGATAATTTATTACTCGATTCGACCATTATTATTTATATTATTCGAAATAAATAATAATGTAATAAACCATAATTAAAATGCTTTACTTGTTATTTTGAGAAAGTTTGAGAACAAAAATATTTTTGAAATCAAAATATCAAAAATATAAATCAAACGCTAAACTGATAATCTCCGCGGGACTGAGCTAATATCTTGTTTCGCGCGGGATGAAATACAAATTAAGTCCCGCTCTCCCTTGAAATCCCCATTCTTCTCTAAATAAATGCCCACAAAAAATACCATCATGCAAAATGCCTTTATAAATCAAGAATAAAAAATCCAGCAATCATTCCCATATAATAATATAGACATAAATCAATAATAATGGCAACGTACGCCAAACTTCGCCTTGTAAAAATTATACGACGTATAAAAGATTGTAGGTATACTGACAACCATGTGTACTATAAAAGTGATTGAGAAAAAAAAAACAAAAAAAAACCAAATCAAGTGAAAATTAGTTCTAAAATAGACGACAATCAGTAACATCACGTAAGGACGTTGCGTTACAACCTTTTAAAACCTTCAAATTTATTCTGATATCCAATCAGTTCTTTGAGAATAATTTGCAATTATTTAACATAGTTTACCTACATATACAGTCAGTATTTATTTATAGAAATAATTATTGCTACCAAAAAAAGCTAATGCAGAGGACGAAAGAGGCTGAAAAAATTATCATTTAGGACACTAATATCTGACTTAGTTTCTAAATTTCATATACAATTTAAAAGCTTTAAGTTATCTTAAGCCGATAACCAACGAAACAGGTCATGGTCAAACATTTGTTTATACTCGACAAGTAAAAAATATTAATTGTAAATACCACATCATAATTATACTTATAGGTATTTACGATGGCACTTGGAAATCTCAAATTCAATTGCCCAAACTTGAATCAATTTCGTCAACTTATAAATTTTGTAAGATAACAGCGTAATTGTGGGGCAAAGTCTGAAGGGTTTACAATGATATCAAACTTTTAGCAAAACGACATAACGTCGATAGTTTAATTACAAATGGAAGAATTAACGTTTTATTCAAACCACGATAATGTAAGTACCACTAGCAGAGTAATTGTTAAGCGTGTAGGGGGTTAGATTATTATTAATTTTATCGTAATTAATGCGACGGACCTATTTTTAATGACCCCGACTAGCAAAATATGACAAAATTTTTAATTTTCTGTTCGACATTTTGACCCCTCCATCAAATAACTGATAAGGCATCCATTCCATTAATATTATTGTTTAAAGAAGTTCGTAAACAGAATACCATGTTAAGTAATAAGTTTGGTGATACGTTTGTAGGTATGGATTTTGGCAAACTAAATTTGGTGAGTTTCGAAATAAAACTTAGTTCGTTTTTTCATCGATCCTCAGCTGAAATTTTTCAAATGGTGTCAAGTATGTAATAATAATTACCTACTTTCGTTAATATTTTCTAACATAGCAACAGAATTTTTTCAGTTTTCAAAAATTGTTTTGCCCAACTTTCTTTTTATATTTAATTAAAATTATTTATAGCAGGAAACCGAAGACGAAGATTTAATTGACCCTTTCTGTGATCCCAATAATCCCATAAAAATAAATTTTGAAGATGTGACTTCGGCAGCATTTAAAATTAAATCTGGGGTTATCCAAACACCATGCGATGTAAGGATTTAAAATTTTTCCCATATTTCCACTCGATAATTTTTTTTTATTTTAGCGATCTCAATTATCCGATATGACTGGAATGGAATTATTTTTTAAAAAGGATTTTTTACAATACACTGGCAGGTATGTAGTCTATACCTAGTATTATTGAGACAAATCCCAATAATTTTTAAATCCTCCAGTTTCAAAGAACGAGGAGCGAGGTATGCCTTATTAATGTTAGATGACGAAAAAAAGAAACTTGGTGTTATTTCAGCATCGTTGGGAAACCACGCACTAGCTTTATGTTATCATGGATGGAAGTTAGGAATATCTGTAACGGTTGTGATGCCAGTTGTTGCTCCAATAATGAAAATTTCACAATGCAAAAAATTTAACGCCACAGTCGTGGTAGAAGGAAAAGACATGGGAGAAGCAAAAAGAATAGCGTTATTATTGGCCAAAAATAGTGGAATGACGTATATCAACGGATACGATCATCCCCATATAATGGCTGGCCAAGGTACCATGGGTTTAGAAATTGTGGAACAAGTATCCAATATAGATGCGGTTGTTATTCCTATTGGTGGTGCTGGACTCATTGCAGGTGTTGCATTAGCCATTAAAACGCTTTATCCTAAAATCAAAATAATCGTAAGTCTTTGCCCGATTGCAAATTTTATTTTTTACGTAACTGCTACCATTATGTACAGGGAGTCGAATCTGAACGATGTGCCAGTTACACAAAGGCACTTGAAATGGGAAGACCCACTCATGTCCAAATAGAATCAACGCTATCCGATGGTTTAGCAGTTCCTGTCGTTGGTTTTAACGCTTTTGAAACTGCTCGTACACTTGTTGACAAAATAGTAAGCAATTTTTGGTTTTTGAAACACTTTCGAATGAAGAATCATTGGTTCCTATTTACAGGTAGTGGTCCAAGAGAAATGGATAGCAATAGCTATTTTGCGGTTAGTTGAATATGAAAAATGTGTGGTTGAAGGTGCTGGTGCAGTTGGTTTAGCAGCAGTTCTAGCAGGACAATTGGACGAATTAAAAGGAAAAAGGTATTATTGGATCTCGAACCAAATTTATGTTTTAAACTAATTTATCTTCCCTTGTGATTTTAGAGTTGTTCTTAATTTATGTGGTGGAAACATCGACACGACCATATTAGGTCGCTGTCTCGAAAGGGGTTTAGCTGCTGATGGGCGTTTGGTAAAAGTGGTTATTACGGTTAGCGATCGTCCTGGCGGTATAGCAGAATTATGCAGACTATTTACGACAATAGGAGTGTCCATTAAAGACGTTCTTCACGAACGTGCTTGGGTTGCTTCAGATGTTTTCAGTGTTGAGGTATAATATTTAACTCCATAGGTCCCCCACCCCATTAACTCAATTTTCCAGTAGCTAAATATTTGTTCTCCCTCTCCCGATTTCCAAAAGATAAATACCGAAAAAAAAAGTTGTGGTTGAAATTCTTTTCCTACACAAATTTTCCTGTTTTCTAAATAAGTTATTTGTAACTTTTAGGTAACTGCAGTATGTGAAACAAGAGATGCAGAACATACACTGGAATTACGTGAGCTACTAAGTAAATATTACAAAAAAGTAAATTTTGTGGGTTTCCACCAAGAAAGCAAAAGTATCGATAATTCTGATTGAAAGTTTACGAGGTAATGTACTGAACCTGTTTTAAAGTATTGGAAAATCGGGAAGACCCCGGATGTTATATAGCAGTTAAATGTTACACTTCTATAATTTTATACAAAAACCAATTGTTAAGAAAAATTTAGATTTATTTATTTGTAAGCTGTAAGTTAACTACTGCAAAGCTTGTAACGCCAAAGAAATAAATTCAACAAAAACTTTAATATATTATTTAATATTGCCACATTCTGATTACATATTTATTGGTCCTGTCACAACCCAAAAAAAAATAACGATGATGGGTACCTACATTTAAATTTGCGCAATTTTATCAGTAAACTTGGCAAAATCGATGTCGCGCGAACTTATACCATTCACATCGTGAGAACTAAAAACCAACTCAACTTTGTTGTAAACATTGAAAATTTCAGGATGATGATCCACTTTATCTGCTCTCAAAGCAATACGAGTTAAAAATCCAAATGCCTAAAACAAATTCTATTAGTTAGGATTATTTTATTCAAAAAATTGTAAGTGAGAGTCCAGTTAGCTTTGTTTCTCCAGTATTATGACATTTGCGCGTGCGCTTGACGATTTGAAAATAGTTTGGAGTGCTGAAGAAACAAAGCCAGAAAAATAAATTATTACCTCATTAAAATTTTTAAATAGATATTGCTTCTTAATGGCATCCCGATCTTCAACAAGCTTCCAGCCTTGATTTAACAGAGGCTCAAGAACCAAAGTTCTTTCTTCACTTGTTAACTTTGGGGTAGTAACAGACTGTAAATAATAAATAATCTTAGATACCTGAATATAGAAGTTTATTTGTTGCTTGCAGAACTGAAAGTAATTCAATTAAAAGGATTAAGATAAAATAATTCAAATACTCAAACGAAATTCAATTACTTTTGAAACTAATCTAAAGTATTTCGTATTTGAAATATTTAAACCCAAAAAGCCCATAATCCAAAATTTATTCAAATTAGTTAGGAACACGGGATCCCTATTTCAAGCACTTTCAGCACTAACGAAGTATTTGTTCTTCTTCAACTTTTGGGTTAAGAGATTGTTCCTGTTTGCCTTGACCTTGGGCCGTCTTCTATTGAAGAGAAGCCGAAGTCATTAGTAGTCTTTGAACATATTAATTTTTTTACAACTGAGGTAGCTTGCTGAGCTAGTTTCAGATGTGCCCGTAACCCTGGATTTTTGTTGATGAGGGCAAATCATCAACCCAGGGGGACCGCCGGCTTTACGTGCCCTCCGAAGCACGGAGACGATCATAAAAAATTTAGACTTTCCAAATTCGAACCGGGTATCTTAGTGCAAATAACTTTTCCGAAATGTTTACTCCTTGGCGATTACATCCTCGTATAGAAACAACAGGTGCAGTTCCAAAGATCATCAACAGATAACGCTACTACATTGGAAGGCATAAGTAGGTAATTTACTCCAATTGGAAAACCGGCATAAATGATGATTTAATTTCATAGTAACATAGAATTACGTTTTTCCCAAAGTAGATACCTTAAAATGGGTGACGGTAAACTGGGCAAAATTTAGAAAATGCTAAACTGGATCAAAGGCATTTTTCACTAAAATTTTGAAAGTGGTAAACTGGGCCAAATGGAAATTTCTGGTAAAGAAAGGGGGTACGGGGTGTACCTCTGTGTGCATTTTTTTGTATCATTTTTAAAAATAATATCAAAAACAAGCAAATAAAATAATATATTTTACTAGGACGAGAGAGCTGAATTATTTCGAATTAATTAGAAGTAGGTGTATATGTTACGGTCAATAATGACAACTCGGCCATTAACGTCAATGGCCGGACAATGACGTTAATGACCTGATTAACTGGACATTGACGTTAACGTCCGGCCAATGACATCACTGACATTTAAAATTTCACATGTAGTTTTTACATCATTGTCCGGGCAATGTAAAAAAAATAATTTAAAGATGCATAGCCTTATGTTATGCATAGTCGTACCTACCCTTAAAATGATAATAGAAATGACCACTAGTTAACGGCATTGTTACCGTCCAACCGGGTGATACGGATCAAAATTTCATGCTTTTCGTAAATATTACAAAGTTGCAGGGATAAAAAAATTTTGCAAAAAATATAGTATGTTGTAGCCCAATAAATCAGCTATAGAATGCATATTTTTCGAAAAATCCAGGTCAAAAATTTTGGTCCTTTTCTGCTTATTAATTGGTGATCCGCTTCGCCCCATGATAAGGGGTAATACGAATCGGTTGTTTTCTCGCCGGAAATATACTATATAACTAGCGGATAAAAGGAAATTTTATTTCTATACATATATCTAAAAATAAAATTAACATTACTCTTATGGAAATTTTAATAAAAATTTTACCAAGACTTTTTAAGTCACTGTATCTCGAAAACGGTGCGACGAAATAAAAAAAATGTATATAAACAAAAATGAAGAGGATGAAATTTTCCGCAAAAATGTTAAATAAGTTTTGTTGTAAAAGCGATTTTTATATGAGAAAACATGCTTTCAAACGGTGCAATGCTAATATCCGATAATATAATAGGACTGTACGCTTATTTTTGCGAGACACTGTATATAAAATAAATAAATTTGCAGAAATAAATGCAAAAATAGTGCAGTTACAATAATTATATTTAATTGAAATTTTTTTATTTATCGTCATTATTGTTTATTGCCAAAAACTTGACAAGTTTAGAAATAAATCTGAGGCTGTTTATTTTTCAGATTACAAAATTTATTGTTTTTCTACTAAATTAATATCAAATTATTGACAAGCGTTAATTTGTATTGGACGAAGAGTTCAATTTTTATTTTTAGTAAAATACGTACTATTTTAAGTTAGGGAGCCCCGTGCCGAATATTAACACCGGTCATATTTTTTGTTGTTGTTTTGTTAGTTGCTACGCCACTGCTGAGTGGTCAATAATAATTTAAAAAAAAAGACAGTGAAAGTAAGATAAATTGTAATGGTATGTAGTAAGGAAAGTACAATTTATATTTCAAAAATCTACAAATTTGTCCTTGAGATTTTTCAAATTATTTGAAATCTAGATTTTGAATTCAAGAAGCGTAGGTACAAAAAAACAAATTAAAAAATCAATAGTGGTGTAATAATTATTATTGATTTTACCAATAAACAACCTGTTGATAATAAATTAGACAAAACACGTTCCCGTTCCTGACGTCTTGATTTTATAAAATCATAATTGTGAATAATAATTATTAAAATATTACAACTACTCACCATTTTACGTTTTTGCTTAGGTGGAACTAACGGAGATGTCTGTGAACGGAAGAGACTGTGGTGAAAGTTTTGTTCTCTCACTCTGACAGCCGCAGTTTTTGATCTGCCAATAGTAACCAGGCGGGATACAATCAAACTCATTTTATTTTCTTGTATTGAAATTGGTAATTACGAAATTGTTATCTGTTAACACTCAAAAATATTTATTATCAAGCATTGTGTAAAGTAATGTTTACTTCTTTACCAAACACGTTTTATACATAATAATCTGGGCCAAAGCAATAATTAGCACGAAAAGCTTTTGATTATGACATGTGATCAAGATTATTAATAAAGTGAAATAGGAAAATGAGCAAAGGAAAAACTTGTGTGGGAAAAAATATTTTCGAAAGAGTAAATTACTTGTATCAGGTATGTTATAAACGTCACAATTTTTAGGTTAAGGGGATACTGGATAACATATAGGGTAATTCGAAATTTTTTTGCAGTTGAGTAATTTTTTGTCTCATTCCGAACAAACTACAGCTTCGGCTTTATACACAAATTTACTGATAGATATTGCCAAAAAGGCTATTCAAGTATTAAAATTGTAAGTAAATGTTCGTTGAAGAAATTTTAGATCTTGATTTCTTTGTTTTCAGAGATCCTAATATAAAAAGGACAATTTGTAAAAAATGCCATTGTTTGCTGATTCCTGGTGCTACATTAAAAGTTCGTATAAGGAAGAAGCGAATAATTCAGACTTGTAAGTTATGCCAAATGTCTAGAGTTTATGGTACCGAAAAAAAAAGTGATCTTTGGGTACACACTGAAACCGCAGTAAAGGAAATTTTACAGTTTTAAGTTTAGTCAATTATATTTACTATTTTGTATTTACCTGTACTGTTTCTGACTGCTGGTATTATGTGAGTATTATTAAAATAAGAAATTTGATATTTTAATTATTATTTAATAAATTCTTGTATTTATTTTGTAGAACATTTTACAAAATGTTGAAAATCCTCTCGTGCTTTTATAGTTGTGATAATCTACTTTAAGAAGAAATATTAACTTTTTCTTAAAAAAAAATGAAAGTAAACCATGTACCGATTTTAAACACGGAAGTCCAAGTTTTATTTATCAAAAAATAAACTTGAAATATGAGATTATTTTAATAAAATTAACTAATTTTGGTATCTACGTTTTCTAAAAATTACTATATCTACCAATTTATATTAGAATTTTTAGGCCGCAATTTAAAAATTAATAGACGTGGACATTGACTTTGGCATTTACATAATCTATAATCCTTAATAACTACCAACTTAAAAATTTTATTAACCAAATAAATCATGTTATCGTACCTCTGTTTATTTTTATAAAACATTGCTAGATTAAATTAATTTTTGGAATTTTATTGTTTGGAGAAAAAGTAACATGTTTAATTCGAATGGAAAGGTAGCTTTTCTTGCCATGCAAGTTTTCCGTTCATTAATAGTTAATCTTTCCATCTAATGCCTGATTTCTTCACCTTATGCGATATCTATCGGATAACGAATCTGTCCGACAGACTAATCGAGTAACCAATCAAATGAATAATATTTGTTATTTTGAATTGCGGTTGTCTGATCGGTCACTTAATTAATTTGTCGGGCGGATTCGTTATCTGACAGATATCTCAAAACAACCAAGTTTGTTTTCAATAAAAGGTAATGTTAGCTTAAGCAAATTAAAAAGTTGAAACTTTCTCTTGAATGTGAAATTAATTTTATTGAAAAACAGTGTCTAAAATTCGATACGGAGCGCAGCTACAACCAGCAATTTTTTTTACAAATTAAGGGCACCTATGTAAACTTGATAAAATGATAAAATTACGTTTTCTAATTTATTTGTCCTAGGTTAAGACCAATTTTGGTTTTTTACGCCTGTACCAATAACTAAAGTCAACTTTGATTCATCCAAGCTGGCATGGTGATTATTGAAGATCCAACTTAACTATGAATACCTATTAATTATTATGGCATTATTCATGCTACTTTTTAACTTTTATAAATATAATCCCTGGTGGAAATATTTCTCTGAAAAAGTAAAACAAAGTCTGCAGAAATCTTACAAACTCGGAGAAACTGCAAAAGTCTAATTCAGAGTTTTCAGAGAAATATTTCCACCAGGGATTACTGGATTAAAGTAGTAAACTGTGGTTTAGACTTTAGAATCTATTAGAGTGGCAAACCATTGATTTTATCTGCCAAGAAAGACTCATAAAAAAGTACTTATTTCTTTTACTTCGCTCTAAACAAGACACCGAATCTGGTCAAGTCTCTTTGAAGCGTTAGCTGATAAAGTTAGATCGAATGGTCAGTTGGATGGTATCGAAACTTCACCTAATAATTTTATGAGGTTCCTTTGGTCTATCTTGTTTTAAACAGGGAGTACAAGGAGTTAGAGCGCAGCGTGTTGGCATGCAAAGCCGTAGGCACTTGAATCTTCTTCATCTGGTGATGGAATATTGGCATTGATTCAGTAAGTTACTACGCTGACGTGGCTATGGCCACGTCGATCTGGGCGGTGTAGATTCGTTTATTCATTAAACATTTAAAAAACGGGGGGGGTAGTTAGAGCATACAAACGAACAACTTGAAAAATAATATTAAATGTAATCAGGGCCGTAATTAGGTGGGGGCTGTCGCAAACAACCGAAAGCCGCTTTTTTATTCGACAGGAAAACCCAAAACAATACAGTGACGACACGAGCCCCTAAATCGATCTAGGATGTTGCAAAATCCCCTTATTCGACCCAGGATGTTGCAAATTTAAGCAAAAAATATATGCTCTAGAATGACCTATGCTTTAAATTAAAAGATTTTCCATTTCTTATGTTGATAAAATGCACCAATAACGTAAAAAACTGTCTCTATAATGTCACTGTAAAAACAAGTAGCTGCTGTTTCTTGTTTTAGACAGAAACATAATAACAAAATAAAAGAGGGAGTCTCTTACGTCAGGTGGGGGGGGGGAGGTTTTAAGTTTATATACAGGGGCGTAGCATTGCCTAGTTAAGACTCTAAATTGTAATATTTGGTACACAAGGAAACGCACTTCTTTATTGCGTATCCAATTTAGCTTTTTAATGGCCCTCTATAATCAGGGCCGGCGTTACCATATGTGCCTTTGCACAAATCGGTAGATTTTTGGAGCGGCAAATTTTCGGTTTTTCGCATGTGAAATTTTGGACATTTTTATTAAATGTCATTTATTTTTGCTTCTGTTTGTTTGGACGCCCCGTTTGTGTTTTCCTTTTCATCATCTATCCAAAAATTAAGTAATTCACTAGAATTTCTATGAAAGCCATTAAATGACGGCCTTTAAAAAAAATTTTGCCTGCGGCGCACAGCGGGGTATGTGACCTTAAAAGCTGGCCTAAATTCAAAAAAATCAAATGCGACTTAGCCACGACAGCGAGCTTTTTCGGTTACTTCGCCCGTTAAGGGCGGCATAGTCTTAAACTTGCACAGGGTGGCAAATTGGCTAGCGCCGGCCCTGTCTATAATTCAAAACCAATGTAAACATTTTTGAATCGGGGTGGGAAGTGGGATTACGCTAAACTTTATGATTGTCTCCAAATAATTATTGGTTAGCCTCCTCCTCAATTTTCTGTTTTGTGGCTAAAGCCCCGAACCGCCACTCTGAGATGAAAGTAATTCAAATACTCTACAGCAATTGAATTATTTTTGAAATAAACCTAAAATATTTATTATTTGAAATACCTCACCAAGGTATTTGGTAATTGGGTTCTAAATATTTCTTCGGTAATCAATTACTTTTAAGATTTTGTATTTCAAACGCTTTCAACATTAACAAAGTATTTGATAATTTAATTACATTAACCGAGTGCTCTGTGCAGCTCTCCCACCACTGCGTCAAAGATATTATTCGATTAACAATTCACAATTAATTATTGAGAATATTGTAATGTAATTCTCTAGAACGGACACGGACAACTCGGCACCATCAATAACTGCTGACCATCAATGCAATCCATATATGTCCATTAGGATCTAATAATATCCCACAAAGAAAGTTCCAAATTATACATTTCATTATATAAGGTTGGGTTTAACTCCCCAGTGAACAAAATATAAGAAAATCAGTAGTCGACTATTCAGCTCAACATTTTCTGTATTTACAATAATAGCGACGTATTTTCCATATATGCCAGATAAGTACAGATTCCTTTGCAAATACAAAAATATAACTGTTAGTTTATTATTCGATGATGATTCAGAACACATCAGAGAGCTTTTTGGATTGTACGTTGTACAAACATATAGATAGGTTTAAAATCTTCTCACCCATAAAGATATTATTTTTTTTATAATTTAATAAACTATTGTTTTAAATTCATAATTACTTTCCATGGCACCGTCTTTGAATATATGATATATTCCAAAAATTGCACCCAAAAACCAAAAAAATAGATGCAGTTTGTTTACTAAACGAAGTAACGTTGCGTTATATTTTTTACATCAGTTTACTTAGTCTGATATAATCAATTTTTTTAAGGCAATAAAATTTTCCACTTGCGGCGCCGGAAAGATTGACAAATTCAGCTGTAGAAATGCGTATATAATTTCAAAAATTTTGCCAATTATATTTGCATTTCTATAGTGAACCTAGTTAGTTTTCTATTTCACTTATGGGCTGGCAGAAATTCATTTCCTGATTCGCTCTTGGTGGCAATGCCAGAAGCTATGATCAAGTCTGAACGACAAACGGCTACGAAGAAGGGAAGTTTACGTTTTGTTCAAAAAGTTTACCTTGATACTTACAATATTTTCTTCTTACGATCCACTTAATTAGAGACCATTCAAAACTTTTGTAGCATAATGTCGACTATTTTACTGCTCCTCTCCCAAGTAAAAGAATCTATCGATTGCCTGTAAAATTTTGTTAATATGCACATTACTTTAATAAATCAAGTCACATTACCATTGCAGAATATTTAAATGTTCCTGTTAGAATCTAAGAAAACACTGGACCATAATACAAAAAATTCCAAGTTTCAGTGCTGTGGTCATTCGAAGTTAGAAATTAAATTTTCTCTTAATAAAAATTTTATTTTAAAAAACTGCAAACACCTTGTATATTATATTACTCTAATGCTTTTAATTACATTTGTGTAAATATGTAAAATCCTCCATCGAATAGTTCATGCGTCAATTCAGATAAGATAATTAATTTACTGTGTTATCTAATCAGCGTCGAGTCTATTTACACTTGAAAAATAGTTTTCAAAAACATTTACCAAAAACAAGTTCAATTCTTTCTAATTGGATAATTATTTGCCATTTATCGTCCAAAACTCAACTTAGAGCAACTATTCAACATGACCCCCCATGCATTGGAAAGGTTGGCACATATTTTTGTCATTTCGAGTTCCACAGAACTTCATATAGCTGAGAAAAATACATTTTTGAAAAAAAAAATATCGTCACTCTCTGCCGCAATACCTCCAATCACCAGCACACCAAATTTTGTCCGGAGATACGATGACATAATGTTCATTTTTGTTTTCTATTGTGGTAGCCTTAACAAAGATATCGGTAGCCCTGGCAAAGATATCTATATGTATCACCCCTACCCTAAATCTATCTATAAAAGTTTTTTTAACAAAATCTAAATGAAAAAAATTTTTTATTTTTGTACGCCACTGAATTTTTTCCAAAATTTTTATATACGTCACATAATACCGTAAGAAGTCACAAATAAAATTTCTCCAAGATTGGCACAACAAATTTTTTCGGTCATCTAGCGGATTTTTCGAAAATAAATTTTTGTAAATTACTGACTGCCGATTTACTGATTCTGAAAACATTTGCGAAAAAATTTAACAAACAGCCTAAACTTGGTCGCTACCTAGTGGCAGAACCTTTTACTTATAAAGTAACGTTCCGTCAGTCCGTACGACGATATTATAAAATATTTCCCACCAAACCACCTATTTTTGTATTCTAAAATAAATTGTTAAAAGCCCTCAACTCAACTCATATGCTGCACTCGGTATACAAATCAACATTAACCTAATTTTCACACATATGTCACAAAATTATGACGTTTATTAAAATTTTGAATATATTGTTTTATTTTTGCCACCCATCTGACAAATTCTCACAAAAAATATATAAATTAAGATTTCAGTTAATATTTTCTATAATTTTTCTGACCTGCCCCGCCCTGTTACAATTGGCTCGGTTTGTTTTCTCACCAATACTTATACTTTCAAAGCTCCATCGACACACCAAATTTTAGCTGAATCGGTTAAACATTTCCGGAGATACGACGACATTTTCATTTTTTTAAATTTATTTTATTGTGGTGGCCCTGGTGAAGATTTCTCTGGCAAAACCTTATTTTCACCATTCCAGCCCACGAGGCATACGTCCAATAAGTTTGATTGCAATCGACGTAGAAATGCCGGAGAAAATCGATCGACAAAAACTTTTTTCATGTTTTTGCCAAAAAAGTTAATTTTATTTTTTTCATGTTGCATTAGTGATTTCTATCGAAGGATTAGATATGCTCTCATATCCATTAGGATCAATGTACCTACGTACCAAATTTGGGTAAGATCCCTTCAGCATTTCTTGAGTTATTCACTCTTAAAGTTTCAACTTTGACAACTTGTGATTTTTGACAGACGCCAGATAGAAGATTAATTTTACCTATTCTGGATAAAGCCTTTTAAGGCCTTTAAAATAACATATCGCAAGACAAAATATTTTTTTAAAATCCCGTATTATTTTCTTGTGGTGGCACTCCTGATTGATAGATCGCGACGAAAACCTTATTTTCACCTTTCCACCGTGAACCCTACCACCATACCAAATTTGGTCGTAATTGGTTGGATGGCTCGGAAGCAAATCGATCGACAAAATTTGACGACAGACAGACCGACAGACAGACCGACACAGAAATTTTTATTTTACTTTTTGCAGATCTTTACGTTTCTGAACACGGTGATCTCAAAAATGCAAGAAAAAAAAGTTGAAATTTTTTTTCGATTACCATACCTCCAATTTTTTTTTTAAATTGATTGGAGGTAAAATCAAATTCTCAATTTAAAAAAAAATAATAAAAAACTCAAAGAGTGCCAGTTCTTTTTTCATGCAATGGTAACGTGACATCTTTTTTAGATTGCTGCTTCATTGTTATCTAATCCTTTTCCCAAAATTTTGATACTTTGAAAATAAATTAAATTTAAAGTAAATTATAAATTAGTTTTATTGTCAATAAAAGTTTGTAAGTTCAAATATAAAATTTAAAATAAAAACTGTCACTTACACGTTAATTTTATTGAAAAACATACATTTTGATCAATGTTAATTTTCACAAGCACTACCATAATTAAACTTGCAAATTACACCATTAAATAAACAGGCTTTTATTTTAATTTAACTGTTAAACAAAGACCCTGAAAGACACTGAAATTTTTAATATTCTTACACTACCAACATCACATTGTCATGAAAACACTAAATTAACACTGCAGCTTTGTTTATCAACAGTACAGTTCTTTCACATATCAACTCGAAAGTCATCAACATAGGTAAAAATTTGCAAAAAAAAATAAAATCAATTCGCTCACAATAGGTCACAATATGATAATTTCGTTAGGATAAAAAAAATAAAATGGGAAAGAACTGCAGCACTACAATAGAGCAAACCACTGCACTAACCAAATTGAAAACAGTAATTACAAGTTTATGTTAAAACATATTTTTTTTTAAATCCAAATAAATTAACTGCACATCTCGAAATTTTATCAACAACATTTACTTCACAATAACTTAACGTTGTTCACCAATTTCCTGAAAATAACTTGTATGTTAGAGATGCAATATATATAAATCTCCTAGCTGAATCTAAAAAAAAGTTTCACCTAAATATAAATCTAAGGATCGGACAAAACTTCTTACCTCGAAAAAATTTTGCCCAACCCTATACATCTTGATACAAAAAAAATTGATGAAAAAAAATTAAAAATCTAAGTTACCTAACTTAATTTAAAAAAAAATAAAAAATACGTGAGTAATTAGGCTGTGCCACCACGTACCACAACAATAACCAAGTGATCTTCCTTCATCGCTTCGTCTGGTAAATTAGGACAAGTGCGTTTGAGAAGTTCCGTGGAAAAGGGACAAGGAGGAAAGGAATACAAAACACCAGTCGCTTCAGTTTCTTTGTTAAGCAGAGAAATTACTCCAGCGGCTTCTTTTTGTTTCAAATATGATACTAAATTTCGTAGGGGTCGCGTTTGGACGCTACTGTCCTCATTTGTTATAGAAGCAGTCGAACCAGCGAGACCCAAAAAGATTGCGTGAGAGCTCGCGCTCGATATTCTTTTCTGCACATCTTCTAATTTCGGTTGGTCCAGCCGTAACCTTTGTGTTATTCTCAGCTGGTGTTTACCATCTTCGTCTTTCATTAAGCCTTCTACTATGTCAGTGTCACCGTCGATCAGGTGAAACTTGGCGGGGAATAAAGAATTTTTTAATATTAAAGCGCCTTGCCAGATAGTGGAACATTTGCGTGCAACTTCAGGTAAAGTACGACTGCTGGCTAACAAACCAGCTCTTCTAGATCCCGCATCGGAATCTGAGTCGGGTGAACGTCCCGCGGAACGCGAGCGCGATCTATCTACGGCTCGCGAACCGGAGCGGCGTCTTTCGTATTCGGGATCGCCGGCTTGACGATTCCACTCTTCTTCTGGGTATCTATAGGGCCCCCGACTTCCACCTCGACGCTCCGGATAGGCAGGACGTCCCCGATACCCACGATAACTCGTTTCACCCCCTTCGAAAGCATCGTAATCGCCGAACTCGGCGCCTCTCCTGTAATCGACAGGTTCGTCGTGAGGTGGGTACACTTGTTTTGGTCTATGATAGGGTGCAGGAGGATTTACATCTGAAAAGTCCGTACGGAGTCGACGCTCCGACCCCCCTAACGGAAAGCCACGCATTTCTTTAACGGCGGCAGTTGCAGCATCGATGCTGTCGTACAAAATATACGCCTGATTATCGCCTTTGACGTAATCGATTTTTTTGATTGCTCCAAAACGATCAAATTCTCTTTCGAGTTGTGGGACCGAGGTCCAAGGACCCAAACCACCTACCCAAATACGCGTAGTGGGTGTAACTTTACCGTAACCAATTTTACATTGAAACTTTCCTATGTACTGACCCGATAGTTCTACTTTCGAGCGATGAGCCATATCCAAAGTTTGAAAACGTACGAACGCAAATGCATTGCCAGTACCTGGTGGAGGACGTTTGATATCGATATCTTCAACGACGCCGTATCGTCCAAAAATGCGACGTAATTCTTCATCCGTTATATTAATTTCCAAATTGCCGGCAAACAATGTCCTCGTAGAAAGAGGATCGTCCTCTGGGGATATGTGATGCAGGTAATTTGGAAATTTATCTTTCTTGTTTTCGGCTTTTTCAAATGGAGTACGTGGAACTGCATGTCTCGGGGGACCGTAGGCGTGACCTGGAGGTAAATGAGGGGGCCCGTGGTGAACAGGGGGTCTTGCCAAGTATTCGTGATGAGGGGCGGGCATGGCTTCCCTTCTGTATGGGTCACGATGCACGGGCACCCCAGGAGGGGGGCCGTAAGCCCGTTCATACCGATCGATTGGTCTTAGGCGCTCGGGCCCTGGCGATCTAGCGTAATAGTGTCTTTCATATTCGGGACTAATGGACCGAGGACGACCTCGATAAATTTCACCGGTAGCTCGAGGTACTTCATAAACGGCTTCTACTAAAGCCACTTTATCGTAAATAATGATACGAGGTTTAGCATGCTTTGCATCTCTGGCATCGTCGGGATTACGAAAACAAACATAAGCCACACGCTCTTCCAATTCGTGTGATATTCTAATACTAAGTTCACCAAACTTCTTGTACTCACGATATAATGTATCCTTGATTAATTCGTCGCTTGCTTTTGGATGTAAAGCACTAATACATAATACTTTGTAGGGCGCATAACGTTCGGGTGGTCTTAAATATTCGTCACGGTGTGGCGAAACATATCTAGCCCTCGGGCTAGGGGAACGACTGCGACGACGACGTACACGTTCTGGAGTAATCCTTTCGTCTGAACTGTCATCGTACCGCCCTATGCTAGAACGCGACCTTTTACTACGGGGCGGTGTATCTCTGTCACTACTTCTTTTCATGTTGTGTATGCGTACGGTAATTCTGTCTCTTCCAGAGCCGGACATACGCACTCAGCACAGCAAAACTAACGATAACACCAGCACAGGATGACACCACGACCACGACACTCCTTTTGACAACTCACCTAAAAACACAACACAAACACTCATCTCTCTAGTAAAACACAAAAATAAACTTAAAAAAATACAAAACTTACACCAACAACATACTTTTTAAATAATTATAACGCACGTATACGCTTTTTCTTATTATTACATGCCCACTCACTCCGTTAAAATGAAAGATGGCTGTAGATGTCAAATTATACGAGAGCGTCGGTGTGGGATAAACAAATACCTGTAATGTCGATGACGATAAAG
Organism: Cantharis rufa; assembly: GCA_947369205.1. Lineage (NCBI taxonomy): Eukaryota > Metazoa > Arthropoda > Insecta > Coleoptera > Cantharidae > Cantharis > Cantharis rufa. Next base: position 96,154,747 of record OX376303.1, read on the forward strand.
TTGTCCAGTGGCGTTCAAAATTTTTCTTTTACGATTCATTTCGACCTAGGAATTATTATTATTATGAACAAAATTAAATTGTACAGAAAAACAGCAGTGCCAAATTTTAGCATAATGCCATAATGCCAACGAACAATGGGGGTTGTCGATTGAAGTGAGACTGTTTCTTTTCATCTATTTAACCTGCTTTTAAGGACGAGGAATTTTACGTGTAAATTGACCTTTCTTTTTTCATAAAGTTTGTAGATAAAACCAATCAAGTGCCCGCATAAAATTGGGCACCAAACGGCTGGTCGATATATCGACCAGTCCCGTCCGCAACGGAAAATCCAATATTAAAAATATAGACTTTGCCGATTTAATTTTTTTTCCTGTGATTTCATACGTGAATAAAAAAAAAAGTTGTAAAATTTTTTGAGCTCATACTTGACCTTAAAAATCGCATTTAAGAATTTTATTTTAAAATAATTATATTTATATTTCGAAATTTATTGTAGTTGCTTTTTTGGCTTCAAACTTGGAATACCCACGATTTTTAGATTATTAGGTTTTATTTTGCGATTATTTAGCTTTTACACAAAATCTAGCAGAAATGTGGCTTTTCAAACAAATGGTAACTTCAAACATAATTTTTGGCGCTCCATTGTATTGTCGCCCTGGGTACATGCCGAACGGGACTTGCTCCCCCTAAATCTGAGGCTGTTCAGTATATCAAATCACGTAGAAAAACAATAAATATTTTGCGTTTTATCGGTGATCGATATTTCGACCAGTTCCGTCCTTAAGAGGTTAATGATAGAAAGAGGATTGTAATTTGTCAAGTAAACCAAAGCACTTTATTTTGATCAATTTCAAAATTCTGAAATTGTCATCAAGTCATTAGCACCAGAATATTATAAAAATAAAAGTATTTTGTTCAGGAACGAATTTTTTGGAAGATAGATAAAATAATATAAAATTGCCCCCCCCCCAAAACGAAATCCTGTATCCGTGCAACCAAATACTTTTTTTGAGATTTTGAGACCCCCCCTCCAATGTATCAGGGGATTGTTTCTAAAAGCTTTTCACTACGATTAGTAAACTAAAGTAAAAAAAAACATTTTTATTTTGAAATTATTGTATTGAATTTTGATTGTTATTTTTGAATTTTTGTGTTGGTGCGGGAAATTTGATATAACTTCGCTTTTTGCCGTCCGCGTAGACGGATAGTTGCCTTTTTACGGAGCGTTTCCGTACATGTAGGTTTTGAGTTGTTTTGTTGAATATTTTGATTACTGGCGAATAAAAACTTTTGATTGACTGTAAGTGAGAATTTTGGAATTTTTATTAATTTGTTTGATTATGAACGAAGGGTGAATTAAAACAAGAAAATTATAAGTACGACGAGGCATGTGGTGTTGTCGAGTCGAGATAAATATATCACAGAAACTAAATGAATTTTTAAAAAGTTAACATCGTCAATAAATTAATGATATTTTTGGTTTGAGTTTTGGTAAATGTATTGAAAATTTGGAAGTTTTTTAGGGGAAAATATCAAAATTTCTATTTTTGACTTCTGGACTAGGGGACACAAAAATATCCTGGATTTTGATGTTTTGCTTATATCTCGAAAACAGTTAGTCCTAGACAAAAACTGGTTATATACAAAAACGAAGCTGACAAAATTTCTCACAAAAGGTTTTTATTCATATTTTTCGTATTTGTTATAATTTTCGATATATACGCTCGTGAAATTCGCAAATTTTCAAAAACTTTTTTTTGCTTAACATTATTTGATAAACGTTGCCTCGTAACTTCTTTACTGTTCATTTGAAAGGAAAGTCTTCAGAAAATAAATTGTAGAGTATTAAATTTTCTTTCAAATCAATATATTAGTTAATATTTTCATCTTAAACTGATAAAAAAATTAAAGCAATATGAAAATTTTGAGATATAGTATGATGGAAATTTTGAAAAGGATAATTAGCATTTGACCTAAAAAAATTATTGGAAATCTGAAAATTGGTTGCAATATCTTGAAGCAGTACCGAATAATATAATATTGAAACTTCCAAGACCGAAATCGGTAGCATCATTGCATTTTTGGCTATATTGTTTTGGCCAAAAAATTTTGTTTGTGAAAATTGAAATTTAGTTACTTTATATCAAATTATTTCATTAATCTCTTTTGTGCCTTCTTGCATCTCCCTTATCTCCTACGTTTGGAACTTTTAGTATGTTTATCTTCTAAGTACAAAGTCCAAACTTAGCTCTGAAGACTTCTTTCAATTACTAGGCTATTATACTGCAAAAAGAAAATAAATTTTGAGTGAAAAAACTTATAAATCAAGATTGCGAAACTAAACAAATGTTATCATTTACGTATTCGATCGCCATTCAAAAATGAAAAAACGTCAAACCTGTTTATTTTAAAACCTGAAAGTGGCTTTACCCCAACGACCTTCTATAATTTTAACTATGGGAAGTTAAAGTTATAAACGGTCATTGGGGTGGAGACATATTCATGCGTGCGAGTAGCTTCCAAGTAAATAAACCAAATCAAGAATTTTCGCTGAAATTTGGATTTTTTGACAAACAACAAAGTTGCAGAATTTCACAGTGAGAACCTTCTTTCCAAAGTGCGTCAATAAAATTTAGACAGAATATTGAGAGCCGTGATGTCCAACGTCTAGTCTTGGAAAAAGTATAGCATCATTGAACCTAAAGCCTTCCAATATATTATTAGCAATGTGTATCTTCCCTGATTTTGAAAATTAAATTTGTTCCATAATTTTTTTGTATATTTTAAATTTAATTTTAAGTCAAGAATAAAAAGAATAAAACATTTTTATCTACCCGGTATAATAAATGGCTACATCAAATGATCAAGGTAGCTCCCTTCCAATAAAAATTTAAATAAATGAACAGCAATAAATAAAAATAATTTGTTGTTTACTTAGTTTCATGCATTAATTATTATTTTAGCGAAAGTTCCAATCGTTTCGTGACGATAATATTGCAAAATACATAATGGGAAAGAAAAAAGGTATATATTACATTATATAATATAAAATAACTTTTTGACAATTCAATTAAATTGCAGGCCAAAAGAAAAAGGGTGGAGGAGAAGAAAAATCTCCGATAGCTTCGCAAGATGACAAAAACAAGCAAAAAAAGAATGCAAAATCTAAAGATCAAAAGAACGAACCTAAAGGCTCCAAAGCATCTTCTTCGACCGTCGCAACACCAAAAGGTGATTCAACTGGAAAAAGCAAAACCAAAAATAGGAAAGAATCGAGCGATTCGTCATCTAAATCGTCGTCCAGCTCGACTACTCCTAAGCAAACCGAAATCGAAACCCCGAAGGTAACCGAAAATCAATTCCAACAGCCTAATTTTGAAAATCTTGAAGACGAAGATGACGGCTTTTTTGTTATACAATCAAAGAAGGGGAGGAAACAAAAAGCGCAAGAAGTTGTGGCGAAAAGGATGGCGGAAGACAGCAATTTAAATAAATATAAACCAGGTAATAAAGGCGAAGCACGACCAAGTCAAATGGAAGAAACTCCAGTTGTTCGTCCACCGCAGGAAAAAGAAGAACCTCGTTCTAAAGTGGACGAAAGTGTAAAACAACCCGCAGTGACAGAAATTAACACGCAAGATCTACAATCTTCTGATTTTCCCGATATCGAATTTACCACTCAGCATAGCCGGAAGAAACGAAAAGGTAAGGGTGCAGCTCAAGTTGTGGAAAAAGCATCCTCGGAGGATAAGTTGAAAAAACCTCAACAAACGCCAGAACCTAGTAAAAGTTGGTCAACTAAAAAGACAAAGCAGCCTGAATTCAAAACTACACCAAAATCCAAGGAAGACATTAACGTGTCGGCGTTATCGCAAAGTCTATCGGCGCTGGTAGTTAAATCTCCAAATAGAAATCAGTCAACTTTAAGAAAACAACAGTCGGATAGTCATCAGCAAGTTCCAGTTCACGTTATGGATACCGCAAAATTGCCAGCTTCGGAAGGCTACGAATTGACAATTCCTGATCGAAAAACACGGAGTGGTACCAAAGGAAGACCAATTACCATCGAAACCAACCATTTAGCTCTTAGTTTTAAGAATTTAACGCGAGCGGTTCATTATGATGTGACGATTGTGCCGAATACTCCCAAAAAGTTGTTTAGACAGGTAAGCAAAATATTCGAACTTCATATCGAAACATGAATTTGATTTTTTACCTTAGATAATGGAAGAATTTCGTCAACAATATTATAGCAATCGTTATCCAGCATTTGATGGAACGAAAAATTTGTATAGTTCAACCGAATTGCCGTTTGATAAACAAATTGCAAATGATGTAACGATTATGGAAGGAGAGCGTCCCAAATGCTACAAAGTGGTGGTTAAATTTGCAAATTTTGTGGATATGACGCCGTTACAAAAGTTTATGACTGCAAACTCAAATGGAATTCATCACATGACGACTCCGCAAGAAGTTATGCAGTGTTTGGACATCGTCTTGCGAAGCGCTCCTGCTTTAACATGCTTACCAGTTGGTCGATCGTATTTTACACCACCGAAAGACCAAATTTTAAGATTGGGGAGCGGAATGGAAATGTATTACGGATTTTACCAATCGGCCGTGATTGGCTGGAAGCCGTTCCTGAACATTGACGTAGCCCACAAAGCTTTTCCTACCCGACAAAATGTGATCAATCTGATTTCAGAATTGTGCGATTTGAGAGAGGACCAGTTACAAAAACCTTTGGATAGGCAAAATGAAGAAACCGTTGCACGCTTTCTAAGAACACTAAAAATTCAGTACGAAATTCCCAAGAGACCAGGAACAAAGAGAGAATATCGTGTGAACGGATTGGAGAGGTCTGCACAGGAAGCTACGTTTAAAACGGAAAAGGGAACCGAAATGACCGTTGAAAAATACTTTTTAACAGAAAAAAACATTCATCTCAGGTATCCAAAGATGCCTTGCATATGGGTTGGCAATAAAGAGCGAGTTCCGCATATTTTATTACCAGCGGAATTTTGCCTCGTCGTTGCTGGCCAAGTAATTAATCGAAAATTGCCCGAACAACTTACAAGTTCGATGATCAAACAGGCCGCTACCTCAACAAAAGTGAGAAAAGAGAAAATAATGGATTCGGTGAATAGAGCGAAATTCAATGAAGATCCTTGTGTGAGAGAGTTTGGAATTACGGTGGACGATAAATTTACAAAAATCAACGCTCGAGTGTTGGATCCGCCAGCTCTTACGTACAATGGGAAAACTACTGTTAATCCCAGCCAAGGTGCTTGGAGACCTCTTAAATTTTTTGTCCCCGTTACCCTAACGCAATGGACGATTGTCAGCTTGGATCGCTACACCAAAGCAGAATATATGGAAGATTTCGCAAAATTGGTAAGTAAAAATGTTGAAAATTTATTTGCGTAAAATTATTGATTACATTTTTAGATTGTTTCGCAATCAGCAAACTTGGGTATGAAAGTATCCCCACCCCAACGTCCGTTTGAAAATGTACTGCCAAGACACAAAAAAGAGTTGCAAGACTTGGAACGACTCTTTGAAAAGAAGAAAAGTTTAAGTTTGGTTGTTGTAGTCGTTCCCAATAGTGGTCCAATGTATGGTTACGTAAAGCAAGCTGCAGAACTAAAGGTGGGATGCTTGACCCAGTGCATTAAATTAAAAACCATTTCGAAGATCAATGCGTCGACGGTGGGCAACATTTTGCAGAAAATTAACGCCAAGTTGGAAGGAATTAACCACGTACTTCAAGATAAGCTGGATTGGATGGAATACCCTTATATGATAATGGGAGCAGATGTGACCCATCCCAGTCCGGATTCCAAAGATAAAACCAGCATTGCGGCAGTAACGGCTTCTTACGATGCAGACGCGTTTAAATATAATATTTGTTATCGTTTACAACCGCCAAAAGTGGAGATAATTGAAGATCTGGAGAATATCACCAAGGAACAGCTAATGTTCTATTATAAACATTCAAGATGTAAGCCCGAGAGAATCGTCTTCTTTCGCGACGGAGTATCGGAAGGACAATTTTCGTACGTTCTGAACACCGAAATCCAAGCCATAAGAAGAGCGTGTACGCGTTTGCAACCAGATGGATCTTATAAACCCAAAGTAACCTTCTTGGTCGTGCAAAAACGCCATCATACCAGGTTCTTCCCAATAAACGAAAAAGATGCTTCGCGGGATAAAAATTTAAATGTTCCCGTGGGTACTTGCGTGGATACCGAAATAACGCATCCAACTGCTTTGGACTTTTGCCTCGTTTCTCATGCCAGTATTCAAGGAGTTGCTCGCCCAACAAAATATCGCGTGCTATGGGACGATGCTGACACAAGCGAAGACGATCTGGAACAACTGTCTTTCTACTTTTGCCACATGTTCTCGCGTTGCACTCGATCGGTTAGCTATCCCGCGCCAACATACTATGCTCATTTGGCTGCTGCACGGATTACGGCTTACACCGAAAGCGGAAAATTGAACATTAACAATTTGGCCCAAGAACAAGCACGTTTAAGCATTCAGGAGTCGATTATTAAAGGTCGCCCAATGTTTTTTGTTTAGTTTCTAAATTTCCACATTTTCCTTGTTAAAGTTAGCTTGTATTAGTTATTTTTCTAAAGTAAAGCTTTAACACAAAAAATTTGTACATGGTGCATCATTTGCTTCTTAACAGAAACATTTTGTTTCGCACATCTAATTTTTAACATATTAAAGTACACACCAAACCACCAACAAATAAAGCACAACACAAAAATATAGAAAAACATTATTTTATTTTTCCAATTTTCGCGGACACAACCAATTCTTTAATAATTATTACTTGAAACAGCATATATTCTTTAATCACTTAAATAACTCTAAATATCAAAACTTCAAACACTGTAAGGCACTAATTGGGCACAACAACAATCACTAAATGGTTTTCTGCCATTGCTTTTTCTGATAAATCCGGATAAGTTTTTCGAAGAAGTTCTACCGACAATGGACAATATGGAAACGAATACACCTGCAATAAAGTTTTGGTTTTTATATTCGTTAGAACCGTAACACCCGCAGCTCGCTTTTGTTTAAAATAGAACACGAGGTTATTTAAAGATCGCGCCGGAATACTTCCATGTTTGCTAGCTTCAACGCTATTGGAATCCGAGAGCGCTAAAATAGTAGCGTGCGATTTTGCATTTGCAAGCTTCTCTTTGACGGTTTCTATTTGTGGTGGCTCCAATCTTACCCTTTGGGTAATTTTAATTTCTGGTGTACGTGGTTCTTCGACATCTTCATTTATTAAATTGTTAACAAGTTCTGCATCACCGTCGATTAAGTAGAAAGTTGCCAAATGTCGAGAAGATTTCAAACTGAAAGCACCATTCCACGATTTAGAACATTTACTGGCAACTTTAGACAAAGTAAGGGCGGTATCTTCTGAACGAATGGGCGATTTTGACCGTGATTTGTCGGTAACTGGTGAACTTTTAGGCGAATTAGAGGCAAACATTTTAGAATTATCTTCGCGAATGTAAACGCCGGAAAAATCTACTCGCAGACGATGTTCGGAACCTCCTAGAGGGTAACCACGCATTTCTTTGACTGCGACAGAAGCGGATTTAATATTTTCGTACAAGATGTAGGCTTGATCGTCATCTTTAGCATAATCTAATTTCTTGATAGTGCCAAAACGATCAAACTCTCTCTCCAGTTGTGTGATTGACGTCCAAGATCCTAAACCACCAACCCAAATGTACGGGGTGGGAATAGCTTTCCCATATCCTATTTTGCACTGGAATTGCCCTATGAAATTGCCAGAAAGAGCCACTTTAGCTTTGTGAGCCATGTCTAAATTCTGGAATCGAATAAAAGCAAATGCGTTACCAGTACCCAACTGAGGACGCTTGACGTCGACGTCTTCCACAACTCCAAAACTTCCAAAAATATGATGCAGTTCTTCCTTTGCAATGTTGATTTCTAAATTTCCCACAAATAAAGTTCTGGTGGCTAAAGGATCGTCTTCTGGTGGAATGTGTTGCAGATGATCAGGAAACTTGTTTCTTTTGCTTTCGTGTTTTTTGTATGGAGCGTAATCCGGTGGGTATCGATAAGAAGAATCATACATGTGTGGTGGCGGTACATAAGAAGGGCCCTGATGAAAGGCAGGAAGTTTCGGAAATTTATAATGATATCCGGGTTGATGTTCTCTTCTGTGGTGATATCCAGCAGAAGATCTGTATGGCGTACGACGACGGTGCGTACCCGGAGATTCTGGTGGTTCGTCATAATAAGATCTTGGACTAATTGGAGAACGATCTCTGTAACGTGATCTACCAGAATTTACTATTTCATATGCTTTTTCTACTACGGCGACTTTGTCGTACAGGATAATGCGAGATTTCTTTTCCTTTGCATCTCGGGCGTCTTCACAATTACGAAAACTAACGTAAGCTACGCGTTCGTTCGATTCGTACTGTACTTTTATGTTTGTAGCGTCAAATTGTCTAAACTCTCGGTAGAGAATGTCTTTAACCAGTTCGTCACTTGCATTTGGATGTAAGGAACTTACGCAAAGTGCTCGATAATAAGGTTCCGTGGGTTCGGGAGGTCTTGAGTACTCATGTCGCCGTGGCGATACATATCTTGGTCTGTAACCAGGTGAACGACTACGCGGGCGTTGTGAACGTTCTGGAGTTAACGTTGGATTGAATTTTTCAAAACGACCTCTGCTGGTATGTCTTCTTTTGGCTGGAGGAGATAAACTTCTATCATCATTTCTTCCCATTTTTTTCCGTAACTGAAACTAATAATTAATAATTAATACTTTAAGGCGAATTATTTAAGGACATTTATTTTAGACCCTCCAACAAAAATATTTAAATTTAATTATCTGCTATTCGAAATAATCTGAGCAAACATCATAAAATTCAAATGCAAAACCGCATATCAACGCATGCGCAGTAGAAATAAAAGTAATATATCAACCGTTATCAGTAAATTTGGCGTTGATATAAAGCTATCACACATGATTATTGTGAAGTAGCTATGTTACAATAAATTAATAAATACATTTTACCAAATTTCATTAAAAAAATATTTAAATAATTTATTGAACGTAAATTTTTCTTATTATTTTATTTTTAAAAAATTAGTATATTAATGTTATTAATGTTAATATAAACGTAAAATAAATGTCTTACCAATATTTTGGAATTTTTGCTTTGGAAGAACTAAATTCAATTTTCTTATTTGGTTAATAAAACTGTGTCGAATATTTTTTACAGACTGAAGTACATAAAAGATATTTAAGTTTTTTATGTTGGTGTTAGTGCAATATTCAAATTTGATTGGTGACATTTAAAATGATATAATTCTTTCCTCAAATTCACCCATTACCAGATTAACCAATCACCAGCTCTTGTACAGTGCAACGGTTTCAATTATTAACCTGGCCGATCTCAATATTAATTCAAATTTCTGAGTGAAATAAGACAAATGAATATAAGAAAAACGTCAGTTATTAATCAAGTTGATATAGATATTACAGCAATGTACACTAATTTATTATAAGAAAATTGCACACATTTTAAAATATTATATGATTGGTAGGTTAGCAGCGAAGAATTCAAGTTTAAATTTTAAAAAATTGGTTTATCAATAATTTATTATCAGACTTGCAGTGTTCCCAATACTAATTAATATTCACTCTATTCAAATACCTATCGGCTTATGTTGAGTACTATCTGGTCGATTTTATCGACTTACTATTGTTAACTCCCCCCTTCAAGAATCTAAAAAATCTAGAAATCCTCACTCACTTATTCACTAATTGCCTAAGTAGTAAATTAAAGCGTTAGGCACAGTAATAATTATTATGATTTTAATTAAAATTTTATGCCGCGAAGCAGTTTGGCCTATGCGGCACAGTCACTTCAATCACAGACTACAAGGTCAGGGCGGGCGGATGCCGCTTTAGGAAATATTACGTTCAAGTTGATCTTGTAATGAAACTTCATTTAATAATTTTGAAGTACACCTAGGTATTTCTAAAAACCCCCATAAGATTTGCTTATCGGATACTATACCTATAATTAAAGTTGCCACCAAGGGCGCAATTAGGTGGAATATTTTGGGAAAGCTACCTTTCCGAAAAGTACCTTTTGTTTTGCTCTTTACGTCTTGTTTACAAACAGCTTCCACCACCGATACTGACTTCAGTCAATTAATTTTGGGAAAAGTCCCCCCCCCGCCTACATGCGCCTATTAATGTTTGTCTATATTTAATGAAAGATTCATATACTTTTCCGTCCCCTCTGCTATATCAGTAGACAAAACAAACTCCTACTTACAATTTTTGAACTTTAAATTCGAAACCCAGAAGTCAATTAATATATGAGAGGGGGGGGGGGAATATATTAAACACATACTAAAAACCTGAAAACCCTATTTGACTAATATAACATGTTATCATATTTGCCAATCTTCAACTACTTATATGTAGATAGTGTCCAAAACCAGACATTTTTAGATAGTTTTGTGCTACAACTTGACGCACAGCACATACCAGAAAAATAATTCAAAACCTTTCCCATTAGTACTTCAGAAATCATCAACTGTAATTCAAATTTGTCAACTGATATTCAGAAATCGTCAACTGCAAATTAGATTTGTCAATGATTATTTGTTGTCAATTACCACAGAAGCGTCAAATGAAATTTGATTCGCTGATTTAGATTTGTCGATTATTGATTTCATTTCATGTTTTAAGCAATTAATGTTCGTTAAGCGGCATTCACATAGAGATTCTTGTCTTGCCTGGCTTATGTAGAATCTGGCAAGAGCCAATCAGAATTGAAGTATTAAAGAAAATACTACAATCTGATTGGCTCTTGTCAGTTTCTACCTAAGCAAGGCAAAGTCAAGGTTCCCACCTATTTTCCAAAATAAATTCCCTGACTGCTCCAGTTTCTAATTTCCCTATCTCTTGCTTAAAATTTAAAAATTCTCTGAACTTCTGACAAAATTCGTCAATTTTAAATTTCCTGATATTTTCAGGTTTTCCACACGAGTAAAAATCCTGACAGAGGCCTTGTGAGCTCGGGCCTACATAAACGTTGGTTGGTACACCCTAGATTAATAAATTAAATTTTGTTTTGTTACATTTTCACTAAGAATTTCTTTGTTTTAATATAGAATTTATTGGTTCCCTGGTGAAAATATTTCTCTGAAATCTCTGAATTAGACTTTTGCAGAGTTTCTCAGAGTTTGTAAGACTTCTGCAGACTGTTTTACTTTTTCAGAGAAATATTTCCAGCAGGGTTTAAACCTCTATTTTTAAATATTATGAACTTGTTTGTCATGATCATAACCACGTGTAGTATTATTCTGGTTGAAATATATCATATTTTATGATATATTCTTAAAAAGCTTGATTTTAAAAGTAAATGAACAATAAATTCGGATCTGGGCTCACCTTAGATAGCTTTAACTTTCAGTCTATCCTAACCTAACTTTCAGATCATTTGTAACCGTAACTTTTTTGTAAACAAAGAACTGCATAGAAAAACATTTGCTGCTTGAGTTTTTAAAACAAAACACTAACACTTAAATACACTTTTGTTTTGCACACCCTGTTTGTCAAAATTGGGTAATGTGATACTGTGAGATAGATAGTTCGCTACATATTAAAATAAACTGAATAAGGAGCATTTTACACATTGGAAAGCGGGAAACTTTCGTAAATCATATTTGTTAATTTTCACAAAACATCACTACAGTAATTTTATAACGAAACATTTATTGAGTAACTAGATTTTCAACAATCGTATTGAATTTGATCGGCTTTTAAGAAAATTTGTTAACTTTCTGTTAAAATTAAACTCTACTTGTAGCTTTACAAGCATGTAAACGTGTATCAAGGCTATTTACAGCGCTCTCTAGAACGACGACAAAGACCAATAAAATTTCTTACTTTGTTTTTTAAGCAGTTGGTAGAAGCAGAGAAGGATCAACTTTGCGCATCTGCAATTTAAAAATCAACTTCGATACTTCGAAGCGAGTATTGAAATCGCTGTGATTGAAGTAATGCGGAGTTGCCGTGCGACTGCTTCCTTCGCAAGCGACCTTCGCGTTGTGTCAAAATTTGAATATTTTAGTAACCTAAAAAATTGTATTCGCCGAAACCAAAGAAACCGATTTTTTTAGTTTGTAAAATAAAATAAATTTGTTATTAATGATTTAAAAAGAATATTACACTTTTAATTCAAATGAAAACGAGGTTAAGAAAAAGGTTATTCGTCGTTCACTAATTCTAAATTTTAGGAGTTTAATTATCTTCTGAAATTATGAAAACATTTTTCACAATCACAGGTTTTTGAGGAGGAGAGGTTTTTAACCTCCCCGGCGCCCTAGGCACTTCAAATTGTGACCCCCCACCTCCACTATTTCCAGAGTACCCCCCTCCTTCATTGGCCTTACTTTGCCAATTTTGGTTTGGGAGGGATTTTCCCTTAACTCTCGTACTTTGTTCCTGTTTTTTGTGTGTGCTCTTTGAAGAGTCATTCAATGACATCATTGTAATCAATTTCCATTGTAATATCATTTTGAGTGCATAGCAACATCAAACGCTGTTAAGCTTTTCATTTTCCATAGTAGATCTCATTTTAGACTTTACTCTCTTAAGGGCAGAAAAGCTTTTCTCCGCTGTATAGTTTGCCACAGGAAGAGTCAAGTAAATTCTCATTGCGACTCTTAAATTTGGGAAGGTATGTACGTTCGGTATAATTTAAATTTTTTTTGTTTCGTCCTTCAATTTTTTGCGCCTTAGGCATGTGCCTAAGCGGAAAAGCGGCCCTGGAATTAATCCAGGGCTAACTTTCATTTTGAGCACTGCTCTGATTGGAATAACTCTTACCTGAGTTTTACATCATTGGTTTCCTATTTATTATTATTATTAAATTCAATATTTTCGGGGATATGGCCACAAAGGTGGAAATTGAAAAAAATGCTTTGAAGAAGCGTAACCCTCGAGGGTTTCAATTTAGAAAACAATTTTTGTTAAATATTGTTCTTAGAAAAGTGTCCTCTATCACCACCCAAGTTATGTAAAGTGTATCCGGGTACACCCTGTATATTAACAATGCAAATTGCATATTTTAAAGTCGTTTTTGGGCAGAGCCGTATTAAGGGGGGGGGCTAAGGGGGCTGCAGCCCCGGGCCACCACATTCTAGAGGCGTCAAAAAAATTGAAGCAACAAAATTTAAATTAGCCCAGATTAAAATAAATTAAATAACATAAATGTGTATGTAAACCTCATGTTTCAGGCCCGTAGCCAAGGGGGGGCCTGGGAACACGTGCTCCCTCCCCAAAATGTTAAAAAAAACAACGTTTGTTTGTAATAATAAAAATTCCCGGAAGGGGATCTCTCGCAAATGTTAGTTTTTACAAGCTGCCCCCCGAAATGAAATCCTGGCTAAAGGCCTGATGTGTTTTATAATAAAAAACTATAATCAATTTCAATTTTATACAAGACATACAAGACCAAAGAGCCTCCAAAAAAAGTTAGCCCCGGGCCTCACATATTCTTAATCCGGCTGTTTTTGGTCATATAAAAATCCATTTTGCAGCAAAACTTATTAGACATTTTTTGTTGAAAATTTTATTGCTTTCAATTTTGTTTATATACATTTTTTATTTTGTCGATCAGTTTCTGACTGATAGCGGCTTAAACAAGACTCGGTAAAATACAAAAAATATTGTCATCTACATCTCGGAAATAGTGCCACAAAACAAAAAAATGAATAGGCATTTTTTCTTGTAAATTTTATTCTCCACATTTTTGTTCATATAAATTTTTCTATTTGGTCGCACCGTTTCTGAGATATAGATGACAATATTTTTCGTATTTTACCGAGTCTTGTTTAAGCAGCTGTCAATCAGAAACGGCGTGACAAAATAAAAAATTGAATACAAACAAAATAGAAGGCAATAAAATTTTCAACAAAAAACCTCTAAAAAGTTTTGCTGTAAAATCGATTTTTATATGCCAAAAAAGGGCTTCAAAACTGGCAATTAGCATTGTTAACATAGGAGTCTTCGGATTTCATTATGATGTATGAGTCACTGTATATACATAGATTAGGGAGCTAGTTTTTGGATCCAAAATATTAGCCCCACCCCCGGTTTCAATGTAGATTTGTAAAAAAACAGTAAAGGTGCTAGCTTTAATATTTGGGTGCTAGCTCCATAGATTGGGGAGCTAGCCTTTTAACAATTATTTCAAATACTTTAGTGAAATTTGCTCATACATTCACAGCAAAGCTAAGCCGAACCAAATTGTTAATTTTAATTTTTCCTTTTTCATAAGTTCTAAAATTTTCTTGCTTATAAAGTTTAGGCGCCTCTAGAATTTAGCCGCCTTAAGCCCGGGCCTCACGGGCCTAAGCGTAAATCCTGCACTGAATCATACCTCAGTGGCGCACTGGCGTATTTAGGGGGGGGGGCAAGGGGGCAATTGCCCCCCCCCAAGGATGACTCGGATTTTAACCCTGAAGCCCCTTCTGAAGAAAATAATGTTTACCACGTGTTCTTAATATTTTCGTAAATTTAATTTATTTAGGTACCGTTATTTAGGTATCGTTATTTAGGTACCCTTCTCCAACTACAATAGGATTAATAATCCCATTGTATTTTTGTTATTTTGAAAATTTTATTTTTGGGTTGGTAAATCGGTTAATAAGATAATCAACATTGACACCAAAATTTGTATATATAAAGAAATCAAATACAGAATCAAGCTATACTAATAATAATACCAGATCAATTAATTAAGAATTAATTTTATTGAATTTTTTTTATTTTATTGATTTTTGGAATTTGTCCGTTTATCTCATTAGCGCTGACGCGCATGACTGGATTAACGAGATTCCAAAAAAATTCCCTTGTTTGCCCCCCCCATAAGCATTTTCTAAATACGCCACTGCAGTGGCGGAAGTTTGCTTCTTAGTTAAAATAAAAGATAAAAAAACTTCAACTTTTAATCAAATCTCGTATTTTGGCATCGTGAAATTTTCAAATGTCCTAAAGAAAACCAACAACGGATCCAGAGAGGGTAAGAGCAAACGCAAAATAATTTTTATTTATTAAAAAACAAAAAATAAATTTATTTTTGTTATTAGGTTATTACTAATATTTTTCATGTTTTATAAATTTCCCCCTTATGGTAGTGGTTACTGAAGAAAAATATACTTCTTTCGTTATTATAGCTATTATTGAAATAAATTAAAAAAATATATTGTCCTGGTTAAAAGTTGTCGATTTTAATTTATAAAATAAATTTTATAAATATTTGGATTGAATGGTTTTCCCGCCATCAAAGTTGTGGTGGCAGCAGTGAGAATTTATTTTTGAAGAGTGAGAATTAAAAGTAATTTTTTTGGTAAAAGTTGAAATTTAAATTTCGAATCAAATAATAAGATTTTGGGAATAATTTGGAAACTACTTAAAATTGATAAGCAGACACCTGGAAACAGGTATCAATTTATTTAATAATTTTCCATTTATATTCGAAATTTTATTGGAATTTAATTTCAAAGTTAGAGAAAAGATTTTATTTTTTTGAAGAAGTTTATTAAAAAAAAATTTGGGATATACAAAAAGAACATGAAAATATATTAATTAATTTTTCCTTCCTTTGAGGTTTTCCGCTTTTCTGTTGTGGGATAAAAAGTGGCACTTTATTTCCTCTAAATAAAGAAGAAGTGCAAAATTAAATAGTATAAGCACTTGGGTTACGAAATAATTGACTCACCTTGTACATAATAAAATTAGACAAACACAAGTTTCTAAACTAACCTAAAAATTATTTTTAAGTAAATATGTCTGCAATTAGGCGAGTACAGGTATTAAATTTGCTTTAAGTCAAAAAAATATAATTACAATTTCTTTAATTTTAAGCAATGGGCGACGTTCGCAAGAATTTGGCATGTCTACGATGCTGCATGGCAAAATCCTTTCGAATCGGCACAAGTCATACGCAAACATCTAACAGGAGAATATAAACCAATCTATCATCCTATGAGTAAATAAAATGACATTTTTTTGATCAAAACTAACTGTTAGCTTTTAGACGATTGTGGTGACAATGTTATTGTGATCAACAGTTCCGAAATAGCTCTACCTGGTCAGGAATGGGAAAAACGAGTTTACTTTCATCACACCGGTTACCCAGGTGGTGCCTCCTGGACTAAAGCATGGGAATTGCATAAAAAAGATCCTAATTTGGTTAGTATAGAACCCCCCAGTGATTTTTATTACTAAACAACTCAAAATTTTAGGTTCTCAAAAAAGCCGTATACTTTTGCTTGAACAAAAATTTGCAAAGACGTCATCACATGGCAAGACTACACATATTTCCCGATTCTAATGTTCCTCAAAGTTTGATGGAAAATGTATCAAATCAAATTAGACAAGTTCGGCCTGCACCAAAACGTTTAGATCACTACAGTCAAAAAGAAATCAAAGAGTTCCCAAAACTGATTGATTTACCCAAAGATTATGTTTTAAAATAATTGTTATTAATAAATAAATTACATTAGGAATTAGTATAGTATAGATTTTTTCTACATCTCAATGTCCTTTTTCTTTGGAATTGCTGCGATTGAGTCTAATAAGTCAAGCCTTAAGGCTTCATTTCTTCATGATTATGGGTGAGTATTATGGAGGGGAGAGACCCGAGACAAATTTGTTGCATAAATTAATTTAAAATTTTTCCAAGTAAAGTTAGATTAGCTTAGTTTTGTACATTACCTAACTTGAAATCAAACAAAATTGTTATACCTGTAAAATATGCAAAAAAAGGTTTTCCAAGAAATACAATATTTTTAAAAAATGTTACGTATTTTATTGCTCCTTTTATTTTTTACGATAAAAAATCTGAAAACTTACTTTATTCTTCTAAATGTAAGTCTTTAGCAACCGTGTACGCAGTCACATGCATCATAAAACGTTTGTTCTCATTAAAATTTTCAATTGCTTGCTCCCTGACATCTTCCCAGTCGTATAAATCACGATACAAAGGCCTCACGTATTTCATCCTACCAACAGAGTTGAGCCAATCCAAAGCAATAGGCACCTTTTCCTCCCAATGAGCTTTTAAACAAATTCTCAACCAACGAAACTTGACCTCGCAGTTTGTTACGTTGTTAAATTTAAAAATTTTTTCAATTCCTTTCAATTTTGAAATAGTCTGGGGTGGTTCGTCCAGTATTTCCTGTAAAAGTTGTATAATCAAGTTAACAGTCAATTTTGTTAAATCATTTTGCTTGATAGGCTTTTCTTCTTTGAGTTCGTCCCACTCCAACCACCTCTCCTTGTAAGTAAGGCAAACTTCGATCAAAGTCTCGTCATATTTTGGTGTAACTGGGGGCATTCCAGGAGTGTACAACCAAGCTTCCCAGTCGATATTTTCTATGCACTTGTTTTCTTCAAAATACGACAGGAAAAACGTCTTGAAATCGTCGGTGTCAATGGATTTATACTTGTAAGTGTCGAAATAAGACCTTAAAAATGGTTCAAATACAGTTGGACCTCCAACTATAACCTCGAGGTAGCGCAAAAATGTGTGACCCTTCTCATACGGTACACGGCTAAATGCGTCATCCGGATGGACACCATTTAAATCAACCACAAGACACGTTAAATTATTGTCTTCCCCAAGATGATTCACCTAAAACCCAAATTAGTTCTTTTCAAAAAACACTGGTTTAGTTGACTTACGGCTTCTTTCAATTCGGTATTTCCACAATACGCCTCGAAATCTTGTTCTTGAGGGCTAGTGAGACGACCTATTATTTTTCGTTCAATAAACATGGTAAAACCTTCGTTCAACCAAAAATGTTCAAAGTTGCGATTGGTCACTAAGTTGCCAGTCCAACTGTGAGCTATCTCATGAGCAACTACGTTGGCTAAAGACCGGTCACCTGCCTGTTTAAAAGTTATTTATATCAACAAAATCTTTTAGTGTAAAACTTACTAGCAGGGTTGGAGTTACAAAAGTGAGGCACGGATTTTCCATTCCTCCAAATGGAAAGCTGGAAGGCAAAACCAAAAGGTCGTAAATGCCCCAAACGTAAGGTCCACATATTTCTTCGGCCATTTTCAATTGCTTTTCCGTATCAGCAAATTCATAAGCGGCTTTATCTACCAACTCCTTTTCCGCCCAAACGTGAGACCGTGGACCAATTTGTCTCGATTCTACCATACCAACAGCAATTGCTAGCAGATAAGATGGAATAGGCACTTTTTGGACAAAGAAGAAAAAGGAAGAATCACCATAGTCTTTCTGTTGGTGTCGAGGTGACGACATCAATGCAGTGAAACCTTTCGGGGTGGTTATCTGAATAAAAATTTTTTATATAATAAGTTCACTGCGAGGTGTGTGTTTTATAATCACCAAAGCTGAATAGGTGGTTTTGACAGCCGGTGTGTCTTGACAGGGAACTGCTGATCTTGCATGAATCGGCTAAAAACAAAGCGTTTTGGTAATATACTCCAAAATATTGCAAAGTGAATCAGAGGATTTGGAAAAATGTCTACAAAACCACAACAAGAGATTCCACTACTCGACACAATAAGTTAGCAGAACACACAAAAGGATGGACATCTACAAGGAAAACCAAAATCAGATGTTAGGAATATATAAAAGGGCAAGCAAAATAAGGTGAAGAAGATTCTACCTGAAATTGACTAAAAACATAAGGAAATTCCTTGCCAGTAGTTTGTTCCGGCTCTAACCATTGGAATCCACTGGCCGTTGGGCTCGTCGTATATTTGATACATACAGTAAATCTAAAGAGAAAAAGATTCTTCTAAGTTAAACAAGGATCAACTTACAGTAAGGTAATTTTACTAACGTGGTGTAATCATTCTCCGGCAATTGGATAGTCAACTTCGAACCAAAATCTCCATTTGGTCTAGAAAGGGTGTAAGTTAAATTTTTTTTAAAATTAAGTTCTACGACATCCGTAATTGTTAAATTATTGGAATCCAAAATCTAAAACTAAAATATTGTAAAACTGATTTAAAAATGATCAAGTTTCACATACAAGTTCAGTAACATTTGGGTCAATTTTTTCAACGGTCAAGTCGACACTACCATGAAACACCTTGTGGTTAAAATCGACCATAAGATCAAGTTTCAAGTCGGTTACTAAGGCCAAATCTGAAAGGAAAGCAGGAAAACATATTCAATGTAACCTAAGTTTCCAAAATGTGCAATTAATTACCTGGTCTAGAATAAGAACTGGGGTCTTGTGGACTGAATTCTGCCATCTTTGGAAGCGGATTACCTTAAAATGATCATAAAATTAACAATGCCACGTTATCTCCAGTTATCACAATCAAATAACTTCTTGAAGTGACACTTGTGTAGTAAACAGGTTAAAAGGTAAACAGTGAGTTGTCAAAACTTTACCGCTCTTTTTTAAAACAACGCACCTGTCGTAAGTGGAGGAATTACGCAAAACGCGTAACTCAAGGTAAAAAAATCTTGGAAATTGCACATTACACGTTTATTGCATGCCAAAAAATATTTTAATATTGAAATCGGGTTTCAAAAACTTGATTTTCAGGTTTGAAAAATTTGAACGTGTTACTGTACTTACATGACGGACAGATCCGGCGTAATGGAGGTGGGGGCCCTAAACAATTTTTCATTTCGGCGCCTGAGGTTTTTTTTCTATTTTTTGACATGTTTTTTAAGTCAACAAAAATTAGAAAAACAAACGAACAAATTAATAAATTTTATTTTGAAATAAATTATTGTGATTATGTACATACAGGGTGTTTCTAAACATGCTGGAAATATTTCTAATAAGAATTGGAATGCGAGTCGAGAATTATCGAACTCCGATATCTTCCCTCCTCTCATTTTTTACAGATATATTTCTTGGAAAGAAAATTTGAAGAAGTTGGGGCGGAAAGGCTTAAAAATGTAAAAATCATCTTCTGCCGGCTCTGATGATGAGAGTGTTATTTATCTCTACAATAATAATTTTGACCTTGTTACGACCGATCTTATCAATAATAAATTAGATACATATAATTATTGATTAATACATTTTATGTACAATATGTACAATTTCGAATAATCAGTTTTCAAGCATAAAAAGTTCTAAAACTTGCAGAAAGTTTCCTCTTTTACGGACTCATTATCATAACAAAACGTACCGGCCATCTAGAAGACGTCAAACTTGTCGGAAGCCAACTTGAAACTCGGCGACGCCGCTAGTAAAAATTAAAAAAAATAGTATGAAAATCAGGTTAGGCAAAAAAGGCAAAAGAACTTTGAGCCCCGGGGGTAATATAAACTGGGCCAAAAAACTACCTAAAAGTGGTAAACTGGGCCAAAGGCAAATTTTTCTAAACTTTTTAAAATGGTAAACTGGGCCAAAAGCAAATTTTACTAAAATTTTGAAAATGGTAAACTGGGCCAAAAGTAAAAATTATTGATTGAAAAATTGTAGTATGGGGTTTGAAAATCAAAAACCGATACACGTCAGCGTCGTCAGCGTATCGTTACTCGTTATTCGATATCGAATTTATATGAATTTTATTCTTATTTTTATTTTTATTTTTTGTTTAGTCTTTGTCAAATTCAAGTTTTGACGAAGACAACCATAGCAATACACGGATCGACAATAAGAAATAGTTCTGCGGTTTTTATAATTACATGCCAACAAATCCCTGACACTAACTATATTTTACACAGGGCCGGCGTTACCTAATTGCAAACGGTGCCTTTGCACAGGGCGACAAATTTTTGGGGCGGCAAATTTTCGTATTTTCGCATGTGAAATTTTGGATACTATATTTTATATCTTTGTTGTTTCTGTTTATTCGGACACCCCGTTTGTTTTTCTATCATCTATCCAACAGTTCCAATATTTCATTTCCATGAAAGCCATGAAATGACGGCAACGCTCTTTTAAAACACATTTTGCCTGCGGTGCACAGTGGGGTATTTGACTTTAAAAGCTGGCCTAAATTTAAAAAATCAAATTAGCCTCCGCGGCGAGCTTTTCCCGTTAAAGGGGGTTATAGTCTTAAGCTCGCACAGGGCGGCAAATTGGCTAGCGCCGGCCCTGATTTTACAAATGCAAAACTTGTTTTTAGGGTGGATTCCCTTCCTAATTATTAATTAAAAAATTCCTATTACTTTTTGAGGTAGAGCGCACACAAAATTTGACCACATACATACACACATACATACATACAGACATTTTTTGGAAATGATGATTTTCAGCTTCTGGAACCCCAAAATGACTAAATTCATCAAAATCTCAATTTCCTTTTTCTGCACGATTACAATACTTTTTCAGACTTCGTATGATAAAGTAAAAATATGCGCGAAAAGGTAGATTGAGCACGAGGATGTAGATCCATCGGTAGGTTACAGTTTGTTTCTGATATTCTTTTGAAATAATATCAAAAAAAAATTCCCACCAGCACACCCTGCCTG
Organism: Cantharis rufa; assembly: GCA_947369205.1. Classification (NCBI taxonomy): domain Eukaryota; kingdom Metazoa; phylum Arthropoda; class Insecta; order Coleoptera; family Cantharidae; genus Cantharis; species Cantharis rufa. The sequence continues at coordinate 96,176,272 of OX376303.1, forward strand.
CACCCCTTTTTTTACCTTAAATTTGTCTTTGGCCCAGTTTACTACTTTCATAAGTTTAGTTAAAAGCGCCTTTGGCCCAGTTCACCATTTTTCAAATTTGGCCCAGTTTACAATTGGCCCAGTTTACATTCACCCGAGCCCCGCACTTGGTAAAAACATTTCAAAAGGACGACCGAACTTAAAAATTGCGGACCTAGAAGGACGAATTGTATAACAAAAGTAGGTCGTTTCGGAAAGCAGTTTACGGTTAAGTTTGAAAGGAAATTAACAAAATTGGCATTTTTTAATAAATTTTTTAACCCATATAAACGGTCGAAAATGACGAGGAATTTTTTTCTGAAGCAACTACTTCACCAATTGTTTGCAACTTTTGAAGTTATTTTATTGAACATTCAAAGAATAGAAAAACATTTTTTTTAGTCGAAAATAATTATTTATCATCTGACTGCAATCAATTGTTGTTGAAAGAATTTTTCCTGCGATGTCAAATTGCGGCAGCTGTAGTTTTTTTGTTTTTTATCAGAAACAAAAAATTCAAAATCCGTTACATTCTCTATGAAAGTACGCTGTCGATAAACCAAGAAAAAGTTAAAAAAGTTGAATATTGTAAAAATGGCGGCGCTCAGAAAATAAAGATCGGATTTTCAGCGAACATTTTTATGCAAAAAATGGTTGTAAAACTTTTTTTTTATTAATAATTATTAATATGTAAAGAATGTAGTAGATTTTGAATTTTTTGTTTCTGATAATAAACAAAAAAACTACAGCTGCCGCAATTTGACATCGCAGGAAGCATTCGTTCAACCACAATTGATTGCAGTCAGATGATGATAAATAATTATTTTCGATTAAAAAAAATGTTTTTCAATTTTTTGAATGTTCAATAAAATAACTTCCAAAGTTGAAAACAATTGGTGAAGTAGTTGCTTCAGAAAAAAATCCTAAAATTCCTCATTATTTTTGACCCTTTATATGGGTTTCCCCCTTAAACTAAATTTTTTAACTAATTCTAAAAACAAATTTATTTTTTACCAAAAATATTTGTTTGCTTTAAATAAAATTATTCAAACTAAATGTATTTTTGTTTCGAAGAAAAACATTTTAATTTTGCGGAGGGTATTTTGCCGGGGAATCCCAAACTTTCCGCACCGCGACTCATCAGCAATTCCACCAATCCGCTGCTATACTGACGGAAGGGGTCGTTTTTAAATAAAAGACAGAAATTAGGAACACATCTCAATTAAATTTTTATATTTTTGGCTAATGTCAAATACTCTAATACGGCACTATTACACCGATTTGAACGTTACATTACGGGAATCCCCACTGTGTTAAAAATTAATTATTGATTGGTTGCCTAAAAGTTAATCCGATTAATTAATTTAAGTTGGTGGCAGTTTAAAATTTAATTGAAAACTTAAATTTAAAATTAAGCCAATACCAGACAGTAAAATAAAAGGGAGGGAGATTCTTAAATTTAGAAAAACGAAAAAAATATGGAATCGCAACATTTATCAGCAGCATTTTTAGTCAGATTTTCTGTATTTGCAGTACTTTATGCTCAAAATCATTAAAATTGTCATTGGGAACCATTTCTTTCATCACCAAAGAGGGGGGAGATTTGCTATAGTGTACGACTGTTACAAGTGTTTTAGAAAAATATTTAAATTTCATATTATGGAGAGAGATAATTGGCCATTGCAAGCTAAAATCGGATTTGAATTGAATTAAAGTTTTCGAATCCTTTAATTCTTTTCATGGCAGTTGAGCATTTCATTCGTGGATTAATTAATAATTTGAATAATTTAAACGTAGTATCAAAATAACTGTTGATTAACGGTTGATGCCCCAAAAGTTTTGGTTGCAAAACAGTACAGATTCAACAATAGGTTATACAGTATCCAGTACAGATAAGCAAACGAGAACTACCGAAATTAAAGAACAAATTGCTATATCAAATTTTCATTTTGCTAATAAATCCAAAAGCTCAATAAGGTAAGTTATTTTTATTTTCAAAATTTTTTTGGATTTTGCAAGTTTTTGAATTAAATTTAATTTCAAAAAAATTTATTTTTATTTTTTAATTGGTTTACATACCCAATTTTTTTTCTCGTAGAAAGGTTATTTTCCATGGAATCAGAAAACGCCGTCTTTTTCGAAGCAACTTCAGATATGGAACTAAACTTCTCCGATTCCTTCGATGATACGGATATCCTAATTAACGATTTGGTAATTGAAAAATTCACAAAAATAAAGAAATCGAGAAAAAGATTAAATTTGAGATGGAATCTTTTAAGAAGAAACCAGGATATGGTTCGTATAAGTGATGATGGTAGCTCATTTTCTGAAACTTCTCTTGAAAAACAATTTTCCAATGAAAGTAATAGTAGCAATTCGGACACGAATGACCACGTTGTAATTGAACACGATATGATAACACGATCACTGGAAAAAGCAGAAGAAAAAATATTGGAGATGAGTAGGATTCAAGACTACGTAAATATATTTTTTTTTTGGAATAAACTTGAATTCTATTTTATTGTAAATTTTCAGCTAAACAACGAAACTGTAAATACGACTTCTGCGTCGATGTTGCTTTCTATGGAGGATTTACGTAAGTTTTGTAAATTGTAATAAAATAAAAAAAATTATTCGAAAATTTTAGGACTCGTGGAACTCGAAGAAGTAAATGATACTTCTTGGTTTAGTAAAAGAGAATTCCTTTCGTCAAGTAAGTTGCTTATAATTTAAAAATTGTAAAAGTTGTACATTAATTGATTTTAGGTTTGCTGGAGGACATAGTCGAAGAGCCAATGCGTTTCGAAGATGAAAGAGACGATTTGGCCATTGTCGGTGAGGTGACAATAAATCGGGTTTCGTTTAATTCGGTGAAACGCAATTATAAAAACAATTTTATTTTAATTGTACATCATGGGACGACCACACATGTTTTCAGGCTCCCAAAAAATACTAAATTTGAAAAAAATGGTACCATCAATTTTCTAGATCCAATTAAACTAGATTTGGTAAATGGATCTGATGTCACGTTGCAATTGGGGTGTGCAAAAACACACGAAAAGGATATAATAGTAATGCGTTTTTTTTTTGCTTTTTCAATTATTCGTATTAATTGGAATATTTTTTCAGAAACAACTCAAATCTTACTTCAAGTCCTTTAAAAAGTTCATTGGCATAAGAGAAGAAGCCTACTGTTATACTAAACCAAGCAAATATTTTCAATCCATTGGTCTATGCAAATTTGACATTTTAAATTGGCAACCGGATAATGTTTTGGAATTTAGCAAAAACGGGAAGAATATAGTTCGTGCATTGCTAGAAATCGACATAACCGAAAACAATATTCAGTTTAATGGTGTCACCGCAGGTTATTTAGATGTTGTAACAAAGGTTAACACTTCATATCGGTGGGAAAAATTCTGGTGCGTTTTGGATGGATACAATTTTAAATATTACGACGACGAATTGGAAGATGAGCTTCGTGGAAGCATTCGTTTTTGGAAAGACGAAAGATTTAATAAAAACGAGAACATTTTTGTACCCAGTCACGACTACACAATAATTGATCAGTTTTTAGCTGCTGATTCAGACGAAGTTCTTATAAAATGGCAGAACAGTTTAAATTTGGCGTTGTCCGGCAAAAAATGCTGGGACAATGCAAAAGAAGAACATCTATGAATCGCAATGCTTTTTTTAATCATAACTCTGGTGTGTCAGTTATCCAGAAATGAAAAAAGCATAGTTGGTATCTTTTGCAACGATAAGCATAATATGAGGTGTAGAAATAGACAAAAGAATCGAAAAAGGAGAGCAGTAGAATACTTGGTCGTGCCAGATCCAATTTACCTCTTATTGTGTTGTTATTTAATTTTAAAATTTTTGTTAATTTGTATATTATGTAAAATTATATTGTTATTTGTTGTGTGATTAATTAAAAAAAGTAATCTTTTAACTGCGTATATTATCTGTATCTGTTAAAAATAAGTTATAATTGTGGGGGTTGTCTCGAAAATTGACTTTAGGGGGTGGGGACGTTGCTTTTGTGCAGAGAGTTTTTTTTATCGATTAGATAGAGTAAGGGGGGGGGTACAATTCTAATTTGTTCACCTTCCACTTTGGGGGATTCCCCGATAAAAATAAATAATGTTAAATATTTAAAAACTAATTTGTGTTTATAATATTAAAATAATATGTAACATCGTACAGTTTCAACATATTTCATTTGAATTACAAAATATGATAAGGAAAAGGACAAATCAATAATGTAAATAATCACAAAGAGAGAACGAGATCGTAGTGCTTCTTTTATTTGAGTTTTGCACGACAAATTTGTTTAAATAATGAATAATTATTTATTGTTAAAATAAATATGCCAGTATTTATCTCTTTAGTCAAGTGCAAAAGTCATAGTAAAATGCAAGAACGCTTCATTTACTGAAGCGAGGGTGCAGTGTAGCAATCAATTTGAATAACAATTATTTTTGCGGTCGACAGAATTTTTGAAAATAATCATTGAAGTGTTTTAAATGGATATATCAGTCTAAATTGGGTTACCCGGTAAGAATTTTAAATTTTTAAGCTAAATGCCAATTTTGGGCACTGAATATCAAAAAAGTTGTCCAAGTTTGTTTTTTATTTGGCTATGGCAGGTACTGTAGGCTTAATTGCCTTTAAATTATATTCCAAAAAATATTTTCAAAATATTAAACTTTTGTCACCCAATTATATTTTATAACAATGCAAATGTGCCGAAATGTTTATTTATGATTTTATTTGCATTTCAGCTACCAGTTTTTACTTTTCAATGTAATATTTATGGATGCTGATAACATTTGCAAACAAACTCTCCAACACTTGACATAAATATAGCATGTAGAAGTCATTTATGATATCTCTAAAGAGATATAAAAACACAAGTTTGTTTGTATTGTTTATTGTAAATTTTATTATCAATGCTTTTAATTTAATTGCTTCCTGTTTAGTATGCTCTACAGGCAAACATAAAATTGAAATTCTCCAGAATTAGTAAAGTCCTAATAGCTCCCCACCCCCCCTATTTTAATTTTTTTTCATTTCTTGTAGAAACACTTTTCTAAAATTTTATGGCGAAGCCAATCACTGAATAATAAGTTGAAGAATATCCAAAAATGCAAAAAGCTGTAATGCCCAACAATTTCCAAAAACCGTTAGATGTGGAACAACATTTGAACAACAATTCGTGGGTCCGAGTGGAAACACAATGCAAACCAGAAGATGTCCCAAGTTCTCCAGTTGACAGTTTGGTAAAAGAAAAATTTCGAAATAGAATCAAAACTAACAGAGAACGTTCATCCTCCTACATCAGTAATTTATGGAAGAGACGTGAAGATGTCGATCGCATTCTTGGAAAACCAGATTGTGATATCAGCTCTTCCGACGATAGTCTTACAACCAAAGATATTTTAGAGAGCCAAACTGGACTAGAGGAAGTTTTAGAAAAATATTTTCAAAAAGCGGAGAGTAAATCGAATGGAAGTTCTTGCGGATTGTCCGATGAAGTAAGTATCGACAATTATTTTTTCCAATTTCATATCAACTTTTTTTTTAGATTCTCAACGATGACAGTTCGGATAAAACTTTGAATACATCATCCATTTCGGTCTTAACGTCACGAAACGGTGAAACCATTCCCGAAGAGACGGAAAAACTAAACATTACCAGATATAGCAACGTAACCGACTTTCCCGAATCTTCAGTAGTTGATTTCTTTGACGAAATTAAGCAGAACAGTAAATGTAAAGAGAATGAAACAGAACCGACCGCTGAAAAAGAATCCATTTTGTCAGGTAAAACGTCAGGTCCGTAATAAAATTAAAAAAAAACTTAATTTACATTTCAGGTCGCCACAGTGAAAATTTGATGTTATTTACTCCAAAAAATTTTATGGAAAATGAATTGGTTGTTTTTGGCAAAATTGTGATAAGCAAAATTGCATTTTCGTCGATTAAGCATCTTCTGAATGTGAAGGAAAGATTTATGTTGTTAATCCACAGTGGAAAACACATTTTTGAAACGGAAATAGTGGCAACAGATGAAAATGGAAACATTCAATTTGTTAAAGAAATTGTGTTGAATGAACTGGACAATGATTTTGAGTTTGTTTTGAAATTATGTTGCAAAATAGAAGAGAAATTAATTGTACCGGTAGGTTTTTCAATTTTTATTTTGATAATTTCAAAAATCTTCCTCTTTGTAGAAACCCAAAATCACTTGCCTATTCAGTGTGAAACGTTTATTTGCAAAAAGAAAGAATGTGAACAGAAAAGTTTCCAATACCTTGCCAGACAGTCCGTACAAACCGGTAGGAACGTGCAAAATTAACATTGCAAATTTGAGAGGAATCAAAATGTTAGAATTTACTGAAAACGGACAACATTCTTCGATATGCAAATCTTTTGAATTGGAATTTTCCGAAGATATTACATTTCAGGGTTGCACGACTGGATACCTAAGTATCGCGGCAGAAATAAATAACAGTTTGAATTGGAATTACTATTGGTGCACTTTGGATGGGTACGAGTTCAAATATTTCAATTACCCTTTACAAGAAACCCCGGAAGGAATCATAGATTTACGGTACTGCGTTGATGCGTATATTTCGGAACCCAAACGTGAAATGTGTCCAAGAGTAAAAACTCTTCTAGTGGAAGTTGGTCAAAATCGAAAAGGAAAAGACAAGACATCATTGTTAACAATTTGCCACTCTCGTTCCACCATCCTGATGTATTTATTATCGACAGATTCCAAGAGCGAATTTGAAAAGTGGAAGAAGAAATTGAACATGGTGCTTTTGGCCATACGAAATTGGAATAAAACTAAATTTAGCTTAAGATTTACTAAAGTTACTGAATTGTAAAGTAAACAGCAATGTACATTTTATTTAAAAAGTAACATTTTTATTTTGATAATTTTTTATTTTAAATTTAATGTCGACTTCAACCCACACTCCCCGCGTACAAATCAGTATCAGTGGCACCGGTATATTTTGAGAAACACAATCAATCACTTTCAAGACCGGCAAATCACTTTCAACACCAGTATATCAGTTTTATAACAGATACATACGCTCATTTTATAATGTCAATAAATGCTGAGAGAGGCCAAAGTCTTAACCTGAATTCAAGTTCCCCCTTTTATTTTAAGTGATCCAAAATTCGTAAAAAAAAATTAGAAACTCTTTAATTTAATTTTGGATATAGCAACCCCTCGTTAAGATTGTAAAATGAGCAAGATTTTAACAAAAAAAAAATCAAATAATTCGTAAAGTGTTTGCGTGTAAAATTAGAGTTAAAAATTCGTGAAATACCAAAAAATGCTTACCGTACCTTTATTTTTGCATATTTTTCCTAATATCTACGCGAAAACCTTAAAAAATATTTCTAACCAACACATTTTTACGCAACTTACACAATTTTATCATTCAATTGCCGTTTTCTTGCTACCACACTTTTTTTTATCATATCTTAATTTCACTACAGTTACTTAACTATCTTAATACTTCTTTCTGCTGCCCTAAGTACTGCCATTAAATATTTTAGCATTTGATAGATTTAAGTATCAAATAAGTATTAATGATAAGGTAAATTAATAAATTATAGTCATTAGTTACCAGATTAGCCAATTAAATATCATCATTTTCTGTCCCCCCCCCTAAAACAATTATCATTTTTTTTCAAACGAAAGGTTTCAGCATTTAGACCCCGCAGCTACTTAAACCGGAATGAGAAATGCCTGTAACCTTATTTTTAATAGTTGATGGTGGCACAATCTCAACCCAGGAGGACCGACGGCTTTACGTACCCTCCGAAGCACGGAGATGAGCATAAGAAATTTTGGATTCAAACCAAGTACTTAGGCGTTAGGTGTTATTTGGCTAACTTACTAAATATGACTGTCTCAGGCACAGTTTTTCAATCGTAAGTTAACCTTAGGTTAACCCAAATTTCAAGGTTAAATTTCTGACCAATCAGGTAGTCATAAACGAAGGTTAACCCTGAAATTTAGATTAACTTATGATTGAAAATCTGGGCCTCAATCAGATAATTATTTGTTGAAAAATTTGATTTTTATTGTACAATTTTATAAATTATGTAAATTTTGAATTTTCTAGGTTTTTCGATTGAGACAGAAATTCGTCTCTTTAGTTTTTGATTGAGATGTATTTGAAATGTTATATTTTGGCGAATAAGAGTTTTAATTTTTGAGTGAGTAGTTATTTTAAATTGAAAATTATCCAGTGTAATTTTAGGAACCTGGAATATAATTTAGATGAAATCAGTTTTTTTGCCTAATTGATTTTTGGATGTGAATTTTGGAAACGAAAAGATAAAATCACATGGAAGATTAGAATTATAATTTGATTAGCTTGGATATTAAATTTGCAATATTGAAAATTAAAATTAAAACAAAAATAGTATATAACATTACTAGCAAGGTAAGAGGGTTTTTACTGGCGAATGGAGGATATAACTGACGAGCCGCAGGCAACATTTTGAAGATTTGCTAGTTTACTAGACGAACAATTTTGAAAATTTAAAATTGAGGAAAATATTTCTATGGAGTGGCTGCGGTTTGCGGCTACTACAAAAAATGTTGCAATAATAAATATTTTTGTTCAGAGAACAAAATACAACAAGAAAATTACTGTAATTTTTCAGATATTTATGATAAAATATTGAATAATATATTCATTTTAAAAGAAATTTAATTTTCTACACTTTTGCTTTAAAAGATTTTGTTTCTTAAATAAATAGAAAAAAAGTTATAAGGCAAAGTTCATCAAAAAACGGGAAACAAATAAAAGTTTCTTGTAAATTTGTGAATTTGTGAACTTCACGAGCTTGTATCTCCATAACTATAACATATACGCAAAAATTAAATAAAAACCTTTTTGCAGAAAATTTTATTAGCTTCAATTTTGTACATAACTTCTTTTTTGCTAGGGTTAACGGTTTCCGAGATATAGGCAAAAAATCAAAATATGTGGTCTCCTTTATGTCCTCTTGCGCGCCCCACCCCCTTCATACAGAATCTACGTCCGGAAATTTTTAGTATGTTTACTTCTTAACCAGTCCAAATACAGTCAGAAAAAGGGATTTCGAAATTTTCCTTTGTTGACTGGACTAATAAAAGCAAAAATTATGGTTTTTATTCTATTGTATTCCACCCATTTTATTCTGTTTATACAATTTTTCTATAAAAAAAGCATAAATCACAAATTTAACTTACAAATTATAGTGTGTCTTAGGCTTAACCATTTGTAATTATGTGTACTTTCCCTTATCCGCTGCGGTTTAATTTGACAGTTTAAATTTATAACCTCAAATTGCGCGTTTTGAACTTGGATTAATTTTAACCAAAAATTAAGTACCTAAAATGTTTGAAGTACAAGAAATTAATGCGGAACACAAAGACTTAATTCACGATGTGGCTTACGATTTTTATGGAGAGCGTATGGCCACTTGTTCCAGCGACCAATACGTTAAGGTTAGAATTCTTTCTTTGTACCAACTTGGCGTCACCTTTTAAAAACTTGTTAACAGGTTTGGGATCAAACTGGGGATGGAAAATGGATTTTAACGTCGAGTTGGAAGGCGCACAGCGGTTCTGTTTGGAAAGTGACGTGGGCTCATCCCGAATTTGGTCAAGTTTTAGCTACCTGTTCGTTTGACCGAACTGCAGCTGTATGGGAAGAATTAGGTGAGTAACTAGACGTTTTATTTTACCACATTAAATTTTTGTGATTTTTAGTTGGCGAAACGCCGTGTCCCGGTGAGAGTGGTCGTCGACATTGGGTGCGAAGAACCACTTTGGTGGATTCTCGTACTTCTGTTACAGATATTAAATTTGGACCAAAAATTCAAGGTTTACAGTTGGCTACTTGTTCGGCTGATGGCATTATACGAATTTATGAAGCTCCAGACGTGATGAATCTTAGCCAGTGGACATTACAACATGAAGTTCAGTGTAAATTATCATGTAGTTGTTTGAGTTGGAATCCAAGTTTGTCAAAGTATGCGAATTGTAACCTTGTTGCTTCTTATTTATGTATCTATTTTTTTGTTTGTTAGAAATCATCCTTTAATGTTGGCTGTTGGTAGCGACGATGGCAATACCGGCAATGGGGGGAAAGTTTTTATATTCGAGTACAATGACAATAGTAGAAAGTGGACAAAAATCGAAACACTTCATAGCATAACAGAGCCTGTCCACGATATAGCTTTCTCACCAAACTTAGGAAGAAGTTTTCATTTGTTAGCTATTGCAACTAAAGATGTTAGAATTATGAGTCTAACACCTGTTCCGTAAGATTGCAATATTTCATCAACTTTTAAATATCATAATTTTTTGAATTTTTCAGAGATAATGTGAATTTGCAAAGTGGTCTTACGAAGCTTGAGGTTCAAACTTCTGCACAGTTTGATGACCACGAATGCATAGTTTGGAGGGTGTGCTGGAATATAACTGGAACCATTTTAGCATCCAGTGGAGATGATGGATGTGTCCGCATGTTTAAGAGTAAGTTTTTCCATTGTATTGGAAGGTTAAAACTGAGGAGTTTTATTTGCAGTGAATTACATGAATTCTTGGAAACCAGTAGCAGTTTTAAAAGGTGATGGTACTCAAGTACCAAATGAAACACACAGGGCATCTATGACATCTGCTATAGGATTACCAACACCTCCCATTTCTCAAACGGCTAGGTACATAAAATTGGGTACAATTTCACAGTCACGTGAAGTGCCATGGCATTAGTCTAGCTGTATTCCTTCTTTTTTTTACTAATATTATTAGTTGATGGAATAATGATCCTTCACATTAAAGTTTTATTTATTTTGTATAATTTTGCAGTGGAGTTTCAATTTGTGGGATCTATGAAATTGAAATATAATTAGTAACTAGGAAAATTTTGTAATTTATCAACAATACATAATATTTTGCGTTGTTGCTTTTTTGCTTCCTGAAGAAAAAACAAATCATGTTAAAAATTAAAACATATTATTTGAAACATTATCCTCTTCACTACAAAAAAATTGTAATATATTTAGTCAATTTTGAGCTGTAACTGACGTTTATATTGAATTACTTTAATTATACCCAGTTGACATGCTTACGTCAAATCACGTTTATTTTAGGTCATATTTCGTCGAGGACGTCAAATAACTAAATACTGACGTTAGTGTGACGTTGTTTTATGACCTAATTTTGACGTCAGAAAAGTAACGTCATTTCAATGTAATTCTGACGTCGTTTTTCTTGGTAATTTCGAATCTCATGAAATGAAAAACCTTAACGTCAAATTTTGTATTTTACTTCAGCTAATATTTTGTTATTTAAATATATAAATTTAACTTATGAAATTTAATGCAATAAAAATTGAACAAGTTCGTTGTTCTGAAAGCTCAAAAACTTATTGATTTTAATACGGTTTAATTCATTTGTTCAATTTAAAATTAGTTTTTGTCTATGTTTAACTCGGTAAAATGTGCTTAACTCAAGGTCAAGCTAATAAAAATAATTTTGCAACTACCAGATATTTTATCCTCGTTGGACTCGGAATTGTTACTTGTTAGTTACAGCATGCACCATGCAGTATGCAGATGATTGTAGTCGTTCGTGAAGTCGTACACGGTGTAGTTTGCTCTCTGGTGATTTGTGGTACTATCTAATTTACAATCTAATAATTAGGTAATTTATTGCGTGTTTATGACCCAGTTTTTCAATCGTTAGTTAACTCAAATTCAATGGTTAACCTATACGTTTATGACTACTCGATTGGTCAGAAATCTAAGTTAACCATTGAATTTGGGTTAACTAACGATTGAAAAACTGGGCCTTTATGACGTTCTTAATAATTATTCTATGAGACGTTCAGGGGACGTCTTTGGTGACGTCGTATAATCGTCCTAAAATGACGTCTCTGGGCTGTGACATTAACATGTAACTTTACGTCACTATTATAGTACGTCATTTCTTTGGTCATACGACGTCAATACTGACCAATTATCGACGACAATATGACGTAACCATGTCAGCTGGGTAGTCGAATTTTATTTTGAGTTCGGACGGCTTCAGGACTGTTTTTAAAAAGTTCGTGGGCACCAGAGATCCCCTCTTTCCAGAGCCGTACTTAACACCACTAAGTTATAATAATATAATTAATTTATTTTCTGTTATATCAATATTATAAAAGGCCTAGAGTGTCTTTCTGTCCTTCCGAAACCGATTAACGAATTAAAATCTATCAACCAGATCAACAAGTGTGTCTGACATTCCGTAACGGATGAATTCGACTATATGTACATACATAATATTATAATACCTGTGTAATCTTTCTTCTCTCTTAATATATAAAATCCCAGCACGATACTTCTGCTCCTACGGCGTGTCATTTTTTGGTAACCTTTTGTCAATGAAAAAAAAATCCATTCTGATTGGTCGATGTTTTTTACCAAGCGAAAAATATATCCTGCCACCGCACGATGGAAAAGAAGAGCAAAAACCTGAATTTAATGAAAAAATAAAATAGAAATGAACTTAACATAATATTTCAAGTAAATTTGTGGTACTTATGTACTTACGTTATACAACGTTAAAATAATAGAATTTTAACAGTCAAATGAAGAAACAAAATACGTAGAAAATTATTATTTAAAAATAAATTTACAAAATTCCGTAACGACTTCACATCGGCCGAATTCCCAACCAATTGAGTTGCACATCAATCGAGTTTCTAACTAATCAAGTTTGACATCAATCGAGTTTCCAACTAATTGAGTTGCACATCAATTGATTTTCAAACCAATCGAGTTCCCAACCAATAGAGATGTAAGTACATCAATCGAGTTTCCAATTAATCGAATTACACATCAATCGAGTCCCCAACCAATCGAGTTGCACATTAGTCGAGTTCCACTGTATTGTATTAACTTATTAGGAGTGTTTTAAAGCCGATCCTACCAGACAAAAACAAAACAAGTTTAGCCTTCCAGCAGCCTCGTAATATGTCTCCAAATTATTCGCGAAAAACTACTGGGAGGGCTGTAGATATGTTTTGCAATTTTCTTTCCCATTTTGAATTTATGTGTGCAATTGATGTAAATCGATATAGCTTCGTTTGAGTCTAAATGAGCTTCAGTGAGAAAGATTTTAGGTTAATTTTTTACAGTTATGGATAGTTGAAATTTTCGACCAAACTCTGAGTAACATGCGTTAAATCTTAAGTTTTTAAATCTGTTAATCTTCAATTTTAATGTTTTGTATTAAGTCTTTTATACAATTAATTATCTTTATTAGCTTTTATTTACGTAAATCAAGTTTAATTTCAATTTTGGCCCAGTTTACATTAACCCCTCTACAGCCCCCCCCAGTAGTTTTTCGCGAATAACTTGGAGACGTTTAAGGCTCAAACGAAAACAGTAGAAGCTCATTGAGGCTCAAACGATGCTCTAACGTTTGATACAAAATTAATATAAAAATTCGAAACTGGGAGGGGGCATCATGTCTACCTCCCCCCCCAGTAGCTTTTCGTGAATAACTTTGCGATCTTTGATGCTCAAATGATAATAATGGAAGTTCATTGAAGCTCAAACGATGCTCTAACGTTTGACACCAAACTCATCCAAAAATTCAAAACTGGTGAGGGGCACTGACATGTACTTAGAAAATGTTACTTTTTACAAACGGCTTTTTATAAGGGGAGGACCCCCCTCTTCTCCTAAATGAAATCCTGGGTACGAGCCTGCGTTTAGAGCTAATATTTTACTATAAATAATAAAATATGTATAATATTCCAAAAAATACTTGTGTACCAAAGATACGCCGTAGGCGGGCCTAGCCTTGTGGAAACGGCCAATCGAATAATCGCATTATGTGTTCTTGCCTTTTTCTACCCGAAATTGTGAATGAACCATTAAATTTAATGTTTATATTTATTATTTAAGCTATTGAGTACCACAATTTTATTAGAAAATTTTTGAGTTCGTGGGCGGGTTTGCGTGCTATTTCCAAGGGAAAAATTTGAAATAAACAACTAAATTTGAAACATTTTTAAATTATTACCTAATAGGAACTAAAGTAAAATTTGATTTGCTTTACAACTAGAGTTGCTGAGGTTATGTGTTTTTCAGTAAGAATTGAAAGTATTTTCGTAGAGTTTTACCGCAGTTTCAAAATAATTTTGCCAAAATATATTTTTGACCTAAACACATTTGTTTTGTTTCCTTAAACATAAATAAATGCTTAAACAAATAATATCTCTAGTAAATGTTTTTTTAACCCAAAGCTTATGTCAATAAAAATTTAAGATTTGCATGATCATGCATGATCTTGATAACAAAAAATGACTTTTAAATTTAATTCTATTGTATTATTTAAATCACAATAGACGTAATTGCAATGTTGACACAAATCTGACTATATTAAGCGTGAAAGTTGATTAGGATTACAATTTGTATACCTACAAAAATCAGTTAGACATAATATTATTAAAATATGCGATCGATACTCAAACAGTACGAGTGCGGAATTGATCATCAGTTTCCCCAAATCGTTGCCATTTTATCTGGTAAGTTTTCTTTATTATATTTATTATAATAAATATTTGAATTTAATCGAACTTCTTTGAAGGATCCCTGGTTGGAGTTTCGTATGGATTGCTTATGGGATGGACGTCTCCTGCAATTCCAGAAATTTTGGCCAACAATTCCACCGACATATCGTTTGAAGAAGCTTCTTATTTTACCGTGATTCCACCCGTATCAATGGCTATCATGGCACCGTTTTGCTCAAAGTTGACCGATATTACCGGAAGGAAACTGGGAGTTCTGTTGGTGGCCGTTCCGTATTTAATAGCTTGGATTTTGATAGCGATGTCAAATAATTTGTGGATTCTTTATTTGTCTCGAGTGATGTCTGGTATTGGAGATGCTATGTTTTTTTCCACGAGTCCCATTTATATTTGCGAAATTGCCGAACCGCGAGTGCGAGGTGTTTGGGGCAATGTTTTATCTCTAAGTACCTATGTCGGCATATTTCTTATAAACGTGATTGGTGCTTACACCAATATTTTTGTAACAGCTTTAATTTGCGGTTGTTTTCCCATTCTTCATATTCTTTTATTTTGCTTTATGCCCGAATCTCCCTACTTCTTGCTAATGAAGGACAGAGAAGACGAAGCTCTGGAGGCTTTAAAAATGTTGAGGGGGAGATGCGACGTCGAAAGAGAGTTGAGCAAAATTAAAACAGATGTAAAAAGGCAAACAGGAGAAAAGGGAACGTTGAAAGATTTGTTCACTGTTACAAGCAACCGGCGGGCTTTGGTCATGTGTTTTGGCATTCGGGTTATTCAGCAGTTAAGTGGAATTTCTGCTTTTGAGGTTCATACACAATTTTTGTTCCAAGAAGCCGGTGGAAGTGTTTCGCATGAAAACGGTGCAATAATTTTCTCAGGTGTTTTAATAGTGGTTGTATCTATTTCGTCTTATTTTGTCGAGAGATTTGGAAGAAGACCTCTCATGATGTTCTCGTGCTTCGGATGTGGAGTTATTTTAACAGTCGAAACAGTTTACTTTGCTATTAAGCAATTCACAGATATTGATTTGTTGAGCTGGGGGTGGCTTCCATTAGTTGGAATGTTAATTTACACCGTAATTTGCTCGACTGGGTTAGGAATTTTACCTTCCCTTATAATGGGAGAAATTTTTTCAGCTAGCATCAAGGGTACAGCAACGGCTTTTATGAATGTTTCCTTAGCTGCTTGCCTTATAATAATTCCAAAATTATTTCATTATTTCACCTATAATTTTGGAATATATTTGCCATTTTCCTTTTTTTCTGCATGGTGCTTTATTGGCTTTGTATTTTCTTATTTTTTTGTCCTCGAAACTAAGGGAAAAACTTTGGAAGAAATTCAACAAGATCTCAAAGGCAATAGATTCAAGTAGTCGGTGGTACCGGTTTAATGCATGATACAATGAAGAGAAGATATGATGGATGCAAGTTATGTTTTGAAAATTGCTGAGCATGGCGTCACGTAGCAGGCGTCAATTTTGAACCAATGACATGGTGGAACAATATCAAGAGCTTCCTCCACAAAAATATTATGTAGACTAAAATTTCTAATTTATAACTAAAATAAATATGTATGTTTCAAAATAATTATTAGTATCATCAGCTGATTGTACAGTTTTTGGTATCTATCAATAAAATATCATATTTTAAACTAAAACTTTCAATATAGAAGCTGCGGAGATTTAAAACTATAAATAAATAAAGCAACCACTATAAATACAACAGGGATAAAATTTCGACTTTAACCCTTGACCAGAAAAATCTCGCAGAAAAAAGAATAAAAATATTTTGGTAAGTCATTTTGGTTTTATCCTAGCACTTTTACAAGAAGAAAATAAAAGCAAAATATAAATTGCATTTTATTGGTATAAAAATAAATTACGCCATTCTTGAAAAAATCCAATTTCAAATTTTCACGTTTGCAGGGGACGACGAAAGCTTATTAGGTTTGCCTTTTTTTCCATTTTGACTGTAACGATATAACTGATACGAAAATTAAATGTTTTAAATATAACATAATTACTTACTGTATCTACTTTGTCAGGAATATTATTGGCAATGTACCCGGCAATTGATCTGGCAATTGGATCTGCAAGAATTGACCTTGGTCCTACTGCGTGTTTAGCTGGAAAGATTTTTCAATAAACTTTTGTTCGTTAAAATTGCAAACCAAAACTTACCAGGTGTCGTGGTAGCTTTTCTTTTGCATGCATCTCCCAATGCGTACGGCGATACTTCTACGTTGTTTCTTGGCGGCTTAGCTATCACTCGACGACTTCTCACTGGTAGGGCAGAAGAATCGGACGATCCCTTGCTTGGCGCACTTGGGCTTCCCATCACTGGTATAACTCTAACCTTCACTCTTCAAAAGATAAAAACACGTGCTGCAAACTTAAACTTACCGATTTCGTTTCAGAGTTCGCATAACCGGATTTACTGGTGTCGTAAATGTACGTCGGCCATTGGTTGTTGGCTCAGATTTGCTCTTTGTTGTTTCTATTATGTTGTTCATTGCCATAGTACGGGTCACTCTAAAAATAACGTTACAATTAAAAATGGCAATTTGAGTATATTCTCGTACCTCGGAGAAGGTGAAGATTTAAGTGCAGTTTTTTTGCATAAAACGTGAGCCAGTCCTCTGGATCCAACAATGCACACTTCATTTTTAGTACTTTCAAAATTCCGCACGCGAGGTGTATATGATTTTTGAGTCAATCGTACTTTCTGAATTGGACTGGAAGTAGATTCTTGTCCAGCCGAAGAAATTGTTCTTGCTCTGAGCGAATTTGGTAGTTGAAATCCTTCACAGGGAGGAGTGATAGATTGATCTTTACTGCTTGTATTCGATTTTTGATAATCGGAACCTCGACTGTCTAAATTTAATTCTAACACGTGCGAGTCTATTTGTTGGTTGTTTTTAACACATTTTGCTGGCATAGTCGACGGTGTCGTTAAAGGACGCTTCGATATGGGTACTATACGCTTAATTGGTTGCCCACGTGACGTTTTTGGATCTAGCGATACTTTTGGAATCTTATCTGGAGCCGATTTTAGCACGTCGGAAAACTTATTTATCGGAGTAGATTCACGACTTTCTCTTTTTATTTTGGGCTGACGGGTATCCAACGCTGGTTTAGCCGTGGTTGCACGTGGTTCTGTTATCATAGGAGGAATTTTACTAGCGATAACTGATTTTACCATTTCAGCGTACTTTTTATTTAGCGCTTTCTTAGGTAAAAGTTCGTTTTCTTTTTTTTGAGCCATTGCATTATTAAGGTTTAAGTTGTGTATGGCGTGCGACACATTTTTTGTAACAACATCACCTTGCAATTGCTGCGTTTGCAGTTTATAAGCTAAAATATTGAACATTCCAGCTAGATCGCCATGTGGATCGGTAACTATGGAGTATTTCACTGTTGTCCAATCTAAATCCAACAGTGTTCCAACTTGCTTCATTATCTGAAACAAAAATTTTCTAATTTATATCGATAGAATATTACAAGCGGCAAGTGGCGTTTTAACCCCGAGTTGCCAGAAATTATGTCAAATAATATATCCTACCGATGTTTGCCAATTCTCATCTAAACGCTTCAAAGGATTGATGATAATAGCTTTTCGTCCTTTATCCGTGACCCAAGAATGAAAAATTAGTTCACTAAGATTGATTCGCTTTAGCGAATCGGTGACTAGCATTTTTGATATCAACGTTCGAAAATCTGTGGTAGCAAACCATAAATTTTTACGGTGTGCAGCAGTGTAACCTTTATTTATTTGAACGAGTAATTTTCTGCGACGTTCTTTTGACGTCATATTTTCTTCTCGTACGGTCACGAACGGTAACTGTCCAACCACCATGCCGTACAGTATGACTCCCCTGAAAGCAAATAAAAACAGATTTAATTGGAAAAATTTTGAGTAAACCAACAAGCTCCATAGATCGACTTCGGAACCATAACATTTGCCGGGTACAAAGAGCTCGGGAGCTGCGTATTCGGGTGAGCCACAGTGAGTACGTAACGGATTATTTGGATCGTATAGGTTGCTCAGTCCAAAATCTACAATTTTGATTTGAGTACGAATCGAATTCATCATCACGTTTTCCATTTTTAGATCTCTGTAACAAAATAAACTATTTATTTGGGTTTGATGCTTTAATTTGTCAACATAAAATTTTCGTTCAACGGCGATGCTGAAAATCCTTTATCAGAGATTGATGAAATTGAGTGAAAATTTTATTTAAACTTTTTGGGTTAGCATTTTATATATTTTTGGAATATGTTGAGATATAAAAATGTAATCGCTTGAGTAATACTTAGGTACCTAATATATGACTCCTGAAAAGTCATGAATATATTCATGAAGAATCCCAGACCTTAGACAATATTGTGTTTTATGTTGTATCAAAAACAAAAGAACTTGGCTGTTTACCCTATTTCTTTATGCAAATCAAAATTTTACAGTTGCAATTTCAAGATATTACTTTTATTAAATTGCTATTTTTCTTCCGCAATTTTAACATTTCAATTGTTTATTGTCCATTCAACAAGATACATAAACCTATAAACGCATAGATTTTTCTATTTGGATAATGCAAAAAGTTAAGTATTCAACATCAATTATAAAATTAATGCAAAAGTTATGCTAATTCGCTTGTAGTCAACAAAATTATTTAAACTAGGTCGCTGTAACTCTCTGAAATGCACCCCTTTAAAATAAATAAAGTATCAACTTGTACTTGTAACAATTTGTATATTATGTTAACTTTTCATAAGCAAAGCATTCAAATACAAATTTGTAAAGAGAAGTGAAAATATGCGCGTTTTAATGAAATATTTTTAAATTACAATTAATTTTCCTTAAATTGACAGAAAATTTGCCATTCAATTATCGTCAAACTTTAAGAAGGGCATACTAAAATACTTATACCTTAAGCGTCGTTCTCATTCAATTAACGCTACGTCAAGTAATCAAAAATAACAAAAAAATATGAGATTTCTTTTTTTAAATCTCATTTTCGTCGATGTATTTGACTTTAAATAAATTTTTATTTATTTTATTAACTAATTTACGTCAAATACATCGACTAAAACGAGTTTTAAAGATGAAATGTAATACTTTTTTGGTTATTCTCGATTAATTTACGTAGCGTTAATAGCCAATCACGTCATTCACATTGAAAACGTCATATTAGACCAGCGTTGTCAAAATTTTAAATACCGTGCAATGATAAAGTGAGACATATACGGAACTGTCACTACAACACACAACACTGTACATAAATACAGGTTAATGTAAACAAACTTATAAAAATAAAAATCACTGTACAATCATAATTCGCATTATATGATAAATTGGAATTTTATTTTTTAGGTGGTGGCAATGACAGACGTCATACCTCTGACGTGTATCGGTTTTTGATTTTCAAACCCTATAATAAACAATATAAATACCACTATTTATTACGCATAAAACAATGAGTTTGTTTATAATTTAAGTTTTTTCTGATATAATTTTCGACTAAAAGTTAACTTGAAGTGATTTTCTTCTATTTTTGAGCTGTATTTTTCACCTTTGATTCCTGGCATTTCTGAATATTCTTTCTTTCATTTACACTATTATGAATTTTACTGAAGCCTTTATACGATTCTCTTCTTTAACCCATCGATGATCTCAAATAGTTCTTAATTAATTTAAGAGAAAAAAAAACAGCAAGAATAATTACCTACAGATGAACCACGCTAAGAAAATCTCTGAAGGGGTGTGGCTGGCGCTGGTGTATTTAAATATGTATTAAACTCAAAAGAAAATTCAAGTGCTTTTCAATCTAAGAAAGTACTTACCAAATAATGTTTAATTACATTGATTTATTAAATATAGCTATAAAGATTTGTGCTAAAAAGAACACTTTTCTGTAGACAATAAAGCTCAAATATGAATAACATGAAAACGAACAAGATGAAAAAATCAGCACAATGACAATTGACACACAATGATTTGCAACTTTTACAACAGCATGTACTTGAGAAATAACTCAATGTTCATTAGTTTATTAAAATTTTTATCAAATTAGTTGACATATTTTCCTGGGGCTTTTTATAGCTTGGTGGCACTGTACTTAAAACTATGGTGTTTGAAAATCAAAAACCGATCACCTCAGAGGTATGACGTCTGTCACTGTCACTGTAACCGGGACCCCAGAGAAATTTTACCCCCCGGTTAAAATTCCCTACTGAAATTTTACCCCCTAATTATCTTTTACGGGGGGTAAAATTTCTCTAGAGAATTTTTACCGGGAGGTAAAAAAGTTAAAAATAACCTCAGTGAATTTTTACCCCCTTCAGAAATTTTATAGGCAAATCAGAATTTTTATTACTGTTTATGTATCAAATTCAATTATATTTTATTCTGAGATGCTAAAATATCTTCCTCAGATTTGGGAAGAATAAAAATAAATAAAATAGGATAATTTATTAGTTAAATAGTAAAAATATAGAATATAATAGAAAAATCAAAATTTCGTTTCTGTCCCATAAATAATATTTGGCAAAAACGACTTTGTGAGAAGCTTGGACTTTCATTTGGCAAGAATTCCGACTTTGCAAAAACAAAAAATTCACCTCACACTGTTATAGACGTCAAGGCAGGCGGTAACTGTTTTTTTAGATGCATATCTTTTTGCGCTACCAAAAGTGAAGATCAGCACAAAAAAGTACGAAAGCTAATTACTGAATTTATAAAAACTCAGAAACAAGAAGTTGATCTGTTTTCTGATGTTGAGAATTACATGAATATCACGAAAATGGACAAAAATGCAATTTGGGCAACAGATGTTGAGATGCTTTTCACTGCAGCACTCATATAGGAGCCGATATAAATATTCCTTTACTCAAATTTCAGAAAATTCTGCTTGGCTAAGGTTTCCAGGTTCAATGCATTAATTATAATTACAAAAATCTGGCAATATATTTGAACCATAAAAATTCAAATCATTTTAAAGCAGTAGTTTCGGTAAAAAGAAGTGTATAAGAAAATGTAATTTTTAAATAAATTTTATGTTAAACTTTTAAATTATCTTATTTTATTCCTCAAATATCTCAGGAAGATATTTTAGCATTTCGCAGTAAAATATTAGGGAATTTGATACATAAATAGATATAACAATTCTTATTTACCTATAAAATTTCTTAAGGGGGTAAAAATTCACTAAGAATATTTTGAGCTTTTTACCTCCCGGTAAAAATTAACTAATGAAATTTTATCCCCTAATCATATTTTACTGGAGGTAAAATTTCTCTAGGGAATATTTACCGGTGGTAAAATTTCACTAGAGACTTTTTACCGGGGGTAAAATTTCGCTAGGGAATTTTTACCGGGCAGTGAATTTTTAAAATTCACTAGGAAATTTTTACCCTCGGGGGTAAAATAAAAAGGGGTTAAAATTCTCGGCTACACCACCACCTAAAAATAAAATTCCAATTTATCACATTATGCGAATTATGATTGTACAGTGATTTTTATTTTTATAAGTTTGTTTACATTAATTTGTATGTACAGTGTTGTGTGTTGCGGTGACAGTTCAGTATATGTATCACTTTATCATTGCATGGTATTTAAAATTTTGACAACTCTGGTATAATATGACGTCATCAATGTGAATGACGTGTATTGGCAAATACATTTTATAAACCATAGATGCCAAATTTGTTACAAATCCATAAATATTGATCATTCTACGTCAAATGGGATAGAATAAAAAAAAATTAATTTGATGTTTCCGAGTTTACTATAATTTTTTACATACTTTATATAAGTGCTTGTTCACAATATAGTACATAAAACATAAGAAATACATACAACGTAAGAACTACTACATGAAAATGAGACCGTAATCGAATGTTGACTAATATTGGAGTTATTTTGTTATATGCAAAAAAACATTCTGCGTCGGATGGTTTAAAATTTTAATATTATTCGATACTTCATTAAGCTTTTACTTGTATTAAAATTTTAAGTCTTACGTATGTCTTACACTGAGAAAAAGGATTTGTCGCCCTAACAGAGCTATTAGTAGCTATAGCCTTAACAGAGCTTTTCGTTGCTGTAACAAGTTTTCTGCTGCCATAACAAAGCTTTTTTCTATACAGAATAAGAAAATTTGTTAAATCAACTAATCTTTTTTACTGAATAGAAAACAAATTAGTTATGGCAGCAGAAAATTTGTTGCAGCAACAAAAAATTTGTTATACCAGCAAAACAAAACTCAGTTGAGGCTATAGCTACAAATAGCTCTGCTGGAGCGACAAATCTTTTTTCACAGTGTATGTCTTACGGACATTGTGAACAAGCACTATTAGCACAATTGAGGACCGTTTTTTCAAAACTCGCTTTGTCCTAAATGTAAAATTTTCAGGAAACGTTTTTTATTGTATAGTAAATTCGATATAAACAAAATATTAGTTTAAAATAACTTAAAATAATGTTCTTCATATTATTTCTGAAGTCTGCAAGTCTGAAGTCTGCAAGACCGCCACAAAATTATATAGATTTGATATAAAGCTCAGCATTGTTTAATTTTGACAAAGCGAGTTTTGAAAAAACGGTCTTCAATTAGGTTTTCTATTTCAGCAATTTATCCCTGTTAAATTTAAGAACTCGAACGACTGATCTACTAAGTTGATAACACATTACCCGGAGTGAACTTATTTATAATCATTAATTTATTTAAACAAAACCGTTGCAAAACTGTTATGTATGTTACTGAAGCAGAAATGCTGCAATCCTGCTGGAGCAAATAAACAACCAATAACACTGAAGTGACGAATTTGGTCAAATATTGGTTAAATAAACCAAAAGGTTTAGTTAGAAATTGGTTTAAAAAAAACTCAAATATTCGTTAAGTTTGTTTGATGCCCGTACTAATAGTCACGGATCAATCGGAGACTCAAGATAATCCTAAAATTTATCAATGAAGTTACTGGAATTTAGACCGTATCGTAGCAACAGCTGCTATTTCAAGAATTGATCTTGAATCTCGGATCAATCCATGACCTTTAGTGCGGGCATAATAGTCATGGATTGATCCGAGATTCGGATAGCTGTTCGAAATAGCAGCTGTTGCTACGATATGGTCTAAATTTCAGTAATCGCATTCGTAAATCCTAAGATTATCTTGAGTCTCGGATTAATCCGTGACCATTAGTATGGGCATTAATGAAAAATATCGAATAATGTTAGCAGACGCAAATCTTTTTAGCTTTAAAAATCTTTAATAATCCTTTTAAATTAAAAAAATTTTTTGACTAAAATGAATTTCATTAGAACTTTGACTTGCCTTAATTATTTCCTGTATCAATTGAAATGTTTTGTTTTCTTCTTATGATGATCACTAAGTAAAACTGGCGCACATGACCATTTGCTGTTGATTTTAATTCCTGGATGATGTCAACGATTTGGACTACGGCAGAATATGCTTGTGTTGACTTTAAAGCCCAACAGAGCCACAATGTAAAATTCACTTAACAAACATTAATTTATCCAGGAATATACAACAAAAGATCTACTCGATTTTTCCATAACGACGAACGTATCAAACACGACTATCACAACTCGAGGATCTTAAACTACTGACTGTCCTTAAGCAGGAGCGACGCACAGCGACGCGTACTTACGTATTCTTATCGATTGTCTCAGTATCGACTGCCATCTACAGTCAATACCCGAAAATAAAAGGATACCGCCTGTTCCTATCTAAAACAAGGCAATGACGAATCACTTACGCCCTGTGTCTCCATCGCATTTTAAGCTCTTGCCTGGCAGCCTGGCTAAGGTCTAACCGCACCTAAGCTCTACCTGAGGCCTGAGCAGATTTGCACCAAAATGTTATTACGTCGCCCTATCTGGGCAATCAGGCGCGGATCTAGACTTTTGGCAACGGGGGGGGGGGGTCACAGGTAGTGGATATTCATTAGACCTGAATAAATATGCGCGGTCGTCAGATTTTTTTGAAGCACATATGTGAAAAGTTAGGATTTTCATGAATATTATCAGTTTTTTTTAAATTTAAATATTAAATTAATTATAAACACTATTATATAGCCACAATTATGGATTCAAGGGGGGGGGGTCATGACCCCCATGACCCTCCCCCTGGATCCGCCACTGTGGGCAATTGAGCAATATGGAGTAATATGAAGCAGGAAGCACGAAACAACGCCTCGAAAGATACGATCGAGACCTACAAAACAGGTCCAAAGATTCGTTTTTTACTCCAAACGATGATCTGTTGCTTTTCTGATTTTCTCATCGAAATAATAATTAAAGCAATCAAACAGATTATAAATTTTCGTAGGAATTCTGATTACTGAATATCTTCAACATTTTCAACAATGTCCACTCTATCGAGATCTACCACATCTACACAATTCATATTTATCTTTAAAACACACAACATTTACGCTCGACTAATTAAATAATTATCAACAACAAAATAGGTTGCAATCCAGGCCTTAAGTCGTCGAAATCGGCACCTTACATTTAAGCTGAGCTTTGATGGTGCAACGATTTAAGCAACAGTTGGACAGTTGGACGCAATGGAAAAACCGGGCATTAGGTACTGAAATTTGTCAAAAAGCATCTTATTGCGAAAAAGTGAATGAAAAATAAACTTAAAAATTTTCCAAATTACTATACATTTTTAATAAAACGTTATTAACAAAAAATTAATTGAAAAATAATAGCTATTGCAGTATGCTTTTTATTTTAACGACCAGTTCTCTAACAAGCGGACAATGCTAAGAACGAAAATTTTGTAATATCCCTTGTTAGGGATATTAAGACTAATGTAAGAGTCGTTCTCATCCAATTAACGCTACGTATGAAAATATGATTTTTCTTCTTGAAAACCCCGTTTTCGTCGATGTATTTGACGGAAATTAGTTGATAAAATAAACACAAATTCATTTCAAGTCAAATGCATCAAGAAAAATAAAACTTGAAAGAAGAAACTTAATATTTTTTTAGTTATTTTCGTTTAATTTACGTAGCGTTAATTTGGTGAGAACGACGCTTTATTTCTCTTAAGAAATAGTTGTTGTTCTACGTCTTACTAAGTATTTATTTTATTGTCAAGTTTTATTAAAATCGGTTTAAAATTTGGAAAAAAATATAGTAAGAGTACTACGCTCGCCAACGCTCGCTCGTCTTAAAAATCACGTCCGGATCTCTGTTGGCCTACAGCAAACCGCTGTTATACCGGGAGTTCAAAACTCAAGCTTTATTAGCTTCCTCTTGTATCAGTAGATTAACTAACTCTCCACCCAACCATCCGACGTACGTATATTACTAATATTATATTATTTTAAAGAGCAGGTTGATATTTTAAAAAAGTTTATTTTATCAAGACGGCCGTCACTTTTAATTAAAATCCAATAAATCTCCGGCGAAGTTTTTACATAAACCAGCAAAGATTGACTTTGGTATCTAAGAAAACCTTCAAGAGAAAATTTATGTTAGCTCAGGTACACATTGAAATTCAATCTTAACAAAATTTTAAGCTCAACAAACACCTAAACAATGTAATGCGATATTTAACGCAAACAATAGGGGTGTCCTGAAATCTCTATAGTCTCAACAAAGTGTTCCCGTTTTAATGAGATCTTAAATTTAAAAGTTGCTTTAATTGACTTTTGAGGTTTTATTAATTACTTACTAAAACGCAGCGTAACGGATATTTAAAAAAAAAACTTTGCCGATATCATTGTTAAAACTTTTCCGTAGAGAAAAATTCGACTCCAAAGTAAATTTTTTGTTTAATGTTTAATTTAAAAATTTGGTGCGCTTATATAGGTGTAGCGTCGATCTTAAGATTTAATCATCACAAGTGGGAATAGCGGGAATATTTGTCCGGTATAACATATTGAACATAAATAAAAAGTTAGTGCAGATAAAAATTTGAGTTATTTAAAATAAACGAAACGTAAAGAACCTTTATCAAAATAATGTAGTCAGATAAATAATACTTATGTGGTTTGGTCACGATATCTTAAATGGTTTCAAGACAAAAATAAATGAGATTTTATATAAAAACGATAAGAATATTCATTGCAAATAAAAATTGGTCGAATTGGGAATTACTTTAATCGAAAATTTGTTGTGCCAATAAATAAGAGCAGAGCGCGGACATTTGTGGTACGTGTGCACATATGCGGGTCGTAGTTGGCTGCGACCGCACGCTGATAGATGACCACGGGGTGGACTTTACAGCTTTTTATTTATTGCTCATTTCATTTCACCGTTCGCCCCTTTCCCAAGCAGCCGTGATAAATGTTAGGCCATGTATTACCGTGTCACTGTTACATAGGACAGCTTTATTGGCAGGTCCAACCAATGTTCGCGAGTTTAAAGCTGATTTTATTTCGACCCGATCGCTAACATATGTGAATTCAGTTCAAAATTCTAATTAACAATTTACTTTAATGTTCCGACAGACAGAGATAACTCCCAAAGTTTATATCCCTAAAAGCGCGTGACGCGCTCGTTATTCCAGAGCGAGTATTGCTGGAGCAGAGTGCTATCTGGAATTGCTTAATTTGAGAAAAAAAGTAAAAAAAAAATACGATCGAGACACAACAAATTACCAACGAAAATGCATCAATTTCCATTTGACGCTTTAAAAATGTAAATCGACGAAATGCAAGGCTAACGAGGAAGAGCTATGTTCGCCGCTCACCGCGAAGATAAATATTGCTTAATGATAATAAATGCAGATTAAATTCGAGTTAGGTTTTCACATGATACGGAGCTTATTTAAACCGCCATGCATTAACATGAAAAATATTTATCCTACAAG
The DNA here is from genome assembly GCA_947369205.1 of Cantharis rufa. Lineage (NCBI taxonomy): Eukaryota > Metazoa > Arthropoda > Insecta > Coleoptera > Cantharidae > Cantharis > Cantharis rufa. The sequence goes on from OX376303.1 coordinate 96,203,747, forward strand.
TAGTATATCGATGAGCTTTTTGCCTCTGCCTCCACGAACAAACAAGAGAAATAGATGATTCGGCTTTCATCTGTAGATAAACCTTTCGAGTTATTTTACAAAAGAATTTTAAGTAGTGAAGACCGATAAATTTGACTTCAAAATTCAGTTTCAACGAACGGGTAACAATTACAGCACAAATTTATTTTCGGCATTTTGCAGTTTTCAATTCAATTTGGTTTACACATTTTCGAACCGTCTTGAGATGGAAAATACGTCCACAAACAAAAAGCTTCTGTTTCTATTAAAAATTTCTATTACATTTTATTTTATCGTCTGTACTTTATTTTAAAAATAACAGTAATTTTGTTGGATTGCTATTTAAAAGCTTCTTCGAACTAAATTTTGGTTTCGTAATTTTTTTTTTTTTGGTTTTTTAATTCAAACTTAGCTTTAATATTAATTCGATTTATTCAGCTAATGCACCACAAATAAACAGTTGCAAATCTTATTTCTGGATTGTAACGGCAAAAGTAGCAGAATTTTACGTATCCAAGTGAAAGCATTGATTATGAACTTCCGAAAGATACGCAACGTTATATAGTGTCAATAGATTTGAGTTAAGGCATCTTTTTGTTCATAAAACAATATTGTGCTTTTCGACTTTTCTATAAAATTTGGTAGGATCATATCAAACAGAAGTTCCAGCTGTAAAATAACATTTAATAAAATTCTAGACAAATCGAAATAGAGAATTCGCTAATGAAAATGATGATGAAAATGAACGTTTTACAGCTGGAGTTCTGATGCCTTATGACCCTATCAGTTGCTACAATTTGATACTGTATTTCTTGACTCGAATGATATGTTGACTTTGTATTAAAAGTAAAATAAATGTGAAATCAGAAACTAAAGAAAAAGCACCACAGAGTTTCACCATCATTCTGATGGTGAGTTGATTGATATTATTTTGTAATTGTACGATTTATCACGAATTTCCCTGTAGCATGGAGTTGTTCGTTGTAAAGTCATTCAGATGTACAAAGCAATTTGCTGAGATTTCTGATTATAAAATTTCGGCTGTGCGTGTTTAAGTTGCTCTTCATCATTAATGGCCAAACATCACGTGATTGGTATTGATATTAAATTACTCCCTGAAATTTTATTATCTGTAAATTTCAATCTGACTAGGATTTATAAAGTATTGTTTTGTTCGGTTTTCTATTGGCTTCTGTTCGAGGCAGAGAGGCAGCGACGAACATAGCAAAACTTCTGCAAAATCTGCCAAACATAAGAGATTCGTCGGAAAAAGTAAGCATAGACAGCCATAGAGTCGTGGAAAGCGCACAAAAATTTGAGAAACCTAACTATAGGTCACTTTAACGAGAATAAGAAGCACGAGAGGTGGTGACGTATTTATTGAAATGCAAGATATTCATGAGAGCACGACGCTCTTGCGGATACTTCAGGATTTTTTAACCACAAATTAAAAGTAACCGATATCGACTCGTTCACGGACGAAAAAAAACTTTAACGATGCATCTAGATTCTAGAAATACATCGTGGACGACGGATATTTTATCCTTTGATCTTTTAGATCGGCAGCGTACAAATACATCTACAAGGCCTAACCAGTGCAGTGGCTGCAGAGTCCTGAAATTACTCAAGGAGTTTTATTTCTGGACTGTTGACCACAAAATACTGCGTTACAAGAGCAAAAATAATTGATCCAAGACCTTGCTGACTTTGCTGACACCTGCACTAAAGAAGCATTTTGCATAGAATGTAAGACATCTGGGGCCGGTATTCTGAGGTCCTCCCTTTTAGAGGAGCGGAGCCATATAACTGTCATTTAAAGCGAGTGGAGCAAAAATCGTAGTAATTCGTATTCTCAACCGCTCCCCAATATTACAGCGCTCCCTTTTCAAGGGGAAAAACTATCAACTATCAACGCTTTTGGTTTATTTAACACACAATGCAATGTTGCCACATCTTATCGCTCCACTTTTAAAGACCCAAGTGGTGCGGTACATGAAAATACAAAATTACCACTCCACTCGCAGTCAAACCGCTCCCTTTTGTGGAGTACTCACTTGGAGGGGAGCGAGTTGAGAATACCGGCCCTGATGGTCATGCGACTAGCAGCAGACAATGCTTCCTCGGTACGCTTCACGTAAATGAAATCCAAGATAAAAAAAGATACACCAAATCTTGGTTTCAACTGGAAATTGGGAGTAGGGCCTAAAATGAAGCTAAAAGTCCTAAAAGAACAGAAAAAAGAAGAAATGTGATTTCCTGGTTTGGAATAAGTGCATTAGAAGAAGAGCAAAGTTGCGTAAAGGCAAGTGGAAGTAGAGCAAGTAGAAATAAAAAGGCACTATACTCTTAATTGAAAGTGGGACTTATGCCCGATTTCTTCACCTTGAGATAGCTATCGGATAATGAATCCGGCCGACAAATTAATCAAGTAACTAATTAAATTGTTTATTTGTTATTTTGAGTTTGAATTGCGGTTGTCTGATTGATCTCTTGAGTAATTTGTCGGACGGATTCGTTATCCGAGAGATATCTCAAAGTGAAGAAATCGGGCATAAGGAGTATATGACATTCAAAACAGAAAGATACTCCAAATCTTGGTTTTGACTGGAAATTGGAAGTAAGCGAAAAGTTCTAAAAGAACGGAATAAAGAAGAAATGCGATTTCCTGGTTTGTAATAAGAGCATAAGAAAAAGAACAAAGTTGAGTAAAGGCACTTAATTGAAAATTTGGAAGAAAAACCCAAAATAGCAAGTAGAAATAAAAAGGCACTATTATACTCATAATTGAAAGTGGGACTTAGCAAAATGAGAAAAGTTTGGACAGAGCGCAAAAAGGAAAATACTTAGACAAATTAAGTTTTGTAAAAGCCTAAGTGGCTGCTCCGTATCCCATGGAGTGCGAAACGCAATGTCTTACGGCGGATCCCCAGCTCCACAAAATTGGGGAGAGGTTTCAGTAAGTGAGTGTTTCACACTACTAGAACAATTGTTAAGAATACTCCTAGTTAGTCAATAACTGTTTCAATTTGACTTCGCACAGCGGAGTTGCGGTGCGACTTAATTCTTACCACTGACTTCCGTTGGACTCGATTACTCGAGTTTCCAAATAGTATGTATACTAGTTTTGATATTACGTTAAGGGTGTGATTTTCAGGCTCGTTTCAAAACGTCATAGTTACAGCGCAAAATCAGCTAAAGATATTAAAGCGATTTTCTATTAACCCTTAAGGGCCATACAAATTTACACCTTATATCTGCCATACGTAGTACCCGGGTACTACCATATATTTATATGTAATTCAGGTGACGATCACAGTTAAAACAAGATTTTTTATATTTATAAATTAATTTTTTTTGCGTACAGAGAACCTGTTTTGTAGAGATGATGAGATTAAAGTCAAAATAGTACAAAATGACAATGTCAAAAAACATGATATAATTTTTAATATGATTCGATAACAAATATACATTTTTTATTACGTTAATGATCAGTTTTCATCAAAACCACACAATCAATTAAAATTTTAAATATACCTATAGGTATCTTATCGTTACCAAATTAACGATTTTTAATAATCTGCATTAAAAATTTAAAAATAATTAGAATTGTGAGTGTTGTAAATGACGTTCTGGTTCAAGATAACTTAAGCGATTTCAAAACTGGCGCCTTGTGAATCCCCTCCTTCTTTAGTATGCGGGAGCCAATGAAACTTAGTCGTATCCTACCGAATAATACCGACAAATGCCGATTGGCAATTAAATTAAAAATATCTTCTATAGTTAAGCCATCTACCCAAATAGCGTCTCGTCCAAATGATAAATCATGTCCTTGCTACACAAAATTTTGCTCTGTTACAATAAGCTTAATTATTAAAACTAAAAGCTTTTACAATAAATTAATTTAGTGTAATTTGATTTTTTCAGATAATTTGGATATAGCATTTGAAACGTCAAGTTGAAACAAAGCAAACATAAACAAAGAAGTTGTCTGAAGCAATTTAAAATGAATGATGTAGGATAATAAAGTTGATATTTGTGCAGTTTGTATTCAAAATTAAATGCAAAGGAAGTAATAAGTCATTTATAATAATAATAATAGTGGTAGTAGTAATAATTTCAGCATGTAAGTTGCAGTTTGACTTTATGGTAGCAATTTTAAGTTACCAGTAAATTTTGTTTTATTAGCAAAATAAGAAATGATAAAAATACACAAAGCACACCAAGGCGTATTCTATATTGCGACATGTAATGTACAAATGACAAATGTGGCAACTTCGACGATTTTCCAACTTAATCCGGAAAATTAAAATTGCTTCGTTAAGTCGAAAGAAAACGCATCGCATTAACGTCGCCCATTTCATTATTCATTTTAAGTGTTCCCGAAAAAGCTCAATTATATTGCTAATTTGTTTTAAAGTTGAAAAAAGAAAAAAAATAAAGGCATTTTTCTACTTTTATTTCTTTTTGGTAAAGTTGCCGAGTATGCAAGTGGTCGATTGAGATCAATAGACGTTGAGTGCTGGGAGTCGATTCAGATAGCATAGAGAGAAGCAACGTCAGCAGTGATAGCGAGTCTACCCAGGCAGAACTTCGGCCCCAATGGTCCCTTCAACTTTGGTCGCATATCCTGCTGAGAGCAGAAAATCTTGCCGGATAAACTAAATAGCCAGTTAGTGGTGGCGTTATCTTTACCCCTTTAAACTGATTTTAAGATATAAATCTTTTTCGTATAACTCTTTCACATTTCGAAAAAAAATTAAAAGAGTTGTTGGCAATTTTAAATAACAATGCTTTATTGCCACTAATCGAAAAGAAACGAGCTGTTTTGAGAAATGTATGTACATGTTTGGTCATAAAGTGTCAACTTCCGGACTTTCCAAGTAGTCTAGGACGTGTATGTATGTAATGTTCCCGGTCGTCTTTGCAAGATCCCGCTGGACACGTCTGTTGCGGAAACAAATACAAGTCTTTTAAAACTTGTGTAATAGATGATGGTATTTTTCTTCTTTAGAAAATCTAGAGAAAAGTTTTATTTTTCTTTAAATTTGTCCATTTAAATTGACAAAATGAAATGGGAAACCGCACGGTTTTGTCTATTTTTTTTGTTTTAGGCCAGCACGTGCTGAAAAGGAATACAATAGAGGAACGCTTACCACATCTAATGGGGGTTGTTAGAGACCGTTTTTCTACTTTGTCCACCGGAGACCGCGGAACGGCAGTAATTGCGTCGCATTCACCAATTAGCTCAATCTCATAGAGGCAGGAACGCCGCCGCTTATTAACGGTCTCTAATTATCCAACATTTTTTCTTCACTCTCAAAAATTGCTAGTTTGTTTAAAAAATTCTGCACGTGTTCACTTTTAATTGGTTAGCGCAAAAATGACAAAATGAATACGAATAAAACTGCACATCTCTTTGTATAGTATTAAACGTATTAGTTTAATTAAAAAGAACCATTTTTAATGATGAAATAAAAATGACTTACGTAGCAATAAGTCTAAGATCAAAGCTTTTCCTTCTCGCTCTTCATTTGATAAGAGGTATTTTTATTAACGACTGATATTTTATTGTGTATACGCAAAGCTCGAACAAAATTTAAAAAATTTGATAAAAAAAACTATGCTTTTACATCCAACCGAATCAATGAAATATGTCTCTTTCAATTTAATTAATACAGTTAGTTCCTTTTATTGTAATTATAAACTGGAATATTAATTAATAAAAAAAATTAATAAAATTTAAAAAAAGTCAAGTTTTACGAAGAAACAAAACAGGATAGTTATGCAAAGACAATCACAAAAATCATCAAATAATCAGTATCCCAAAATTTGAGCAAATCAAAGTGCAAAAATAAAAAATAAAGAATAAAAAAGAAACACGAGAGAAATTCAGAAAAAATTATATTGCAGACAAAAACAGAAAAAAGTAGACAGCAACAAGAAGTACAAGAGATAAAATGCAAAAATACAATCAGGGAAAAGAAAATTTTTATTTTATTTTTACTTAAAGATAGATTCCTGCCCTTCAAAACCCGTGTCTTTTATTACCTGTTTTACTATTTATATTGAAGTTTTTTATAAGTCAAAAATGCAGTTTTGAAAAAACAATTTTGCTTCCTGGACGCTCCTGGGTTTTGGCAAACGGAGCAAAATTGTAATCTACAGGGGCCACAGAAAGGTATTGACAATATAATATATAGTTTATAGTACAAATTGATTGCACTGTATTACGAATCCTAATAAACAGGGTATAATTTCGAATAAAACTGCAACCTGCATTTCCCTGTCGACAACTGCGATATGTACTAGATTATAATATAATTTCCTGCACTTCTATGACTTGCTTTTGCAAGGGGTGAATTTTAAAGTTAAAAATTTAAACAGACGGTCATTGTCCGATTGGTTATTAAAAAATTCACGAGACAGTAACTTAACTTCTTTGCTAAATTATAGACTTTCCATAGTTTGATGCAGACTTTTGACGCCCATCCATAATGATTCACCGAAAGAACTACTACCTACACGTTTTAAATTTATTTTAAATAGTCTTTAAATTATTTTGTCGTTTATTAGCATAAAAGCAATTAGCAAGAGAAATTTAGAGAAAAATTTGAACAATTTAGGCGCGAACATTTTCAAAAACTCTTATAGGTAGGTCTGACCGTTAAAAATGACTGTAAAATCATATACTCGATATAATATCGCATTTATATATTATATAGAAATATATAAAAGAGGTTTTATATAATATAAAGAATAACGTCCTGGACATTGACGAATGACCCTGGAACTTTGTATCCACGACCCACCGAGTTTTTGGTCGGTTTATTGATATGTCTTGGCATTATTGCTTTTCTTTTGGCTATATTGAAATATTGTAGAATACAAATTTCAATAATGTCCTGTTTTCTTTTTTTTTATATAAAAACATTTTTTCACTAAATCAATAAACATTTGGTTTATTGAAAAAACTCGACGTATACATACAAGCGAGATAAAACAAAATTTTTATATATTTTCATGTTTTGCAGATATTAAAGAAAAACAACTACTCGACCGTTTTTCTTCGATCGTGGCGTGTTCGTATTTACCAAATATAATACAGGGTGGATAATTGATTAAAAACGTGCAAAGGTTTCTTTCTTTCGGTTTTTGTTTATCTTAATTCAGCTCAATTTATCGTCGCTAAAGCTCTTGGGCTAAATATATCCACATTTGGCAAAAAATTATCTCAACACTTAACTTTTTAATAAAACGTAAGTGAAACATTTAAGTCAAATAAATTCAACTGAAAATTGTCGACATTTATGTAAACACTTTGAAGAAAACAGCGAAATAAAAGAAAAGTAACTGCAATATATACCGGATCCTCTTTCAGTTCAACTCAAATAAATTGAAGCCTTACATAAATAGTTTTAAGAAATAGAATATCTGCAATAATAGTGCAATGTTTACTCAAGAGTCGTTGTTCAAGTTGTCTCCTACATCTTTGAAAGTTTTCTCCACTATTTACAGTCTACTGTGTATAGAGTTAACATTTAGTAGATTGCTTTTACTCGCAAAAAATCTAAATAGCTTTGTTCCATTTACGTGGTTAAAGTAACAAAACGAATTTGATTGACGAAAGCAACGACATCAAAAAAGAGCAATTGCTACAATTGATAGAGCGATTTTTTTATTACATCAAATTTTCCATAAAAAATTGCAAACTTAAATTTCTCAAAATATTATTAAACTTTTTAAATCGCTCACACGTACAACTGGTTTCTGTTGTTTTTTAGTATTGCATTGTGTAAAACTAAACAAAAAGTTCTTTCAAAAAGTGAACAATTTCAGACAAACTTGTTAAAACAACAAAGAGTTTATTTTTTAAATTTAATTTTGAGATTTTTATTAAATTTAAATAATATTAATCCGCTTGTGTATTCTACCACTGTCCTGTCAATTTGTTATCCATTATTTATAGAGTTCATATATCAAACTTTCCAGCTTTGCATTGCTAGTATGCAGTATACGGCATTTACCGCAAATACAGTAAAATACAATGTACAGATGTATAATGGAGAGTATTGCTTTGTATGGAGCAAAGTGTAGAAAACATTTCAAAAATTGGATTAACAAAGTGTAAAATACATTATTAGGAAGATTTATTGACCAAAATAAGAACTTCATCAACATATCAATAATAGAAAAATGCAAAGGCAAATGCTACGAAAATGCCACTTTGTGGTAGCATTTAAGAATCAGTGGAGGATAACCTGAGGATGAATTGGAGAAACTTTGCAAGAGATAAAAAAAAAATGAAAAAAAAAGTTTAATAATAGAAAAATACAAAGGCAAATGTTACGAAAATGCCACTTTGTGGTAGCATTTAAGAATAAGTGGAAGATAACCTGAAGATGAATTGGAGAAACTTTGCAGAGATAATAAAAAATAAAAAAAAAGTTCAAGGTCCTCAAAGGCTTATACAAGATTATATATAAAGTCGGACGATTTCACTTGCTAAATAATTCCAATTTAAAATTCATTCAAAATTTGATTTAATTTTTATTTAATATTCAAATAACCCCTTAATTATTTAAAGCAAATTCAGCTACTGCTCTTTAAATTTAAAGTAAAAAATTTGAGATTTGAATTAAATCCATTTGAAAAGCTTGTCAAATTTACTGCAAGTGTTTGTGCCACCCCTTATACGTACTTAGTCAGCATTATAGAATTAAACTTCAAGACAAAATTTGTGCTTTAATAATTTAAAATGAGTTTTCTTAACTTTAAAAAAAATTGAAGTAATTTGAATAATTGAAAGAAATTATTGATGTTATTGTAAAATTTATGTTATGCGAAAACAACATATTTATTATACAAATGTCTGTACGTACGATTGTACCTATGTATGTCAGCATACGTAATAACTTAACTTTCCTAAGTAACTTAAACTGCAATATTATTTATGTTTTCTATTGAATTTTATTTAAAAGAAAGTACATCATTAAAACATTTCCTTTATTCGTCTTGAGAAAATCCGCAGTTGTTTTCCTAAGTTCTATCATTGGTTTGCAGTGTTATTAGAAAGCCATTAAATTAATTGCGTCATGATCTACTGTAATTTATATAATGGAGAATTATTATTATTGCTAGCAGCTACTTTGTATTCAAAGGCAGGATTCTATAATAGATTATTATTGTTATTGGTTATATCCAGTAAGGGTATCAAAAATGAGCATTCAAAATAGGCGAAGAAGAGGAAGGAAATTTAAAATAAAAAGTTCAAGTACCTACTTTTCCGTCCTAGGATGAAAAAGGAGTAAAATAAATTTTGGTATCTACTTTTTTAAATTCTTTTAACTTTATTTACCACTTCAGCTACGCCGCATTTTTTAGGATTCAAAATTCAAAATGCAGCTTGGAGAATTCCTTTTAAAAAAATTATTAGTTTGAAATGGTCAGGTGGGGAAACTGCCCTCGTACCCCTTTAAGACCGCCCAGTTTGGTAAAGAAAATTGCTTTAGTTATATAAAAAATTATTTACCTGCGTGGGGGAAGAGAATTAAAGCTCGGAGGTGTATACAAACTTATGACGTTGTAGCAAAGTACACTTCGAAGTAAAAAAAAATTAAGTGAATATTTATTATTAGTGAAGTGGAATTTATTCATTTCTTACTTTTAATCAAAATTGTTAATTACGGAACAATTTTCCATTTCCCCCGACATTAAAATTAATATTTAAAATTTATTATGGGAGTAGACTGAAGGGTCAGAAGTTCCCGAATTATTATTTTCTTCTTACAGTCAGGGGTTTATTTTTTTTCCGCGAAAAATATTTTACTAGCCAGAAACCGACCCGCTATGGTTCACCGCTATATTATCCAGCACTGAGTGTGCGGAAAACTTGGTTATTTCTCGGAAAGACAAAAGTCACTTCAGGTCTATGCATCAGCAAATTAGCATCCAAATACCTCCAACCACTTGGATAGAAATGGTTGATCTCGACATTTTAAAGCCTGCTTGATGAAAATTTTACATATGAAATATGTTTTTGATTATGTAAAATTAGCCAAAGACGACAATAACAATAAAAAAACAAGAATAAAATTAATTGGTGGAAAGAAGGAAATAAAATCTTGTGTAATAATGTAATTATTGCTTGATAGATAAAATTTTTCTTTGAAGAAAACATTATTTGTAGGAGATGAATTTAGGAAAAAAACTTCTACTCTTAAAAAGGTTCTTAAAAGCTTTTTTTGTTATACCTCAATAATTAACGCAATACACGAAGTGAATAAAATGTTTCGTTCCATGTTCCATACAAAACAATATTTATACAGCATCTTGTTTCTTTTGTACAAAATATAGCCAACATAAGTTCACTGAAATGGAAATATTTATAGACACGAAGGTGCCAGCAAACAGTGTGAAAAGTTTGTTCGTTGTGACAGATCGCTCTTAAAGCTATTTTCGTAAGTGAAACTTGAATATAACTGCTTCTGTGTAAAAGCCGTGATGAGTTTCTAAAACATAATACGCGTATACGGTAGTTAAAATTCAAACTTATCGCTCGTTTCCGTTTGATCATCCCTCCAGGGTGGTTGCCTCGACGAAGCGAAAACGTGATGTAATTCATCTAACTTACTGCAAAAATTAAACATTAAACAAAAAAGGAACCAATATAAAAATCTAGCGTATGCAAATATCTCCAGGGCATTCTCAATAAGGCGAACATCCTTACAAATCCAACTATGAATAAGCAAACACGAAAGGAATAAGATCGAAGCTTACGTTGCATACATAAGAGTGCATCTTCAAAATTGAGAATTTTCGAGATAACTCCGCTTTATTCGTTTATATTACAAATGATAATACACCATTAAAAGTTGCCGGAAATCGATCAGAAGGGAAGTGAAAGTTTCCGCTGTGCGTATTCATCACGGATCGGTACCTCCCATTTTATGTTCTTATCTACTTTCCTTTCTCTAAAACTACCCTCACAACCGAAAACCCTGCTAACTTTTCCAAATCTACCAGGCACAGAAACTTTAAGACGTGTTCCGGTACAAGACATTCGACAAATATCTCTTTTGCAATAATATCTAATAAGAAGGCATAATTGAACGAATTATTAAAATTGGCGCAGTCGACACAATTTTTTTTTTTCAATAAATAAAACCGTTTCATTTTAGTTAACATATTTTAATCTCCGCGTTTCTATTCATTCACTAAAAATGCTTTCTAAAGCTTAATAGATTACTCTCCAATTATTTTAGTATTCAAACGATTCGATTAAGCTTTGCGTTGGTAAGCAATCAAATAATTGGATGAGATTGAATTTGGGGTTTTTATTAATGTTCCCGTAATCATTTGTAATTCTATAGGAGATAATGATTGCGTTTTAAGTAAGTCGGCGAACTGGCAGAAATGACAGAAAAAAGAGAGAAAGCACAAGATGTAGTCGGAGCAGTTTGAATGCGAATAATACAGTCTTCTATCTTGTCGTCGTCGAAGAATTAAATTCGATTAAATTGTTAGAACATTAAATGCGTACGCAGTGTAATTAATGTACCCTAAAGAAATTCGTTACCTTCTTCAGTTTCAGTTTGTAAACTGGAAAATGAGCTCTAATGTAATAAAATTTTGAAGTTTTAATTGGTTTTAACTATTTTTTTTTTCAACAACTCCAAGTAATGCGTTTATAATTATTCAAGTGAACGTAATTACTTAAACTGTTTAAACGATTCAGAAGCGTGCTTTAATGATCATACTGACAAATTTTTAAATTTTCATTCCATTTTATTATACATTATCAAAATCAGTCAACGCTCTAAAACTATTATTGTAAATTTGGAAAAAATTCGCAACATTTTTCATGCAAAAGAATTATCTTGCATATTATTTTCAGATTTATAATTAGGAAGGTAGTCTGGAATAATTAGAAAATTAGAAAAATTAGAAAAATAGAAAATTAAACGGGAATTTGTTTTCTCAGAAATTCCTTATTTAATCATCAATTTTGATGTAGTACCCTTCAAAGTACTTCCCCTCGGATATAATGCACTTCTGCCACCTTTTTTTCCCAATCCTCAAAACATTTCTCGAACTCTTCTTTTGGTATGGCGTTGAGCTCTTGACGCGATGTTAGCTTTATCATCTCTATAGTGTCGAAAAATTGTCCTTCAATGTTCTTTTCATTTTTGGAAAAAGAAAAAAGTCGCATGGTGCTAAATCAGGCGAATACGGAGGCTGCTGAACGAATTAATGAACGAATTAATAGAGAAGCGTGAGCTGGTGCGTTACCATGGTGCAAAATCCATGAATTGTTGGCCCATAATTCTGGTCTTTTAAGATCTGGAACGTCACGTCGTGGGCAGTGTCCATTTTCAAATTTTCCGAGTCTTTTTAGATGCCTACCCATTTCCCCCGATGGTCAAAGAGTTTAAACTGGTATGAGTTATTTGATGTAAAAGGCATTTATTGAAAAGAATTATACCGGTATTCACAAAACTTTTAACGAACCGTTAAATTTAACGGATGATTTCTATTGTCTTGCTTGTACCAAAGGATAATTTCCGTTGATTTGTTAAATTTAACGGCCCGTTAAAAATTTTACCGACGTTTGTGAATACGGGCATTAAACTTGTACTAAAAAGTGTTAAACGCCCAATTGCCATATCGTCCATTGCTAAAGCGGCAACAGGAATCAGTGTGTTGCATGAGAACAATCACCTCCGCTTACAATGGCCTCTTGCTTCATCAATAATCTCTTCCAAATAGATTAATCTCTTTGATTAACATATGGAATTCATATATTAACCTTAGCCCAAATTTTGATTTTTGACCAAATAATCTCAATGAGATTTAACTTTCCAGAATAAGGTCCCAACCTTAATAATGTTGCTAACGTCCCATCGATAGCAATTTCAAGTCTTGCATGGCAAGGTGCATTATCACAGACAATAACTAAATCTGATAGTTCATTCCCCTTGACTTGCCACGTTTCTAATAAGCTTGTAACCCAATCATTGGCTAAATTGATGTGAATGAACATCTCCTGCGTTCCATTGCAACAACATCTATTGCCAAAATTGCTCATATCAAATGAACATTTAGACTTTTTGATCTGGCCAAGATCTGGTCTTGTGGTCTTATAGATAGAATTATATTAATTATTTAACAAAATTAAAATTGGATTATTAGATAAAAATTCCAGGACTAAGAGATTAACTTATAATCCAACCGCTTTCACCTATCTAATGCGAGATAGTTTCAATGAATCTGTACTCGGGTAAAACTAAGAAGCAATAAAATACAATTAAAAACAAAAAGATTTTCTTAGATTTTCTTGGTTTTACTTAAATTTCATAAGATCTCCTAATATTTTCTGGTATTTCTTCAGTAGATTTTTCTTGGCTTGAATGGGAAATACAATAAAGATAGAAAAGACAATAAAGAAAATAAAAAAAATATTTTCGGAATCTTGACGACCAGACATAGTCCAATTTTGGATGGTTAAAGACTGACAATGACAAATGGAAGAGTGAAATAAAACAGAAAATGTTCATCGCCTTTTCGAAAATAAATCTATAGATAACTTTGGAATTTCCTAAAATTTTATACGATTTTGTTTGATTTCTCCGAATTTTTTAAGATTTCTGATATTTCCTCGGGGAGTCCCCCTGTGCGTAAAAATATACCAATGGTTGGTTTTATAATAAAGTAACTAACCAAGAAAAATTATGTAGTTTACTGTACCACATAATTTTATTTCATGTAAAATTTTCCGGTAAATCACTCTGAAAATAAATACTCAAAAATAAATAATAAATTTGTAACGCTAATTTAAAAATTTTAGAATGCAGGTTTTGTATTATAAAATACTTTAATCAAATTAATTTAAAACTATTCAAAAATCTTCTCATAAAGGAAAATTTGTACATTATAACATATCTACTATAGATATATTTATTTAAATTTAATTTATTATTTATTGGATAGTGGTAAAATAAACAAACTAAGCAATTGCACAGGCAAAAAGGAATGGTTATGATTTTAGCAGTCTATGTATGTTTGTTAGAAATTTATGTAATTGAAAAGAGTTGAATAATAATAATGAAATGAAAAATTATTTTCAGTTATAAATCATTAGTTAAGATTACGAATAAAGTAAAAAAAAATTAAGATATATTTATTTCAATTTTATTTATTATAAAAACAAAGTTAGATTGTGGTAAAATAAACAAAAAAAATTTTCAATTGAAAAAAAAAAATAGAAAGCAGAGTCGGCCCACTCTGGGTTTAGCGGCATTAACTGCAGAATAAGTTGAAGTTTTTTTCAGAAAAAATAAATCAAAAATTAAAAGTGTCGGAATTTGAAAAATTGATGATTTTTCTCAAAAAACTGAAAAATTTCATGGAACCTAACATCGAAAAAATTTTTCATATTTTTATCTGAATAGTACATTCAAAACTGAAAAATCTAAAAAAAAAGAACGTTGGATTTAGTCAATTTTTGAAAAAGTTATGGGTATTTGAAAAAATAGCCAAATATAAATAGCAAAATTTTTGAAAAATTCGTAACTTTCGTTGGGTTGGGTGAAAAAAGTTGAAAAAATTCTGAGAAATATATTTAGTGGGGTAGAAAACGAGAAAAAAGTTTCGGCCAAATCGAAAGGGGTCGGGTTCAAAAGTGGTCGATTTGGCGTGGAATGCCCCATATGTATAAAATTGCCATAATTCTGTTTCACAAAGGCGAGTATTTATAAAAATTATTGTAAAATTTTAAACATAGATTAAAAAATATTAATCAAGATTAGATAAAATTTTAGTCAAACATAAACAGCTATTAAAATATATATGGTTGTAATTTAGTTTCACAAAAGTGAGTTAAAATGTAATCTATGATGAAAATTTTTCAACAATTAATATCATTATATCGTAAATTTTTTAACATATTTTATATTGTGAAATTAGAAGAATATTCCGCTATACTCAAAATTATTTTGAATTAATTAATATTTTGCGAATCCTCAAGATTATTTTAGTTATATTAATTGAGAATATAATTATAGAAATAAATATAGATACCCGAGTACTCAAACAAATTTTTTAAAACTGATTTGTAAGTGACAAAATAAATTGGAAGTAAGAAAAAGAAAGAAAGTAACTTTTACGGAAACCGATTCATTTTTAACTTTATATCTTATCATTTGTCACATAAACAGGTCGTTCCAATTGTATTATATTCGTTTTATTTTTTATCTCGACAGTTTCAATGAATTTAACACCATTTTTTTCGATAAAAGCGAAGGAAAATGTAACTCTTGATGTTAGGAAAAAATTTAATCGAATTTTGGGCAGTTTAAATTATTAAAGTTTTGGGTAAATTGCGTACATTTCTAAGACCTGAGAGTTGGTTGCTTATTAACTGACCGCATCAGGAAATTCTTGTTTGGTCAAAGAGTCTTTGACAGTTCAACTGAGAGAGTTACGAGAACTCGGAACTATTTCAATACCGCCAACTCTTGGGAGTAAAGTCGAGTGAACCGGAAGCTGAAGATGACACGTCGAAAACGGAAGTAAGGAGGAAGTTGTGACGGGCGCTCGCCGCAGTTGTAAAAGTAGTACAATATAAATTCTTCCTTTTATTGATAGTTTATTGTACGTGGCAATTTCAAAAATAGATAATGCTTTCAATGGCGAATTTGAAAAGCGGGTCAGGGTTGGTCGGATTGCAGGGAAGAATATAAAAATTGTCGAGTGTTTCAGTTATAAAGCGTCTGGAAAAATAATTAGCTGCCGCTATATTTTAATTAATGGTTTTAGAGTGTACAAGTCCCGTGTTGTTTCCCAACAGAATTAATACAACACCTTCATTAATTTCTGCTTAGTCTTCATTAAGAGTAAATACGCGCTCATGCAACGCCGGTGGCTTCGGATAATTGAGTTACGCACACTTTTAATTTGCTCCGTGCGGATCTACTACTTATTAAAGTATTCAGCTCTTTTCTTGCTTCCATTACAATATTTAATATTGCAAAATTTAAGCTCCACTACCTTTGTACATACACATACTGTATAATTACGATTACAATTTTTCACGAAACCTTTTGCCCGACATGTTAATAATTTGAAATTGTAGGTATTCCCAATTTTCACGCAAAGTTTAATTTACAACTTCATTAATCAAAACTTTTGAATAATTATTGAACTGTTGGAAACTAATTAATCCGTTGCTCTCAATTGGTTGCCAAGTGTCGTAAGAGAAAGAGAATGATGAGGTATTAATTTACTAATAATTTAATTTACTCGCTTTCTATTATTAGACGTAGCAAATTTACCTATGCTTTCGTCTTTTTCGTTGACATTTTTCATCTCCGATTCCAGATTTTCTAAGGAAATTTTTATTTAAGAAAGATAAATTTAGTTTTATTGAAAATGCAGATTGTAACAAGAACGATAAATAGATAAATCTTCTGATTTTCTCGATTAAAAATTCCAAATTTTGAATTTGATAAAAGATTTGTATTTACATAGTTTTGTTAAAGTAGGAAATTTGGAAATGGGAAATGGAAATTGACTACACTGCTATGATCTAAAGTCCAAGTTCGATCTATGTCCTATGCAACTAGTGAGATTAGCACCTTACTAGAATTATATTATTCAAGTGCTCACAGAACTACGAGTGCCAAGTGTAAACTTGGTACATTAATCGTAATAAACAAATTAGCAGATCTCAAAAGAGCAAAAGAAGAAGAAATTTCAATTTAATATTCAAAAATTAAAAAGAATCAAGAAAAAGAAATTAGATGGTTTTGTTAAAAAATGGATGTGATAAGTTTTGAAAAGTAGAAAATTTGGCTCTAGCAAGAAAAATAGAATCAAATTGAAATTTGTTGGAAAGTTTTCGAAATATCTAATCACTTATCACTTACAATGCGTGAAAAATTTATTTTCAAGTTATTCGAGTAGATCAATCACTTATCAATAAAGCGCTGGAAAAACCGTTTGTTGATTTTTAAAATCGTTTTTTTACAGCGCATATTTGATAAATGATTGGTTTACCCGAATAACTTAAACATACCAGCTCGCAAATTTTCTTCTTCAAGGTTTTCTTTATTTCACATTTTTATACTCATAAAAATGTACTCTATTTTAATTTGCGAAGAAAAATATAGGTTGCAATTTAAAAAAATTGCATAAACATTTTTTTAAAATTCAAATTCAAATTATATAAATAATTATTTTAAACCATTTACATAGCCTAGAGTCGGATTATAAAATAAAATTTGTTTTTTCGGCTTAAAATAATTTGATTATAAAATTTGAGATAAACAAAACTACGTAGAAATCTACGTATTATATTATAAAATAATTGTAATAATGAAAAGAATAAATTTTTTTAAAAACCCACAAAATGTAATTAAAAAAATTAAGATTTTTCCGAGAGAAAATGCCACTTTTTCTTCCGTAACATAAAAATGCGAAATGTGATAATTATTGTTAATTTAATTTGAATTATAAATTCAAATCTCCATTAATTAAATTTTTATACAATTCACTCAAGACAAAATGTAAACACAATGATTAAAGTTGCTTTGCCTCCCAAACAATTTATTCTAATTTAAAACAAAACCAATAGGAATTAATTAAAAAATGAATACACCAATTAAATCGTAAGTTTGCACCAATTGCTCCTTAAAATTCGTATGGTTTAATGTACAAATTTATCAATAAATTCAGTGGCTTCAGTAAAACACTCTAGACTTTTTTGGGACCTGAAGCTAAATTTGTAAATATGGTATGTAAATTAATTAACTAAATAATGATATTATTGGTATATAATAGTATGATTTTATACAGCATTAAAATTTAATGGGATATCTAAAGCAAATATAAACTTCGTTTGATATAAACATAATTTTACAGTTTTAATAGTAATAAATGGAAAAATTAAAAATTTGTTCAATTGTGAACCAAGATTGCGGGTCAAGTCATAAATTGAAATTTTTGGAAATTAATAAGAGGTTTATTCAACAGCGGTCGAGATAACTTGGACCACACATTGGCATAAATTAACAATGAAATTACCCAAAATTTTCGCAAAAGCGAGGAAAATCGATTAGTTTAGGTTGTATTTTTTGTGTGCGAGCAATATTAGTATATTGAACCGTAACATAGCTATGCGAATATTCTGCCAATTATATGCAAGGATTATGTAGGGAAATGCTATTGAAGCGTTATTAGTGAGCGTATGATTTGTGGCGACCATCATAGCACACTAATTATAGAGCTGCCGGTTTCTCTATGGATCAGTTTGCATCGCTAACGAGCTATTCATATCGACGCGCGTGTTTTGATAGTCGTATTTACATTACTTCGCTGTGATGTATATTAGGTACAACTAGCAAACCAACTTTATAATACAACCAGGATTTCTATTAATTAACAGAAATATCAGAATATCGAAACTGTAACTACTATAGAAGCTAATAACAGCCATGACAATGAGCCACAATAGTTGAGAAATTCCTTTATCAGTTCAACATAACGATCTCTGCCTTTCAGAACGATAAAGCTTACATTTAATACATTATCCTTACATAAAGGATTTTGTCATTTTACTTATACCTAGTAATGTATAATACAATAAGAAATTTCCATTCGATTACGCCAATTGTATGAGTTTCAATTTTTACTTTATTTTATTATCCTAAACAAAACAAAACAAAATACATTTCCGTTAATTGGAACAAAAATCAAAGCAATGCGTAATTATCTGAAATTACTGAAAGCCAGCTACTGCAAATCCATTACGTGTAATATGCAATTAATTAAAAATATTTTAAATACACCGAATTAATAGAATACAATAGTTATATTACATATTCGATGCATACATTGTTGTAACAAACAAAATAGGACATCAAAATAATTTTAAATAGAGTACTTCATATACAGCATTTACAAATTTCGATATTATGAATATCTAATAGAAATTATTTTCCATTATCTAAATAGAGTTTTCAGCTTTTAATTAACCCACTCACATTTCAATAGTGGAAAGCTTTTAATTTAATTTTTACGTTAAATCAATGCAGTAGAGTAAATTATAAGTTACCTAATACTGTTTTATGATTATCGATAATATCAGCTACAGTTTTAATTAAAAAAGTAAATAAAATATGGAATTACTGATGAATGCACTAGAGATATATTAAGGAAAGTAGAAAAATAAGTCAATGTAACAAAAATTTATAAAATTAAGTTAATAATAAGGGGTAAATATCCTAGAAAATTTATGTACACCAGACTTGAAATTCCGAAGTCTTCCAAAGATTTTCAAGAATTTAAGCGATTTTCAGAGTACCAGTATTTCCGAGATTTTCATATAGTTTCAAAAAATTCCAAAGCAATAATTTCATAGGTGGCATTGCAACGTAAAAATTTTATTTTGTTTGTGGAATACATTTGCTTAATTATGCCACTGATCAGTGGCGGCTCGCATCTTTTTCATTTGAATAGGCTAATAATAAAATATAGATTTTTTTAAGATATCCTTGGATTTCCTAAGGCTTCTAAAATTTCCTAGAACTTTATAAGATTTTCTTAAATTTTCCCTTGTACACCAGAATTTTTCAGCGGTTTCCCCTTCAGTCCCATCCTAACCTTTTTAAATAAAAAATACTAGCTTTGATGATGCTCTTCTTCTTCTTCTTTCTTCTTCTTAACCTGTATTTATCCACTCCTGAGTATAGGTCTTTCTCATTTCTCTTCATGCTTTTGCTGCTGCCTTTTGAAAGCACTCCCGCTCCACTATTCGTGTCACGTCGTTTAACCATCTTTTCTGGGATCTTCTCACAATTCTTTATAGTTGCTGCCGTTGTTTCATTTGGATTTGGATACCTATCCAGGATATCCTCCAATTATTTATACAAGATACCCATCTTTTCGAGCCCTTTCTTCGCTTAATGTGAAGTGGAATGAGTAAAACTCCTTTCCATTGTATGCTGGATAGTATTGGGATTAAAACCACAACCTCCAACAGAGTTGCTCATAGCGTGTCCGGACCTATCATCGTGAAGGTGAGAGTAGAGTTGGGATGAAGAAGCTAGAGAATATTTCTTGATGATATTCTTTTATTACGCATCACATCCTCTTAAGTCTCTTGATGATGCTACTTACAGGTATTCAAAAGCGTATAATTTACAAAAAAGGCTGACGCTCAACTACGTCATTAAAAAGCTACTTTGAATACACAGTAAGGAAGTGTGTTTCTCGTTGCTCTTACTTTGCAATATTTATGTTATGGCAATAGTTATGCGGATTTTCATTGGATGCATAGTCAGTGCGGAGTAATTTCTTCGAAATAATCTCTAAATCATCAGTAGTACAGTAATTAAACCTTGCGGTTCATGCAATGACTACATGAGCTGCACGCGAATGTATATTTTATCACGATGATTTTGCTTCTACGGTAACCTAACTAAAATTTTTGGATATGTATTGTGAAAGGAGGATCTATCCTTTGATAGTTCTTACAATCAAATATCCACTTTTTTACTTTTTTGAAAATTCTAATAGTTTAATTAATATTATAGAATATCGGAGGAGGCTAAGCCTCCCTCGGCTCCTCTGAGGGTCCACCGCTGCTACTGATAAGGATTTGTTTTTGATTTGTTAGAATCGAATAATAAACTTTAACGAATAGTAATTTTCATGTACTTCTTTCTCGGAAGCACGGAAGCTTCAGAAGTTGTCCGTTTCTTATTTTCACTATTTTTTTTTAGATTTGGTTACCGCCGTTTTCACGCATTTTGTCAAATTCATTTTTTCAGTTTTTGAAGAACATAGTAACTCCAAGTTTTAACATCTTCGAAGAGTTTACACCAAAATTCGTTTTATTGTATTCTGGACCCTTTACCATTAGAAGTAAGATTTAAAAAAAAAATTAAACCCACCCTGGGTTGTAGCGCTACTGTATAATCTTGCTTTCTTGCTTTCTAGCTTAAATTTAAAGATTAAAGGTCCTTATATCTTACTGTTAGGGTTTTATTTTTTATTAGTACGCGTGACACAGTTCGATTGAGTTTCAAGCAGCGGCGGCTCGTCAGAGGAGGCAAAGAAGGCTTAGCCTCTCCTGAAATTCTGGACTATTAACCTATTAAAATCTTCAAAAAGGTAGAAAACAGACTTTTGATAGTGAAGTCTATCAAAAGATATATACTTGTTACGGTCAATGATGACAACTCGGTCATTAACGTCAATGGCCGAACAATGACGTTAATGCCCTGCTTAAATGGACATTGACGTTAACGTCCGACCAATAACGTCATTGATAGCGAATTTTGGGCGATGTTGACATTTAAAATTTCATATGTGATTTTTACATCATTGTCCGGGCAATGACGTCATTGTCCAATACAGAGTGGGCGATAATGAAACTACTCTTTTCTAAATGTGCGTGTCGCGCCAGCAAACAAATTTGCAATTCGAAATTTTTGTTAATTTTTATTATTTTTGTTAATAAATGATTATAATGCAATGCATGCAACACACGTAAATGTCACTTGCTAGTTGACTGTCTAATTCAAATCGATAATTTGCTGTTCCTTGTAGTATTTATTCTATAAATCATCATTGTCCAATCCGTTTTTGTTAATAACGTCATTGACCGGCCAAAGACGTAAATAATACAATCACATGAAAATATTTGTATTATTATCCACCGCTAACGGGCAATCACGTCAATGGCCGGCCAATGACGTTAATGGCCAACATAAATGGGCATTAACGTCATTGTCCGGCCATTGACGTCAACGCCCGATTTACATCATTGACCGTAACATACTCATTCTACATTATAATATATTCAAAAAGTAATATAAGGCTACTTTACTTGGAAGAAATTTTTCGTCATCAGGTACATATTACCGCAGTGAAAACTCCGCTTTCGCAATGCCGTTATCGATTTTGCGCGTAAAGAGAACACAGTTTCTTACAGTGAAACCTACGTAGCTGTTTAATGACGTAGTTGAGCGTTAGCCTCTTTTGCGACATAGCATGTTGCTATGATTTCACTATTAAATTAAAAAATTTCGGTTTTGTTTTCAATGGACTCTTCCATTCAATTTCCTGTAAGGCAGATGTGGCGCGATGCAAAACAAATTTGGCAGTTTAACTTGAAATTATTTAATATTTGATTTATATTTTATAATTGCCATCTTTATTATCTTACTTTTTCTGTTATGATTTTTTTAATGTTTTCTTCTAATAATCAAAATTTCTTGTTTTCTAAATTTTTTCACTAGAGGACTGTTACGGTTTGATGCTTAAGTGCGTTGACCACTAAGCAGAGAACTCTGGTTCAAGCCCGAGTGAATAAGAACTTTATTCTAACCGTCCTCCCTCGGCGGGCAATGGAAAACCACCGAGATAATCTGCCTTGAAAACCCTTCATAAAAATGAAGTGGTAAGCCAAAACCCACCCTGGGTTGTAGCGCTACTGTATAGTCTTACACCTGTATACATAAAAATTTTAGAAAGTTAAAATAGCTTTACGAACCGTTTAAATTTTTTGGCTCGACTGCGGCTTTCCCATTTCCCGCATAGGGAAGTTTTGTTTCCCCGCTCGCAGCAACAGCGCCAAACCGATTGGAGCCCAAATACAAATTATAAAAAAAAACAAAATATCGGCCATTTTTTCCTAATAAAAACCATGACAATATGTATAATAGTACTTTATGATTAGCCTCCTGCAATGAAAAAATTACGAGCGGCCACTGGTTTCAAGGTAATTTTTACAATCGAAGCTGGATTGCTGTACCTTTGGAAATTCAAATTAACTGTTAAGTTATATTTGAGAATCTTCCGTTCCTACTATTCCATGATACTTTTAGAGCTAGCCAAGAGGGCATTTTTTTGGTGGGAGCCAGTAGCACTGCATTTTCTTCATTTTTTCTGCTTAACAAGGTATAGGCTAAGGTTAGTTTAACTTTAAGTTCAGTTTAGGTCGAATGCAGTTTATGGCCAAATATACAGTGGCGGCAATATGAAACGCACGGTCTTAAAAATTTAAGTAATTGGTATTATTTTCATATATATTGTATTAAAATTGAACTAATACTTATATGTTTCAATTGACTAACCAAAATATATACAAAAATTACAAATTCGATAATATAATATATATATAACCACTTAAATTCACCCCTGTAATAAATAGCACGTTTTTCAGGTATATTTTTGCACATCAATAAAAACAAAAATTTCAGTTAAAAATATAATTTAAGTAACAATTATGTTGTATATAGTTTACTAATCGATAATTATTTTATTAATATGTGGTTAGCCCTCATCGTGCCTTTATGGCATCCTGTAAACGACGAGGAATTGATTGCACTAACCGTTCCAGGTAGTCGCCCTTTATATTATTGTCCGATACAAATTTTAATGCTTGTATTAACTCGGGTACACTTTTTGGAGAATTTTGAACCACGTGCCGTTACATTATTGCCCAAAAATTCTCAATGGGATTCAAATCTGGGCTATTCCGTGACCAATCGATTACATAAATTGCATTATTAATAAAATAATTAGCTACCTGTATCAAATTGAAGAGCAATCAATTGGATATTTTTGCATAATTTGATACTTAAATGTATTAAAATCAATGCCCGATTAAAAAATTTTGAAAAAAAAAATTAGTTACCACGGTACTACTTACTAATTTTGCACTACGACAAGGTGCGTTATCTTGCTGAAAAATGCATTCATCATTTTCCGCGTATAAATTGAATACCGAAGGTTGTAATAGCTATTTATGTCATGAGTACATAATTTAGGTCTTTATCGGACGAAGCCTCGTTTATGGCAGAGCGAGCTTGCGAGCGAGGCTAATAAATTGGCTGAGTCCAAAAAGCCTAATTATGTGCAAATGACATACATAGCTTTATGTTCGACTGCACCGTAGAAGATTTTCTTTTATATTTTTCCACTTTGACATTTAGGTAATAAAAATTGTATAATTTCGAAGAGTGCTTTTTCTATTGCTCCTGGTTTACATAAGTTGTTTATTAATTTGGTTTAAAATTATGTGAAAAAATGGAAGAAATCGTTGAAATTGCTTCAAAAGCTAACTTTTGTAATCTATTATAATCACAGTAATAATTAATGTAATACTTTTTAAATTAAATTAAATAAAATAAAATATTAATTTTGACGTTTATTTCATTGACATTGACAGGCGGCCGTTTTACTTTATAAATAAAGCAAAACGGCCTAGTACCATAAAATGTTATCTTATGGTCGCTAAGTGATATTGTAATGATGTTATTATCATACAGTCGGACATAAACTAGTTTTTAATATACCAAAAATTTTTTTAGCGTTTACAGAACCTTGTAAAATTTTTTGGTATATTAAAAACTAGTTTACAACCATCGGTATTCAATTTATACGCGGAAAATGATGAATGCATTTTTCAGCAAGATAACGCTCCTTGTCGTAGTGCAAAATTAGTAAGTAGTACCGTGGTAACTAATTTTTTTTTTCAAAATTTTTTAATCGGGCATTGATTTTAATACATTTAAGTATCAAATTATGCAAAAATATCCAATTGATTGCTCTTCAATTTGATACAGGTAGCTAATTATTTTATTAATAATGCAATTTATATAATCGATTGGTCACGGGATAGCCCAGATTTGAATCCCATTGAGAATTTTTGGGCAATAATGTAACGGCACGTGGTTCAAAATTCTTCAAAAAGTGTACCCGAGTTAATACAGGCATTAAAATTTGTATTGGACAATAATATAAAGGGCGACTACCTGGAACGGTTAGTGCAATCAATTCCTCGTCGTTTACAGGATGCCATAAAGGCACGATGAGGGCTAACCACATATTAATAAAATAATTATCGATTAGTAAACTATATACAACATAATTGTTACTTAAATTATATTTTTAACTGAAATTTTTGTTTTTATTGATGTGCAAAAATATACCTGAAAAACGTGCTATTTATTACAGGGGTGAATTTAAGTGGTTATATATATATTATATTATCGAATTTGTAATTTTTGTATATATTTTGGTTAGTCAATTGAAACATATAAGTATTAGTTCAATTTTAATACAATATATATGAAAATAATACCAATTACTTAAATTTTTAAGACCGTGCGTTTCATATTGCCGCCACTGTACTTGCATAACATAAAATTTACGCCATGGGCAAGGGTAAACTTATCGAATTAGCCAATATAGTATAGCCGCTTTCAATTTTTTACAGTTTTCAGCCGTTTGAAGTTTTGAATGATCCATAAATTTTAACGCTTAGATTTGTAATTTACACCATAAACTATAATAATTTTAGTACATTTTTTTTAAATCCGAGTAAAAGTTCTACTAAAAAACTATCCTTTAATTAAAATGTTACTTTTACTTGACAATTTTATTTCATAAGCATAATTTTACATCTTTTTTGCTTTCATCTCCCATTTTCCTTTCTTACAGATTCTGTTTAACTTTTAATTTTATTTTATAAGAAGAACTTAAAACGCGATTTTCTCTTTTTTTCAAAATAGAAAGTACCTATAACTAAAAGTTTTTTTTGCCTGGTAAAGCAGAAGTGACGAAACAAAACATTTGCAGTCAAACAAAATATTCAAATTTTGAAATAAATATACACAGCGTAGGATAAGCCCGATAAAAAATAATTTTTAACACACCACAAAATTCAGATCCAGTTTATGCAGAAATGTTCGTCTATTTTGTTTGCAGATATTACTGCTTTTATGCAGCCAAAACCTGCTCAGTGCAAGCGTAATCCTTGCTTCGTCTATTGACACAATCACTCGATTGTGCAAATGCTTCTTTGTGACTAGATTTCATTCTCTTTGATTGCATTCCGTGCTATCTACAAATGGACAATGAAACTGATATTTGCGAGACACTTTCTTTTATAATCTCCTCGATACTACAGATTCGTACTATTAATTTTCTTAAAGTTAAATAAAAAACAATAATAATCATAGTATTGACGTTGTCCTCTTCTTCGTTAACAATTTCCGAAACTAAATAATTTTATTATGAAAGCTACCTTTAACAAAAACAGACCTTATTAATGTTTGTTTGTTAGCTGCTCGCTCGAATTAATCTGCCGTTGAGAAATTCATTGTTAATTGGTAATGTTTTGCTTTGATAGTTTTGTCTTATTCAATTTTCAACGTTTTCTCGACTGCTTTGAAGATATCAACAGATACCCTTTCCAAATTTATGTCTACGCGAGTTGGTCATAGCTTTACCGGCAACGTTTTGCTCGATTGATTGGTTTGACAAAAATTTAAAAAGCAACCCCCGAGTAGATTTACACTTCCACACAATAAAGAAATTGGACATTCGCTGTGTTGGGGTTAGTAGGGAGTTTTCCGTAAAACTTTTTATACAAATTTGATTTTGTTTATATTTCGTAAGCGATCCGAGAATTAAAAAATATTTGCGAAAATCTCTTGCGGATAAATTAAGTTCGGTTAGATTAACGAGGAAGGTGTCAAGTTGACACCATACATATATTTAAATTTGCCGCTATAACTGGGTTAATCAATCGCCAACAAACTGAAGTGGGCGTTTAATCAAGCACGCGAACGGGAAACACTCTAACCGGATCCGTTGCGATCCAATTTGATCCTGTAGTGAGTGAGTGGCTTGATCTTTGCAGGTCCACGCGTCAAACTCAATTAGGGCCTGTTCCGGTCGCCGGATTCTAACTTCGGGTCCCGGAGTAATTGGGCTCCATTAGGACGCGACAAAATTATATTGTTTAAGAAAACAGCTCGAACCTAATTCTTTTTGCTTAACCTGGGAATGGGGAAATGTCGACAATTGAAAATTGGGGAAATTGCAACGACTGCATTTTATTAATTAAATTTGAATGGGGATTGTGTGTGTGTGTGCGCAAGGACGAGGTATATTTTCTAAAATTCCTACGAAAACCGCATCGCGTTTTACAACCTGCTTGTTTATAAAATTCCCTCGAGATTCCTGAATACAAATTGGATGCATTCAACCTCGTATAATGTCAGTACACATGTATCATATTAATGTCACAAAATTTATTTCTGTCCGGGCATCATTTGATTTTTCAAGATGCCTTTACCAATTTAATTATGTTTTACGGTTGACGCACGTCACGACATAGTAAACAAAAATATACATTTCATTTAAAGTTATATTGGTTGCGTGTTCAAAAGGAAAGTAATTGGTTTGTTGTGTGCAAAATACGCTGTCTAATTAAATATTCATACGAATCAATCAATATGTAATTAATGTAAATAATTAAAAGCAAACTACTTTTTCAAATTTTATCTTTCCAAACACGACGACGAGCTTTTGCGATACGCGTTAGTTGTAATTTCCGTACAGCTTTGTAGCCAATTGAACGGGATTTCGGATGTCGTTGCAACAGGCGACCACGTTTTCCAGATATCCCCGGTTATTACAACCCGGAAGTTTAATCAAGAGCTATCAGGATCTCTTTGGTTTTGATATGTCAGGTGACCTGTATTTGCCAGACTCGAGCAATTTTATCAAACTTCTCCTCGAAACATGAACACACCCAATACGCCATTCACAACCAAAACTCATATTATATTCCTTTCTCAATGAATTCGATTTTTTTGTTTGAAATTTGCTTCGTGTGATTTTAATTAGTTTTGCAATTTTTTCAAAACAAACCACTTCAATTTTAATATAATAAATATGCTTTAATATTAATTTCCATATAATTGTATTCCACTTGCCTTAATTGAAAACTTTCGAAACAACACAAATTGGTTTCGGTATATAATTTTCAAAATTTAATCTAATTTAATTAATTTATCATAGAGCAGTCAAATTTTAAATCTTCCTTGCTGATTGAAATAATAGAGATGATTCGTCGAGTGTCGAATAGAAAAAACCATGTTTTCTTTACTTTTCGATTTACCTACTATTCGTTCACGAATGCCGCTGTAGTAGAAATACAATTTAGTAGATTATTCCCGATTAGGGCCCAACTGCGTCTCAGAAAGGTATTTGAAACATTCTTCTAAATTTCAAATCGATATTGTTTTTCAAACGCACAAATAAAAATGTTCGATTTGTGTGATCCTTAACAGCCTTACGGAGATGATTATATTCAGGTGCGTATCCTACTACAAATTAATTTGCAATGGCTTCCAAGTGCCGCACTTACGAAACAACATCTGTACTTCGGAATT
Organism: Cantharis rufa; assembly: GCA_947369205.1. Taxonomy (NCBI): domain Eukaryota; kingdom Metazoa; phylum Arthropoda; class Insecta; order Coleoptera; family Cantharidae; genus Cantharis; species Cantharis rufa. The sequence goes on from OX376303.1 coordinate 96,232,015, forward strand.
TTCAACATAAAAAAAATAATTCAACATTGGATTGAATAATAAGTAAAAACATTTTATTTAAAACATTGGTTTATAAATTTCAATTCGTGCATGATTTGTAAATGAAAATCATAGCAATAGAATTACTAGTCAGCCGTAAGAATTAAGTCGTAGCTTCAGTCATTTATTTCCAAGCGTTTATTTAATAATTATAATTAATTAATAAAATAATTATAATATATTTTTTGAATATAACAGAATAGAACATATCCCAATGTACGAATGAAAAAGTGTCGCAATCTGGTGTTATCCTTCGGTTTCACATTATCGGTCACACACTTTCTTTTTAATTTAAGTTTAATATTAAATTAACTTTATAATTTTAGTTCTATTGTGGTAATAAATTACAATCGTTGGTGAGTGAACGTTGTCGGAATGCCCCATTATCGTTAGTGCACGTCACTAATGTACTAGTTTTTCAATAACCCGAACAGTTTCAGCGAGTTTTTTTATTGCATGCTGAATATACGTCGTTATAAATTGAAAATTTTAAAACAGTTTAAATATTTGATTTAAAATTTAATTAAATTTTTATATTAATACGGCCCTCTCTGAAATTATGAACACGAAGTTTGAAAAAAGTAACCGAGTTTATTCAAACAATATTCTGTAAGTGACGCATCAATGTTTCTGTAAGAGAAGAAAAAACCTACTCAATCTGGGAAAATCTGCCGTTTCGTGTTTGTGCAACGCTCAGCGTGTGTTCTTTACAGTAGATGAGTGTTTTGTTGCAAGTTTCAACCGTTGTTTTCTACTCAGCTTGATTCCAAATAGAATACGTGTTCTGAAGCTAGATTTACTTGCTTTCAATTGAATTTTGTCTTGCAAAGTTTTTGTCTTGTCCATATCAGGAATATAAATCAACGACGTCTAAGATTCTTCTTTTGATGTTTTACATCACAAAATAAATTTTACAAAAATTGTATTTTCAATGCGTAAAAATATGTCCATTCTATTTTATTTCAAGATTTCGTTCAAATATTTATACAGCATTATTGGCTTCAAATCTAAAAGCTCTTTATGTGATCCATTTCGTGCATGGGAAAATGGATGATATGAATATACATTAAGTTATTGTAAATTTTACATTACAAATTTGCATCAATAGGAGTTGTGCTACTTCATCTGTTAATTCAATATTCATGACTCACGAGTATGATCCAGTTAATATTTTAGCAACATTTTTAATAATTTGAAGGCTATTTCTACTAAATTTGAGATTTTAACTTTTTTCCCTAGTGCATCATCGTCTGATAATATAAATCTCCAATCAATTCAATTTAAATGCTACACTTATACCTAAGTTCTAACAATATTAATTTTCAAGTCATTTTAGTTGAAGTAAACTTGTAACATCAACATCAACTCGCCACCGTTTGCAGCAATTAAACATTTCTCGCACTTCTTTGAGCAGAATTTTAAATAAAAAAGATTTCGGTATAGAGGCTTATAAAGTCCAATTAGTCCAAGAACTGAAGCCTCGTGACAAGGGGTAAATATCCAGAAAATTTTGTGTACACTCGTTTGGAATTCCCTTGGAAATCATTGGAATTCCTTGGAAATCCTTGGAATTCTTTGGAAATCCCTGGAATTCCTTGGAAATCACTGGAATTCCTTGGAAGATTACTGTCAGTTAATCGATACCACGAATCGGGCCGCGATTTTTTTTCTATTGGAAAGAGGACAATTTTCTGAGCATTTTAAGAACCCACTTCGACCTGGATTATCCAGTAGTTTTCGAGAAAACGGCATTTGAAAATCAAAATTTTACATGAGTTTTACATAGGAAATTGATCCGCTCCTGAGTTCTATTGACGGTGCGTGCGTTCTGATATAGTCTTAGTGTTGGCAGTCAGACGCGATTGTGATACCGTACGGTACACATCGAGCGTTGCTAACGAGTATCACCCCTTACGAGTTTCACCCCTTTCGAGTTGCACCTTTGGCGAGGTTGTGCTACCTAGAGGGATGTTTTTAGCGAGTCAGCGTTCGTCAAAACGTTCTGCGTTTATTTTTTAAATTATTGCATAATGTTGCGTAATACACCCGATGTACACGCGACTATGTCACAATCGTCTGCCTGCTAACACTACGACTATATCAGAACGCACGCACCGTCAATAGAACTTTCGTGATAATGAATTCCCAATCTAAAATGCATGTAAAATTTTGAATTTTCAAATGCCGTTTTCTCGAAAACTACTGGATAATCCAAGTCGAAGTGCGGTCTTAAAATGCTCAGAAAATTGTCCTCTTTCCAATAGAATAATTTTCGCGGCCGAATTCGTGGTACCGATTGACTGACAGATCCCCCTTGGAAATCACTGAAATTCCTTGGAAATCACTGGAATTCTTTGAAATTCCTAGGAAATCGTTTGTAGTCTTTGGAATTTGTTGGAATTGGTTGGAATTTGTTGGAATTCTTTGGATTCCTTGGAAATCGGAATTCTTTAAAAATCACTGAAATTCTTTAGATTGAACTTTGATTTGAACACATTCGAATTCCTTGGAAATCACTGGAATTCCTTGGAATTCTTTGGAATTCCGAGTCTTGTGTACAGAACTTTTACTGGATATTTATTATTTACCCCTTTCCTCGTGATGTATCCGATGCGTTTTCCATTTTGCATTTTCATGCATGCATTTTTACCGAAAAATCATCTTTTCCGATGAAGCTCATTTGCACCTCGGGGGCGGGGGCTACGTAAACAAACAAAATTCTCGCATTTGGGGCTCGGAAAATCAACACGTCGTCGAAGAGAAGCCGATGCATCCACAACTCGTTGTGGATACCACTCGTGGCTGTTTTGTGCCGTTGTTGGCATGGCGGCATCATAGGCTCATTTTTCTTTGAGAATGAGCAAGGAGCCTCCCTTACCGTCAATGATGAGCGTTACCGTGCCATGCTCAGCGATTTTTTGTTCCCAAAAGTTGAAGAGGACGGCATTGACGACGTATGGTTTCAACAAGATGGCGGGCGCTACGTGCCATACAGCCAAAGTTACAATTGATCTTTTGCGCATTGTTTTTGAAAACCGCATAATCAGCACTCGGAAGTCAATTGGCTGCCTTGCAGCTGCGATTTGAATCCTTTAGACTATTACCTCTGGGGCGCCGTGAAAGATAAGTGTTATGTAGACAATCCCGAGTTCATTAAGGCTTTAAAACTGGAAATTTCACTTGCAATTATCTTGGAAACTATTACAATCATTGGAGAACGACAAATTATTACATTGTGTTTTGTAAACTTTTAAAAATGGCTTGGTCTTAATATTTTATAATTAAATTAAAAGAAAAACGTTATTGGATCAGAAATAGAAAAAGCTAAAGAATTGAAGAAGTGGCATTCTTCATACGGGGGGAGACACTACGAGATACGAAACCCCTCCAAGAATTAAAATAGTGAGTAATTTTGGTCTTTTACATAGACCATATAGGGGCTAGAGCCCTAGAGAATAACCTATTAATCAAATAATTTATTAGTCAAATTTCAAACAAGATCAAACCAATTGATCGTATAGTATGCGAACATTTGCAACCCCGACGATTAATATCCATTAAAAAGAAAGTACTCAACAATTAATTCGTAAACAAAAAACAACAAACATAATTTGCGTTAATCCTGGTATATAAATAGTATAATATTATACTGTATAATAAAAACCTTAAAAGAATTTTTACTGAATCTTCATTAAGATCTGATAGTTATATACCGGGTGTTTATTTTAAAACTTCCAACAATTAATATCTCACAAACCAAAAGTCAGATGAAAAAGTGTTTCGGACAAAAGTTCTATGATAGTGAGGGGGAGAAAATATTGCATAATTGTTTTTAAATTTATTGACCTTTTCAAGGTCATTTGAAGGTCAACTTTGTTTTTTTAAATGACACCTTATAATTTTTTTTAGCATTATTCATATTTTGAATAAGAAAATAAACAACTTTTGTGTTAAATTTTTTTTTTCGGGCAAAATATGAATCTGCTAAAAAATATAAAGCGCCATTAAAAAAAAACAAAGTTGAACTTCAAACGATCTTGAAAAAGTCAATAAATTAAAAAACATTTATGCCATATTCTTTCCCCCTCACTACCATACAACTTTTGTTAGAAACATTTTTTTATCTGACTGTTGGTTTTTGAGATATTAATTGCTGGAAGTTTTAAAATAAACACCAGGTATATGTGCAGATACTGGTATTTTAAAAATTTATAAAACTTACGTTCCTCAATTATTTTGTTGAATTGTTTTAATTACATACATAGGTACTTCTATTTCCTTTTAATTTTAAATCAAAATGATTTAAAAAAATGAAAAATTAAATACTGAACTCTCATTATATAATATAATTTTGATTTAAAACAATATTGATTCAAGTTAATAACTTAAATTTTATAATATCATTGCTATAATAAAAAAAATTCAATTACTTCTGAGATATAAAAATAATAAAAATGCTATAGAAATAGCGTTTTTGCTATAATAGATAATATAATTTTTTTGTATAGAAATATTATATTTAATGTACACAATACTTTTTGTTTTACAAAATCATCAAAAACATAATATAGCAACGGGAAATAGAAAATAAATTAATAATAATTTCCGATATAACGTTTATTAATATTATAATATTATTGTAAGCATCATTTAAAACATCAAATGACTAGAATGAAACCCCTTATTATATAATAAAGCATTAAATTTTCATTTTAAAATGAAACGGTTTAGCAATTTATATTATTATGATGAGTTATGCAGCTCCTCACTTTCCAATTTTATGGCATTAAAGAGTAATTAATTAATATTATTTGACTTTTAGCGTGTGCATTTAACGCATGACATGCAACCTAATCAATATTCTTGGGTCACGCAGATGATACGAGTGCAATAGAAAAAGTTCTTGCCATAAGCAAAATCTCTTTAGCTAGAAGAGCAAAATTTTGGGTCGATCGTCTTTAATATTAACGAAACTCAATCGTTCCAACAAAATAAATAAATTAGAAATACACGAAATTGAAATTCTCCGAAACCATTTTACCATTTTACAAAAGCAGCGAGCAACGGAATTTTTTCTCTTTAGTTAAACAATCGCCAAAGTTAAATTAATGAATGCGATGTCGAATCTTGAATAAAATGGAAATGTGAATAAAACGAAGGTAGTATCAATGAAGCCAAGTAAATGGTCCACAAGAAGTGGCGGTATGTATTCAGCGTGCACAGCGAAATTCAATCAAGATTCGGAAAGTGCACCGATGCAGAGTATCAATTGTGTCTCGATCCGATTAGTGGACAATATCGAACGGATAACGCCAACCCGTCACATCACGTTTGTGGGTAACTGCATTTTCCATTCATTTCTTTTTCGCCCAACAAGAAAAGTGCATTAGACTCTACTTGCATGCAAAAAAAATCCAATCTTTTTCATCACGAAATGGTAAAACAATTCATAAATCCTATTAAAAAATCTTCCATTTCGATAAAGAAATCAGATTAGTTTGTTGGTCGTGTTCACAACTTTTCAGTTGTTAGATTATCAGATACGATTGTGTGTGTGTACAATATGCTCGTGCTTATTTCGTTTTCGATGGTGGTTGACCAGAATGATAAATTGAATAGCAAGATGATTGCTGTGTTAGGGCCTAACAAGCCATTTGCATGCCATATTCTTATTTTTCCGTCATAACGCAATAAATCAGTGTTAAAAATGTGCTTAGGTCACACCTCTTACTCAAAATTATATTTCGAGACATAAATCATATTAAATTGCGGTTTCTTGAAAAATGCAATATTGCTTTAGTTTTTTTGCTCTTCTCAGAGCTGCTTCGGACAACAATCATTATTAATCAAGCCAAAAACTTAAAATTTTATTTAAAAAAGTTTGACGTGCACTTCGTAATAAGACTTTCTTTATGAGAGCCAGACACCCGCAGTAGTTACCGGGGAAATAAGAAGTTCGTTTTAATTTAGTTTTTGTTCATTAATAAACGCATATCAAAACGAAAAGCGGATTATACAGATTTTACTTTTAAAATTAATAATGCAAATAAAACAAATAATATAACTTAATAAAAATATTAACTAAAATTTGTAAATATGGTGTCCAATAATGTGGGGCTGGAAATTACGAAGGCGTCCTGACGCCACAAAGTAAAAAATATATTTTAAGTGTCAATTGCGAGTTACAATTGTCAATTTATACTTCGAAGTCGCAATTAACACTTCAAAGTCGCAATTGACAATTCAAAGTCGAAATTGACACTTCGAAGTCGCAATTAACGCCTGCGCAATAATGCTTATTAGATACTTCAATTATATAGTAGTAATTATAAGTACAATTGCGCAGGCGTTAATTGCGACTTAGAAGTGTCAATTCCGACTTCGAAGTGTCAATTGCGACTTCTAAGTGTCAATTGCGCCTTCGATGTGTATATTGACAATTGTAAGTCGCAATTGACACTTAAAATTTATTTTTTTACTTTGTGGCCTCGTAGGAAATTGAAGAAATGGAATTGTGTATAAAATAAATCTTCAATGTGTTAAAATTTAAAATAAATTTTGTTGTAAATAACAGTTTTTAAAATTACAATTTAATCAACATTTTGTTTGTTGTTACATTTATATTAATATTTGTTTAGGAAAGTATTTAATTAGTACTATATTATAACAAAATTGTGGGAAAGAGAACGCTGTTAGCAATGTTTGACAAATAGGCGAACACACGCATTAGTGTTTAGTATAATTAATTATAATTAATTTGAAAGATTCAAATATGAACCCAAATATACTCACACTCAACCTCAGCAAAAAAAGTAAATTCATACATTTCTCTCGTCCTCTTTTTGTTAATTATCAGTTTTCCTATGATGTAATATATTTTTTGTTGAAACCAAAATATTAAATATAGCTAACTAAAGTTTCTACCATATTTAGTCAACTGGGTACATTTCATTCACGTGCCACGAACGATGAGTTTTAAGTCCATTTTGAACCGTGATCTTGAAGCAATTCCGGTTGCTATCAGGGGTAATGGGTTTGATTTAATTACCTGATTTCTCATTTGATGTTTTTACTGACAATGCATGAAGATTGTTAATTTGTTATTAAATTGCCATATTAGAGTTTGCGTTTCAATTTTTTTTTGGATGGCATCCTGAGAGAACTTTAATTCGCCGTTAAAGCACAACTACTGACAAAGTAAAAAATAACCTTTTTTTAGTTTTCGTTTTCTGTATTCTTATTAGTGGAAGAAATTCTTTTCTAGTTTATTGGTCAGAATAAAAATGCAAAATTTCTCCGAAACTCGGAACTCGAAATCGACTACGTACGTTATACATTTTTACAGACACTTTCCCTAGACATGAGCTCTTTTAGAGCAAATTTTGTCATAAATTACGTCCAAGTCGTAATCGTTTTATTTTCAAAATTTATTATTATTATTTATACATCATAAAATCGAAAGCAATAAAATATATGGAGAAAAAAAATTCCCGTTTTACGATCTTATAATCTTAATCTGTTCATATTCAATAGCAATAAAATTTTTATATGCACTTGCAACTAAATTCACTTTAGGAAAATGCGAATGATATGGCATCGTAAATTTCGAAATGCGTCGAAAGCCAATATTTTAAAAGCACCGCATTAAAACAAATTGTAGCAATTTAACTTATTTTATAAAATGTAGAATAAAAAAAAAGAAAATGTAAATTGAAAGTAGAATTGAGCGGAAGAGCCATATTTTAATTTATTTGGTAATAAATTGATGAAAGGAAAAAAAAGCGGCGTGCAATTGGATTGACTTTCGGGACATTAGGACGTTCATTATCCATACACGTCGACGAAAAAATGAAGCTATAAATTGAAGTCTTTTTCTAAAGCAACAAAATTGATATGTTCTTTATGTGACTATTCAAAGTTTTTCGGTTTGACATTTTAGAAGTTGTACGTCTTTCATTTAAAACTCTTGAGTAGTATCTCTAGTAAAAAAAGAAATAAGATAAAATGGTGCCGTAAATAAACTAAAAACGGCCATTAAAGTGCAGCTGATGCAATGGAGGTAGCTATTCAAAAGTTGGAAATGTACTTTCAAGTAATACAACAAAACTGGATGATAACACACCTCCAGTATCAAAGTACCAAACCAAAGTGTGCACTTTAACTTTTCCGAACAACCGTAAAGTTACAAAGTTGCAAAAGCAAATCTCGTCATTTCCAGTTTTCATCGAAACGTCGCGAAAGAATTTTGAATCCAGAGTTATCTTTGTAAATTGTTTCATTTCGTATGCAAGAGCGACTCGGGCATTTCAAATTCATTCGGCAATAGACAAGTCAAACTTATTAGCTCCTTTTTTCTCGTTTTCTTTATTTTGCAATAACATAAGTTGTGCTAACAGAACAATAAATGCAACGCTAGGATACACTCGAATATTGCCTCCGAAACGTAAAGTGCTCTACAAAAACGGTGAAGAATTGCAGAGCTGCATAAATATGCAGTTTTCGCGACTAGAAAAAGAATCAAATAATACAGACACCATCAGATATGTTTATTGTTTCCAAGTAGAAGCAAAAATCTCATTTTAAAAATATGCGCAGCAGAGAAAATTTTCTATTTCTGTAATTTTAAATTACGAAGCAGTTTACTTGCGCTTTTATTTGATTTTAATTTTTTAAATAGACACCAATCAAATTTTGCATCTTAAGAAACAAGAGTGCAAGAAATTATAGTTGTTATTTTGCAAATTATTCAATTAATATTTAATTTACTTATTTGCTCCATGCATTCATAAATAAATGTCAATTTAAAAACTATAAAATAATAAAATTGCACCATTACGAAGATAATTATATTTTTTAAGTTAAAATTAAGCTGACTTTCAAATGTTGGTGTCATCAGTTCACTTATTAAAGACGTAATTTTCTATTTTTTTAAAAATGAAATTACATTGCGGTACAAAATTTATCAACTTTATATTTTTTTTACTTGTTTTTCAATGAACTCACCTCGTATACTTAAACAATGTACATATAAATTGGTTGTACATATTATAATGGTTCAGTATTAAAGTGTACTTGAAATTAGAAACTGCAGATATTGGATAATAATAATTTAATTTAATCTGCAAATTATCTAGTTGACCGTAAAATTCTCGCATAGAAGAAAATAATAACCATCGCGTGAAGTTGCTTCATTTAATACTGAACAAAATAATGGAATTTAATATTTTGTTGTTTATTATTCCAGTACTGTACTAATTTAATTAATGCTGCTCCGGGAAAAAAAATTGTCCTGATTTTTGATTGATCTATTTTTATTACTTCAGGAAATAAGAATTACAGCAGATTATGCTGTATACACCAGATTTCTGGACTTTCAAGATATCTTCAAAATATTAAAGAAACTCAAAATGACTTACCTGTGTACAATTCCCAAAGTATGCATATGAGCAACTGCCGAAATTAACTGACGAGCATACATTCTTGTATTGCATTCTTCCAGTTTTCCGCACTTGAGGCTCTTGATGAATGTGCAAAGATCTCCTCCACCAATAAGTTCGGTGACCAAATAATAGACATTTCCGTTCTGAAATAAAAAAATAGAAAAATTTGTACAAAATTTTCATGGCCATTTAATTTCCTCAAAAAATTCAAATTTTTATTATGGCTATTTTATTTTTCAAAATTTATTTTGAATTTTAAAATTTCAAAGTGACTTAATCTTCAAGAAATGCAGTTCTTTGAAAACAACTCCAGTACTTCCCCATGGGTGTACGAATAACCACAGTTTAATACCCTGTATTAAGAATACAGACTTGAAAAGGTTTCTTTTTTATGTCAAACAAAAGAGATTAAGCAAAAATAATTCAATTTATAAGTTATTTATACGCAAAAGTACGTAATCGCTAGATTACAGTATTTTAGCGTTTAATGTACTTTTTTTCTAAATTGCTTATTGATTTTGTATCGCAACTATAGAAATTACTTAAATGCTTCCTAGATAGTAATTTTACTTTTAAATAAAGGCGGATATTTTTTTTTACAAAATCTCATAAAACTCATAAATTCGAAACCTAAAATCATCGGCGCTCCTAAAATCAGGATTTGGGACAAAGCGTCGATGATGATTTTTGAGTTAAAAAGTAATCACGTGGATTTGGCTCAAAAATTTATTTCTTTTGACTTTCGACGTTTTTCTTAATTTTTTTTTTACGTAGAGCTATGTACATACATATACAAATTTATAAAAAAATATATTAATATGTATTATAAAAATATTAAATTTAATTAATAAATTTTTATAAATTTCTGTCAAATAATATAATACAATACCATTATTGTCATAACCCAAACATATTCCTAACAAAATAATAAAAAATTTTTTTTCTGTATTATAACTATTGAACATGCACTGTAAAAAAAATGTTCTGCTGCGGAGTGTACTTGATTGGAACGTCACATAATTATATGACAGACTCTTATTATATATCTACTATATACTATATTAGTGTACGCCTAGGAAATTTAACCCCCTTTCCTCGCATAGGTAAATAATTTCTTATAAAAATTGATTCATTATCTATCTCAGTCGCATTTTGTTTTTAAAAATGTCAGTGATTTAACGAACAATCATGTATGTTCATTTAAAGTATTCAGTTTTGAATTACCAAGCTATGGGATGCTGGGAAGTGCAGATCAAAAATAAACTTCTGTTTTTTTTATACAAGTGCTATTTTGTGTTTACTATGGCAGTTGCAATATTCATGTTGATATGTTTCTTTATGGGTGTACCGGGAGCTTATCAAATAGGCCTAAGGGAAGCTGTAAACTGTGCTTCATTCGGTTGCCATTTTGCTTTCAATTTGACCAGAGCTTGGACTTTGTTTTTGCCAAGTACAAAGAATTTATTGGAAAAAGTACAAGTTACCGAGAAAAACCTCTTGGAGCAATCAAGTCCCGAAATCAAAAGTTTGTATATGGATGCCGTTCAAAGAAATTATCTCATAAATAAAATTATCATGTATATAATATTTATCTGCCCAACTCTATACACAGTTGTACCTTGGATAATTAACATAATCGAAGTGATGAACTATACCAAGCCAGAATATGTAGACTTTCCTTTGGCAGCTTGGTTGCCATTTGACAAATACCAATATTACAAAACTGCATACTTTATTTTCATAGTTGCAAGCGCTTGCCTTGTTGCTTACAGCGCTGCAGGAAATAATTTGTTTTTGGGAATTTCAATATTTGTAATTGGACAATTAAAAATCCTGCAACACGACATTCGCACTGGAATTGTTGCGAACAAATTTAACGACCATGAATTGTATCAAAATATGCGCAAAGCCATTATGCATTATAATAATATTTTGAAGTAAAAATAAACAATATATTTTTATAAAAATTATGATATTAATCGATTCACTTTTCAGCTTTGTGGATCAATTAAATGGAATCATGAAGTTTCTTATGTTGTTTCAATTAATAATATACACAGTACATACGGCATTAATCAGTTTTGAAATTGTTACTGTAAGTATATCACTTTCAAAATCAACACTCATATAACATTATTCACAAAGCTGAAAAAATTTTGACGCAAAAATATTTTCTACTCGAAGAAGGCTCAAATCTACAAGTTACAAATTACAAGTTACAATTTGTTAATTATACATATTTGTAAATTCCAATTACTTGTAACTTGTAATTTGTAATATGTTAAGCACTGTATTCGCATTCAACACCAAATAACATTTTCAGGATGTCATGTCTGTTCATTTATTCGAAAATACAGTTTATATGACTGCCACCATTGTGGAACTGTCTTCATCTTATTGGTTTGGTAACGAAATTTATCTCGAGGTAAATTATTTCGACCATTTTATATAATATTATTTGATTAAATTTTGCTGTAGAATTTGAACGTGCTGGATGCACTTTGGAATAGTGATTGGTACAATTGTGGTGAAAAAGTTAAAAAAAGCATGTTGATAATGATGATGAGAGCCATAAAGCCAATGAAATTACTGGTAGGATATTCTTATCATATGTCCTTGGAGACGTTAGTTATGGTAAGAAATTAATAATGCTATATAATATAATACTCAGATAATACTAGTAATATTATTGCACTGTGAAAAAAGATTTGTCGCCCTAACAAAACTTTTAGTAGCTATTATAGCCTCAACAGAGTTTTTAGTTGCTGTAACAAGTTTTCTGCTGCCATAACAAAGTTTTTTCTATGCAAAATAAGAAAATTTGTTAAATCAACTAATCTTCTTTACTGCATAGAAAACAACTTTGCTATAGCAGCAGAAAATTCGTTGCAGCAACAAAAAATTTGTTATAACAACAAAAAAACTCAGCTGAGGCTATAGCTGCTAATAGCTCTGTTAGAGCAACAAATCATTTTTCTCACTGTATAGTTTTATTACATGAATCAAAAATCATATGATTGCTTTTCTATTATATACTACTTTTTTTTCAGTTGTTGAAATCGAGTGTGTCATACGCAATTGCTTTACAGAAGTTTTATGAGTTAAAAAAGTAAATTATATTTTACAAGGTGCGGCATTTTAACTGGTACAAACTTTTCCGCAGTTTTTCACTACTAAAATTCCAATGGCGATATATTTATTTTTCACAAGGCAAATCACCTGTATCAGATTTGTTTTCAAAGATGGTTAATAACTGTCGATTTCGGAGTTACTATATAACAATTGCTTACTTTGTTTGGATACAAAACAATTTTATTGATTTTATTTTAATTACCTTCGCGTATGTTTCATAATTATAAAAGGACAAAATTTAAATATGAAAGAAAAGTTTGTTGTAATTTCTGAGACTTCTTCGGACTTGGAAGTTGTGAAACTCCGGTTTCCGCCTAACGGAAATTACTTACACAGTCAAATAAGTCAAGTACTTACTCAATCAAACCATGGAACCAAACTAAATTAATTGAATTTCCTTCTCTCTGCTCTTTTATATGAAATATAGAGAACTAGTTTCTAAAAAATTGTAAAAACTACGTATATAACAATTTCCAATTTGCCACTATTGCAGCTGCCTATATTGGAGCCATCTACTACTATTACACATAATGCGTGAGTATAATGTATCGTAAAAGAGGACACTAAATATTGGAACAACTAATGCCCGGTTTCACAAACGTACATAACACTTTCAACAGGTAGTTAAATTTAACAAACCAATAGGAATTATTTCTTGGTATAATATATAAACAAGCCAATAGAAATCAGCCGTTAAATTTAACGGACCGTTAAAAGTTTTGTGAATACGGGCGTAAGTGTTTTATTGTTTTTATTTTTTATACGAGTGAACGTTGACAAAGCGTTAATTTCCATATTACCTATGAAGGAGCAGATAAAATAGTACCTATACTATCACTCAAGATTAAACTGCTTATTAAACGCGAGGTGGATCGTATATCACGAGACGCAGCCGAGTAATTAAAAGCTCTTGTTAAATAATATACTATTAAGGTTATAGTACTGCAGAAGCGTTGTGCTCCATCAATTTCATCTCGTAATTAAAAGTGAATTTAGCATTTGAAAAATTTCTTCTTAAGGTGAATTTCAGCAAATGAGAATATTAAACTCAAAGTTTTAATTTAAAAAATTAATAATCTAAAAATACAAAAATTTAATTTACTTTAGAAGCTTTCTTTAATAGTTTCTTGTCTCCCTCGGATGTTTTTAAATAATTATATTAAATTTTACAAAAAATCGTTTTATCCAGTTATTTTGCCGCACGTTAGGTGAAATGTACATATTACAACTTGAACTCTCACCCAAGTAAGTAAAATGAAATATGTAATAAATTTTAAGTTGTATGACATATTGTGTTTATTTAATCTCCAGAGATCGCAAACCACAGTTCCAGAATGAAGATACACCATAAAGAAATTTGAAGAACAAATCATAATTGAAAAAATTACTTTGCAAAAAACACAGAAACACTACTTATACAGTTTGTTAAAGCAATAATTTATATAATTTTTAACCTTGCGATCAAATTCACGATCCCATGGCCAAAAACAATAATCAGTAATTAAGTTAAAATTATTGTAACACTAGAGAGATTTACCTGAACTGCTGACAGTTAGTTGTTTGATTGTTAAGTGCACATATTTACTGAAATTAATTAGGGGAAGAAAGCTACTTATCAGAATTTTGCTCACACCCTCATACCAATATTTATTTATGGAAGAACTGTAAGGGGTTTCAGCTTTGATTTTGGGTTACTAGCTGGTAGTATTTCTATATTTTATTCAGAAGTTAAATTTTTGAGTAAAAATATAAATATTAACTTCAAGGCGGTGCGGTGCTAAGTAACGGACCCAGAATTCATTGGAAAAATAACGGAATAGACTTTGCCCATTTAGCTTTCTCAAAATGAGTTGTATTGCATTTCCCATGGTTCGAATTCTACGTTAAATTGTAGGTCTTTTGTGTGTAATAATACTTCACAAGTAACAAATAACAAATTACAGACTAAATAGTATATTACATAACGAGGGATGAATCACAAACCAAATTTTTGTACACTAGATTTCTATGTATTAGAAAGATTAGAGAGATTTTCTCGGATTTTCTCATGGATTGTTTTAAGACGTTTTTCAGAAAAATCAGAAAAAGCAAAAAAATTTAATTTATACATGAATATTTCCTTCGATTTCTTAAGATTTCCTGGGATTTTCCTGGGATTTTTTAAGTGATTCTCCCCTTGTTACACAATGATAGAAGAATGTAAGATTTACCCTCTGGTTTGTAGTATCAGTTTAATATTTATAGTAATGCAGTAACGTTCTTAAGCGAATGAACATAAGCGAATTGAACATGTTAAAATTAACTGAACATTTTTATTGTCTAGTAAATTTAACAAAGTGTTAAAAGTGTGAGCTGGTGGTGGCAGAAGTAGCGTTTTAAAATCAGTTATCCATTTATAAGTCCTAGCCTTTAGTAAACTTAATAGCCTGATCTCACCAAATTAAAAGTCTTTTGATAATCATTTTACTACCACCATTTTAGCCAAGTACAGCTGTTGTAATATCGCTTTATAGCAATTTTTACAGGTATAGTTATATTTATAGCTTGTTTTTTTATTTGTACACAGTAAAAAATCTAGTAGTAATAACCACATCTAGTAGTAATAATACTTAATAAAATTTGATCTTAAGTGCAGGTGTTTCATTATATTAACTACGTGATTTTTATAAATCAACATAAATTGAGATATTGTTACTAGAATATACAATCATTTTAACTACTAGATGTGGTGGCCCGTATAATCCAACAACTGTTGTTAAATTGACAACAAATTTTTTACTGTGTAGAAATTAATAACTTCAGCTGTATGTAGATTACAATAATTAGCATACATCAAATTTATATAAAAAATTAAAGCAAATGTAAATAAATCTGTATAAATAAATTACAAATTATTTTTATTACATTTTGGGTTTTAAAAGTTATCCTTCTACCAGGCCCGGATTGAAGGGTTTCAGCATTTAAATTGTGCGCCATTGTTGTTCCATTAAGTTGGCTCTACATGAAGGAACATCGCGTACTTGGTTAAAAAAAATAATAAATAATAAATAAATAAATAAGAATACAATAAATAATAAGAAGAATTATTTGCAACTAAGATTAACCATCTATCGATCCAAAAGCTGGATCTATAAAATTTTCTTCAAAACTGGGATCGCTCAAAGAAGTTTTCCTTCAGTCCGGATCTGCTGCTGTCTACTCTAACTTGCACTAAATTATCGATTTTCTCCCGATAGAACTATTATCCTGAATTCTGACCTTGTTCAAGCGAAAAGGATAAGCTGTGGCCAAGTGCATAAATTTGCATACGTGTGCTCGAAACTATGACTGTAGGAAAAATTGCTAAAACGCTTTTATTTTCGTAAGTTCTCTTTTTGTAAATGTTGCGGCGTGGCAAAAAATTTAATTTTCCGCATCTGTTGTGTCAAATTAAATACAGCAAAACAAAAAAATTAGTGTATTTGAGGATAAATTACATCAAATATGGCTTATTGCGAGAACAAATTGCTGTAAGAAATGGCTATGTGCATTGTGCAGCTATAATGTGTAAGATAAATTAAAGTTCTATAATTGTTTCACCTAAAAAAGAAAACGTTTAGTAAAACAGGAGTAGTTTTTGTCGAGGAGAGTGTTTCGCCAAAAAATGCCGATCTTATCCAGAGGGTGTTGAATAATTCAGTAGGGTAATTACGGATTTAAATTGGAAAATCAAAAAATAATCAAAAATAAATTAATTTTTGAATTGCCCCTCGTAATTTTAATTCAATATAATATGTATAGTTTCAACCCTATTTTGTTTGAATGCCGTAGTTAATTTATCTAAATTTACATCTCAATACAATTTTGTCTACCTTCACAAGCAATTTGGAAGAAAATCGGTTACGTGCTTTAAATTATATAAATAGCAATTTCGGGACGATACAAAATAAATTAATTTTAAATGAGAAAGAGAATCGTTAAATATTAGCCATAATAAGGATGCGTTACTCGAAATTAGGGCTTGTCGATCGACAAGACACATAACTCACCGAGAGATTGACTGTTGACGGTAGCAAACTTGATGCGCAACGCAGCAAGGGATTGAAAATTTAAAATTAAAAGACGCGATCCGTTTCATGAACAGCAAAGGAAGAAGCAGCAGAGCGTCAGTAGATGGATGAAGGTCCCCGCGCACTCTACTGATGAGTTCCATCACGGATATGCGATTACATCTAGTCCCGGGGGCCCCGAGTATCGCCTTACATGCCGTGTGACAGTCGAGTCTTCTCTTTCCTTCCTACACCGACTCAATTTGATTAATCTTCCCATAAAAGCGATCGCTGCTCGTATTTCCAACTCTCTGCGGTTCTAAAACCCAAAACGGCTTCAGAGACTTTAAATGAACGCATATTTGGCACACGAAAGATCAATGCAGATTTCTCTACGACGCAGTTACGTTCAGAAAAGCCTATTCTGGCAAATCCGTCAAGCTCGAAATTAAATGCTATACCACTCTCGCAGTTTAAATTGGCTTAAACCTTTCCTTGGGCTAAAAATTATACAAGAATAAACAACAAAATTTCAAAACAAAAACCAAAATAAAAATTAAATTAATTTTGTATTCCGCGACGCCGACGACGTTGCGAAAAAAAATTGTTGCAGACGATTACAAGTTTTGAGGCAATTAAACAAATTCCTGAGGTGGCTTTCAAATGAAACTTATATTACGTCAAATTAAGAAAGTCCAACTTTTGTATAAGGAAGTGTACGTTGCCAAATAAGCACGATTAAACATTTACTTCTTGACATAACCCTTTCAGGCTAATTACACTCTAGCGAATCGAGGAAAAGTTTCAAAGTAGCAGAAATCAACAACTTTATTAAATATTAAAGCCGATTGATAATAAAAGTTTTTAACTTAATATCGAGCGACGATTCATCATCTCGGATTTCGTTTTAATTCGAATCGCTTTTTTAATATAGCCTCGATGCGCCAGTTCAAAATAAGAAAATGTTCGAAAGAAAGTGAAAAGATTAAACTGTGTCTGACAATTTTAGTAGAAAAATGAAATAAATGTAACACATACGGCCACGCGACAGATATAAATTATTGTAGGAAATAATGAAGGGACAAATAAGGGATCAAATGGATTTAAAAGAAATAAAGTGCCATTACATATAAATGTTTTAGGGTGGATTGGCATTTGGAATATAATAAATTTCATAAAAGATAAGATGGCATTATACTTGCTAAAAACTAGAACTTGCTCGGAGGTAGAATTGCAAATTGTATAAATTAAAAACAATGTTCTAATATATTTCTATTATTAAATTCACAATGAAAGAAACTGAGCATCCAAATCAGTTAGTGATAAAATAAAAAATGTTCACAAATTTATATTTAAATAAAGTAAATTGTTTTTTCCTCTCCCTAAAATTAGGTACTTATATGTTTTTTAACAAGTTTCAAAAGCGAAGCCTTTGAACTTGAAATCATTACTGTAACAACCAAAAATCTTTTGATAATTTACAGGGTGATATATTGGGTTGAATTTTACATCTCATTTACGCAGTCAACTGTTTACTATTCAGATGACCTGACAATTACTCAAAACACCCTCACTGTCATGTTTGGAACTGACAGCTGTTTTTGCTTTTCCATAATGAATACAAGTTACGCATCAGAAGGAAGAACTCTCAATTTATCCTAATAGAATACAATAGCGACTAATCAAATTACCTAGTTAAGGAAATTGAGGTAGTGTCAATGAATAGCATAGTTAATTTTGAATAATTGGAAAGAATCTTAATTGAAGAAAATAAAATTATAGTATTATAATATATTTAAAAGACTCAGTAATATTATATCCTGCATCCATAATTGACAATAATAATGCCAGAAAATCGCTTTCTGTTCTGTCTTTACGAGTATGTACGTATAGGTACTACATTATTTAAATTTATGTTAAATCGCTTCCTTTCAAATTTTTGACCATGTTGTTTTCTATCACTTTGTATATTAATGTTTATATTTGCACATCAGAACAGGTAACGCTATTTACATTTAATTTATAAAAGTTTGCTGTTACAACTTATAAAAGAGTTGGTGTGGTTGTATATTCGTGGTTTCACTCCTGAGAAGTTTTTATCCACTCAAATCTTATACCTTTTATTCAAAAGAAAAGAAAAAGTAACAACAATATAGTTTGAGAGAAATGCTCAACTTGAATGGTTCTAGAGATTTAAAAACGTATGCTCAAGTCGAGCAAATAGAAAAAACATTAATAATTATCATAGATAGTTTTGAAATTTTGGATGAAATCAGTCAATAATCCATTAATCCAGTAGTAGCAGCATGTAGGAATCCTTAAATATTTCTCGCTACAGTCTTTATAAATTGGAATTTTACAGAATAATAAGTCTTGGTGTGTAAGTAGAGGAAAACATCGATAATACACAAAAGTTGTACCGGACTGCGACTATAGTAGGAAACCCTTTAAGTGGGGTATAAAACAAAAGAAGCTTAAATCCTATTCTTTTTCGTCATCAGCCTGTCAGTTTACTCTTGGACTATCGGCCTCTTTCTCTTTCAAGAAAGGTTTGGGCATTAAGATTCCACGGCTGCTTAAACCGGGTTGGGGAATGCCTGTAACTGTTTTTAATAGTTGACGGTGGAAATCGTCAACCCAGCGGGACCAACGGCTTTACGTGCCCTCCGAAGCACGGAAACGGTCATATGAAAGTTTTTGACTCTCCCGGATTCGAACCGAGTACCTTAAAATCAGTAGTTGTTCTGCTAACTTGCTAGGCTAATGACCGTCTCAAATCCTATTATCCTACCAAAATTAACTCCTTCGTTTTGACATAGACTTTCATTAGGAACACCATTATATCTTGAGACAAAATAATAGAACCATCTAACTTAGAAGAAATATATGATATCCCCATTCAATTTTTTCCTATATACCATTGGAAAGCGGACAATTTTCTGAGTTTTAAAAAAAATTTGCGGAATATCCATTAGTTTTCGAGAAAACACCATTTAAAAATCAAAATTATCCATGCACTTTACATAGGGATTTCTATCTACACGAGTTTTCTATCATTGGTACGTGTATTTTAATATAAAAGATAGCCGTCACATGCGACTCCACTCGAGTCCAACACCATCCCGTCGGACTTCGAATCGGGTATCTTATTATTTTTTAACGTCCACGCATTGTTTGCTTACCCTGTTTTTACTTTTTTCGGGATAACAAGTCCAGTCCGACTATGGCTACTCATGGTCTATGCGCCACTACCAAGGAGGTCACCGCCTCCCAAATTCCCACAGCCAACAACCAACATGCGATGAAAAAGATATGGGTTCACCCCAGCACTCCGTAGATTGAATAAAAATTAAAGAAGACATGCGACTGTTACTCCGTCGGGTGCACATCGATGCAATGTAACCTTATTAGGAACCAGTCATAGATCCACCTTAAAATGTGATTCACCTTTTTCGAGTACCATCTTTGGGAATTCGGGCGACCTCCATGCGAGTAACCACGGCAAATCTCGGATTCATCCTTAAAACTAGCTTCACGTTTGTCTAACTGAAAGCTGTAATAACATAATAAAAAATATCGTCACTCTCTGCCGCAATACCTCCAATCACCAGCACACCAAATTTTGTCCGGAGATACGATGACATAATGTTCATTTTTGTTTTCTATTGTGGTAGCCTTAACAAAGATATCGGTAGCCCTGGCAAAGATATCTATACATATGTATCACCCCTACCCTAAATCTATCTATAAAAGTTTTTTTAACAAAATCTAAAATGAAAAAATTTTTTTATTTTTGTACGCCACTGAATTTTTTCCAAAATTTTTATATACGTCACATAATACCGTAAGAAGTCACAAATAAAATTTCTCCAAGATTGGTACAACAAATTTTTTCGGTCATCTAGCGGATTTTTCGAAAATAAATTTTTGTAAATTACTGACTGCCGATTTACTGATTCTGAAAACATTTGCGAAAAAATTTAACAAACAGCCTAAACTTGGTCACTACCTAGTGGCAGAACCTTTTACTTATAAAGTAACGTTCCGTCAGTCCGTACGACGATATTATAAAATATTTCCCACCAAACCACCTATTTTTGTATTCTAAAATAAATTGTTAAAAGCCCTAAACTCAACTCTTATGCTGCACTCGGTATACAAATCAACATTAACCTAATTTTGACACATATGTCACAAAATTATGACGTTTATTAAAATTTTGAATATATTGTTTTATTTTTGCCAGCCATCTGACAAATTCTCACAAAAAATATATAAATTAAGATTTCAGTTAATATTTTCTATAATTTTTCTGACCTGCCCCGCCCTGTTACAATTGGCTCGGTTTGTTTTCTCACCAATACTTATACTTTCAGAGCTCCATCGACACACCAAATTTTAGCTGAATCGGTTAAACATTTCCGGAGATACGACGACATTTTAATTTTTTTTTATTTATTTTATTGTGGTTGCCCTGGTGAAGATTTCTCTGGCAAAACCTTATTTTCACCATTCCAGCCCACGAGGCATACGTCCAATAAGTTTGATTGCAATCGACGCAGAAATGCCGGAGAAAATCGATCGACAAAAACTTTTTTCATGTTTTTGCCAAAAAAGTTAATTTTATTTTTTTCATGTTGCATTACTGATTTCTATCGAAGGATTACATATGCTCACATATCCATTAGGATCAATGTACCTACGTACCAAATTTGGGTAAGATCCCTTCAGCATTTCTTGAATTATGCACTCTTAAAGTTTCAACTTTGACAACTTGTGATTTTTGACAGACGACAGATAGAAGATTAATTTTACCTATTCTGGATAAAGCCTTTTAAGGCCTTTAAAATAACATATCGCAAGACAAAATATTTTTTAAAAATCCCGTATTATTTTCTTGTGGTGGCACTCCTGATTGATAGATCGCGACGAAAACCTTATTTTCACCTTTCCACCGTGAACCCTACCACCATACCAAATTTGGTCGTAATTGGTTGGATGGCTCGGAAGCAAATCGATCGACAAAATTTGACGACAGACAGACAGACAGACCGACAGACAGACCGACACAGAAATTTTTATTTTACTTTTTGCAGATCTTTACGTTTCTGAACACGGTGATCTCAAAAATGCAAAAAAAAAAAGTTGAAATTTTTTTTCGATTACCATACCTCCAATTTTTTTTTAAAATTGATTGGAGGTAAAAATAAATAAAAAATTAATAACATACTAGTTCAATGGCAAATATTGTTACACGTACGGATAACAAAACACCCGTAAGGACATCGCAGTTCTTATGCACAAATACATGTAAAATTTTGATTTATAAACGCCGTTTTCTCGAAAATTAATGGATATTCCGCAAAATTTTTTTTAATACTCGGAAAATTGCTTTCTTTCCAATGACATATAGGAAAAAGTTGAATTCGTGGTCGATACGGTCTAAATTCTAGTAATCTTATTGGTAAATTCTAGGATTATTTTGAGTCTCGGATTGATCCGTGACTATTATGTCCGTACTTATAGTCATGGATTAAACCGAGAATCGAGATCAATTCTCGAAATAATAGCTGTTGCTACGATACGGTCTAAATTCTAGTAATTTCATTGGTAAATTCTAGGATCATTTTGAGTCTCGGATTGATCCGTGACTATAAGTACGGGCATAAGTACCGGCATAAGTACGGTATTAAGTAAGTAAGTATTATTTTATTATTATAATTTTAGAATTTACCAATGAGATTACTGGAATTTAGACCGTATCGTAGTAACAGCTGTTATTTCGAGAATTGATCTCGATTTTCGGTTCACTCCATGACTATAAGTACGGGCATTAGTGACTACCATGCATTTAGTTTTCTTGATATTTAATTGGAGCCCATACTCCTTGAATTTCTGGTTGACTCTTTCAAGGCATGTATTGCGGTTCTTCTTCGGTGCTCGCCAGCAGTTTATGATTATACCTGTTGCTGCCTTCGATAAAGCCTCCTTGAAAGTTGAAGCTTTCCACTTCATCGGTCATCCCATTTTCGACTTTTACGCTTGCATTTTTTGTCCCCAATGCAAGCTTATGATTATTCTGGTATATTTTCGATCTATATTCTGTCTAACGAGTAGTTGTTGAAACCAAATTGAGTATTACTTATTCCTTCTTCAAGTTTTCTATATATCCCATTATGTATTATCTTTAAGAAAATCTTAAATGCATGACTCATGAGTGCAATAATCCAGTATTCTGAACATTCTCTAGGTCTTGTTTTCTTATGCATTAATATAAAAGTTTAACGTAGCCACTGTTGTGGTATTATCTGTGTCATATCTTCGGTAAAATGCCAAAACCGCGAATGTGCTTTTTCTTCATTCAGAGTTATTCATCATTTAAAGTTAAAAGTGGTTTTAAAAATACAAAACTCTTTTAATTTTTCAAATCGTTCACAATTTATGTATATTTTTAAGAAGATTATTATTAGATTCGCGTTTTCGGCGTTTTTGGATAATAATATTCTCTGTCGATTCGCGTTTTAAACCCAAAAAAACATTTTTTTGCACATTTGCGGTTTTGGCATTTTACCGACGATATATTATTGTATATTAAAGATCTATGTAAAAGGTTGTCCAGCAGATTTTCATCGAATAGCTTTAATATTTCGACAGGAATCCGATCGGGTCCATTGGGTTTTCTGGCAGTAGGAAACGACGCGGAACGTGAATAAATTATGGCAAGGATATCTGATGAAACCATTACCATAGATGAGGGCTTTCTCGAAAGGAAAGAAATGGTTATTAATGACAAATGAGAAATAATTGAAGAAAAAGATGATTGAGATTTAAATAATAAAGGTCACAATGATTCTGATAAAAATTATAATGGAAATATAAATAATGAAGACGGATGGACTACACAGTTTTATTCAAAATTTAGTCTCCAAAGTAATGGATATTGAATAAAGCGCCTCCAAGTATCAAACCCTTAAAGCAGCAGGCAAACATTTTCTGGTTCTTTAGTTGGATTTGGAGCGGTTAGTATGGCTGAATCATCAGCTCCTGTATTTGGACTGGTATTGGGGAACATATACAAAAAATTAGAAACAGTTGATGAATTTGAAATCAAGCATTTTCCCTTTGTAAAATTAATTATTTGAAAATCAAAAAAAAAAAAAGAACAGTTACACAATGAAACCTAGGGGAGTAAATGTCATGTTCCAAAATCTTCCATCAATTTTGGATTTTATTGTCTCTTGTATTTTGATTACGATTTTGGTTTGAGTTTATTTTAAATAATTAGCCGAGCAAACTTTAAGATTTTTCATTTTCTGGGGGTTTGGAAAATTGGAAATTAAAGGCTGGAAAAGTACATCTCAATATGTTTGATACAAAATGCCAAACATAAACTTTGTATATGCTTCTTTTTAACATATTAAAATGATGTAGGATTCAATTTAATTAATGGAATTAGTGATTTATTGTTTTCTTGTTTGCTATACGAGTATATGGAATTGCTATGTTGTCGTTGCTGTGTTGTTTCTATGTGGATATTTTAATATTCGAGAGTTTGTGCCTTGTTTGAAAATTATTATAGTAGTTGTTATTATGTAGGTACAATGTAATATGTATACATAACATATGTACATGTATAATATATTATTATTATGCTATATAATATTATAATGTATTAGAATATGTAACCCGTTAACATAATTATTATTATACCTCTCACACCCTAACATAGGGTAAATAAGTTTTTCCAAGATTTTCTGAAAAATTATGAGTTGTCTTGGAAAAATAAATACTTGCAAATTACTTGGTCAGATCTAAATAATCAAATCTAATTTGTTTTTCAAAGTAAAAAGTTATAAGCAAGAAATATATAGCAAAATAATGCAAACAAAATATTTTGATTGTTACAGTCACAATATTATCGTTGAGGGCACATCAGTATGTACAAGATCGAGTCCCGTTGAGAAGGGTTATCTGTTATTTTAGACTAAACCAGTTGCTAAAGATGTGTTTTAGCAGTGAATATCTAATTACGTGGTAGTTAAACTTGGATGTAGTGAAAAATATGTATAATGTAATTCAGAAGGGTTTAAATTTTGCGTGTCAATTTTGGGCTTCAATTCGCGAAGACAATTTATTTCGTCGATAAAGAAGTGTCCTACTAAAAAATGCTAACGTAATAACCAAGTTTAAGATGACAATGAATGGTGCGACAGCGAAACCAAAAAATATGGCATAAAAAATGCAAAACGACAGTTTTTAGGATAATATGTTGTTGTGTACGCAATGTGTTGTGTTTGTATGTAGCTATAAAATAAAACTTCCGCGATTCCCTACGCTCGTGTAAAAGTCGTAGCCAAATTCTCACTTTATATGTACGTACTAAAGTTTAGTTTAGGCAAATGTGGCCCTCGACACCAACAGATTAAACTTTATAGTTGCACCGGTAGCATCTATCTGATATAATTACCCATGCATCATAATGGTGTACATGCGGAAAGTGGAAAGGCCTTATAATATTGATATAGACGACATCAGCTGTTCGCCCCAAACCCTTCAAGTTTAGAAACGAGATCAGACGGGTTCGCTCATTTCCCTTTCGGCAGGGTAGAAGAATCCGCACCGTTTATATTCGCATTTTATGAACGGCAGTAACTTCCAGGAATCAGATGGATGTGTGCGGACGCGATTAGAGCGCACTAGGACATAAACCCAAAAACAAGATGAAGAAAGACGGAGGTAATTTATTGAAAGTGGGGAGTATGTAAGCGTACGGTTTGCGAAACGACGACGACGAGGAAAGTACGACTAAGCCAGAAAGGGACGGTCACCCATCAGCGCCAGCTGCCAACCCACCCGAATATTACTCAGCACTTTGATCTCTCTTTACGACCCCTGTGCCTTATTGCATCGCTAATGGTCACTGCTAGATCTGGCATTTTATTACAGACCTAATCACAATCCATTCTTTCGCTCTTGTGCCTCAATCAAAACTTCTCTTGAATCCTTGAATATACGACACTTATCGACGACGACACCAGCCCATTATTAATCCGCAACAATTCAATACAAAAGCGATTCAATTTCAAGCTACCCACTAATCAAAACAAGGGATGAAAAATCGTTTTATGTTTACGAGAATCTCATTCGAGTTATGTAACAAAAATATATTCTTTAAAAGTCAATTTATATTCTATTACGTCAACATACGGGGTGTTGTAACTTTTTTATTATCATCATGCACAGACTTTTTAATAAAATTTCCGACAACCCAAACATTGCTCGATAAAATTTAATATTAATTACGAAATTAATTCGCAAGGGACGTTTTTCGACCTACCTGCATGGTTTGAAAAAGGGCCGCGATGCACGGATGATTCAACTGGTACATAATTCGCGCCTCTCTGTGTATATTTTTGATGATGTATTCTTCTTTAATTTCGTCCGTGTCCATAATTTTAATAGCAACCTGCAAGAAGAGAAAAAAAACTTTTTAAAAACAAGAATATTATTACGGCAAAATTTTGCTTCTTTTCGTCGCTTTGGTTTTTTATTTCTTTTTTACTGATGTACTTATGGAACATAAAAACAACGTAAAATCCGCAAGAGTGAGCGGGGTCTGATTTGGAAAACAAACTCAATTTGACTGTAAAATATACAGACAAGTAGGAACACATAAAATTAATTAAATGCAATTTAATTTGTAAATAAAATTTATTTCGTATTGACAGTAATTGGTGCATAAAATGGACCGGTATAAAATAAAAGAGGAGTGTGTATCGTGCAGGTTCCCCAGAGATTTAATAAAATTCTGGGATCTCTCTAGAAATTCAGTCATCAAACACGCATCAGTTATCGAGCTAACAACTAGAAAGGAAAGGACGTGGCACATAACAGCAACAACCCTTCGAGAATGGAAAATTAGAAAATTAAACGATGAATTGCGATGAGGGTTTGCTACGACTGAAAGTTGACGATGATGCTGTGATGTCTAATTACGCAAAACTTGCTGATTAGTTTATCTGCAATGATGGAATAAACGTACCATAATAATGAAAATTCAATTTCTTAACAAGAAGATATAATGTAAGAGATGTAGCGTCATTTTCCTGTTGCGATGGTAAGCACGACATGAGGAGTCGCAGAGTTAACGAGTTCAAAAACAAGAAGTTCCAGAAAATCTTTGATGTTGACGGCATTTCTCTTGGGACTTTGGAATGCGGTGGCACCATTTGAGCATTTCGACATATTGCGGCGGTAAACGAAAACTTTGACTGTCAATGCTATAAAAGTTCATGCACGATTTTACATCAAGCAAGTGAAACGTTTATGAATCGCCAAACCGAATCAAATCTAATTTTTATACTCCAAAAACATTTAATTAAAATATTTTTCTTCATTTTTCATATATAAATTGATCCCTTTTCAACTTTACAACTCTAAACCGCTTAAGGTTCGCTCATACCTAGTATTTTTTTCCCCTATTCTTTTATAGACGATCATACTTTTGTTATGGTATGCTGCTACGTTTTATGTACAAAGTCGTAAGGTTGGTTCATTAAAAATATTTTTTGTTCGTCCTAGCACAAATAAACATAAAGGGTAACCCCAGTGTGTCAGCTAAGTTCATTGTTCGTCAGTCTCATATATTACAATTTGGCAACAACTAATTACAGTGAACTATTGCCAACCTAACCATATCACTAATGTAACTGAGTGCAAGACCGGTGGGAATTGATAGTAGTAGAATAGATCATTTTCAATCTTCTCATTTTGAATTAACAATATTTTTAATCCAATCAACTTTACGCTTTTAACCTTAGTGACGCTTATTGGTATCACTGGTGGAATGACTTTAATAATAATTAAAGATTAAAAGAAAGCAAACTCTCTGCAGGCAGGAAGAAAAAAAAGGTTTATTTTAATTGCTAAAAAAATTACTTTTTCAAAAGCAGTTAATGGAAGAAATATGTCTAAAAAGTATTTTCTTGCAATGAAGCGTATGAACATGCGTAGAAAATCTCGAGACAAGTTAAATATTATTGATCTAAAGAAATTTGAATAAAATTTTTTCCCGTCTTTGATTTTGTTTTTTTTTTATTGTTAATTAGATCTAGGTTAGACCTACAACAGATGGTTTTATACTAATTTTTTTTGATCCACAGTAGGTAGTTTGTTACACCACAATTTTTCAATATTACACTGTCAATTCAAAACTCTTCCTATGACGTACGAAGCATAACTTGCGCGTCATACTCAATTGGATGGTTCAAGTTTGAAAGGTTTTATTTCGGCAGTATTCAAGTAAATGGTTTTTATGCGTGCGTTATGACGTCAGATATGCCACCTGTTAATGTTCTTCACATCAATACGGCTTTATTTCAGACGCAGACGTCGTGCAAGCGCAAAAACCTCAATGAATTTTTGGTAGAAAAAAAAATTTTGTTTTCAAAATTTTAAAAAGTAATAAGTAAACATTTGGTTTGACAGGATTTTGTTGATAGAAAGTGCAACACAAATAATAAAATTTAAGTAAAAACGTTGGTAAACAACAGTTTTAAATATTGCCGACAACTGAACAATTTATGGCTTACATCCTGACTAGATTAAAGCCCAATAACTAAAAAAATACAGCGAATATCGGCACGAAATTTTTACACATTATTCTTAAGATGTTGAACAATTTTATGAAGCAAAAAATTTTTTTTCGATTTTTAAAAAATGAGAACTTAAAGTCTGCTAGCATAGTAATGTATTATTATAAACTCCACAGGGAGTTTTATCAGAATCCTAAATATTCTACGGATGTTTTCAGGTAGGCATTATGGTCTTTGATGAGTAGAAATATCTTTGCCAGAATGGATCATATTCAAAGGAAGCATGCCCACATGTTATCAGCATGCAGATTTACACCGACTCTTTTGGTCAGGCGAAACCAATATACCTAAATCATTCATTGAATTTATGAACTTGTTCTCACGTTATTTATGGATTTATTTGAGTTACATTTGATAACTTTAAAAATTATTTTTAATATAAAATAAATTAAAAAGGAAAATACATAAATCTACTGGTGGTGGTTGGAAAATTGTAATTATCTATAGTCGATTGCAGTGGCGCCGTTATCTTTAGATCTGAACAAAGTAGATAACTAAAGTGAATTAAGGAATATTTGATATCGATTGGTAAGGTAATCTAAAATAGTTTAGCAAAATTTAGATTCGATGCAAAATTTACCGAGAAAGATGTCAGACAAATAAGTAGATTATGATATTAGATTAATTGTAAAGCTTTGTATAAAACATCAAACCTATTTTGTAAGCTTTAATAACTAAAACAGCGCACAAATCTGACAGGGCAAATATGGTTTAATCTACAAAACGGTATATGGTCGAACAAAGTTCAAACACTAAACTAACTACTAAACTACCCTAAAGCGCGTATTATTTGAGGCGGCGAAGCTTTCCATTGTAGCTGCAAAAAGAGATATACAAAGCATGCAAAGTTTACAAGGGTAGTAGACGCCTCGGCCGTCAGTAGATGTTAGTTTTACCTATATATATATATATTTTGTGATAAAGTAATTTTCTGTAAATACTACTCATCTTGGCAAATTTCGTCATAAAAATGCCGAAGAGCGTTCATTATCACCCCAATGCATATGCAAAGTTTAGGATATGTGATAAAATATGCAGTCGCCACTTGGAAGGACCATGTTTTTTACCCGAGCCGTTAATCCGATTAGGGAATGCGCGTCTCTCAGTCGCCTGAATTATTTAACTGCTTTATTTAAGCTAGAGTAGTCTTAAATCTAAAGAAAAATTTACTACAGCCCTTCTAAAACTGATAAACTTTTTAATCAAAGCGCGCATTGTAGCCTCATTTTCTCGACCGAATACAAATGAACCTCAATGGGAAAAACCACGCTACATATGACTTAACGACAGAGACTGTCGCAATAAAAATTTTTTTATCGAACTTGCTCCATTTGAATTCGATAAAAATTTGCTTCATTTGTAAAAATTGTCGCGTCGAAGTGATAATAAAAAAAATTCATTTGGTTAAACAAAAATGGCAGAGGTCGATTGAAGTTTTATACAACATGTAAAAAACGTGGTCTCTCGCATATTGCTGATGTCTGCGGGATCAATCAAGATGTCAAGACGATAAGAGTGCAGGTGGAGCGGAAATCGATAACTGAACGGAGGATGACGTGCTAGGAAATGAGCATCAGGATGAGAGATGATGATACCACGATGCGATGCCATCCAGCGAGAGAGCATATACATTTCGACGATGCGATGTTTGAAAACTCTCGTTGCATTTTACGACGAAATTATATGGCAAATACTTGGCACATGGAAAAATTACCTTATTTTAGTAAATTTATTTACTCGCCGACATTATTTACGATTCCGAGACCCAAGTCGTAAAGATTTAGATTGAAAAATCTCGTCTGGTTTGCATAATGCAACGTTTATTATTACCATAATTAGGTTGGTAGTAATTGACACGAAAAACTTACGTTTTGACCAATCCCAATCACGGAAACCTATTACTAGGATGTTACAATATCTATCAAAGGGTAAATGGTGGGCCGTTGTCGGCTAGTAATGTACTTTTGAGAATGGATGGCGAGCTTTTAACGAGCTCAATTGAATTAGACACCTAAATTATGTTGGTTAATGGGGGTAATTCGATTGGGCGGTCTCCTAGCCATCAATACGACCCTAATGGCCCGTCCAGAGCAACAGCCGTTATATAAAGGATTATGTCGAGTTTACTCCCCCGTTCCTTAAAACATTCAAATATTGCTTAAATTATCCCATAAAATGTTGTCCTAATCCTTATTTTACCAAATTTATTGCGCCAGCTACACAAACGCAAGCTAACTCGGGGATTTGGGGGTTCATCGTCTAAGGACAAAAAGTTAAGACGTACGTCAGTTTTCCATTCATCATGCGACAACAGTTGGCGCCGGCTAGAAAAAGATTTTATTTAAATCGTTAAAAACGTAAAAGGTGTCGCCTTGAAAAATGGTTTTCGAGGCGTTTTGTTGCTTGACATTTGATAATATTTAAAGTACCCTTTTAAAAAAATTTGTGCAATATTAATAAAACTTTTCCGACCGCGATCAATTATCGTCGTCGTCGTTCCAAAATGCTTTTCAGCAGTTTAGCAATACCATATTATAACTAGGTAAGTCGTCGGTTTTACCCAACCACTATGAAATTAAATCCAAAACGAGACGCAGCGCGAGGATGTCGATGGAAAAGTAAATTGACAGCGGCGAAGAAAATAGAAACGGACAGAACAACGGAACAAGATTGATTTTCTTGTAAAATTCTCGTAAGCCAGAAGGAAAAACAAAAAAAAAAGAAACGAAGAAACACTGAAAGACTGCATAATAAAATAGAGCAATTAAAAAAATTCTAATTATTTCAAATCTTACGTTACTCATTAGGTTGAAATTTCCATTTTGTCGTCAACTCCTGAGGATCGTAAGTAGAAAGGAAATTGTATAACTTGTTTTCTAACTTTAATAACGAGAACTCGTGAAAAGCTAAAGTGCGTCCCTACACATTTCAAAATGTAAATAATTATGCTCTCGTCTGAAAATCATCTCGTCGTATTCTACATAAGCTAAAACCCAGGTTGGCACATTTAAGGTTTAAATCAGTGCATGTAATTTCTGTTGAAAGCGATTATAACGGTAATTATTAAAGTGAGTCTTGTTATAAGTGTATGTTAACTTCTCAGTTGGTACAACAAAATCCGAAGTAATTTATCAAGTTAATTACAATGTTGTTCGAAATACACGTTAGTTTTAGTCTAAAGAGTGGAAAAGAGAAGCAAAATGTAACAAACTGCACTTTATCGATTGCGAACCTTGCATAATAATAAATTATTTACTCAAAACATGATCATTCATTCTGACTAACGTGAACAATGACGTCGTCGGGGTCACCATTAATAATACCGTCACGGTCGGGCGCTAGGACTTGAACAGAAACTTATTGATCGACCCTTATAAAACATCTTTGGCCAGGTCTGAAAGGTAAAATATTAGAATTTATTGTATTTGCGCGATGATCCGGAGCTTCTTCCGAAATTTTAAAAGTGATTAAGTTAGAAGTTATTGTAGCGAAAATAGCCTTAATAACAATTGATGCAAAATTTTAACATTGCAAACTCAATTTACAAAATAATCTAAAATGAAGACAGCTTTAACGTTTACAATACTTCACAAAATCCCTCAATATAACTTGGGGAGGCTTTTTGAAGTAGGAATTTCATACTTTAAATTTAAATTGCTCGAGCTAAACACCACAAAAGAAGACATTTTGCGTAATAGTACTTCATTTTTTACGTGTAGGTTTGAAAACAGATACGATCTGCGTTTTAAAAATGTGAAGGGTGTTAGTAAAATAGTGCTTTTGCAAAATATGCGGGCGATAATTGGAGCTTACAAAGTATAAAATCCAACAATTGGCAGTAATATTTTTTACAGTCAACTAAAATTGACGCTAACCGACGTGTTCACTAGCTTACCAAGCGCTATATTAATGTTATATTTAAAAATTGCGATAAAAATGCAAAATTTGCATACTATCAGCCGTGACAGCCGCATTTGAACCGACGCGACGACACAATGTTCAAGAAAATTGGAAAAAGTTGGAACAAAAAGATTTAACTGTGAAATAACTGCAACTGCAAATTTCAAGTGGG
The DNA here is from genome assembly GCA_947369205.1 of Cantharis rufa. Lineage (NCBI taxonomy): Eukaryota > Metazoa > Arthropoda > Insecta > Coleoptera > Cantharidae > Cantharis > Cantharis rufa. Next base: position 96,264,380 of record OX376303.1, read on the forward strand.
AATTTATAACTTCATCCAGTGAGTAATAATCCGAAAAATACTTACAGAGTGATTCAAAAACTTCCCTTCTTTTTATTTACAAAAAAATAATATTAAATTTTGATTTGTTTATTAAGTTATTTATATCGTCGTTAAAGTAATAAAGCCCCACGTTGTGTGTCATGTAATGTTTTACAATAAATTAATCCCACGACTGAGTGTCATATATTGTAATAATCCTTTAAACTTAGTAATTGCCATAAATGAATCAACTTTAAATAAATTAACGAATTAAATATTTTCCCGATCCTTACGGGTTCGATTAATATTAAACTAAATTGCACTTATAGAAATAATTTGTTCTGTATTTGTTTTTCTTCGTAAACAAACTAACATTTGCTTATTCAACTTTTTGTTAACAAAACTTACTGCTTGCTTATAATATATCACGTCGTTAATTAGCATCAACTCGTTATAGTGCCGTCGAATCCTGTAAGTGCTACGTCCCTGTTAAAGCAACAATTTCTTTTCCATGTGCCATTTGCACATCTATGTTTGTAACTGCTAGAAACCTGTCACTTCTGTACAAACAACAGTTTGTCTGGAAATACGTTTTATTTTAAAACTATTGAATTATTTAGTACTGTAGTACTCTTTGAATATACAGGGTGTCTCCTTGACCGTAGAGAACCTTTGAGGTGGTCATAAAGGGGTGGCCGGACACTTCGCTCCGGGACATTTTGCACCCGGACATTTCGCACCCGGACATTTCGCACCCGGACATTTCGCACCCGGACATTTCGCACCCGGGGACATTTTGCTACCACTTTTAAATTAAAAATTTTTATTTTATTTTTAAAAATTAAAAAAAATGTTTTTTTTGATTTAGCCACCTTGCTAGTAGCACCTATTCGAGTTCTGGATAAACAATCATAAAAAAATAATGAATAATAATATGAAAAAAATGGTATCAAAAACAACAGGGGTCAGGTCCGTATTCAGTACCATTTGGCTTAAGAAAATACTAAATTTTATTTCAATAGTAAAGTTAAATAAAACAAAATTAAGTAATAAAAAATTATCAATTAAAATAATAAAATAAAACATCAAATAAACACAATCTAAAAGCAGAACTGAAGTTTTTCACTCATAAAAAAAATTACAGCCAAAGAACATCGGGTGACTTTACGCCACCCTGTATTAATGTTAGTTTTACATAATTATGCAAACGTGTTTATTGAGTTTTACATTGCACACTTCAATTGTTACCAATGTCCTCCCAAACCTGTGGTCTTTAATAACAACTTTAAAAAAAGAAGAGAGTTTAAGTAGCCCAAAAATTGCTCAACATAACCGCGGAGTTGTTGTCCCAAAGAAGAAGCGATACCGAGATATGGATAAACGTATTGAAACATTGTTTCAAACTTCTGATCCAGAAGAAAAGCTTCACTTTCTTCGTGGAATTGCTCATAATTTAAAAAATTATCAGTTATTTCAAATAAATATTTTTAAAATAATTTTAATTCTTGTTAATTTAAATATTTTATTACTTAATTTTGTTGTGGTACTGAATACCGACCTGACCCCCTGTTGATTTGAAACCACTTTTTGCATATTATATTCATTGCTTTTTAATAAATGTTAACCCAGAACTCAAATAGGTGCTACTAGCAAGGTGGCTAAATTAAAAAAAAATTTAAAAATAAAAAATAGTACATTGTCTTATTCGGATTAAAAGTGAAATTTAACCTTCCATCGCTGTAATGTGGAAATAAATAAGGTGTGTGTGTGGAAACGTAGCTGATATCCTGTCTAAAGTTTTTCCTTGAGATTTTTTACTGCCCATCGATGTTCATTTCTATAATTGTTTACACCATCTCTTGTAAACTGCGCCTTGTCGGTAAACAAAATCTTTGCAACAAATCTTTGTGGATTCGCTTGCCCTCACTGTGAAAAATGATTTGTCGCTCTAACAGAGCTATTAGTAGCTATATCCTCAACTGAGTTTGTTTTTGCTGCTATAACAAATTTTTTGTTGCTGCAACAAATTTTCTGCTGCCATATCAAATTTGTTTTTTATTCAATAAAAAGGATTACTTGATTTAACAAATTTTCTTATTCCGAATAGAAAAAACTTTGTTATCCCAGCAGAAAATTTGTTGCAGCAACGAAAAACTCTGTTGATGCTACAGCTACTAAAAATTATATTAGCCTTTTTTCACAGTGCTCATTAAGTGGTACATGCACCGAATATAAATGATATAGATAGTACTAGTTTTATGTAAAATTTTCCATATCTAATTGTAAAAATCAAATTGTGATTTTTAGCAATTTTCTGAATTTATTTAATTTTACCTACACCTTGATCATTATTTTCAGAATTTCTGTGAAAACGGTTGGCTTTCCAAAAAAATTTATTTGACCAAAGTTGTAGCCCGTTAAATTTACTATCCAGTTTTTGTCGTTAGTTTTTTTATAATACGTTTCGTTTAAGAGATACGGGGTTTGCAAAAAATGTAAAAAGAATTATCTGAATTTGTGTAACATTTTTTCCATTAATTTAATTTATAACTCGAAATCCGTTGATTCTAAACGATAATTGGTTATAATCTAATTTGTAGAGAAGTAAATAATCTTTAAAACAGTTTTAATCTTTTAGGCTTAAAAAATCAATAACATCGGAGCTATAATAGTGATTCCCAGGAAAGATGACGATTACGACACAACAAAATCGTATGATCTAAGCCAAGAATTCCTAGTCAAATGAAGTGTATTTTAATTTAAAATAAGAATACATTGGTTACCTTTGTTTTTAACCCCCGACGCAAAAAGAGGCACTTCATTTGACTAGAAATTCTTGGCTTAGTTCATACGATTTTGTTGTGTCATAATCGTCATCTTTCCTGGGAATCACCATATAAACGTTTGAAATCAGAAATTTAAACAATTGTTTTAAGGGGAGGTACCCCCAAGGGTTTGGACTTGGACAAAAATTTTACTTGAAAATTTGTTTTAGAAAAGTGTTCATTATCGCCATCTCCAAAGTTCTCCACTGTCACGGGTACACCCTGTATGTGATTTACAAGTCGTTTTGCTTAAAAAACGTCAACTATTCATTGCTGTTGTATCATTTTTCGATTTTATAAATGGAATGGAATTAGAAAATTATAAAATCATAAAGCTCCATTTGTTCTGGAATTACCGTGATTTTTCAATTTAAAAATATTTTTTAATTCATAAAAATGCTACATGACCTTACGAACTTGGTTTAGGTTCTACGCCAGTGGTTTACTGGTATATTCGTACTCTCCGTTACATGCTCAGACTAATTGTTACGAGATTCAACGATTTATAATGCCGCAATAAATTTTAATGTTGATCTTTATTTTTACTTTGAAAATCGGAATACAATTCACCTTCTTTTTTTATAAAAATATTCTCTGAAGTTGCGGTAAGAACATTGGAAGTAGATACGTTTACAGATATACTAGAACGTCAGAAACACATGTGTTCACAGACATCACTGAATAAACAGGCTATCGGCAGGAGACATCCAATTTCTGTCACAGTTTGCCGATAAACGAAAAAGATTCATTATCATAAGCATTTGACCAAGATAGTAGCATTGAATAAACCAAATATACATTTCTATTTGCTCAAAAATTGTAACAAATTATTAAATCTATGGTATTGTGAGGGTTTTTATTACGGTTATCTTCGGACCCAGTGTAAAAAATGTAAAAATTTCAATGTTTCAAGAGCCAGCACAAATTTTGAAATAAAAAAGTAGTTGTTTACATGAATCAGCTACCAGAAAAATCCCGACTGCACTACGAATTGGCGTATACGCACTTAGCAGAACGTTATGAAAAAAGTAAAAGACGTTTTGAACGAGAAAGTTTTTCTGCTGTATTTCGAGCACTTATCAAAACTTGATAAATCTTCAACTGTTTGGTCTAAATACTCGATGGTGCGGACTGTCATATCCATAAAGGAAAACGTCGATATTAACAAATACACACATCTGCTTTCTTTTTTAAAAAGAAAATCGGAAAAATATCGTGTTAGGAAATCCCAGCAACAATGATTAAAAAGGATAACTTATTTTAAAATTCAATATTTATTTAATTTTTATAAATTATTAGATCGAAATTAGAATTGGAAAAATGTTACAAGACGAAAAGTAGTCTTCTATACTTTTAGCATTTAAATCGTAAATTGCTAAATTATTTTAATTTGTTTATTATTGAAAATTAAAAAATAATTTACTTTATGGCCTTACAACGCCTTTCTAGGCATTTAACTTTATTGACGTTACACATCAAAGCTTTTTAATTAAAAGTGTCATTGAAACATTAAATTAAAAATCAAAAAGTTGCAACGAATGTAATATTTAACAAACCTTATTAGTTTAAAATTAAATGTTTAATAAAAATTATTAATTTTTTGTTAAGAAAAACTTTCGAAAACTCGCTTAATGTTAAATTAAAATTATATTAAAGAGCAAATAAGCGTTTGTTTGTAATTAAATAAAATAAATTAATGCCGAAAAGTTTATTTTTTATTATTGTAAATAAAAAGCACTCACAATCAGACACGAAACTGTTTGTCAAAACACAAATGAAAACGGTATACGTTTCCTGTATATTTTATTGTTGTTGACATACAAAAGATTTGAAAAATAACGAAAAACTTTTAGTGCTTACATTACATTCACAGTAATATCTTAATAAAACGAAAACTGACTGCCATAAGAGGCAGACCTTCCAGGTGTCTGAATGAGAAAACCTAACAAAAGAACTCGCAAACATCTATGAAAGATGTCTTGGAAATATCATCGTTTTTATGCCTTAAAGGACGACGCTCTTCACTCGTTCGTTCGTGCAGAATTGGTTTGAAATCTCGGCCGTTAAATAACTCAAAAGGCGAGTTTAAAAAATGCAACAAGGTTTCTTTCTGACGAATTTTTTTCTTTATTTCGTTGATTGTCAACAAGCAAACCTTTCTCGGGTAAAAAAATTGTTTTAAAATATGGCAGGCTACTAAAAAGAAAGTTTATAAAAAGACGTAATAATTCAATGAAAAAGTTGGAGAAGTATAGGAGGAGAAAGGCAAAGTGTATGGGATCGTTTGAAAAAAAGCAAATCTGATCTCGTAATATACATGGATGTTTTCGTAAAATTTGTTAAAGTTGAAAACTGCTGCGTATGACATTTCTTTTAAATTTTGGCAAAATTCAAAGGCAATAGTTCTTGCAATTTGAGAAATGTTTACTTTTCAGCAATTACGACGATTTTATTTCGGAATTTTCAACAGCTCTTAAAAATACTGTTGCTTAGTGGAGATTTTACTTATAATTAGACTTTCGTAAGGAATACTACAGGGGATGCGAACAACTCACCACTTGAGCACGTGCGCTAGAGATCGTCAAGTTTCATTGCTTCGGGGGTCTTGGGAACAAACTTGGCTTACATTAAGATAGTTATATAAGTTTATAGCAAAACTTGAATTCTTTTCCAACACAAGTGTCACTTTTAGAACGCACTTTGAGGTAATACAATATCAGATTTCAAACAATGTTAGATCTAGCAAACGTTATTAAGAGGATTTAATTCAAAAATTGCGCGATGTCAAATAATTAAGCTTGCTGCACTTGATCAAACCTGAACCACTCAGATTAAAAACTACGCTGGTATATTATTTGAATCAATCGTAAAAAATGCAAAACAAACATATTATACTAAATTGTCCAATTTGTGCGGCCTGCATGCCGCACTGACTCATCACTATATTAGGTAATTTATTTTAATTTTAACTATACGCCTACTGATGCTTTAAAAGCAAAAACTGCCTACCTATTCTTATTTTGCTTAAACCATTACGGCCGGTTTCACAAAGGTTAATTAAAATTTAATCTATGATTAAGGGTTTTCAACAATGAAAATTAATTGTTGAAAATCTTTAATCACAGATTAAATTTTAATTAGCCTTTTTGAAACCGGGCATTAGACTTTCGTAGATCTTCTTTATTTTCCGCATAACCACAAGGCAGGCTCAACATTTTAAGGTTTCAATTGACCTCCTAGTTAACCGAGAACCCACTAAATGTAGAGTTAAGAGTTTTATGTTATTATTATTTACATAATGATTGCTGTGGTGGAATCTTTACAATACCACGAGTGCATCTTAAAATTACTCAATTTTATTCAAATATTTAAAAATTTTCTATATTAATTGTTTTACAAAGTTCAATATAAAATAGAAAAATAAATTTTCTTTTTAAAAATATTTCTCGAACCTTCTCAACATCATCACATTATCTTTCACGAATGTCAAGTCTACAATATACATTACAAATACCCATTATCGTATACTATTGATAAATCGGTATCTTCAGAAATATAGAAATAAAATCAGTCACACTGTACAGTTCAATCTTTGCTGTAAGCCAAGTGGTAAGTCGTAAAAATCAACAAAACTTATATAGTTCTTCATTCAATGATAAGTAGTTAAAGGAGGAGGGTCCCTAAGCCCCGAAATCGGCCCAAAAAATTTTCCAGTCAAATGTAGTGGAAATTGTTTCTTGGACATATTCCAGCAATATTGAGCCATTTTCAGGCGAAACGGGCCACCGCAGGCACCCAGGGCCGCCATGAACGCCCCCCCAGCCCCCCGGGAAATAGACTCAAATTATTCTAAAGTAATTCAGTCGTAAAGTGTTTCCTTCACATGATCCAACACTATTGAGTCATTTTTAGGCACAACACGTCACCCCAGACCACCAGGCCCGTCACAAACAGCCCCTACGCCCGCCAGGAATGGACTTGAATTATTTTCGAGCATTAGGAAATGATTTCTTTTACCAGTTTTTGCAATATTTAGTCATTTTCTATCAAAACGGCAATGCAGGAATACGATCTACTCTTCGTGTTATCCGGGAACAAGGACGTGGACCTGGTAGATATATGTTCCCTTGGGGTGCTTGTTTAATGTGAGTCCCCTTGCCTCTCACTGGGGGGGAGGTGCTTGTTTACCGTGAGTCCCCTTGCCTCTCATGCATCAATTTTACCGTTTATCTCTCTTCCTGTTGTGAGAAACAGTTCCCGACATTATTTCCTGGAAATAATTTGAATATTTTTCTCTGTGGTTCGGGGGGTGTTTGAGGTGGCCCTGGGTGCCTGGGATGACCCGTTTCGCCTGAAAATGGCTCAATATTGCTGGAATATGTCCAAGAAACAATTTCCACTACATTTGACTGGAAAACTTTTTGGGTCGATTTCGGGGCTTAGGGACCCTCCTCCTTTTCAAATAGTTTTATCTTTGCCCCACGTTGATCGGCATAAAGCATGCCGTATTTTCCGTAAAATAACCCGTATATAAAACCCATAAAATAGCGAGTTTATGTCAAAACCATAAAATTTTGTCGATATATTTTTAGATTACCTAATTCTTTCATACATTTTTTTTTACATTGTTTGTGCACTTTATACTTTTATTTCCTCGCGCGGCTGCTGCGAGCAGCAGCTTCGCTGTGAATCTATACGCGCCTTTACATTTTACACCAATATAATAGTATATTGCGTACTAATAGTAAAAAGCTACTCTTTTCAGGAAGTCAGTGACGGTTGACGAAAGTAAATCAGTATTAACAAAAAATCAAACCTTTAATTGATTTTTTTTTAATTAAAAGCAATATATTTGTAAATCACAATGATTTTACATTAACATAAATAAATAAAACTAATTTTAAAATAAAATATAAAATCAAATAAATTTAACATTTTTACAGTATGTTTATGTATTTCAGATCCAGTACTTCAGCTGGTCCAAACTCAAAGAAATGGTTTCGCTCTTTGTGATGCTGAAGAAGCTCGCAATAAAATTGAGCAAAATTGAGCAAAACGAAAATACACAGTAGCTTTACTACCTTGCAGAAGTTCAAAATTCCCAAAATCATTTTAATTAATTAGAACGAATACGTAGCATGTGTTAATGAAAATTTTGATTAAAAAAATAATGAAAATATTGAACGTATGACCATGCCATAAGGGTAGATTATAGCAATATACAGGGTGTCCCCGTGACCGTGGAGAACCTTTGAGGTGGTCATAAAGGACACTTTTCTAAGACAAATTTTCAAATAAAAATATTGTCCAAGTCCAAACCCTTGGAGGGGTACCTTTCTTTAAAGCAATATTTTGAATTTCTGATTTCAAACAGCCATATCTCCGATATTATTGATGTTTTAAGCTTAATAAATTAGAACGTTTCTGGAGATTATTCGCTTATCTACAAATTAGGTCATAACCCCATCTTGTCTAGAATCAACGGATTTCGAGTTATAAATTAAATTAAAATAAAAAATGTTAAAAAACATCAGGTTTAATTTTTCACTTTTCTTGCGAGCACTGTATCTCTTAAACGTAACGTCTTAGGAAAAAGGTGATGGCCCAAACCGGATAGGGAATTTAACAGGCTACAACTTTGGTCAAATAAATTTTTAGGGAAATCAACCGTTTTCACAGAAATTCTGAAAATAATGAACAAGATGTAGGTAAAAAAAAATAAATTCACAAAATTTATTTTAATAAATTTTCAAAATGGCTTCTCTCATTTTCAACACATAGGGGTGTTCTTTTTAAAAGGCGTTGCATGCTATTATTTATAATTGCGCTTCTTTCGTTAAGTTCGCTGTCACCTCTCTGTATTCTTTCCATTAATTTATTTTTTTTACCGTCACCTCGTTCATTATTTTCAGAATTTCTGTGAAAACGGTAGGTTTCCCAAAAAAATTTATTTGACCAAAGTTGTAGCCCGTTAAATTTCCTATCCGGTTTGGTTCGTCAGTTTCTTTGTAAGACGTTTTGTTTAAGAGATAAGAGAAAAGTAAAAAAATAAAACCCGAACTTCTTTAACATTGTTTTCCCCAATTTAATTTATAACTCGAAATCCGTTAATTCTAGGCGTTAAGGTGTTACAACTTAATTTGTAGATAAGCGAATGATCTTTAAAAAACATCTAATCCATTAAGCTTGTAAAATCAATGATATCGGAGCTAAGACTGTTTGTAATCAGAAATTCAAAAAATTGCTTATAAGGAAGGTAGCCCCGCTAAGAGTTTGGACTTGGAAAAAAATTTTATTTGAAAAGAGTGTCCTTTATCACCACGTCTAAGGTTCTCCGCCCCGTGGAGAGGGGACATCCTGTATAATATGTATATTGACATGAAATTTAACCTATTTAATGATTTCAATTTCGCTAAATCACAAAAACTATTCTCAATAGTTAATTTTTCACCAACTTCCAACCAAGGGGAAAATATCTAGAAAATGTTATGCACATTTTTTTGAAATAATTCCTTTGAAGTTCTAGTTGAGAAATCTTTGAAATTCCTAGGAAATCATTGCAATTCTTTTGGCTGGCACTTGTTTGGAGACCGTTGCAATTTCTTGAAATTCTTTAAAAATTTTTGGAATTCATTAGAAATCATTGGAATTCCTTGAAAATTATTGAAATTCTTTCGATTGGAAATTGTTTTAAAATCATTAAAATGTCTTGGAAAACCCTAGAATTTGTTGAGGATCACTGGAATTTCTTGGAATTCCGTGGAAATCACTGGAATTCTGTGGAAATCTTTAGAAATTCTTGGAATTCCAAGATCTACATCCTTGCAATCGATCTACCTTTTCGCGCATATTTTTTATGGATTCGTGTATTGCCATGGTTGTCTTTGTCGCTAGGTTTCCTTCGCTCCGGGCGTTCCGAGCCGTTTTGACAAGACTAGACCCCTTAAAATTATCTCGCCAAAGGTGGATCTCAAAAAAGGTGAAATTCGTTTCAGGGTGGATTCGAAAGTGCGGGGTGCGAAGGAAATCCACCCTAAAAGCAAGTTTTGCATTTGTAAAATATAATTAGTGTCTATCAGGGATTTGTTGGCATTTAATTATAAAAACCGCAGAACTATTTTCTATGGTGGATCCGTGCATTGCCATGGTTGTCTTTGTCAAAACTTGAATTTGACAAAGACTAAATAAAAAATAAAAATATAAATAAAAGTCATATAAATTCGATATAGAATAAATGTTAAGTCGATCAACTGCTCAGTCGAATAAATGTTAAATCGAACAAAAGCATTCGAAAAACTGCTATTCGAACAAATGTTGTCGAACAAAATTTCGGATACGCTGACGTGTATCGGTTTTTGATTTTCAAACCCCATACTACAATTTTTCAATCAATAATTTTTGCTTTTGGCCCAGTTTACCATTTTACAAATTTTAGGAAAATTTGTTTTTGACCCAGTTTACTATTTTCAAAATTTTAGTAAAATTTGCTTTTGGCCCAGTTTACCATTTTTAAAATTTTAGAAATATTTGCCTTTGGCCCAGTTTACCACTCTCAGGTTGTTTTTTGGCCCAATTTATATTACCCCATATATTTTATAAAAAGTTTTAAAAATCGCAAGTTTATTAAACAATAAAATCTAAAATTAAATAAAATTCGTCGATTTTAGATCTACATACATTATATTGTGGTTGTGTATAAAGCATTCAGTTTAAATGTTTACCAAACTTTCGCATGTGTACAACTAATTTTCAAATTATGTTTGAGTATGGTTAGGGTTTTATTTTCACGTAACTTTTTGTAATTTTAAAATTTTCTTTTTAATTAAATGTTATAATTAAGTCGACCGAATGAATAAACATTTGACAGGTTAAAAATGTTTGATTTAAATTGGCAAAATTTTAAGTTGGTAATTTGAAATATCAGAAATACAAGAGAACGCCGTAGCTGGAAAATAAAATAAATTTTAGTGTTTCCATTTTAAGTGGTCCCTTATCTTTACTTGTGCACTATAAAATAAACCTATGTAAATGGCACTAAACCCTCGGCAGATCCAAAAACTTCCAAAGACGATGAAGTATAATTTCATTAGGGGTTTACTCAATTTCTTTAAGTTTTCGGTTGAATTAACTTTGGGTATCTACGTATTAATAATTAAGTTTATTTTCGAATAATTTCGAACTACACCTAACAAAAAGGTCTAACCTCTAACATTAACAAAGCATAGTAAGTAACTAAGCAAGACTTTGTGGAAGCATAGCCAGTTATTCGTCTTTGCAAACGGCAATCCTTAGATCAAAGAACCCGCAAACCAAGTTTCATATTTTAGAGGACTTCAACCACTATAATATAGGTACACGATTATAATGCACTTTACAAGAGATTAGATTAAGTAAACAATTTGCACGATTTCAATTTGCACGATGAAGTTGACTTAACATCAGTTGAGCGAATCCTAGAAGTTGCAATAACTAATCTGCGAGTGGCAGAACAATTTTGTACAAACGGTTATTTTCCTACATAAATTCCCTTTTTATTCCACACACCAACGATGCGATACTCCATTCTTATCTAAAATCGAATACGTAAAGTAAATTGAAATACGAAATACGACCGCTAATCCCTTTTCGAGGATCATTATTAATGAGTAGACCAAAACTTTGGTGGGCTGACATTCCCCAAGCTCCTTAGAACAATATTAGCGGAGTCTATCGATCTTTCAACCTGCTCCCGTTTCTATTAGTTTCGGGTATTACCAATGTTGGCAATATTTGTGTTCAACTTCCATTCCGGATTATTAATATCGCTGTTAATTTTACTTCTCATTAAATATATAATATCGGAATTTTGAGAGAGCACATTTTTCCCCATTTTGGATAGCCCATGTTTACAAGTTTGTAACTGTGTCTAAAATTTAAATATAAATTGGACGTGGGTAGGTATTATCGATGAGTTCTGGACAAAAGTTATAGGGCATTAAAAATACAAAGAGAGGTTATGTCTAGTGGAAGGAAGGGAAAATTAAAATGGTTCCGGTTTAGTGTCTCGTGTTTTGCTTTAAAAACATTACCATCTTATTTATCTGGCTATGAATATCTAAAGGTAATAAAATAAAGCAATAACAATAAGATCTCGGTGAAGTGCAATAACTTTTACAATCAACCGATAAGAAAAGTTAAGTTAATTGTGAGGAGGAAAAAGTAGCTACTATACAGTAAAAATGTAATAAATTACAAAAACAATTTGGTCGGAATATTTTAAAATTTATTCGAGACGGATTTAGTGAAACCGGTGAAACGATATCAGCATAGAAGCGGTTTAATGTTACTATTCTGCTGCCTCAGGTGACACTGATTAGCTGCGATAAGCTACGTCAATTTCGGAAGCCCAACCGTAATAAAAGAGCTGCAGAGCTTTTATGTCATCGATAGCGGATGCGCTATAGTTTCAGCGAGATTGATAATTTTTATGTCCACACATAAAACGGATTGTCGTGAAAGAAGCGGCTTGAGCGGTTGCTCGTTAGCGTCCCAGCAGTCCACTATAGAAGACGTGCTCATCGATATCGCCGACCTCTAAAAGAATCGGCACGTTTTTATTCCCTTTAGATTAGTACTTTTAACGGTGTCATTGAAAGATTACCCCGACGTATTTTCCGACTACTTTTATTTAAAATTAGAAAAATTACCAAGTAGGTTACAACGTGAAATATTACCTACACGAAGCAGTAATTCGCATGACGTAGTAACTAGAAACTTAAATCACTAAACTTAATCATTAATCTAATGAAAATTGTATTTGAGCAGCTCGTTTAAACGGCGGAAACGTCTTAAATAATTCCAAATTAAAATGTCATTGTGACATTCAAAGAACTTAATTGGAATTGCGGGCGGGCGAATACATTGAACAGCAATGTCAATATCCGGAGCCTATATAGGTCTAATTGATCGACCGGGTTCGTAGTTCACTCTATCCCCGTTTCCGAGACATCGAATGGATGTGCCTCAAGATTGCCAATAGGGGATACCTAAATCCTGATTACGACAGTTGATCACAATTTGAAAGCGTCGACCTTAAAACGACGAAACAAAGGTAATATAACAAGATAATTGGAAGAGTTAAATTAGAGAAAGCAAATTAACAAAGAATTTCCAAAATTTAATTTAAACTTTATTTCCATATAATTAATTATATTTTGCGGTGGTTCGATAAAGTTTAATTTCAGCTTTATAATTTTAATTTATTATTATATTTATTTATTTGCAACATAGGTACTCGTAAATGTTCAAAATGTTATTTTACACATTGCCACATTTTCAAAAAATATGTTTTAAATAGAGTCCTGTATTGCCCGGAGCTACCCAAAAAGGTTTCTGTAGAGGAAAATGTTCTATAATGTTGTACTTTTTTTTTCAAACTTAAACAACTGTAATTTCGTTAAATTCGCTTCGAGAATAGCAAGTTTACTGTTATCGACAAAATTAATAAAAATAATTGGCTTAAATTGCCATCAACTGTAATTAAACGTACTTTTTAATTAGAGATTTTTGGTGGAAATTTTTATCCTTTCTTTGAAGATTTGAACAAATTTGTCGAGTGTGTTATTGTGTTAAAAGTTATAGGGTAAAGTGGAACAAATATAAACATGGGTAATTGTAAACGTATCAATATATCGAAAATCTAACCAAAATTATTTGAAATATTGCGGGTTTTTGTTTTTGGGATGTACCAAGAGATGGATACATCGGTTAGCAACGCTAGAATATTTTGTTTAACCGTTGGACGTGACTTTTGGTAAAGGGGCCGATTTTGTCGGGTTCCATTATTTGAAAGCCGTTGAAATATTAATTATTCCGGAAAATTTTTAAAATAAGGCAAGGATTTCACCTTTATTAGTCGTTGTTAGTAATATCAACATGTAGGAATTTTGGAAATTCGCTCACAAATATTTGAAAAATATTAGTGTTTACATTTTCCCGATCAAATTAAGCTTTAAGGGAAAAGGTAAATATCAAATTCGGGTAAACGTAAAAGCACCACTTTTATTACAAAAATTTGCAAATTCCATTTTTCTTAAATAATTTGATGCCATTAAGCCAAAGATTTTTATAGGGTTCCAAAATAAGTCATTTGCCATCGAATTATTAATGGTAGAACTAGAGCCGGAAATTTTAAATATTTGAAAATTCAAACTTCCAGTCAGAAAATTGTAAGTTTCACTGTTATTTATATGCTTTTTACAAATTTCTATTGGACAAATGTAAACTTAATGTTCCCTTAAACTGGGAGTTTAAACATTCGAATATTCCAAATTCCCAGCCTAAGTAAAAATATTTCCATTAATGTGTTAGGTTCCGGTCGCTCTTTAGCTGTAACGTCTTAGTTAGAAGAAGGAAAACAGAATTTGTAGAATTTGTTGGACGATACATGGTGTCCAAAGGGTTGAAAATCTTCTTTTCAGATAGTATACCTGGAAATAATTGGTATTATGGCTACAAGAGAAGAAATTCTAGGTTAACATTGAAAAACCAAAACATCTACAAAAACTAAGAAAATATACATAAAAACCAGAAATAATTAAAAAAAAACGCTGATACCGAAAACAATTTAGATTTTGAATAAAAAAAGTTACCCTATTTTCAATTCAGATTATGTCTTACCGATCTTTTTGTTTATTATTAAAATGTTTTTATTAAAAAGCTTGGGTTTTGGGAAAATTAAGCGAGAGCTAGAGCAAAATATCAAAATCAACTGGGCAAACCGAAAAAAACAATTACTTTTTTTTCAGATGTTACCAAATGGTGGCCATTGTTCCATTTGATCCAGACGATCATAAAGCAACATGATGAGCTTGTTCTTTTATTAAATAACTATGAAATGGGAAAATAATTTGTTAATCTACCACCGCCATCCGAGTGAGATATCTTAAGGGAGGTTATTACTGTTTTGAAGCCATAGAAGATATCTCTAACAATTTAGCTGGAGAAGAGTATGTGACAGCCTCCTTAGTATCACCAATAACTCGAAGGTTATCTAATTTTGAAACCCCCCGCATCCAATCTCGAGAAAAGTCAAATTTTGCAAGGTTCCGTAAATATTAAAAAATTATTATTATTACCATAGACAAAGAAGTGGAGAACAAAATTCTAGAAAAAATAACATTTCAAGAATTTTTCACTTAGGTCTTCAGAAATAATTCAAGTCGGACTACTTGAAATAGCATGCTTCATTTAGAATCATCAACAGGGAAACCAACAGCAAAAAATAACAACGGCGATTGCTGCATTCCTGAGAAAAAGTGGTTCTAATCCATCAAAAACATTAAGTAAATGAGTAGATGAAGAAATGGCGAGACATTTAGCTTCACCAGAACTTGATTTTAAAGAAAATTCCCTAAAGTAGTGGAAGTCTAAATATAGAGCACTTCCTGCACTGGCAGTTTTGGCAAAGAAATATTTATTCATTCTAGGTATTCATTTTATTTTGAAAAAATAAAATCTTACGTAAAAAATGTCATGACTCCCACTTCCTCGAATTAGAAAAATAAGATATCAGCCAACCCCGCCTTTCCCCTAAAAGCTAATATTCTGGCCGCGTCTTTTTGGGTCTGCGCATATATTGTCTCGTATTTTTGGGTCTGCGTCTTTATGGCCCGCATCCATTTGAATCTGCGTCATTTTGGGTCTGCGCTCTTTTGGGTCTGCGCCTTTTTGGGTCTGCGTCCTAACGCTCGCGTTTTTTCGGCCGCGTCCATTTGTCCTAGACTCACATACGAGGTCGGAAGTCTGGTAAAAACAAAACAAGGAATAATTTTTCCCGCAAAAAATATAATTTATTTTTCAACGTAGTCGCTTTGTAGCTCGATACACTTATGCCCGTACTAATAGTCACGGATCAATCCGAGATTCAAAATAATCCTAGAATTTACCAATGAGATTATTGGAATTTAGATCGTATTGTAGCAACAGCTGTTATTTCGAGAATTGATCTCGATACTCGGATCAATCCATGACTATTATGCCCGTACTAATAGTCATGGATTGATCCGAGATTCAAAATCAATTCTCGAAATAACAGCTGTTGCTACAATACGGTCTAAATTTCAGTAATCTCATTAGTAAATTTTAGGCTCGGATTGATCCGTGACTATTAATACGAGAATAAGTACCGGCATTAGTCCAACGTTTTTCCAATTTTTCAATCCCTTCCTTTAAAATAGGCGTTTGTTGCATCTATAATCTTCTCATTAGAGCCGAATCTCTTTCTCATTTTTACTTTCTCTCATTTCTTTAAGTTTGAAAACAAGAAATAGTCGCAAGGGGCTAAGTCTGGAGAATATGGTGGATGTGGAAGAAATTCGAAGCTTAATTTATGGATTTTAGCTATGGCAACTACATAAGTGTGCACTCGTTCATTGTCTTGATGGAAGAGAACTCTTTTCTTCGGCAAACGCTGTTTTTTCAAAACGTTGTTGAAACAGTCCAATAAGTTGCAGTAATATTCGCCGTTGACTTTTTTTTCTCTTTTGAAGATAATCTATGTGGATTATGTCGAATGCATCCCAAAAAACTGTGGCCATGACCTTGTTGGCCGATAAAACCACCTTAGACTTCTTCGGCGCAGATTAGCCAGTAGAAATCCACTGTTTAGTTAGACTGTTCCTTGGTCTCCGGTGTATAGTGATGGATACATGTTTCAGCCACAGTTATGAAACGACGCAAAAACTCCTTTTTATTGCACATGAACATCGCCAAACCTGCCTCTGAAGTTTTCACATGTGTGCGTTTTTGGTCGATTGTAAGCAAACGCAGCACCCAACGTACGGCTAGCTTTTTCACATGGGGTAAATATCCATTAAAATTTTTGTACACAAGACTCGGAATTCCAAAGATTTCCAACGATTTCCAAGGATTTCCAAAGAATTCTAAGAAATTCCAACGATTTCCAAGGAATTCCAAAGATTTCCAAGACTTTCAACGATTTCCAACGATTTTCAAAGAATTCCAAGGAATTTCAAAGACTTCCAAAACTTCCAACCATTTCCAAGGAATTTCAAATATTTTTAGTGATTTCCAAGAATTCCAAGGATTTCCAAAGAATTCCAGTAATTTCCAAAGAATTCTAGGGATTTCCAAGGAATTCCAATGATTTCCAAGGGAATTCCAATGATTTCCAAGGGAATTCCAAACGAATGTATACAAAATTTTCGGGATATTTGCCCCTTGCTTTTTCATATTCAAATGTTCGTGTAATATGAATATGCGACAATTCATCGCGGTCAATTCATAGCGCGACAATTCATCGCGTGCGACAATTCGCGCGCGACGATTCAAATTTTTATTAGAAACAAATCATCAATGGACGGTACGCCGTGTAGAATATTGCGCACACGTTCATATGAAATGCCTACTATCGCAGCTATTCCGCGCACTTTCACTCTGCGGTCTTGCAATACCCTATCATGGATTTTGTGAAACTATATCGTGGGCTGACAGGAAAAAGGCATTAAGTCCAAAATGATAGTTTTGAGTAATCAGCATTTTAAGTGCTTTCTTACATTGCTTATATTTCACAAAATAAATCAGATATAACTTACTGCGTTTTTTCAGTAGGAAGATCACTAAAATTGAGATCTATAATTCACTAAAAAAAAAGTGAAATTTTGACTTAGTGCCTTTTTCTTGTCAACCCACGATATCGGGTGTGGCGACTTCATTTGGGCCTAAACGTTCGGCCTCAGTTGTGCTTGTACGACTACAACGAAAATCAGTAAACTATTTATGAGCCAAGTTAGAAAAGATTTTATTCGAATCCTAGATAAGCATTTATCTCAAAACCGCCGGTAGTACGATTAAATCTAGCTTAAGAGTCTGTTTGGCTGGGGATGCCAATTCTGCAGTAGCCCCGAGTTATTCATTGGGTAACGTATTGAGAGAGAAGTATCTATCTTTATTGATAGATCTTTACGATCAAAAATTAACGTACAACTAATTTTTGAATATTAAATTTACATGTAAATAATATAAAAAAAGAGTATATTATGAAAATCTTTCATTTTTGATCATTTTTAAATTTTAACCCTAGGTGTGCATAACATACCATAGTTGGTATTTTGTTAGTAAAGCACTTTAATTGTGTCTAGCTTGTTTAGTACAAATAGAGTAATTTAAAACAGCTCTAGAGATTCGAAAACTTTTATGCAAAATCCTTAAATCCAAATACCCTGCTGTAAATCTGCTAAATGATCTAAAAGTGCTGTAAATTAAGAGCACTTTCCACTACATTTAAGTGTAAGACTTTAAGCTCAGTAACCGTCAAATACTAAGAAGTTTTAAGTAAGATGGTATTGGTTTTAATGACGTCGAATAATTTTCTCTTAAATTAACGCAACATTTCCAAATTGATCTCAAAAAAATCTTTTACATAATTTTACATCTTAAAAAAATATATTCTCCCATTAAGATCCGAAGCCTAAGCTCGAAGCAGCAAAGTTGGCAATGATACAAATATGAAATAAAATTTAAGTATTTAGCAGCGAACTCGAGTTAAATAATTACAATTAAATAAGCTCCTTTTAGTGTTACATTAGTTTATCGAAACAAAGTTGATAATAGTTAAACCCCATGAGAAGCTCATTAACGAACGAAATCAGAGTCTGACGTATAAACCAAGTTTATATTGCCTTGCAATACGTGAACAACTATTAAGATTTGTAGCGGGTGCAATATAAGAGCATTTACCACGTGCTAAATTTTCCTAGTTTCGCTATTTAACCAAAGTTTCGCAAGCTTAGAAAGTTTAGCATTGTTATAGCTGGGGAATATGCGTCAATCGAAGTTATTAAAGTTTACTCAAACGACCAAGTCAAAATATACTTTGTAATTAATTTTAAATGAAAATTAAATGTACGAACCATATATTGTTATAAACTTTATTACCAACCATTAAATTTAAATTAGTTAGCTCATACTATGGAATTAAGGCTAGATATTGCTGCCTCACCTTTCGTTTCTAGTTGATTTAAATTCCTGTTTCGAAGGATCAGCAGGCATCTGAGTTTTTGCCATCACCCATACCGCTATGTATAGTTAATACGCGTAGCATTTAAATTACAAAAATTAAATTAAATTATATCGGAGGACATAATACACACTTCATTCATATTTAAAAAATTTGGAAATATTTGTGGAAAAAAAGTTAATAAGAATCTCGTTAATCCATGCACGGCGCATGTTTGCGCGAAATCTAATCCCCAAGTAATATTGCGATGAGAAAGTAAAAGTGGACTGTATTTAAGGTTATCGATTGTGATAAAGAGGATATAAATTATATAGTAACTTACCATATTATTCCTCCCGATTCTCTCTTCGGATAGGAATTAACATAAGATGAAGGGACAGGATAAGAACAAAACTCCTAAAAACTGGAAAAATACCCAAAATTGGTATAACAATAAATTGGGTAGTTTCTCCAAAAATGACGGATGGTTATCAACCCTTCTCCTTGCTTAAGAGCAAACGACGCACTTTTTCAAATTTGTCTTTACATATTATCCTGGATCGATTTTCATACAAGTTATGTACCTATTACATAATACCCTTTATAAAATCAATTTTGAAATCGAACGGTTGAGGTTTACCAGAACTTGAATTTGGTTTTATTATTAATTTATTAAGCGGCCTATATTTAAATTTATGTTTCGAGGATCAGCAATCCTGTAGTGGGTACTTGCCATAGGCGACCACCGCCATAATATTAAGCGATGCGTGTAATTTCTAAAACAACTGGAAACGAATTAAATTAAAGCAAAGTACGTTATTGCGAGCGTATAATCCGTATTTAGAAAATTCGAAAATATCCGTGGAAAAAAGTTTAAAGCCTCCGCACCGTTTTAATTAAAACTTGATGCTACAAGAAATATTCAATTTACTTAAAATAAAAACGTTTAACGGCGTCGTAAGTAAAATAAATACTGTAACCGTGAAAGAAAGGAAGTTGTAGTAATTCCCTAGAGTGGCGAACTAAACCTAGGGGTTTTGGATTTACTTGATAATCGTAAAGCACTTAACCTACTCGAAAGATGTTCTGCTTACTTTCAAACTATCGTCATTAGAAACTAAGACCTACAAGTGTAGTTGCTAAATAAACATTTCCAAGTTTATTTTCTTAATGATTTGTTTGCGCTAAGTAATAATTACGATTAAATTACATGGCGAATAAGTGAAAAAAAGTTTGACGAAATTTGGTGATGGCGCAAAGAAGTTTTTTGTTTTTAATATTCGAACATAAAATTTGCAAAATTATTATTTGCTTCATTAATATACATTTGTATGAGCTAAAAACTATAATTATAAATACAAAAACGAACTAGTTTTTGTGATGATATTCAGTAATTAGATTCTAACGAGCACCATCTCTACTGTTGCTTTTACTAACAACTCTCGGAGCTCGTATATCTACTCCAAATGGTAGCTCCTAAGCTTACAACTGAAACCTTTTAAATGTTCATATATTAAGACTTCGTGTTTAGACTACGACAAAATTGCAAATAAAATTATAATTACACTTGATAAAACAAAACGCCAACTTTAATTGTTTTTAATTATTTCTTGTTTTCGCGTTCCACTTGGAACACAAACGCAATTAAAATCAAAACTGATTGATGGAACAAAAATATTAACCGATGCCAATATCACCAATATCATTTCGCTTTAATTGCTTTATTTTCTCTTATTATCTATTGCACAAAAATATAATATAATTCAACGCCAATGCAATGAATTTTGCAGATTTCGAAGATGGCTTAATTAAATTTTTGCACGAAGTCTACTTACCGCATCAGGAAGTTTTGATTTTGTTTGCTTAGTGCTTTCCAAAAGTACTCATCTTGTGATTTTTCCCCTGCAGTTAATTTAATTAAGTCGTACGATTGCAGTTTCTCGAGTCTAACCTAATTAAGTGGGTCAAGGGAAGATCCTAATTCCAACAAATGATAATAGCATAGTAATTGATCGGATTACGGTATATCGCGGTGCATTTTCGAAAAACTTCGTAATTAAACAGTTTGGCAAGAGCCGCAGAGGTTTGTCAGTTTGTTAATTCTTAAAAATAATATAATATAGTGTCTCACATATTATGTGAACATTTCATGCAAAAAAGTTTATATTATTCCGGAATTTATTTAGTTGTACATTATCCAATTTTCACCACATCTCGGCAGGAGTACCTCAAAGTACCTATGATATAAATGACATCCCAAAACATGATAATACTACAATTACTCTTTACACAGACGACACAGCCATTATTTTAATTATTTACCTTCAAAGTTTTCTTCCGAGTTTTCCCTAAGAGTTTTTCTTTTGAACACAATTACTGATTAGACCACCGGCTTCAGAAACTGAAAGTTTGTGTGTACGGTAATTGATTGATATTTTTCTTTTCGTTCTTTCAGAAGTGATTCATTTATTAATCGCGATGGTACGCATAGAGGGATTTATAGATAACATAGATTACAATCAAAAATATTTTTATTTGATATATCATTATGATGTATGAAATCTACATTTGGAAAATGAATCTAGAAAATAATTACCATTAGTTTGTGTTTAGTTCAAAAACAACCGCTTTAACCTGTGAAAGTTCAGAAACTAAAAATAGTTTTCAATAAAAAAATTTGGACGAAACATTGACAAAATGAAATTTCATTATTCCACTGTTAAATGTTATTGATTTTAATCTTTCTGTTGTAATTCGTCGATTAGAATTTTTCCAAAATAATTTAATCTACGTGAAATTTTACAAAACTTTTATTTTGTAAAATAAAAGTAAAATAACGTAAAAACGAAACTAAAATATCATTTTTAACCCTCTTCTTTATCACTTTTTACCAAATCAACCAAATTTAAATCAAGGACTTGCAGGATGATCTCAAAAAGTTTATACTGGGTCATTTTACAAATTTTTAATGAAGAAATTGCATCGAAAAATATGAACAGTTTTATGAAACGTTCTGTTAAGTTCTTAAGAACTTTTATTTATGGAAAAGCTTGTTCATAATTTTTCGCACCATTTGTAGAGAATATTAATAAAACTGAACATTAAATTTCTGCCTTGTTTACCTTAGTTTATAATTAATTTTTGCAAGCAAACAAAAATTCACGAAATGTCTACAGTTCGTAAAGAAAATTTAAAAGACTTATTTTTTTAATTATAATTTATTATTTAATCGAAAAACGGTAGTTTCAGAAATTTTTTTTAACATTCTATATACCGAAGTTTAATAATATTCTTGTTTCTAAAAATTAATTGCCATGATTTTCAGAAAATTTACATCCGCTGTATTAATATGTATTAACGTTTTTAAGGGTTTTTCTAACCATTATACCGGAGAACAAACTTTTGTTATAAAATGCTCATGGTTTGTAAATATTTTCGGCAAGAACAAATCGGTTCAGCATTCCCGTTCTCGTAGAATGTACGATATTGTGCATAAACAACCCTTCTTAATGTAATTACAAATACTCCTCCCTGGAGTGATTCTCTACCGATTCTATTACACCTCCATCTAAATTGATTAAAATACACAAGAGGTTTCGTATCCAAATCATTTCACACGTAATTCTGCTAAAGATCAACAGCAAATACTGTAGTAAATATTGAAAATATATCAAATTAAATTTTGTACACAATTCGGCTGGATGGAATAATATTTGTATTTTACTGTGTTGCTACCTTGCAACTGCTTCGGGAACTTTTTGGTTTTCATTAAATTTCTTGATTATGAAAATTAATCGACTATCATATTTTAACTTTTCCTTATTAATTAGTTTTTGTAATGAAAATGGTAATTTAAATGCATAGAAATTAATATTTTCTCGAAGGAAAGTAAAAATAAAATATTCGAGAAATATTTTGATGTAATGAATAAACGAAAAGATATTGCACTTCTTTTATATCTCCCCTACTTGTATCGCCCCTGAAGACAATTTGTCAAGCTGTAATATTGCTTTCTTTAATCCAGTCAGGTTTAATTTCCTAGCTAGAACAAATAATAATACCAACGGATTGTTTACCCGTATTTCCAGTAGTTTACATTTTTACTTCTAAATTGAGTAAACAGCCTCGCAAATCGCTTTAAGGTAAAATGCGAATGGCGAATTACTAAGTCAAATTGGTGACCCGTTAGAACATCGACAGTGGGAAAAGGTCGATGTAGCAATCCTAAGAATTAAGGATATCGAATAAGCCAAGACTTTTCAGAAGGCTTTGAAATTTTAAATGAAACACTTGAAGCAATTATGAAAGTGGAATAAAGTAAAAGAAAAATTGGCGTTTTAAAAGTATTGCGTGCTTCTTAAAGTTAACACAAATGGTTTCGTCGAAGGAAAAAACTGCTTAACAACGGTGTTAACACACGCACGAACACACATCGTCAATAAGTTTGGCGTATTTTTTATTTTATCCGAATCGACATTCGCATGAATCCCATTTTCGATATTGCGTCGACATATTTTCGTCGACGCAATTTTCTGCTGATTAAGATTGACTAGTTATTCGAGTGCAAATATTATGCGAATGTCAAATACCGTTTAACGATTATCGTTCGACAAGTTAGTCCTGTGCCAAGTTTCAAGTTCCTTTTTCAGTTTAAACTTTCGCCAAAATATTTCGAAAATTGCGTCCTGCCGAGAATTTAATTGAAAAACGAAAAAGCTTCTGGCACGATCTCTTTATTTTATCCAATAAAACAATAAAAAGCAGACATGTCTAAGTTTAAAGTCGCTTTAGTTTAATTTTTATGCAATAAACTTTTGTTTGTGTCGTTCAACCAAACGGAAGCAATTAATTTAATTGCAATTTGAAAATTTCGCGTTTTCCGTTTATTTCGCAGCGAAGAAAATAGGAATCGGTAATCTTTGCAAGTTGTTGTTACTATTCAGTGACGTAACAAACGTCATTAATTACTGTCGGTTCAGTGGCGTTCGTCGGTTTCTAGGTTCACGCCCGCTCGCTTGATTTATTATACTCTACGCGGGGTTATTTGAAGTATTACCCCAAGTCGGAGTCGAGATAAAATAATGTTGAAACTATCTACGCCGTTTGAGAGCCAAGTTGCGTCAATTTACTAACAAATTGAGCTAAGGTTGATGTTGATGCATGTCAATTTTCCGGGCATAAATTTTATGCTATAAAAAATGTAAATTTATTTCAACAGGACTATTTACTCCGTCGCATTCGTTTGATTGTTATTAATCGAAATTAATTTCTTTCTCGTTATTTCCTTAATTCTTAACATCCATTTATCATTGTTTATTGCACGCTCAGCGCTCCGATTGACGCAGATATCAAAGCAACGAATACGTAATAAAAAGATTGCCGTCGTATCCATCCCACGGGATGATGCGCGTCTTCGCTTTTTATGCTCGTTATATTAGATATACAGGTTTTTTGAAAAAGGAAATGAGGACGCATCGCGATCGTTAAATGTTAATGTCAAAAAATGTAAATTCAAACTGTTGCTTGCACACCGTCAACATTTTTAATTATATAATATATTGTGGAGTCTCCCCATTTAAAGAAACGCCATGGTCGCAAAGCTCGACTATTCTTAGAAGTTACGGTAAACCTTTTGCTATTTAGCTTTTTGTTCCTAATTTCACGGTTAGTTTAATCTTTGATTATAAGAGAGCAATAAGCAGATTTAAATGAAGTTTCCCATTAGAAAATCCAAGATGAACAAAATTAAAGAAACTTTTTGCTGCACGTGCATTTACGTTCCACGCTCTTGGTCGCAATAAACTAAACATTCAATCCGTTTTTGTGTGCGTTCATAACTGCTGTTCCGTATCCATATTGGATGTACACATAGTATGTGTAATGCCCGGAGTGGTTAATTGGGGATCGCTTAGTATTTCATGTTTGCAATCCGCAACAGAAACATCGACCACTTCCGACCAGATCAACAAACGTCCACCATCCACTTACCAAGAGCACCGCATAATACAGATGTTGGAGATTTGAATATGATGAACGTTGTGAACACGGCACGTGCCTACGGCTAAGTCACATGGTGTTCTAATTGCATGTAAATTAAACATCAAAACCCAGCTGTCGCCGATGGCAAGCAAACAACTCTGGCGATCGTTGACTTCCTTGTCAATATGCCATTACATACACTCTCTGTATGCTTTACATGCGCATAATTATGTGCCAACTGCTTTCAAATATCGGGTAAATGTGTGTAACAACTGATTATGACAAATATTGCCTCGCAGGTTGAGAATCAAATACACCCCTGAAAATCAATTCTACAAAAATGCAAAATAACTCAACAGCTGACATCTGTAAAAATGTCTTCGTCAGCATCTAACGACTCTGCTTAGCATATTGATGGGGCCAACCGAACCCCTCATGCCAAATGAACAATTTGAATTAATTTGAGTGAACTAAACAGAGATAACCGCAGATAGCAACGAATTCTGATGAAAAATATTCCTAAATTAGCCCTCTTAAATGTTAAAATATGGTGATGGCATAAAGAAAAAGTTACCGCAAATTTAATACTTTCTCTAACCATATTTTCGCTTTTCTCGATTCTTCTATTTACCGGTTAAATTTCGATTTTAATCCTTTACAATTTGCTTCTGCAAAACATTTGTAAAATTTTAACTTGTACATTATAAAAACGCATCTGTCTGTTTACAAGTTGTTAATTTTTGCTATTGGACGAATTTCAAGTGTATTATTGAAACTGGTAAATTTTTAATAGTACATAGTTCTACACATTGCTATAACTTTTAAGCAATTAATGTTACGAAAAAAGATTGAAACTCTTGAAAACCATAAGTAGTTTTTAAGTTTCGTGTTAATTTCGGTATGTTTTGCAGAAATGCAGATTTGAATTTGATCAACAATTTGTCGACAAATAACAGAGTTTGATCGTCGGTTAAAATATTAAATAGTTATTGGCTTATTGCATCCTCTCCGCTGGCGCTCTGCCTCGCAAATGCAAAATTTGCGTGTCGCAAAAAGTTTCACTTTTAATCCCGATAAGACAATATACTATTCTTTCATATCGTAAAAATCTTTTCCTTCAGGAAAAATGTAGTATTGATGTAATTTAATTATGTGGGGGTAAATATTTATTTTAACATTTTAACATTATTATAAGATTATAATATTTTAAGTAATTTTTAAATTCTTGGTAATCTTTGTAAATTGTAAGAAAACCTAGGAAATCTTTCTAAATCTTAAGAAAATCAAGAAAATCTTAAGAAATTCAATGAAAACTTAGAAACTTTTGGAAAATTCTAGAAATGAACTTTTTTTGTTTTTTACCTTTTCCGAAGGAAATCTTAAGAAGACAATTCAGGAAATCTTTTAAAAATCTCGGATTTAACATTTAAAATAGTAAAAAATAATTTAGTGTACAAGAAATACGTAGAAATAATGGAAAATAAATTTATTGTTGCTTAAATCCTTTACTTTATTATTAGAAAGAAAACCCTCAGTTTTCTACAACAAATTCAAAGGAAGCAGGGAAAAGTGTATCAAGAAAAGTCCCAAGAATTGCAAATTCTTAAATAATTCCCTGTTTCCTGTACATATCATACCCAAAATAGGTCTTATCAAAATTAAACCAAATAAAATTCTGCGTAAAAGTATTAAAAAAATATTCTAGTTTAGTTTCACTTGCTATGTGTAGACCACTTCTGTGTCAAATGATCAGAAAAAAATCTCTGCGTCGAAAACTTAAAACTACATTATTTTGTCATAAAGCAATCAAAATCGGAGTTTTATGTGTAGAGGGCGGATTTATATGCGCTGAAAACGTGTAAACAAAGATTTACTTAATTATTGGCTTTACAAAAAGCTGCTAACATTTTTTTAATCCAATCAATGCAAATCCTAGCAGATTTTTGTAAAGCCTCATTAAGTAATGCTTTGTTTAAGTTAAATTCACTATTTTAGCAAAGATGATTTTTTTAATTTATTGATTTCCAGAGTTTCTAAAAATTTTAATTTTTTAATTTTTGGCTCGTCATATAAAATATCATAGCCCCTGTTTGTGTTTTGTGTCCAACAAGTGCTTCGCAAATGTAGATTTTCCGTCTGCAGCTCTGTGAGAACATTAAATCGTGTTTGGAAAGATCTACCTTTATTACCGATGTATTTTTTGGGTTTTTTAAAATATTGATGTAGTTAACTCTTCGTTTGATATTGTTCCAAATTTGAAACATACCCATTTTTTAAAATTGTTGGTCAAAACCCACCACGGATCGGGCCGCGAAAATTATACTATTGGAAAGAGGACAATTTTCTGAGCATTTTGACACCGCACATTGATGAGGATTATCCAGTACTTTTCGAGAAAACGGCATTTGAAAATCAAAATTTTACATGCATTTTAGATAGGGAATTCATTAGCACGAAAGTTCTATTGACGGTGCGTGCGTTCTGATATAGTCTTAGTGTTCGCCGTCAGACGGGATTGTGACACCGTCGGGAACACATCGAGCGTGGCTTACGTGTTTCACCCTTTACGAGTTTCACCCCTTTCGAGTAGCACCTTTGGCGAGTTCGAGTTACCTAGGAGGATGTTCTTAGCGAGTCAGCGTCAAAACCGACGCTCCGCTACCCTCCGCTCCGGCAATCAAGGCAATCGAGATTCTAACCTAAAAACGAGTTCTGCGTTTATTTTTTAAATTATTGCATAATGTTGCGTAATATAATGGGTGCGGTTACAAGCATGGGGTTCAATATGCACGATGTGCAAGCGACTATGTCACAATCGCGTCTGACTGCTAACACTAAGACTATATCAGAACGCACGCACCGTCAATAGAACTTTCGTGGTAATAAATTCCCTATCTAAAATGCATGTAAAATTTTGATTTTCAAATGCCGTTTTCTCGAAAACTAATGGATAATCCGCAAAAATGTAATTACAAAAATTGCTCAAAATTTTGTCCTCTTTCCTATAGTATAATTGTCGCGGCTCGATTCGTGGTGTGTTTTAACTGACAGATCCCCAATAATTTCATCCAATATGAAATATGATAAAGAAGAATTTCAGGTAGAGTGGAATAAATCAAACAACAGGGATCTGTCGTGTCGACGTTTCGAGAAATTTATTCCCTTATCTTCAAGACTGAAAATGGAAAAAACATAAATAAACGTAAAGATCAGACCAATTTCCACAGTGATCTGGGTGGTGAGTCCGTTTGTTGATTTGTAAGTTCCACCGCAGTGCAGTGTATATTTATTTATGTTTTTCCATTTTCAGTCCTGAAGATGAGGGAATAAATTCCTCGAAACGTCGACACGGCAGATCTCTGTTGTTTGATTTATTGCATTCTCCCTGAAAACCTTCTTTATCAATTACAGTAATTTTGTCGGACGGTGGTAACTTCCACCGATGGACAGTTTTTAATCCTTTTTTTTTGCTAAGCTGCCGATGGTCAACATGTAAGTTCCACCGATGGTCAAAAGGTACCTGGGCAAAAGATGTAAGTTCCACCGATGCTAATTTAAAGTATTACTAGATTAAGACCCACAAAGCCGCTTATAGTATATTACTAAATTGCAATATTGCAATAATAATTTTTTATTAAAACTGCAACAAATGATTTCTCGAAACATTTAAAAAGCATAATTTTTTGTAACAAATTCAAATTGACATTTGGTTATTATTATTTTATATTATAGAAAAAAAAGTAAAAGTGATATTAAAAAATGTTAAACTTAACTCTCACATCCTTTCCTCCTTCAGTTAAAATTTATCCACATTTATCTCACAGAAGCGGTTAGAAATACTTTGTTTTCATTCAAATCTGGTAATCTGTTTGGTGGAATATAATTGAAGTAAATTCTCTAACCGTTACTGTTTCCTTGCAGTATCACAATTTCTCGGTTTAGTAATGTGAATGCTATTAAGTTTGATATAAGTTTCTATTTGTACTTCTTTCTGTTTCTCCAAAAAGGCATATAATGGTGGGTGTGCAGTATAAAACTGCGAATTAAACATGTTGCGAAAAGATTCACACGCGTTAGTAGTCCGACACATACTAGCTGAATTTTTTGAATATTTGACCAATTAGTTTGACCAATTAATTAATTGATCTGCAACCAATTAGTGTAATATTTTCCCAAACGTGTTTCAAGCTAACGTGTATTGCAAGTTCAAATAATAGGCGAGTAAAAGGTAACTCTCCCCCCCCCCTCGGACTACTAAATATTAAAAATAAGAAACTTTGGAACTTTGAAACTATTTGTTTTCTATCTGCGATTACCAAGTATCAACTGATAGATGCCCGTACTAATAGTCATGGATTGAACCGATTATCGAGATCAATTCTCGAAGTAACAGCTGTTACTACGATATGGTCTAAGTTTCAGTAATCTCATTCGTGACTATCCGTGACTATTAGTACGGGCAAGAATGGCGTTAAACAAGATTACGAACCTACCTTTAAGACACCCTGTATCTATAAAATTTGATAAAAATGTGTTTTATTTATGTGCTTGTGCAGCGTTTTACTTTGTAACATCAGAATACTCTTCGTCTCATGAAATACTATATATCTTTTATATAAACCAGTATTTTTCAAACTTCCCGAATACGCGACCCCTTTATAACTAAAAAAAAACCTCCCATTATCGGCAAAAAAGGTCACTGTCCCACTTTTTACTTAGACCCCCCCCCCCCCCCCCCGTTGTCAGATCGCCGATAATTACGATAATAATAGAACTACGATTCGACAAATTTATAAAGAATAATCAGGCACAGCCTTTATTAAAAGATTTCTGTTTTATATTATTCCTGGCTTGCGACCGCGACTCCCCTGGGGGTTGCGACCCACAAGTTGAAAAACACTGATATTCAGTGGTGTGATGTACTTTTAAAACACAACATAACGTAAATATGTTATGTTATATGAGCTTGTTCTCTTTCTAACTTAAACATCTCTGTATAGCGTTGTTCTTATTATGTTCTATACTATAACATGACGTACTTACGTTATGTTATGTTTTAAAAGTACATCACACCACTGAATTATCTATATAGT
The DNA here is from genome assembly GCA_947369205.1 of Cantharis rufa. NCBI lineage: Eukaryota > Metazoa > Arthropoda > Insecta > Coleoptera > Cantharidae > Cantharis > Cantharis rufa. Next base: position 96,294,274 of record OX376303.1, read on the forward strand.
TTGTTTCGAACTAAGTCAAATTGCATCCATAATATCTCAAGATTTTTGTATAACTTAAATGAAATTCGAGTCTCACAACACAATGAAAGCTTAAAAAGTCTTAAAAGATTAATAAAACCCTTGACCGCCTTTGCATAACTGGCCATCGGTGGAACTTACATGTGGGTTAACAGTGACCCAAAATCGACCGGTGGAACTTACATGTTGGATTAAAAAGGATTTGACCGATCGGTGGAACTTACAATCGCCCATTTTGTCATTGGTTTTATCAAAGATATCAAGGTCATGCTGAATTAATTTTCATGTAAAAAGTTTATCTTGCGTAAATGGGGCACGGCGAGGATTAATGAAACGAATAGGGAGTCATGAAAACCTTAATTTTCCGTACATGGAGAAAGGAACAGATTTAGTCTTTAAACAATTATCTTGATATAAATAATTGACGCTTGTCAAACGTAGTTATTTGTTATAAGATAATGGTAAGATAATACTATTAATGAAGACTGGAGTGTATGCTATCCAGTGCTGCCAACATTTATTTTCATTGTTTATTACTAGAGGTGGCGGTAAATAATTTCAAAAAAATGTAAATTTTATAAATCTACAGAGCCAGCCGATTTTTCTTTGTAATTTTTGTTTTGGAGCTAAATTTACCTATGCCATTGAAAATTCCCTTTTTATCTTGATTTTCCATCAGTACATAAAAATTTCCCTACATCTAGAAAATTTTTAATAAAACTAGAATAAAACAATAATTTTGTCATACTTCCACGTAAAATTTTGCTTACTTTAATTTTGATACAACCGATTTTGGGTATAGGGCGAACAACAGCCAATTTGACATTTTGGAATTTTTTGTTCGAGAAATTTGTTCCGGAGTTTTGAGGTATAATAAGATATAATACGGGGGGATGGGGTACTGAGATGCCAAGATCCTCTAATCTAATCTGTGTAAGGAGGAAAATTAAAATGAATCTAATCCAATTATTTTGAAGATACAACTTTCCAAAATGTTGCATATTTAAAATCTTTTTTGGCAAATTTATCCTTGATTTCCCGTGAGCACAAAATTTTCTTTGAGGCATTTCCTTAAATCTCACAGTGAATATAGGTGTGCTAATCTCTATGTATACTCTTTTTCTACAATATCTAAAGATAAAATTACTCAAAAGAAAGTATTCACATCGATTACAAGCATTCCTTCAATCAAACACGTAGAATTTCTTCTTCCTTTTTCCCGGAACTGTATTTAAAATTTCTTCCATGCTCAATTGCCTTTTCAACTTTTTGAAATTGCTTGTACGGTTTATGTTGGTTCATTGCGTCAATTATACGAAATGTTTCCAGGTTGTATACGGACAGCAATAAAAAAAGCGTTGCTGTGCAACTAGCAGGATAGTTTCCTTTTTTTAAGGACAGAGTTCTTTTTGCAATTTGTAAGTGCTACTGTACGAAAATTATCAACTAAACATAGCGCGTAGTTTAATGTAGATACATTAGGATGTTATTCAAACAGTTTTTTGCTAATTTCCATCCAGCCCATGACTCCGGGAAATTAAAATTAAAATACATTTAATTAAAATTTAAATTAATGGAAATTAAAATAAACAACATAACATGATATTTTGAAAACATCAGACACAGGCACTGTATTGATTTCCTGCGATTAACTACGATTACGTTCAATTATTCAAACTTTAGTATTATGATCTTAATTTTTAAAATTAAATTAATAATTTAAAATATCGCATTGTTTCCCAAAACCTGTATGTAGCAATTTTAGAATGTCATGAAGCAAGCATATTTGAGCGATTTTCCATAATAAACCCAGTGCACTTGTTACTTATCTACATAATTATTCTACAAAAGCTCTTTAACGTTTACTAATCTGGGAGTAATCTGTCGCCGTAACGCCTTACGCCACCGGAACGAGCTTAACTCGATGAGGTTCTCTCGTTACCGACTTACATTAAACAAACAAAGATTTATTATCGTTAAAACATATTATCTTCATTTAAACTTTTAATCATGTGTGATATGAAATAAAACAGTTAATTCTTTTGCTACTATCACAATTCGCGCATTTCAAATTTTCATTATGCAGTTTCAATATTTCCAACCGCCGGCGCTGTCCGTTCCTTTTACAAGATATCCGAGAGAAATTGTGTCTTGTAGAGTGTTGAATCAACATTTATAAAAGGAAGTTTGCATTGTAAAGGACTTCAAAATTTCGAGTTGAATGCTCGAATTTCTCAATATCACATTCAAGATTCTATCAAGGCGGCGCGGCTGGCAAAGATGTACAAATACGCAGTCGGCCTAATCCGGATCGTAGAACAGACAAGAAATAAATAGAAGAAACATAATACTACCCCTTTTATCAGTCAGAAAATTGAAATGGAAAACAAGTGTTTTAGAATGTATAAACGTGTCATCAAGTTATTCAAAATATAGTTTAGAAGCTGTAAATTAAAGATGGGAGTAGCGAGGGGGTTTTCTCGGAGTTACTACAGCATCGCTACTGGTAATTTCTCCAGAGACTAATAAGTAACTGTACGATTACGATAATAGCGGTGAACGCTCGAGAACGTAAGCAGATGAAATTAAAATGTTACAATATTCAAATACCAATTGATACACAATTTGAATTATCGATTTTCTAAGTTTCAACACTTCAACAAAACTTAGTAGAAATAAAGCTTCCATACAATTTTTTTACTTTTAAACCAGCTGTGCTTCCTTAGTGATAGAAGCACAGAACTTTTTGAATTTTATATAATAAAAGTATTATATCGCAGTACTATGATTTCTCGGTTTATTTTCTAAACCGTTTTTAAAATTCCAAAGCTGGTTCCACACATCGCGGTCGGATAGGTATCTTGTTATATTTGTGTTCATTATAATAATATGTTGGTATCTTTTATGATGTGTAGTTGAATTTTTTGTGTTTCGATACGGGAGTCCTTTGATGTGAGATGGAAAAATAGATACCAGAGAGATTCTGAAAGATTTTCCACAAAGATTTTTATATCAATTTTCACCCACCCACCCGAAGGGGATTGACTCCCTTATATGTATTACATGCATTGGTTTGCAAGTGGTACATCGAAAAAAGTAAAAACTTAGCGGCAGTGTAGTCAATATGTAAATATCTTCTTCAGTGAAACCAGGAAGTTGATATACAGTTACTTTTTTGAATTTTAATATTTGCACAAGCTGTCAATAATACATAAAAATGTGCATGTACATATGTACAACAGTAACTTTGTACTATACATTCTATACATTCTATACATTCAGCAAGATATATAAATAAAAATAAGACCTAAATTCAAAAAGATATACAAACATTTTTATTTTCATATTAATTTATTAATTTAATTTAATAATAATAAATAAATTTTTAAAATTTTGATTTTGACATGTAAAAATATTGGTGGTGGTAAAATCCCTGTTTATCAATGAAGCTCAAACGTCAAAGGGGAGGGTCTCCAGCATGTGGAATGCAGCAACAAGGAAGCTCTCGTCTTGAGAGAGCTCCCACAGTCAAAGAGTATTACCGACTGCATCGGTAATCTTCGCGATCTAAACGTAAACGTAAGCAGGGCTATATATTTTTGTGCTAATAATAAATTGATTATACATTCTTAGATTTTGATTTCTTTTTGTGACTTCTTGTAACATTTCTTTTGCTTTGCTCTTCATTTCATTTTCCATCGCTCGAAAATTAAAAATATTTTTTTGGATTTATCTGTTTTAGATTTCGACTAACAACAAAACGTGAAAAGCAATATTAAAGTTTGAAATAATACAAACTGTAATATATCAAAACAAAGGACAGCCTATTATTGTATTGTATTGTATTGCATTATAAAAGTAGTACTTTTATTTTATTTGTCAATTTTTAAAATTTCTTTTTGTCCGAGTTTTCATTTCAACATTTTTATGTATGTTATAAGCGTTTATTCAAAATCCTGGGATTGTAGTATAAAAAATATTATAATAGTATATAAATAGAAATCCGGGATAATTATTGCGCCCGCTAAAAAATTGTGCTTACAATTATAAAGTATAAACATAAATTTTTGTTTAGCTTTTTGTTTTGTTCAGCTTAATTTTCTACCATATTAGTACGATATTTACATTGTTTGCTCAATTGAAATGATAAATAACTAAAAAGTTATTTTCGACATTTTATCATAACATCATAAAACAGGGAATCGATTATTGGGGTTCGATGTTATATAATATAATATGTTATACCACAGGAAACTATTAAAAATATTTTTAGGTGCTTTAGTACATACACTCCTGACTTCAAGACGTGAACGTCTTCGTTTTTCTTATTCCTTTAGATTGAAACGTTTCAACGCGCACCCCGGAGCGACTGCATAAAGAACACATATCGGTAAGCAACCTAATTTATGCCATAGGCGATTTTTACCTCCAATCAATTTAAAAAAAAAATTGGAGGTATGGTAATCGAAAAAAAATTTCAACTTTTTTTTTTGCATTTTTGAGATCACCGTGTTCAGAAACGTAAAGATCTGCAAAAAGTAAAATAAAAATTTCTTTGTCGGTCTGTCTGTCGGTCTGTCTGTCGGTCTGTCTGTCGGTCTGTCTGTCTGTCTGTCGTCAAATTTTGTCGATCGATTTGCTTCCGAGCCATCCAACCAATTACGACCAAATTTGGTATGGTGGTAGGGTTCACGGTGGAAAGGTGAAAATAAGGTTTTCGTCGCGATCTATCAATCAGGAGTGCCACCACAAGAAAATAATACGGGATTTTTAAAAAATATTTTGTCTTGCGATATGTTATTTTAAAGGCCTTAAAAGGCTTTATCCAGAATAGGTAAAATTAATCTTCTATCTGTCGTCTGTCAAAAATCACAAGTTGTCAAAGTTGAAACTTTAAGAGTGAATAACTCAAGAAATGCTGAAGGGATCTTACCCAAATTTGGTACGTAGGTACATTGATCCTAATGGATATGAGAGCATATGTAATCCTTCGATAGAAATCAGTAATGCAACATGAAAAAAATAAAATTAACTTTTTTGGCAAAAACATGAAAAAAGTTTTTGTCGATCGATTTTCTCCGGCATTTCTACGTCGATTGCAATCAAACTTATTGGACGTATGCCTCGTGGGCTGGAATGGTGAAAATAAGGTTTTGCCAGAGAAATCTTCACCAGGGCCACCACAATAAAATAAATTTAAAAAAATGAAAATGTCGTCGTATCTCCGGAAATGTTTAACCGATTCAGCTAAAATTTGGTGTGTCGATGGAGCTTTGAAAGTATAAGTATTGGTGAGAAAACAAACCGAGCCAATTGTAACAGGGCGGGGCAGGTCAGAAAAATTATAGAAAATATTAACTGAAATCTTAATTTATATATTTTTTGTGAGAATTTGTCAGATGGGTGGCAAAAATAAAACAATATATTCAAAATTTTAATAAACGTCATAATTTTGTGACATATGTGTCAAAATTAGGTTAATGTTGATTTGTATACCGAGTGCAGCATAAGAATTGAGTTGAGGGCTTTTAACAATTTATTTTAGAATACAAAAATAGGTGGTTTGGTGGGAAATATTTTATAATATCGTCGTACGGACTGACGGAACGTTACTTTATAAGTAAAAGGTTCTGCCACTAGGTAGCGACCAAGTTTAGGCTGTTTGTTAAATTTTTTCGCAAATGTTTTCAGAATCAGTAAATCGGCAGTCAGTAATTTACAAAAATTTATTTTCGAAAAATCCGCTAGATGACCGAAAAAATTTGTTGTGCCAATCTTGGAGAAATTTTATTTGTGACTTCTTACGGTACGTATATATGGTACGTATATACGGGGACGTATATAAAAATTTTGGAAAAAATTCAGTGGCGTACAAAAATAAAAAATTTTTTTCATTTAGATTTTGTTAAAAAAACTTTTATAGATAGATTTAGGGTAGGGGTGATACATATAGATATCTTTGCCAGGGCTACCGATATCTTTGTTAAGGCTACCACAATAGAAAACAAAAATGAACATTATGTCATCGTATCTCCGGACAAAATTTGGTGTGCTGGTGATTGGAGGTATTGCGGCAGAGAGTGACGATATTTTTTTAATGTATTACTTTTTATATAGATAGGTCTACTGCATTTATATATTTTTTTTTGAAAATGGTATTAGTACTTTTTAACACAAATACATTATATTATTATTTCGATTTAAAAAATTCATGCATATCCAAACCGTATGTACCTATCTACACATATGTAGCCCTAAAAGAACCATCTTCTATAAGCGCTTATAAACATTTATGGGGGTCTACATCCGAAGTATATGATGACCAGATCAAACCAATACCTAATCGCTAGAGGCCTAGACCGGGGAGATAACTTTATTATTAAATAACTTGAGATGATAAAATAATCCACCAAAAATTGATTTTCTTCTTATTTTATGATACTCCATTACCATATTATGGAATTTCCGTGTAAAAACTAAATTTTCCGTTACGTGTACTTTACCTTGAACAAACTGGACGAACGTTCAACGTTTTGCAAATGCACATAGTTGAAGACCTTTATTACTTTAGAAATACGATTAATGCAAAACGGAAGCTAATCGAATTAACGACCTCGTTATTTCTTTATGTAAGTGAATCAAACAAAACCTGCTGCGTTTTTTGTCTTGTTTATGATATTGACATTGGATTTTAAGTAGAAAAGTAGTTGCTTAGCTCGAGGCACTCGCGGTAATTCAATTAAATTGAATTGATCCATAAATTACGTAACCACCCCGATTGGACGATTCCCTTTGTATTTGTGTTTTGTCGGTCGAAAGTAGGTTGACCTTAACTTATTTAGACAATTTTTTAGCAAACGTTAAATGGAGTGGAAACATTTAAATTATGGATTTTGTTGTGAAACGTAACGGTTGATTAAGATTTCGATTAAGTTTGCGTTATTTTTTCCGAAATTAAAAATACGTCCTATAGACGCACAACTCCATCAAGTTTAGAAAGATGCATACAGTATTCATGAGAATATGACGGAGTAAAATTCATGAGCAATCGCTAAAAAGTATGCTCGAGACCTCCGTGGCGTTACTTCAAATTAGCCGTCACATAAATCATCATCCGTCAGGTCGATCCGTTTTTCCTTCATCCGACATAAACAACTCTCATTAGCATAACGCCAAGATAGTAATGCAAATTTTGTTCATATGTATCATGATATACATGTTGATTGCAATTAAGCAAAAGTAAAATCGATTATAAAACTTTCGTGTTTCAGTTCACTATTATTATAATAGCACTTGGCAGTTGAGTTGCAATTTTAATAATAATTTTGTAATTTCGATGATAATTGTGATAAATGCCGGCTCGTTCATCAACTAAAGACTTACTCATTGAGAAACGAGGCAATTTCATGGTATTTAGTTGTGGGAAAAGAGATAGGTGTTGCATGGTTAGCTCTAATTGAATTTACGACGACAGTTTGGACCCCATGAGGCCGTATATTTGGCGACGACATTGCTTCAGAGATGCCAATATCGTACGTTCCCGAAGGAACGATCTGCACTCGCTCGTTTTCATCCCTTGGAGACTTAAGCTTGCTATTGCAGCCTCTAAAATTACTGTGTGTTATTCTTTAAAAAGCGTAAAGGGGTTACTTCCTGTTTGTGATTAACATTCTTTTAAAAATAAATTAAAGTGGAAAGTTAATTTCTAGCTCCCAGTTTAGAGGGTTGCAAACATCGTTAATTAAGATTTTTTAAATTGTGCATCCAAGAAAAATTACAACCGGGCTTATTAATTCAAGATATTATTTAAATTTATTATCAGTCCATCTTTCGAGTATACAGGGTGGTAGCAAATAAACAAAGTAACTTTCTGCGCTATACAGTAGTTTACTAGTTACTAGTTGTAAACTACCGGATAGAATTTATCCCGAGGCAAAGTAAGTTTGTGGAGCTAATAAACCAATATGTGTAGTGCAGCTGATTAGAACCTCCAATTGGATCTACATAAAACATTTTGCTGCAGGTATAATAGCTACAACAATTAACAACGCTTCCATTATAGTTTGCATGAGAAATTTTGCGGTCGGTTATTTGGTAAACAAAAAACTATCCAATATCAATCTCTGCAGAATAACTTCGGCGGTGGATTTAAACAATTTATTCCGAGTTATTTTGACAATGCATAAAAATTTAAACATGTACCCTAATAATGATTTTCGAGCAATGCGTTTGACAACCCTTACAAAATTCCATTTCCGGCGCTGGCAAACATTTTGCTATTGATTGCGTATTGTAATAGAATGCCGAGGAATTTATTCAGAAAAACTAAAATTGGAGCAAACTGTGAGCTTCTTAGTGCGTGTATTCATGGTAACGGAGGCGGTTTTGAGGCGTTTTAATTAATAGGTTACTTGTTAATTATCGCAACAGATTATATAAAAGGGCAAACGCGTATCCTACCGATCGATAAATAAACAGAGAAATGTTGGGTGCAAATATATAGCAAAACACCACCTGCCCTTCACGATATCAAATTATTTTGTTTAGAACTATAGACAACAATATTGTAAAGCAACAAGAACGAACAATTATTTGCGGTTTACTTACAAAGTAAGTAATAATTTGTAATATGAATATTTGCTTTGTGGATATTGCTTTCGACTAAAATAATTACATTGTAACAAGCAATCCAACATTCCCACTCCTAATATTTAATTATTAGCAAAACTCGATCGTGTTCTTTGATGTTAATAAATTTTTAAATTCCAAGCAACAATTTTACAATTTAATTGAAAAATTATTAAATTTCGTTTCGACTTCTTATTGTAACTTGGCAAAAAAATTTAATTTGGGTTCCCTATTAGTGTCAAAATATTTTGCAACAACTGCTATTGACGAATATCTATATCGCTCGGTGTAATAAAAATACCAAAACACAATTCGTCTCGTAACAATTTCATCTCGAGACATACCGAAAATTTTTGGATTATTTTTAACTTTATTTTGTACAAAAATATTTACAGTACGAGTATCGATTTTCTTCAAATATAATGCATATAAAATATATACATTATATAAGCATGGATGAGATTGCGCCTGGTTAGCATACTGGTTAGTTCACAATTTGATAAAATGAACTGAAATGGAAATGCATTATTGAAATGAAAATTTGGACGAAGAGGTGCGCATGTTAAAAAGTAAAGGCAAAAACAACACAAAAAGGTAGCCATAGTTGCCAACAAAGAAATCTTGTAAGTACTGTATAATATTAATTCAAAGTTTCGAAATTTAAAAAAAATTGCCTCAAAATTATAGAGAATCACTGCAATATATATTGTCATAAAGTAAATTTAACCCTCCGTCGGAAAGGTAAAGTTTTAGGCCCTACCCGAGTGGTGTACTTCCTGTATACGCGTTGTAGTCTGTTCTCTGTTGTGATATTTTATGTAGTGTACCATAACAGGTTACACAGGTATACAGGTGATATCAGGCCTCACCCGTCCGACGGAGGGTTAATCATCAATTGGTATTCTGCTTTGCTATCATAATTACCAAGCAACATAAGGTATAATAAGATGCGCTTTATGTTTGTCAATGTTCAATATAATCAAACTTGAGTAAACTTACCCCGACATTCCTAATCACAAGATTTTAACCTTTATGGTAAAGATTATATGGTCGGTATATGGTCTACAATAATGAAAAATTAACAATATTTAAATATTGAAGCAATTATGAAACAAATGCCAATAATTGGCTTACATTGAATGAAATTTTTTGATTGGAACATTAGAAGGCAGTTTACAGTTTATGGTTTAAACTGGAAAGTAGTTTTCAAAAACTACCATTTTGAACTGACCACTTTGAACTACCATTTTGAATTGACCGGGTACACGACAATTGGGCGACGGTCAATTAGGCGACGACAGTTAGGCGACGTCAAATAGGCGACGGTCAATTGGGCGCCGTCTTTTTAGGCGACGGGCTTATTAGGCGACCCCAACTAGGCGACCGGTCAAATAGGCGACGGTAAATTAGGCGACGGCACCGATTAGGCGACGGGAAATTCAGTAAATTTTTTTAATTAAAAAACTAATATTTAATTTAATAATAATTATTTTTAAATTGAAAACATGTGTTTAAATTCTTATATTATATTCTCTTTATTATGATTTAATATTTTATTACTGTAATATTTACTAATATGTACATTATAAAAAAATAAACAGTTTCTAATCCATGTTATAATTGTACGATAAACCTCGAAGATATTCTATAAAATTTTGTGAATTAGGGTATTCGAGAACCTTATTTAAAATTCTTTCATCAGCTTCTTCATACTTGCCTCGCTTTCGACTAGGTTCATGTCCGGCAATAAATCTTTCGTAATCTATGTCATACGATTTTTGAATTTGCTTCAACTTATCTAAAAACATGAACAAGTTAGGATGTGCAATACCAGTGCCAAAACCCAATTAAATTTTCCTATGACAAGCTTCCGCGAAATTATTTGTCCGATCAATACCATCTAAAGTCCGTTGGTATACAGACCAAAGATCGTAAGGAAACGTTGGTGCTGCTCTGGTGCCATTGTGTCGAATACGTCCTACATAATTATTGCTAAACCATTGTAAAATTGGCTCTAGTTCTTCTGGCAAATAATCTTCTAAACTGATTATTGCATCGTCAATGTCGTTTTCGGGAATAAATGCGAGAGACGTAACCATTTTTGCATTCATTGCAAAGTCAGCATCCGTACTGTATCTTCCTAAAAGATTACATGATGACAAATGCTTTTTTAGATTTTTAACAAGATGAAAAAAGCAACCGTTAATGCGCACTTCTGGAAAAACTTCCCTAATTGCTTGATGAATACCAAGTTCATAATCCACACTTATGGTCTCTGGATTTAGTTCAGGCCACAGCTCGCACATCATGGTAAACAATCTTGCGTATGTTTCCTTCTTTTTATCGGGTAGTAAACAATATAATATAGGAAAAACCGCTCTTTCGCCTTTTCTAGCTAATATTACGAAAATTTGAGCAAACAGAGGAGGAGATAGTAAAAACGTGCCATCCATAAATAATTCTTGCATGTTTCTACTCCACATAGAGTGATATTCTCTTCCAAATATTAAAATGCGCTGTGGGTCGCGATGCTCACTCCCCGAATCCGCTAGAAGGAAACGCTCAAAATTATTTGGACTAAACTCGTATTGTGAATTCGCCTCTGGTATAACGATTTCCTCACGAGTTAGCGGATTGCTAGGAGCTTGTAAATTTCTAATTCTTTTTCTTTGGATGTTACGGTTCATAGCACTGCGGCTTGGAAGAACACCTGTCACAGAAGCGGGTGCATTTTGGGTAGCGGTCATCCTTATTTGAGCTGGGGTTTCATGAGTACTTTCTGCTAATCTTCTTACGGTTGATTGTACTTGTTGGACTACAACATGTGCTGCATTTCCTACTGTGCTACATGTGTGTTCTCTTCGTATGCAATTGAAAGATTTGTCTACTACATTCGTCCATATTCGAGCATTGCATCCAATATTTTTGTTTTCACAACGCCAGAATTGAATTACACCGTCTTTACTGACTTTGTCTTTGATATAAAGATATCCGTCCCGAGAATACTTTTCGTTTCCTTTTTGAGTTGTAATTACTATTCTTTCCATTGCGTATGATTTTATTTTAACTTCGATTTTTAATATTAAAATTCTATTTCGATTTCTCTTATATACAGACAAATATTAATTTATATATTTACCAACCGAATCTCTTTTGCGCATGCGCGTCAGTACAAAGCGATTTACTGAATTTCCCGTCGCCTAATTGGTACCGTCGCCTATTTGACCGGTCGCCTAGTTGGGGTCGCCTAATAAGCCCGTCGCCTAAAAAGACGGCGCCCAATTGACCGTCGCCTATTTGACGTCGCCTAACTGTCGTCGCCTAATTGACCGTCGCCTAAATGACGGTGTCCCAACAGGAATGTGATAATCGTCTTCCTTACGGTAGCATACGGTGACACGTTACTAGTTGATTTTTCTGCCAAAAATAAGCGGATAAACTCAACTTTTGACGCATTTTTCTTTAATTTCAGTTGATTAAGCTCCGATTGATCCTTCTCTCGGCCTTATCACCCCAGACGCCTATACTGTAAAAAATGGGGGTAATTTTATCGGGTGAAATTTTACCCACTTAATAAAAGTAAAATTAAACTGTAAAATTCCAGATTTAACCTTATATCTGAAAACTACCCTGTTCAAAAGAGTAAATTTACCCTAAAATTAAGACAAATTCGTGTTTTACTCTAAAAAAAATGTAATATTACTCTGAAAATCTTAGTATTTTGGGTAAATTTACCCTAAAACCTGATGGTAATAAGTTGCCTCCATTTAATAAAGGAAATTTACTAAATATCATTTACAGCGTTCTTGTGAAAATTGCCCGGTTCATAAGAGTGAATTTACCTTAAAAATAGTGGATCGAAAAAATAGGCGATAATGTTTAAGGTAAATTCAATCTTATAAACCGAGTAATTTTCACAAGAATGTTGTAAATGATATTTACTAATAACTTAGTAAATTTCCCCAATTAAATGGAGGCAACTTTATTACCACCAGTTTTTAGGTTAAATTTACCCTAAACACTAATATTTTCAGAGTAATATTATATTTTTTTAAAGTTAAATATGAAATTACTCTAAAAATTTCCTCTTTTGAACAGGGTAATTTTCAGATTTAAAATTAAACCTGGAATTTTACAGTTTAATTCTACTCTTATTAAGTGGGTAAAATTTCACCTGGTAAAATTATCCCCATTTTTCACAGTGTATTTTTACGGAACTCTTTAAGGGAGGAAAAGGGTCTGAGATACAAACAAAGAAGCATATTTTTGTAATTTTTTTGCGGAGTACCTTATTTGTTAATATTTAAAAAATTTTTTACATTATTAAGCATTATATTAAGAATATACTATGAGATTCTACTAAATTTTCGTTAAAAAATATTGCAAAATAAACCAGTGGTAGTGCAGTGGTGAGAACTGAGTCACATCAAAAAAATACGATAGTCAGGATAACTCGTGGTTGCTTCATTTAAAATCAAAAAACTAAAAATATTTCTTTAGTACATAAGTTTATCTTGGATTTGAACAAAGGATTTTTTTAAATTTCAATTACAACTTAGCTTTTAATTAAACAAGAGCAGTTTTTGGCAAAAATCGCAGTTTTTTTATTGCACCTTTACCAAAAAGTTAAAAATTAATATTTTGTTAATTCCTTCGTTCAAATCCAAGATAAACTTATGTACTAAAGAATTTTTTTGGTTTTTTGATTTCAGATGAAGCAACCATGAGTTATCCTGCGACTACCGCATGAAACCTATTTTTTTATGTGCCTCAGTTCTCACCACTACCCCTGCCTTATTTTGCAATATTTTTAACGAAAATTTAGCAGAATATTCTTAATACAATGCTTAATAATGTAAAAAAAATTTAAAATATTAACAAATAAGGTACTCTGCAAAACAAACCACAAAAATATTCTTCTTTGTTTGTACTTCAGACCCTTTTCCCTCTTAAAGAGGTGCAACTAAAATTATAAACCACTACTAAATTCTTAATGAATTATTATAATAATAACTTAATTATTATTTAACAATTTTTAGTTTTATTACATATTTTTTTAAATAAAAATATAATTTAATTATGTTAAATTAAATTAAATTAAATTAAACTTGGATTTCAAAACTAATAATTTATTGCAAAAAGCGTCGTAAAAATTACCTCATTACTCGCATTTGTTGATAAAATCAACAGACGGTTTTCGGAAAATCCGATCAGTGTATAAATCAATACTATGTGTTTGTTGCGTCGATGACGTCATAAGAGAAATTTTGGAAAATCCAATAAGCCTATGAAAAGTACAATTGCATTCGTTTAAAAGTGCGTAGTAAAAACCTAAATTTGTTTTCTGTTTTTCATTTTCGCCTTTAATATTAAAAACTCTAAATTAGTGGAAATTATAATTTTTCACTTACTACCATAATCATATTCGTTTCTAACAAGAAGATCGCATCGGTGAACATTTTGTTAAATAACAGCCGAGTTTAAATTAAGTTCTGCGTAATTCGGCATTTCATGTGATGGACTTAATTATTTTCAGAGATAATAAAATTCAAAAAATTCAGGTCTAAATATTGCAAGCTTAATAAAATCCACAGAAGATAACAATAACATGTATAACAATAAAATTATTGTAGCGGTCAGGATTCGCGTATTTAAATTTATTTTAATTTAAATTTTTTGAAATTTATTTGTTTGTTAATTTTTTGTATAAATACTTCGCTTAAAGGTTTTCCAGAAAGGCTTTCCAGTTATACCATTCAGGTTTTTATTTTCTTCTGTACAAATTCGACCTTTGATAAACTATTCGGATAAAATTAAAAATTAATGCTGTAGCTAAATTAATTCCCCAATGCAGTTTAAGCAACCGTGGGGTCTACTAAACGATGTAACCTTTTTCAAAAAAAAAAGAAGCCGACTGTTCAATGATATACAATAAAAAGCTGAAAAATAGTGATTCTGAATAATCAGAGGAAAATTTACAATTGTAATATATTTAACGCCGAGTCTATAAATCATCACCCCCTGGAAAAACTGCCACTTTTGTGCTTAGTTAAACAAATAACTATTTGAATCATTTATCTAGTTGTTTCCTAAACTAAAAACATTGTTTATACCTGCCATTAGGGCAATGCACTAGACACGTTGTGTATCAATTTTAGTTTCTGCTAAAGAATAGTACATTGCGTATTAAGCTCGGAAAGTCTATATTTAATGATTGAAAACACAAAATTATAAAATTAAAAAAAACTGTATATTAAACTTCCAGAGTGATTTATCCCTCGGATTAAATTGTATAATACAAAAATATGCAATTGAAAATTATTTCAAGTGTAATTTTTAAATATAATATAATAGATTTAAATCAAAATTTGCGTAAAAAGAAAAACAAATTTTCTATTAAAATTAGCGGGTTGCTTATTTGACATTTTTAAACAATTTTTCGTTATTTACAACCTGTGCTCTGAAAGACGTCTTTCATAATTTTTTTCATCAACACGAAATGTGAGCTCGTAAAATATTTTGATGTTTAAAATTCATGTGTATTTTATTGGCAATTAAATTGAGTTTGTACGAAGGAAAAGCCGTTCGACGAATGATTTGCAACCTTATTTGCCGTCTGCGATTACAATTTCCTCCCCCATTGTGAAAACCTTACCTGAATATCCCTATTTTGAATGTACCGCAATTTTTATTTTAATTATTGTTTTAAGGGTATAAATCATTCGAATCGTCATTATAGCGAGCAAAAATCAATAAAGGTTGTAACTTTTAAAAAGCACTAAATCAACGGCCGTAAAAGTAACCTCTAAAAGATTTTTATTGTTTAATCTGGGAAGTATTTTATGTGCGAATAATGAACAAACGCGCGTTTCCGGAACGATAATATGAAAATTGTAACAAAATAGTTTACCTTCCAATTTGGAAAGTTTAATTTAGTACAACAAAAGGTTAACGTTGAAAATTACGAATTTCTTGTTTGGTGGCCTACACGTTATCGAAAGCGTTCGTCCGAAAGCCGCCATTGTGCGTATTGTTGTGTCCGTGTGATTTATACGGGCCATAAATAAGAGGGCGCGAACTCAATGATGCCTCCGGCTCCAAACATCCTGCACAGGCATTTTCCGCCCAAATATGCGGTGAAAATTTGCATCACTTCTATATTTACATCTTGGTAGGAAATTGGAATACCGCATTATAAAAATATAAATTGAGAGGAAATTATCTCTGATTCAAATTTTGATACACATCCACACAGATAAAAGAAAATGATAACAAAAGATTTAGCTTTAATTCGCCGAGAGCCAATTTTACGTAAGTTGACACAGTTAGCTGGTAAAACACGTTTGCAGCTGATAGTACTTCAGGGAATGTATGTAAAAGTACTGAAAAAGCAAAAAACACATTTTAAAAATAGCCATTTTACAAAAGAACGACTTGCGGTGCAACCCGTCTTTCAATATAAAATTTAATGGCATTTCGATGCAATTTACACGTTATCACGTCGACGATTTTTCACCAACAGGAAAATTTTCTATTCAGAAGTAAAAATTTAGAAAGTACCCACAGGAGTGTTGAGGTGAACTAATTAAATTTTTTGTTCCGATGTACGATAACCCCAGGCGCTTCAAACCATCAAAAGCAAATACCTTAAATTTACCTCTCATACAGTTTTTTAATTTGTTTAGGTTTTCTTTTAAATTGCAAGAAAAAATTTCCTCGTTTTTCCTCTCTATTATGAATTAAATTACACAAATAATGAGAAACATAATTGAATTAT
Source organism: Cantharis rufa (assembly GCA_947369205.1). Taxonomy (NCBI): domain Eukaryota; kingdom Metazoa; phylum Arthropoda; class Insecta; order Coleoptera; family Cantharidae; genus Cantharis; species Cantharis rufa. The sequence goes on from OX376303.1 coordinate 96,310,697, forward strand.
TTGAATTTATAAATTAATTCGATTTTGTTTCGGTTTTCTATCTTCTCAGATTTTAATGTTAGTATTTTAGTGCCTTTTTTCGTTAGGAATAAAAGTAATGTAAATCATTTTCTATCTTATTAAAATATAGACACCTTCAATTCATTGAACAGCTGTTACAAAAGTTTATGATCATCGCAATCAAACTTCGTCCTTGCAAAGTATATGACATTTAAAATATTAGAGATAACCAATTAGGGTACATTCGTCCTAGAAAATTATGGAAGTAATTTAAATTTTTTCAAATTAAAAGTAGCTAAGATTTTAACTACCTAACTCGACGGTTAACTAAGTTAAGTTGTAAATAGAACATAACAAATTAGTTTTAGAATAAACCGCAATCAATAGCGTCGCGTAAGAGAATTTCAGTTAAATCATCTACATGCTATGGTTAACTACCAATTCATTATTATCATACGATGCAAATAATTACATTATATAAAATGCAATCGAAATAAAAAAAAACCTAATTATTGGATTGTCTTACAATTTCACTTCAAAAAAATAGATCTATAATTTCTTCAGATTTTCATTCATTTGTATACCCGATTTTCGCAGTGATTCTCTCTTGGCACGGACCGTCACCAGAATTCATAAGTTTGCTGTGCCAAATCGACCAATTTTTCATAATTGTCAACATTGTATATATTTCATATGATTATTTACAAAATTAATAGATTTTTAATTGCATTCGCAGTAAATAGTTGTATTTCAATATTATATTATGCTACTACATCAATTATATCTAATGGAGGTATTCCCGGAAGCGGTCTAGGACAATTCGCCGTCGCCACTTCGTCGTCACCATTTAATTCTAGGCTTTTCCGCCATCGGATATTTAGTATTTAATTTTTAAATATATCATGAGCATTCTTAAGATTTTTTGAGAGGTGAGAAAGAAACTCTACATTTCTTAATCTACTGTTCAATAAAATATATTACAATTTAAAAATTATCGGATTAATTAAGCAATACAATTCAAATTATTTTTATTGTTGCACCCAGAATAAGTTCACTTATATGTTGTACAATCGAAAGTGTTAAAACTCTTTTAAAGCCTTTTAGCTGCTTTATTTGTTGTTTTGTATTATTATTTACCGCCGAAATACGCAAAAAACTCACGTTGTATATTATTTTTTAAATCAAAAATTCATAATTGTAATTTTGTAATTGAATTTTAATATATTAATTTATTTTGCTAATTAAAGATATGCTTATTTGGTCGATTTATCTGGCTTTATAATTTCTACCAAGGGGTAAATATCCAGTAAAATTTCTGAACACAAGACTCGGAATTCCAAAGATTTCCAACGATTTCCAAAGTATTCCAAGGAATTCCAAAGATTTCCAAGACTTGAAAAGGATTCCAATGATTTTCAACGATTTCCAAAAAATTTCAAGGAATTTTAAAGACTCACAAAAAATTCCAACGATTTCCTAGGAATTCCAAAGAATTCCAGGGATCTCCAACGAATTCCAATGATTTCCAAGAATTCCAAGGATTTCCAATTATTTCCAAGGGAATTCCAAACGAATGTACACAAAATCTTCTGGATATTTACCCCTTGGTTTCTACCTTTGAAATTATTGTTAAATTATTATTGTAACTATTTAAAGCTGAAAATTTTGAAAACATTTATACAAAAAATTAAGAATTAAGAAAATTAAGATTAAGAAGAAAAAAGGGGTTGCATGGGTTTCACGGCTTAAAAAAGGGAATTTTTTTTATTGTCTTATTAATTGTCATTGCAGCTTCAGTAGGTCCTTTTACTTTATGGCCCTGGAATCGACGATTCAATGTAAGTTAAAAACAAATTTTATTTTCCAGTTTTATTGTCACTCAAAACTTTAAACGGGTGATTTTGGAAACTGTCTCTTCAAAGTCGGTTGTAAAGATATCTCGAGAACTACTCGACCGAATTTGATGAAATTTTACACAGGTCTGCGAGATGCAATTCACAAGGACTTGAACGAAAGATTTTTGTTTTCTTCAATTACAACTTCACTATAAAATCACTTCATATGATCCTCTCATGAGTTCTGCTGTCAACGCGGACGCGCAATTTTTCCGAATGATTACCGGAAAAGACGTCGCTATAGCTTAGTTTTAAATATTTTTCTACGAAAACTTCAGAAATTCTTTGTCAAATATATTATGTTTAAGACAATAAAAAGGTTAACTAAAGTATTTTAATTTTTATATGGAAAAAACATTGTTGAAAATATAGGCTGCTTTTTTCCTCGAGTAAACCTATGTAACCCCTTGACTTTGAAAAAATTGTGAAAAAGTGAATTATTAATTGAGAGCATACGGAATGCAAAAAATAAAAAGCGTTAGTTCTAGTTCGGCTGTAAATATAACACAAAATAACAATAAATAAAGCAAGTAAAATCCGTTAAAAGAGTTTGACTTCTTGATTGTGCATCATAAATGAACTCATTCAGGATGCAACAATAAAAATAATTCAAATTGGAAATATTCGAATAGTAAGAATTGAATTGATGTGTTGTTTTTTAAATATTAATATATTATAATATAAAAAATTATAGTGTCTGCTTCCCACTTTTTGAAAAAAATACTCTAAATGCTTATTTTGACGTTAAAAAATTAAATTCTAAATTACCGAAGAGGAAATGGGTTAAAGGTGAAATACCGACCGCAAAATGTACCATCTGAAAATTTTCGATTGATGGTTATGTCTAATAATTAGTTGGCGTATTTCCCCTCGGCTCATAACAGTACATAATATAACTTTGTGCTTTATTTTTGGTTTAAAAACTTCATAATCATTGGAAAAAAATAATAGGAATGTGGCGCGCACATTGTAATTAATTGTAATTACAATAATTGATTGTAATTATAATAAGTGTTGTTACGTTGAAATAAAAAGTAAAAGCAAAAGTTAAGCGTCATAGAAATGTTTAACTTATTAACCGAAATATTTTGAATAATAATCAAAAAATTTTGAAAACTTGCTTTTAGAAAAAATATTTTTTTAAAATTTTGTGCCTACCTAATATTCTGTAAGAAATTTCTTGAAGCCTGAGGCTGCTCGAAGGAATTGCTAGGTAACAAAATTATTACCAGTCCGGGCATGTTGCAGTATGGAAATCATGTTGTACTACTAACCTGGAAAAAAAAATATTTTGTTAATATTGAATAAATGGCATAAGCATAAAAAAATATCGCATAATTTCATCTTTATAAATAAATTATACAAAAAACTAGGACAAATTGAGCCGTCGAGAAAACACTGTGTTTTAAAATATAAATAATATAAACTAACTTTTTGATTATAAAATTTTGTAATAATTATTGTAAGAATTTTGAAGCATTAAATCGTGCAAAAACTTCTATAGCTTTTTGGATTGTAGCGGTAAATCACAGCAATGTTTTGCAAATGTGGCAATTATTGTAAAACCCATAAAAGCAACCCTTTTTCAATTTATTACAGCGTTTTTTTAAATCTGAGGCCCACATTAACATTTTAAAAACGCTTTCCTCCGATAAGGTGCTAATTTGAAAGCGTAATGTGTGCGATGCGATCAAACATTTCCAAAAATTAGACGGACGAGTTAACAAATTGTTTTGATAAAATTACAGCTTCCAGTTTCTTAGAGATAAAAATGAAATAATTACAACTTGCCAACCTTTTGTTCTGTTTTAGATGTAGATTATGGCAATTTTTTTTGCAAACAACGTCAATTCTCTGCCCAAACTTATTCCAACAGATATCATACACAGGGAATGACAAATATTGGCGATATTTATCAAATGTATTCGGATCGTCTAACTTGAATGCTGTAAACCGATTGAAAATTTCAATAGGGTTTAGAGATGTGTTGCGATTTCACGAACTGCTACTTTGTCGCTGCTACTCGGCTGTCACAGTCACGATCTGCTCCAGTCGCAGCTAAATAACAGTGAAATTTTGTCACAGCCGCAAGTTAGGTTGGCACTAACTTGGTATCGTCACGTGAAGTGACATGAATCGCTGCTTCGCACGCCAGTGAAACAAAAAGCAGCGGATCACCTTAAGAAATTTAAAATTTAGACGTGTTTGTATTTAAAAAAATACTTAGCAGCTATATTAGCTATTAATCTTTTTAGTCATTTAAGCACGACGTAGGTCTGAAAAAATACACAATGGATTTAAAAAATAAATTTTTTTACCTTTAAGGTTAAAGAAAGTAATGAGCGTTATAATAATATAACAACAAAATAAAGTACTATTTTCTTATTTCATAATACAAATTTTATACAAAACGCAAAATTCGAATTATAAATAGCTTATTTTGTTCTCAAAGGAAATAAAGAATATAAATCTTGCGTTCGTTTATCAGGGAAGAGAACAGCTCTTGGCCGCAACTAGTAGCATTGGTAGCACTTACAAGCACTTAATAGCAGTACGACCAAGGTAACCGTTTCAATTTGTAAATAGTAACTGCTCCAAAAAATCACTGCTATTTATCACCGTGACATGACTGAAGCAGTCACCTCTTGTCACCGCTCCAGTAAAATCGCAGGTTGGCCCATCTCTAATAGGGTTTGCTTAATTGTGCTTGATTATCGTGTGTCCTCTTGTGTTTATCAATTCCTTTGTATTTAAATGAAGCGTTAAATTGTTGTCTCCAAGTAATTAAAGTGTTACTTCTTACGTTTTAATATTTATAGAAGCAATAAATTGGGAATTTTACAAACAGGAAATTAATCGCCTTACTTAATCGTGTCAACATTCTGATCACATTAATCCTTAACCCTTTCAATATTATAATCTGCTAATGATGTAAATCCCTTTATTAGTTCCGGAGTCATTCAAACGGAAAGACAAGAAGTCTAAGTAGTGGTAAAATTGAATTTTTAATAACGGGAAGCACAGGTTATCATTTTTATCATAAATGCTGATACAAGCTAAGATTTTCCAGTTTGAGCAAGAAATTTACTGTGCCATTTCCGACGCAAGTTTTTTAATAGTTGCGATATAAACATGAAAGATTTATAATTTTAAGCTTTAAAAAATTTTTTTTAAGAGCAGAACATATTTTCTATACGACTATCATAGAATGTGGTTATTCTAATTCTATTTTTAAATACAGAATATCTACATTCTTTCTTTTTTTTTATTCTCACACCGATATCGGTGCGAGAATAATTATTCTCACACAGATTAGACCAATTAGAGCAAAGAATAGACTACTATTTGAAGTGACATCTATTACCAAATTTTTGAACTCAATTTATTTACACATCAACAAAAATCAAGTTTGTCAAATGAGTAAACTTTTTTGCGTGCGATCGATCTGAATTTTTGCACATATTTTCCTACCGATAATTTACAAGGAGTGTGTACGAGGGGGGACAATTTTTTGCTCAGTTTTTCGATATCTAGCGCCGTTCTTGAGTTATTGCTGCGTTTCCACCACACAAACTTGAATTAGCAATAACTCGAAAACGGCGTTAGATATCGAAAAACTGAGCAAAAACTTCTCCCCCCCTCGCCTGAACTACCCCCCTGTGAATTAACGGTAGGAAAGCATGTGCAAAAATTCTGATCGGTCGCGCACAAAAAAATTTTCTCATTTTTACAAATTCTAATTACGGTCAAAACTTATACGGCTTATTATTTTAATAGTCGTATAGAAAGTATAGTCTGAAACACGTTTGGAATGGCTATTCCGCACTCGTGAACCGTCACCCTCGCCTCTCGGCTCGGGTGACAAACTTTTCCCTCGTGCAGAATATGCCTAATTCCAAACTTGTTTCAGAATATACTATTAAGAATGTACGAAGCGCACGAATAGAAAAAGAAATTTATATCCCAATTTTTAGTTTTCTTGATATTTTTTTAGTTGCGACGTTTCTAAGAATGCTAGGAAATAACCCACGTACGAAGCAATGTTAACTGGGAAAGACCTTCTAAAATATTAATATCGACATTGCCCGGGTTTTGGAGCGCGTTTTTATTATGTTGCAGCCAACGACTAAGGGAAACAATCTCGGTAATTGAACGGACCAAGTTAAGGGTGCAAGAGTGAGATGGTGTATATAAACGAGATAAGAAAGAGATCATTAATATTGACTTGAAACGCTGAACAGGTGGTAGTTCGATATGACTAAATATTAAAACGTTTAGCGGGTTATTATGTTAGAAGATGAGCCTAATCCTTTACAAAAGGATCCTAATTAAAATCAAAGAAGGAATTCTCCTTGCGGAGATTTTGCCGTATGTTGTTCATATTAATGAATTTTATTTATTATTATTGCTAATTTAATAAATAGGAATTACTTGAATCTAATAAAAATTTTGAGCACAATTTTACTTACAATTTCACAAATTAAAAATTCTTGTTATTTTTTTTAATTATAGGACTTCGTCCTATTATAACCATAATGTGTTAAGTTTACGCTTGGAATTTATATCTCTATGAGAACTAAAATATATTCTAGTAACCTTGCTGACTGCATAGCATACAGATCGAACTTGAGCTTTTTATTTAAAATTAATTGAAAAAAAATTAATTTAAAATTAAATTACTCATAAATTAACCACAATTAACGCTAAAAACTTTCATTTATTATATCAACATTTAATAACCTAACCGCAGCTGAAGATTCTTTTCTTAACAATATTTCAAAAACTTGAAAAATAAGTATAATGTAGCAGAGAGTGCGAAAAATCTTATTTTTAAACCTGAGCAGGGACGGACGGCGTTTAGGGGTAGGATGAACCTTTCTCTGCCGAAGTGGAAACCATACAATTTTTAAACCAACATATTTTTTGTATAAACAGTATTTCCTCTTCCAAACCCGACAAATTAAACTTTGGATAAAGGATTTTTCAATTTGATTGATTAATCCCTATAAAATTTATAATTTTTATTTTATATATATTTTTCTACTTCTAGCATTTTCGCGCTTGCAGAAAATTAAAAAAACTCAGTTATTCAAAAACTCGGTACACAAAGTAAAAGACCTAACCGTAAGAAGACTGACACATTAAATCTCTGGTATAATAATTCGATAAAAGCCTGGAGAAAGGGACTTTCAGGACAGCCATCGTTATTTCTTATTTATTGAATTATTTATTACTTTCCTAATTTTTATATCTTCATTCGGCTGGCAATTTTAGTACGAAAAGTTTAATTGATTATGATGCGACTTTTATTGATACTCAAACTACTTCCATGTAAAACCCACACTTGATGTAACGTAAACATTTTTATATTTGCGCTTAGTTTTTGCTAGCAAATAAACAAATTATGGAGGGAATTTAAAATTAAATTGTCGAAATTAGCTTTAATTGTGTTAATCCAATTAATAACGTCATACTTAACAAGAATTTCAGTCCAATTACCATTAGCAACGTTTTTTTGCATCGCAATGAGAACAAATTTTGAAATATATATATTTTTTTGATAACATAATAATTTATTTTTAAATTGTGAGGACGACATTTTTGTAATGAGGGAGGGTGTGTTGGTTATTAGTGACGTTTTTCATTTGCTTCATAAAACGCAGAGATGCAGCTCGTAAAATATAAACCACGCGAGTCCGAATTATTGCCGGCAGGAAAAACTGTAATTGCAAATTGTTCCCTATTTCCAAAGCTCGGGTTGCGGGTCGTAAAGTGAGCCAAGTAATGCTACACAGATTACAAAGCTTCAATGGGTTTATTATTGCTGCAACGCCATGTACACCTACAGCTTCTTAATTCTTCACATTAATGCCTTAAATACTTTGTTTAATGTTGCGAATTTCCGGATGTTCTTAAATGCCAAATTTGTCAAAAAATTTAATTGCTTTTTAAACGACGTTTCGTATTAACATAAGCGGAGGGTGACACGAATAATTTTCCTACGGGAGGTTGACAAAAAATTGCGCACAAAACTAATTTATCGACTCTCGCAACTCACAATTTCATTCCAACATTTATAGTGCATAAATTTTAAGGCAACAATATTTTTCGTAAATTAAATTTAACAGTTGGCACTATATACTATACGGATAGTAAATTTTTTATTTTTTGTGTAAAACTTGGTCATTATTCTCGAGCGATTAAACAAAAATTGTGTTTATCGTGAACACTTTGTAAGTTTTACGCGTTTCGTCGTAACGGTCGAAAAATGTTGTTTGTCTACGAAGAGATTTTATTTTAGGTGACGTAAATTTGAATTTTAAATTAAAGCGTTCTTTGAAGGAAGGAAGGAATGAAAAAATTTCGGAGGTGTAGTAAAGCATTGGAGATGTGAAGAATTTTGAACCTTTTTGCATTCAATCGGTTTGCTAAATCCGCATTTGATGGCAATGCTAGAAGGAAGTTGGACATTTGAAATAAAATGACCAAGTGCACAGACCGAATCGTTGGCTCAGAGGAGACGCGTCATAAAATAATCATTGAGCTGAGTGGATTTCGTAGTGGACACCACTGCGGTCGGTTTGGGATTATGGGGTTACAAGAGGGTTGGTTATACAAAATCCTGCAGATGGGAACGAAAATATATATAAAGTGAACTAAAAAAAGTCGTCAAATTAAACTTAAGTTGTTTTATGCAGTGCTCTATTTGCAAATTGTTTCTTTTTATTTGAAAAATTTATGCCCAACTGCCTAGCTTAAGGTTGAATATTTTTGTGCAATATTGAAAGGCTTAAATTTTTCCATTTGATTGCAAATGGGTCCGAAACTGCTTAGTCGATGAATAAGTTGACGAAAACTATTTATTGTAAGATGCCAACTTTTCAACCCCAACACAAATTCAAAGAAAATGTTGTTTACCATGAAAAAACTTTTTTATTACTACTGCTGTAATCAAAATTTAACATTGCAATTAGGATGAAAAGTCGTCAAAGTTTCCTTTAACAACGTGCATACATTCATTACATTTTAATGGAATGTTAAAAACCGAATCGATATTATGTGGAAGGGATTTTATGCAGATGTAGGTGTGATTGCGTTTTAGATATCTTGTTTCCGGAGGGTTGGCAAACTAAAATTTTAACGAAAGCAATTTTACATGTAATACCGTAATGCAAGAAAACACGATAAAACTATTTCAACTTTAAATTTCTTAAACAATTTTACTCGACTTACATTTTCGACTCCAATTCAAGTTTTATTTTATAATTGAAAACTTTTCTCATTTATTTTATAAACTAATTAGCCTCATTTTCCATTTTGACATGAAAATATTCAAAAATTACCTTAACTTCTAAATTAGTTTTTGGTCATTTTGATCATCTTCTAATTTTATTGCCTATTATTACGACAATCGAGTGCTCATCTCAACCGAATCAACAATCAAAATTAAAAATATTTATTTTGAATAAAACTGGGGTAGAAATAATAAAAAAAATGAGGAGAAAATTGTCGCTTTTGAACTGGAAAATTCAGATGCGCAAAAGTGGAAATTAAAACGAAGCAAAGAAAAGTTGAATCCGAGGTTTTACCTGTGAAGGACTTGATAAGAACATCGACTTCGGACATTCGACCGTCTTTAATATGTTCTGCGACAGTAGAAAAAGGTAGACAGACCACTCTGTTCAAGTATTTAACTCACCTTGTAAGGATCAAATAAAGCCTTTTTATTTTATTGTTTCGTGTAGAAATTAACTTTAAAAAAAATTTCAAGTTAAGACGTATTTATTCAAGTATCGTAACGTTATAAATGTGATTGCAGTCTATCTGTCTACGTTTCCTGTTGAATTTATAAGAATGTAGACAGAAAGCTGTTGAAGTTTAAGTTTATATTTTATTTACATGATGGGTGATAGTTGATTTATTTGAAATTTGTTCAAAACCTTCCCAGCGCAATGCTCTCGAAACTGTATTTTGAATAGCAAAGCTAGCCGACGCGCGACGCGTGTAATAATGTCTAGGTTTCATTCTATAAAATCATTCCATGGAGAGTTGATTCCGTTAAAAAATTGGAAAAGAATTGACAGATCCTCGTTTTACCGGCTTCGAAGTATAAATTACACTTCGGTGATTTTCCAACTGGTCAATTAGTTTTAATTACTATTTCATGTCTACTCTTTAAGCAATTAATAAGATATTTCTTTCTTCCGATGCTTTTTTTAATTAAAACATCATCCGAATAAATCCATAGCTTCATGAGAAAAATTCAATTTTTACTCTTTACTTTAAATAATAATTTCGTTATTTTGAATCAATAACTTTCGTCGAACTTTTTAGCCTGATCTCCTGCATGCAGGATAGGGACATGTTAATGCAAAAATTTGGGAAATAAAGTCAAGGTCAATGGAGGAAAAACGTAGGTAATTGATTAAAAGCAACGATGATTATTTTCGCGTTATTACATAATTTACTTTTAATAATTCCCAAACGGCCTCTTAGTTTTTGAATCTAATTTATCCTTTTCAATAATTAATCATCTAAATCCGAAAGCTGTGCTAAAGACTTGCGATTCTATTTCCGCTTTTGCCAGAGAGTGCTTTGCTTTCCAATTATCGGGCGTTATGTTACCTGCTCATTCGATGCTGGCTGCTGGTGATATCACTAAAAGTTGTATTTTCGGGATAATTTATAATCGCTTTACAATTGCAAAAATTAAAATAAAATACAAAGTTGTGCTTCATTAGCATATTTAATTGTCGGGAAAAGCAAGAGAAATTAATTTCCCTTTCGATTCGTTCCATCTCGTCCTTGTTGTAAAGCAATTGTAAGCTCACGTTTTGAAAAATTAATATTTTAGAATTCGAAATCCCTTAACGTAATCGTCCTGCGAACGAATATCGGAATTTGTTCTTTAACCGAATCCTTCTATTTCTCGTGTAATTTTTTCCCGGTGACCCTCTCCAATAGCACAAATAGCGCGTAATTGAAAATCAGGACGATCTAAGGAAAACCGATGTTGTGATACCTTCTTACGTGACCTTAATCTAATTCGTCGATAAGTCCCTTGAAAAAAATGTATTAAATCGAAAGGGTTTTTTGAAAATTTTAATGAATGCAGAGCTCTAATGGAAGATTTTACGCTGGTTCTGCTGTTTTGAAAGATCTTAATCTCCAGTATCAATTTTCGATGACAATTTTTGTGATTTGTGGCGCGCCTAAAGGAAAGAATAAGTTTCCGCCTCCGCATCTGTCATCTAGTTTTTCTTTTGCTCTTCACATTGCGGTGGCTATTTAGAAAATTCGCATCGGTCACCAAAAAAATGTAAAAGTTGTCTGGAAACGTTTCTGCCCTTATTCGACTTTTATTTCAACTCACATCTCAGTTCGGTCTCGGAATAACTTTGTCATCGTGAAATTTTTGATGTTTATCCGTTATTTCTTTTTCGCGTGTAATCAGTCTTCGAGCTTCATTTGATGACTCTTATTAATTTCAGTAGGGGTTCGTAGTAACACAATATGGATTTGAGTCGGTAGATACGAGAACATCACGAAAGTTGGTTTTATTCAGAGAAACCTCAATCTATTCGTGGAAATGTTATTTATGGCAAGTCGAAATTGAGACGAAATAGAAAGGAAATTAAAATACTTGGAGAAATTCTTATCTGTAAAATTATGTTGCATAACATTTTTGATTTAACTTTTCAAATTGCAAATTTTATTTCGTTTTATTACAATTTTAATTGAAATTTTTTTAAATACTTTGCGACAGAACCAAATTGTTTTCTTGTCCGATTTCCCCAAGTTTGGTCGTTAACGATATTTATATGAAGGTATAAAGTTTTTCAATCGATTTAAGTCGATTGCTTTAGTTAGTTTTCTTTTTGCTGTTTAGGGAAAGTTTGAAATTTTTTTCTTATTATTAAATTAAACGGTTATGGCTCGAGTTGAATTTGACCTAAAAATTTTCAGTTTGAAACTGAAAACCCAGACGAGTTACACTTTATTTAATAATCGCATAAAAGGATATTAACTTTTGCAACTTTTCTCCAGCATAAAGTTATTAACCCAGATGGAATTAAATTTAAATTCAATTTTGATTTAAAGGCAATTAGAAATTTACTGCCGTTTTGGATCCACTTATTACAAGTGTTATAGTTAACTAAATTAATAAGGTAGAATGAACAAGAAGAGATTTGCTGGCGCATGTAAAACGTAGTCGTGCCAAGTACTTCGTGTTTAGGGGTCACGCATTTTGACCCCAAGGGTCGTACCATTCTGATCTTCAATACGATTATTGTTAGTAGCTTTTGTGTGTATGCAAAAAAATTAAATCGTGTTAATGAAAAACAAACACGAAGTACATTTTTGCTGATTAATAAGCTTTCTCGTTATAGTTATTTTTTGAAAGCTTTCCTCAACAACTTTCAAAATTTGCATTTGCAAATCCTGAGACTAACGTACAACAATCGAGTTTAAATCTGTTAGGTTTGCTAATTTATAATTAATACTTGGTGCATGTAAGGTACACAAAGATATGCATGCATGCATATTGATTAATCCAATCTTGAGTATAACGCAAGCAACCAGGCCTCAAAAGGATTAAAACTTTCCTTTTGTACATACTTTCGTTTTCTTCACCACCAACTGCAAAATCAATTCTTTGCAATTTTCTCTGTTATCCTATAGAAAAATAGTAGAAAACCAGAGTTTGGTTTAATTTTCAGAAATATATTTTTAAAATCAAATCTTTGCATGGAGCGAGTAACAAAGATAAACAGTAAATTAAACAGAAACCTTCCATTTATCGTCAATAATTACTAAGCAATTATAATGTGTGCTTTCCATGAATGATTCCCGCGTGTAAAATTTTGAAAATATATTAATAATCTTCCGCATTTTGTAGAGAATTTTATTTTGTACAACATTTTTTTATGTAAAACCTTGACGTATTCGGTGAATCCTGGCATTGTGTTTTTCCGTTATCAACGAATTTGATTTATTGATTTGCACCGAATGCTACAGATTATCGTGTCTACGATATATTTTGCTCTGTACCCCAAAAACGGTAGATACGTACTGACGAGAGATGAGACATCTGGATTTGGGTAGGTAGTACCAATGCTTCCGCAATTAAATCTGCAAGGACGACCTTAGGTCGGCTTTTGAGGATAATCAATTGTAAAATTAGCGTAACTTTATTTTCTGATTTTATTTATCTCAATTTAATTTCAAATTTATTTACATTATTTTTATTTTTATTTCAATTTTTACGAATTTTCATTTTTTCTTTTCAAATAATTTTATTTGTTCAAAGACGGTAGCAATTGCAAATATTTAATTTAAATTTACCAACTTCACCCCTATTCCTTTTCATTAATTTTTTCCATGTAACTTTGATTTTTCTACAATATCTATAATTTTTTGTATGAATTTTAAACTTCAACTTAAAATTAATTAAACTTCTTTCTAAATGGTCGTTTACCAAGTAATGGGTTTTGTCTTATTGAAGCTATTCAAAAAAATTAGCAAACTTAATTGAAAACTTTTTGCAGAAGTTAAAATTAAATATAAGTCGAAATAAAATCTAAACGGAGTCCTTTTTGTTTTTCCTTGCTCGTCTAATTCTTGCCCTTGAGCAGTCGACGCGTTAGCACTTAGAAGCTGATAAATGAAAAACTTTTAAATCCGGCAAATAAGCTACACATTTTCTCAATCAACTACATTGGAAACTTGTTATTCGTTTATTAGTAATAAATAAACAGATTATTTAAAAGCTGATCAAATCGTGTTGTTTAATTAAGGGCAACGATTACGAAGACAAAGTAAAGAGCGAGAACGTTTAATATTGCACAAGTTCCTTAATATCAAATGTTTTGTTTGATGTTCGTTTCATTAGTTGTGACGAGAAACAAGGTAATCTATAATTAGGCTGTAATAAATTGAAAGTGAAAATTAGTGGAAAACCGCACTTATGATTTGCGTATGTTATTGGTTGCAAATATAAAAATAAATCAAGGTGAAGTATAAAAATTGTATGCAGTATATATTTGAAGAAAAATCGAAAATAAAAGTAATCAGTTTGTCTTGTGAATCATAAATATTTTATATAACGGGTATTATAACAATAACTATACTTTACAGATCGACTGGCAACGATCAATCTGGATCAAAGAAAGAAAACTCGGCACGTGCTTTGCGATATGGCTGATGGACGAGGGAGCTTGCACTGATATCGCACCCAAGTTGTTTACCAGTCGCCCCGCCATTCCTTTTTCTCGCCTTATCCCTTTGCAACATTTAGTACCACTTCGAGACGAGATGAAGGAATCGTAAGATAGATGCGTGTGCTGCACAAATGTTTTCCTTTAAATCCCATAACGAACCCGCATCACTCTCATTGTTGAGAAATAACCGAGACCAAGAACAAACGATATCATTTATGCTCCAAAACTACTTTTATAAATTATTACATCTAGGAAAAATTCTATATTTTCCTTTTCAGATAGAGAAAGCGTTGCAGCCAAACTAAAATTTTTAGACATTGCCTCCAAGTGAGATGCGCAAACATTTTAGTAACAATTTGTTTCTATCTAATTGTAAATTTACTATAAGAAATTCAATATTATACTGCTTACTGTAAGAAAATCAATGAAAGAAAATGCAATAAAATTTACTTGCAAAAATAATAAATATTTTAGCTTATATACAACTTTCTAAATTCAACGCGATCAAAAATTCATCCAGCAATACTCGACAAGCTCGGGTCCTTTGCATATTATGCAATTAATTTTTTGGTTATTAATAAAAAGACTAATTTTCATATTATAACCATCTCCGTGCGTCGAAGGGCACTCAAAACCTTCGATTCCCCAAGGAAGATGATTGTCACCATTTATTATTAATATTGAACAGAATTACTAGCAGATATCCAAATCCGGTATACTTTTCCTGAACCTTCTCTCCAGAGATAGTTTTTCAACGGAGCTTACAAAATTCACGATTGACCGGTATTATTTTCTCGGATTTTTAAATTTCCTCTTTCACAGCATGGTCATAGCCCAAAAATATTGATTTTTTTGTAAAACTGGTTTAGTGATTTTTTTGAAGTAATGTACAAACTATTGGATTCAAACTTTTTATTGTCTAAAATCAATGGCTTAAGTAAGTAAAATAATGTTGAAAAATTCGATCTTCTTTTTGGTTTTTTTCAAAACTATCTTTTAAACAAAAAATTTTACAAAATATCTCACCACCCATTCCATAGAAAAGTTAACGGGCTACAACTTTTATGTAGAAAAGATTTTTGAAAAATTAATCCATTTCACAGAAAATCAGAAAATAATAAACAAGGCAGATACAGAACAAAAAATTAAATTCACAAAATTGTTATTTTTATTGAAAAATTGACACAAAAAATAATAAAGAGTTAAATCTGAAGATTTTGCTGCCCAATTAATAGTTCCTCTTTTTCCGATCCAGTTTTCAAGATAAGCCTCATTTAAAAAAATATTTTACTTGAAGTTCAAAACGTGCTGATGCTATTAAAGCATTGGTGTTTAAACAATGTGTTGAATTTTGAATGTGTTTGGTGTTTGAATTTAGTTTGTAAATTATTTAACGCTCTTTAGAAAAACACAAACCCAGTTTTACTAAAAAATCAATTTTTTCGGGGCTTATGGCGACGTGAAGGTGGAAAATTCACAGCATTTTTGATATATTTACCCCAGGGGTAAATCATCGGGAGATTTGGTGTATAGGGCAAACAATTTGTGGGAGATGTGAGAGAGATGTGAGGGAGATGTAAGAAGTTATGAGAAGATGTGAGTACATAGGAGGAGATGTGGAAAGATATGAGGGATATGTGGAGAGGCAGTGTATAAGGGATATGTGGGAGATATAGAGGAAATGTGAAGGAGATTTACCCCTTGTATATATATCTACCGTAGCTCTTTAATGACTAGTTGAGTCATTAAATTATTAATAATAAATTACATATTAAATATGTAATAAATAATATAAAATTAATAAGAAATTAAAGGTAAAATTTTAAATAATATGTAAAAATGTAAATAAAAAAAAAATAAATTTGCATTCAATAAAATTATTTTTGAATTTCAATTTGAAAGTTAAAAATGAATGACTACTCAAATTATTGTAAGGGTATCATTGTAATAATATGCATACGTGTTGCGATGTTTTCTATATTCAGTATGCCCTACCTTGATTAAATATATAAAGTAATTTTATTTTTGAAAAAATCGACTTATATTAATTTAATTTGTATTTTGAGTAACAATTTTAGTAATGTTGAACTACTACTAAAACAGTAGAGTTTCTACTAACCTTGAAACAATTTTCTTGCACCCTAAGCACGATTAAGACTTACACAAATAAACGACAGATAACCTTAGCCGCAACTTTAAACTAAACCATACTATTTGGTGTAATAGTCGATGTAATAATAACGATATCAAGACTTCCCCTTGGTCAGAGCTTACTTTTGTGCTTATTACTTTGTTAAACTAGGTTTTATGATCCATTTACACTAGAAGATGTGCAATGAAACGGGAAACATATTGACACAGCGGGATATCCAAAATTTGATATTATTGTTCTACTAAAATCTCCCATTCGAGATTTAAAGTCGAATATCGTGTACATCTCATTATAAATTCCCACCTCATCTTCAAGAAAATTCCTAATTTCTCATTATTTTATTTTGTTTAGAGAGAAGTGAAATCTTCACAAAGCTTCATTTACTTGAAGAGTCAAGTGGTCCCAGAATATCCTGTGGCTCATCTATTGTAGTGGGTAGGTATATAAAAATTAAAATCCCGATCGTACCTTGATAAACACAAAAAACGAGATGCAAAAGTTTTTTGTTTGGGAACCATTAAAAATGAAGTGCATCATAGTCTGAAGGGGTTTCGATCCGCAGATATGCACTTTATAATGACCTGGGGTCTTTGCCCTCGTGGTGATAATTTAAAAATAAATATTTTCGCTGTTCTCAATTAGGAAAATGTTAATTCCATTAAATACTGATTTCTTAATGGCGATGTAAGAGAAGATAAGGTGAATTGAAGTTAAACGTGTAGTCATCAAATTGAAAGGACCAAGTAAATTGTTTTCGTATAATAATATGCAGGACCAAGACGATAAAGGAACCCTACTGATAATACTACAGTGCAGCGTTTATTTTAGATAGGTCTAATGAATTGTTCGCTTAATTTTAATAATAGCGCTTGTGTCTCGAGGGTTATTCGACGGTCAGCCTTCATTTGCTTAGATATAAATGATACGACACGCTTTTCTAGCTACTCCGTTTAATAATGAACGTGTATTTATTATCACGTTGAACCTATTAAATTTGTATTGAGCGGACAAAGTGAAACGTGTGTAAACTTGAAAATTGCGCACCATACACAGTTTAGGTTTAAACATCTGCTTGGAGTTGCAATCAAAAATTCAAAACCACCCAAACGGCGCCGTTAACGAATCAAGCTCATCTATGGATGGGCCGATGTTTATCAGCAAAAGATGCAAATTAAAAATGTATAAATTTGAAATGAGAGGGATAAGCGTTTGAAGCGTATCGTACTGTAAGTAAATCCCCCGGATCAAGTACGTGTGTAAATTTCTCTCTGGTATGGAAACTTGCATGCTCTAATCCGCGTTAAAAGCTGTCGTAGGTGCTGACTCGAAGCCATACGCCATTTGCATACAAATGCGCCTACTGCGCTTCATAATTAAACATGCTACCAGTTTACCTCGGTTTCATGACACCCCCATTGTGTCAAGCTCGCGAAACAAATGGACTGCATTATGTACTTCGCTTTGAAATAGTTTTAGCACTTGAATTAATACTCCTTGTCTACGTGAATACGCCACTACCGTTCTCATTCAATCTGTTTCCATAGTACATAACATACGAGAAGATTACCTAAAGTATCCAATAAATTGTTGCTCTGTATCTATGTACACGTTTATTTAACAACGTTATGTACTTAATCTAAATCATTACATTCTTGTTTACAAATTCAAAGTAATACCTTTCACCATATCGTTTGAATGAAGGTTAATTATGGAATTTCAAGCTTCTTATCCACATCATATATTTTCAACATAATCCTGAAAACCATTCAAAGGCACCATGCTACACATAGATCTTCCAAGTTTTTATTCATATCATATCATAACTTAGTATAATGAAATTTAAAAAAACAAGCACCAGAGCACGAAGCGAGAATCTGCAGTTGAACCATGCCGATTATACTGCTGTAATCTAAAGCCTAGGTTCCATCTTTGATCCACCACCAATCTGTGGCGGATCCAGCTTTATCGGAGTCTGAAGCTAATCATGTTGGAAGATACCTAATCTAGGTTTACTGTTTGGTATAGAATACCCTCCAGCACATTCTCTGGTTTGAGCCCTCCTCCCCCTGTTTCGCCATCATGGTAGGTCTCACCCAAATACAATTGAAGAACGCTAGAACTTGAGAGAAACAAATAGCAACATAACATTTGGGACATAGACAAAAATTAAGATACACGTTGTGTAAATGCTACCAAGAATTTTTGCAAATAAAGAGAAAAACCTGGGTTTCGATCTAAACCAGATATTTTCACTAGTCTTCTTTTACTTGCGTTATATCCGCAATTTCTATCTTCACCAACAGTAACCTTAATGACCCAAAACTACTCTACTTTATGTATACTAATTGAAACATATTATTTGCTCACTAAATTGAATCTAATCATAAACTTTTATTTGGATCTTACTGCACTGTATTTACCGTAGACTACTTGCCTGGTGGGGAGCATTTTTTGTTACGGGTCGTACCCTGGTTTGCGTTATGGCTATCTTTATGATGACCGCTGTCGCTTATCCTTGGGCTTTCCTGGGTACATCCCGGAATAATTTTAGCCAGCGAGCGGTCTATGGGTGTTCGCGATGCCGCGAATCCTTTTTGAGACCTTTTTCGCCCACTAAAGCACACTACTGTATCTATTTAAGTACTTCTAGCACACGTACCGTCAACAAAATGAACTACTCAACGATTCTTATGATGTGAAAAAGTTAAATATCATATTCGATTATTTCATAGTTCTTAGTTCATTCTCTTCAGACCCAAGCTAATTAGGCCATAAAAATACAAAAATATTAAGAAATATTTTTTGAAAAATTGGGTATAAAATACAATTAATTAAGACGCCAAAGAGTTTTTTCGCAGTCTTACATATTTTGAAATACAATAAATTCCTTGTAGAAAATTGTGTGATCGAATTAAGTAAAAGCTATTCGCGTGTTTTTTTAAAATTCAAGTTTGAACTTGAAGATGCAAAGCACAGCAACGAGAAAATTTTCGACTTGAAAGTTAAAGATGCAAGTTGGATAAATAGATTTATCATTGATGAAGTTTGCTATCCTTAGGGACACTATTGTTGTAAAGTTGTAAACATACCGTACTTAGTTGTTCGTGTTCTACAGTTTGTCGTTAACGGTTTGTTTTTACTTTTTTATATTAAAATAAATGTGGATAAAGATATAGGAAAAAAGTGATAGTGATGGGTTAGATTGGGTTAATGCAAGTTAAAAGTTTATAGACGATATAAGAAGTGGCATCGCGTCTTTTGTTGAAGCTCGGTGACGGCATATTGTTTTTTGGTGTCCTCCTCGTGGCCTAGTTCACTTTTATCTTGTTAGAGAAGTTTCTTCTTCCGAAACATCTATTCGTGGAAAGCTCATCCATATTTCAGATCATATGTGTATTATACGCACTTCAGGCGGCCTAAGCGAACGATATTCATGAGGAGGGCGATGATTTATGCGGTGACGGCGGCTAAACGCAAACGCGAAAACGACATTCGCGTGTTAGGCAGCTTGGTCTATCGTCGCTAGCAGGAAGCGTCGACTTGCACATGAATTCGATTAAACACGATCATACGTGTTCGTGTGAGTTTATAACCCGCCGCCGAGCACCTTTTCTTCTCGCACGAGATCAATGTGTCTTATTAAGAAATTACTCGACGCCGTAAAATTGAAGGGTGACTGATTACAAAGGATCTTCGTCGGTGTTTGATCTTACGATACAATATTAGTCCCGATAAATTGAATGGGTTTAAGATATAATCTCAAAGTGAATGTGATAAATTGAGACCAATAAATTGAAAACCCATAAACACACTCGCTATACGCCGCCCATCCAAATCGACTTTGATTCTATATAACACGCAATTGTGCCGCTTCCAAATCAAATTATGCGAAATTAAATTTGGATACAAATCACTCTAGACGCTTTAAAGACTGCTCAAAATAATTTACTTATTGGAAAGTGGCGGCGGCGGCGGCGGCGAAGACGAGTGAAAATTTCTCATTTGTTGTTAGCAAAATGCGCTGCAAACCGTTAACGTTTTATTCGATTTGATGTACATCGAGTGAGAATATTATTGATTTAATTAATAAATAAACATTCTTTCCCTTTTGATAGATTAACAATTTTCAAGCACCCTAACTAATCTCATTACGTTATCTCTTTGTCGGAATAAAGTAAGCCAACCTAACTGAACGAATCGGGCAAATCGCTCTCGTATTATTTAAATTAAATACGAAAGAACGAGAGAAAACTTTTTGGTTTTCACTTTTATTAGCTTTTGTTTTAGCGTTAAAATTGTGTGCGAATTATAAAAGTGGAGTTTAGTTTGCACGTTTCCTTTTTGCCCGATATCACGTACCCTATGCACTAGGATTTCCTTAAGGAGCAATGTAATCATATTGACCCAATGCTTCTAGTTTAAGCACGTGCAAATTTTCCTCGAAGGAAAAATAGTTTTGTTTTCTTTCTTTAATCTAATAATGGGGAATTGTTAAAGTTGTTTGTTGTCGATAAATCGGATGATTGCTTATATTGTGCAAGTTTGATTCATAATTTAATAATAAATCCGGCTATACACACAAATTGCCGTTTTCACGGAGTCTTATGAAAACATATCCTTACATTGTCATTCACGTTCCGCGCTTAGATTAGCTCGGTAGGCGCCCTCAAGATTGAACGAGCTCGGAAAATAATAAATCTGCTGTGCGCTTCTGTAAGCAACCCGTAAAATTGAATATGTTCTTGCTTTCCTTTGCGGTTCTCCTGTTCTTCCTACATGTAACACCCAAATGCTCTACGTGTTTCTAATTTATTAAACGCACAATAATTGTAATCTCTTTTTTATAATGCGTAATTAGATATCTAGTACTTAATTAATTAATTATCCTTTAGATAAATTTTTTTCTATGGAAAACCAAAACTTAACATCCACGTGATGAACATTTCACGTACTGCGAATAAAGAGAGCCCATTACAACTTCGGAAAATAAACATATAGATAGAGAATTTCTGCTCCCATTGGGAATTGAACCCATTTTCCTGTTTACTTACGTAGCATTGAATTACAATCGAAAGATAATCTGCATTTTATGGTTAACAGAGTTTCGCATCTCTGTTTGGAATTGCTTCAATTCCCATAAGAGCTAAATATTATATTTTAAAAATTATTGATAGAAAAAGTTTGATACGTCACAAATATGATTTATTAGTGTATAATTTAAAATGTAACGTTAGTTGATAGGTTAAAAGTCTACCATATTGACTATACAAAATTAGATTCATGAAAAAAACTTTCAGCTATACCTATCAGATATAACTTTTCTGTACGAAGAGAATGAAAAAAACTATTGTTGGTTTATTATTTTATTGCTTCAAATTAGCTTTTGGGTGTTCTCGTGTTTTTTATCTCTATGTGCAACTGACTCTCTTCCAATGAGAAAAAATCGAGGGGTAAACCACGGTCAAAAATTGTGTACACCAGACTTCCTACTACTTCGGACTTCCCAAACTTCCCCGGACCTATTTTGTGATTGTTTTATACAGGCGCGGATACAGAGGGGGGGGCACTAGGGGCAATTGCCCCCCCCCCTTGAGCCTGAGCTCTCAAGCACTTTATTTTTACCGATTTCAAAATTTTTAAATTGTCGTAAAGATATCACTACCTGTTTACATAAATCGGTATTAACTCATTAATACTTATAAGTAAATTACATCGATGGTTTCGTTCGAGTGTTTTACTCAAAATTACTGATAAAAATACCATCGCGAAGTTTGCCTAAACTATTGAAAAATTGAGTATTTGTATACAAAATTTGGTAAGAATTTTAAATTGCTTTAAATTGATTAAACCAAATCTTTTTTGGTTCAATCGGTTTGAAAACCGCCTCCTTGGTCTTGCCCTTGGATACACGTCTATAGGCATATTTCTATTGATATTGAGAATGTAATCATAAGATTTGCAAAAACACACGGTAAGAAGAGATTAGAGTTTACTTTTTAAAAACTTATAATGTAGGGTAAGGTTGCCAAAGTCGTATCACCGCTTAAGTTTTACCTCTTAAATATTAGGCGTAATATCACACCAACTGCTCCCTTTCCGGCAAAACGAGTTACTTGTCCTAGACCTTAAAACAATATAGTTGACCAGAGAATAACTCGTTTTGCCGGAAGGGGCGCAGTTGGTGTGATATTACGCCTAATATTTAAGAGGTACGACTTACGCGGTGGTACGACTTTGGCAACCTTACCCTACATACTTACTTCAAATTAAATTTTTTTTTTATCTATACCTATGTGTTTTTGTTAAATTCTTTTTCTAAGACTGACGAACAGATCATTCATTATTCAAATGCAAGTATTAAGTATTATATGAATAAAAGTTTATCAAATTTTTTATTTAGAACAAATTTCCTGGAAGATAAGTAAAATCCCACAAAAATTGCCTCCCCCCCCCCCTAAACGAAACCCTGGATCCGCGCCTGGTTTTATATTCGCCTTCGTATTGAATGGAAAAATGTTAGTTTTCCTAACTTATATCGATAATATCTATTTCTTAATGCAGTTCTAACTGCAGTTCGTGCATTTAAAGAAAAATGCATTTTTTCACAATTTCAAACTATTCACTGGCTACACCACTGCGCACTAGAGAGAAAATTTTACTAATCTAAGTTTCTTATAAATCCATGAAGTGGGCCCTACCTACAATAATAAAGAAAATTTTTTGTTAGTTATCATTGCAGATGAAAACGGTTTTCTTCGAATTACCTTTATCACTGTAGTCCTTTTGCCTTATTCCTAAAAGCCAGGATAGCTTCTTCGTTGTTCCTTCCAATAAACTTAAGTCATTCACAAACCCCGAACACTATCACATTTTTTTTCACTTAAAAAGAAAATTGTTCTCGATTATTAAAAAAGCTCGAAACACCACACTCTCGTTCGCGGAAAACTAACATTTTTCCGAATTTTCGCCATAGGATTACTTTTAAGCTGAATACATGCACTAGCGTTTTGCGGAATGCAATTTTTGTTTTGATTGGTTAAATTTCAATAAAAGGTTCAAATTTTACTAATCAAAATAAAAATCGCACAGCAAATCGCTAGTGCGTGTATTCAGCTTAAGGCCTTACAAACGAATGACTGATACGAGTCCGTATTACGGGGCACCGCGTCATAACGCGTTTATAACTTTTTTTTATTTCCTGTTTGTAATTTTAATCGATTTTTGTCTATGAAGTTCCCCACTCTGGGCCGGTGTAGCCGGGAATTTTAACCCCCTTTTATTTTACCCCCGGGGGTAAAAATTCCCTAGTGAAATTTTACCTCCCCGGTAAAAATTCCCTAGTGAAATTTTACCCCCAGTAAATATTCCCTAGAGAAATTTTACCCCCAGTAAAAAATGATTCGGGAGTAAAATTTCACTAGGGAATTTTTACCGGGGGGTAAAAAAGCTCAAAATATTCTTAGAGAATTTTTACCCCCTTAAAAAATTTTATAGGTAAATAAGAATTTTTATATCTGTTTATGTATCAAATTCCATAATATTTTACCGCGAAATGCTAAAATATCTTCCTCAGATATTGGAAAAATTAAATAGGATAATTTGAAAGTTTAACATAAGATTTATTTAAAACTTACATTTTTTATACACTTTTTTTTACCGAAACTACTACTTTAAAATTCATTCATCTTCGGCACTTTTTCTTGAGATCCGTTGTCGTAGTAATGTTTTAAATTACTGATAGGATACCCCTTTTTCAAAGATTTTCCCACTTTTGACCGTAAAATGCAGTTGCATTGCTCAGAATTTTCTCTATGGCATACGGTCCTGTATAGGGTGCTTTTGTTCAACCACCTTTGCAATCATCTCGTCTGCAATTTCGTACCAGTAGTCATTCTCCAACTTCTTATCATAAGAAGTTTTTTGCTTTTCTTGACTTTCCTTTATATTTTCAGCGGTCTTCTGAAATACACACTTTTTAATTTTTAATAAAAGTCTCGAACACTAACGCACCTTGCTTCCCTGACCAGGGCATGGTGGCGTGTGAAAACTACATCATACACCTTTCCAAACAATACCACCCAACCGCTCTAGAACCCCCATTCCTCCACTGCAATTTTTTAAAATGTGGGAGGTTCCCCCGCCCCACCCTGTATTACTATTACTTTTACTATTTAAATAATAAATTATCCTATTTTATTTATTTTTATTCTTCCAAAATCGGAGGAAGACATTTTAGCATCCCAGAATAAAATATAATCGAATTTGATACATAAACACTAATAAAAATTCTGATTTACCTATAAAATTTCTTAAGGGGGTAAAAACTCATTGAGGTTATTTTGAACTTTTTTACCCCCCGGTAAAAATTCTATAAGGAAATTTTACCTCCAGTAAAAAATGATTAGGGGGTAAAATTTCCCTAGTGAATTTTTACCGGGGGGTAAAATTTCACTAGGGAATTTTTACCGGGGGGTAAAATTTCACTGGGGTAAATATTCCCGGTTACACCGGCAGTCGGGCATTTTTGTAATCTTCATTTTCAAATTAACAAAATATATTTTGTTTATTTAAAAATTGTGCACACCAGATTTCCTACTACTTCGGACTTTCCAAACTTCCCCGGACTTCCCCAGACTTCCCCGGACTTCCTCGGACTTCCCCAGACTTCCCACAGGTTGTACACCAGACTTCCCGTGAGATTTACCCCTCAGAAAAAATACACCTAC
This sequence comes from Cantharis rufa, assembly GCA_947369205.1. Taxonomy (NCBI): domain Eukaryota; kingdom Metazoa; phylum Arthropoda; class Insecta; order Coleoptera; family Cantharidae; genus Cantharis; species Cantharis rufa. Next base: position 96,335,691 of record OX376303.1, read on the forward strand.
ATCTAAAATTATAATATAAATAATTTAATTTTAAATTAAATTAGATTTATTTTCAAAGTTTTTGCTAATTAAAAAAATGACCTCACTAATTTTAACAAAAACAGAGATATAATAATAAATTGTTTGTATATAAACCATGACACGTGTTTCGCTTTTATTTAAGCTCAAGAAAATATTATATAACATTACTTGAAAAAATGTTAGTTAATTTCAACTTGGTAAAAACTTCGAAAATTAATTAAATTTAAAACTATGTTGAACTTCTTAAAACCATCTTTAAAAAGCTAAACTTCCACTTTTTTTTGTGCAATTTGAAAATAATGTAGATGTAATATCAGAACAAACCCAACAAAACAATTTAAACGCTTTATATCTCTTCGCTGTACTAAAAGAAAAAATAAAAAAAGCTTTTATTTACTACCGTTAGGTGATAGCTCACTTTCTACAATCATTTGAGTTACATAATGAGTCACTTTCACAAACTAGTACGGAAAGTGATTTACTTTCAACACCAGTGTTGTTGACAGTAAATTGTTGACAGATTTAATTGCTACTGTAATAAGCAATTTGTAAACTTTAATTATGAATTAGTTAATTTACATAACTGGATCACCTTATTTATATAATTAAATATAATATGAAAAACCTAAGTTCGAATAATAAAAAAATTATATGCTATCAATCATTCTTTTGTAAAAAATTAATTCTCTGCAAATTGTGTTGTAGTATACTAACCGTATTCTCTGCTTTTTTGATTCAAAGCTGTAATTGTGCTGTAATTTTGTTTTCTTGTTTATATAATTTTTTGCGAATTTAAAATATAAATGGTAAAAACACAGTAATATACTAATATACCGCATTAGTGGAAGATGTGTTCTCAAGTTGGTTAAAAATAAATTCAAAAAAGTTTATGGAAATATAGCCGCACACACACTCACTGTTCATATCGAGTTAAAACAATAATTTCTAAAATGAAGCAAGAAATCTTATTTATTCTATAATCGTCGTTGATACTGCAATAGGACCTATGTGAATAAAAATGCTGTTTGAGATTAAGATGGCAAAGTATCCAAATTATATCAAAAAAAAAAGAAAAGAAAACCGCAATTCATCAGTTTTTCAGCTAAATCATCAGCTAAATCATTAGCATCAACATTGCTTCTGCACTGCGGTTTTTCCCTCTGCTGAAAATTCAACGTTTTTTACTTAGGTCCTATTGCAGTATCAATGACGATATTTGTTTTTGATTTTGATAATTTTGTTTAAATAAACATACTAGATGTTGTCTACCATCTTGAAAGATATCCATAACTTGATGTTTAGCTTAAGAATTTTAGAACTAAAATTGCACGATTTAAATTTTATCCTGAATGGCAAGTTGTTTGAATCCCGAAAGCACAATGCATAACATCAGTTTATCGATATTTTTTATTCGGGTATAAGCGATATTTTATTTTAGTTAAAATTATAATAAAATACTAGCGCAGCCTTCCGAAATGGTAAATTAAACACAAGGTATAGTCACAGAAACATCAAATTTAATTCCAGAAGAATATTTATTTATTAATGCGCAACATATGTTTTTAAAGTAATGCTTTTGTAAAATGGCTGTTTTTTGAAATAAATGACTTTCAATTTTATCTGAAAAATTACACTATTGCTTGTCTTTTTGGACATTTTTTGGATTTTTAAATTTTTAAAAATCAAGTTCCATGATAATACTTGTACCAAAAAAAAATCAATCCAGCGATTCTTCTTATGCTATACATCGAATTTTTGAGTATAACATTATTTATTTCGAAATCTTAAAATGTCGCAATAGGGCATCAGACCTTTTTTTGGGGTAAAAAAAACGGGTCTCCTCATTTTGTATAAACAACAACATATTTCAGCAAAATTGAATTGTGAAACATGACGTCCACTCAGCCCTTATAATTTGCCATAGATTCAGTGTATGGTAAAATCTTAGGAAGTCCAAAAAAAATTATCCCGGAAATAATCCGGGAAATCTCTCAATACCTCGTAAACGAAAATCTAGTGTACAAAAATTTGCCTTGTGTGCCTTGCCTTGCCCTTGCCTTGCCCTCTGTGTATACAAACTTCGTCTAGTAATGTCATTATTTTATGTTTTTAATGATGATAAATTCAATTAGTGCAGTCATTAGGTTACCTGGAAATTTTTCTAGTACCTGATTTTAATATATAATAACATTTTGATAGATTTTTAGATGCTCTTTTCGAATTTACCACAAGAAAGAAAGCGCAACATCAACCTTATTATAAAGTTGTGGGACTAAGGCCCAGTTTTTCAATCGTTAGTTAACCCAAATTCAAGGGTTAACCTACGTTTATGACTACCTGATTGGTCAGAAATCTAAGTTAACCATTGAATTTGGGTTAACTTACGATTGAAAAACTGCGCCTAAGTATTTTTCGCCCATTCATATGTTAAGGTAAACTTTGTGGTGCTCGTACGCCGAAACTCTTAATTTTATAAAAAAAATTATGCAAATGTAAATTACAGAAAATTTCTTCTAGTTTAATTTCTTGTGTAACTATTTGCATAGTAAACTGAACCGGAAACTAAATATTGTAGAAAAACTGTTTTCGTCCGAGCGGATGTCAAATGTTACATCTCAGCCCTAAGTAGCAGCCGTCTTCAGCTTGGACTAAAACTAACACTTAAAAAAACTAACACTTTACGTCCTAGATACAGAAATAGCTATTTCGGGTACCATTTTTCCAATATAGTAGCGTAAGCGGCAAAAGTAAAAGGTGGCAAAGTGCAAAATCGAAAATAGCACTTAAAAATCAATCAAAATGCCAAATATCAAAACTACCAGAAAATTTTCTGGGTAGAACTACCAAATGACCGAGCTATTTTGGAGATAACTCAGAATTTAAATTTTAGTTGCTTAAATCTTATATAGACACGGTTTTTAAATAGATTTATCTAATACTATAATTGTCGAGAATTTGTCAAGAAAAGTCTCAAAAATAATAAAATCTTAAATTGACTGTCGATTGTAAGTCCTATAACCCAGCGTTTCTCAACCTGTGCCCCCTAGAGGCCGTGATAATACTAAATGGAGGGGGGAGCATATCAAAACGAAGAAAATTTATTTAATTTACTGAAATAAAACCAAAATAAAAAATATTTTGACATAATAAAAATATAAAATATACAAAAAAGTCTCAAAAATAACAAAATCTTAAATTAGCTGTTTACTGTAAATCCTATAATCCAGCATTTCTCAACCTGTGCCACCACCTTCCCTTGGGGCGTGATAATACTAAATGGGGGGGGGGAGCATATCAAAAAGAAGAAAAATCATGTAATTTACTGAAATAAAACCAAAATAAAAAACATTTTGACATAATAAAAAAATGCATATACAAAAATCCAAAAAAATGTTGTATCCGAGGGAGGCGATGAAAATTGTGATTGAAATTGTGTAAATATTGAAAGGTTGAGAAACGCTGCTATATCCGAAATGGGTTCTATTGTAATTAACGTAGATAAAATTTTACGCAAAAATATTATTCAAATCCTTCTAGTTTCCAAATCTATAGACTGTTAGCTCCGAGTGTATTCTTGGTGCAATGGAGTTTTCAGTTTTGAAAACAACAATTGAAACTAGACTTAATTATCTATAAATTTATCTATAAAACAAATTTGTGGCTATTATTATATAGGGTGACCCAAAAAAATGATAACAAAGTTTAATCGGTCCTAACACGAAATTTTTTTTTGTGGGTATTTTGTTTTAGCACACTGAGATTGCCAGTTAAAAATGCTACATGTATGGTGAACTGTCAAATTTTGTTATGTATTTAATTACTTATTTTATAGATGTCTAATCAAAGAGAGACAATTTTAAGGTTACATCAACAGGGAATGCTCAATTGTGACATCGCGCGAAGGCTTGGCATAGCGGCATCAAATGTCGGCCAAACAATCAAACAAATTGAGAAACGTGGCCATACCGGACGTCATCCAGGTAGCGGAAGAAATCGAACAGTCAATACGCCGAGGGTCCGTCAGATCATCAAGAAACGACTCCTGCGAAATTCCAGGGTCTCAATGAGAAAAATTTCCCACGAGATCGGTGTTTCACGTGAATCGGCTCACCGAATAGCTAAAGAAGCACCTTAAGGTCAAGCCTTATATGCTTCAAAAAGTTCAACTGTTGACCGACGGTAAAAAACTCGCGCGACTTCAAAGATGTCGTCAGCTCCTTGTCGCGCCGCTGCTCTATCGTGGAATCGGATTGTGATCGCAGATGGGAAGCTTTTCACCGTCGAGCAAGCGCACAACTGTCAAAATGACCGGATTTGCTCCAGGTACTTATGCTTATGGCACTGTCAATATCCACAGTCTGTGATGGTTTGGGCCGGAATTTGCTCAACTGGAAAAGCCCCCTTGGTTTTTGTGAATCGGAGTGCGAAAATGGGCTCATCAACATTTCGGCGATGCGAATTGGACGTTCTGACCTTGAGATTATGCTCAAGCGCATAGAGTGAAAGTCACTCAAAATTGGTGCAAAACTCATTTCCCGTATTTCATCACATCGACGGAATGTTAATTATTTTTCTCAACAATAATGTTAGTTATTATAATTTGTTGTGAAAAAGTTTCTCTTCTGTTTAATAAAGTTTTTATGATAAAAGTTTTGTTACCATTTTTTTTTGGGTCACCCTGGAATAGAATTTTAGCTGCAAACTTTAAAACTTGCTCTATTTTGATCTTTTATAGCTATTTATCAAGTTTTTGTAAATAATTCAATCAGTGCATCTTAGACCAATGTTAACATTGACTAAAAAGTAGAAAACAAAATTATTAACAAGAAAACAACAAGAAAACGCAATTTTCAAAAATATAAATATTTTCACCCAAAAATAGAAAGTTTTGGAAAGTAATTTCTTTAAAACTGTTTAACTTTAAACTCTATTCTTTTTTATATGTAAAACATTGTTATCCATATTTTTGGCAATGTTAGCATTGCGCGTGAGGTCCACTTATATTGAATTGAAATTATTCAAAATTTTAATTAATATCAAAAAGAGTCAAAAGAGATCAAGTTTGAAAGCTTACAGTTAGAGCCTTATTATAGCATCCAAGTTGTTTTACACAATGATTTACAGGAAATTGAGTCTATATAGTTTCCCTAGGCTACGATATGACACCAGAATAACATCTTCTTTTATAATTTTGTTCAAAAATGTATCTACTTTAATTTTGATAGGACCTATTTTGGGTATAGGATTTCCAGGAAACGGTCAATTTAAGATTTCGTAATTTTTTGGATATTTCTCTTGACAAATTTTCATCTAATTTTCTGAAGAGAACTTACGTTGGAAAATTATCCGAGCACTATTTGTGCAAATAAATTTAAAATAGGTGATGATTGTTTAATATTTAAATATTCTCGACAAATTAATGTTGAATTTTGAAACCGCAGATTTAATTATGGTTTGCAACGAATATAAGGTTCAAAGAGAAACAAAAAAGCTGTAGCATTCGTAGCAGAAGCCCTACTCGTGCTATTTCATTAGCTCTGAAAATTTCAATTAATCGAAATAATAAAAAAAAACGAAGAGATGTGCGTTTTGTCTGCAGTTAACTAAATATAAAACTAGATATTGAAATACCTGCTCGAAAAAATTTGTTGGAGTAGGGAATAATAAATAAATTGGTATTTAAAAAGTGCATTCTATATTTTATTATGTTTCGATATCCATCTGTTGAAACGGGCACGTATATATCATCGTTGAACGTTGTACATACTCGTTGATAGAAATCGAAGCATAAATAGTAAATGCACGAAAAGTTGAACAAAACTGCAGTTGCTATCAAATCGTTAATCGTAGGTATTCGTTCGACTACAAAAGAAAATTCAATTGTGTTTGCTTTGTAACAAAAACGTTTTACTATCTTAATACTCCAGTCTAGCGAACATACATTAAAAGTAAAATAATGAACAATATCCATAGTACCTACGTTTTAGCAAAAAAAAAACGGCAGTAAATTTTATTTAAAACTGTAATGAATATAAAGTGGTTTCTTATCAAAAGACCAGTTTTGCCCGTGCGCAAATGATGTTTTGCTCTTCCACAATCCGATTTATTGCGGTCGTTCCTTATTGGCTTTACAACTTGCTCAGAGGTAATTTTAGATGCGTATCAATCGTTTCTCTAAGCAATATTAAACTGGCCAAAGGAATAAAGGGTATAAGCGAATGGTCCTTCTCGCTTTAGGTCAGGAAGATAACGCAGTTTTCCCTACATGAAAGTTTCTATCCAGATAACGCGGGTCCGCCGGCGGCCACTTAGCTAATGGCGTGTCCCTTGAGACCTCGTCGCTGATGAGGTACCAACTCTAACTGATACATGTCATCTAAATTCCCTTTGATGCCAAGCCGCAAATAACTTAAACGAAAGTTTGTACAGCCGCCGGCAATATCCAAATTATGAACACGATACCAATTTACGACGTTCAAATTAGATTTCTATGTAGGTAAAGTACAAACTTGTAGCATATTGAACATCCAAACTTTTTAACATAGGTACCTACCTAATAAAAATCAACACGAAAGTTAATCATCGCCCAAAACTTTTAAATCCATTAACACGCAAAACTGCTCCGAGCATTTTTCAAGTTATTGGCGTAGTTTTAGAAATTTTCCAAAAAAAATTAATGGCACGAAAAAATGTTAATGGAACGACTTTTATTATAGAGCACAAGCAAAGCACAAATTAATGACATGAAGCTCAAAAATTATTCCAGTCATTTAAAGGGCCTGCCGTAAAAATTAAAAATGTATAGAAGAGCAACAAGAATTATAAAGTATCACGAAACCACATAAAGCACCAAATGTGCCACTTTTCACGTCCTTCATTCCAAACCTACTTGTGGTTGCTTTTTTATTGCATAACCCAACTTTTAATTGAAATAAAACCAACGCTATAAAGGCACCGACAAATCGATATACTTTCTGAATTGGCTAAATAAACGCGAGAGGTTCCGTTTGTTTTGCCAGTATCTTTATTATATTATTTGGCGCCCTTTACTCGATATTTTTATTTTGCTTAAAATTTTTGACCGACCAACCATGGTCCAGATATCATTTTTTTTTCGCTTGGTTTAATATAAAGACTATGTTGTTGGAGAACATAATAAATTATGCAGTTTGGGTCTCTTGGAAGTTAGATCCGCCACTGAACACAATATCGTTTTATTAAAAGTTGCGTTTCCAATAAAGTCGGTACGAGGGGTTCGGAATAAACAAATTGTTTTATATTGTAAATCGATATACCTACTTAGGAAACATATTGGAATTATAATTTAAATTATGCAGGCATTTTCAATTTTACGATTTCGTGATTGTGGGTTTAAGCTTTTAGAAAAATTAATATTCGTGAATTTTGAACTGGTAACCCCGATATTATCTCTGACCAAAGTGGGTATTATTCAATTTGATGAAATCGGTAGCTATTACCTCGATAACAATTTAAAAACCATCATATATCATGCATTAGATAAATATGCGAAGGAAATATTAGCGTTCGTGCGAGTTTCTTCCTGTTTATTTCTGCACGGCATCTAAAGAAGGCGACGCCCTTGGCGCTCCCTCGACATACTGCCATGGGGTGTTTACGCATAGCCTCCTTGACAGTCACGCACTCATCCGTCTATGTATGAGTTATGAGGGTCTTAATTAAATTAACTTGTGATCCTATTCAAGAAAGATTTGCTTGACATTTAATAGATTGATTTTTCTTTCATTTAGTTGCGACTTGTACGCGAAATTAATGTGGATCATTTTTTGTCGACGAAAAAATCTGTGCGGCCGCTTCTCGAGGGGAGCATTTTAACTAATTTTCCAAAATTGTTTCCCTCACCCTTTTTGCGGTGTTTAATGTTGCAGTAATTGTGTTTCTCGCATCCAAAATTGGGTGTTGAATTTCTACAATATATTCTTGTCGACAAAGCCATAATAGGTTCGCGCTCGTTTGTTATTACTGGGCGATGATCTTGTCCCAAATTAATTAATCTGATGTTTGGGTTGTATCTTTCAATTTATTGAAATGGAATGTAGTAAATTAATTCATCAAAATCTTGTAGAAATGCACCCTAAGAAAATTTTACAATTTCATGAATGTAAACCAATCAACACAGAAATTGTTTGATATACACGCAAAACAGCAGCGTCTTGTAGTTTGTTGAAATGTAGATTCAAAGTGATCAAAGTACCCGAATTGGAAAATATTCACATTTTAGAATACGCAATATATTTAAAATTCAATATTGTATTGAGAAAGCGGCGCCTTATTGTCCTCCTCGTACCATCCGCCACTGCAACACCACTATATAATATTATAGATGCGTTTGTTTTGAAAAAGTGAAAGTAGCATTTCACTAATAGTTATTTAAGCTGCTAGTGCTGCAGGGAAGTTACGACTTTTAAGTAATACTAATATTTTAAGAGAATTTAGCAAAGTATAATTTCATATTGTTGGAAACATAATTTATTTTTTATAATTCTCTATCAAATAACAAATTTCAACTAAGTACTTAAAATTCAGCATAAGCACTTCTACTAGTTGGTCCGGTTGGTAATTAATAAACCAATTAAAATTGCGTTGTAGCCTTAAAAAGTATAGAACATAAAAAAGAACAGGTCAGTGGCGGAATAGCATTAATTAATTTAGCGAAGTACTTATTAATTTTGTACGGTGACAGTCTTGATCATTTAATAACTAAATAAATTAACACATTTTAGTACGAGAACGTAGAGATAGCATTTTAGGCGGCATAAATCTGTAACCGTTTCCAGAGAGTTAAGTCAGATCAATGTTATTGAAACGGCGTGACCGCACATACGTATTTATACCCACATAACAATTTAGTTTTATAAGAGTTTAACGTTAAAAAGTCAAATCAGTTTCTAAAGAACAATTATTATTATATAAATACAAAAAAAATCTTAGTTCTGACATTCTACCCTATTGGAAAAATCTATCTAAATTTACCTAAACAATTTATAAGTTTTTGAAAGGCCCAGTAGCTAAGTAGTTTAGGACTTCAACTTCAGATATAACTAACCTGATTTTTAGTTGATTCTAAACACAGTTTACTCTAAGCGCAGATAAGAAATGTCTTCTTTTTCTTGTGCTTTCGGTTATACGCTATATTAGTTATACCTAAAGTTAAACAATTAAGTTGTTGAGCAGCTGGTTTTCTCTGAATACACTCATTAGTTACCAATTTTAATATTACCAATGGCTTCTCGTATTTCACTATAATAAAGATCCGACATTAATGTGCTCATTGCATGTATATTTAAAACTTGCAATTTTAATCTGCAATCAAGAACACTCTACATAGCTAGAACACTATTAAGCTCTGATGAAAGCAGTCATGAATAATATTATTAAAACCCGCTCCATTGACCTGTCATTATCTACATTGCATTAATATTGTTTTGGGAAGACGGCGCCTTACTGTCCTTCTTGTACCAGCCGCCACTGAATTTTTTATTGGCGAATGTCAAAAATTAAAACTATTTAAATGCTAAAGAAGAGCTCGGTCGAAAGTTAGCAGTTATACTAAATGCTAACTTCTCTATGTAAATACTGAATATTTCTGGTGCTAATCACTGTAGATACTATAAAAATAAATAATAATTATATTGCTAATATTAAAGTTTAAGAAACCAAACTATCAGAAACAAAAATATATCAACTGAAAAATTTTGGAAAATAAATAAGCTTTATATTCGATGTTTTTCAGAATATGAATAATTTTATTGAATATAAGTATTATATAAAATGAAAAAACCTGGAGGACGAGGGATATAAAATTGTAATGCATGCAATCAAAATAATTTACTCCTGCTAAAAATATAAAATACCTACACGATGCGACCCCTTATAATTTATCACCCTTTTCCCTTCTTACTAACCGATACAAAATAATTTAATTTTTCTATACTAAATTTTACTATTTTTTTCCAAAGCTTTCTTTGTACAAAAATACTTCACGATAAATTATAGATAAATTGTAAAAGTCGAAAATAAATTATTTCAATCATTTTATCATCAGAATGAAATAAGTTGGACCTTAATATTATAGTAATTTTAAAGTTAAATAGTTAGTAAATGTTTTTAATTGTATTTTTCCAGTGTGAAATCTTTAATGCTAATATTTCTCAAAAGTTTTAATTTACTAATAACACAAATCTCTTATTTTTGTAAATGGCATTTAAAAAACCCTACAGCCGTTTTCATCAGATTACAAAAGTTTCCATAGAAATAAAATTTTATCCTACAAAGTAAAACCTTCTGATTTGAAAGAAATGCTTTCCCGGATTAAATTAACATTGAATAAAGAAAGGTAGTTGGAATGCGCTCTCACAAAAAATTTCTGTAAAATATTTTGTACAAATAACTGCTTGGAAATAAATAGAAAAATTTTTCAATATTGTAATAAAAAGTAAAATAATAAAAGTAGTCGAGGCTTTCAAACATGTATATCACCTGAGGTAACAATAGAGCGCCAAATATTAAAATATTTTAACCTTTCAATATTCAGTTGGACAGGTCGGAATGGATGCCTTCATCTGAAAAATAGTTTTATATACGAGGTGTGCCTGTGTACGAGGTGGTAAAAAGTAGGTTATTAAAAAAATTATTTTTTTAAGAATGATAATACGTATGCATTCTTTACAAAATTTTTCAGATTTGCAGACTGTTTTGAATTAGAAAAAAATTAAAGAGTTTTTCGACGAAAAGCAATGAGTCGGAAAAGTGACAACTTAATTAACTCAAACGTGCAGGAAAAGCTGCGTGTTTCGTGCATTAAAAATTTTCACGATTATGCAAATGAAAATTTGTTATGCAGTTTGTTTAACGTTCATATCATTTTTTGATTTATTCAACTGCACATTATAATCTGTCAGACTTCGGGATTTTATATTTCCAAATGCAACGTCACATATTGCAATTATCGTAAAACGTTAACGCAATCGTTGTTCGTATTATTGTCGAGCAAAAAATATTTTTGAAATTCATGCAAGTTTTTGTGTGAAATTTTCAATTTGGTAGATTCGTTTTGTTAAAGGAAGTTGACGCTCGAGAAATACATTTATCACTGTTCAAGTTGCATTTTCATTTTTTCATTTATGCCAAAAAGAGAAAAAATTTGAATTGGTGGAATTAGAACTTATATAAAGTGCATATTTAAATTTTAAATTATTCAAGCTGCAACAACGTATTCATACATAACCAATAAAGTATAAAATATATGTAGTTTGAAGTGAGCTGTCATGTAATATAATTTTAATGTATAACTTCCCTTAATTTTTAACAGTTTTCACGGATCATTGAAATCGATACTATTGGGGTGCCAACAGTATCGACTTTTGTATACCACTTTTGCGGCAAGATCTTAAACGATTCGTTGCGGTAGTTTTAGTTTTAGCATAGTAGGTAGATTAAGAAACCCAGAAGAAATGTAAAGTTAGTTATAATTGTATCGTCGACCTAGCAACAATAAATATTTCAACGCTACTTCTCTTGTTTTATTTGTTAAGCTTAAATTCGGTACAATATAATTCAGTTTTTTTTCATACATCGAGAAAAAACATAAATGGCGCAGTCGTAAAGGATAGTCTTCACGAAATTCAAAAATCGACACTTTCGGCGAACTAATTTTATAAACTTTAAAAATAGTTCCTTAGAAGACAAAGAACCATCTGCAAACTAAATATTAATTTGGCAGCTGTATCCACATATCGGCACTACAGTTACACAACAAAACTAATAAAGAAGAACGAAGAAGGCTAGAAGTAGATAATTAATTCCCAGATTGTCCATCGTGGTCCAGAGAATTCCTGCTTCAACATCTCCGTAACTTCAAGGAAACCAACAACGTGTTTCATCAGGAACCAGTGTAGCGAATCAACGAACCAATTCAAACTTCGAAAAGGTTAGTCAAATTCATTGATTGTTTCCCTTTGATTAATTTTAAGATAAAATTTAAGAATATTTAATAGTGTTTTATTACGAATTCACTCAATAAGAATAATTTAAATAAAATCCGCATCAACAATACTATTTTGAAAATTAAATTGTGTATGCAAATTTATCAAATTTTATATGTTTTAAGTTAGTTGTAATATCCACGGTAAACGATAATTTAAATATTAACTAGTGTAGTCAAATAATTTATTATTAAAATTAAATAATGACGGAAAGAAGCCTTAACATTCCACTATTTAAAATTGATCTAGACTCAATCCCTATTTTTGACGGACAAGAGACTCAAATTAATAATTTCATAAACACCGTTGAAAATATTGTTCTCAAATATGCAAGTTTCGACGAAATTAGCGGAACAGTTCGTTCAACAATCTTTTCAAGATTTAGAAACCGAGCAGCTGAAATTTTATGTCCCAGAAACGATCTAATTACTTGGGAGCAAATAAAAAATGCAATTTTGCAACATTTTTCAGATACGCGTTCATTCGAGCAGCTTTTGTTAGATTTTAACAATATTAAATTAGAGAAAAATGAAAATTTAGTCTTTTTTGGAAACAGAATTAGAAGCCAACTTGCAAAGTTGATATCAAAGATTAATTTGTCAAGTGTAGACAATAAACAAATTAGGCGCGAACTTTATACCGATAATGCGTTAGACAGATATCTCGTATCAATACCTTATCACATTTCTTGCCAAATACGTTTACGTCAGCCCCAAAATCTAGACCAAGCAATAAATTTCGCTAATGATGAAATCAATTTTATGAATAGAAGCAACGCGAGTAAACAGACAACTTTTAATAGTAATTTTTCTGCTAATAATTTTAACTCAAATAATAAACCATTTCAACAAAGACTAAACAATAATCAATTTAATTTTAATCATTCTCCACAATTTGCGAAAACAAATCAACAATTTGTAAGATCAAATCAATTTCAGTTCAGAAATCAGAATCAACAATTTGTAAGACCAAACCAATTTCAAATTAGAAATCAAAGCCAACAATCTGTAAGACCGAATCAATTTCCATATAAAAGTCCATCGCAACAATTTTACCGATCTGACAATAATTTTCAAAGAAATCATAGTAATCAAATTCAAAATAATTATTCCCGATATAACAAACCTAGTTTTCAACAGGAACCCATGTCTGTACAAACAACTCTCAATTGCGAAGAAAAGACAAACTGTAGCCAAATTTTCCCAAATTTTGAATCTACAGAAAACTTCCAAAACTTTGAGTTTGACGAAGGTCATCAATTAAGCAACGAGGAAAATTTAAAAAATTATTATAACCCTAATGACCAATTTCAAGATCAAATGCAAAATTACCAAACAAATTGTGACTATACAGAACAAATACAGGATGCAACAGAAGACAACGAACAAACAAATGACTACGTAAATTTTCACCAAACCAGCCATTGGAATCATATAACTTAGAGTTTAAAATTCGTCCTAAATTACCGTATATTTTTATTCCCTCATTAAAAGCAAAATTTTTATTAGACACAGGAAGCACAATTAATATCATTAAACCCTCTTTAGCAAAAAAGTATTTTCCAGACAAGATATCTAATTATGACACTAGTGTTGTATCGTTTAACAATTCTACGAAACTTAAAGAACAAGTAATAATTCCTTTGTTAGTCGACTTCAATCTAAATGAAAATATGTCTTGCTTACTACACGATTTTCACCCATTTTTTGACGGAATTATCGGAGTACCATTAATAGAAAAATTTCAATTTAAAATAGACTTAACTAACAAAATATTATCTAATGACTACCACAAGATACCAATTCTTAATTATACACCATCTCAAAATAAACCTACCATATTTCAGACAACAATTTCTCCTAAATCGACAAAAATATTTAGCATTCCTACCCAACTTCCAAACGGACATTATTTAATAGAAAAAGGACAATTATCTGAGACATGTAACATAGACGAAATTTTAACTACAGTAGAAAATAAATCAATAAAAATTCAATTAACCAATCCCACTTCAGAAATATTTCAAGCTAGAATCAATATTGAAGAACTCGAAGAAAAAAAGATAAAACCGTTAAATGACTACTTGTTATCAGAAGAGATTAATTTTCATTCTGAACCGTCGTATCACTTAGATCTTAGCAAAATTAGATTAGATCATTTAAATTACCAAGAAAAATCAGAACTATTAAAAATTCTTGACAAAAATAAAAACGCATTATTCAACCCTTCAGGTCCGTTACATTTTACCAACGAAATTAAACACGAAATTAAAACTACAGATGAAATTCCTGTACACGCCAAAAATTATCGATTTCCTTTTGTCCACAAACAAGAAGTACGAAAACAAATTAACGAAATGTTAGATAAAAATATTATTAGAGAATCCTTTTCCGCGTGGTCTTCCCCTATTTGGATAGTACCAAAAAAATTTGACGCATCAAATGTACAAAAATGGCGATTAGTAATTGATTACCGTAAAGTTAATGAAAAAACAATTGATCAGATATTTCCTATCCCTAATATTAATGACCTCTTAGACAAATTAGGTAAATCCAATTATTTCTCTACGTTAGATTTAGCAAGCGGGTTTCATCAAATTCAGGTTCACCCAAACTCAATAGAAAAAACTGCCTTCAGCACAGAAGATGGACATTTCGAATTTCTTAGAATGCCATTTGGGCTTAAAAACGCACCATCCACTTTTCAGCGTATGATAAACCATGTTTTACGGGAATTCATAAACAAAATTTGCTTAGTTTATATGGACGATGTCATAGTATTTTCAACTAGTTTAGAAGAACATATGATTAATTTAGATAAAATACTTAAAAAACTTGTAGAAAAAGGTCTTAAAATTCAATTAGATAAAAGCGAATTTTTACATAAAGAAGTTTTGTTTCTTGGTCATAAAATAACAACTAAAGGCATCGAACCAAACCCCAACAAAGTCATTGCAGTACAAAATTATCCTATTCCAAAAACGCAAAAAGAAATTAAGTCATTTTTAGGATTAGCTGGATTTTACCGAAAATTTATTCAAAACTTTGCGAAAATAACAAAACCTTTAACAGCATGTTTAAAAAAAAATGCCAAAATAGAACACACCAAAGAATTCGTCAACTCGGTAGAAAAAATTAAAGAAATACTTACCAATAAACCTATTTTGCAATATCCAGATTTTACCAAACGATTTATAGTAACTACTGACGCTTCAAAATTTGCTGTAGGAGCTGTTTTAAGTCAAAAAGACGAAAAAGGACATGAGTTACCAATAAGTTATATATCACGAACCTTAAATCAATCAGAGATCAATTATTCAACAATAGAAAAAGAACTTTTAGGAATAGTTTGGGCATGTAAAATGTTTAGACCCTATCTATACGGTACCAAATTTCATTTAAAAACCGATCAAAAACCACTTTCTTGGCTCTGGAATTTAAAGGAACCACAGTCAAAATTGGTTAGATGGAGGCTCAAATTGGAAGAGTACGACTACGAAATAGAGTATATTAAAGGCAAAAGTAATCTAGTCGCGGACGCCCTTAGTAGAATTCCAAATAACGAATGTAACATAAATGAAACTGTTAACGATATAAGCTCGAACGCAGCTACTATCGGTTCATTAGATTCCTCACCAATAGAACCCCTTGAAGAAGTTAGAGTACCTAACAAATCCACTGTACACTCAAATTCAGAAACCACCCTAGAAGTACCAATCTCAGAAAAACCAATTAATCAATTTTCACACCAAATTCATATAGATATGCATGCTTCAAAAATGGAATTTCGAACACAAAAAGTCTTTAATAAACAAATATTAACTTGGAAAATTAACGAACACGAAAACCTAAATGATCAATTTTTACAATTAACTAGACAATTTATAAAACCAAAAATTAAATACGCTATTTTCTTCGTTGATAACATTCTGATGAAATCATTCATTCAATTTATACAAACTAATTTATCAAAACCTTTGGAATTTGTCATTTGCAATATGAAATTAATTAATGTTACAAACCCTCTTCAACAAAAGGAAATATTAAGAAAATTTCACGAAAATACCAATCATAAAGGCATCCAAGAAAATGTTAAAGAAATTGAAAAGAAATATTATTGGCCAAATCTTCAAAATCACGTGAACAAATTTATTAACGAATGTCAAACATGTCTAGAAGCAAAAAATGAAAGAAAACCCATCAGCCGACTACCTATACTTCATAATCCTCTTGGTCAGCACCCATTCGATCACCTTTATATTGATACTATCACGTTAGATAGCGTTATATATCTGACAATCATCGACTCATTCTCACGTTACGGGCAAGCGATGTTAATAGAAAGCAAAAATCCAGTAGATATAAAATTCTGTCTCTTAGAATATTTTACACAACACAACGTACCCAATTCTATCACTAGCGATAACGGCAAAGAATTTAACAATGAATTAATAAAAGATTTTAGTACCACCTTAAATGTAGAATGGAATTTTGATATTCCCAATAGACCGCAAGGTAGAGCTCTCATAGAAAGATTTCACTCCACTCTATTAGAAAACATACGAATATTGAAAACAAAAAATCCCAATCTCAAAATAAAAGAAATTGTTCTAAAAAGTATAATCTACTACAATAACTCTATACACTCTAAGGTAAAACAAAAACCATTCGTAATCACTCACGGATACGAAAGCGATATTATAGCTAGAATACCTGAATTAAAAGAAATTAACGAAGAAAATAAATTAGAAGAACATTTAAACCAAATAAGGGTAATACAAAATGTAGTTCTTAATCAACAGAGTTCTGAGGAAAGTTGCACGCCAATACCGCTTAATTCAAAAATTACTTACGTAAAACGACCCAGTAAGAAAACTCAACCACAATTTAAACCCCTAGATATCACTAAACAAAAAGATAAATTGGTATACTCAGATCATAACAAATTTCACGAAGAACAATTGAAAGTAAGAAAAAAGTTTGTTACAGAAGATGAAAATGATTCCTATCCTGGCATTCCTTTTGATCCTGACCCAGACGATAACGGCACAAACGCGAATCCAGATTAAACAAATTGTAACCCACTAATTCCCGTTTATTTTACCAACGCTCATATACTACTTAGTTATATCTGAAAAATCACGCACATTGAAAATTTTGAAAACTAATCTATATTGTTAAAATTAATTAATTCACAATACGAATTTATGGAAATCGAAAATTTTATTCATCAGATACTTAGATTAATTTTGCAAAATTGAATTTCTTACCTGCTACATATTTTAAATTTTGATAAAACTTTGAGTTGTTTCAGCTGATCACTTGCAATATGCATTTTGAAAACAATATAATAAATTTCATTATATCAATTCCAAAATTTTCCGAACAATATTCATATTTTAATTTACTCAATTATGTAATAAATAATAAAACACTATTGGATGTTCCAACATTTTATCTGGTTTCTCAAGACAATCAATGGATTACTAACAGCCAGTGTTATAGAATTAGAATATTTGTAATTTTTATAACGAATTTAATGTTCAGAATAATTTAAGTTTAATTCTAGATGTAAGCCAAGTTTATAATACAAACACTTTTAAGCAATTTATTATATATCGAATCTAATACTAACTAATACCAGTCAGTTTTGAACAAAATATCATAATGTATTCTACAGTAAGACTCATACTTATATTATGTGTTGATTTTTATTTAAATATTACCCTAATCATTGTAAATAAATTTAATTTGTAAAGAGAATAATAAGTATTAAGTACCTACCTACAATATGGAAAATTTAAATCAGATAGAAATAATTAAAATAAATCAACTTAAAATTTTTTTGTTGAGTGTGGAACCTCAAATTTTCGTTGGGAGGTGTCATGTAATATAATTTTAATGTATAACTTCCCTTAATTTTTAACAGTTTTCACGGATCATTGAAATCGATACTATTGGGGTGCCAACAGTATCGACTTTTGTATACCACTTTTGCGGCAAGATCTTAAACGATTCGTTGCGGTAGTTTTAGTTTTAGCATAGTAGGTAGATTAAGAAACCCAGAAGAAATGTAAAGTTAGTTATAATTGTATCGTCGACCTAGCAACAATAAATATTTCAACGCTACTTCTCTTGTTTTATTTGTTAAGCTTAAATTCGGTACAATATAATTCAGTTTTTTTTCATACATCGAGAAAAAACATAAATGAGCAAAGCTTTTATCAAATATGCTACGTATAATGGTGCCTGCAGGGAGCGCAGTTGTCGATGTATTAAATACGAAAGTGGATGTACACTTCAGATGCAAATTTATTGCTCGTGTCGCCATATAAAATCTCCATTACATTTAAATGTTCGTACACAGGAAGCAAGTCGATTGGAAACGCCAACGGGTATGTTATTTCAGTTTGGTTTTAATGCTAAATTTGCTGCTTACAAAATGAACAACCCCAATGTATCTTCATAGCATTAAAGTCTTCGAATTTCCTTAATAAAAAACTTGAAATAAAATAAAGAAAAGGAACTTATGGGTATTCGTCGTGCAATTTAGTTAGTTTAGCCGTGCTCCTTGCACAGAGCTAACTGGCGAAATTGTCCGGGTTCGCCAAAGCGAGTAAACGGACTCCGGGTGAAACCCAAACAGTGCAGCGCTTAAAAAGTTCGGATTAACGGAGACTTACGTGCAGTCAGAGGTTCTTACATTCTTCAGATTAGCTTTCCAGGCTGGAAAACCAAGATGAAATTTAAAAATTGGAAAATCAAAGTAAATCGTAAGCGACTTCTTTCCGAGTGCTTATTTGTTGGAAAGCAGCAGAAATCTAAAAAGAAGTAAGCTGCAGTTTAAAGTTTTGTGTGCATCGGATGCAAAGCAAATGCATTTTGAAAAAGCTTTTCACAATGGAATAGGAACCAAGAAGCGTATAAGCTCGTACTAATTAGTCTTTGGCATGATAATTACGCCTTCAAAGGCGAGTGGTACAGACATCGTCAGCAAACAGAGCTAATAATTAAAAAACGAGAGCTTAAGATTCTTTCAACTGGATGTGCCATTATCAAGCGGAAAATCCATTTTTAAAGAAATCCACGAAAAGCGAACTTGCGAAGAATTTGTGATAGCTTTGTTTGCCGTATGGATTAGGAAAGAGGCTCGACGGAATTGCTTTTATAAAAAAATTCCTTTTCGCGCAATTCTAAAGTCTTTTGATTTTAAGTAAAAATAATTACGAGCTTCATTAATATTAATTATAAAGTTTGAATTAACTCGACTCTGACAATTCTGTAATCGTTAGGATACAACACTGTTGTAATAAGTAAAAAGTTTGCCCGTCGGGCACGTCTTTAAAACTTTATAATATAAAAGCCCAGGTGTTGAAGTTATCAAAATTGCTTACGATGATAAGCAGACTACAAAATAAACACTTAAAAGTTTATTCTTCCATTCAAATAGTTATGTCGTTGCGACTCGAGCTAGATCTTCAAATTTTATTATTAAATCAAGTTGGAAATTTAATAATGTCTTCGTTAAAGCTCTTTAAAATTTCGAACAATGTGATAACCCCGAATCGATATCGTAGCCAGAGGCAATGTATGACATCACCGGAAGCCCAATAATTCCAACTTTAATGAGTTGGTTTGTGGATTTAACTAACTGGCAGGACTCGTCTATAGCACTTGACCCCTGGACGCCCCGGAAGCCCAGCCGCCCACAGGTCACTAGATCAACTAGAGAGAATCATCAAGCTAATTACTTGTTTTGATGAAACGACATCGTACGCTGCCACCAGTTTATTAAAGCAAATTAATGTCGTGGTCCATTTTTAAACATTAATTTAAATGTAAGCCAACGTCAAAACAAACACCTTCAGGATGCATCCATATACATATGTACATAGTAGCACCTACTACTACTACTATTATAATAACCTTCCACTTCAAAATTCCTTTTAATACATTTCACGTACCAACAACTTCAAGCTTCGCACAACTCGTCAACTACGTTTTAAATGTCTATATTCGTAGGTTTCCTATTTCAAAATCGTCGAACAGCAGAAATGCTTTGAATATAAACGAGCAACGCTGAAATAGCGTGAGCGGGTCGTAATGTAACTCTTTAGAATGATTTGTTACGTTTGTGAAAAGCATACGTGGCTTCGCTCAAAAGCTCAAGCCGAGAGATACTCAAAGGTGCTTAGAAAATTTTCAAAAGAAGTCGCGTTTAAAATTTTTCAATTTTCCAATGATTAATAAGTTTGTAAAAGCAAAATTGTTAGATCCAAAGCTTTTCAGTCGAAAATTTACGCCGCGACACGCGATCGTTTAATGCGAGTCGCGCGTTGATTGAATATACTTGCGCGTAAACCATATTTACAATATAGTAATATAAATTATATTGGGAGTATTATAATGTAGGTGAATGTGGTATAAATAGTAAATTTTGTATTTTATCCGGAAAACGAACGTTAGTAAGTAATAAAGTTGCAAACGAGAGGGTGCGATAAAGTGTGTCTCGATGACCAGCGCAGGCACAGGAGTCACGTTTTCGTGTCCACAACGATTCAAATCCACAAATTTAGCGTCGCAACGTGCGACTCCAGTTGGATCGTCGGAGTATTATCCATAAAGTGCGCTTAATATCGCATTTAGGAATCGAAACCGTGTGCAA
The DNA here is from genome assembly GCA_947369205.1 of Cantharis rufa. Lineage (NCBI taxonomy): Eukaryota > Metazoa > Arthropoda > Insecta > Coleoptera > Cantharidae > Cantharis > Cantharis rufa. The sequence goes on from OX376303.1 coordinate 96,356,399, forward strand.
ATACGAATTTATATCCATCCTAATCATTCATCATTCCCTGGATTAAGCGATTCCACCGTCCAGATTAATGCTCGATGCACTGAGCTCACGTTGTCCAACGTTATTAATTACACATCTCCCCCGAGTGTTGGTTATTATGTTAGAACGAGACGCACCTGTTCAACCTGTTGTCCTTAATGTATCCAATATCGGCATTCGGTTTACGTGATAGCCTCCATTTCCCTATGATACAAACACCGCTTCGAGCGGGTTGCATCGCTATAACTTGCAATGGGTGAGAGAATGCCTGTCAAATCCAACTGACGTTCGATACAAAATTACTTTTATCTATTATTAATGCCATGTCTACTGGCCGAAGTCGGCTAAAACTAAAACTGAAATAATGCAGGGAATTATTGATGTATTATTACTTTTTAATATTAATTCCGGAATCGATGTTTAAGTTTCAATTTACACCACGCGATATTGCCGACCGACGACGACGTTTCGTGGGTTCTTAAAGAAAGTAATGAATGAGAAGATTTAGTCAACGACGTGCTCAATCGCAATGCGTGTAGTACCATTAAGAACAGGAAAAGGGAGTAGGCCATATCTGCTCCAAACACGTGAGTCATTATGCTGTCTTGCAAAGTTATCTCGCAACTATCCCCGGTTTCCGGGTGATTTGATCATTGAAGTGGTCCCATAACTTGCGCGCAGAGTCACGATTGGTCCGGACGTGCATCAGATTGATTTTCAATTTAATTTTCAAATCCAAGAGAAACACCACATAAACCTTTTTGTTTTCGTTTTTAAAGCGCGATCGTTACTTTTTAATCGACTCCTATACGAGTCGGGCGCGTCTAACGAATTGTATGCAATTTTTAAGCGAATTAAATTTAGTATAATTGCCGGAAATACAATTAAGTGTAAACTAGAAGCTTGCTTGCTTGCTTCGAAAATCTAAAATTTCTCTGAGCGCGGAATAAGTTGAGCACGTTACGTGCATTAACGTAATTACGGCAAACGAGGCGCCATCGTAGTTAACCAGTCCCCTAATAATCAAATCCCCGTCACATCAGTCCGAAATACAAGACCAACGGGAATTGGGGAATACTCGGTAACCAACAGGCGTTAGTATAAATTTCCTGCACAGTGTATATTTTGTTGGTACAAATTTAAAAAAAGCTCTTTTAAATTTTCACACTTGTGCGGCGAAAATAATTTCGAGATCACTCCATTTTTGTGTTCCGTCAAACGGGCTTTACAAAGTAAGTAACGAGATTAACAAAAGCAGTAGCTGATCAAGACGAAACTTGTAAGAGACGGAAATATTAAAGAGAGGGTAAAATCCGACCCCAAGACGTCATTTGTTAGTCTTCTATTGGTATTTATAAGCGTCTTCGTCTTGACAAGGGACTCCGCACGATGCGGAGCCACTATTATTTCCAAGTTGCCAAGTGTAATGAGTTGGGATAGATGAAAGAGAAGCCATTGTTGAAGCTTCTTCGCTAAGACACCATCACCACTAGCTATCACGCTATAATCTGCGGCACTAAATGAAAAACTCATTAACGCCCGCTCTAATTCCCTATCGACCTCCATCCGATTCTCTGAAACTTCCGGGATTCAATGCGATGCGAAGGCTTGATGATTCACAACTTTTTTTACACTCCAGCTTTAATCCGCAACTTAATGGTCAACAAGAAATGTTTTAACTTTACGCACAAAATCATTAGAAAAATAAAATGAAAGAAAAAAGTTGCATCGTTTCTCCCTAGAGAAGGCGCTAAAAAAACTTTCTGAATTTGCTGCACGCAAAACCAATAGAACGACTCCATTACTAATTACCCTTTTTGGTGTTGCATTGTGCAAACTTTTAATTTTACCGTAGATTAGGCAAAGCATAGTCGTGGACAAAGAAACGAGCAATTTGGTCTTCGTTTAATTATTGCTACTGCTGCTATTCCTGCGGTACCTCTCTCGTACAACAAGTTTGTAGCTTAACTTTCGAGCATTCGCACGCATCTGAATTAAATTTACTACGTGACTTCACTTGAAATGGGGTAAAACTTTACGTAAGTGAGTCACCGATCTCCATTGCCCAGAGTAATTATAACAGCACTGTTGTTGACATTAGAAAATATGTTCAACCACTGTTCGTTCCAAATTAAATATCAAGTTTAGAATTCGTTATCAAATTACTTGATAACTTTGTCCCTAACATACTCCTAATTGCATTAACTCGAGTTTCCATAAAAAAATAATGTTGTAATAGTTTTGAAAGTAAGGGAAAATTGAAAAGATGTTATGTACCCACATATAAATATTGTCTAATTAAGCCACCCTCGATCTTGATAGCCCTCTAGCAGTTTAAAAATAGGAGAACTTGAAATCGTCCTGCCTAAGATGTACAGCTCAATTTCAATTACTACTACTCAAAAACTATCTGTTTTTAAAATAACTATCATTGTTTTATTTTGAAAAAAGAAATTTAAAAACAAATAAAATCACAAAAATAAAATTATAAAAAATTTTCACTAATGTTTTCGTTTTCAATTTTGAAAATTTTATATTAATTTCAATTACCTTTGATTATTATGTTTGCTGAATGTCAACTTAATAAGATGGAAACATTTATAATTTCCATTTAATTTTTAAGATTTTAAGCGTCGTTCCCATCTAATTAACGCTACTTAATCGACAATAACCAAAAAATTATTACATTTCTTCTTCAAAATCTCGTTTTTTTCGATGTATTTGACATAAATTAGTTAATAAAAAATATAAATTCATTTAAAGTCAAATACGTCGACAAAAATGAGATTTTTAAGAAGAAATGTCATATTTTTTCGAGTTATTTTCGATTAATTTACGTAGCGTTAATTGGATGAGAACGACGCTTTAAACTTAATTTTTAATATAAAAAATTGAATTAAAACTAATTAATCTTATAATATATTTGCAGATACCAAATCGATCACTGGATCTTAAAAATTGTTTAAATAAAATATCTAATTTAATATTAACTTGAAAATATTAGTAATTTTCGCATTTAAAATTGAATAGAAGATTTCCAATTAGTAAATGTCGCTTTTCACATTATTGTTATTAAAATAACAATTTGTATGCTAAGCGTTAATGAAAATCGTTTTTCTTCACAAACTGCATGATTGGAATGAATACGAAAACTTGGAACATGAGCCACTATTAAATGCGGAAGATAAATTCGAGTTGTTTGCACCGGAGTAGTTCGTTCTTTCCGGTTCTGAATGCGTAATTAATGGAACAATTCCGAGAGAATAACTTGCAACGGAAGACAAGACGAGGTTCCTAATTATTCTGCGCTCGTAAGTTAATATTTAATTTTATCATGGCGCGCGCAGTAAATTTAGTATAACAATTTATAATTTTGATGAAAAATTAGTCAGTAGGGAATCGGCGGAGGCCGACGCCCTTTATTATTATAATGCCGTTCGTTTTGATTGCACCCTCTGAATAGTAATTTTGAATATTATACAAATGAGACGGGTCAGATTCGGTGAATATTCGTCTAAATGTGAAAACGCACGCACGCTTTTCTTCTCCAGATCCTCCACTCAAACCTGTCAGCACCATACCATAGCAGTAGGATTCCTTAATTTACTTCGCCCTAGGTAGCGTTCTACATTTTGCCAAGTTACATTTCATTTTATCAAATTGTAAAAATTTAACTAAAATCAACTACAAGTACCAAGCAAAGCATTTGAAATACTAAATATTTTCCCTTGCATCGAAAAAAGCAACATCGTCGTTAATTGTACAGCCTGGCCATTAATAACCGAAATCTGGAGTTGGTATTTGTAAATCATTACTAAGACCGGGTGGCGGCGGTGGCCGCAAATGGCGCATTTATAGATGAACGAAGAACATAAATCGTGGAAATTACCACAGGGAAACCTTACGTGAAATTTGGATCCTAGGGTGCTATCCTGCATTTCGAAAAGCGTAGCGGCGCTGGCGAAGCTTTCGATTTTGCTATACGTCTACCCCTAAAGCCTCTTGGTAACCCCCTATATAAACAGGGTTGCGCGTTCGCATTATTGCAACTGACCGCGCCGCTGAAATAATAAACAGAGGCTTCTATCGACACAATGAAATGAAATGGGTTTGTTTGATTAAATTTGCAGTGGTCGTGCGAGCTTTTCTGTTTCGATTCGAAATTCTGTAAATACGCGCTCGACTTGAACTATCGAAAAAAGCTTCTAAGAGAAACTTGGCACAAAATAATGCGAATCAAGCAAAAATTTTCAAACTGGCAATATTTTTTTATGCTTACGCTTTAAAAAAATATATCGCTAATTGAAATTTGTTTTTCCAAAATATGTACGTCTAAAATCACAAATCGCAATTTATATATATTTTCAAATTTACCTTGTATCGCCCGCCGTCGATGACGATGTTGGAAAAACAAAACATGAAAATTCCCTTGTAGTACTTGGGGCTGCTTACCTGTAAGAAACAAAATATTGTATTACTTGATTGGCTAAAAATAAAAATACAAACTGATACAAGTTAGTATTTTCATAATAGTGGACATAAAATATGATAAAAGTCAAAAAGACGGATATTGCGTGCTAGTGGTCATTAAATGAGATTACCGTCCGGTAGCACTTCTACAAAATCGATAATGCGAAATATACAAACAGAACACGCATACTCTCAATAGTTCCTATTTTTTTCGAAATTTAAATAACGAAAGCGTTTATTAATAATAATTATTGATTTTTATAGAAATAAATAATTAAACAAAAATTTTAAATTTATTCAGAAATACGTTCGTGACTTGCAGCCTTGCAACTTATAAATTATTTTCATTAAACGGATAATCAATATTGATGGGTTTATAATGCATTTATTACATAGACCGGTGCATTTTGATATATCCGCAAGTTGTTGAATATGCGCCACCCCCATCCAAGAAGAAATTATGGCCGACTGATCTTTCGAATCAATCCAAAATCTTACAATAAAATTATTTAAAATATATCTCTTCAACTTTTAGCCTTCTTTCGCGGTAAAAGATTCGCGGATTTTCAAGTTATGTCTTAATGAAATTATGACTTAATGTGAAAATTTGGAAATTACATCATCCAATCTAGAAGCACAGTAATCAAATGAAATGGTTATTAGTCAGGCTAATATCAGCCGAATAACTGCTGGCACTAAGCCACCCGGTTCGAATTTTTCTTTTTCGAAATTTCGAAACCTCCTTTCTAGGAGCCTAGCCAGTTCACCTCAGATATAGCTGGAATACTAGGTTGCTGCTGGAAAAAACAAAGGTCGCAGACCTAAAAAAAGGAAGAAGAAACAAACGAATAGAATTAGGGTTGTGCAAGGTACAAGTACACTTAAGGCATACGGATTTTCCCTCTGTTGGTGTATAGAGGAAATGAACAAAAGTAATAAAAATCCAACTTTTATTTATTATAAAAATACAATTTTCATTGATTTATTGCAGGATTGGGATAAAAAATGTTTCGTTTATGCATTTTTCATAAGCAGCAATTTATGGCTTCAGTGTTGAAAATATATCATTACCGGCTGACGAGTTATGCAATGTTTACAACACGCGTGTCGTGCAACATGTTTTTTCCATAATTTAAATAAAATAAAATAAATGATAAACAAGTGAATCAAATCATTTCAATTTATTGATCATTTAATTTGATTTATATTAGTGACTGTTCCGACACTGTCCAGTCATTTTATTAGATTTTATTTTGACACACCACATTTTTAGATTAGAATACACATCTACTTGGTCTTACCCAGTTTTTAATCTGGGACCAGTGTGGACCAGAAATTAATCGTCTTTCTATGAGCGTCGTCATGCTTCGAAGGGTATCCCCTTGATTTGATCATTGAAAACAAAATAATATTTTAAAATTATTGAGTTTTTTACTCGGCTTTTCGGTGAACATCGACGTGCGCAAATAGTCAAGTAGAAAGGCCAAGTGGCCACCTAATCAGTTCGAGTTAAAAAACAAAAGTGGGATTTTAATAAAGTTTTGGGGACTAAAACTGAAAATCATTTATTTCTAAAATTTGTTTGTTTCATTAGATTACTTAGATAAATTTATGTGGTATATCGGCAAAACGGTAACCACGATTACATTCGTGTATAACAATTGCATTGCGTATTTAAATTAGGGGTTTTCCATTTTTGCGTTAATTTTAAGTGGAAGTTTCTTGTAGTAGAAGACGTTCCTATCCGAAAATTGTATATAAGTACTCGTACATCCCCACAGCTTGTAAACGAATTAAAAAAAAAATAAACAGAAGTTTTGTATAATATTAGTCTATATTTGGGATAATAGCATTTTTCGTTATCGAAATAATAGATGATGATATATTTACAAAAAAAAACTGGAATATTAAGCCGGCAAGGATTTATGGGGAACTTTTACATAATATTATTTATAAGAACTAAAGTAAACTTGGAGTTTAACTAAAAAATATTGTTTGTAGTAAACAATATGCTGATGCAGTTGAGTGCGTGACAATGAAACAACGTAAAAGAAATATTTGCTACGTTAATTGTGCAATAAATTAATAAATTTTGTGGGTTTGTAGTAAAAAGAATGCCGAGAAAAAATTTGCGTTGCTAAATTTCTTCCTTTTACATACCAAACGGAATAAATGTCATATAAAAGGGAGAATATAACAGATGTTTCTATTCCATTTAAGAAACGAAAAATGTAATGCTCATCAAGGTGAATAGTAGGCATTTTAGTAAACCTTTGGACTACATATTTCGTCGCAAAAGACACGCAATTCAAACATTTCCATGTACGTTATAGACCAAAGGGTGTTTATATTACGTCGCCGTTCCAAATGTAGCCATCAGCGAAGTCGACCAAACGTCAAAGAAGGCGATTCCCCGACATCGGCCGTACTATATACGCTTTCGTAATAACCATTTGCAACGTTGAACAGACACGAAAATTTCTAATAGCTTTCTCGTCTCCCCTAAACAATTCTACGAAGAGAGACGAAAATTACTCCTGGCGTCGAAACTTTCTATAAACTGGAAGATCTTCCTAAAGTGGTCTGAATCGCAAGTCGTAATCGTAATGGTCCTGATGCTGTAAACGTCCTTGAAAGTCATTTTTCAACTTGTACTGCATCTAATGGAAGACTTCGTCTGCTGCATTAATGCCCATAAATAAAGCGAAGTAATAGCAACAATTAAACCTCTCATTTGAAGCTCGCGTTGCGTTAAGATAAATTTAATTACGTATATTTCAATTACTAAGCTATTAAAAATAATTAACATAGAGTCAACATTTAATTAAGTTACAGTAAAATTGGTTTTCCAATTTTACGCATGTTAGTATTTACATAATAAGATCAAAGTGTGACCTGCGATGCGCAAGAAATCAAGATTAAAAAACAACCCATATATACCAACCTCCATTTTCCGTTTTAAAGACTATCTTACCTATTTGATCGCAGTCACGCTTGCTCGAGCAATTGAATAATCTTTAAAAAATGGAAAAACGAATTCCACTATCAACAGCGCAACAAATGTTCAATTGACATTGCTGAAAAAATCTAATTTCAAGTTTCATATACAAACATACTGCGGATGTTAACCATGAACATTGCATACCTACTTAAAGTGATGCCCGAATATACCATCCATGTACATGTACAATTTTTCCGAAAGCACAAAATTTTATTACTTGAAATAAAGTGGTCTAGAAGCTAAATTAAAAACAACTTTTCTACAAATCTAGCAAATTAATAGACTTACAAATAGAAAGTTAGATAAGCAAAGAGAAAAAGGAGTGAAGTTTGTTGTTTACTTCTTGTAACTTGTAATTGTGAGCCAAATGGACTGCTTCGGCTAGAGCTGCTATGTCTGAAGTTATAACATAATTCTGTTTTATTTTTTTTCTCAAAAAAAGGGAATTAACCGAAAGCTGGAGTGCATACGAGCTTTATCGCGAAAATGCAGACCTAAAATATTTAACATTTTATATTAATAATTAAATCAAGAACGCAAACCGGTCCCAGAGCAATACTAATGTAATATACAAACTCGTACTGGAATATTTCTCTGCCGCATCCGCTAGAAAGTAGCACCGCCGCGAAAAGATCCTCACCGAGGATTTTAGGGTGAGGTTGAGGTGGGTGCAGATTCATCACGAATTATATTTAAAAATTATTTTAATTATTATGGCAATTACACTCCTTAATTGCAGAAATAGTGCAACGTAACGTTAAAAGGAAATCATGCAAATCGCAATTAAAAATAAATTTGGCGACATTCTTCATTTATCGACATGTTTCAGCTATTAAAACCCATCAGGCCACAATATATTCTTTGCAGTTTCATGTTGGAGTTAATGGCTATTGGACGATGTCAGGAAATTAGAGAAAATGCGTTACTATTAGTCTTGGAACTTGTTTACGACCCTACTAAGAGAATTCGACCGTTTTGCTGACAAATACTCCTTTTCCTTTTTAATTAATAAAAAGAAAATATTTTATCAAAAACTTTTTGTCATCGTTTGCAGAAATGGGCGAAAATCCACAATAATAACTGCTTACTAATTTTTAAGATTTTTTAACCGAACGAATCGCCCTAATTTAATTTTAGTTTGTCGATAAAAAGTCCAATGTCCCCGGAACATGTACATAATTTTCCAAACCGCAGCAACATTTGCATGCGCTCGCAATTAGATCCCTTTTCGGAGGTTCGTCGGATTAGCGTATCTTATGGTTAAAAGGGGTTCACATTTTCAGCTAAAACCTCGACTTACAATGCAAAATTAATTGAAAAATGTTTAAATATACCACTGTAAAAGAAAAAATTCGATTGTTGCAAATCATATGATTTTTAATGAAGGCGCATTTTCCAATTTCCCACTTTCCAACTTTACAACTGCGTCATCAGTTTTTTGCGTTTGTTTAAAGTAGCATTCTCATTATGTACTACTATGCAAATCCCCTTTGTTTATATTAATTTTAATTTTTTAATTTTACATTTCAAAAACTGCGAATTAATAATTTGGTAATTTTACTAAATTATAAGTAGGATAAATTAATTATTATTAATGAAGGCAATATATTAATAAATATAAAAAAAAATAAAATTTGGATTTTTTTAAATCAGGAATAATTAATTTTGTATTAAATATTGCCCACCCTTACATTCTGTCATCACAAAGTTCAGTCAACTTAAATTTATATGAAAATAAGAATTATTACAACAAAACAGTTCAGCCACCCAGACGGGCAAGAACACAAAGACAAGAAACGGAAAAAACCAAAACTAGGTCCGTTGAAATCTTTGACTACCAAGAACTAGCTCCTAGATACTGGGAGGTCTGGGAATTTAGAGGATACTCTATACATACTTCTCAGACTACCCAGACCTCCATATTTACATCTGCATTTTGTGACTTGAAAACTTAACTCGGCAGAGCCGTTGTGCTTTTCTCCGCAAAGCTTCAAGCCAACAAAATGTTAGTTTCTTGAACTTTAGTATGCTTTCAGAAGTTAATAACAAAATCCTTATTGGATGGCGCTTTCTGTAGTTCAGATGCCACGCTAACTGTAAGTCCCCTATATGTGACATCACTTTTTACGATATTCGCAGTTTAAGTGGCGCGAGAAAAATCCTACAAAGCAATACAAAACACAAGAAGAAGAGATGCCCTCTAAATGCCACTCTATTCGTAAGATACTTTTAAAGTAATTTCAAAATTAATCATTGCGACTATCCCAAGTTTCTTTAGGAAAATATTTTAAAACATCAAAAGCACGATTTCTTAGAAACTGCAGCGGAAAAGCAAATTTTCATTTGGACTTTGTATCGAATTTAGTTTTAAAAATAAAATTTTCAAGAAGATAGTTGAAAGAAAATCCGAAATATAAATAAAACAAGTCGACATAAAATTTTTAGCACCATTTTAATACCATTTGGCGTTATTATCGCACATCAAATATTTATTATTGAAACAAAAGCACGGACGCTGGTGCTCTTATCGAAACGTCTCTTGTACTGTGGCACATAAACATAGCTTTGCACAATGTTTTTTCGTTATCAATCGCCAGCGCGGTCGTGTTTACACTCTATAAATCGAAGAGCCGTGATATGAGTTTATGATGAAGATAGTTTAGAAAAAGCAACGGTCAATGGTATGACGATCGATCCCTGTGGTGGTTGGGGAGAGAGCTTTTGGATCCGGCGCATGATGAGACTGACGGATCGCCCTTAACACTTGATTACCTCCTTTCTAAAGCAGCAGACCCGAAGTGTTCTCATAAACTAGCCAAAATGGATGATTATATGCAACCCTTGTATTAACTTGAAATGGTCAGAAAATTGTCGGCCCTTGAAATGGCCTGTTTAATTGCTTCTCACAGAATCGAACATTTAATTAAAATTTTCAAAAATAATTTTGGGAGCCTTGTACATACTACCTAACAAATTTAATTCTAAATTAGAGTTTGTCGAAATTTACGAAGCGTATAAGGTATGTCAATAGGGTTAAATTGACTTTCGGTGTTGGTAATTTATGAGTGTTCGTTTGCCGTCTTTCTGAGTCGATGGACATTGGATTAGCACAATAAATGCTCTCGCAAACACACGCGCTGCCGTTTTTAATGAAAAACACAAACGAATAATATCCAAGTTGTCAGATTTCGTTCCAAAAATAAGATGGCATCAAAACCAATATAAGTTGATTCTAGACACCGCAATTTGCTAACGGCATCATATTTCATGGAATAAGAAGTCAGAGGGTCTCAGAGTTACGTCGTAAACCGCGAAAAGCTATCTCTAGACGGTCGGGCTCATCAATCCGACCACCGCTGATCGATCACTGGTCTATGCTACTGTCACTGACATTCAACCCCACCGTTGCCATATTGTAACACTAAAAGTTCTGAAAATGACTCTGATTTTCATACATTGCTACACATTTTCTCGTTAAATCAAATTGAGAGGGTTGCCAATCCGCGCCATCCGAAAGCTACGATAACCTTCCCCCTCATTAATGGAACGAAACAAACCGAGTTACTTTTTCAAAATCGTTCCTCAGCGAAAGTCCTCATTTGCTTAAGTGGAAAAATATTAAAAATCCTACGTGTGCTCGCAGCTACCTTTGAGTCACGCACCCTTAATAGTTGTGGATTCCCCGTTATTAGCTCTAGACACACGTCATGTTTAAATTTTTTACCTGTGACACAACATTTAAAAGCACATCCCATTTTTTTTCTATTTAAATGAAATTTTAGGTAAATTTGACGTTATCAAAGTAATTCATATTTGTTAGTGCCTGTCAGGTCGTTGGTTTAGCTTTTTGTTGTCAGTTGCAACTTCGTTTGTGTAATTTATAATGTGGTACTTTACAGGAAAATGCTGCAGAGAATTACATTAAATAAGCCAGCTTAAAAAATAAAACGTAATTAAAATTTCTACGTCAAAACAAACGAAGGAAAATTTGAAAAGCAAAATCACAATTCATTTACGTGCTCGAAAATGGGGAACTTTGTGCAGCGGAATTGTATTGTTTTTAATATTTTAGAATTATTTTTAGCAAATTAGAGGAAAATTCACAAAGCATTTTGGGAAAGTGCGCCTTTTTCTTTCATGTCGTAAAATTAGAATTTTTTCTTTAAAGATTTCGTTATTTTCGAAACAAAATTTCGGATCGGACTAAAGCGAAGGCGGCAGGTTACAATATTCACTTATGTTTAAATTTTAATTCAAAGCCTTTTTGCGACTAATTTTTAAAATATGGAGACAACAGCAGTAAGCTGATGGTAAAAATTAAATTAATACAAGTGTACAATTGTTTCAAACATAAGAATGCTGATAAACCGTAGATACATGGTACATTTATTACAAAAAAAAATTAAAAAATGTTTTTTGGAACCCAAAAACAGACTAACTCGAAGTTGCAATGTTAATTTTAATTAAAACTGAAGGTAAAAAAGTTAATTAGACAAATTATTTGCATTTCTGTTTTAAAATTTAATGAAGGTGTTTAATCATGGTAATTCTTCCCTTGTCGAATATTTGCGTAAATATCCAAACTCTAAACAGAGATAATAAGAAATAAGGAGCACCTTTAAATTTGTTACATTTTCATCTTCGCTTAATTAACGATCACGTAAATTCCTTAGATATTTTTACTATAATTTAGGTATAAATTCACTAACGTCCTTTCAGATTCACGACGCAGAGGTTAAATAATTGGAAAATTTGCATAGTTGTTTGAAAAACTCACCTTAACATTAAGAATGGTATGTAGTGCCTCTTCCACTTTGGCAAAATTTCCTTTGCCTAATTTTTTTCCAGTGAGTCTGTAACTGCCAACATTGGTCAGTTTTTTTTGAAGCGTCATATTATCGCTCACAGCAAATCGAGCACTTATTTACCATACCACGTTAAGTGACACTAAACTTTTTATGTTAATTTCACGCAATTCGTATCAAAATCAAAAGAAACACATTTTTTACTTTAAATAACCTATTCGCAAACTTATTGCAGAAAACCTCCCCTTGTATATTATGACAGCTGCAAAAACACATGAAACATTTATATAAAAGTGACTACTGTTTTGTTGGCCTACGCGATGGTAATTTTATTTTCATTGTTTTGCTCGTACATTCCAATAAAACGACATATTATGAAGATGTTAAAACGATAAAAGCACAAGAAAAATATTTTCTGTAATAACACAAAAATATCATAATCTTGCGAAATGGAGTTTATGTCCGTTGCTAAGGCCTTGATCCTGCAATTTATTTTTATTTAACATTAATCGGGTAGTAATAAGATATTTTCCGTGTATACATAATAATATTCAAACTTGAAAAATTTTGGTACATGGTTAGTTTCCATAAATACACAAGAGGCGCAAAGTTGTCACGTGTTGATTATCTAGAAAACAGAATTTTGTTCTACAAACAAATATGTGCACAGTTAGTAGGGTCAAATGGTGTAAAAAGGTGTAAGCTTCGATGCGTGGTCGCGCTGATTGCACTGCTGTGATCTAAAGCCCAAATTCAATTTATGAGCTACGCATCTAACAAGGTCAGCACAATATTAAAATATTTATCAATGATTCACACAAAAACCACCCAAAGCGACGATTTTCCGAGGAGAGGGGTTAAGCAGTTTTCAATTTTTCAACGTTCAACGTTTCTTTTGTCTTCATCTCTTCTTTTGAAGAACCCTCTCAAGTCGGTATGCAAATGAATTTTTTAGTTTTTCCACTTGTGATTTGAACCAATTGGACCACATTTTCGGTGGTTTTTCCAACATTTCCATAGGTTTGCTAACTGCCGAAGATATTGGGAAAAGGCTTTCTTCCTTACCCCTCATGGGTCCATCCATGAGGACACTACCCGTCTTTCGTAGGTTTGGGGGCTTTCAGTATGTTTACTCATTAAAGCCCAAACGTTTGATACCACTTTTATAAAATAAATTCCGAGTTAGGAACAAAAAAATAAAGAATAGAAATTGTGAAATTTGACTTATAAGTATTTACACAAATCTACGATCTGTGTTTCTACCAACAGCAACCTCGGTAGTGTTCCGAAGTTATACCATTAGTGCTTTGAGCATATTAATTGTTTTACATCCGAGGTAGCTCGCTAAGTTTGTCTCAAATGTTCTCGTAATCCTGTAATTTTATTGTTTTATTGTATTGCAAATCATCAACCCAGGAGGATTGCCGGCTAAGACTCTCCTCGAATTCAAACCAAGCATCTTAGTGTCAGCAGTAATTACTCGGCTAACATACTAGCGGCTATTAACCGTCTCTTCTTAATAAATAAGTAAAATGTAACATTACTCAGCGGTCCATTTAAATATGTATTAAAAGCATATTATATAATTTATTTTTTAAATAACATATTTTTACATTTTTCAGTCTAGTTCTGCGTTTCCTTAATTTTTTGTATAAAAATAAAATTTAATTTTGATTATTCCGCATTATGAACTTATTATTCTTATTAAAAACTACTTTGAAGAATTATGCACTCAATGCATAAAATGTTATGTTTTGGTGGTCTGGTGGCTTCCATCAGAAATTATTAACCAAACTACGTATCAGTCTACATGACTTCTGTGGCGACCGCGGAAATTTTTAAAATGGTCCCAGGGGATCGCCATGGCGTTTAAAGTGTCAATTGCCGTCAAGATTTAGTTAATATCTCTTCGACACTTTATTTTCAGACAATCACTTGCTAATTCCAAATGTTTTTTGCTATTTTTGGTACAGTAGCTGCTACTGGTAAACCGGTAGGTGCTATAATGCCAAGTATCGTGGTGAAATTTAAAACGGATGAAAATCTATAGAAGTGTGAGATAAAAACGCAGAGTGTTTAAAATTTTAATTTGTAGGTACAAAATTTTAACATCACGATAAAAAAGCCATTGCACATTTTAGTAAAATTGCCTTTTAACTGAATAATTTAAAAGATAAAATTTTACGTCCATTTATGAGTGCGCTAAAATTTAAGTAGTACGCATAAAATTAATTAAGAAAAACAGGCAAAAATTCTCTCGTTTTATTAATTTCATCGACCCTGTTGTTTCGTATGAGAATCGCAAACGAACATAAAAAGCAATTTTTTTTTTATTATATTTTAAGCGAGATATTTAATATTACACGGTAGGTTTAAGGCGTTTTCGCTTGTGATATTTTAAATTTAATAATTCGCGCGTTAGATGATGAATTCCAGTAGTGGCAGTAAAAAACAAGAATAAAAAGTGATGCCTGTCAAGAATGAGTAAATTTTTCGTTTTGGATGAGGCGCCCTAAAGACGAACGTACCGTTAATGAGTCCAAATATCGTGTTACGACACGAAGATAAGTATTTACAGGTAAATAAATGGTTTATGTAATAAATCTAGATATAAAAACTGACGTTACACGAAGTCGTTAAGTTAATAGAATAGAATAAAACACGGGTAATATAATACGGATGTTAATTAGTTTATAAATTATTAATGGACCCGTAAAGGTGTAGAAAAAACTTGAAGTACGTGTCGGTATAAATTAATTATAAATGATAATTTTTATATCACATTATCAAGATTTTAATATACTAGTATCTACCAATCTAGATGATATCGTAAATATGTTGACTTTTAACAATCGACTTATGCATTTTTTCCATTGTTAACAACGTCAAGGTTCTATGCAAAAAATTGATAACTTTTTTATGTGCATTTGTTAGATTTTTCTTCTAATAAATTATTGAAATGTAACGATCTACAAGATAATAATTTTCCTAAAGGAAGTCAAACTTGTACTACTGTCGTGAGATTGGAATTCTACAAGTAGCCTTTTCAAAAATGAAAACCAGATAAATTTACAAAATTTTCCAAATTTTTGTGAATTAAATTGGTCAAAATGTTGTTTACGTGATAATGATGTTCTCATAATTTATTTTACCAGATGGGTGCCTCGAGGCAATAGTTCTGAAGTCGAATTGTTTAACATCTTCATGTGTGGTCTAATCTGTTACTGGCACAACCCCGATATCTTTTTATTTAACAGATGAGAAAATACAGACGTAGAAGGGCACATCATGATTGATATTTACAATTTTAGATTTTAAGGCTTGACTAACTAAACAGTATAAATTGTGAAAGGCACTTTTTTTATACAAGGCGATCCAGCAATTTTGAATAACACATCTGTTTTTTCGCGAAGAATAATCAATCACATTGAGAATCATAAAAAAGAAATTAATAATTAAACTTTAACATTATTGATGAAATTTTTGTTTCAAACTCTTTGACAATAATAAGTAGGTATTCTCATATGTTGGAAAATATTACTTGCAAATATAAAAATTTATTTAAAATTAGTATTAATAGTTATTTAAGCTACTAGAAATGTATGGTCACTGTTAACGTTCAAGGAAGTTAACATAAAGTTAAAATAAATATCTTTATTATTACTTGTCTGGTCCCTTTGCACCGTGTAAACTCAGATTTTGTTTTTTTTTTGAACTATAGCCCGTTGTCTAGAATGATGAGGAGGGAAACTAAATTAAGCAGCAGTGTCGATTTTTTTAAATTTGAAGATAGCCCAGTTTAGGCGTGTTGTGTATGTAGGTGAATTGAGGAATTGGAGAGTTGCGTGGTGGTAGCCAAATTTGTTTCTTTATGTAAATAAAATTCGGCTATAATTAATTATTGGCACGGCAAATATGAATCCGTGGAGTTTTTGATACATAAGAGACGTGTGTTCGAACTTGCAATAAAATCCGATTTATTCGAAGTATGCTTCATTTGAAGCTAGAACCTTGGCCCATCTTTCAGGTTGTTTATAGATACCCTCTCAGTAAAAGTTTGGCTCGTGCATCTGTAGAAACAATATCTGGTGAATACGAAGAGTGGAGTAACATTTATCATTTCTACGCTTCTATGACCCAGTTTTTCAATCGTAAGTTAACCAAAATTCAAGGGTTACCTACGTTTATGACTATCCTGATTGGTCAAAAATCGAAGTTAACCATTGAATTAGAGATAACTTACGATTGAAAAACTGGGCCTAAGTATTATAATTTTTGACCATTCGAGCAAAACGTGGTCTGGCATTGCCATGGTGAAAAATAATTTTGTTCAATCCTGCTATTGAAACATGTCGTTTCTTACTTGGATACGCAACTAGAAACCTTTTGTTTTACTCACTCCAATTATTTCTAAGGTAACGAGTGGGCAAAAGAATTTTCACCCACTAGTGAGTGAAAAATGCCGTCGTTCATTGTATTTGTTTATGCAAACTATAGCAACGCAACCTACCGTCTATGTTGATTTGCCTAGGTTTTTTTATATTTTAAAACCAAAGCTAACTTTTTCTGAATTATTTTGGGCGCAAAGTGCGCGCTATTGATCTAGAATTTATAGAATAAAATTATTAGAATTTATAGAATAGAAATACGAGAAAGGGGGGTAAATTTTTTGCTCAGTTTTTCGATATCTAGCGCCGTTTTCGAGTTATAGCAAATTGAAAATCTCAAATTTAATTATTGATGACACGAATTAAAATAAATTATATTTTCATAAATATTTTAGATTTATAAGTGCAGGATTAAACAAAACGCTATACATCACTCGTGGAGAAACCCTTTTGCTCACTTATTTGCGTCTGCACACTCGCCTAACGGCTCGCATGCAAAACTCGCAAATGCGTGAGCGAATCATTCGGTTTCTCCACTAGTAATGTAATATACTATTATTCTCCCTGTTCCTATTCTGGTCGTTCATCCACTATGCTACTATCCACATATGGCTTCAGATGTATAAGTTGCCGGTAGATTTCACCAGTAACTGTTTACCATAAAATATTTATTATAATTTATAAAATATTATTACCATAAAATAGTACTGTAACAGTACTTCTTGCAAATGATGTTTTTTTGAAACAAAATTAACCATTTTCGATCGCGTGAAAAATATAACTATTTACATCTTAAACAAATTGATGTACTAAAAATGTAAACTTAATGTCACACCTTTCAATTACTACAAACTTATGTGTGAGTTCGCCAAACAGCGGAGTAATAATTTTTGATATCCTAATAAATCAAATTTTAAATAAAAATACGTTACATAAGCGTTTCTCAACCTTTCAGTAATACTGAAACTTGCGATTAAATTTTCAATCATAATTTTCATCACACCCACCTCTCATACGATATTTTGTTGTGTTTTTGTGTATTTTATTTTTTTATTATATGAGAATGTTTCTAATTTTGGGTTTCTTTCAGTAAATTTAATAATTTTTCTAATAATATTTAGGCTCGCGCCCTCCTACGAGGGGGGGCACTGCACAGGTTGATTGACGTTGAGTTACGGTATGAACACGCTGTAAAATACTAGTGTAATTTTACCCCTAAGAATTACCCATTTAATAAAAGAAAATTTACCCTAAAAATGGTATACCAAAAATTAACTAAGTAAGTGAGTATAAGTGACAATTAACTACAACTTAAGGTAGATTTCCCCTAAAATTTATAATAGGAAAGTGGAAAGAAATGTTGTACAAATACCTTACAATTGGAGTCCGGATTATATGCAATAAAAAAAGTGATCATATGCAGTAAAAATATATAAAAATATGCTTTAAAGTATGCAGTAAAATTCAAAATATGCTAAAAAAACGTACATTGTGTAGTTTTCCTTTTCCTCCCATAACATAATATATTTTTTTCGCATTAAAAGCATTAAAAATGCTTTATGCAAATTTTTTAATTTTAGGTGGTGATTATTATCTCTAAAATGATTAAGGGATCGCGGCAAGAAAATCATAATGTGATCGTTTAAAAAAATGTATTTCGGCGTTGGTTCTCCCCTGCTACATATATTTTTTTCAAAAAAATTTGATGACGTTAATGATGCTTTATGCAGATTTTAAAATTTTGTGGGATAACCCACCGCCGAAAATTTTAAGTCATCGCTTCGGAAAAATTATATATGTATATTATTGGTTATAAACTGAAGTATTTTTTAAATAAAAACTAAAAATTTTATTTTACACCTTATTTTTAAAGGACGATTACACCCCTTAAACTTGCGTTACAGCTTACAGCAGCTAAAAAACTT
Organism: Cantharis rufa; assembly: GCA_947369205.1. Classification (NCBI taxonomy): domain Eukaryota; kingdom Metazoa; phylum Arthropoda; class Insecta; order Coleoptera; family Cantharidae; genus Cantharis; species Cantharis rufa. Next base: position 96,375,006 of record OX376303.1, read on the forward strand.
AGGGATCTCTTATTTTTTGATGCTCTACCACATATCCAAAAATTATTCAAATCAGTGAGTGACACCGGGGATCCTTTGATTGTGAGAAACAGTAATGCTGGGTTTTTCGAATCTTGAAAATTATTGAAAATTATTATTAAATTGACGAATTAAAAGAAAATCAAAACTTACACCTAGGTATAATATATAATTTATCGGAAAACATAGCGAAAGCGATGCTTTTCGAGTGTCCGCTCGGCAGCCATTTATATTATAAAAAATACTATTATAAAAATTTGACCGACGTGGGGTTCGAACTCACGGTCTCCAAACGATGCAATTATGATTCAAGTACTTAATACATTTTGCCATAGGGGGTTGCTCTAATGATATTGTTTTAATTCGTCTTATCTGTCACGATTTGTAATTTAAACAATATTTTTTATATTTGATATAATAGATAATTTTATGTTTTCCGATAAAAAAGTATACTCACCTTTCCTCGAAATATGATCGTTACTGGGTCTACAGCTTTAAAAAGCTCGCTCACGCTCGCTTTTTAATATAGCTGCGCGTCCAGTAACGATTCATTTTTGATGCTCGGCCAGTAATATACTACCATAGAATAACTAAGCAACGAAATGTGTTTTTATGCTCATTTATGATTGGCTGGTCGGTTAACCAATCTAATCGCTCTATCCCAAGGTATACTATTTTATTCATTAAAAATCAAACTATAATAATAGCATACTATTTATTATTACAATTTCTAGAGTTTCAAATTAGTAGTTTACATTAGAAATAGACGATATTGAAATAAATCGTATAGAAAATAATATTATCTACTAAATAAATAATTAACTTATAGTGCTTCAAATTAATACCTTTAGAATTTAGATAATAATTTACTGATATTATTATGTGACTATAGAAATGTGCAAGGATAAATAATATATAACCAATTGGTCAAGTAAAAAATTTCTATTTTTATTTTGAATAGTTTGGAACGCGAGAAATTATTTTGCAAAACTCTGTACCAAAGCTGGAACTAATTTATTATGATTAGAATTCTTTGTAATACGCTGGTATGGTTCCGTCATCTGATTGGGGCCTACAGGCTCCATTTAGGAAGATTTTGACCATAAGTGTAGATTACAATTGTCGATAATTTATTCTACAGGAAGGCTAATAAAAATTTTAAAAGTGGAAACGGAATATTACCAGAAAATGAACTCAAAATAAAAAATTTCAAGTAGATTTTTTGGAATTTAGAAAATATGATATTTAACATAGATCCTAACAGAACGTTAAAAAAATTTTTTAAAACAGTATAAAGTGAAGAAATACAATACGTAGAAAATTATTTTATTTTAAAACTAAAAATATATTACAAAAATTTTAAAGTAATAACACAAGTATACACGGTTTTGAACCTGAGCACCCAAAAGCTGTTTATAAGGTAAATTGGGGGGATGAATCCAAATCAGCAGCCCGTTTTTTAAAATTGGTTCTAGTTTTCGAAATATTCAATAAATTCATTATATTACTATTTTTGACCATTAACGGCCATTGCTCGTCACTCGTGTCGCCCAAGTTTTGTGGGAAAAAATCAAGACGTAAATGCAGAAAACGTATCTTGAGACACATTCGAGCTCCAATCTTGTGGTAATTTTCCGAAAAAAACCAAAGTAATGCAAATACGCTTCTTTGAGTGCATTTGTCATGATTTTACTACTTTTACCGAGCATATAACGTCCACAAACGTAACAAAAACACTTTGAATCGACTTTGCAATGTTTTCTCTGCATTTTCACACGTTCCGAAGCACAATATCAGTACAATAACAAGTTCCAAAAGATGTTTAATGCAACGTGGCCAGCTGACTTGGTTCAGCGAGAACTCCAAAACTAGAACCAATTTTGACAAACGGATTGAAGATCTGAGTTCAGGCATTTGTAAACTTGTGTTTAGACATTGTTTTTTAGTAATGCAATATATAAAGTTCTATTTCACGATTATTTTCGAATAAATAAAATAAGAAACACTAAAAATTATTTGAATTACTTTAGTAAGATAAATATTTAAAAAGGATACAAATAATATGTAAAATTTTTGTAACGTAATATTCATAATATCTTTTTAATCCTAACCTGTCAAATAATGATTTTCTGTTAAGTGGAATATTACCAATTAATTATAATAGCGGTACCGATCATCATCCTTTCGAGAGAACAATCTTTTTTTGGCTTAAACGTAGACCCAAAATAGAATATTATGCTAAAGTTTATATTATTGACTATAAATATATATTAAAAGTTTTGATTTTGAATAAGGAAATGTATCTACTACACATATTATATATATAGATATTCTTCAACTATAAGTTTATTGTCTAATTTTAGCTGACGCGCATTAACGCTTATTTAAATAATTTACAATATTTTAGCTATAGGCCGAAGCCGATAAAGCTAAAAAACGATATAATGTAAGATTTGAAAAATTTGACGATTTATTTAAATTACTTATTTTTAAAAAAATATCGATAGATAACAACCGTTCCTAATTTGATAGATTTGTGTTATTACAATAAACGACCATAGCTTAGAAAGTGTAAGCTACCGGAAAAAGTTGTAAAACTATATGGGATAGCTCGATAAATCGTAAGATAGATAGTTCAATTTGATAGCCTTTTGTGGTAGAGAATTTTTGCCTCTTCCACTCAATTTATTTCGAAATTAACATTTTTGATTTCAAATAAATCTACAATAATTGGATTTAGATTAATTTAATATTTTAATAATTTACAATGCTGTTCAACTGAAATTATGCACCGGCGCTGCGTGATCTTGGAGCTCGAAGCTACTTAAGCTCGAGATGATGTTTTTTAGTTTTACATTAATTACTTTAGAAAGAACCTCTTTTGCATTTGTATAATAATTTTATTATCGAAATAATGTTACTGTCTTTCAAATATAAAAGTAATGACTGAAAGTGCAATTAGATTCCAAAAGTATATAACTCGTCAGCATTTAAAAACTTGGTTTCATTAATAAAGAATGTAAAGAAAATAAAACTTTTTGATATAACGTTCTAATTTTCTTACCCTCTCAAAGCGCTTTATCAAAATTAATAAAGCAGATGTGCACTTACTTTCTCTTAATGTTACAATAATCCAAGATATATGCCAAAATGCCCTTATGACTTCCATTTTCTCCTCACAAAAAGTAAATTGAGCGTCGCTGAATTCACTCGAACACGATTCATTAAACTGATTAGTCTTTAAAAACCTAAAAGTTCTTTTTCAGTATTTTTAATTAGAAAGTTTTTGCAGCTAATGCTTTATTTTAGCAAAGAACTGTCACTTTTGTTATTTCGTCTTACGAATATAACCAACAAGCATTATGCTTTATTACTTCGAACACTTTTAAGTTTCATTTTACCTTATTTCTTGTTTCAGATTCATTTTCCATCAAAACAATTTTACATCTAACGTTTTTTAAATCAAATATATTGTAATAAGAATAAATTTGCAGAAATGCCTAAAAATAAGATTTAAAAGAAAAATTCGTTTTTGGGTTTTAAATGAAGTAAGCAAAGAAAAGTTTTAACATTACATGTAGGTATATTAAAATCATAAACTGGGTTTTTGGTTTTCATCTTAAGTTATATTCAATCATTAATTTGTTAATGTCTTATTCTTGACCCATTTTAACTTTCTCAATTGTGTGAATACATTTTCTTGTTTTCTTACTTTTTATTGCTTTTCCTGGTTACACAACAGAAAATTTGGCAGGCATAATCTAACAATTGAGAACAATTTTTTTACTGTGTATATACCATTGAAGATCGAAGATAATCGTGCTTTATATCGCATTATTAAATTTTTAATTTTACGGTTAAAATTCTATTATTTTCTGTTTAGTCTTTGTTAAATATTATAAAAAAAACTCAAGTAGAAGACTCAAACTCAAGCGTTACAAAACCTCATACTGCTCGTTGAAAACGCAAAGCAACCACATGCAAAAAGCATTACCAGGTTTCTCTGCAAGGGAAATGCCATTTCAAATAGTTGTTCTATTAATCTCCATTTCGAAGTGTTATCCGAGATTTTATTTTATTAATAATAACACTACATTTCCGTTTGTATAGCGTCTATTTTGCATTTTTCAGTAGAATAATTTGAATATACCATGTGTACATGCAATCGTTAGATCAACCCAAAGTTAGATTGATTTTTAAGTTACCACAAGATGAAAAAAACTATAAGTATTAGAATATTATTGCTAACCCATATTATTAACCCACCAAGTGCTAGTTGGTACTTGGTACAACTGGGCTTAGTTCGAGCTAAGGCGTAGACATTCAAATTTAAAATCGAACTGATGTCCTTCCCAACGTTTCTATCTTGGGTCTGACCTAGTTCGGTCTGACAGATTAGGTCGTCCTACTTAAGTGTATACATAAAAGGACTAACTAGCTCAGGCCGACTTAGGTCGACCTAATAACTGTGTGTAAACGTGGTCATAATCTTACAAGTAATCCATTTTTCATGATTATTATCTCAGGTTCTTCTTCTTCTTATAGTGCCGTCTCCTCATAGGAGGTTGGCTACCATGATGCTGTATTCATCTCTGTGTTTCGTGAGCCGCACCAGTGTTGCGGCATCGGGAATACCGAACCATTGCCTCAGATTCTTCAGCCAGGATTGCTTCTTCCTTCCAAGGCTCCGCTTCCCCTCCATCTTTCCCTGCACGATCAGTTGGTGGAGAAGACCATATCTCGCATTTCGAAGTACATGCCCGAAGTAAGCTGCCTTTCTTCTTTCAACGATAGTCAGGACTTTATTCATTCAGCGCAAAACCTCCTCGTTTGCAATATGCTCAACCCAGGATATTTTAAGCATTCTCCGGTAGAATAACATTTCAAAGGCTTCTAGTTTATTCATGGATGAAACCTTCAAGGTCCATCCATCAACGCCATAGAAAAGGATTGGCAGAACATAGGACCTTGCGACCCGCCATCGGGTTTTCAAATTTAGTTCTCGGCCACATAACAAGGTCTTCATTCTAAAAAAGGAGTTGCGTGCCATCTCAATCCATGCTCTGATTTCGTCATCAGGATTCAAGTCCTCGTGTAGCCAGCATCCCAAATATTTGATTTTGTCCACCTTCTCCAGTCTATCGCCCCCGACACCAATATCTATGTTGTTGATTGGTTTTTTCGTTATTATCATTGTTTTTGTCTTTTGTTTGTTTATATTGAGACCGTATGCGTTGCTGACTGCATTTATTTTGTCAATCAGTATTTGTAAACCTTCAGGACTATCGGTGAGAATATCATCCGCATATCTGATGTTCACTTTAATTTCGTGGTGTGTTTTCTCTAGAGCTTCTTGAAAATTGGCTTCCGAGTATAAGTTGAAAAGAAGTGGTAAGAGTACACAGCCCTGACGAACTCCTCTCTGGATTTCAATGTTTTCAGTTGTAACATCTTCGAATTTCAGCTGAGCCGATTGATGCCAACACAGGTTCTGTATAATATTGATGTCTTTGTCGTCAATATCTATTCTCAGAAACAAATTAATGTATGTCGTGTCGCACATTGTCAAAAGCTTTCTCGTAGTCAATGAAGCAGGCATATAGCGGTCGCTGTTGATCAAGACATTTCTGTGCTAAGACTTGAATAGAGAACAGGGCTTCTCTTGTGGATAACCCACTTCTGAATCCAAACTGTGTATTCCCCATTGCATCCTCAATTTTTCTCCATAATCGCGGGTGTATTATTTAAAAAAAAAAGATTATAGTGCATGGCTCATAAGACTAATCAGTCTGTAATCACTGCAATGTTTTGGATTCACTTTTTTACGTAGTGTGATGAATGTTGATTTTAGCCATTCTCTGGGTATATGTCCTGTGTTTTATATGCAATTGAAGAGTTTCAACAGGGTATCGCTCTTTTCTAGGTCTATAAGTTGAAGCAATTCCACACTGATCTCAGGTTAGGAGTCACCAAACTAGCACAATTAGTCGCCGTCACGTAGCGGCGACTTATATAGGCAACCGCAAAGTCGTCACTACTAGAGGCGGGCACGTAATAGGGACGTAGTCATTACATGCCTGCCACCAAAATGGTCACTTTTTCGGTATCGACGAAGTTCCGGCGACTTACACCACTACGTCGCCACCACTACCCGGGGTGGTAACTACGACCATCACAGGTCACCTTAGTGACCTGTAATACGTGCACGTATTAGTGACCCCAGATTTTTGATTTAGATGCAAAAACCGGAAATATGAAAAACCTCAATTTGGCCCAGAAATGTACAGGTCCCCATGTTTTTCCCAAACTCTAGATATTTTTTCATGGGCCTTAAAACCTGATATTCTCTTTTATGTGTGGTGCTAGTGACAGAAATTAAGAGGCGCTAACTCTTGAAGGTGACTATACTACAAAAAGCACAACTCTTGGTGTAACACACCATTATTTTTTGCATACATTCTCCGTTTATATGTTTTTTACTACCAAAGCTATTACATCAAAATATATAATTAAATTAGATTTTTTATAATTATTAGTAAAAACTCTCCCCCTGAACGACAGATTTAAGAAAATAACAAAAGTTAATATTAATGGGTTTTTGTGACCTAGTAGGTACTTAATAAAAATATTCCTGACCATGAAGCCGCCGAAATTGAAAATTGCGGATCTAGAAATACGAGATCTCTAAGCCTACGTACTGACTAAAACTATCTTTGAAACCACCCGAACTCAAAAATCGTGGGTCTAGAATGGCTAGAATCCGTTTTACGAAAAGCTTTGGCTATAATTATTATTAATGAAAACTAATTTAAAATAAACGGCCAGCCCTGCCCATTAAAAATCCTTGCTGTAACTATTTATGCCCAGATGGACTCAAACACCGACCACTTGTATAACTAGATGTTTCTTATATGGAAAATTGAATCTTTTAATATTGCTATTTTTGAATTAATCAATATTTGAAGTTAATCTTCACTTTAATCGCATTATTTTTCAAAATAATTTTTTTTAAATAATAATTTTCTCCAAACGAATTTTAAAGTCCGTGTCACCATTTCAGCCATAATCTGTGCATCGCACTTTTAGCGTTGGCAATTAAAGTGTCAATATCAATCTGATATAAAACGAAATTTTGAAAACAAATTGTTTGCCTGTTTGGCTCGCTTCAGCTAAAAACTTTGTTTGTCCTCCTCCGAGGTAGAGTGACTGAGTTAGGGGAAAATTTCTAAGGAAAATCTTTCCTACAAAAATTTTACTAATTGAAATTAATGCAGGAATTGTAAATTTCCAGCATAATATGTAAGTTAACCATTGAATTTGGGTAAACACGGTGTCTACCGTTCATCCTTGATTATAGAAAAGTTTTAGAAATTATATTTGCATTTATAAAATGCGAATTCTTGGGTCAAAAATTAATTACATAATGGAAAAATATAATGTTAATTATGAAACTAAATTGTTTTATTTTAAAACCTGCAAAACAAAACTTAATAAAAGCTGTACTACAAAGTTGTCTTAATTTTATGTAGCATACCATGTTCAATTAATTATTTGTAGCATAGATAAAGCGCATTGATTAAACATCACCTATATAAATATTTTATTATTTACAAATTTTATAGGAAATAAATTATTAAAATGTTTTATATGTTAGGTATTTACCTCTATACTTTGTATTGTATTGCTTTTAAAATTTTATTCTAATCGTTTTGCAATAGTACTTACACGGTTAGCTAGTAAAGTTTGGAAATAAATCAATAAAATAATTTATAAAACCCTCGGACACGTCAAACTTCATTTTTAAATTTTTAAATTTTTCGCTAAGAAACAATTTAGTCTAGAATCTGCCCCTGATCTTGATCTACTTGGCACACATTTCGTGTGTCAGTGTTTTAGTTAATTTTGGTATTTTGTTTCTTGACATTCCAATTCGTTCGCGATGAAATAGACGCTGAGAAGACTCGAGTTGAAAAGCTACGATCCTTCCAAGGAAAGACGGTTAGAATAAAGTTTTTACCCGCCTGGAATCGAACCGGGTGTCTCGGCTTGGCAGTTATGCGAAAAGTAAACAAAAATTTTGTTGATCTTACATTTAGCATTTTGATATATTTAATGTATCGAAAGTAAACACATTCGATAAATATTTAATCGAATAATTAAGTGCAATGAAATACACACTCAATGGATTTCATAAAGCGAGCCATTTATCACGATCTTCATTATCATTATTTATGCACACACACAACATAATTATTATTGCAAATAATATAATTTGCATTTTGTGATCGTGAACGGATTACACTTAACATCTAAAACAGCTGATCCGTATTTAATAAATCCTTGATCGTTTAAACAGTGTTTCTGGTTTGCGAACACGTTTTATGGCATCATTTTGCATTTTGTACGATTCGGTTGTTAATTTTTTAATTACTTAAATTAATTTTATAATTCCACTTGTAATGCGCTAAGGCGCTATTTTTAAAGTCGTTAACATGGAAAAAAAATCTGTTAAGCTGTGACCGTTGGTGCTCGTGCGAATTGGACGTATTTGCCAAAAACCAAAATTTACGTATGACGTTACAGCAATCTCGAAACGTCAAATACCTTGAAAGTAGACGGACACCTTGATATTTATTTTTTGTTCGATATTTAAAATAGAAAAAGTTTCGAGAACTCACTCTTTACGTAAATTTGTAATAAATAAATAATTTAGTAGTTTAATTAATGTAGGTGAGATGTCGCCACACGTACCGAACGAAAGGTAGAATATTGTTATTCGTGTTTATCAATCAAGTTGTTGAAGTTGAATCTCTATAAATTTTCAATTGACGTGCTTGGAAACGCGATGTAAAGAATACGTAAGAAAATATTAATGTGTGTACGAGTCGTTTTATTGGAGCAAACCACGCAACGCGTTTTTGGCACGAATATGCAAAAATTCTAAATGTTAGCTGCTCGTGTACTATAAACACAATAATTTTTTATATCATAAAATTTTGTGGAAAAGAAATTGAATTTGTCTCACACCTCACATCTGCATACCTAGTTCTAATCGGTCCTTTTAGATTTATGCCACTATAAAGCAGATTTTTTCGCTCGTACACTGAGACTTCATTAAGGTTCCGCAAGATGCATAGTCCACATTATTGCCTACATTTATATCCATTTCCACCAGCTTTGCTTCCATAAATTTACACTATAGCCCTGATTACTCTACTGGTAAACCCATTTTCTCTCTCTTAGTTTTGGCGTTTGGGCACGGCGCGAAAGGGAGCAGAGAGATAAAACCTAATGTGATAGCGACTTACTGAGATGATTTCGGTATTTTATATTCCGATTTCAGATTTTCCGGTGAGAATGAATTTACAATGTGTCTCTGTCAGATAAGTCTAATCGCTTGTATAGGAAGGATTACCATTATAATTAGCCTCACGAATATAATCCGATCAAAATTTATTGAACTGAAAATGTTTATGGTCACTTAAATTTATACAAAACGTCGTTTCTCAATAGGCGTTTACGAAAATTGCACCGGTAGAAGACCGGTAGATACCGCTCGCACCGCTTGCGTTCGAAAATTCAGTTGGTAGAACTGAACCGCGTTCGGAAATTGTACTAAATCCACCAGGTGCATGCACCAGGTTAATAATTTGTGGACCGAGGATTATAGTCGGTAAATCCATAGATGTTTGGTAAAACATTATATAACCTATAAGTTTAACCTCAAATTACTTTGTAAACGTTTAACATGATACCTTTAGAAAATACGATTGCTGAATACGATTGGACATTTTGAATATTAAATAAAATTTGAGGTTACGTGTAACTTTTGCGTATCGCAAAACAAACAATCTACCGGTCGGTAGATAATATCGTTCGGAAATTATTCAACCTGATCCATGCACCAGCAAATCAGCTGATTACCGAATGGTAAAAGGTAAATATCTACCGGTACAATTTTCGTAAACGCCTTATATGAAATGACATTTTTAGTTCGTTACCTTTGCTAACCATCGATCGGGAACTGTTGCGTGCAATTAAAATGAAAATTCCAAACATTGTTTTGGCGTAATATATCACCGGTTTACGGTGACAATTTCACAATAGTAATTTATTGGTATCAGCATTTACGTAACTGTAAAGATCCAAAATTGAATACCTAGACCAGAATGGATTCAATTTATACTCGACGCTACGCGACGCCTATTATAATAATCCATTAATATACAAAATAAACAATAAGACCCTCGGTTTGTTTGCAAAGTCAATACTAAGAATAAATTATTAAATAAATTATGCACAAAAAGATAATCATCTCGAAATTGTTTTTAAATTCATTTTGACCCTGAATGTTAATAACAATAGTCACCTTTGAGAGCATGTTGACCTTACAACTATAAAATTAGAGCGGTTTTAACGTTAATAAAAAAATGACAAGATTATAGCGTGTTGAAAATATTAATGAGCTATACACGTTTATAAACAATTAAACAATTCAATAATTATTATAAACAAAACATGTCGTGTCATTGATCACCATCATTATCAGGCACAAATCAATTTGATGATCGTCCAAGAGAATTTTACCAGTTAAAATTCCGCTTCGGAGTGTTAACAGATTGAAAAATTACGCGAGGTTATCCCGATTAACTTTCTAAATTGCTTTAATTATTTGGATTTATGATTTATTGTGACCATTGTATTTTGGTTCCTCGAAGAGCTCCAAAAAATAGCTACCGAATTACCTACCAGATGCTGCATAGCAACTAAATTTGTTTAGAGAATGAGTCTTAAATTTCAATATCAAGGTTTGATTCGACACGAAAATATTGCATAATTATTAATACTATTAAATCGGTTCTACAGGTGTACTTCAACAATTTTCCTACTTTTTTTCCAGTCCAGTTCTTTGCTCGACTTGAATATTTTTTCTAACTGTCTTAAAATTGGGTGGTACAATCTTTCGTTAAGATTAGAGATTTTCAAAATCTGTGCTGTGCTGGGAAATAAAGTCTAGAAACTGCCACGAAAATTATGATCTATTTATCGAATGGAATTTACAAAAAGTTATGAAGATAATTAATTGCATGCATGTATTGCAATTTATTAATAGATGCATAATAATGTTGATTAAATTGCTTCTACTTGGACAAACGAAAAAATATTCAATCCATTCCTTATTGTCTAATCAAGTATGTCTAATCAAAATTGCTATTTTACAGCACTTCTTATGATTGGAAAAATTAATAACTAATTAATTAAATACTAACTATACTGTAGCATTTTTTTTAACTAGTTCATCTCAGCCTGGTGCACGTGTAAAGAGTTGTATGTTTAAAAAGTGATTTGTGATGTATATTATTTATTTTATATAAATTGTAATATATGAAAGAAATTTTTTTTAAAGTAAAAATCAAACCAAAGTTATAAATAATATTTATAGTAATCCATATTTGAAAACATAAAAATAATGTAACTAAAATCTAATATACATTTTTTAAACGCATTGTATTTTCTGGAAACTAATTAAATTATTTTTTCAGGTATTGCCATTGATATATTTTTTACTACACACTGAGAAAAATGATTTGTTGCTCTAACAGAGCTATTATTAGCTATAACCTCAACTGAGTTTTCTTTGCTGTTATAACAAAATTTTTGTTGCTGCAACAAATTTTCTGCTGCCATAACAAAGTTGTTTTCTATTCAGTAAAAACGATTAGTTGATTTAACAAATTTTCTTATTCTGCATAGAAAAAACTTTGTTATGGCAGCTGAAAACTTGTTTCAGTAACGAAAAACTCTGTTGAGGCTATAGCTACTAAAAGTTTTGTTCCTTTTCCTTTCCTTTCCTTGAAAAATCCTTTTTCACAGTGCAGTATTATACACCGGGTAGTTTTCATATCACCAGACCCCAGGGTTTTTCCGATGAAAGGCTTGAGTGTATGCTGTACGATCGACTTTATTAAAAAAGTAAGCTTTTCAGAACAAAGTATGCTTCAGAACAAATGCATCTAGTATCAAGTTGCTGAAGTCGCTGAAATACTTTTAGTACCTCACTAATTCTATGAAATACTCTTTTGGCTCTAAAGATTTTAGAGCCGGGAGAAGTTTAAACACCAGAGTTGTAAGTTATTGAATTTTGCATTGCAATGAATTACTAATAGAGTTAGAGTTTAGGATGATGTTGATTAAAAAGTACTCTCCACAATAAAATAATTAAAAATTGTGGTTTTGATGAAAATTTTGAAATTTGGGTAAAATGGTAACCACCTTCTGCCTTTGCAAAGTTTATATCACAAAGACTCTCATTTCTGTTCTACTCTGTACATTGAGAGTATTACTCCCTCCCCCCCTCGGTGAGTGCTGCAGCACTTATAAATTTATGTACATAATAATAATATGTATTAGTTCCAAAAAAGTGAAAGGTTTATATATTATGTAATAAAATCGATTACAAGGAATCTTGGCTACTGTCAGTCAATCATCAACACTCGTTGGGCTTTGATTTTTTTTTCTATTGGAAAGAGGACAATTTTCTGAGCATTTTGAGACCGCACTTCGATGCGGATTGTCCAGTAGTTTTCGAGAAAACGGCATTTGAAAATCAAAATTTTACATGCATTTTACATAGGGAATTGATTCACTCCCGAGTTCTATTGACGGTGCTTGCGTTCTGATATAGTCTTAGTGTTGGCAGTCAGACGCGATTGTGATACCGTGCGGTACACATCGAGCGTGGCTAACGAGTTTCACCCCTTACGAGTTTCACCCCTTACGAGTTTCACCCTTTTCGAGTTGCACCTTTGGCGAGGTTATGCCGGAGCGGAGGGTAGCGGAGCGTCGGTTTTGACGAACGCAACCAAGGCAATCGAGATTCTAACCTAAAAACGAGTTCTGCGTTTATTTATAAATTATTGCATAATGTTGCGTAATACACCCGATGTACACCCGACTATGTCACAATCGCGTCTGCCTGCTAACACTAAGACTATATCAGAACGCACGCACCGTCAATAGAACTTTCGTGTTAATGAATTCCCTATCTAAAATGCATGTAAAATTTTTATTTTCAAATGCCGTTTTCTCGAAAACTAATGGATAATCCGCAAAATTTCTTTTTTTAATATACTCAGAAAATTGTCCTCTTTCCTATAGTGTAGGTGTCGATGCTCAATTCGTGTTGATGATTGACTGACAGTTCCCGGAATAAAGATTCCTGATTATAAAGACTCAAAACCCCTTTGGGTTTTGAAATCAGTGAGTATGGGAAATTGCGGAGTATAAGGGAAACTCCCTAGTACCACAATAATAGTATTTAAAAAAAAATTTTATGTAAGCCATCGTGAGTATTTTTAAAGCTTGAGTAATTTAAATATTTTTGTACATATTTATTTTGTTCATGGTACCCCTTCTACTCCACAATTTCCCATACTCACTATAAACCTTGCGCTTTTTCGGATCTACATACATAAATTTATAAGTACTGCAGTACTCACCGGGGGGGGGGGTACTCTCAATATCTCACTAATATCTCACTAATAGGGATAATAATTTTACCTGGAAATTCAAATCGTACTTATATCGAATACAAAAAGTAATTACTGGACAAATTTGTTTCAAATCTGCAGCCCTTACAATGAAACAAAAAACTCCAGTTTGGTAACGTTCATGGGCGTACGTTATTACTTTCGGTAATGCACAGAGTAGAACAGAAATAAAAATCTTCATGACATAAACTTTTCAAAGGCAAAAGTTTGTTACGGATGGATGCCAAACCACACCCCCATTGTTCTATATGCTGTGACGTCATCAAAATCAAATGTAATTACCAGTGAAATACCTAAGCAATGCTGTGACGTCAGCAGACCGGAAGTAAATGTAATTAAAATCTTCCCATGTTAATTCCCTTAAAAAATTGGAGTTGGAACCCCATAGCCCCACTACTAATCATATATTTCAAATTCAACAATAAATATTAAGAATTTTGCTTTGTGAGAGAGGCATCCCATAGCTTCGACTTATTAGCCCACTGATGCATGTGAAATAAATTAGGAAAATTTATTAGAAGCATTTAAATATAAAAACCAAGGAGTAAATATTCAGTAAAATGTCGATACACAAAACTCGGAATTCCAGGGATTTCCAAGGAATTCCAAACGAGTGTACACAAAATTTTCGCGATATTGCCCCTTGTAAAAAACTACATTAAAAAACTTGGAATATTTATTTGATTTTCGTCAGGCTGTTATTAGCAAATGAACTATTAGACATCGGAAGTTCATACAGCAAAACAATTGTTTAAAAAGTTGTGATACTATTTATTTTACTTAATACAGCATTTCTCAATCTTTCAGTATTTGCGATCCAATCTTCAATCAAAATTTTCACCGCGCCCCCCTCTCATACAATAAATTTTTGAATTTTTGTGTAAAGTCGGAATGTTTTTTATTTTAGTTTTCTTTCAGTAAATTAAATAATTTTTGTAATAATATTTATGCTCGCACCCCCCAGTTTGGTAACGCTGACTAATAGATCAGATGTTGAAGTATTCGGTTTAAAATGTCAAAACAATATTATTCCACAACTCGTAATTAATTTCTTTTAATGCAAAATAATTGAAATATAAACCATTCGATTTTTAGACCAAATTTTCGATTTTATTTACCAACTTGACTTCAAGTACTGAAGAGAAAAAGAGATGGGCAGACAAAGCATTTTATACAAACAAAAATTATCATTTTGTCATATCCCGAATTCAATAATAAATAAGAATTACACTTTCCTAAAAAGATATCCCTAAAACTGGATTCATTTGTGACGTCATTATTTATGTCGTATATGTAGGAAGCACTAAATTGCTTCTAATAATTATTGCCGAATTTTCCAAGTTTTAAAAATTGGAATACAAAATTTAAAAAAAAGAAACTTACCTTTATGTTGTATCCAGGAGTTCAGTCCAATCTTCGACCAATCTTCGTTTGCTTCGTTCTGGAATATTATAAAAAATATTAATTATAATTGGATAAGTTTAAACTTTCAATTTGAAATTTTTACCTTGGCCATTTCCTTGGACGAATGCATGAATTCCAAATTAACACTAACACCACAGCACTTGGAAATGTCTAAATCCCTGAAAATTAACACAAACAAAACGTTGTATGGATATACCACGACCGCACCTCATTTTATGTTCAAAAGTTATCGAATACAATAAACTAATAAGTTTTTAGTTAAACCACAATGGCGCTGTTGCAAACCCCGATGTCATTTTATTTTGTAAAAAAATATGTTTCGTAATCAAGTTTCGCGAATCGTTTGGCTTTTAGTTGCGTTTGAACATCAAAAATATCTTCAACGTTCTTTGATCAACACTTATTCAAACAATTTTCGTAAATTACAGCACTAAAACCGGCAAAATTTTGATTTTTGTGTGAACCGATACGTCACTAACTAAAGCCACTAAAAACTGACTCATTCGGCGTTGCAAGTACAAACACGATCGTTTTTTGTTTTTCGTTTAAATTTGACGTATTTATTCACGAAACAAAAGAAATTTATTTTGTTATTATAAAGTCATATGTCGCAATAGAAAAATCATAAAATACCATTTTAATTAGAAAAATTTAATTAATCCAAATGCACCCCCACTTTTAAAAATAATTATTTAATTAATTAATAAGTAATAATTAATTCTTCGAAAATATTTTTTAAAATACAATAATTTAATTTAGTCTAGATTTAAATTTAAAAAAAAAATTATTTAGTTTATAAACTTGGGTTTACTTCCAGTAGATAGAATTTTTAGGGTTTAGACACCACTACTGCTGAACCGGATTGGAAAACCAGACTTTATTGCTAATTGTGGTAACAATAGTAGCATTTTTTTTTATTTGGCTAATTGTAAGGATAAAACCGTATAGATGTACAGTGTCTTGCAAAGAAATTGCATAAATTAGTATTCTTGAGATTTCAACTGCTCTCCGCTACCGCAAACCACAAAAATATTTGATAATTTTTTACTTTTAATACATTCGGTATTCTTATTGGAACTCATGGAGAAATAGATATTTTCAATACAAGTTAGGAAAACTAACATTTTTGCATTCAAGGCGAAGTTTTACGTAAACCGAAACAAGAGTAAACCGAAGCCGAATAATAAGTTGAATAAGATATGGAGGAATGGAATAAAGTTCTTCTTCTTCTTCACCTCACGGTATAGGCGATGTTGCCTGTTCCGGCACCCATCTTTTCCTCCGCCGTCCCACATTCCTTTTCCCTATAGGTTTGCATTATCGTGCTCAGTGCTCATTCGCTCCAGGTGTTCATTCCACCTTCTGTTGTATTTGACGACTTTATCTAGGAGGTTTTATATGCCTAATCCAACCCCTGGTTTCCTGTCCAATTCCGAAGCTATTTAGGGTGCTATAAGTATATAAATGTTTTTACATGAATGGGTTACTAGCCCATTGCATAACCAGAAGGACGTCTCCCTCTCGCGTCAGCCTTGCAGAGTCTTCTCATCCATTGGGGTTGGTTACCCAATCTCTGAGAATCCTCCACAAGTTACCAGGGACCACCAACTTGGAGGTGCGAGTAGGAATTGAGTAGGAGAGGCTGTCAGAGTCGCTTCACTACTCCAATTTAGTCCCCAATTAAATAGAAAGAAATCTGTAAATAATTTCAGAAACTTCAATATCTGCAATGATTTTTTCTAGGGCAACTTATTTTGAACTAATTAAGTAAATTAAAATTAAAATTTAAAAAATCTCAATAAGTTATAAGATGAAGATGACGAGAAAACCAATAAGACTGGCCTTTGGCTCTTGTATGCTATTGCAAATTGAACTCTATAATATACAGGTTATTGCAAAAACCATTAGTATAATCTATAACCTGAACTTCAAAGGGTTAAAATATCAATTTGAAAACTTTTCGTGTAATGCAGCATAAAATGCAAAACTTAAAACGTAATTATCTCCTTTTACTGCTTTTATTAAGCCTAATAAATTGCAATATTAAAAACTGAAGTGCATGTTAATTTGTTGAATTGTAGTTTATGCATTTAACCAAGCATTGCAAACTACTGCAATTTACTTATTTTTATTTGGTACAGGTGAAATAATTTACGATTAATAACGTAAACAACTACCGCGATAGCTATCACAACATTAAAATTTAGTTACTCGGAACAAAATTATATGATTTCCTTTTTAAAATTTGCACAAATTCGCAATTCACAGAAATTAGTCGCGACAAGATACGAAGAATAAAAAAAAATTAACTTATGTATAATATATGTGTAGTAAGTGTCTTTTTTTTTGTAATTATGCGAAGATAATTTACCATACATTAAAATTAGCGTTGAGTAATTAAATATATTAGTTTATGGAAATATGTGCCATGACCCTGTTGAATATTTCAGGTACAAAAACCGGATGATTAAATTTTCAAAATTATTAAGGTCATCCCAAAACCCAAAAATATTTTATTGCGATTAAAAGAACTGTTTACTGAAAGGCAAACGGACAAGTCATTAAATTTAATAAAATTTAGACAAACAATGGGACAGCACATTATATTTTTATAACAAACGGTCCATAGAGGAAATCGTAGGAAATAAACAGTAGGCCGGCATTTCGAAATTATTTACCACCGTAAAATTAAATATTATTATGGCCCATCCTTACGAAATAGGTACGATGTTTTTAATGTTAATGTGTTCTGGAACATTATGTCAATTGACAGCTTGAATCATTAGATACGGAAGCTTAACCAACAAAATTCCCGGTAAAATTATTAATGCACCGACGAGAAACTTAAGCATCTCCTCGAGTTCAAATTAACAAACTATTTTTATTTACCACACAAATTCAAAAATAATCAAAAAGTTCTAATGGCTATTTTTGTGCCATTCGGTTGTGTAATTACAGTGAAAAATTATTCACATTTATCTGAAATATCATCTTCTTCAGAAGTGAAGTTTCGTTGTAGAAACAACACTCGATTTCTTAAAAACCAAAGCCATGACAAATTTTTATAATTTCTCACGAAAAATTACAATTTCGTCACTTACCGTTTTTATTTTGACATTGTCGATCCAAATCATTGGACTGCTATTTTTGAGATTGATGATCAAAAAATTTCAATTTCAGAATTGGGCAACACTGAAAAAAACAGCAGAATTATTTTGCTTTCAAACTAAAATCAAATCATTGATTGGGTAAGCCGATGTTCGGTCAATTAAATTGCCAAGAAGATATTACACATAGTAAATGTAAAATCCTTTCACAGATGAGTGAATATCGTTAACAAAATAATATTTTAATTACCAAGTGTTCACATTAATAACAGAAAAACGCAATGCGGTCTTTTCACTTGGTGCGATGATATCATTGATAATGAGTATCCTTGTGATGTTTTCCAAGAACTAAAGTAATTTGCTTTTGAGTCAGCTGATCTACGTTCAACATTATTTTACCTCATTTTTATCTATAAACATTATATTTAAAAATCTATACTTATGTTATAATTTGCATAATTTGCAATTATAATAATTAGTTAAATTAATTATCGTTGGCGGTACAGTGAGCACCGATAAAGGAATATCTGATTTGTGGGAAGCTGCGGTTGAAATGATCGAAATACATATATTAATTTTAAATGTTAACAAACGCGACTTAATTATCGTGTTTGATAGAAATTGTTATTAGATGGAACTCTAATAATCTTGATTTGATTTTTTGTTGATTTTATGTTTTATCGGCACTTTTTGCTCCAATTTTTTACTCGGTTAAATATTTAATTGGGGTATAAATTGATCTAAAAACCAGACAATCTATAAAAACGTTTACTGCTGCCTTAAAAGTGAACCCAATGATTAACAAAATTTGTCAAGACCATTAAAAATACCTGCAAAAAAGTGAGATTAGAACTCCTGGTGTTCGTTGAAGAAAACCAAGTTGAAAAACATTTCCATTTATGTATTATAGCTTTTGGGGCTTTTGATAGCATCACTGTGAGCATTTTTTTCGTATTCCTTCTGCTTCATATCCGTAAAAAAGTTATATGTCTTTTTTGAACTTTCGATTCCTTTCTCTTCTGATTTTTTGTTTTTTGGTATAAATTATGTTTCTTCTTTGTTAAAATTTCGGTTTCAAAATGCAACAATTGAATTTTCCCAGTATTTTTCTTTTGGTATGGAGATTATATTTCATTTGACGCGCCTTGAAAAGATATATCCTATAATATTCTTTTTTTTTTTTATTTAAAAATTTATAGATCAATAAACGCTCTAAACTTATAAATTAACTTGTTATAAGTTTTGAAGTCATACATAATTTAAAGTTAACCTTTTGTGCCTGAATAGCTTTCTGGAATAGCTCTCAGGTTATTAAGAAAAGTTAGATATTCAGGCTTCTAGATAGTAGTTGTGCAATTATTGCAGTTCTGCTTGTATAAAATTTATAAAGAATTTGTAGCAAATTTTGTTCACTTTAAGTTTTTTTATAAGAATTATTTTCAGTGATCATTGCTTACAATACCCGAATAATTAAGCGTTGCAATAAATGAAACTATCTAAATTAATGAGTTAATTTTAGTATTTACAGTTTCAATATGGTGAAACTGAAAACTGCTTCTTGAGTAACAAAAATGTTGTTTTTAAAAAGAGCTATTAAACTATGGATATACCTAAATGTTTAATTTTAAAGTTTTGGTTTTTCACATAAAAGACGGTGTTTTGCCTATTCCGTTGACGGTACGTTACCGGTAGTGGGCGGAGCTGGTCGCAATTACTTATTAGCTGTGCTACTGCTAACATCATAATATGATAAATTTATTTTAATTTTTAATTTAACTTAAAAACAAAGATCGCATCTTCAGTGGGTAGAGATCAGAGAGTTCTATTGAACATTGAACACCATTTCCTAAAACCATGCAGTTTAATTTTTTTTGGACAAGTATTAATTCATTCAAGAGAAGAAAATCAAAACTTTTAAAGCTCTGTTTGCTAAATGGTGCTTACACTCACTTCGAAAGTGAGATGATCTTATTTGAGAAAAATAATTAAAGAAAGTTTCCAATTTGGAAAAGGAATACAGGAACCTACATGTAAGCCCAAGTAAGGTTCTGCGAAGGAAAAATGCAATGACCGATACAGAAAGAATTACAGGAAACGGACATATACCTCATAAATCAAATTAATTAATACATTGCTAAATCCATTAGATCAGAAATAAATTGAAAATCAAATTAAAAATTATAAAGGTGATTAGGTTTTCTGAGCTACCTTCTCACGGTATAATTTAAATTTGCCTATGAAACGCAGGTGTTTGTAGAATTTTACCTTATACAAACAAGGAAAAACTAGTCAATTCGAGCTATTTTATTTATTAAATCGGCAAATAACTAAGCCATCATAGTAAATTGAAATTCCATTTCATTGACATTCCCCAAGATTCCCTTATTTGGTATAAACGAACTTCAAACGAAGGACGACAGATAATTTTGTTATCATTTCTTGATTTGGTGGTAACAAATAATATAATTGTAGTTAGCAATGTTAGAAGTAATTGCCATTCTACAAAAAGTAATTCGAATAATTATTTCGAGTCAATCAATTAACATTGCAAAACTACATCCTTTTGCTTGGTAAATGGAAAAAAATTACAGTAATTTAAGAATATAATAAGATATGCTACTGTATTTTTTGTTATTGTGCAAATTAAGTATTATTTCGTTAAGGTAATTTCATCAATTTAGAAACTAACGAAATTTTGCAAAAATAAATAAATTTTTTGGCTGTACATATTTAAAATTAACTTAATTTATCTTGTCACTTGAATGCATTTGGTGAAGCAATAAAATAAATTTACTTGTCTAAATTGTATAATTTAACTAATAACCATAAATTTACGAGGTACCCATTATTACAAATCAAAGCGTACACAATTTTACAATTCAAATTATATACATACGTATACTTAATTATTTAACAACCTTGCCTTAATAAAAATAAATAAAACATTTAGGTTTAATGGTATGTGCAAATCTAATAAACATAAGAAAAAATATGCATTCCCAAAAACTTGGAAAACCGCAATTTTTTTTAAATCGGATTGAATATCAAGGTTCAATTTTCTCATTTAAGAATTAAATTCCCATGACTGAGAATGTAAGGAACGAAGAAGGTTGAAACTAAATCACTCACTAGTCGAGTTATTATGCCTTTTACAGATTTAAGTGGACTGCATTTTTTATTTCCGCAAAAGAACAAACACCCAACTATGTTTAAACTTCACCTTGATATTCATCTGACGAAAACATTGTCGTATAGCAATTAAGGATTTATTCAAAATTCTTGCAAGCCAATTCTATCATGTTCATCAAATTTTAAAAAATTGCTTCAAACGCATCAAACATATTGGTAATTTTGTTAGGTGATGTCGGTGAAAACAAGAAAGAAAATGTGAATCGAAGGGCATGCAGTAATAACGATTTTTGCCACATTGTAGTTTAATTGAAAATTTTATCGTTATTGACAAAGGATATAAAGAAAGGATTCTTAGACTATATCGGTGCCAAGTTATTGGTTTCCACCTAGAAAGCTTTATTCGATTGCGGTAAACATTATAAGACTTTAAAATTTGTATAGAAATTCATATTTTGTAAAAAATCTAGCAAATAGACTTATTTCCCTGAGGCCATCAATGTCGAGATAATTTTGGAAGATATTTTAAATTTTAGCTAACATAACTTTTTATTATAAGTTAAATTTGAGTAAAATCTTACCGAAACCCGTACGAGCGTACAAACTTTCGAGATTTGTGGCTCTGAAAGCAAAAGTAGAACGTTAATATTTCATAATTAAGTTTGGAAGTATTAACGGTAATTCTTAACTTTTGATGCTATTTAGTAAGTATTTGACAGCGTCAAAAATTAGATGAACATATTCTCAATTAAACTTGATGGTACTTTTCAAACTTCTGCAGTTCTCTATTTTCTTTGATAATTATCCACAGTAGGAGACAGTTTACATAAAGCTCATCAGCAATTGTCTTTCTTCTATCCAAATACTTCAATTTACACTGGAAAAATAAATAGATAAATTATAGATTAATAATCAAAGTTTAAACTAACCTAACACCACCAGATTTAAAAATTCTCAATCGATTTATCAAACAATCGAATAATCAATAATATCGAACAATCCAATCAATTTATAGTATAATTGAACATTCGATTATACGAATCTTTCATTAATATCTACTGAAGTCAGAGTACTGAACAATAAATTAATCCATCAGAGAAGAAATAAACAAATATATTTTTTACGTATCTGTCTAATAGTAGAAAAATATATTGAAAAATTTGATATTATTTAGTACCCCTTCTTTGGGTTTAATGAGTTTAATTTAATTGCAAGCTTTCTGTTCTAAGTTTTTAGTGATAAACCAATTAAGGATTTATTTTTTTTACTTTTCTTGGGAACCCCGTATATCTTAAACGAAACGTTTTAGAAAAAACTGATGGTCTAAACCGGATAGGGAATTGACGGGCTACAACTTTGACCAAATAAATTTTTTTGGGAAACCAACTGTTTTCACAAAAATTCTGAAAATAATGAACAAGGTGTACTAGGTAAAAAATATAAATTCACAAAATTTATTTTAATAAATTTTCAAAATTGCCTCTCTTATTTTCAGCACACAGGCGTGCTTTTTTCAAAATGTGTTGCACTGTATTATTTATAGTAGCTCTTCTTTCGTTTCGTTCTGTCACATTTAACTGTATTCTTTCCATTAATTCCTATCTGGTTTCAGGCTTTTTTCTATCGCTGTAAGCTATATATAGTTTTAAAGGCACCCCATAAAATATAATCGAGAGGTGTTAAATCGGGTGATCGTGCCAGCCAAATGATAAACCCTCCTCTTCCTATCCAGTTTTCTAATTAATCATTATTTAAAAATTTTTGTAGGTACATACTTGTCCAAAATGTACCGGCACACCATCATGCTGAAACCACATTCCTTGTCTTAATGCCAATGGAATATCAATACAATAATGGAAGATTTTCTTCTAAAACGTTTAGGTATCCAGTAGCTGTAAGCCTTATGTTTTGTGGAAAAAAAAGAACCCATAATTTGGCTTCCCACTATTCCACACCAACAGTTCTATCATAAATCATATTGACCAAATGACATTATTTGACCAAAGTTGTAGCCTGTTAAATTCCCTATTTGGTTTGGGCCCAATAGCTTTTTTCTAAGACGTTTGGTTTAAAAGATACGGGGTTCGCAAGAAAAGTAAAAAAAATAAATCCTTAATTTTTTAAACATTTTTTCTGTTATTTTAATTTATAAGTCGAAATCCGTTGATTGTAGACGATAAGGGGTTATAACCAGGGCTCGGAACTTTATGCGCTAAAAAACAATGAAGGATGTGCATACGTTATGCGATAAGAAATAGAAAAATATGCGGTATAATATGCAGTAAAAATTAGAATATTATGCAAAATTTAAAAAAGTTTTTGTTTAATCAGCAACTGCTGACATTTATTTAAAAAACAAAAAAAAAAGAAAATTTGAAAATCGAAAAATAGCACGACTAAAAAATTTTATCATCGACTAAAAACACATTTTCGCCAAACTCCAAAATTAAAGATTTAAGACAAGACAATAACTGCTTAACTTGCGGCATTTTCGTTTTAAATTCTTACTTGAGCACGAGCAAACTGGTGAGAGACTGACTGTAAGCGAAATTCAATTAGAGCCGCTTTGCTCTAAGCATATATCAGGCACGGAACTAGCCCTGTTAGAGTAAGTGGGCCGAAGCCGGGCCCAGTTATTTTTAAGGGGGCCAAAGACCTAGAATGTTTTTTTAATGCGCTTATCTAAAAAATGCGTATGTAAAATATTTTAAACTTAATTAGTCAGAAATAAATCACGAAATTATTGGAACGAAAATTCTTTATTTGCCAGAGTGGGCACAAGGGTGGGCCAGCACAACTTTTAGGTGGGCCATGGCCCACCCTGCCCCCTCCCCCCGTAGTTACGTGCCTGGCATATATTGTGATGACCCGTCTGTGTCAAATTATAAAAAATTGTAAAATAAATGGACCTTTTAAATAAAACTTAAATCTTCTCCGGGCCACCCATTTTTTTTTATCACAC
Source organism: Cantharis rufa (assembly GCA_947369205.1). Classification (NCBI taxonomy): domain Eukaryota; kingdom Metazoa; phylum Arthropoda; class Insecta; order Coleoptera; family Cantharidae; genus Cantharis; species Cantharis rufa. The sequence goes on from OX376303.1 coordinate 96,399,197, forward strand.
GAGACTCTTGAATACAATTAACACTTTTTAAAAAATTAAAAATCAAACACTTTTATTTAAAACTTAAATCAAAACTTTTATTAATTTAACTTAAAAACTTAAATTGAATTAGAACGGACAAAAACACGTCCGCTCGCTTTGCTGTCGGCCATCAAAAAGCATATCTACACATTTTTCTATTTACAATCTTAGCAATAAATAATACCAACTTAAAATTATTAACAATTAAAAATTATACAGGACGATTAAAATTATTTACAACACAAAATTTATTTACAAAAATTAAACAATTATTTTTATCAAACTAATTAATCAATTTTGAACATGACAATATGCATATGCACCTATGCCTAAGCACAGCAGGTAAATACCTAATGGAGTTTTTGCATTTACAGAATAAAATTTCTGGTAAATGATACTTTATTGTTAGGTGAACTGCAGGAATTTGTGTTATTATTTATTATTTCCTTTAAGTAACCATATTTTTATAGCTTTAAATAAAAGTTTCTCTAGGTTGTTTTTAATTATGTGATCGTGGTGTATTATTATTTTCTTTAAATCAACAAAATATGCAATTATATGTTCTTAAACCTAAAATATGCGAGTTTGTCCAAAAAGTAACGAAATATGCAAAATTGTGCGACAAAAACTTTTATATTTGACATGTAGGTAATATGAAATGAATTGTGGCAAACCAGAATTATAATATGCACCTTCCAAACTGCAAGAACCTCAAGTTCCGAGCTCTGGTTATAACTAACTTGACCATTTTTATTTTTACTCAAAACGGGACTCGATCTGGTAAAAATTAGGGAAGACTGGAGTCCATTGAAATAAAAATACTTTAATCTCTGATACTCCAATCTTTAATCTCTAATTATTTAATCTTTAATCTCCAATCTCTAATCTTTAATCGTCAATCTCTAATCTTTTATCTCTAATCTTTAATCTTTAATCTTTAATCTTTAATCTTTAATCTTTAATCTTTAATCTTTAATCTTTAATCTCTAATCTCTAATCTTTAATCTCTAATCTTTAATCTTTTTTCTTTAATCTTCAATCTCTAATCTCTAATCTCTAATCTCTAATCTCTAATCTTTAATCTCTAATCTTTAATCTCTAATCTTTAATCTCTAATCTTCAATCTCTAATCTGCAATTTCTAATCTTTAATCTTTAATCTTTAATCTCTAATCTTTAATCTTCAATCTTTAATCTTTAATCTTTAATCTTTAATCTTTAATCTTTAATCTTCAATCACTAATCTTCAATCTTTAATCTCTAATCTTTAATCTATAATCTTTAATCTTCAATATCTAATCTTTAATCTTCAATCTTCAATCTTTAATCTTCAATCTTCAATCTCTAATCTTTAATCTTCAATCTCTAAACTTGAATCTCTAATATTTAATCTTCAATCTTTCATCTTCAATCTTCTGTACAGCAAATGATTGGGAAATTCTACAGTGACTTTAAGGCATAGATTTAAGAATTTTAGAGGTTAGATTTCTGATTTAAAAACCATAAGTTCAATGACACATTTTTTTGGGCGCAATCTCTGGTGTACTGCAGGGTATTCCATACCCCCCCAGATCCCTCGGTTTAAAAACCTAGCTTGGTATACTACTATTTATAATGTTTACATAAAAAAATAGTAAATATTTGAATTTTACATGCATTAAAATCAATTCAAGCGTCTATCGTTGACCTTTAACTGAAAACGGGACAATTCTGTATCCAGAAGCTTTCGTCGGGGACGCCGGAACAGAGTACCAAAAATAGGAACAGTCCCGTTCAAAGCGGGACGCATGGTCACGTTAGTTATAACCTAATTTGTAGATAAGCAAATGATATTTAAAACAGTTCTAATTTATTAAGCTTAAAAAATCAAAAATATCGGAGCTATAACCGTTTGAAATCAGAAATTGAAAAAATTGCTTTAAAGGAAGGTACCTCCCAAGGGTTTGGATTTGCACAAAAATTTTATTTGAAAATTTGTTTTAGAAAAGTGTCCTTTATCACTACCTCCCTGTATATCCTTGTTTCCTTTCCTAAATTTCCTAAATTCCTTGTTTCTCTAAAGGCTAGTGTTCACCTGAGACAGAAATTCTCGAGACTCGTATATAAACCCAGGCTAATACGAGTCTCAATGTCAGTATTAGTCTCAGAAATTTAGATATTAGCATGTTTTATATGGGAGTCTCGAGGCTTTCTGTCTCAAGTGAACACTAGGCTTAAAATCTAAGATTTCTGATTTGAAATTCAATAAAACATTTTCTTTTTTGAACACAATCACTGATATGCTGGAGGTATTCCATACCCCCCAGACCCCCCGGTTTGAAAATCCTAGCTTTGTGATTGTGTTCGAAAATAAAAATGTATTTTTGAGCTCATGAGTTTCAAACCAAAAATTTAACTTTTTATCTATTTCTATTCTATTTACACTACTTTATTATTATAAGAATATAGGTAATTTATATTTAGAAATCAATTTTTTTTAATTTGGGAATAATTCGCTACTGTACGTGCGGCGTATTAACGGATAAAAAAAAATAAAAAAACTCTAGATTAACAAAAGCTTTGATTAGTCAACTTATTTTACCAACCGACAAATATTTATAATATTATGTAATATAATTAGGAATTGTATTTTTCTGTGCGTCTTCTCTAACTTATATTTATATAATGAAAATATAAATAGCGTTTTCATTCGCAAGTTAATTATTTACTTTAGAAACCCATTGAACGTTAACATTTTAATAGAATTTTTTGTTGTTAAATTTTATTTTGAAGTCACAATCAATTTCTACTTCGTTTGTAGTTGTATGTCTAGTTTTGCATATATGGTGGACCCATATTTAGAAATCCTGTTACTTTTGCATAAAATACGCACTACTGGGTTCGCAAATAATGTTGCACACGAAATGTATGCAGGATTCTAGCCTTTTTCCAACCATATTAGTTTATCTGTGCTTCGATAGAGTTTACCTTGTATGGTGGATCTCATGAATATAAAATATAAAACGTGATTTTCGAGTTATTTATGATTTTTTTGTAATTTTGTTGCTTTATGGTTTGTAAGTATCATTGCAATATGATTTACAGCCGTCGTCGATTGAATGCGTTAAATTTCATCGACTTTTCCCTTAACATCCAGAAAATTAGTTTCTGAATCGATTTTTATAATTCTTCCGTCCAAAATTATAATTCGGTTACAGCGTACACAAATTTTTGCATAAAAATTACAAAAAGAGTGTTAAAATTAATATTAACTGTCTAAAATTAAGCATGAACATGTAAATTTTATAAAATTGTACCTAAACAAAGAAATTACAGACGATAAAAGTCTGAGATTAGGCATGCAAATATTACATGGTATATAAATTTGAGTGTCACATAATTTAATGTTAAATTAAGTTAAGATATTTGTAATTTATTTCAATTTTGGAACATACATTTAAAAAAATCCAGATGAAATCGGTTTAATAAGTAACTGTATTGCAAACGTGCCCGGTAATTTCGGAAAAAAACTTTTATTAATTATACAAATTTGTGTTTCTGTATTATAATTTATCGAAACACTTCGTCTTTGTTATCGCGTCAAAGCAAACATAATTTTTCGGTTTCGCCAAAACCTGATTCGACGTGGCGATTTTTCGGCTCGAGTGCGGTCCTGTCCCCTGCCAATTTTATTTTGCATATAATATGCATGTATACTATTACTGTGAACTTGTTTGTTATGTTTGGATGAATCATTTCGTTATATTCACATTTTAAAATTTCGTTGGAAATAATTTAAAGGCACCTGTCACGCGGTGTCAAAACGATAAACTTCTATTCTTATTAGTTAGTTATTACTTCAGGGTAAAACCCCTGAGCAATCGACAAACATTAAAATAGCGAAACTTTGTTTACAACAAAAATAATGCGGGATATGCATTTATTAGTTCAGACTGCATGTCGCCTTCAACTTGAAGAATTTATAAACCAAGTGCACAAACCCGATTAGATAATAAAACCAACAAGAAGGTCGACATATGTAAAGAGATCTTTAAACAAAGACTGCCTTGTCTCATAACTGCGTAGATCTAATTTATTTTTTATGGCTTTTAATTATAATGCAATCTTGTGTTTATTTTTCACTTATAAATTAATCGAGTTCACTTAATTTATTTACATACAAAGTTCCTCTTATCTTATAAATGGCTAAAAGTTTAAAAGCTAATTAATTATATATTAGCTTTCTATTTCTATTTACAGCGTGAAAAACTTCATAAAAGCCTCCAAAATTCAATGAAATTTCTTTTGGCACTCCCCATTTCACCAACAGGTTCTCGTTTTGAGTATACCTTAATTTATTATGATTTTGCAAATTCGAAGACTAACGAAATTGCTTTAAAAGTGTGGTGGGTGTGATAACTCAGGTGGTCATATAAAGGTAGCTGATGCTGATGCGCTTTATTTCTGTTAAAATTTAAAAATTGTTATAATGATAAAATGAGTTACGATGACGTGTGATTGAGTAGCACTTCAAAATATTGTTAAAAATTAGTGTACACAAACAAATGTATTAAAATATAAAAGATGATTACTCACAGTACCACTGCCAATTTTATGCAAGGAAGAAAATGCCAACTTGGAATCACTTGAGGGCTGTGAAAAAAGCAGCATGATGTACCAATATTAACAAAATTATTCGTATTATTTATTAAAAAAAAAAAAAAACTGTTTCTTTAATTTTGTTTAAAGTAATAAAAAATAAATAATTTTTAAAATTAATTACGAAATTTTAGAATTTTTTGTTTCTACCACTGTTAATAAATTATTAACACCTCGTGCAGTAAAAATTTTTATTTTAATGAGTTTAAATTAAAATTTTTTAATAAAATTAATTTTATTAAAATATTTATCTATTTGTTCAAATTTAAGCAGATAATCTTTTAGACTACTTAATTCGATAGTTAATAAAATAACTTACTGCCAGGTAACGTTAAATTTGAGAAGGAAATTTTGTATTCATTAATTTCGGTCTATGTTTCTAGAATAAATTATGACTTTCTTATGTACCCTGCTTACAATATAAAAATTTCTTATTTTTCTTTCTCCATTACCTCCTCATTCCAACTTATATTGAATATACAAATCAGAAATATTCAGGTGTGGGGAGGCGCAGGCCGGGAGATATATTATAGAATAAAAAAATAAATTTGGAAATACTATTAAAAACAGATTTTTAATCTTATCAGAAATTTTAAAATTGAGAGAAAATAATAAACGAAAGAATAATCTTCAAAATTCGCAAAAGTCGCTAATGTTGCTTTAGGTTAAAGAAATTTGCAATGAACAGAAGAATATTCAAATATACGGTCTGATAGTCATCTCATCCATTTTGTGCTTCGAGTAATTATTTTGTAATAAAAAATTAAATATGGGTTTACTTTAAATTCAGGAACTAACTTATTCATCTCAATAACGTAAAATTTTGTGACATAGCCAACTCGGCTATGTTACCCGAAATTTAGAAATTATATTTCCGGTTTTAAACTTATAAGCTCCATAACACTTTGTTTGCGCACAAACTCTGGTGTACTGGAAGTCCTTAGACCCCCCGGTTTGAAAAACCTATAGCTTTGTGTGCGTATTGTGTTTATATTATATTGTGTACGGTTATTAAAAATTCATTGAGAATTGGTATTTTAATTCGGAAATATTCAGCGATGCAATTTCCATGACTGCTATTGTATGATCATGATGACAATAAAGAATATGAATATGCACAGTGAAAGCTGGTACGAAAAGAGCAATGAGACGCCGCCGCCTTCCCAAAGCAATATGAAATTTTAAATAAAACTATAAGGTTTTTTTAAATATTTAGGTAGATTATTATACTTTGACCTGACAATTTTAGTCAATATGTATAATAAAAACTAATGCTTATCAATAATTACACATGCGGTTCGACCAGTATTCCATATTTCTTTCAACTTGAAGTTAAAGCAACATAATCTTTAATTTACGTATTTCGTCATTAATCTTTCATAAACAATCAAATACTAAATTATCATTTTTTCAAATAATGGTCAATAAAATTAATAATCAAATTACCATACTTAAATAATATTTGTCATCACGAAAGACAAGTCACAACGTGATTTCTGTACACCAGATTTCCTTTCACAAGATTTTTGAAAGATTTCCTCATGCATTGCTTTAAGATTTCCTTAAACTTCTTTGCTTCTTCTTTGCTTAAACTGAAACTGAAGAAGATGAAATAAAGTCTTCGAAACGTCGATCGATAATGTTTCATTTACACCTTTAGTTCAAATTTCCCCGCAAATACAACGAAATTAATTTAAGATTTCCTTTCGAAAAAGTTGCAAAAGCAAAAAAAATCTCATCTTACAGTATTCATAAGTTTGATTGATTACCTAAGATTTCCCAAGTTTTTCTAAAGATTTCGTTTGACTTCTTAAAATTTTCTACAATTCCTTGGATTTCCTAATTCCTCAGATTTCCTGAGAGCTTTCAAGATTTCTTATGATTTCCAAAGATTTTCTCAAATTTCTCCGTATTTCTTTGGATTTCCTCATGTTTTCCTTTTATTATTATCGCTGAACGGGTTGTGGTTCAGAACCCACTTGCACTGAAGCTCTAGGCTTATTACACCCCGCGTTCCAAGTTTTACTCCATCAGCTTATAGTCTCCTCAATGAAGTCGAGTATCCTGGCGATGGGCGTTTGTATTATTTCCTCGATTGTCGGATAAGGAAAACCGAGGTGTCTTAGCCTCACCGAGACTAGGGCTGGACATACAGATATAATGTGGTGTAGGGTTTCTTCGTCCTCCTCACATTTTCCACATGTAGAGTCTTCTACAACCCCAATAATGTTGAGGTGTCTGTTTAAACAGCAGTGACCTGTAAATAGTCCTACTGCCTTTCTCAGCTATGGTCTGCTTAGCTTGACGATTTCATGTTTTAACCTGTCATTGGAGGGACCCCCAATAAACATCCACAATTGTCGTAGCCCCAGAAGACTTTTCCAATATGGAAGATGTTGTTTGTTTAGTAGTTCATTGATAGTCCCCTTTGGGGTCAGTTAAGCTATCATGCAAGTTGGTTTTGGTTTTGCAGCTGCCTTGGCTAAGGCATCTGCTGTTTCGTTGCCTTTTATTCCAGTGTGTTCTGGCACCCACTTCAGCGTGAAGTTGTTTTGTTGCGCCAATGTCACCAGCACACAGGGCCGATTAAGCTTACTGGTTGCCCTAAGCTATCTATGCCTGGTGGGCCCCCCTATCCATAAGTAAACTAGTATCGGTCTTTTAAAAAAACAGCACAACGTCGGCAGTGCAGAGGTGGTGATCGGCTAGTCTCAAATCGGGAGCATTCGAATTTCATAATACTGCACACGATGCACGAGCGAGCGAGCAAGCGGGAATGGGTTTATGACTTATGACTCCGAACGTCAACGTTCTAGTCAATTTAAAACGAGCGGATTTTCAAACAGCCTTACCTTTCATGTGCTAGCAAATACTTTTTTGTGCTGTTTCTGGTTCGCGGTGCCCCCCAAGACGTGGTGCCCTAAGCAATTGCTTAATTTGCTTATGGGTTTGGAAACCTTGGATTGTGTTTCCTCTAGTTCCAGAGCTTGTAATGCTGCCTGGCTGTCGTCGGTCAAGATGCAAATTCGCTTATTCTCATAAGCCCTTCGCAACATTTCCTCTACACAGGCTGATATTGCAGTTATTTCTGCCTGAAAGACAGTTGCGTGGAAACCCAGGTTTATGCTGAACGCATCTCCCCCGTTCTGAGACCACTGATTACTGTTCCAGTGCTAATTTCCGTTTGGGAACCATCTGTATGCTAGATGGTATCATATCGAGCCCCTAGCTCCTGTTCAGTACCTTCCTTTCCCCTCTCAGGTATGAGAACCCTAAAAGGTTTTTGAAAGTTCCTTGCAGTGCTGGTTTTGTCAGAATGCATGCACAGCATGTTGTTACTCTTAATTGAGTTAAAAATCATGGTATGGTGACCCACTCTAGAGATCACTCCTCTCCGATTATGTTTTCCTTTACTATTTACACGAAATTGTACTTGTAAACCAGATAGTCGCAGAACCACTCTGATTTTATGCCCCATTACAGTACTGTGACCTCTATGTTACGGCTCACCTTGAATGTCGCTTATTATATCAGTAGATTGTTCCGAAGTTACCTTATTGATGATTCTTGAGTATTCTAAAACTTGAGATAATCATCTTTTGGTCAAAATGCACTATTTTGGGTGCAATGAATCACTGTGTAGCTGGTTAGAGGTTTATTTGTGAAGCGGGAACCAGGTGGTGGAGTTGGCTGGAAATGTGTCACGGTCATTAATTATTTCTCGTGGTGTTCCGCAAGGATATTTCTTGGTCCCACTGTTAGTCGGAACTTTTGAATTTGGGTAATCCTTGCCTAGTAGTAGTAGCTCAGCTTGTCTTGGACAGTGAGCTTAATTTTTATGTGGACCGTAAGCTTAGGGTATATTATTAAATGCTGAGATTGTTTTATCAGTCTTACCTTCTCAAGTAAAGTTCTGCTCTTCAAAATTTGAAGAAGTGGAGGCCGATTTATCTGCGAAGCATATATAGTCTCGTTCGACATGTCGTGCTCGTACTTTCTATGATTTGGGAAACTTCGATGTACTTTCACATTCCACGACGAAGTTCGAATAGTGCTGTGCGTGTCTGGCGTCCATGTTTATGGACGAACATCAAGGACTTTGTGTAGCCTGAACAAACGTGATGTCCTACCGTCATGATTTAAGTGGTACACTTTGTTCGCAAATATAATTTGTGTATAATTTATAATTTTTGCTTCTGCTATTTTTTGTATAGATGCAGTAATTTGAAAAGCTAGTTTTGTTAGAAGTCATCTAATTAGGAGAATGTATATTATAGTTTCCTAATAAATAAGTAACTTTATTAATATTATTTCTCCAGTGATTCTTGATTCCCCATATTGCTATTGAATATATTCATATTTTTTACATATCCAGGGGGAACCACTGCGTAAATCTGGTATACAGGTGAAAGGACATCAGAAAAAATCCAAGGATGAAATCCGGGTAAATTTGAGAAAATTTTAGGAATACTATAAATGAGCTTTACCGTTTTGACTTTTCAACTTTTTTCAAAAATAAATCTTAAGATAATATAGGAAGAGATACAAAGAAATCCTTCAAAAATTTTAGAAAAGGATATCTAGAGTAATACAAAAATGTGTTTTGTGACTTGTTTTTCGTGCAATAGAACTCAGTACCGGGCTCCTACAGAGGGCTTGGACGAATTTTGATTTTTTTAGGTTTGCTAACTTTGAAAAATTTATAACTAGAATAATAAAACAATACCGAATTTTAAGCAATGTTTAAATATAAAATTGGATACCAATAGAATAGGTTTGCGTTTATAAAATGTTCGTAGTTTAAAATATAAAATATAATATTCAAAGCACAACACTGCTTACATATTATGCACAATAATTAAGTGTTGAAAATTAAAGGAGCGGTTTCCTGGTTTTAAATAAGTGAGACACGCAGACTACTATCACCTTGCCGGGATATGAAGCCAATAATACTTGTTGGTGTATGGAAAGCATTCTGTCATTTTTTGGCCTGTATAGAAAACGATTACCTAACAGCTGACCGAAAAAAAATTTGCATGATTACCAAATTTCTAGTTTTTGTTCCAAACTTAATAAATAATAATAACTTTTTTCTGAAAAGCAAATTAAATAAAAATTATTTCGATATTTTCTGAGCAAAACCTTGAAAGTACGCAATTAAGAAAAAATTGATTAGCAACAAATTGGATTTGCTAAAAAGGTCAAACTTTCGTGTAGGTCCAAAAACGGAAACGAAATTGCTCGTGTCATTATTGAAATTGTTTAAGGTGGGTGACGCAAAAAATAATAATTTTTCGGTTATTGGCATCAGAAGAAAAAAATAAATTTGAGTTAACAATTTATTTTAGATTTAATTTTGTTTATTACAAATCACTCAAAATAGATACAATCGGCGTTGGATGCCTATTTTTATCGTTATGAAATTATTATGTAAATATTGAAACGTTGCTTAAGATTTGAAGAACATTCTAATGATTTATTAATAATAAAGTCAAACTAATGTCATGTCTAAATAAATAGAATAGACACGCTCGGCTAATTTGTTAAATTGTGCTTTAAATAAAATTTTTTTAAATATATTTAAGCGTTGGTTATTTTATTAACTGTAAATGTTTTGCTATCGTCATAGTGCATCTTATTTTCTTTGTTTGTGACATTACAATCCCATTAAAACATTACAGTGTCATTAGCTTAAAAGCTAAGCAAATAATATTTTTAGTATTGTTCGGCAAATTATAGTGATGGAGTGTAGAAAAAAAAAAAAATCGTAATGCAATGATGTTTGGCATTATGGGCATGTATAATTTAAAATGCATCCATCAAAACAGCAGTGTGAACACGAAACGTCGACATTATCCAATTAAAGAAAAACATTTTCGGAATCGTTAAAAGTGAGCAATGAAGTCGAAAAAATTGAAACTATTATTTAATCAGCTCACATGAGCTAGACTGCTTGACGCTAAACATGAGGCAACTGGCCAAGGCTAAATGTTAGTAATCGCTTGTTCGGTCTGTACACCACGATCACTGCCAGAAGGTTAAAAAGTTATTGGAACTTGTATTCGTTAGTTGCCAAGAGCTTATGTTATTTTCCATTACAATAATTAGAAAAACCCACCTGCTTTAGAAAATTCCTCCATTTTCCAAACTCAGCCTTCGAAATAAATTATTTTATTTTGAAATCATACATATCGCAAACAATTGTCTGTTTATCCAATGATGTATATTTACACACTTACCTGATCAGATCTGCTAGATTAGATTGTTGCACGTCGACACTTTAGTGCTGAAAGTCAAAGAAACCAACACCGCTTACCTATAGAATAAAAGCCAGACGAAAAAATACCACAAGAAAAAGGGGAAAAAAAGCTCAAGTTGTTACAATGTGTCTTTAGATAAACAATTGTCTCCAGTTACCATAAAATTTATGTTTTGTTTATCTTATTTGCTTAGAAGAATAAATATCCTATGCGAACGATACTTTATAGCACGATTTATTATCAACAAAGCAGAAACCAGTTGCATAATATTAAAAAGCTCAATTTGCTTCCAGTTTGATAAAGGAGCCAAGGAGCAATAATTTCTTGGGCCAATTTCGATACCGCGTTTGGTGTTCTAGTCGGTAGATGTCGACTCTTGGATATAATATGTACATGTAAGTTATATCGCACCCAATCTCACGACCACAGGAAAAAAAGTAATTTTAGAAAATCTAATTAGGTCAAAAAAGTGTTGGTGAAATTTTGACGTTAATTTTTTAACCGTTATCGCGTAATCGTTACTTGCAAAAAATTAAAAATACACAGCAATTCCGAAAACGCAAATTTTGAATCTTTTTTTTTATTAATTAAAGAAAGTTTAAATTCTTATCGCAAGCATGACTGTTAAATTATTGTCCCAACTTGATTTCGGTTTTTTAGCACGCAGGTATGATAAGGGCCGATAAATGACACGTTAATAACGGGTGAAATGTTTAAAATACCAGTCAACAAATGACCATTTTGTATTTTAATGGAACTTATATTTAAATTTATTCATGTCCAATTTTTATATCAAAGCATCGAATCAAAAACCGAAGTGGGGATTGTTAGACGGCTTCGAGTCGACACTGATTAAAAGCATTGCAATTGCAATATTGATGCCAATAACAACATGCGTAAGCAATGTTTATATTACTTGGCCGTTGGTAAGTAAATGAAAAATCCATCAGACATAAAAGCACGAATTAATTTTTTAGTTGCTTTAAAAAATGTTCAAATGTAGCTATTTACTCAGTTTTTTATCAATTAGAAAAAACGCTTTTTTACATTGATTTTTAAAAATTCAATACAAAACAATAATTGCTTTCATAAAATATCAACACAAATATTAACTGGGTTCAACTTAAAGCCAATTTATTTGCTCGCAGAGGGCGAATCTCGTTATTTTTTGGGAGTTACCACTCCTGAGAGTTTTAAATATTTTTCATCGATATCTCAAGAAAAAGTCAAAAAAATTATAAAAAAATTATTTCAAAAATATTAAAATTATCATTTATTAATGAAAAATTCCATTTTCAGTTTTAAACGAAAGTCACTAGAGTAGACGGGTGAGGCCTATCAGGACATTCAATTTTTTTGTGGAGTGGTGATGCTTTATATATTTTTCAACATGTGATTACAAAAATTTGTTTTTTTTGCAATTCCGGGGGTGAAGTACGCACTTTACACCCTGATTTGCGGGTGTAAAGTTGCACTTTTTTACCCTAGGCCAATAAAAACTTTTTTGTCCTAGGCAAATAATGAATAAAATTCGGGTAATTTTTGCCCTCAGCTAACACGTTGTGCAAACAATACTTTACCCTCGCGCCAAAGAAGGTCACTTTATTCCCTTTGGTATATAATGTACTATTTGACATCTCTGAAAGGTAAAGGGTGATTTTTAAGAGCTTTCGGATTTGATTTAAAAAAAACATCAAATTTAGAGAAATGTATGAAGTAAACTGTTCACCGAACTCGCCTCTCAATTGGGTTATTGTTTCGCATGTGGGGCCGTCTTGTTGAAACCACATGTCAGCCAAGTCCAGCTCTTCCATTTTGGGCAAAAAAAGTTTGCAATCATCGCACGGTAGCGCTAGCCATTTACAGTAACGTTCCTGCCTTCGACGTCTTTGACGTACGGTCCAATGATGCCACCGGCCCATAATCCACACCAAACAGTGCATTTTTTGGGATGCATTGGCAGTTTTAGCAATGCTTCTGGCTGCTCTTCACACCAAATACGGCAAATTTGCTTGTTCACGTATCCATTCAGCCAGAAATGAGCTTCGTCGCTGAACACAATTTTCTGATAAAAAAGTGGATCTTCTTCCAACTTTGCCAGCGCCCATTCACCAAAAGTTAGCCGATGTGGTAGGTCGTGTGGTTTCAATTCTTGCACCAGCTGTATTTTAAAAGGTTTTACACCCAAATCCTTCCGCAAAATTTTCCACGTAGCGGAGTAACAGAGGCTCAATTGCTGCGAACGGCGCCAAATCGATAATTCACGGTCATTAACAACACTGGCGGATACAGCTGCGATATTTTCCTCTGTCCTCACTCTACGTATGCGTGTTAGTGGTTTAATGTCCAATAATGTAAATTTGGTGCGAAATTTAGTCACAAGATTCTGAATAGCCGCAGAAGGTCGCCCAAACTGACCATAAAATGGAAGAAGTGCACCAGGGCCGGATAAACCATGGGTGCAATGGAGCCGCCGCACCCAGTATCAAAGTTTTAGAAGGCGCCAAAATTGAGCGTTTTTTAATGCGAATAAATGTGCATTGTGATTCCAAGCAACTGCATTTTTTCTTTCATTATAATATTCTACATGAATTATTACATTATTAGTATTATTAAAGGTGCCATTTACCTAATCTGCACCCGGAGCTGAAATAGCTTGATCCGGCCCTGAAGTGCACGAAGCACTTTCTTAACCGAGCATGAATTTTGATAATAAAATTCAATAATCTGCAAGCGTTGTTCGTTTGTAAGTCGATTCATGGTCAAATTATAGGCCAAACTGAACAAGTTTGACAGTAACATGTTACACAAAAACAGCTCAGCTGCCGAAAACGGTGTTGCCAAATAGAAAGTTGCTAAAAAATCACTCTTTATAAGAAAGGTCGCAAACAAACAAAAATATTTTAAAGTTGTCGGGATGGACTGACAGACTTTACCCGTCCGACGGAGGGTTAATCGATGTACTTTTTATATTTTCTAGTATTATCATAACGTCTAGCATTTTTCATTTTTTAATAGCATTTAAATTCAAATTGATAAAAAGGTATGATCAATTCTGCACGAAATAATACTCGTTACTGAGCTTACAGCTTTGAAAAGCTCACTCTCCCTGGCGTTCGATATTCTACATAACTGTGCACCCAGTAACGCGTACTGTTCGAGATTCAGTCAGTAATATACTATTATTTTAGTGTAATATCATGCACTTTATGCGAAGCAAATGCATTTTTTTTTACATTATCTGCATTTATCAATCCAAGTAATCTATTATTTTATATTTTTTATCAAAAGCTACCTTTGTCGTTAATTCCGAAAAACATCCCCCCCCTTTGGTAGGGTAGAATTAGTGTAACCTAGGTAATACACTAGTGCGTGGATTCAAATCTTTGCAGTATAACATTTTAAATTCCCAAGAATAAAATAAATATCTATATTATTGTATAAAAAATTTTTGTTCTGAAAAATTTGAAAAGAAAGAGATGATTTTTATCACTCCTTCTTCTCAGAGTTTAGAGAAAAATAAATAATTACGATCTTTTTACAATCGAAATCTGAATCCATTCCTGTCATCAATTTCACCCCCCCCTCCGCCCTCAAATGTTATAGTGAGAATATAATTCCTTTTTCGAACATCCAATTCGAACATACAATCTCGATAAGAAAACTTCTCTAGATAAAAAAATTTTAAAATAAAATTTTAAGGGAGAATGGTGAAATCCGGTGCAAAGTTAAGAAAATTCCGATGAAATCATAAAAAATCATGCATTTTTTGCATTTTCAACTGCTTTTAAAAGAAATCTTAAAGTTATTCCAGGAGGAAATCCGGGGAAATCTTTCGAAAATTTTCGAAAAATCAAAAAATTGATTCGTCCCTCGTCTCCGGGTTATTTCGTGTTGTCCATTTATGTTGAAACCTTAACCGAAACTATATTTCACCCAGGATCTAAAGTGTCACTTATACCTACGTAATTCATAAATTTCCTATTAAAATCATTCTGGTAAGGTGAAAAGTTTATACTATCACGTCTATAAATTATAGTGCAGTAGAAGAAGGTGGGGGGGTGCTAACTACTTAAGAGTTTTCTATCTGCAGCTCCCAAAAGTATTATAATCAGTGGTGCAACTTGAAAGATGATTTATTTATTTTTAAATTATATTTACCGACGCAATGCTTTTTTTCGTTCTACAAAAATCAGGTAGATTCTTTAAAAATTAAATTTTCTAATATTCTGGTGTAAAACGTGAACTCCTGGAATGCCATTAAGATTTTCTTTCAAAAAAATTAAAAAAGCAAGAAAAAAGAAAGCTTGTCTATTATAGTATTCTTAAGATTTCCTAAGATTTATTTGGATTTCTTCAAATGTTCTAAATTTCCCTTCACTTGTACATCAGATTTTCCCAGCGATTTCTCCCTCTCTCGGAACTGTACCTTTTTTTTTCATTTTTTAGTTCTACACAATTTTAGTTCTACCAGGAAATGAAAGAAGTGAAACCATGCAATGGGAATTTTGGGGCTGAACTTCAATATTATATTTTTTTTGATAATAATAAATTATTGACGAGTAAACATAAAATAGTAAAAAAGTAATAAATTATTAGCTTAAATTTTTTTATCGAAGTAATTAGTAGTTTTAAGAAGCAGAGGTCAACGACAATAAACAAATATAAAAGTTGCGCACTTTGTTGATCATGTAATAATTTTTTAATAAGCACCATATCGTCACTGATATCTGTTATCAGGCACAGCTGCAGAACGCCTGTCGCCTTTTTTTATCAACAGCTGAGGCTCGAACAAGGATAGAAAACGAATAAAAATTTAAATAAACAAGGCCACATTTAAATTACTTAATACAAGTCGCGTGTAAAGTACGCCTACAAAATAAGCAAATTATAAAATTTAAATATTAATATTCGATTGTGTGAATTAAAAAAAATTGAAGAATCGTGATTTCGCACAATTTGGCTATCAAAATCACAATTAGAATGAGCAATTAATTGTCAAATTTGCCACATTAATTTTGAAAAATATCCTAATCACGAAGAGCTTTATCAGTTAAAACTAATTACCTTGAATTTCAATTAGAAATTTTGCATATTAGAGATAAAGTGAGCATAAAAAGCATACATGTCCTTGCATTATTGTTAATTTTATGACACATCCTTACCAACAAAGGCAAACAAAAGATTTTGAAAATGGCAATTTAGAATAAAAAGTGTTATCCGAGACCTACAGCGATAACAATATAAATCAATTACAGTAAAAAAATCGATAATTGTGCAATAAACGTGACCTTTAAGTAGCACGTTGCTGACAAAGAATTTGAACAGATGCTCTTGTTTATAAATAATCTCGATGAGACCTCTATTTGCTCATGAAATTATATCAATTTTTTAAAGTATATTTTTGGTCGTATAGCCTAGGTACGTGATCTTAATTTAAACAACCGTATATTTGCGTAAAATAATTATCTTTCATTAATGATTTTCTTATTTGTAGTATTATTCATTCTGCTGTTTTTTCCTGAAATTAAAATATTCTTGCCTATACAATCAAACATACCGCCAAAATACAAAACTGTGAAAAATCAGTAAGCCATAGCAACACTGTTTTAAAAATAAAAAAAATTAAAATAAAAATAAAAAAAATTCTCAAAATACTAAATAAAATTAAATTAAACACAAACTTAAAAAAATTATTAGTTTATATTATTATCTTTTCAAGGGGGGGGGGGATGTTCCCCGTTTTGACCTCTCCATAGGCGCCCACGCCTATAACGTATCTAACCCAAAATTAACCAAATCAAAACGAAACTCTTATCAGGAGTGAAATTTTCTTGGAGAAACATTTACATGAAGTAAAATTTTCAGGAAATCAAATTTTCAGATTCAAATATTACCATAGATTTTGTCAGAAAATTATACTACAAATTTGTTTAACAATAAATTTATGTATGATTAGTTTCAGTTTGATGCTTATTGCAGTTGATTTAGGTAAAGACCTTTATTAATTCTTTCTGTACTGCACATTTTATTTATTCAAGTTTATTTGTCTAAAAGCAGGAAGTTTATAAAGTATAATATGTAGTGTAAGTTTAAATCTTCAGTCTGAAAATTAAAAAAATTCTAATGAAGTGGACGAAAATTGAATTGCGGTGGGAAAATAAGAATACAGTAAAAACTGAAAATAAAAGTAAAAACGGATCATAGCTAGAAAACCCCAATGACGCAAAATTAAACCTACTTGTGAATTTCCTCATCGATGTTACCTTGAAAGATAAAAAAATTCAGAAGCAGCAAATTATGCATTTGAAGTTTTTAAAGTGGATACTACCTATGATTAAAGTTAAACATGACTCAGTTCATTTTAAGAATCCTGTCAATCAAATTAAATAATAATTGTCTACGACTAATTATTTATGTAACACCTCATTTTATTTATTTAAATTTATAGTGAAAGCTGCTAAAACTAAAGTGGTTACTATGCCTTTTCTCATTGTTACCGGCCGAGGGTTTGGGATGTATGCCAATGTGCTGTACTGGGCTTACGCAAACACTTTCCGGAAAATAACCGGAAAATTTAATAAAATAAAAGAATTTAAAAATAAAAATTATTTCGACTTGGGAGGCAATTTCTTTATTTTTACACACAGGATGACGGGGTAAACCTGACTGGGTCTATTCAAACACTTTTGGACAGGCCGATAATGAAAATTAGGAAAAGCTAAACTGAGAGGAGAGTCGCTGGGGTAGAATAAAATGGAAAAGACTTCAGGAAGCTCACATATTACGAAAATGAAATAAAATGAGCCGAAAGAAGCAGAAATTAAACGTTTGTTAACTTATAATTTAGATAAATTACAATAATTACATAGTGAGCAGGCAATAAAAATTTATGATGGAGTGAAAACTAGCAGCACAGAAAATAGATATTATAATACAAAAATTTGAATATTATCGGATTAGAAGTATATTTGATGGAAACGTTCCACTATGCTCTGAAGCTTTTGGAGCAGATAGGATTATTTAATCGTCTTTGACGTTCATACTCGCTCACTGCTACTAGAGCTACCTTGGGTTGGTCACCGCTAAAACTAAACAGACCTTGGGAGTGCACTTACATGAAGTCTGCATTGGATATGTTTGTTATAGCGAACTTGGCCGGAGTGCAGTTGTTGTTCTTTGAACTTCAGTTTGCCAATTTTTGTAACATAATTGCATTATTTTTCAATTTCTTGTGAAATTATAACAGAACAGTTGCAATTTATACAAAATGATACAATAATTCAAATTTGCCTCGGGATCTCTGAAACACAAGTCTAAATAATATATGCAGAAAATTTGAAGCAACAGGTTTTGATAATCTTGTACATAACAATTATATTTTTTTATATACTTGGTAATTGAAAAACCATAATTTAAAGGTAAAGCTTCAATTTCAGTATACTGCAAAGTTTTTACTGAATTTACAATTAACTGCCTTAGGAGCGTTGGTTTAAATCTAACATTAGTAATTTTTTTATGTTGATACTATTTTGCAAAATTAGTTAACAGTACATAAATCAAGCAATGAATCGCAATTTAAAAGATTAGCACAGCTAACTATCAATCACAGCAGTTGGGAAAATTACATAAATTCCGCGGGTCTTCACGTTTTTTAAAATTGAATTAAAATTGGCTTTTTTTAAATATTTTATTGCCCCACATAGATTTACGAATAATTTAGCCAAAAGAAATAAATAACATTTCAAGTTTTTTTTTGTATAGGAAAAAGTAAGTTTTAAAATAAAGTTGAATATAAATTGAAAGAAATATAGAATGTCGAAACTGTAAATTGTACGAAAAACAAGGGTGTATTTGATTAAAGAAACAAAATAGCGAACAGTTTAAGATTTCCATAAGAAGTTCTATTTTCTATTGGGACTTGGAGGCATTAAACCGCGTGCCCGAAGGATCACAGAATTGCAAACACGATGAACGAAATAAAAAATATAAAGCCAAAACATAGCTCACAAATCGCACGAACGTGATTCTTACTGCACGTTATAATGAACACCTACGGCGAAGGTCCTGACCTGCTCAATTTCACATCCTTGTCTTTCGTATGTAATGTATGCGGATTATTTCTGCATGTAGAAGTCGTATCTCGGTTTATTGTCATATTTTAAGTTTCTATCTTCGTCGTGAACGGCCTTCACCGCTTAGAATTAATATACTTTCCGCAAAATATGTTCATTGCTTCTGGTGAAGAGCTAAAGTAAAAGAGACCGTTTTATAAATTACGGCCAAACGTCCGAACGTTGCTCGTAAAACACAAATTTTTGAAAATATATTTAACTCGCGCTAAATCTACTTAATTAGCAACAAAGGGTTTCAAATGCGCAATACACTCGGTTATTTTACATGAATCAGCCTTGCTAAAACAGCTGTTCGCTAATTGCGTTTCAAATCCACCACAACAAATATAAATTATTTCAAGATTGAAAGCTTAAAGTTCATGTTATTATAAATTGAGTTCAGTTGATTTCTTACGGATTAAGGTCGTTGATGTATAAATCTCCTGTGGGAATCGCCAGCTGAATTTGACAAATTCTTCCAACTAGCAAATATAATTTACTCTTGCCCTTATAAATCGAAATGCCCTATTGACAAATACATTTTTATCATTTACTTCATAATCGCCTTACTTTTTCATCCCTAATAATAGGTAATTGGACGAAACTGCATCGGTTGCCTTATTAGCTGCAAGTCAAAATGTGAAAACGAATTGACCTGCTCCCTGCTGCTGTATAAAATTACAAACGCAAACTTTTGTTTAAAATTGAAATTTAAAAATGCTAAAATACTTCAATCACAAACATTTCATTCTATCTTTTTATTGTATTTTTGTTGTTCAAAAATTCATTTTACAAAGTTTACATTACCAAAATGAAACTATTACCGTAAAGTTTAACGTATACAATAAACGTAAAAGTTGATGTATTTTTCACATTTGCAATCATTTGAATGTTATAAAAGATTTTAATACTCGTAATTCGCGTATCTATCTTTATCTTTCAGTCACGCTTTTCTACGACCATTGTAAACGATAAACATGTACATCTGAATCGAGTTAAAATTCGAATTCTTTTCCATTTCAATATCTTCCACCAGGAAGAATTCGTCCGAGTTTTAAAACAATAAAATATTCCAAACGAAAATCTTTTAAGTTAATAAAGCAAGTTAGTATCTCGAGGTAGCGGAAAAATCAACCAAGCATTTTACCTGTTATCGGGATTGACCTTTTCTTATCGGGGTGACTAAATTGATTCATCTATGTAGAACACAAATAACTGTTTCGATCATTACCGTGATTACTTCCTCGTTTCATTACCTTTACATAATTTTGAAATGACTAACCCATTGCTTTCCTATTCAATGATTAATCGACCCGAAGAAATTGTAAGGAAGTTTAATTAATTCAAATTTAGCATCAAGTTTTGATAACTATAAATACCTACTCGAGGAAATTTATTGAAAGTGCTTTCTATGTTAAGCTAAAAATCTACAACAAATTTTATTAAACAAAATTAGATTAATTAAAACTTTCTACTTCACTAAAGCTAATTTTTAATAATTTTCAAATAAGATTTGCAACATTTTCATTCAGAAATTTGTAGAAAAAAAAGTGATTTTAAAGCCAAATCTATCATTTTTCTTATCCATAAAAACTAATAGGAGAATGATGTATAAATTGTCCAAGTATTTCAAAAATCACAATTTTGGAGAAGAATAAGATCTAATTATCTGGAACGAACGTTTAGAATTACTAAAAACTTTTAGCGCCGCCCACCTTAAAGAATCAAGTAAAGAAAGATACCGGAAAGTTATGATTGAGCAAACAACCCCTAACACTAACATAGTTAAATTGATTCTGGAAGTAAGTAGAATCGATATACGCAAGCTGACAGGACTTGTAACTTTAAGAAACATCTCCATATACGAGTATAAAGGTAAAATATACAGTAACTCTAGTATGTAAGAAATGTGAGAAAAAGAAAGAAACATTATTTAAATTTCTTTTTCAACTGTGAATCAATAACAAAATAAAGTAATAAAACACATAGTAAAACTCGAAAAGAAATAAGACAATTAGAACGATTTAAAAACATTTGAATGTTGTTTCTGTCGGGGAACTACTGACTGACATTGCTTTGCAGTATACGGAAATATTTTTGAAGTCGTCCTGTAGATATGTTACTAATTTATTTTCGCTTCTTTTTATTTTCTAATTTTGGGTTTCTAGAAATTTAAAATATTTGTACATGTCACTGTGTTACTGCCTTTGAAATTTTGAATTAAGCGAGTTTACGCAGCTGAACTTTGTAATACGTTTATTATTACTTTAAATTAAGCTAAAAATACTTTTTAGATGTAAATAAAACTATCCGTGTCACATTTAAGGTGTTAAAATAATTTAGATATTTTTGCGACGAACATAATATAAATTCTCAAAATAGTGTGACAAGTTATTACTGGATTAAATCACCCTCTTTCATTTTTTTTTTTCAAAATTTTAATTAGTTTATGAATTATTTTGAATTTAAATTACAAAAAAATTTGATTGAAGTTTCCGGGCGCAAAATGACAGTAATAAAAGAAAAAAGTAAGAAGAAAAAATCTGTTTTTACACCATTTAACAAGTTGATATATGCGGTTACGAAAGCGAAAGCTACTCAGTAAAATAAAATAAAATAAAATTTACGTGCATTCGGGACACATATCAGGCCCGTTATACTATCTCCGATTTTGGTAGCAGCCCATCTTTCCTTCTATTCCCTGAGTCATATCAAACTGAAGAGAAACTCAAGTATCTTAGAAAGCAATAAATTGGACAGTCAAACAGGAACATTGTGTATAGATGTGTACCTGTGAAAATCCAGCTAGTTCACAAGGGTGTCCTGGGACAGCTGCACATAAGTACTTTGCATCTCTTTCAGAGGGCAAAAACATTATCGGCCTCATTTGTCGGTATCCAACCACATTCGCCCATCCATCTGCACGCAGTGTCTGCGAAACCCTTCCTATGATGGCATTTAATGCCATTGAGGTTCCATTAAGCTGAAACCATCCATGTACAGACATAAAATGTCAAACTCGTCGGTTCCTATTGCATTCGGCATCATGTCATACATATATTCTACCAAACACATATTTAAAGAGGAATCGTGTCAGCATCTATACCTAAAAAGGGCTGTATGTTCTTTGGAACTTAGCAAAAACATTAAAAACAATTATATCGCCGCAAACGAATATTATAACAAGTTACAAGAATGTCTTAAGCCTAAACGACCACTTGTACGTAGTATTGAGCAGTGGCGGATCCAGGATCTTGGTTTAGGAGTGGTTTGACTTAGCTGAGAGTAGGTTTTAACAAGGCGAACATTAAAACACTAAAATAGCACACCAAAAATCTTTTGGGGGGCTTGAGCAGCAAGCAGCTTGCTTGTGGCAATTGAAAACAAAGTTTCAAAAATCAATTAGTTTTCATATTGAAATGTAATTTTCTAAGTCCAAAACTTTCGATATTTGTTATGTATCGCTTGCCAATTCTTTGGATTTTCTTTCTTCTCATTTCTTACATCTTCTTCATCTTGCAGATTTACCTTTTTTTCTCTTTGCAAAATTTCCCATATTATTACTCTATCTTTCAACTTCTCCCACAATGAATCGTCCATTTTAATTGAATTCTTATTTTTTGAAAATTTCTTTTCTCTTAGGACCAAATTTTTATTTCCCAGAACCATTTTTACTTTTATTCCTTTCCAAATAATCGATTTTTTAATTATAAAATAAAATTTCTTTAAAAAAATTTCCAAAAATATGCCAATTTGAGCCAAATGTCCCTCTCAATCTCAGGGTCAACGGTGAGTTCCAAAAAATAAAAGCCCCACGTTTTGGGGTTGCCCGGATAATTTATAATCCCAATTCCAAATTTTAAATTGTAGCTTAATAAATTTTAAAACTTTTTGTTTTAAAAATTTTGCCATTTTAGATCCTGCAGAAGAAGACAATAAAGATCTTCGAAACGTCAATGTAATTCGTAGTTTTATTTGCAGACTCCAAAATCCCCATTAAAGTTGACTTTAAAAAACTGTAGTTTTTTATTTAAAAAACAAATGGAAAAGTTAAATTGGAGAGAAAATTCGACCTCTAAATTGGATATCCAACCTTTCCGTGATACCTTCAATTAATTTGAATGTTTACAAAATTAATGTCCAAAATCGGTTACTGTAATTTATCCAATATCCAATCTAATCCTCTAAAAATCTCCAATCACACTTCTTAAATTTTCAAAACTTGATCTCATCAAACATCTTAAATTCCGGCCAAATTCTGAAACAACCCCAGTCCAAATTAATCAAAATTTCTTATTCACTCAAAATTAAACTTTATTCGTTGCCATATACAAAGTATTTCAAAACCAAAATCTCAAAAACCAACCAATCTCAAAATTACGGGAGACGACTTTCTACTCGACTTTCTACTACCGCTGCGGACGGTCATTTTTGACTTGACAAAATTTTAAAATTTTACGAAAGTTAAAATAATATAAAAAAATTAAACCGCATTAAAATTCAAAATTTTCAAAGTTTGATTCGGTAACACGACAATATATTATATTAAGTGTCCCATAAAACGGTAATTAACAAAATCGTAAAGATTTAAACAATTTAAAAATACAGTAGCGGTCATTGCATCGGAAATTGCATTGGGAATTATTCCCATATTATAAAAAAAAAAATTCTATGTAAGTACTATATAATATTATATTCTTAATAATAAAAAATAGAAATAGATAAAAAGTTAAATTTTTGGTTTGAAATTCATAAGCTCAAAATTACATTTTATTTTTTGAACACAATCATAAAGCTAGGTTTTTCAAACCGGGGGGTCTGGGAGGGGGGTATGGAATACCCCTCAGCGCATCAATGATTGTGTTTAAAGAAAGAAAATTTGTTATTGAATTTCAAATCAGAAATCTTAGGTTTTAGATTTTTAGAAGTTAGATTTCTGGTTTGAAAAGCATAATCTCAAGAACACTTTTTTTTGCACACAGTGATCGATGTACTGGAGGGTATTCCATACCCCCCAGACCCCCCGGCTTGAGAAACCTTGCTTTGTGTGCGTATTGTGTTTATATTGTGTGCAGTTATTGTAATTTCATTGGGAATTGCTATTTTAATTCAGAAGTAATCACTGATGCAATTTCCATGACAAATCAACAAATTATCAAAAAAAGGGGTGAGTCACAAGGTAAATTTTTGTACACTAGATTTGTTTGAGATTTGCCTTTAGATTTTCTTTGAAGAATATTGAAAAAAGAATACAAAAGAAAAAAAATTGCCCTTCACTTATAATACACCAGCTTTCCTCAGCGATTCTGCTAATTTGAAAAATTCAATCAAAAAGACAGAAAAACATAACTTCTTTTCGAAGATGAATTCGTATCCCAAATTTTGTATTTCTATTTATAAGATTTTGCAAATTTTCTTGGATTTCCTCAAATTTCTGAAATTTTTTTAATTTTTACAAAGAACAATTTTTGAAAAATCCTACTCGAATAATTCAAAACAGTACATGGATGAGTAAAGAAACAGCTTTCTCAAAGTTTTGAATGCGGAAAAGTATAGAAACATTTCAAAAAAGCAGGAATTTTTGGATTTCCGAAGCATTAATTGACACTATGACATTTTTATGATGGAAAACATTATGATTTTTTTTTCTACTTAAAAGCAATATCAATATTGATTTAGGTGCAAAATCCAAGCATAACTTTACATAAAATTTCAAAATCGACCGCAATATTTTCTAAATTATAGCTAAATTGAAAACGAACTTAAGGCACTGCAAGTTAGCTTGACCCACAAATTGCATAAACAAGTGACAGGGGTGTATTAATAGGAATCGAGCAAGTTGTCTTAGGAAAACTGTATGAATCAAAAATATAGCCCCTGGATAGAGGATTGGAATAATTTAAAATTGGCCATACCCAATTAATTTGGAGCCTGTAGAACCCCATATTTCTACATGGCGAACCTCTTCGTCACTGTTCACCTAATCGTCCAATTGATCGCCAGCAAAACATTTATTACCAAGCCGTTTTATTCTTATGTTGGTGCATAATGATCTGCATTTTTGTTGTTTTTTTTTTTAAATAAGAAAACGTGCAGTCACAATTTCTTACGCTTCTGAATCGTACGTTGACACGTTAAAATAAAATGTAGGTATCAGGTAATGAACTCGTGGACTTGTTGATAAAATCTAGAAACTCTCTCTAATACGATAATGAATTACAATAGCATAGTTAACGGTAATACAAATACATCGATAAATAAGCTAGAAAAAATTTCCGCCCCCTATGGTAGTCAAACCCATTTGTCTCGTTTACGGGACAAGTATAATGCATGAACTTTAAACTACTACACCCACGAAAAGCGAACGTTTCTTAGAGTAAATTTAGATCCTATTTAAGATGTCGCTTAATTAGTTAAGGATGTGTACCTACTTAATTATTAGAACTGTTCGACTTAATTAATAATACAAGTAAGAAAAAAATAAAAGAATTAATGAAATGTAAAAAAATATGCAAAAATATGCGCGTACTGCGAATATTAAAGAAACACAGCGAAAAGGTAAAGCTGTTGAACTCATACAATAACTGGTTGTAATAATGAGCGTTCTTAAGCAATCGTTAAGTGATCAGTAAATTTCAATGGCCATATTGATCTGTGTATATATGGACTAATAAATTTCATATTAAAGATATGTACATAGAATGAGGCTTAATAAGAATGCCCAATCAAGAACTGACATCCATATCAGTCGAAAAGCGAAGGTATGTTTTTAATGACTACACGTGTTTGGATTGTATTTTCAAAACCAAGTAGTTAAAATTTTATTTCTTCGTGCGACAGTTACATTTCTCTTATTTTATCCAGTTTACCAACCTATCCGATGCTTACTTATGCCATTCGATTATGGATAATGAAAAATCATTAACATATATGTAAAGATATTTAAATTTTTCAACAAAATAAATATATAAATCTCGAAACGAGAAGAATAAAAAATTAACTCATCTGCTAGAATTATTATAAGGGTGCAATGTACAGTAAATATCTTAATTAGCGTATAATTAACTATCCTGTCTTGATTAAAGTTTAATTTCGTACCCAATTAGAATTCCTTTCTTATTTAAACACACAAATATTTGCATTAAAAATGTAACTTTAAGTAAGAGTGAATTTGAAATTAAAAGTTAACCACAGATGGCGTTTCTTGTATAATTTATTACTTAATTTAACGAGTTAATTTATTACGAGCATTTTAATCAATAAAAAATAATTGTATTACTTTAAACGAATTAGCCCGTTTTAATTAAAAATAAAACAAATAAACCCTTAATCCTGAACCGTTACGAATTGGAGAGGTATTTAAAAATATATTTATATTTTCACGTCCAACCAGAATCAGGTAAACCAGATAAATAACAATGATCTTATAAAAGAATAACTTTTTCTTTTCTCCAACTCTTCTCATTAGGGGTGTTTTAACGCGGAAATCTAAAATGTTTATAGAGAGATTTAGTTCGATTTTAAGGTTTCTAATTGCTCAGATTGACCTTCATTGGTATACGTTACGACATAATTTGACAAAATTTATAATTTATCAATCACGTTACCAGCTGCTTAATTGAGTTTATATTTCACAAAAAAATCAAGGCTATTAGTATCGACTTCTAAGTTTTTCTTTGCGAGTATTTACTTACACTATACCAGATATTGCAATTTTTTTAAATTTATTATAACTTAGGGTACATCATTAAATTCTTTCCATAAACTTGTTTGACTCAATTCAGAAGTCGGGTAACCGGAAGGTACCGGTATATTCTGTTGAATACGAACACCAGTACCCAGTAACGTCAGATCACGTTTTAGGTCAGTTTCGACAAGAGCATTTTGACAACTTCGACTCGACATAGCCGAACAACTGCTGACCCTAAGGTACTCTGTTCGAATCCGGAGAGAGTCTAAAACTTATATTATAATAGTATCCCTGGTTTGGAGGGCACGTAAAGCCGAAAAACAGGATTACAGGCATTTTCTCAATCCGGATTAAACAGCCGTGGGGTATAAATGCTGAAACCGGCCGATTGAAAAGAAGAAAAAAATTTTTTTATTGCTTCTGTGGCGAAGAAGTCTGAATATAATCACGAGATCTCGAGTAAGAACTATATTCTGATCAGCTTTCCTCAGAGAATAATGAGTCACTACGTTTACGTCGAGAGGTGTACATGATTAAGAGAGTTATTACTTATTATGTACATAATATCAGAAATATTTAAATACCGTAACCGTTATATCTAAAAAATTTCTTACAAAATAACATATCGCAGAGCTAATTTCTAAATAACTTATCAACTTCTTAGGATTTCTAATCCCGCACAATACATATCTAGTAAGTAGCGTAATTATGTAGGAAACACGTGTGTCTGGAAGTTGTACATTTACCTTTAATTATTTTTAAGTATACATGTGTACATGGTCATTAAAGAGTATTTAGACATTATCGTCTCCATTTAATTTTGTTTTAAAGACCCTGTGATTAAGCGCCAGTTTTTTATAGATTATGATAGAGTGAAGCAATCGCATTCTTTTGGACCTAATGAATATGGTACACCATCACTTGAAAAAATTAAAAGATACTCTATCATGCAAAAATTCGTAAACTGCCCACGAGAGAATTCCAATCTCACATGCACAAATTTTTTTATTAAATTCTGTTTATAAATTTACAGAAATAGCTTAAAAGTAAATTAATTTTAACTGTAGGTTGCGTACAAATTTTAATCAAAGTATACTTCTTTGATACGCAAAGCTTTCACAAAGAATTTTCAAGCAAGACGTTGATATAAATGAGCTAGAAGACTTGAATTTTATCAATGAAGAAGTAAAAAGAACCAAACATTTTGACATCAAAAAGAGAACACCAATCAATAAAAGAATTTTATGATTGGAAAGACTATTCAGTTACTTTTGATTAAACTCCAACTCCGTGTTTTTAATGCCAATGTGGCGGTTGAACGTAATATTTGTGGTCCGACCCAAGTTGAGGCTCTAGTTCTACGCCTGTAAATATATCTTCAAAGTAGATGCCTGAAATTTTGATAAATTCAATTTACGAGTCAAGTGGTTCTGCAATAAATTTAAAAAAATTATATTAAACCAATTAACAAATTGATAACGAGTGCATTAACCAAAATGTCGTCGAAAGTAGCAAGGAAGCGAAGAAGCTAACAACAATTTTTAATACAGACCCAATAAATTTACTTTTGTAATAATACAAATAATGATTATTTGGACATCACAGGTTTTCGTACGAAGAAGACTAACTCGGTGGGTGATTAGCTGGTCAGTGACCAGAGGATAAGTCCGGTAAGGCAAAGAGCCTGTCATTAGTGGCTATCACTAGGAAAAAGGGGTCGTGACCGATTGCTCGACGATCTTGCACCACTCTCGTGCTACACTCATTTAGCTCTCGCTATTTTATCCATTACCACGAATTTGATAAGCCTAATAACAATAACAATTACTAATTAAATTATATGCGTGTGCTCTCGATACATACATTTTATTATTCAAACGAATTTAATTGATCAACCGATTAAACAATTTATAAGCCCACCAAAAAATAACCTTTTTATTGGACTTGAACTTCAAGTAAAAAATTCATTAACTTTCCTTTCCAAACGAACAAAATAAAACCTACCAAAGGTTTATAAGGCTTGATAATTAACTTCAAAGATAATATGGAAAATTTTCTAAATAGGATTTAATTAGCATGAATTATTTTACTAAACCTAAAACATTTACCCTCGCAAACGGTTCAGTTTTTTTTAACGTTTTGCTTTGCAAATTAACGCTCATCCATAGCTTAATTATGCGTAAATTACCTGCTGGTAAATCTTATTCAAAAATCTAGAATATTTAATTTGATTGATATCTGATATCTATTAATTAGGATAATTTAGAGGCACGTGCAAGATTCCTGCTATCTTAATTTTTAAACTTGTGGAATTTTGGTAGTAGGTTCCATTTAATTATGATAATTAGTAAATTATGCAATAAAGTGGTAATAGCACGTCAGGAAAGTATTAAAAATTTACTTATTATCTGATCATTATCTCCGAAAGTGTTAATGGTAATTTACAACTGCAATTAAATTAACATAAAAAAATTCAAAATTTCGTTAATTAAATTAATTATTTTGAACTATAAACTCCAAATTAAATTTAAACTTATTGTTGCAACGAAAACAAATAACGGGATTTATTTCTATCTCCAAGTTGAGGTTTTAAATTATATATTTTCAAGTATTTGCGAAGAGAGCCAATCACTTAAAACCATTTTCCAAGTTTCCCAAGTATTTACCAAAATTAAATTAAATACAATTTTTATTACCCACTTGATCACATTTTATTTATTTAGTTCACTTAAGAACTCAAATCTTTAAATTACGGAAAAGTAGGTACTAAATTTTGTCTTTTGTGTTAGATACAAGGTGACTTCAAAAAGTGTTTTCGCGATTACTTGTTTGAAAATAATTCTGATTTTCGCTAAAACACAGAAACAACTACCTAGTCGAGGTTTGGTACACTCACAAACGATATGCTTGAACTACTACGACAATCACTAATTTTAGTCTTCTATCTGGACATGACTATTTGAATCAACATTTACATAAAATTAGAATTAAGGATAGTTTTTCCTGTTGTCATGATGGAATAACATTTATTGCTTTGTTCAACATTAAATGAACCGTGCTATGCATTTGGTAAAAAAGTATGAAAACGCATAGATAATTCTTTTAAACAACATCTTCCAGAAGTGTTTTACAGAAAAAACAATTATTTTAATTTACTACCGACGATGGGCGGCATAGAAGTACTTAAACTACCTTAATGGCTAAATAAAATTACAACTAAAAAAGCATAGAAGTTGTACTGTGATATATTGGTGGATTTTGGGAGAGAGCGGTACGACTCTCTCTGACTTACTCTCAAGCTTAGTTTTCACAATCAGTTTTGAATTTTTGAGAGTTAACCGAAAACCACAAAATGAAAATATTTAAAACATAAATTAAAAGTACCAGAAATAAAAAAAAGAACATTATAAAATCTAATAATAAGTTGTAAATAATCAATAAAGACTTGAGATTGAGTCTTCCACAAACTAATTAAGAGTTAAAATAGTTTTAGACGATGCAACAAGAAAATTTAAAAATGCTCGCTTTCTGCATAATATCGTAATTTAATAGAAATTTAAGATAAAGCGTCTTGATTGAACTTTCCGATGCCATGAAAAGTTAATAAATGGGAAAAAAATTACTGAATATTAACTAAAGTTAAATAAAGTTCTGATGCTTCAATATTCACTTTTAATCATAATATGCAAACATTTTTCAGGTTCTTCTTGCAATCTCTTATAAAACATCAATTTTTAAAAAATCAATATTTTTCTTCAAAACACAGATGGGCATTTGTGTAATAAAATTCTTGAAGCGTTCACTCAGGAATCATGAAAAATTGAAAATATCAAATTATCACATTTCTAGAGATAAATGGAAAACGAAGTTCACAACTCAAAATGGGAAAGATGCAGCAATTGCTGCTGTTTATATAAAAGCCAGCATAAATGCTATCATGGTCTATCAGCTAAACTTCTTCAGAGTTTCTAAAAATATTCCTGGATCAAAAGAGAGATATCAGAGTTACTGATCCTGAATCTTAAGTTTAATTCTCAGTTGTTGCCAAATTATCTGCGTCGTGGTTTAGATTCCACAATTAAGCTGTATATAGATTTCTGGTTAATTTTCAGTAAATTGGTTTCTGGTAATATATTCAGGCAATCAAGGATCATAGTCTTTTTTTATTTATAAAATTTTATTTTTTGATGAAGTGATGAAGTGGTACTTTTATTGCTGTTTACGCTGTGGTTGTACAATACTGTACAATACTGGCTATTCTAACACCGTAGCTGGATGCTAGTAATCCAGTGAATTTATCATCCAATTGATATGACGCCCTGGTTTTAAACTGGTGTTTTTGTGTTAAATTATGGAATGCAGAAAAACAGAAGTTGTAAGTGATATTTTATTTATTATTTGTATTATTATAATAATATATTAATATTTATTCGTTTTTTTTTAAATCGCAGATTTATTTTAATTTAATGCTATGCTTAATAACTATATTTAAGTATTTGTATATTTCCAGTAATTAAAAATTAAAATAATTGTAATTGATGGCAAGAGAACCTTCAACACTTAGATAACACCTCAATTGGGGCGGTAGAGAGGGAGATGTTAGCATATATAGTTTTTCTTGACGTTTTCCTGGTGGTTACGACACTCAATATTTTGTTTGTCCGGTGTCGTAAGCTTTACTTTTCACACGTAAATAATGCCCATTTGAGGGTGTACTGTATGCGTACTTCATACAATTTAACACTTTGTGTTAGCAGAGTGTTGGCAATTTAAAATGTTATTTAAAAATACTTCTATTGAATTTAATAAGTTATTTAGTGAATTTTTACTGGGAGACTTGACAGGTTTCCAGGACGAGCCTCAGGCGTCCGTTTTAGAAAGATTATTTTATTTTTATTCGGGCAACAATTTTCGAGACGTACAAATGATGGAAAAACTACTGAGCAATAATAATATTGGCATGTCAGCATCGAGCAATTGCAATTATTGTGATGCCTGAAGGGACTGTGAATTAAATATTAAATGATTGTAAACACGTTTTATTTAATATAATATTGCACGCAGGGCCCATTTTTACGTTTTTTTTTTACAAAAAGTTTGCAGTAAGAGAGACCAGGGATCCCAGTAGATAAATAGCATAAATTTTGACTTCTCGGATCGGATATTACGTATACAAGTGGAAGTTTTCTAGAAAATTCATTGAAAATTTTTTGAAGAAATGGAAGAAACATTTGAAAAATGAAGAATAGTAACAGTTAGGATAAATCGGATGAGTTTAAAATTCGTTAAATGAAGTTACAAAAATTAAGGGTAATGAAACGTGAAGCCACCGGGCTGAGTTGGTAGTTCCCACGCTTACATTTTCGAATACATAAACATAAATTATAAGTGTTCCATAATGTCGTGCAGTCATCATCAGTCCTATTTTCTACCTGTTTCGCTTCTAAATTAGAGTTATTAAGTCAACCTCTTATTTATCTACGGAAATTCGAAATTTTTATTCTTAAGTAATTAACTACTACTTAGTTGATTTATGTATTCCTACCGGACAAGTTTATAAATTATTATAATTTCATAAATGGAATAATTACTACTTGAACCAGTACGTACAATACACAATTACTTGATTGAGAAAAGTGTATCGATGCCGGGTTGAGAAAAAGGCTTATATGCGGAAAGCGATAAAGGGTTATTGTAAAGGTCAGTGACAGGTCGATCTGTCCAAGCAGATAATGATTTAATGGACGATCAATCGATAGGCGAGGCGTGACGTCACGCTATCGACCTTGATAGCACAATATGAAGCTGATTAGATCATGGATTCCCAGATCACGATCGAATCGAATCACTCTAACCCACACCCTACGCAATTCTAAAACCAAAAGTTAACTTTATTGTTTAGCCTGGTACAGACTCGAAAACCTCGTGTCAATAATCAAAAAGCGCGTTAGTTACACAACACCGTCATTATTACACATTAAATCATTGTGGAGGGTCTATTATATAAAAATAATTATTATTTGATTTGAATTACAAAACGTATTCATTATAAAAATTTTGCAACAATATCAGTATTGTATATAAACATTACAAAAATTTTACCAATACTTCGTACTTTCAAACCAATGTTTACTAAATTGAATTTCTTAGAAACTCGAAATCGTGACTTAACCAAAGGTGAATATTTTTTAAAATGGTATATTCTATGGGCTGCTACTTATTTGTCTCTGAAGGCGTAATGCATTAAGTTTTCGTACTATGTGCATAAAAAAGAAGATGTAATTATCGATGCTAAGAAAGGAGGTCATGCTCGAAAGGCGCCACGGAAGTATTACTTTTATTTTT
This sequence comes from Cantharis rufa, assembly GCA_947369205.1. NCBI lineage: Eukaryota > Metazoa > Arthropoda > Insecta > Coleoptera > Cantharidae > Cantharis > Cantharis rufa. The sequence goes on from OX376303.1 coordinate 96,432,264, forward strand.
TTTAAATTAACACTCGGAGCTATCGGTATTTTCTTCTCGTTAATACAGAGCATCTAAAACTGTTCGTTATTTACACGATGTGATTTAATATTAAACCTATTAAACGTTTATCTGACCCCGACGTGATAAGTAGACCGCGAGATGTTGGCGAAACATTTTTTTGAAATTGTACCCACCCTGCAGACAGCATCCACAGTTTGAAAATCCCTGCAATAGATAGATATATAAATAATCGACAGGAAGAGAGGTCACTGTCATTGACATTGACGAAGACTAATTCCAAAGACCCCCTTTTAACCTCGGTTATATTGTTGTTTAATTATTATTTACATTACATGTTTTTGTCGTGGAAAACGCTATCAACAAATTTATCAAAACTGTGTGAGGTAATTATCACCAACGGAAGGTCTTCAAATTGGTGACATTATATTTCCCATTAGTCAAAGAACTAAATTAGTTACGTAAGATCAAAACGGGATCGTTAGCTCTTCAAAATTGAAGCAGCTGACGCGTTTATCAACTGTTATGCTCTGAGCACTATTTTTGTAAGCTAATTAACAAATACAAAAAAACAATACTTCGAGATTTAGAAGAACCGAAATAGCTATATTGGAAGATTTATATAAACTTCATTTAAAAATTGGTTTCAATTTTTAATACTTCTAAATTGATTTTATAAAAACAAGACAAATTGCTTACAGCGGAAGCCCCCCTGGTGTATTGGTACATAGGCACCCAATTGTAAGATCAAAGTTCACCTTCCAGGTGAGCAAATTTTTCAACTTATTCTCAGAACGATCAGGGAGATTCGGTATTGAAAGTTCAGGACTGGCTTACATTTTAAACACGCAGTGGCTTGGTGCGATGGCTGATTGGGTTAGATACCATGTATTTTGAATAATTGTTATCAATTTAATTTTATTACTAGAATTTGCCACTCAGCAGGTGAGAACTCTAGTACTGGGCTAATCTCACACCCCACTAAGGATAATTTTAAATTAAAAATTATGTATTAAAATCATTAATATTTTATTAAATAAAATAAGAATCTAATAAAAGGGGGGTAATTGCAGAATAAAATTTAATTAAAAAGAATTTTTCACAATCATGTTAAATTTCTTGTGAACAAAAAAAACTGATTATGGTAATAAACCACCAAAATGTTTAAGTAATAACGGTAGCCCGATTTTTCTTTTAAGCCATTTGATAAGGTATTTGCAATTATCTATGAACTTCTTCCTGGATGGAAGTGATAAGTTTATTGCTAAAACCGGAAATTTTTCTTTTTTAGCAAATCAACTAAACAACTTATGATTCATTAGTATAACACTATTCCGTTAATCAGTTTTATATGCGGTTAAGGTGACTCATAAACGTAACCAACCAATTACAGGGTGGGTTTCAATCAGCCCATCTTGTGTAAGTAACTGACCTCGCTTGGTATTTTATGTTCTGATTTTTTGAATATAATTACGACATCTTTTCAAAACCACAATAATTTGTCTTGAATTTTGACCGAAATTTAACCGTAATTTGGTTTGGCGTAATCGCATGTAATTACAATTAATCAAAATTATTTCGAGTAGGTAGCCTTTTGGGTACATACTGATTTTTTAGAATTACTTCCTTCCCGTAAGACTTTCTCTAATTTATTCAACTTCAAATTTACTTGAAAACTTTTTGACAATAAATTGTTAGTTTAAGATTTTCTACCAAGCGAGTAACTATGCTAGTAATTGTCACTAATTACGGTTTAATTACATAATTGTTCTATCAAAAGCTAGAAATCTAAACTTATCAGAAGTCCAACTTCTAAATTTTAGCAGAAAAACTATTTCAGTTATGTAATCTAAAGTTAAATTAGACCAAACGAAACTAAAGACCTTCGTGATTAACTTTAATTATAATTTAACTGACGCTAAATTAATTCAATACCTCTTATAACTAGAATTTTGTTTTTTATAATTAACGTATTTTTACAGTAGGTAGTTGAAATGTAATTTAATATTTAAAGTAATGTAAAAATGTTAATTTGTAATTATATTTTTAGTCATTACAAATTTTAATTATTAATGTATAACACAAGCGATTAATGCATATTTTTTGTAATAATTCCATTTAACCAAATCCAAGTTTCTATTTAATAGAACAACAAATAACAAAATTAATTGTTAATACAATGCTCATTTGCAGAGCATAGATTTGCTTCGTTTTGTTCTTTAAGCAGTTAAATTAATTTAATCAGTGAGCAAGACCATAGAAAAATAACATAAGGCTACTTAACACATAATACCCAATTTTACACATATCAAAATCCAATTAGCAAACCGCTATCGGTTATTGATAAAAATGTCACTTTTCAATGTGCATAGCAGACTTAGAATCACATTTCTCTCAGTTCAATCTATCAATTATCAAAATAACAAGATTACAATGTCGGGATTACATTCTAATACCAGTTTGTTTATTGGATCTTATGAGGAATGGAAAGGCCAAGGATTTTAACGCTCAAGTCAATAAACTCAACCACAATAACATTTTAAACAGGAAAAACTAAAATCCTACTCACGCCAGGTCAAAATTTAAAAATTTCCATAGCTAAATACTTTTCGCAAAAGAAACAAGGTAGGTTTGGTTACTTCATCAATTCCACTTAAAAAACTGAAGGAAAATTTTTATTTAAAATTTTGTATGATCTTGAATTGATTTGGTTGTGCTAATCCAGAAGAACGTCATAAATATATAGCAAATATTGTGCTAATATTGGTCCAATATTGTTTTTTTGCGTCAATTTGCTCAGTAGTAAAACCCAAGAACTGGAAAACCAGGACAATGAAAAAGAAGATAATAGTGGTGATGAGGAAAGCATTCAAGAATCAACGTTCAGTGAGGTGGCGGCGATTTTGAATAATGTCAAAAATGGAAAAACGGCGGGCAAAGACAAGGAATTAATCAATAATATGCAAAGACAGAAAATGCAGAAGAATGTAAGAATTGATCGTAGAAAAGGCTAAAAGGCACTAGCAGTTGTGAGAAGGAACAGAGGCAAATAAGGAGTGATTCACCCTGTGAAATAAATCGGAAAAGCTTCGGAAGAAGCTGGTATATTCCGCAAGGACTGGAAACCACGTATTATTATTGTTACTATATTGGATACCAAAATGTATATAAATGAAAATGGGATTGAAGCTGCAGTTCGATGACTACCGGATCTATTACACATGTACACTTTTTTTATTAGAGTAGGAGTGTAGGGTAAGTGCTGAAGCAGTTTCACTGACGACGTCTTAAGTTGCTTTCAACAGTGTTTTGTTATTGTGTTTTCCATCAGTAAACCATATTTGCCTGGCCATTGAGTTTGCAATAATTTAAGTTACTGTTGACCGGCAGGCAGTACTTGTAGGTAGTAGACCAAAGAAATTTTCATCTCTGCAATCTATTGCTATTAGATAGACAGTACCCTATCTGGACGAAACCACACATTTCTAAAAACAGTTGAATTATTTGTTAAAATACAGAGGCAGAGGCAGCTCCTTTCTCTGGACCTCGGGAAACTCCTCACTCCCGATAACATCGTTCAGCATATGCTAACAGACGAAAGCAGCTGGACGAGGATCGCAAATTACATTCAAGCGTTCCTTTTGGTTAAGGAACTGGCCGGAAGGTAAGAGGAGGTCGAAGCCAGTTTGAGAATCTGGAGTCCACCGATGGAGATATGAAGGAACAGGGCTGCGGTCAGCAGGCTGCTAACTCGACAGCCACCTCGAGGTTATCTGAATTCCCAGATTCCTCGAAGAGGGAGGTGAGTTTAGTGAGTGAAACCTCACACTCCGGATTAATCTAATAATTAATTAATTTAAAATAATAATTAATAAAGTTATCAAAATTCTCACCTCCCTGCTCAAAAGACAAAAAAAAGACAGGTCAATTGCCTAACTTCTAATATCTTCTAACTCCAAAGTATCTGTCCTAATACTTTGACTATTAATCTACAAAATATCATTTATCAGTGACGGCTGGTACTGGTAGAGTGATGGGGTCTATAATAACATATTAAATCATTATTAAATTTTAAATATAAATAATTATTGTTATTACTGCCAGCTTTGAACAATAATTTTTATAAATTCCTAATGGCACACGTTACTACTTTACTCCTACAGTTCATGATGGCAAGTAGATGGTTATCTACCAAAACCACAACTGTATTTCTTTCGAAAACAAGTTAGTTTAATCTATTAATTGTATGGATTGGAAAAATAAAGTTTTATTATCGTGCAATAAAATCATAAAAAATAAACATTTAACGTTTATTTGTCGAATTGGATTGTATTTAAAAATCTGTTACATAAAAAGTCACACAAATTTGTTATTAGAGTGAGTTGGAAAATTTTTATTTTAAGTGGATTGTGATTGATTGTGGTGTAATTACCCTTACAACAAATTTTAACTCAATAATAATTTAACTAACGATATTATAATGGTCGAAATGGTACTTAGTCTTTCAATTTGAGTAAATTTACAAAATAACGGGTACCGAGCTAATTTTGTTCACTAATTACGTATTTAAAGATTATTCGCATTAAAAGAATATCAATCAAATTACGATGTTAATTTGGTAAATGAAATTGCGAGGAGAGAAAAAGATTAATTAATTTTTTGTATGTTTCAGTCAATTGAAGTTTTGATAAACAGATGTTCGAGAGGTTTGAAAAAAGTAAAGCGATAGAAGAATTGGGTAAGAGAATCAAAAGAAAACACGTTTGAAATTAAGCCGAGTGTGAGGTATTCATAGGTAGAGACGATCGGAATAGAAAGAAAAGACGTGATTATCTTTTACACGGAGTTGTGCCACCGACTTACGCGTAGCCGAGAACACATATTATTAAGAGGATTAAGACAGCTTTTTATGCTTGCACTCCTGTAGAAACCGTGTCATCGATAATCCACATTACGACTTCTCTCAAAAATAATCTCCTATAAGGTTCGTGCTACTGCACTGCTCCGTAATGGAAATAAATATGATTAAAATTTTATGGCCAACTGTAAAACTTATACATATAGCTATTCATGTCTTTAAATTTGTTATTGTCTCATTTTTATACATCCAGTTAAGTAATGACTGAAAAACTATACAACATAAATTGAACACGATTTTTACGATTGTATAAAATTTAAGTTGTCTCGAAGCAAGTTCAAGTGAGTGGAGAGCGAGGCTGCCTCCGCGCTAAGGTATTATCAACTAGAGACACAATTAAAAAATTTATCTTCAGTCGTTACCGAAACGCAGAATTTTAGGAGGCCTCGGGCGCCACTTCTCTTTCTAGTCGGCTTCTTTTTCAATTCTTTTGTTGATTATAATCAAAACCGAACTTGTGTTTCAAACTTTTCTTCTAATTGCTTTTTGTACGTTTTGCACTATATCAGGTGTATTGCCGACAGAAAAGGGAAAAAATTACTCTCTTTTCGTTACACTTGGTAGCTATATAGAAGAGTAACAATAAATTCCATTTGCAGGTTCAACGATTAAGCGGCCGAATATCCAGACGGGCGTAACGCGTTATTTCCGCTATCCTGCCATCAGCAACTTCAACGAGATCCACCCACCACTTCTAAGACCTGCTCTAACTACGCATTGTGTGTAAATGTACATCCGTGTCCGATAATTGTAACTTGAAAACGAACAGTGCATTAATTTAGTTACGACTTTATAGACTTTCGAAGCGATGTAAAACTCGTTTAGATAATCTTACTTGCGTGTACTAGATTCACTTTATAAAACAAACTTAATGTACTTACTCAACCTTTTTTCACTAAGTACTTATCGCTTAAAAGCTCTTCCATACTTACATAAATTTTTATATCCAACCAAGATTCGTCTTCTAATCTAAATTATCTCAATAGTTTCACTTAATAGTTCACCTAACAAAATAAAACGTCAATGTGGAAATTTATTGGCGAAATGAACATTTTTTACGCTTATGAAAATTTATAACTTTTCTAAAAATAACTCCAAGTTTCACAATAAAAATGCTAATACACTTTCAGCAAAGTTACACACTAACAAAAATATCTAAAGTTTTAATTGGAACCAATCAAATCCCTTAGTAAAATAAAGTAGCTATTTTTTTATTTCAACTTGAGCAGTTCTATTCAACAGAATGCACTTTTATCTTCCACAATTTCATACTCACCGAAACCCAGTATGCATTGAAAGTTGCATTTTATACGATTTTATCTCGAATAACTACATTTTTCCTTGAGGAATAGTAAGGAATAATTCAGTTGAATTAATAACTAAAATTAGTAAAAAATGCATCCATGTCAAGTTTTAACATTTTTAAACAGTAGCACTGTTGTACTGAAACGTACAATCAAATTTTTCCCAATTTTTTACTACCAGAATTTTACCCAAACTTAGATAAAATAGTTTAATACCAGGACCCACTACAAATTCAAGTCGTACTGACTTTTCCAAACAGAACTGTAAACGCAGCTGATGAGTCCAAAGAAAACGAGAGTGAACATTATAGATTAATTTGTTTATTATTGGTCACGTGGTCGGCCAAATCACATACAGGAGTAAAGTTCATAAAATCATCAGAATACGTAATTTGATTTGCCAATAAAATAAAGTTTACATCTGTCTGAATACGTAACAAGTAGAAAATTACTAAATAGAAACACACCAGATCAAATCTCAAATCAAATCAAACTTCTCAAACCGATATTATCGAATCTTGCGAATACCTAGAGGTTTTGTTAACACTATCCTTGGGTTTTCATGCGTCATATATTCGACTAGCCAGATAGAACACCTCCACTTCTTTATAATTAATTTTGAAAAAATTATATTGTGAATCATATGATAATGTAATTCGATTAGACGAAAATGCATACCTTTAGTTGCAAATATCAATATAAATCTATTTTACTTTAAACATTTCGACCACACTTTATAAAAATACTCTATTAAATTTTATTACAGATAATAGAGCGTCACGTCTCGAGTCATGGGTGGTTTACGTAACGCTCACCACTTCCTATGCGGAATTCCAAATAATAAACTTGAAGGTAATTTGAAATTAAATATCAGGCACTAAAACAAATTTCCTTTGTATCACTACATTTTCGTAAATAAATCAGAAGAAAACTAACTTAAATTGAATGGTTATCTCTGGAAATCCTTGGGAATTCTCTGGAAATCCTAGGAAATCACTGGAATTCCTTGGAAATCATGAAATTCTTTGGAAATTACTGCAAATCTTTGAAAATCCCTGGAATTTTTTGGAAATCATTGGAATTCTTGGAAATCAAAAGAATTCTTTGGAAATATTGGATATTTTTGGAAATCGTTAGACTTCTTTGGAAATCAAAGGATTCTTGGAAATCAATGGAATTATAAAACGTAGGTATCAATAAAATAAAAGTATCAAATAAAAGAATTATAAAACGTAGGTATCAATCCGGGGGGTCTGGGGGGCATGGAATGCCCTCCAGTGCATTCTTTGCCAGGTTATTTTAATTTACACGTAATATCTTTTATATCTTTAAATGCCAATTTATAGAATTCTAAAATTTACTAGCTTTTAAAGACACAAACTGTAGATCTAAATCAAAGTAATAAAGGACCCCCCGGATTGCCACCTACATTTTGTCACCCATGTAATTAGGCCTTTTAGACCTAAACCGTAAATGTAAATCTGAAGGGATCTAGAGTGGTTACTTGGTGTTGCTAATGAGAAATAATCCTCAAACCATCCGGCTTTGATTATTGAGAAATTGCTATCACATAGTAGTATGCTCCAGTGCCCTTTTTACCACAGGTTTCTTGAATTTACCATTAAAATCTTTTATACTTTTAAATGCCAATTTATGGATTCTAAAATCTACTAATTCTTGAAGACACAAAGTGTAGATCTAAACCAAAGTAATAGATAAAGAGTGCACTGGAGGGCATTCCATGCCCCCCAGACCCCTCGGATTGCCACCTTCGTTTTGTCACCTATATAAGTAGGCATTAAAGACCTAAAGCGTAAGTACCAATCCGTAGCGGTCTAGAGGGATTATTTGCAGTGGCGGCTCCAAACTCGTGATTTGGCGACTCGTGACATGGCGGCTCGTGACTTTTTGATTTGAGGAGGCTAAACCAATAGTTTTTGTACACAGTATCCAAAATCCTTGGAATTCCTCGGAAATCTTTAGAATGCCTTGGAAATCCATGAAATTCCTTGAAAATCCCTGGGATTCTGTGGAATTTGTTGAAAATCATTTGAATTTGTTGTAAATCCCTGGAATTCTTCGAAATCGTTGGAATTCCTTGCAAATAGTTGGAATTCTTTGGAAATCAATGGAAGTCTTGAAAATCTTTGGAAATCGTTGGAATTCTTGGAAATCTTTGGAATTCAGAGTCTTATGTACAGAAATTTTACTGGATATTTACCCTTGGATAAAACTAAATGGAAGTAAATTCAATATACCCAGAGCCGGGTTAAACGGGGGGGGGCTAAGAGGCTGCATTTTGAAGTAACAAAATTTAAATCACTAAAGTTGTAGAAAAAAATTGTTACTCTTTCCTAACATTACATTTAAAAACAAGTTTGGATAATTTAATTACTGCAATAATTATTGTTATGTGTTCTATAAAAAGAACTATTGCTAACCCCAGGAGACCAAAAGATTTCCCAAATAAGTTACTTCGGGCCTCACATATATCCTTAATCCGGCTCTGAATAGACCATACCACCAATCACTGCAATATTAATGAAAAAAAACATGCCCGAAGTCGCTTCGACTCGAAAACTACGGATTTTCTTTTTAAGTTAAATTCGGCTATTAATTAAAGAAATTCAGTTTCAAATAAATATAATATTTATGATAATATGATGTTAACTGTTGCACTTTTAGAAGGCAGCTTCCGTGTGCAAAACACCGACCATTACGTGGAAAATCGATATGTCAAATTCGAGTATTTCGAAATTTAAAGGCAAAATTAATGTTATTTCTCATTTTAATTCAACAACAATTTAGGTGACATTTATAAAAAACCTATGGCAGTATTTAACGTCATGTATAAAACCTTTTATTCCAAACCTCAGTTCTTCTTCACAAGCTGTACATTTACGATAGAAACTAAACTATAAATTCAATTTCACTCTTTAATTGACATAATTTCACTCTAATCAACAACATTGATTGTTCATCATTTACATTACTAGCGGTCACCTAATGACTTTCGTTCAGAAAATGTTGCATATTTTTATTATTGCAATTCATTAGTTAATGCATGGTTTGTTAACCGATATTTATTTATATTGCCATTTAAAGAAAGTCGCTGGCCTTCGATTATGAATGGGTTAGGTACTTAATGGCTCCATCTTTCATGCGTTTGAATATAAAAAAAATTTAAGTGACAAAAATTTTAATTTAAACAATTAAACGGTCTTGAACCTCTTACTTTTGATTACAAATAAATAGTGATAACAAGTTAACCTTAATTATTTGCACGCGTCTTTGGTAACAATAATATCAAATAAACTGCGCCTACACTTCGCCTATTGACATACATTCAATGACATTTGAACATTTACGTTCATTTCCTACCTCTCGTAGTATAGTAGTACCTAATCGGTAATCGCATATTGAAACACTCCTTTTGCTTTTAGAATCGAAATTGTAAAAATCACTTCATAGAATAAAATGGGTTACGGTCATGACTCGATCATTTTTTAATTGACCAGTGAAAAAGTTTCATTTTTCATATTGTCTACTTTTAAAAGTGCAAAAATGGTTTCGTTATCTCACGAGGGAAGGGGTGTGATTATACCCAGCATTTCATTTTTAATATTCAAATTTGCATCATTAAAACCTGACGTGAAGCATTTATTACTGTTAGATAGTTGGGGTGAAAGCTAAATTAAATTGGTAGTTGTTAAATTACTTACCTAATGATATTATCCTGGAAAGGAATAAAATAATTGGAGGGAAGAGAATTACCAAATGGATGTCTATCCAACTTTTTGGAAGAAGACAAAACTATACTCGAAGCTAAACTACATTTTCCTAAATTTTTTTTATTCAAAACGTTTTCACAAAAATTAAAAAAAAAATTTACTCATCAGCCTAAGACATAAAGTAACTTTTATATAGAGAGGATCTCTCTTATTCTTCTGCTAAACCGAGCTCAAACAATCTCAAAACTATTTAACTTCGTTTATGTCTCACACATATAACTGATGGTAGAAACCGTAAGTTTACAATTTAACCGTTAAAGTTTATAAATAAATTTGGTAGTATAACTTAAAAAAATTGAACGTCAGAGTAACATAATATAAAGAAATGTATATTCAGAGACATATTAACTCCCGAGTGACATAATGTATCGTTAAATTACAGCATAGTGTATAGTATACGTGAGCGGTTTTAAATTACAAAAATTTTGGAAATGTTGTACAAAATAACGGAATATAGTTTTAAGAATGGAGGTAATGTAAATAAAGAATTAAAACCTTCTTTGATTAAGTGATTGATTATATTCATACTGTTGATCGAAATGCATAAAAAAAATTCATTCTTATGTAATTTTATCAAGGTAAACAATTTTAATTATTCATATGTAGCTCTTTCGAAATACAATTTATTATTATTTATCAATGTTTGTTTATTTATAAATTTTTTAGAGTTTCTTTACGTAATTTACAGATCTAGTTTATAAACCTAATTATGAAAGTTATTTTAATTTTGAAAAATTTTTGTGATTTTTTGAAAAATATTTTTTTGTTATATGTGATAAATTTGAAAATTTTGGTTGCAACTAGTTCTTAATATATTTTTTATTTAGCTGATATGATATTTGTGATGGTGTTAATGTTAATGACGTACAATCTAATTTGAAAGTGAAATGAGGATTAATTAATAGAAATACATAATAAGATACAGTTTAGAAAGAAATTCAAGAAAAAAGCTGCAGTGCGGCATTATATAAAAAAGATTGTATAATAAAGAACATTGAAAAGGTTAGTTGGGATTAATTTAACGAAAGAAATTAAATAAGAAAAATATTAATAATTGTTGAAAATGAAAATAAAAATATGATAATTAAAATATAAAAAATAAAATTAGAAAAAATAAATGATTGGTTTATTTGCGGCATCTCCTTTGCAATGATAGTAATTTGGCACCGTATCGTGTAAGTTAGCAGCCTCTTTCAGAAACCTTCTCTTTGCTGAATCTACATACAGGATATCTGTTTTTGGCAGATATCATTTTTGGCACCGGGTTGTGTAGGTTTCTGGCCTCTCTGGTAACCAGTCCCTCGAAAGAGGATTTGCATGCAAAAAAATCATAAACCCAATTGATATGGTGGTACCGTATTTTTAAGTCCGTTGGTATTTCCAAATTCGCTTCTTTTCATATCGTCGACAACAGCTATCGACATTTAACTTCTGTTTCGTTAATGTGATACCAGTGGCGTTCTGTCCCACAGGCAGACAAGGTTTAATCACTTTTTTAACATTTCAAAATTGTAGTTAAATAACAGTTATTAAATTATGTACAGCTGCAACGTGACCAGAAAACATATTATATGAATTAATTCTAGAGACCTTTGAAAATAAACAAATATAATTTTTTTCTTCGCCATTTTAAAATAAAATTTTGCATGTTTTGTTGTTATGAAGAGGACATAAACAGTTTGCAACAAACTTTATGTGAAAAACGGTCGTTTTAATATACCTATTTTAAGATGATGCGACACGAAAAAACTTTTCCCGTTAAATTTTTTACGATTTCGCAATACAGTTAAAAGTAAATGCGAAGTAGTAGTTAAATTGTGAGTTTTATGCCCCTGCTCGAGTAGTGCTAATAGACATATAAAAAGCTAATATTATGTAAAAGACTTTGTATAAATATTATGAAAATTTTCGCGCTCTAATAATTTCTTGAATATATTTACACATGTGGCTCAGAATATTGTTGAGCTGTCCATAAACAAACATTTTTAATTAAACAATCTACTTTCAATTTAACAATAGCGGCTATTAACACGCAATAGATTAAGAATTAAATATCTACAATTTATTTTATTGCTACTATATTTTACTCGGCACAAATTTAACAATTATCTAATTAGTTTACTTAATTTAAATCACTTTCCACTTAATCTCCGATTATTATTATTATTATTAACAGCGATATTTTATTTTTATTAGAAAAGTCATTTAAAAAAATCAGTCCGGTTAGGTTAAAAGCGTGAAAAACTTAACTCGGCTTGCGATTAGCTACATAAGCGCCATCTCGAACGGCGGCGTACAGCGCATCGAAGCTCTCGCATAAGTCTCGCATTAAAATAAATGTAATGAAAGATTAAAGTAAATCTGTAATTTTACTGATTTGCGCAAATTAAAAATTATAAACGCATTTTCAGGTCAAGTAAGTTCTTAGTCATTTCATTAATCATATTAATGTAAAACTAATTTACACTGATTGCGTCCAGCAGCAACAAGCAAATCTGACATTGACCTCTCTGGTAACTTTCGCCGTGTTGTGCCAAGCATAACAAGGAGCACCTCTCGTAGTGGTTATGCAATTGCGCCAGCTGCTTAATGTTCTCGCAAATCACGTGCAACTAAGCAGTATGTGGAGCGCGGAAAAGCAAAACGAAAAGTAAGTTCTATACGATGAAAACCACTTTTGAATAAATTAATTTTCTAAACTAACGTAAATACACCGATAAACTTAATACAAAACCATTATACACAATCTAAACTTGTAAAATATCAGAATGTTACCTTTCGACAAAAAGCCGCTTAAAATGATAGTAATTTATGCGATGATTATCTCGGTTTTTTCAAATAATCCCTTGTTACTAGATTTATTATCGTATTGAAATTTTTAAACAGTTTTTGCTCAATTAATTAAAGCAAGGAATTTATAAATTATTTATATACCATGAAAACAGCGCAACTGAAAAATTATATTACGCCCCACCTAGCGGTCAAAATTGAAAATAGTTTTACAAATAATTAGATGATAACAATTTAGGAGTTGCCGATAGAAGATTTTGTGTGTATACTGAATGCAATTTTAATTATCTCATCATAAGAAAGTTAGCAGAAAAAGGCAAATGCATAGAATAAAACTAACAGGTCAGGTGGTCTGTCGGTCGTCCTTGCATTTTTGACTTGAAAATTAATTATTTTTTATTTTTTTTTAATTAATTTCAAAAAAAATTTATAAGCTGATGCTCCGTAGCTCTTACGATACCTCGACATTTAAAAATTTGTAAATTTATTCTGACTCATACCGAGAGTTAATAATCGACAAATTTCTAATCAAAATTTTGAAATATTTACTTACATCCTCGTAAACATTTAATTCCTTTATGAAACAATTTTTCAATTCAAAAATTAACCAATCCAAGGTAATAAAGCTGCAACAATTAAACATAACCACAAGCAGATAATTATATATTTATTGCATTATTAGTGTGAATATTCACACCTTGCAGAATTAAGTTGAAGATTAGGAAACGATTACGGTAGTGCCATAAAAATCAATAAATCTAAATTTCAAAAATTATTTTCGTATAGACGAACTTCTTAATTAGCTATCGAGTAAATAAAATAGGGTATTGAAGCTTCGAAATGGAAAAACGAACGAGGAAAAGATTATGAATTTTAATGAACGCTATTTCTAAGCACAAATGCGCTGTAAAGCTTCAACGAGACAAGAGATTTTAAAGTGTTCCATTCAAAACAGATTGTTTAATTTGGACCAGAAATACGTATACATCATAATATTAAAAATAAAATGTGAATTATTATTTGAATAAACAAATTTGTTTATGCAGAGTAAAAAGGCTGGCGATGTTTCTCCTTTCAAATCGTCGAATTTCCTGTATCGATTTGCTTCCTGTTTATGATATTTTAATTAAATTTGAGTGTATTAGTGTGAAAATGCGAGTTGATTAATAGAAAATAATAATGGAAGCCCTTGTACATCACATAATCATATTATCAAGCTTATTAATTAATTTTAACGAGCTGCAAGACAATTTTCTGCTTAGGCTGAAGCTAAAGTAGGAAAAGAAAATAATTAAAATCGTTTTCGTAATAAGATAAGGCCAAAATTACACGAAAAGATAAGCGATCTAACTAACTAAACATTTAGGTAAGAAGTTGAAAATATCTTGAACAATAACACGCTGTAATATTCTTTTTATTACCAAGGTATTATGTCTAAAGAGCTGCTCATCTGCAAGCTAAGCCCACCCGAGTCATTTGCATAGCAACTAACCGGAGAAACTCTCACTCAGAATATTACATTTTTATTATGTTTTGGTCTACTTAATTTTAGTGAGCGATAAAGACATAAGCGAAGCACGTATAAACAAATCATATTATGTTAATATGCTGGTACTAGCACTGCAATTACGTATAGTGCATATTTAACTAATTACTTATTGAAGCATTAAGCCCGCTAATCTGATTTTAGTTAGCCATTTCCACCACCTCCTGCAAAATATTATGTTGTATTACAAAATCGTTATTTGCTTTCTATTACAAAAAATATTTGTGTGGGATTACAGATTCTTAATTGCTATCTAAATAAGGTAAAGACAATCCCAAATAGAACCCATTATAAAAATTGAAACGTTATAATTGTGATTTATATAATTTTTCTAGATACTAAATTGTGCAAATAAAATTACCTCTTACATAAATCACAACTTTAAATCATCACGAGGCAAACTAACCTTGAATTGTCTAAATTATTTTTTAAACACTTAATTTTGGCTCCAAAAAATCTTCCTCAAAGCATTTCGTTACGATTACAAATTAAGTAGCATTCACGTAAAAATTACCTGGGTTTCATTGGAAGGATCTTGCAAAAACCAATCAAATTATTTTTCGTAATTGGTGCGAAACGGTACAAGAGGTAAGACAAGTAAAAAAAAATTATGAAGTTCCATAGAGACATAAATTTGAAAATTTATCTCCTTAGTATTTGAAATGTCAAATTAATAATGCAAATAAAAGATAAGACATAAAGAAGAAGATAATGGGGAAAAAATTTCTAATGAAACTTTATGGATCATTTAAAATTCGATTGGCTGAAACCCAAAATGTTAGCTCCGCCCAGGACGTGTTTTTATGTTATACAAGTATTTTTGAACAAAGATTGTACTCAAAAATAGTACACAAAAAAATTTATTTATTTAATGCTTTCAGTAGTAGTACAGCTAGAAGTCAACTGCGATCGGTTCCGCCTACCAACACACTGCTGTACCAGTATCCGTGATACGGATCATCTAAGATCAGTCTAACGTAGATATCCTCTGGATACCGGATTACCTAATCAGTAAATTCAGTAGACAGTACGATCCAGTACAGATCGATGGTGTCGCAATCCGCCACTGACTGAAGGACTAAAAGCTGAATCATCTGATATGTGAAATTTAATTATGTTAACATAATAATTAAAAATTGGCATTTAAAACTTAGTTTTGATGGTTCTGTCGCTATGCACTGCTACAAATACAATAACAACTTATTTACGTGAATACCACTTTACGGTTTATTTCGGTGATAAATAGCTATTATATTAAAACAGTAATTTACAGAAGTTTTCCATATGAAGATTAAGTAAAAAGTACTTTTCGTATATGTTGTGTTATATGGTAAGTTATCTGCAGTAATTTTGGTCTAGACTGTTGTTAACAAGTTTCAACCAAAACCAGGATCCAGCACTGTATAAATTTTTCACATTCTATTGATCCACAGTCGGCTACATAATAATATACCTGCTACTATAAATTAAATTGAAATAATATTGTGCAGTTTTTCCTCAAAACTAATATTTACTGGTGATTCGAAGCTTAGTGTTGCATTTTTTAAAAGCATTTTAAGGTAAACAATTTTAAATTTATTTTCTCTATAATATTATGTGTTATCGTACAACCTTGTGCAATGTAAACGTATAACGACTGTTTAATTTGTTGATTTTAAGATCCCAGTTGCATCGAGCAAATAATTCATACAGACGTAGAAAAACATTCGTTGTAGGGTTTGGCTGTCCTTTTCACTTGTAATTTATTTATTCAACACGGTATTAATTATTACAATTTAGAGAGAATTTGAAATGAAGAATTAATTATTTTACACACTAACACGAAGAGTTATCCTTTTATTTTTAGTAATTATATCAGCTTTTGTATAAACAGATCGTTTCAAAGATTTTAAACGAACTTAAATTTTGAAAGCTGATTTTATTTACTTAATTATATTAGTTTAGTTTAATTAAAATGTTAATATGTCTACAAAAGATAAACTGCATTCATAACTAAAATTAACGTAAAATCGTCTAAGCATATAATATTTAATTAACTCCTCAAGTAACTTAAATAATTAAAAGATGCTTCTAACTCTTAAAAGGTATTTTAGTTATTAATTTCAAAATTATAAATTCAACTTTAATAGATTTTGCAAATCATCAAAATGCACGAAAGCAGCGAAGGATTTTAAATTTTATTAATTTTATTCGTAAATGTGCTCTGGTTAGTTTCGACAAGGACCATAGAACCCGGATTAAATATCTACACTAAAACTCATATGGAAATGTCATAATGAAATTTGAAAGTGCAACATCAACGAGATAATCTGCCTAGGTGTTTTTGGGCAATTTTTGACAAAAATGGTCTTTCGAAGGTAACCTGGAATTAATTCTGGTTATACCATATATCTTTTCTTGTTTTACATTTGCTCTCTTTTTATTTTGAAAAATACATAAATAAATTAATTCCAATTGTAATTATTTAATATTTTCTATTGTTCACTTCTGCAAAATCGAGGTATTTAACCTATTTGTATTTTGGAGTCATTTTTGTTACGAGTACGAATTTCAGGACCTTTCTTCTTTGGTGTTCCATTTTTTATGGAATATTGAGCACCGTTTGATATTCTCAAATCTATTTTTGTTTGTTAATATTTTATTTTTCAAACTAATTTTTTGTCAGTTTTTTCATCTTCTGTATTTGATATTCTTTCATTGCCATATCATTGCCGATGTAAATTCTGTTTATAAGTCTACTACTATGTATGTATGTAGTATATATTGTTTATTTTTCTAGTTTTCCCCTGACTTTTCATTGAATTTTCTAGTATTTCAATTATTTGCTGTTATTTCTTGATATTCCAGTTTCTCTTTTAGGTATTTATATCTTCCTGCACATTACCCTAATTTATCCCTTCGTCATCCTTAACTTTTACCTCTTTTTTCATTTATCAGATGACTTTAAGTATATCTTTCATTGCAAGGTTTCTTGTTTCGTTACTCTTAAATTTACCCTTTTGTTCAAGAAGCGATTGTGGGCTTCGTTTTGCCCAATTTAAAAATTCCGCTTTATTCTTGGATGGTTTCTCGCCTATCTGCTTGTCTTTTCCATTTCAGGTATACTGTTATTTGATTATCACTATTTGTCCGTTCTCTAAACACTATTTTGTTTGTTTTTTGTTTATTCCCGTTATATTACTCATTTATTTTCCAATTAATGTAAGTGTCTTTTATGGTTTTTTACCCATGCGTCTGTTTTCACTAACAGCAATAATATCACTTCGTTTTCTGACGTCAATCTTCTATCGTTTCTTTTTCTTATTTTACTAACATTCAAATTAAAGCTGGAGAAAAATATTACAGAAATACTTAAGTTAAGTTGGTTTTGGATCTCGAGTTTCAGTAGATGATGAGAATATTTTCATTACCTGAAAAAAGCTATACGCGGAAATTTTAAATAGGAAAATGTAAATTACATAAACTAGCTTTAAAATTAAATGGTAAACTTTTAAAATATATCTGGAAGTTTTTCAAATTGGGCTTTGAAGCAGGTACAGCTATGTGACTATTTTTAATTCATTTTCCAATATAAAAAATGATGAGAGACCCAGCTTTGCCTTCGGATGCACAAAAAGGTATTTACAACAGTTAATTACAAAACTGCAATTACGAACCATTGCTAATGTCTTATTTAGGTCGATTCGATTTAGAGCTATAAAGTGATTTGAAATATCAACACATAAAACCTAGTTGATCCAAACCGAACGGTGCTTCACCGTTTAAAACTGAAATTATCGGTTAACATTTGACGATGGTATTTAAATTAAACTAAATAATATGTGTATAATATGTAATTAAAATTATATATTGCTGAAATTGTAGCGAAGATAATTTTACGTTTGTTGCATTAGTTATTTAACAAATTCTACAAATATTTGTTAATCCTACAATGCTATTTCACTACATTCCACAATATTGAATCTGCAAAAAACTTCAACAAAGTTTAAATTTAAATTCAAAGTAGTTTAACAATTTTGCACGCTTTTCCTGCAACAACTGAATAGAAAGAGCGTTTCAAATTTAAGAAATGGGCGAAGCTGAATCTCCTGCAAGGCCGAACTGCTACAAATCAAATCATGCGGTCACAATTTTAGTTTAACGTGGAATCCTAACCACGCCAGCGTATAAATAATTTGGGAGCTTTTGAGAATAGTAGATAATAGTACGCCAAACTATCCTACCTGTATAATACAAGTATCATATCAATGTTAGCTAGCAAATACGTGTTTCTAAAATTTATAGTTATATAGCATTCATTACCCAAGTGTTGTGAAATTAACAGCAAAGCACGTGTTTGTGCAATAGGTACTATGAATAATTTCACGTTTTCCACTTTGCTAAAGCAATATTATGAAATTTTCCTAACATTTCAAAATTAAAAATAAATGCGAAGTAAAGTTTTTAATCAGAAAGAGAATAATTTATAAATCAACAATTTTTGGGTACTTCGTTTCGTCTACTTTTTGCAGATGATTTCTTTTTTGTGAGGGAAAATGTTTTTCTTGCAATACAAATATTTAAGAAAGGAATTTGAATATTTTAAGATAGATAGCGATATTTTCAGTTAATGGATTTTTTTACGTTTTGTTATTCTAACATTCATTTTCTATTTTGTTAGGGAAACCTAAGAAACAGAGCAGAAATGGGAGGCGCCACTAATTGATGAAGTTAATTTATCAACTTTACTCGACGATGCCGGGAAATTAAACTCGTCTTTATATAAACCTTGTATAAAAACAACGTCGGTTAATCTTTCGACTTCTGCTGTTGTAGCCAAAGCTTTTCGTATTATTATCAAACGGTTTAACGGTTTTTATGAAGCGCTAGATATGAAATATGGGTTAGTGTAGCAGCCTTAAGCAAAAAAAACCTTTTTTTGCACTTCGCACTCTCGTTTCGCTCATTTTTAAATTAAACGAACATATCAACAAATTTTACTCTTTTTTTTAACCACGGCATATTTGCTTGGCGAGTTGAAGAGCCTTTCGGGTGAAAAGTCGTAAAAGCATAATTTTTTAAAAAATCATTTTAGTTTCACGGTAACGAATGCGACACAACATCCTCATTGTACGAATTCACTTAACCTTACGAAAAAAAAATATAATTATGCAGCTCTACATGCGAAGTCGCATAAATTGTACGGTTTGAACGTTTCCTTAAAAAAATCTTAAGAAAATTTCAATGTATGGGTAATGTTTAGTCCAGCTGAAAAATTTCAGCCTTTACTGCACTAGAAAATTAAATTGCTGTTATTATCTTTTAAAATGATAACTCATTTGCCGCATAATATAATACCCCGTATTATTTTGGTAGAACGTTAAACTTCTTTAAATACTTTTTTAATCAGATTGGCTCTTTGTAAACTGAAAGTAAACGTCAGCTGCCGTACGCGAAAATTTGATACTTGAACTTTAATTGTTAGGTTTTTCAAAAAAGATGAGAAAAAATCCGTCACGATGTGTTCGAAAAATTACAGGTTTTAAATTCTGTATGAATGCATGTAAAACATGCTTATCCTTCTGGAACAGATTCTAGAATAAACCGACGATTTAAATTATTTGTTTGCGTGGTACACCGAGAGAAACAATTTTAGATGTAATAAAAGTTTTACATTTGTAAGAATAATATCTTTGAGTATTAATTTAATTTTCGATTGTAATTAAAATCAAGCGAGTCGTACGATTGCTCTAAATAAATTCGTAAATTTAAACAAAGACAAGTTTGATTAAACCAAAAGTGCTTTAAGTTGAAAACAAACTTTTAGTTTGTTGAACTGATCTACGTTTCAAATGAGTTTGTAACGAAATACCAACACCTAATTCTATAATTAAAGCGTTTTCAATTAAATGGTTTCTAGAAGTGCTTCCATTTGTTCCAGTTTTCACAAATTAGTTGGATTTTACGTTATGAAAATATATTCTCATCGGAGTGCCCTAAAATTCGAATTTCTTCGATTTGGCGATCTGGCTACGCGAAAATTTACATTTAAAACGAATTTAATTAAAAAAACGAAACAGCGAAAGGTGAAATTCATTATTCGTTCCGTTCGAGTTGTCAGTTTTTTGTGTTTATTTGAGTCGAAGATTTTTCATGTTGCTAGCAGTGGAACTCAGATTAATGGAACAAGAAAAGCTAAAGCTAACAACTTCTTCTATCTATAAACGATCAATGATAGTACATTTGCGAGCTTTTAGGTTGAAGGAATATAAAAAATTAAGTTGAACTCTTGTCACAGCTTTTGGGTTTCTTCTACCCCTTGGCTTTTAATGAAACATTTTTGCGAGTAAGCAATTTGCTCTTAATTTTTGTTGCTCGTTAATTGAATAATTTTGTTGAAAAATTTGAATAACGATGGAGTTGAGTTGTATTAAAGGGTTGTCGAATTGTATATGAAAATTTCAGCAAATTAAATAAAACGAGTCTCGATTTACATAAAAGGGTTTCTAAAAATAATTTTTTTAATGTCGTTTCTTGCAAGAAGGAATAACAACTCTTTACTGACTTAATCAGTTGTACATCTCTTTAAATTATGCCCACACGAGAATATTTGCATTCAGATTTACAACAAAGTGAAATCACTAAAACTTATAAATAAATGTTCGATGGACTTAATAGTAGAATATTGGTAACAGTTTTGTGTTTATCTTTAATGCATTATGCTTACTCGTACTAATTAATATTATTAGAAACGCTATATTGGGAAATTGATTTATTTTCCATACGAAAATGACCATATATGCATAGCGTACCAATTAACAGTCTTCGTATTTGTTCATATTATTAATAAAGCGAATTAAAAAGTTTTCAATTAAAATATACGCTTACTAGCTTTAAAGTCAACAAACCGCAGATTTTTAATTAACAAAAGGTCAACAATTGATAAATCAATTTGTTATTACTTTATCAATTTACATTTCAATTATTAAAAGTAGTTACATTGTAACAACTTCCGAAGTACTCTCAAAATTTTTCAGGAAAAATTACCAAATATATGCTACTTTGTGAAGTATAAAGTTTACTTTTTAAATTCAATAAATTATATAATAATTTGGAGGTTTTCCTAAATTAAGTAAACAACAATTTATTTTTAGAAACAATTTTTATTAAAAAATTAAAAATTTATATATTTAACTTGGCATTTCCAAAAATAATAAAATTATAATATTACGTTGCCTTTCGAAAGTTTTGCTCCCCCCCCCTGAAGTCTCTCTCTCTCTCTCTTTAATTAGAAAAAAATATAATAATTAAATAAACTATTCATGTGATATCATTCTAAGATGTCGATTTAATTAAATTTTTTGCTAAAGGACTTTTTCAGTTAGAAAAAAGAAAGAAAGAAGTAAAAGAAAAGAAAGGCTCGGGGCATGGCTGAAATACAAACTAAAGCAGTTAAAACGTTTTTCCGATTTTCTTTAATTATTCTTTGTAGGTGCATTATGAACGGCTCGCTTAGTATAAGTCTAAATGAATAAAATTGTGCTGCTTTTTCCTTGAAGCAAAATTTAAATAATAATAATTAAAGAAATATACGTTAGTCGAAGTAAAATTATTAAATGTTTTGCTGCATATAGAAGTGATAAATTTATGTTTTACGGTTAGGTAGTTGTGCACGTAAAGTGTAATCAAAATTAATTACTAGTAAAGGTGTAAAAGTAGTAAATAAATATTATCTAATTAAGTTTAATAATAATTATATAAGAAACTGGTCGGAGTATTCACCGACCCTATCAGCACTAATTGTTAGTGATCTCCAGTGTGCCATTTCAATTTACTAAACTAATAAACTAGAAAATTATACACTTTGCCTTGAATTCGTTTGCAATTATTAAAACTTAATTTAATAATCATAATAGATTTATTGACATTTATAAATAATAAATAAATGTCAAGGCAATAAGATGTTCGATTATAAAAATGTAATTTTTCACGGTTCTGTTTTGCACTCGAGCACATCGAACGTATTAATTGTTTAATTTTTTCTTTTATGCTTCCATTTACTTTTCATACTTGTTAAATTAAAAACTTAGTTTAATTTATCGCGATAATTTGTTTATAAATAATATAATAATAAAACAAGGAAACCCGCTTGCTATCGACTCAAATTGTAATACATACCACAATGTTTATAACATATAATTTAAATCAAACGTTGGTATTGTACATAATTTGTAGTGGTACATAATGACAGATTAATAACCATAAAGTTAGTTACTGATAGATAAATGCATTAGTGCAACACAGTCAGTGTATTGCAACATTGAGTGTTGTAGCTTATGCATAAAATAAAAAAATTAATTTTATAATTTCATGTACAAATTGCATACATGGACAATATATACCTACTAATAACATTTTCCAATCACGTACATACATCAAAGCATATACAGGGTGTTCCAAAACACAACGTTATCCCTTGGAGAACTGATAGGGCGTCTCATGACCGATCAGAATATCTATATTATATGACCTTAGTAAAACGTCGTTTATTTTCGAGATATTAGCACTTTTATAAATTTCGGGAAACTCGACATCTTAAATCAGTTTGTCGAGTCCAGAGATACGAAATTTCATATTGTAAGTTTCTAATTTTGGCTACACAACCCTGAATAATCCTGCTATTGATCACAGACTAAAATTAAACTAATAATGCCTTAAGAAAGAAAAAATGTTTTTGCCAAACTCATGAGTAAATTTCTTTTTATTTGCCATCTTCGACTCTTCACACCGTAAAAAAACTATACCAAACTAACTTGGCAAGTTATTTTAAAAAATTGCTCATCTAGTGTAGTTTACAAAAAGGGTATAACATTTGCTATGTTTTACTTTCCTGTAATTTTTAATAAATAAAATATTTAATTTATATTTAATTCAAGATTGCCGTTGTTTAATCTTGATTCTTGAATTGTTCAAGATTAAGTGACATCGTGACAACAAAATATGGTTAAAGCAGAAAGCCTTAATAGGCTGTTAGTTGGATCTTAAGTATCCTGAGCTGCTGTTCCTGAAAAGGGTTTTGTGATTCCAAATAATATATTCTATTTCATACTGTAAGTGGTGTACTGAAAGATATTCCACTCCGGTGTATACTGCAGAAACCTATTTTATCTTTTTTTTTACAAGGACGAAAAAGTCCTGTTTAATAAAATCAGAATACACACACAAATTTTCGGATTTTGAAACCTGGTGGATAGGATGTGTATTGAATAAAAAAATCCGTGGTTAAAATATTGATTAGTTTATTGTTGTAGATCCGTAAAACTATACATAAACATATTGCAATGATAGTTTAATCTTAATGTAAATTTTGTTTGATAATTTTAAACACAGACCATTATATTTTTATAGATTTGCATGACACATTTACAACAAGAAGATATCAATACACATATAGATACAAATAATATAATCAATTTCTTCTATAACTTGCAATTAAAATGTAATACTCATTAACAAAATGATGATAGCTCGTCAATACCGTGTGCATCATGTGGTGGATAACAATGTCGGATGATATTATGTTACCATCGGAATCAACAAAACAAGCAGAAAATCCATCATTATTAGAAATTGCAATAATACTTCTATGAAATTGGAATATAACTTTGAAAAAGTTCAAAAAGTAGTCGAATTCATTGTCATAGTGTAAAATACTCAATGTGGTATGCATATAACTTGAATAGTATTGCAAAAATTTGAGCATTAGCCTGTCCTGTGGTGGTGTATCTTGACTATTACTTAATTGTAACCTGTGTATTTCTGTAATCAAATTTTGGCATTGACGATCAAATGCCTCGAAATTTAGAGACACCATGTTCTGTATGTATTCTAATATTTCATCTCTAGATATGAAACTATTAGTACTCGATTCCGTGAAATTAATAATCAAATCATCAGCATCGAAAAGCGATTTAATGTGTTTTCGAAAATGCACCACCTTTCTTAATTTGTGGAGGACTCTTTGGAATTCCTCAGCGTTTATTTCAACAGCAACGAAATTTTCAAAGTAATCGATAAAATTTTTAACTATTACTCTAATAGTTTTTACCGTAGGTCCGTTGAATTTGGGGCGAATAAAGATGTTTTGAAGTATTAGTCGATCTAGTGGACAACTGGGACTTGCTTTACTCCATTTTATAAGACAATCTGCACAAAAACTATGATTACAACAGTTAGGTGAACCAACTTCTTGTTCATTAAATTCATCCAAGCAAATACTACAGATGTGCACTTCAGGAAAATTTGTTGCGGTGGAGTTCATCGTTCTATCGTTATCGGCTGATCCACTCATGTTGATCGCAAAAATTTTCTCTTGAACTTCGACTTAACACACAATACACAGAATACACGTAAGAAAAATTGAGGTTATTTGATGAAGTAAAATTTACGCCATCTTTAATCACATTAATGTAATTTCTAATACACAGGCGCAAGCTTGTAATATTTTATACATGGGCAGTGGATTTTCTGTTCTTCATCTTCCAAGGGTTTTTAAGGACTCAATAATGATTAACTTTTTATCTTTGCACCTACCAATTTAAAAAATATTTATGTTTTTATGGCTTTTCCGGCATTAATTCCAATGAAGATAAACCGCAACAGTGCATTTTAAATGAATTCCTTCGGTTCATAAATTATATCTGAGAGGTCTTATATGCCATCTTCTAAAATTCATAGTTAGCTATTTATTATTAAATAAGTACATTTAATTATAGTTAAAGATAATCATTATGTTTATTAACACAGCTACAAGTTTGCGTAAATCAATAACGGGGGTCATAGCAATATAATAAAAAGATATTTATTTTAAAACTGCTTTTTATGGCACGGAATTGTCAATTAATTTGCTGTATTCTGACCAACAAACTTATTCAATTTTATTTTAAAGTTATCAAATGGCACTTCGATTATGTTTCCCAACAATATTAGAGATTTCAATCACTGAAACCGCATTACCATTTGTATTGGTAAAGTTTACAGTAAAAGTATATTCATTTAATTGTTCCATAGCATGTTACTGAAAATCTAATAAAGTTTGTACGAGGTTTAAGTGGAGAGCTAAAATTGATTTCGAAATACTAATCAAATTTTTCTATAGTTAACTGCATTATCAAAATAGCCTTTATATAAATAATACAAAAATGTTGTAGGTATACTTACATATATATTTAATAATAAATTTTATAATCCGTATCCTTATAAATCAAGTAGTAAAGGAACTTGCCATGGATAAATAGCTTCTATTCCTGGTTAAAAGTTTTTTTTTCGTTTAGAGAAATCAAATAGTTCAGCTAATCTTGATATGATTACTCTCAATTAGTTTAGTGAAGATGGGGTAATGGATTAAACATTCCGCGGAAATCTACTAGTAAAGGTGAGGTGAATAACGGCAAAGTGGAGAAAACAGCAAAATAGAAAAGATGCTGCCTCTCGTAGATAGCACTCCAAATTTCAGGTGTGCCTCAAGCACATCCAAGTCAAAATGGCAGTAGATTTAAAACATATCTTGAGACGGATGGATGCAATAAAATAATGATAGTTGTAAAGATGAAGCACTGAAGATGTCTTGTTATGAGGACAACGAGAACACTCAAGAAAAACTTAAACAACAAAATGTATTTTAATTCTAAATAAATTAGTTGATTGATATAAAAAAAACTTTGTTGTAGCAACAAAAAATTTTGTTGGGCTCAACAAAGTCAACAATCAAATTTTTGCTACAACGAAGTTTTTTATTAGATACATCAACTAATTTATTTGTTATTGTTAATGTTAATAAATCTAACAAATAAATTAGTTGATGTAAAGAAAAGCATTGTTGTAGCAAAAAAATTGATCGCTTGTCGAGTTTGTTTGGGCCTCAACAAGGTGTTTTTGTTGCTAAGTGATTTATTCCTTAGATTTAATAACATTTTATTATTTAAAAATATTTTTCAATGTAAAAATATCTGGATTTTGGATTCTTTATTTTAGGTGAGAGGGCAGGGAATAATCTCTAAGCGCACTTAGGCCACTAGATCGATCCCATTGTACTACATGCAACTGCTCCCCGTCCTGTCACTTCTCAAGCCAATCTGTCTCCAGGATAAACTCGAGTATTTTGGCAGGTAAAGTGTCGCTGATTCTGGCCATGTCAGGCCAGAAGTCCTCTAGCATGGCACTTCTTATTTACGCTAATGACGGACAGTGCAACAATAAAGCACATGTTCCGCTGTTTCGTCTAAAATTATATATTTAAAATCTTAATCGCTGCCCTTGATTGCTTGCATTTAGTTTCATTTGCTCATCTGCTGGAGTGCAGTACTAGGGTGTGTTGTTTTAGGAGGGTATTGATAGTTTTGACAGCTGGCACAATCATCGGCTCCGGAGGGAAGGCTGTTGGAACCGCTTTTTGCCAGCTCGTCCGCCTTGACGTTACCCTCGTTGCCTTGATGTCCTTTCACCCACGAAAGGGAAATGACATTTAAATTGGATACCACATTTAGTGTCTGAATGCATTTAATCACCAAACCAGATGTGACCTTGAGTACCAAGGTCACATTGACTCCTGAGTACCACAAGTGCCGATCTGCTATCCGTAGATATCTGAATATTTTTGTCGCAGATACAATTTATCTTGAACTGCTTTTGTACAGTGCAGTACACCCATAAGTTACGCTTGGAAAACTGATGTACATTTGCCCAGCGGTATGCTCATTTTTAGGTCAATTTCAGCAGAGAGGATTCCTGCTCCTGAGCCAACATTATTTTTGGAGCCATCCGAAAAAAGACATATGTCATATTTGCAGGTTTCAGTTAAATTCAATAAGATTTTGTATTTCCTATCAAATTTATAATATGTATTTAGGAGAAATTCTGTCTGGTTCAACATGTAGCAGGGGCACTTTAAGTGAATAAACCTCTAAAATCTGTATATGATTTACAGTTCCTCGCCTGTGATTCCACAGGCTTTAGAGCCGCCCTAATCGCTATTTCCCGCGCATGAGGATCAAGTGGTAGGAGGCAGAGAAGAGTCTCCAACGCCGCAGTGGGAGCTATGCACATCACACCCGTTACAACCAGACAGATTAGTCTCTGGAGCCGGTGTAGAGAAAACGCTATTGTTGCTTGTTTACTTCTGGGCCACCAGATAAGTTTAGTGCGCGGTAGAATAGCATAGGTCTAACGACCGCGGTGTAGAGCCAGAGGGTGATCTTAAGGGAAAGACCCCATGATCGTCCTATTGCCCTCCGACACTGCCAGAAAGCCATCCCTGCCTTGCTAATTTTGGTTTTCAAATGTTTTCCCCAGTTTAGCTTCTTGTCAAGTATTATTCCTAGATACTTGACTTCGTTTACTACTTTCAGAGAAGTTCCCATTAGGCATTGACATGCCTTGTAGTTTCCTTTTGTTGGTAAACAGAACAGATTCTGTCTTGGTCGGGTTGATCGAGAGAGAGAGTGTTCAATACACCAATCTTCCAATATTTTGAAAGCTGCCTGCATTCGCATGGAGATTGCAGATTATGTTTTCAAATTTACCAATAAGCAGTATGGTCATATCATCTGCATATTCTATGGTATAGCAGCCATTTTCGTTAAGGCGTCGTGGAAGGCTGTTCACTACGAAGGCGATCCACCGTAGTGGGGAGAGTACCCCCCCCCCCGAGGACAGCCCTTGATCACAGCGCCTTTAATCTTTATGCCATCGACACATACCTCCACGGCTCCGCCACTTCAGTTCAGAACTGATCCATTTTGCAATGGTCGTGGGAACTCCGTATTGGCTTAGCGTTTCATTTATGTTTTCAACGGTGGTTTTATCAAAAGCTGCTTATATATCAATAAACGCTTCTAGGGTGGACTCTTTGTAGCCCAATGATCTTTCAACACGTTCCACCACTTCGTGTAGTGCGGGCTCAGTAGATCTCCCAGAGATATACGCGTGTAGAAGTCTGTGTATCAGAGGCGTATTATGATTACAGCTTTTCTTACGTTTTGAGGAAAAACGTAGTCAAGATCGGTCTGTATGATTTTGCCAGGGAGTAATCACTTCTACCAGGTTTGACCCTACGCTATTTTTCTTCGGTGTGTGTCCGTGATCCAAACCCCAGACTCCACTGAAGTAGAGCCGGAAGTACCCTGTCGGGTCCAGGCGATTAAGGGGCTAAGGATTTAATAGCTCATGCATTTTTGGTCTTATTCACGACTTTCTTTGCAATTTCCCAGTTAGCCTCAGTCGATGGTCGGCTTATAGCGTCAATCTAATCGAAATCGGAGACTATCTTACTGTCGGGAAAGTGTGTATGTTGCAGTACTTTGGCAGTTTGTGAAAGGGTTTCTGTATAGAACCCATCCTCTCGACATAAACTATCTGGTTGCTGGTGTGGATCTGTCGCTATGATCTTATTTAGCCTAGCCGCAGCGGCGGTTGTTTTGACATCGCTGCAGAAGGCTCTCCATGATTCGCGTTGCTTCCGGCGAATTGCTCTTTTAAACTTCTGAATAAGAAATTTCCAGGTGATTTTCAATTGTAAAATTAAAAATTTGCCAAAATCTTGGTAGTTTCATTTAGTTTCTTCAACTTACCATAATATAATTTATAGCCTGGTTTAATCTTGGATATAAATTAGATCATTTTTTGCAATAGTAAAATTTAATTATAATAATATGATAAATACGCAATATAAAAACTTTTTCTAGCAGGATCAAACTGAAAATTAATTTGATTATTGAGTAAATCAATAAACCGAACTACGCAGGGGGTACATGTTGATTGACTAGTATGGTAATTAACCTATTTGATCAGTCATCGGGGCGTTCATTTTCGATTAACGCATACATAAATTATCATCAAATGCAACTACCCCGCCCTATCTTGTTCCGCAAATAATGTTTAAGCGCGTTCTGCAAACTTCGCTTTGGCATAACCATATTAATCCTAAATTCACTATTGCTCTGTTATTATTCCATTATTTTTGTATGCAGTAGTTGCTTTATCCCTCGTTCGGTTAAAATTTACAACGAATAGCTTAACGGCAACGAAGAATTAAACAGCACATAGAAATATAATATTATTTCGCATAAATATTGCATGCGACGAATATAATGCGGAGACTGACTTTTATTATAACGTGTATAGTTAATTAACAAATGTATTTTCAAAAGAGAATTGTAAAATACAAAGTGGTTTAGTAAACTTTTGAAAAAATTTTAGATGAATAATAATTTTTGTTTGATATTCTTTTCATTCTTTGATGTTTTCTTTTCCACGTCTGGGGTATATTAATTACTCATTCCAAGCAAAGGAGAGCTTTGTTTACGCGAAACATTTTTGTGGACCGAATTATGTCATACGAATGCTGGTTTGTCTTGTTCTTCAAAGATTCTCTTCAATCCGTCATAGCCAACTATGCGACGTTATTTTAATTAAATTGTAGAAAATTAATTAATTTTTTAATTTCATACTTACAAATTGATTGTAGCAAAAATTACAGTAAATGCTACACGAGAGCAAGAGCACAATAAAATTATAACATTTCACGAAGAAAATCCCGAGTTTCAGTGGAAAAAAATATATAAAGCAAACAATTTTCTTGTCATCATATTGAACTTTAACTTATTTCAATTAAATAATTGGAAGCTTTGAACGGCAAATTTAATCAAAAGTTTGAAAGTCTCGAAATTGCGGTAAAATATTTATTTTAGTGGAAAGCGTTTTTTGGCTTTAACATTATTATTATTAATGATTTGCTTAAGGAAAATTTTTTTAATTTGTGCAAAAATTTAATGTTTCGAATAAACATTTAACTCGACGGCGCCACATTAAATAGAAAAGCATAACTTATCCTTTCGAGTGCTTCCTTGATCATAAGTCATCAAATTGTCTACTCAAAGCTCAAGTTTGTTTGAATTCAATTTGTACTTATGAATTGACTTTGATTCATTCTTTAAATTTGTAAAAAATGGAGCTTTTAAAATTCGTATGCATTAACTCGAAGGTTAAGTTTAGTGCTAATAATAAATTCATGTGATTGTCTACTCCATCATTAAGAATTAGTAGTATGGTTGAACAAACCATCCCGTTCGTGTTGCTTAATTACCGATGCAAACTGCAATGTCAAAGGAATTAATGTCTATCGATATGCAAGGAAATGCAACTTAACTACATCACTGGCGGCGTAACCTTGTCTGTAAGGCTATAGCAAATAAAATAAGTAAACAACAAACGTGCGGTGTGCGATTCACCTGCATAATATATCCCGGTACATCTCGTCGTCCTAGGAGGCAATCGAAGAGGACGAAGTGAATGCCCTAGTGCATTGATGGCCTTGAGACGGACCCCAATGCAAATGACTGGCACTCGGTTGAGTGCATCTCCGAAGAACACGTCTTTCCTCTCCAGCAGGTCCCAATAGCACACCCACTTACCGATCTTGAAAAACTTCAACAAGCCACATAAATTTTTGTCTTCGCAAACCCTATTGCGAACTTGGCGATCAATTATTTATTTCCTATCGACTTCATTAATGTGAGAATATAGCGAGACGAAAACGACGTCGGAAACGGTAGATTTGTTGTCTGGTCTTAGATAACTGTAACGTTTCGGATAGAAAAATCCACGATTTCCGCGCAAATTAACCTGCCACCAGAAACAAAACAAACTAAAATTCATTTCCTGCATTTTACAATTTGAAACAATTCTTAATTGTAATTTAATTTGACAAGTAATTGCCATAATTACAAATTAACGTAATACTTGACGACTCGCTTACGGTAATTCTTGTTTAATTATAACGCAGTCACGATATCTAATCTTGATATGGTATTTAAAATATTGTGCTGATTAGTTACGCAGATTTTTATAATTTAAATTATATTTTCTGTTATCTTCATTCCAAATACATAAAAACGATAGCTTCAACAATCGCTCTTCGTCATTCTTAAGTAAGCCACATTAATTGGTTAGTCAAAGCTCTTTTTATTAATTTAATAAATGTAAATTAAAGACGAAATACTGTAGATTTTTTTAAATTTTTCAATATGCAGTTAACAGGATTCCACCAAATTAAAATGATTATTTGCCACAAAATGAGAAGGATAATTATTTATTTTCAACTGCTAGTACTACAGGTTATTTTTTTTTCAGATTAATAAACATCGGATAGATTAAGTTCGAGTTCAAGGCAAATTGGGGACCACGGAAAATTTTAGAATCTTATTTGGATAAAGGTAATTTAATTTGCGAACGTTATTTGAAATTTTTGGGTCGATATCTATAAATACAAACGACGTACTATAAATAAGAAAATCGACAGAAGCACGGGGGTTCTACATATAGATTGCACATAACACTTCAGGACTTGACTGACAAATCTTTTATTGTCAGATTACTTAAACACCAAATTATGTGTTATTAATTTAGTAGGTAAGTGTGAGCTATGAAATGATATTCATATGCTGCCCCATCAGAATCATAATTGGAATAGTGCGTACATGATCATTACGTAGGAAATATTCAAAGTGGAAAAGCAAGGGGTAAATTCCAAAGAATTCCACAGAATTCCAGTGATTTCCAAGGAATTCCAAGGACTTCCAAAGATTTACAGTGATTTCCTAGGAATTCCAATGATTTCAGGGATTTCCAACAAATTCCAATGATTTCCAAGAATTCCAAAGAATTCCACAGAATTCCAGTGATTTCCAAAGAATTTCAAGCACTTCCAAGGAATTCCAAGGATTTCCAAGGGAATTCCAAACGAGTGTACACAAAATTTGCGGGATATTTACCCCTTGTGGAAAAGACACCAATAAGTACAATAAACTCAGCAAGCAATCGAGATATTTTCAGAAATAAGTGACATTATATCATATTATAACATGCAATGTTGGCGCAATATTGAGAAAGCATTGTCTCAATCTATGTACACTATTGACGCAAAATAGCAAGTTTTAGTCAATATTGGGGAAAATTTTGTTCTAAAATTCATAGGAAACCCCTGGAATTCTTTAGATTGGAACTAGTTTGGAAATCTTTGGAATTACTTAGAAATGATTTCTTGTAATTTTTTGAAATTCCTTGGAATTTGTGAAAATTCTAGGAAATCTCTGGAATTCCGAGTCTTGTGTACAGAAATTTTACTAGAAGTTTACCCCTTGCTTTTACCGAAAAGATTTAATTTGGGACGTAGTTTGTTTATTCGTTGTTGTGAATATTATTTTATTCACAATCGGTTAGTAATCGATACATTCCTGATTTTTAAAAGGTTGGGAAGCAGTTTATTGTTTACTTTCACTTGCCAACCAATCAGAGCTATTTTGTTTTACTTCCCAACCTACCTCAGGTCGGGAAGTGATTACTTCCCGACCTGCAAAGTCGCATGATGGCAAGAAAAGAAACTAACAAATAATGTGCGTCAAATTAATTAAGATTATGTCAAATGTCAAGTGCAAATTTAGTGCAAGCTAACTAATCTAATTTTATTTTAGTTACTTTAAAAATGTAAGTTTTATACATTGTTTATTTATTGTTAATTGTTAATAATTGCATTGTTAATTTAGCCCGAATAATTAAAGTACAATTTCAAATATTTACCATCATTTTGTTTGACATAAACAGCAATTTGCTTATTTTTTATACCAACTTGATAAACTATTTTTTCTTTTCAAAAATGAAATAAAGTGAAAAGCAGCGTATAATTTAATACAAATTTTAATTATTTGTTATTTACAATCTGATTGTGAATAAAATAGTATACATACCTCGGTGTCAAGCTTCATTCCAGCGTCGCGCTTATAGTTGACTTCGGCGCTTCGCGCCTCAGTCAACTAACCTAGCGCTCGGCTGTAATTAAGCATTTTCCACCTCGGCATGTAATATACTATTACATATTACCTGCATTGAAACAGTGTGTTTCCATGCCTGTCAAGACAGTCGAAACACGACAATTTCAGACCACTGCGAATATTGATAAAACATTAATTTGTTTCTGCCCGAGGGCAGAAACAGCCATGTTTCTTACCGCCAACTCATTTTCCGATTTCATTTCAACCCTGTCAGAATTAAATTTAAATATGACAGCTGTCAGATTAATTCGAAATTGTTGGTTATGAGTAATTCTTTTTTGCGCGCGATCGATCTAAATTTTTGCACATGGTTTCCTACCGATAATTCACGGGGGTAGGGAGTAAATACAAAGACGAGGGGGGGAGAATTTTTTCTCAGTTTTTCGATATCTAGCGCCGTTGTCGAGTTATTGCTAATTCCAAAAATTTTCGAATTTGAAATAAAAGTTTCAATGCAGAAAAAATTTTCCGTTTCAATGCAGGTAATATGAAAAATAGTATGTGTGCCGCGGGGTGAAACGCGATTTCAGACGAGGATGATGCCAACCCTCGCTTCACTCGGGCAGGCAAATTTCGCCCTCGTCTGAAATCGCTTTGTTTCGCCCCTTGCCAAACAATATACTATTTAAAATGAAAATCAGTTTGGCAAATTTTGATTTTATTTTTAATTTTCTAATGACAAGCTTTCGTTCATTTATTAGCTTTAATTGCTGCTTTATATGCATCTGCTACCTACATATATTGCAGTATTATTTTGTTTTGGCAATAGAGCTCTGCTTCGTTTCTTCTTTTCTTTCTTCGGTATTTTGTTATTTGACTGCTCAAAAACATCAGTGACAAGACTCTCATGATAGAAATTCAAAATTAATTTTGAACAATCTGGCTGTTGGCGCTCTACCATAATTACACAAAGCTTGCTGTCGTGTATTATATATCATTTACAGATGATAGGTACATTCTTGTTTTAATCTAAAATAATAAAAGCATAAATTAATAAAGAATAGTGTTTCATGAATGAAAAAAGCTTAATTATGCTTTAAGCTTTAAAAAAATGCTTAAGTACCTCATAGGTACTATGAGCAAACGTTTCTGAGAAAATAGCGTTTAAAAGTTTTTAATTGTAATACTTCACTTAATTTATGCAACAATTAATAATTCAAAGGTCCTGTACCATTTAATCTACTTGTAGATGCGTTATCATCTCAACTAGAATACCATATTGGATTTCTATAGCATAAACTAGCTGAAGTACCTTAAAACGCTATTTTCTCGAGACCGGTTGCTCAATTTTTTTAAGGCTCAGAAGAAGTTGATTATCTGCTATCAGTTTAATAATTACAAACTTGTAAGAATTTAAGTATTTTTTAAGTAATCGATTTTATGTTAGTATCTATATAATTGAAAAAAATGATGCTGATGTGAACGCGTAGAATTTTTACAAATCATCACGCGTACATATAAACGAGCAATATCAACATCACGTAGACTGAATTCATTTCTTTATAAATCTCGCTAACTTTTGATTTATCTTCAACGAGCACTTTAACTGAAAAAAGCTAAAAACCCGATATTAATGAGCTGCTCGATACTAGACGGTCGACGATACTCTATCTTGATGGTTTTTATTGAAATCCTGCATTACGATGTAATAAATGTTACTTAGTCAATACACATTATATTCCCGCTTGTGGAGAGTATTTCAATATTTGATGGGAAATACTGAGAAGTAATGCTATTAGTTCGCTTAAGTAAGAGCTCGTTTGATCGGATGTTTACCTAACTGTCTGATCATTTTTTAAAATTGAGAGATTTATAGTGCTTTCTACATTTACTTTATTATTTTTTAAACAGCACAAAATTTTTAGAAACATCTTCAAAATAACTTTCATCGTATAATTTTAATCGACCAAACTCAAATAATATATCAATTTTTTAAAATGAAGCCAACCGTTACGTACAAAATATGATCGAAAATAAAGCAAATACCATCCGAAGTTATAGCAGTCGAGGCAAAATTGAAAATTTCAAAAATAATGCTCGTGGAAAATTTTTACCTCTTTATGGTACACCTGCTTCAAACTTAGTTAAAAAATTTAATAGCGAAAAGGACTATCATGTTGTAAGTTGAGCTTTCTCGTCAATTTTAAATCGGAAATTTTCTTCCGATAGCTCAATTTATTATTATGTAAAATTATAAATATCGAATCGGATCGGTCTGGTTGAAGGAATCGTCAAATTAAGAATGCACGACTTCCCAATAAATTTTTTAGAAGTTACCTTTCGCCTATCGGAGGTCCACTTAAATAATTTCGTAATTGTGAGAGGTAAGATTTAAGACCGAGAGGATGCTGATGTATCGACCAAGCCTTGATAACCAATTGATTTCATCTACTCACCACATTTTGGCTCGACTTTCGTTACGTCTTGTCAATTTCATGAAACAGATTAGATTTCAAATTGAACGATATATTACAAATCTTTTGTACTTCTGCTTTTTATTTCCAGGCACTTCTTCAGCAAATCTCGATCCAAACATTCAAGAGAGGTCGTTTGTCTCCTCGAGAATTAAAAATATTTAATCACGATAGTTATAATGTAACTAAGTTAATGACGGTTCAGTAAATGGAAACGGCTTCCAGTTATCTTGAAAACAATTTGCAGGCAATCTAGTGATTTGGACTAGTTTTGTCGTAGTATGTGTCGTATCCTCGTCTTTACAATCCACTTCCCGTTACGATACCAACCTCATTCATCCCTAACGCTATTCAACCGCCCCTATAACAGTGACTTCTTCAATTCATCGACTTTGCCACACGTAGATAGCTAACGACGAATTCGAGATAAAAGTAAATAAAATCATCGTAAAGAGGTTTAGATTAAAATTTCAGTTTCGCGAAAGTCGTGGCTCGAAACACCGAATAATATAAAATTACCTGAGTTATTAAAGCGTTGGCATTGAATTGTCTAAAGATTTTCGGTAACTCTATGGTGGCTTGGAACCTTAATCGCAATCAATGTATTTATTACAGCAGCAAAACACAATAACACGTCTCTATAATAACCCAAATCTGTAACGATCGCTAATTTCTAAGCGAAACACACAAAGCAATTTGTATTTGAACTTTGTTAAAAGTTTTAATTTGAGTGGTTTCGCTTATCGTTTACAATCACAACGAAGTGAATATTTTTTGTAAATTATAAATTTTGTTTATCATTGTAAACCTTACGTATTCCTGTTTGAAATAAAACTCTGCTGTTTTAGAGTATATAGCAATCCGGTTTAATTCTCAACTTGACACCGGATAAGAGCGAGTGAAAAGTTTATCTCGGTTTTTCACATTTTGTGATCCTAGTTAAGATTTAATTTATCCACAAGGATAATAATCTACAAGCTTAATTCTAAAGCAATTAATATAACTTTTGCAATAAAAGAGTAAAATTTTGAATTTTTTAAAATTAAAAAATATTAATTTTTTTATGTATTAGTTATTTATTGTACAAATTAAAAACTGAATACTTTTATTAAATTATTCAATAATAATCTGCGGTGGTTTACAATCGTTTTAATTTTTAAATTAAACTTTAAATTAATTTAAATTTTTTTATTATTATGCTTTCATTTAGTTCATATATTTCCGCTTTTTACATATCTATTTTAATTAGGACAACCAAATAGTGTGACTGTTAATAATAAAACTGCATTATCATTATAAAAACTCGCTAAATGTTTGGCGGAAATAAATTACAATAATGTGATCTTGTTACTAAATTGGTAACTGTAACAAACCCAAATTTAGTTGAATTTTTTTAAACAATCAGAATGAGCTTTAAAGGTCAAATTCAAAGTGTAAAATGAAGGATTATTTATTTGCTTTAAATTAAATAATAATATTTTATTTTCAAAAACCGAAGGAACTATTTTTGTAGTGGGGGGAGGGGGGTCAGACCAGTAGTGTAGCTAGACGATTGTGCAAAAATTGTGGAATTGTGGAAGCTCGCTCCCTAGCTGTTCCTACGTCCCTGTTTATTTTGTAGCGTTCCACGACTCTTTTATTGCCTTCTTTCTGGTATAAAAAATAAAAATAAATAGATTGTAAGCGAATAGTTGAATACCCAAAGAATAGTTAATCTACTTTTTTTTTATTTTAGAAATTGTATCGGTAATTAACAGTAAAATTTCCAATGGTTTCCCTTTTTTTAAAGATGGTTTTTCCAAAAACCAAAAACTAATTTAATTAAATAGGCCAAGGACATCGCAATGAATATGTCAATCTCAACTTTTTTAGTTGACGCTGAAGACAATTATTACCTACGCGACTCTTTAATTCTCATTCGTTTTATTGGTTTTGACTGGTGCTTACTGCAATTTTTGTTTGTTTTTTATTCAGCTAATCAATAACATCCGAGTGTTATACGACCTTTGCGAGGTGAATCCACGATTACATTCAAACAACGACGTGATTTTATCGTTTCTATAAGTGATTGATTATCTTGTTGGCACACTCGTACTTATCAATTCAAAAAGCTAATCGACAAACATTGGTAATAACAATCATCGTAAGAGGTTATCGGTAGTTAAAGATGGCGGGGACGGTGGCTGACACCTTATGATAAATTCATGATAAAAATTTATTCGGGACAGTGACAACACTTAAGTACTATTCCCTAAATTTGTAGCATTTTGAGAGCCGGAGAATCTAATTCTTTAGACTCTTAACGTAGAACAAGGCTGCCTTACTTACGGCCAGAAATGTTGGTAAAGCTTCTCAGGAGCTTGAGCCAGAATCTTGACCATTACTTCTTCTTCTGGCTTCTTCCGCCAGTAGATCAATAGACAATCTCAATAGAAGCACTCTTGCAGACACTGCAAACCCATTTGTGGCCGAAATGCTCAAAAGTCTTCTATCTTCACTAATAGAATGAAACAGCACTGAGCCGAGGTTAAATCTAACTCCTTTCCAGTTTACTGACTCAGTAGATAAAAATCTGGTACTGCGGGTAACGAGAGTCACGTGGGTGTATTTTAATGGAACCTCTTGCTTCCGTCATTGAACTCACAGTTGTCGTTCGATAGATATAGTAAATAGCATTGGGGCCCGCTCGTTTGACCTACCCGTGAAATATGATTAACCAATCACAAGCATTATCTGGCATAACCAAATAAGTACGACAGATCTAGACGTTTATTCGTATTATTATTAGGTATACCCTTCTCTCTGCCAATTAACATCATAGTTTAGCGAAATAATTTATTTCGGGATAAATATTTGCAGTAAAGATTTTTCTAATGGAAAGCCTTGTAATTTATTACAATTGCACCGTTTTGGAGTCTCCCCATATACTGCAACTCTAATAGTTTTTATTACCTGTAATCACTAAATATGCCTACAATTTTTATTAACAATTATTAGCAAAAAAACTAGTATGTAGTACGTTTCCTACAGCAAGCCGTAACTTATTTTCAAGGTAAAACTGACCATGACTAAACATATCTGAGAACAAATCTTATAACCATAATCGACAATATTGCATTCATATCAGGGCATATACTTACACATAACCAACAACGTTGTCCGTCTTTTTTTAGCTCGACCGTAATAAACGAATAAAACGAGATAAAATGTAAAATTGCTGTGGAGCACTAACCTACAAGATCGTGACCATTTTCCGGTTTTTACTTTTTATAGACAATTTTATTTATTTTAAATTGATTGCTGTTGATTTATGCGAAATTTATGTTCACAATTGGATGATACCCATAATGATTATTATATTACCTCGATGGAATTTAAAGATATTTTTTGCAAATATCCCGACGTAGATTTACGATTAACCCATACGTAAGTATTATTGCAAAGTAAAACATTGAGTCGAAACCGAAGCGCAAGGGAAGCATAAAATTTTTATGCCTCGATAAAACCGTGGAAAAATAATCTCCTAGTTTTTGCTAGCAATCGGATAATAGGAATAAAAACATGACCAAAGTGCACGGGACGAACGCAAAAAAACGCTCAGTCGTGATGGCGTTGCAAAATCTAAAATCTACACATGGTCTAGTAAGCTTCGAACGACGCTAATCAAAGCGTTTAATGAAATCGCATATTTGTTTAACGATGAAGTGTACATGAACGGGTTCGAATTTAAATTTAGCTTGATCTTCGGGTCTGACAATAATTAGCGAATATACATAAAAACTCGGAAGGGTTTCAAGTTTTTCCGTAAATTTGTTACATCGAGTATGAATAGAATAGGCTAAGTAGAAGAAACTTACACTTTGTTTTTATATTGGACTGTATTCACGAGTCGACTATGTTGATGGATGTCCGTTCAGCAATCGGTAGACTGTGTTTAAACTGCCACGGTTGAATGAATCCACTTTGCCCTGCTTTTTATTAAAGTGCTATCAGTGTTTCTGATGTATTTTTTGCTAAACAACGCATTATTCGTTATTGTGTGAATTTTTTATTTTTTAGTGCTTTGGAGACGACCGATAAATTTTACGCCAAGTTAAGAAGCTTAACTCTATATCTTCGAATTATTCTATACCAAAATAGCTTCTCGATGAACAATTTACGTTCGTCCAATTAATCCTACCTGTTAAGCGCAATTCGGGAGAGAATTAATTACTGCCATTCTTAATTGTAAAGCGAATAGAAAGGAATGTCACAACAGACTGCAACATTTAATTTTTTAACAATATTATAGTACCTAACATTCAATCTAATAAATTAGAGATCAAATAAAATGATCGATACAATCATGTTAATGGCTGGAGTCAACTTTTACACATGGCTTATTTGATTACTGCTCGACTAACGACTTTTAATGATGTCGAGTAAAAAAATATTAAGCGAATTAGTCTGGTTAAAATACTATACGAGTCTGTATATGTACTTACGAAGCTCTACTCCGGTAAGTAACTTTAATTGTCAAATTCCTGTAATTAAATCATTAAATTGAATTAACGTAACTTGCCAGGCCCGGGTTTAATTCTCAAACCCTCTACTTTAGCCTTATTGTTTTACCACTTTTTTTCTTCAAACTTTGATGAACACATTTCGTTTGAATCTAATTTCTAAAAATCAATGTGTTTAATTAAAACTTGCATTTGCATAAATTGGTTTCTTAAGTTTTTCACATCTATACGAGACAACGTGTTTTTCCCTGTCTCCGTTTTATTGGTTTCCCACTTCTTAACTGTAAGTTATTGTTGCGGAAAAACAGATAATAAATACCGCAACGTTGGTTGCATTCTAATCAGGATTGTGTTATTGATACTTGATTGGTGTGATTAACATCAGTTCAAGGTGATCGGTAAGCAGCGACTTGATACCTAATTTAATCGATTATTACGCATTGTCAAGGTGAATGGTTTTTTAAACAGTTTTTTCAATATGTAAATCTAAATGAAAATTGAGAATATTAAAACGATTCACGTTTTGTTCTTAACTAGTTAGGAGGCTAGAACGAATCATAGCGGAAGATCAAGACGGAGACATAATCAAGCAGTATTGCCATAACTATAATGATTAACATAGTTCATTAAATGAAAAGCAGCACTGATGAGATCTAATAGCATCGAACCACGTGTCAGGAAGCAATTTGATGCTGCGGTATTTTCTTTTATTCTTCTGAGACACAGGACCGGATAAACCATGGGTGCAATGGAGCCGCCGCACCCAGCGCCAAAGTTTAGAAGGCACCAAAATTGAGCGGATTTTAATTATTGTGATTCCAAAGCACTGCATTTTTCTTTGATTATAATATTCTATAATATGATATTATTAGTATTAAAGGCAGGGCCCGCAACAAGCTCGAGCTAGTTAGGGGGCGCCAAATTTTCAATTTTAAAATAAAATTTAAAAATATAAATAAATACCCCCGCGATTACCGTCCTGGTGAGCAGAGCCGTATCTGAGGGGAGCTTTTGGGTGTTCAAACCCTTTCAGGCTATTCAGGATATTCATAAGCCTAAATAAACATGCGCGGTCGTCAGACCGCGTCAGCAAAATGCGCCGCAGGCGATTTTTTTTATTGTCCTAGAAGCACATATGTGAAAAGTTAGGATTTTCATGGACATTATCAGTTTTTTTTTTAAATTTAAATATTAAATTAAATATAAACACTTTTTACACTTTACAGAAGCTTTTATAAAATTGTGGCTTCAAGGGGGGGGGTCATGACCCCCCATGACCCCCCCCCCCGGATCCGCCACTGAACCCTTTCCAAAGTAAAACGCGAGATAAAATCCTAAAGTAAAAAACATAAATAAAAGATTAGAAGGATACCTGTGGCCTTTACCACGCAATCACGCATAGATCGTAGATCAACTACCTGCTGTTACGTGCTTAGTCCTTTAATATATTTTTTAAATAAATTTGCTTTACTAATCTTTTTTTTTTGAAGGTATATTTTTGTATCGCAATTTACTAACTTTACAATAGAGCGCTTGACCTTGATAATTTCAAAAATTTTTGCCTGCGATTTGCTGAGGGATACCCCCTTAGACCCCCCGTAGAGGCGCGTTTCGAAGTCGCCACGGGCGCATTATATCCTAGTGCCGGCTCTGATTAAAGGCGGCCATTTACCTAATCTGCGCCCGGTGCTGAAATAGCTTGATCCGGCCCTGCTTAGACAATATTTGTGAAGATTAATGGTGTGATTCTCTCAAATTTACAGAGGCTGCTAGCACAATGTTATCATTTTCTTATCAACTTGATAATCGTGTATGGGATCTGATGAACACCTAAGTTTCAATCACCCTACATTTCTTCAATGTAGAATTGTTTCTTTTGGAAACGGTATTTTTTTTACCAGAATGGCACTTTAACCCCGCATTTCTAGTTTTCACTCCCTTTGTTATAGTTTAAACTTTAAACGCAAAAAGTTTGTAAAGGACATTTCCAGGATTCTAAATTGCTACAGACTCTCTCAGTTTGCTGTCGAAAATTTAGTATTTAATTTTTTAATATCAAAATGAACTTCCAGAATATTTTTAAGAATAAGTATAATTGACTTTATTTTGATAACTATAAAATTTTTATGTATTGTATATTTCTTTTTAGAAACATAAATAAACTTGAAAAATTATTTTTATTCTTTAATTTAATTATTATCAACAAAATTATCAATTTATTGCATTTTAATATCTAGAGTCTAGACACACATTTTCAATTGCTCTCCACGTGGCTTTCAGTTAATAAAATAAAAACATTTTCCTCACCAAAATCAAAACCCAATCAAAAATAAATTAATATGTATTTTAAGTTTTGAATATTTTAAATTTTATTATAATATTTCATATACCTATTAAAAATTTATGTATTATTTTGCACTAAAAATCTATATTTAATTGCAAATAATATATAAATTTAAATTTGTAATTTTTAAAAAAGGAAAAAATTTTGTTTTCTAGATTTAATTTGTAAATTTTACGAATATATTTTAATTTGACAATAAAAACAAACAATAAAATTAAAAATTTCAAAATGAGAGAAAAACCTTATTTTTACCTGTTAAAGGTAAAGCGTAAAATTTAAGCAAAATGTTTAAACTTTTTTTTAGCATAAAATGCAAAAATGAAACAAATATTGAATCATTAAATTAAAATTATAAATTTTTGATTATAAAAATTTGCAATGTAAAAAATAAATAATGAAATTTATTATGTTAGGTGAAGTTATCCCTTTCCCATCCCCATTTTATTTTTGTAATATTTATTTGGTATTTAAAATGCAGATTTCGTAAATTTTGTAAAAATTTTAGTATTTTTGCATTTTGTAAATAATATTTTTACTTTTAATTTGTTTTGATGTTTTGATGAAAGTTTGAATATTTTTGAATAAGTGATTTTTGATGATACTCTCTAGAACAGTGAAAAATCTGGTAGAAACATATGAGAGAATGAACTGACAAGCGACAGAAATAGGGTTGCAAGTAAACGAGAAAAACACAAAGTATATGCGAAATGGAAGAGGAAATATCAAAAGAACGAACCTGAAAATAGAACATTCCAATTTTGAAGAAGTGGATACCTTTAAGTACCTTGGAGTGAGAGTAAACAATAGAGGGGGTAGAGAGGAAGAAATAAGAGGGAGGTTGAAGGCGGGAAAAGGAGCAAAACTTTGCAAAACAGAAACATAAGCAAAAAGACGAAAATGAGAATTTATAAAAGCTTAATAAGACCAACGATTACGTATGCAGCCGAAGTACTTTGCATGACATGCAGGGAGGAAGAACGTCTGACGGTGTTTGAGAGGAAGATTGTGCGATCGATTATGAGTCCAAAAAGAACTGAAGACAACAGATGGAGAGCTAGAAAGAATGATGAGATATAGAAAGAACTGGAAAATGAGGATATTGTGAGGTTCATCAAAGCGCAGAGAATACGATGGTTGGGCCATGTTACGCGAAGAGAGGTAAAGGACCCAACAAGAGTGGTGATGGAATGGAGACCGGAAAAGGAAAGAAAGAGGGGAAGACGAGAACGACATGGTGAGACGCAGTGATGAAAGACCTAGGGAATATGAAAATTGAAAATTGGAGAGCAAAGTGTGCAGAAAGAAAATCGTAGAGAATGATAATCAGGCAAGTGATCAGGCAAAGACACACAAAGAGTTATAAAGAACGGCAAAAACGGAGGAGTGATCCACCTCGAAAAATGGATTGTGCAGGCTCCCAGAAACCGAAACCAGAAATAGAAACCGACATTCTTTCATTCAAGTGATTTTTGAATTATATATTTAATTGCATAATTTGAAATTATATCTTGTAAATTTTATAATGAATTGAATGGTGTCGAGTTAAATATTGAAATTCGGGGTATCGTAATGAAAAATGGATAGCGACTCGTATAGTCGATTTATCAAGACAATTTGCTTATATCCATTTTATTTATTTTTGCAATTTATTTTAAGTTAAAAATTTCGAAAATACAAGATGATTAGTTAAATTTTGGATTTGAATTAATTTAAAATTATTGGAATTTAACAAAAAGCTTTTATTTAATCAACTAATTCATTTGTTAGATCAAATAAAATTTTGATGTTGAAGTGGTTTTTTCTCTCGGTGCAGTAATTTGGGGTTTTCCACCCTACCAAATTAAACTGCAATATGCATCCACTAAACACTAACTTAAATTAAACAGTGATTCAACGTCAAAATTCCGTAAAAAATTACGTATTTTACGTGTTTTATTTGATTAGTGTACTAAATTACATAATAATAATTTAATTTATACAAAAGCAACATAATAACTC
Organism: Cantharis rufa; assembly: GCA_947369205.1. Lineage (NCBI taxonomy): Eukaryota > Metazoa > Arthropoda > Insecta > Coleoptera > Cantharidae > Cantharis > Cantharis rufa. The sequence continues at coordinate 96,476,734 of OX376303.1, forward strand.
AGTTACATCACAGATCTAAATCAATTTTTTTTTGTAATAGAAACTAAACAATCAGAAATCATGTAGATTGTAAGCAACTGATATCAAAAAGTCTATGTTGATGCGATCTCAATAATTGGTAATTAATGTAATGTTTCGGAATATCAGATAATCTTTCGAATTAAGAGATTAATTTAGATAATCTTTTAAGTCAGCACTTCCCTATAAATATTACTACAAGGTAACATAAAAAAATCCCGGGAATACAAATATTCCTCTTCTGGAAATCTCGTAGTGATTTAATAAAAAATTTTATTTAATATTTTATTCTGCTAAAGGTTTGTAACCTCAACAAGGCAGTCAACACCTCTGAATTAATAAACTAGCATAAATTAAGCTCATTAATTAAGGATTTTTAAAACACAGATTTTTATAAGTAGATAATGAAAAGTTTGGCTTTTAACTTTTTATAACAGGTGGTGTATGGCCAGCATTATCCAAAAGACTTCCATTCAGAAGAATGTGAATAACATAACTTTTACACCTAACAATGTTTCAGGTAGTTTCAGCGCTTGCTAAAGTTTGTTTAAATGTTATTTAAAAAGTTAATATTGAATACAAAATCGGAAACGTACCTACCTTGAAAGTTTCAAAAATTCTTTTTTCTTAGTGCAATGGATAATAATGATTCTACAGATTAAGGAGCTATTTTCGGACATCTAATAAAAATAGAATTTTTAATCGATATTAAATTAGAGAGTTTTATTGAAAAGTTCAATGAGTTCATCAAGTAATTTTAAATTGGTTGGCTGAAATTAATATATTATGTATTTAAAATATATTAGCACAATTTTCAAAATTTGCGTAAATTTACGCCACCCTCTACATTCAGTTAGACAATAAAAATTGCTAAAAATTCTTCTTTAAACATGAACATTAAGCAAACAAGTTCTAAAATTAATTAAAGTAAACGGAAAGGTAGATAAAGTTTAGCAAATTTTCTTATATTTTAGCTACTTTTCGTGCTGTACGAATTACATTTTAAATGTTGTAATTTGCAATGTTAATCTGGTTAATTTGGTTCTGTCAAGTTGTAACCCCTTAGTTCGAGTTCGTAATTTGTTCTTATTTCCAATACAACTCGTATACCAATTATTTTAAATGATTTTAATTGTTTACGTATTTTTTTAAAATGTGATTTATGGAAATTTTGCGATATTGAGCAGACTTCAAGTTTTCTACGCTGACATGACGTTTACGACTGGAAAGATTAATGGTGGATGAGTAATTGATTCAAAATTCGATGAAGTGTCAAGGATCGTGTAATTATTTGAACTTGTGTAATGTAAACAATACCGGGGTTACATTTAATTACGTTAATGCATTAAATTTTAAATACTTAAATACAGGAATAAAAGCTCTCACTCGTTCATTTATGACAACTTTTTTCCCGATTAGAAAAAAACTGTGAAAGAAACATATTATGTGTAAAAACTTTTCAAACTACCTACAGGGTGTTTACGAAAATGCCTCTTCCTCTGGGGAATCCATTTCTGAAAGCTTTTGGGTGTTCTGCAACCCTGGTTTTACCCTGGTAAAAAAACAATATTTTATCTGGTTTGAATTTTGAAGTTGTCAAGTTGAAATATGATTTTAAAGTAAAAACCTGAAAATTAAATGATAAACAATTAAATAATAGTCCACGTTTAAACAAGACTTAAAATTTGAAAAACTTAAAAATTGAAAAACCACTCAAACTTTTTAAAATATTAAAATCTCAAAAATTAAAGAGATTATAAGTAAGAGAAATATAGAGAATGGCTTATATTGGAAAAGCAAATGGAAAGTACACTGCGAAAAATACTTTAATTAATAATTATTAGCTTAGTAATTACTGAATTGAAATTCTATTTACATATTCACTAAGATAATTTGAAGCATTTCTATATATTTATAAGGAACAAGCAATTGGTGCAATAAAAGTTAAGAGAACCTTAGAATTATTGTCGAATTTATCCATTATATAGAAAATAGTTAGAAAATCTAATTTTCTGGCTTTGTTATAATCCTCTCTGTTCAAAATTTGCTGTTGTCGTATAACAAACATTCTAATTAAATTATTTGTTCTTTTATCATGTGCAACTGTAATTACTATTACTCCGTTTTGTATTATCCTTTAATGGAACATTTTGCGACGTTTCGTAACCATTATCGTAGGTATTATCAAGGTTTAGTGCATATTTTCCATTAAAACAGCGCCACTGTTGGGAGTCTATTGTAGACTGAGAGTAAAGCATAATAGATTAATTCAATTAAAGCGGGTAATGTATGAGTACTATTAACGTTGATGGCAGAGAAGCTTTTCCTAATCTCGTCTGTCATCTCGATCCAACTGAAAAAAGCTTTACAGTCGGAGTCAAATTTAAATTTTGAAAATAACCGAGTTATTGATATTTTACACGCTTTATTTACTTTAGCTAAAAATATGAACGCACATCACTCGATCAACTCTTTGATTTTTTTAAATTTGGGCTAAGGGCTGAAGCGTTACGTCGACATATTTTCTTACAAAATATTCGAAAGCAATAGTGGTGTTGCGTCGTTTCAATATTGACACTATGACGAAAAGGTCTATTTTAGTGGTAACATTTTATCAACACTCAAATCTAAATTCTATTTCCAATATACAAAATGCCGAAAGTTTGAAAAACAAATCGTCAATCAAAGTGTCAGTATGTCAACTTGACGAGTCGCTTACTTAAAATAACGGGGCGAAAAAATTGTTAAACGGGTGGTACGTATAAAATACTACGCCACTACAGGGTAGATATAAAAATTTCCTCCAACTTTGGCTGTTTCACACCAGCTAATCTTTTAAGTTTATAATGAAAACTATACACACAAGTTTGTTTGTGTTTCACATTTTATTAATAACCTAAGTAAGCTAATATATTATTATTACCATCAAGTTTATATTGAGTTGATTTAGTAAAACATTAGAAAGAGTAATCGCATTTATAATGTTGAGAGAGATGAACACATTGTTTGAGTTTTAGTTAAGTTCTGATATTAAACTTCAACACAAATTCTAATCTCGCCAATCTTGCTTATTCGTACAGTGAATATAATACCTTAATAAGTGTAGTAACTTTAACTTGTAAAAGCAAACTTTAACTAGATTTTAATAGTTTCAGCTTGCTGAAAATTTTATACCAGTTATTTGTAGTGGCTGATATCTAGCAAGGGATCTCTTTAAATATTAAAACTATAATGGAGACTTCATATCAAAGGCTATGAAAACGAGGCAGACATTTTTCATAAAATTACATTGCAGCCAACTTTTTAATATAACAAAGCTTGGCAAAATTGAACTTCACATTTTTAATAATTTACATTTTTCAAGCTAACAGCTAAATTAAGGCTACATAGATAATCTAATTAAATTTTATATTATTACCATTACAAATGTAATGAAATAATAATGATTTTATGTTGACATCTTAAGAGAGATAGCATAGTTTATAACAATTTCAGTTTTTAAAGTCGATTATCGCTTATGAATTGCACGAATTTGACAGTATTAACCATCACTATTAAAACTGCATTTACAACCTCATAATTAACAACGAATATTAACGTTTACAACATTATTAATGTAAATGACACGAATATAAAGTGTAGTTTGCAAATGTTATCCCCGAAGTACTTTGGGAATTGTAAACGTAACTGCAAACATTACTTTTAATTATTAATTTTAAAGTGGTGAATGCAGCTTAAATTTTAATTAAAAAAATTAACCTTGGTCGCTGACGATATTTCGAATAACATTTTCCCGAAAGGTATTTCCTATCTCCTCTCGCCGGCTGGTATCCTCATGATGCAGAAAATGCCCCAAGTCAATTTAATTGTGCATTTTAATCTGCAAAGTCTACTCCGAAGGTTTCTTTCTACTCAGAGGTTTCTTTACCTCCCTATCCAGGGGTTTTCCCAAGTATTACTGATCTAAACTGATTTACGCATCAAACTGATTCAAGTCCAAGTAAAATTCACAAATCAAAAGGCTGGGACTATAGCCCTTTTCGCCCTGTGGTTAGGGAGGCTTTGTCATTAAAAATCATTGCATGTATGTACCAAAGTTGGATCTTGAAGTGGACTTGAGAGAAAGAGTTCCTTAGGTTTTTAGTTTGCGTTCGGGTCGCAAAGCAGGAACTCTTCAGGCCTGCCAAGAACAACCTCTAGTGCACGAGAAATTTATTTTTATTATGCCATCAATAAATAAATTGTAATTATTTTAGTTTATCGCAATAGCAACTTTATCTTACTGAACTAATTGAATTAACTTAGGTTAGCTTAAGTATCCAGCTTCGCTAAATTTTCTTGTATCGTGATTTGGATTCCGCGTTAAGCGTGAAATCTCATAAACCTCACACAATTTAAGAGTCTCACGAGAAAGTTTAGTTTGAATTTCGTATTTCAAAGCAATATTTTCCTGTTAATCGCTCATTACATCAAATAATAAAAAAATAAATTATTTACGTTTATTTGTAAGGAAGTAGAAAATGAGCAATTAAAAAACAGTCAAAGAGGGGCTTTCCCCTAAGTTTTAACAAGCAAAACATTAAGATTTTCTTATTATTTTAACGTAACGAGATGATGAGATTTCGAAACATATAAAGTAGATATATATACCGCCCTCGAGCCACAAAATCATTATTGTTGCTACCTGAGACTTAACTCGGAAAAATTTTACAGCGACATTTAATTAATTAATAACCCTAAACTTGAGCTTTGGAGTCAATTAAGTTGGGTATTAAATTCAAATTTGCATAATTTTGGAAGGTGGAACAGGGGTAGAAGTGACACATTAATTTTATTACAGCAGTGATGTTTATCGGAAAATTTTATACTTATATTCGGGCTGATTTTTAAAGTTCAACGCAAATCTAAAGCTTTTTTATTCCGGGTAGTAAAATATTTGTGTGTATTTTGAATGGAGTTGCTTTTTAAAATTTACTTGTTATAAATTGACGAAGCGGAAATTTGAAGAGCGCTAAAAATGTTTGGAATACATTCAAGCTGGCTCTCGTAACGTGAAGCGAGGAATTTCTACCTCCATCATAACTAAACACCCCTTTTAACCATTTTCAAGTGTTTATAAGAGCTGCTGAAGGGTTGAATATCAGAGGGGGAATCCTATGATATCACTGAGTTAATGCAAATTTCTAACGTTTGCTAGTACCCACTAGAAATTCTTGTTTTGTTCTGCTTTATAAATTTTGACATTTTGGCGAAGTTTTAAATTAAAAGACCATTCATCAACTTTATACTGCAACCAACCAAATTAATATTAATGTGCTTGGTTTTTGTTGAACAGTAATTATTAAGCTTTTCATAATTATATAACCGAAAACTATAGTCGAGACCTTTATGTTTGACATTTTTGGACAAAGCTATAGTTTTTAATTATTCCTTACGAAGTTACAACGGAGCTCTTCTGTAAATTGCCATATTTTCAAGTGTTCTTTTTGCCTAATTTATTTTATAATTAAAATTGAATGGAAAAAAGATTTTCTTAAGCACAGAAAGCTCTTTTGTAAAAAGATGTTTTACGTTAATATAATATAATTTTAACTGTAAATTTAAATATACATAAATTCTTTAGCCAAAGCAATAATCGGAGACTCGTGCATTGTAAAAATATTTGAAATTGAAACAAGAGTATTTATAAATTGTGAAAGAAGAGAAAAGTTAAAAAGTAGAATTCCGGAAAAATGAATGTTTTTTCAGTTATAAAACTCGAATTTGAGAAAATCTTAGAAATTCGAAATTGTAAGGGAATTCAGGAAAAAATCTGAGATAAAATTCTGGAAAATATTTCAAAAATCTTGTAAAAGGATAGTGATATCTAGTGTTTATTTGAATAACATCTTGCTCAGTATCATCACATGCTTAAATGTAACTGATTTCGCCTAAAATTTGGTAATTATTTATTGACTATAACAAAGTGAAAATATTTAAAAATTTTCAAAATAATTAAACAAAATTATAAATGCTTTCAAAAGTGTATCCATTTTAAAGTTAAATATTAATGTTATTGAACAAAAATAAATTTGATGATTTTGTGATTTATTGATTTGTACACTCTTACTTATTATTTTTGGTTTTACTGAAAAATAAAGTACTCTGTCTGAAAAATAGCTCGTAAAATTAGCTATCACTAAAAATGAAAATTTTTTTGTAAACGGTTTCGTTTAAAGATACCGCACTTCAACGAAAAACCAAAAAAGAATAAAAATTGGAATATTTCAGCAATTTTTCTCTTTATTTAATCCGTAACTCGAAAACCATTGGTTTTCAGCTTATAGAATGGTTAAAGCTACTTAAAAAGCACTAAATTAATAAAAATTGCTTTGGGGAACTAGATCCCAAATGTTTGAATTTTTACAAAAAGTTTAGTCAAAATTCAAATTTTGCGACGCGACAAATGGTTTTAAAATAGTTAAAAATTCACTACAATTTAATTTTTTATTTGCGTGCGATTTACCTATTTTGTATTTAAGTGCAATGAAACCTAAATTATTATTAAACGCATTGATGTTTGATTCAACACGAATACTTACATTAAAATTAAAAATTAAACAGGGTATATTATAGAGTGATAAGCTAAAACTGAAAATAAAAATTAACTAGATGATCGTTGATAACAAAGCATTATTACTGTTATCATTAGGGCAATTGGTTTTCACTTGAGAAATTGTTTCACATTTTCTTTCGTATAAAATAATCATCATAATCGAAAAAGTTTCATAGATTATTACTATGTAAGTATATATTCCAAATTATTGTCTTGTTAATCAATTTTAATTTAGTTTATATTGAAAAACTCAACAAAAAAAGTTTCAGAAGAATGCGGTAAAGTACACATTATCGAAAGGTTATGAATTGATTTTGGTGACTGTTTATTTGAAATAATTGCTTCAGATAAAAAAACACTAAGATTTTCTTTCTCTCTTTTTTTCTGTAACTGATTGTTCTTAAAAATGTTACAAATGACAAGACAGTAACAGAACAACAATAATAATGTACAGTATAAGTAAGTAAAATTGAAATACATACATACTACATGTTATATTAATTACCTACTCATTTACTAAATTGTAAATTTTCATTATTATAAAATAACCAAGTTATTAGTATTCTCTCAAGAGAATCTGATTCCTAGGGAGCGCGTCCCCAGGTGGAAAATAGAGAAATGCTCGGCCGACATCCAGTAGGGGGAAAATCTGCATGAAAACCCCTCTGTAATTCATTTATATCGCACACACATTGCATATTATCATAACGAAATACATTTTTAAGTAAATAATTGAAAGTGGAAAACCTGGTTCAAAAACCGAAATGTAATATTATCTTTATTATAGCATAATAATAATATTAAGATTAAGATTAAATTTGAATTAAATTAATACCAGTGAAATTGTTGAATAATCAATTTAATATTTATAAAGCAAAAGCACTTCTTTAATAATTTACATTCACCCTTGTGTTTACCAATACAACGGCCATCATAATCCTATTAACCATCTGGCAGTTTACATTTTTTTGATATTTAATCGTTTCAATTGTATGTATTAGTCAAGTAAATCAATTTGTTAGATTTCAAGCAATGGTTTATGTTTTTGAAAGTTCAAAGACCCAAATGCCTGTAAAAGTTTTTTCGGAACTTTTCATCTCTTAAGAATCAAACTTCTTAAGAATATTTTTTGGATGGTTGAGCTTTTATATGGGAATCGCATAATAATCAAATTATTTCTTTAATGCCAAATTAATTCAAATTTTTTTAAGTAGACACGAATTTGCAATATAAAAGAAATTAGAAAAAAACACGATTTTATTTGCTTACTTATTTTGAGCGCCAGTAAAATTTTAACGAATTTCAGCTGAAGGTACGGCAAATAAATTCAATTTTGTAAATTATGCACTCGGATATTTTGACGTTACATACACTAAAATGTTGGAATTGTGAAAAGCTATACATTTTGTAAAAGATGTCACAACATTTACAACAATCAGGAAATACACGATAAATTTTAAAACTCATTCAACGAGCAGCATTTTTGTTCACGATTTGAAAAACTGAAAGAATTGACATTAAAATTATATGAGTTTTGTAACGGTTTGTTTCGTTTAGAAATGTTTTTGATTTTTAATTGGTTATTAAAATTATATTCTAATACTTCCAGCATCCTTAGCTCATCGACGATATAGCGTAACGTAACTTAGCCATTTAGAAACAAATTAAAAATTTTTTTTTCTAATAATCAATCGCAACGTCAAAACCGAGTCTTAAAGAATAATTACACGATTATTAAAGGTACGTGGGTCGTTCGAAAATTTCCAATATTTGTATATTAATAATAGCACGCTCGCCCCTAACGGAAGGAATTATTTGCGTGCCCATGTTACTAAAAATATTAAAAACTCGTGGTGTTTAACGTAGAATTGACACGAAGATCTTTTCAGTTATTTAAAGTACTTTCACTTTCGTCCAAATCGAAAATGTTAGGTTTGAATGAATTAATAATGTTATAAATGTAATAATTTTTTAGGGTGTGGCAAAATTGTTCGTTCGTTAAAGATTTTATCAGTGTGAAAGCTAAAAGGGGGTTGTTATCGTTACGGTTTATTTTCCTATAGTTTTTACTTCTAATTGAAGGTAAGTAGTAATTGACATTTTTTCTAATATTTGAATATTAACGTTTTGTCAACTTGGGTTGGTTTTTTCTAAAAATATATTTTCGTTAAATTACGTCAGAGTAAAAGGGGTTGGCATTCATAGATTTTAATGAACAGCCGAGGCGCGATCGCCCTCTGTAATTATAGCAGCAGGGGGCGGGCAAACTTATAATGATTCATAATTTGATAACAGCGTGACATTTTTATTTGCTCGTAACTTAAATTTTGATCTCTATTCGGGTCTATATTGAGAGCAATTTTAATGAATCTCATTTTTTGTAGATACTACCAATATTTTCAGAGGTAATTATTAAGGTAAAGTTAATGAAATGTTATATTATATTAAATTTGACAATTTGATTTTAAAACAAACAGAAATTATAATGAAACATCAAATTTGAATTCCATCGGCTAAAAATAAACTTACGGCTGTTACATTGTAAACACAATATTGCACCTTTGAGTAGGTACGTGGTGAGTGTTTCGACACGATTTCAGTTTGAAACCTCAAGTAAAAAATTTAAGATTTTATGTGCATGTAGGTGTGTAATAACTAAAATCATATTATTACATAAATTATACCGACCACCAGAGGTCGTTGGATCGTCTTCACTTCATGTTTCCTTGAGAAAAAAAGTTTTAGATGACAGGATTTGTGAATCTGCAGATAGAATTTTAATAGTCAACTTTTTTCTTGGGAGTATATGTAGACAATGTAATACAAAATATTACGGTGTAATTAATGGGCAAAGCTGATCAATTATGTATCGTGACGTTGACATCGCTTCGCTGGGGTAATTTTATAGTTAGGTTAATTATGCAGCTACCATCAATGTAATAAATTAATTAACTGCTCTAGCTGTAATTTAGCTACACTTTTAGTTAATGCGGTTAAATTAAAATATAAAAAAGGAGATACAAGTGCTATACGGTGACTATAAGTTTAACTGCCACCACAAATCCCACAAACTGAATTGCTTTGCAAAAGTAGTTGTGAAAATAACGGTATGCAGATTCGTTTTCTTTAAATTAAATAATAATTATAAACTAAGAATTAAATAATCAAATCCTACATAAATTGTATCGGGTTACATTTTCGAAGTACACTATATAGAACGCTGAAATTCATAACATTGACCTCTAAATTGAATTTATTTCATTAAATTGTATCCAAATATTTTTATCATGGGAAATCATTGGAATAAAAAATCAATTGGATTTATGAATAAAACAAATGAAGAAAATTATCTTGTTTCATGAGAAACCAGAACAAAATCTTGAAACTTATCCGAAGGAAAAGTTCCACAAAAACATGGCTCCGAAGCAGTACATCCAATAAAAGTATATTGTTGACAAAACCTATTAAATCCTTGAAATGATATAAATACAAATTAATACTTGAAAGAAAACTCCCAAAACCCAATAGTGCAACTCACCCCACTACAAACATAATGACTACATTCATCACGAATTTTTTTTTCTGGTTTGAACATCTACCCAACACTAACTTGAGAATTGGGTGGTCTTTAATTAAAATTATTTAGTCTACAAATTCAAGAATTTCAGGAATCTTAGAAAAAATGATTGACCATGTCAATGGCCAGGTGTAAGGCTCCGTATATATTAATTTTTATTTTGTTGACTATTGCGTTAATATCAACATACTTCTGCATAATACATATGTCTATACATGTAATAATCTTTTAAGTGCCTGTAGAATTGTTTCGTATTCTGTCCAAAATAGTACTAATGACGTTGTTAATGATATTTTGATTATTGAGCCATTACTGTTGCATATTAACTATAATATAAACACTTTCCTCTTTTTCTTGGCTGTTTTATAGCTCTCTGATATAAGTAAGATACTTATCGTCAAACAAATCTTCTCTGCCACACGGTTTCTTCGACGCTAAAATTGAGCAGTGGTTCTGAAGAAGTAAGTATTAAATAAATACATTTTTAGATATTAAGAAGTAGGTAATTATTAAAAAAGAACAATTTTTATATCTTATTATAGTTCCGAATTCAGATTTAGCGATTTGGCGCAGAATTAACAGCTGTCAAATTGACTTAGCGTGGCGTTAGCCAGCATCAGGTTTTGTTTTCCAGATTTCGTTTGAATTGTATTTTGATAAAGATTAAAACAAATAGCAAGCAAATAAAAAAGAGCGAAAGACTTTTTGGATTCTGGATTGGAAGTGGAGGACAAGGCCGAAGCGTGCATGCACTCAGGCCATATATCGGGCCTGTTATGCTACCTCCGGTTGTTTAGCGGCCCACCTTCCCTTCTATTCCTCGAGCCATCCCAAACTTAAAACAAACTAATACTGACCATGTCAGCCCAGAAGTTTCCTAGCATAGATCCTCTTTTTGACGCTAACGGTGAGCAATTGTAGAGCACAAGCTCCATTGCTTCGTCTGCTTCATTACATCCACAACAAATTGGACTGTCAACCAGTCCCATTGTGTTTAGATGTTTATTTAGCTTGCAGTGTCCCGTAATAAATCCAGCAATAATACGCAAATTATTCCGAGATAACTGTAGATAATATTTTGCATATTTTGCAGAAAGAGAGCGAATTGTCGCCCGCGGTTATCGACATCCAATCACGTTTGCTCAGGGTGATTTACCTGAGCCCAGCTTCGCCAGCTCATCAGACCTCTCGTTGCACTCATTGCTCTTATGCTCTTTTATACAGATTTACGTCTGATTCGTCTGCTCCTGTTGCGTTTGGCAAGATGTTAAACTTCCTATCAAACACATATTTAGGAGAGATTCCCGCATCACTCCCGTTACTGCCAAGCAAACTGATCTCTGCAGGCGATGTATAGAGGATGCTGTTGTTGTCAATTTGGTTCTCGCCCACCAAACGAGTGCACCATATTATAGCATAGGTCTTATTATGACCGTGTAGAGCCAGAGGGCGATCTTCAGAAAAAAACTCACGATCTTCCCATTGCCCTTCGACACTGCCAAAAAGCCATGCCAGATTTGGTGATTTTAGAATTGATATGGCTGCCCGAATTCAGCTTCCTGTCCAGTATAATTCCCAGATACTTGACTTTGGCCGCCATCTTGAGAGGGGTTCCTTTTAAGCTGAGGCATTCTCATATTCCTTAGCTTCCTATTTCTAGTAAACAGAACGAGCTCCGTCTTGGTCGGGTTAACCGAGAGAGATCGCTCCGTGCACCATTTCTCTAATATTCTGAGAGCATCTCGCATCAGATCGCACAGGATATTCTCAAACTTTCCTTAAAGACTTAATTCCTGGGGATTTCAATATAAAAAGCAACCCAATTCAAAATCATATAGTCACGAGTTTCTAAGAAAGAATTTCTAGCTAAAAATTGGAAATATCGTGCAAAGTGGGCCTACAAATTAATAGATTTTTTAATAAAATTATTATAAAAAATAAATTTCATGGATTATTTATAAGTTCGGGTAAAAAAAACCTAATAAATATAATTATTAGATTTGCTGTTTCCGTAAAGTTGTTTGTGGTGAGTTTTTATGGTATGCAAGTATTTTTAAGCATAAATTGCACTTGAAAATGGTGGATCTAGTTAGACAATGAATCTCTGAATTCTACTTAATTACATCCCTGGAGTCGTCAGAACTCAAAAATTGCAGATTCTCCAAGCCGAGATCTTTATTTTTAAATTACATTTATTCAATGATGTTAACAGTAACACGACTGGAAGTTAACTGCGATTGGCTCTTCCTACTAAAACACACTACTACACACTACACGTACCGTTAACAGAATGAGTAAATTACAGACTTTTATGTGAAAAATGGAAACTTTAAAATCGATTATTTCCGAAATTATAGGAAAATTTTTAGTTGATCTTTATCGCTTTATTTTAAAGCCACATATCAAATTGTAATGTAAACAAAACCGTAGGGCCGCTTAGCGTGCTACACTAAAATTATTCTTTTTTATTTATATAGAATACAGACCACCAAGATGATTAATAATGATGATACTATAAAAACAACAAGTTATGGTCTTCGTTTCACTGCAGTGGAAATTTAAAATGTATTTATTCATGTTTACTAAATCAAATGATACACATATTGAGATGACCTTAGGCTCAAAATTATTTAATTTATAAATTTCGGGACAGAGAAACTTTCTGCTCTCAGTCATTCATTTTTAGTGAGCATGAGGCTCTTGTTAATTTCTAATTTTAATCGAAATTTTCAATAATTTAATTTTCCAATATCCAATTCAGCAATAAAATAATACAAATTATAAATTTGCTATATTTTCTTTTAAATGTACCTACCTACTAATTTAATGTAGTTCTATTTTTCCAAATACATTTTTATTATCTCCAAATTACGAGTACCAATACTAATGAATCATCCAATTAATTAATTATTTCCAAAATCCTACTGAAACCATCCAAAAAATTTCAAAAACTTCCAAAATCATCCAACGCCGTACAAATCAATCCAATTTATTAAATAAAATTCACTTGCAGTAAATCAATTCATTTATCTGAAAAAAAACATCAAAAATTTTAAACTTGAAACACTAAATACCAAATTTAAATTTTATAAAATAAATATCAAAATTGCAAAAATAAAATTCAAGCTTATAAAATAATTTCCAAAAATTCAAAATGGTTATAGCAATAGAAAAAAATAAGAAATCGGTAATTAAAAAAATTAATACTAAAAATTGGTTTCTAGAAATTTAGAATAAACTCATTTCGTCTTTTTGAATTTATTTAGAAATTAGTATAGAGTTGAAATTATGGGTAAGATTTAAGAAGTAACATTTGTTAGAACTAGAATGCCAATCAATCGAGGTCAACACCAATCAAGTTGCACATCAAACAAGTTCTACACCAATCGAATTGCACATGAATCGAGCTTTACACCAATAGAGTTTTATATTAATTGAATTTCACTTTATTCACTGTATATCCTTCTAGTAATGGCGAAGAAGATATTTTAGATACCAAGAGAGCAAGTAATAACCGATAACAAAAAATTAAGTTAAAACTGAATTTTTGGAAAATTTTAAATATTTTCTTGAAATTGGCTATAAAAAACACAAATTAATGTAATGTTAATACATGATCCTAAAGGAAATTTATACTTTTCTTATAAAATTGTGTAATTTGCTAGAACGTTGTTAGTTCAAAATTTTCCGCATCGGTAATAATTTTTCTAGTGTAAAATTAGTAATTATTGTAATAAAAAGTAATTATTACACCCATGTACCTACAATGTATTTATGTATTTAATTATTATCAAAGGATTTTATTGAATTAAATATCTTGCACAGCATTTCGAAAAAAAGCTGTAGTAATTGTATTTAAAAATGAACTCTGGTTCAAATGTGACATTTATTGAATTAAATTGAATTACCAATACCACCAATCCATCAGTGGTCAAACCGTTAAACAAATTCGCATTCACAATGCAAAGAGTATTAACCAAATTTATGCATTTTGTAGGTCAAGTTAAAAAAGGGTACTTTGAATTTCGTCGAAGTCTGCTATATATTTCAGTGGATTATGGTCACTGAAACCATTGTGGTGTTGCAATACGGAATTGAAAATCAATTTAAATATCATAAATATAATACTGCGTATCTACTTGTCGTAAATTTGCACATTTGAATTTTGTAAATTTCTAATTTTATTGTTACAGATCCAAAAGTTCAGGTATAACGGTAACACAATTTATGTTAACTAATTCTGCGGGATTCTTATGTATCATTTATTCTAACAGTAAATCGCATTGCCTAAAATGTGGAAACACTTCGTATGCAATTAACAAATCAATGTTGGTATTGTTTTAAAACTTTCGAACAAGCAAGCAATACGAGAAAAATGGTTTCGGCAACATTAAATTATCAATTAGTAGTTTAACTGACGATGAGCTGATCTAAAATTAAAATATTATCAAGTAACGATGTGTGGTGAGCAAGTTTGCTAAATCGTGGTTAATTTTAACAGTTAAAGACGTCGGCTTCTGTTTCTAATTAACTCCTTTAATGGTTTTAATAACTTTTATTAAACGATTGTATATCTTAATTGACATAATTGATATAAATGAGTAGATTTGGAGTATTTTATAGTTAACTTAAAATGATACAAATTCTATAAATAATAAACGCAGTGATAAATGTGCTATACGCTCAATTTATATTAATTTTAATCGAGTATATATAAGTATTATTAATTAGTTCAAAATATAGCACATTGAACATATATCATATGACGTTAACTTATGTTTGTGGATTCACGACGAGAATTAACTGTTTCTCTAGCATAAGGGACATTAGTAAGTTGCCAGTTTTGATTTGTTATTTTATGACAGTTTAAATTACGCTAATTTACTACAACGCAACAGCTGATGTAAATGTCGATAATCTATAATTTATCACTACCAGACATTAAACTCGCATTTGTTACTTCATCTTATTTGTTATTCATAATTTTTCTTCGTCTTCTGTAAACCCCCCAACGCCGGCCTAACTGCTATTAATTTTTTCACTTTCGTTGCGTTTCATAACGCAATTATGTAATAATAAAAATAATTAAAAATACAATAGGCGTGTTAATTTACAGAAAAGAATAAAACACATAATTTCGATTATATCTCGTACCATCACGATTTAAAGCAATTTGGGTCAAACTAATCCATGACATAAACATTTTGTCTTATTGTTAATATTACCTATCTATCTGTCCATCTATCTAATAACAGTGTGGGCATTTATTTCCTTATTGTATTAAAATTGAGTGGGTTTGAAAAGTAAAATTCTAATTTACTTATTAAGAAGAATTTTTACGTCGAAATGGAAAGCGAAATAATTAATTTCAATGGGCAACAAATTAATTTTGTGTTATAATAAAAATTATTGAAAAGGAAACTCAATTTTGACTGCGCTCGAATTATTTTTAATCACAAAATTTCAAGTCGGATCGCTCCTTCATCAAAACGTAGACAAATTCTAAAACTTGTTATTCTCGGGAAATTCAGTGACATCTTCCCTACATCTTATGCAAATGCGTCTTGTATCATTGTATGTTTAATGTATAAGCTATTATGTTGAGTTTGGTGGTTGTTTATGGTTTAGTTAACAACATTAGCATAGCAGCTATCTTCGCTTCAGGCCGATAATGATCTAGAGTTAACTTTGGTCGGAATGGAGCGGCGTCAGAAAAGCACTAATATCAACTCATTTACTACTTTGGGAAATTAACATCTCGCTCACTTCCTTTATAAAATCGCAACTAACGTTAAAAAGAAGTTTATGCAATGACTTCAAAAACTAAATTAATTTGCATATAGATGAGTCTTCCGTAAAAAACAAAGTTACGTTCTCATATCTTCCTCATCAGCACTTTTTAATTTTTTTCTTTAAAAACTCATCCTTCTTGTTATAGTTACTTACTCGAATAAAATTTAACGAGTAAGCTATTGAATTTCGACGTCGTAAAGTTGCACTTTGAAAAAAAATAAATAAAGTGTTTTTGATGCAAACAATAGCACATTAAAAAAGTCGCATTGCAATTGCATGTTAAGAAAGTTATTGCTGTAAAAACGTTATTTCTACAAAATCTTAATACAAAATAATATAATAACCACCCAAACACGCGATAGTGAATTGTGTCATGAAATGATAATTTCCAATTTTACGCTGTTATTTTTCCTTTAGGGTTACAACAAATTTCCTACTTCTATCTGCTTTCAAACGAAAATATTTTTATTTCTACCACCCTAACATTACAATCGTGCTTCGAATTACACATTAAATGGTGTGTCCACCTGCATAGTACTTCAATTATTTTGAAATCAGCGACAAAAATAAATATCTAATCATATTATTTACAAAATAAATAAAATTAAAGGACGTAGGCCTGTGGGGTGGGCGTAATGATCGTAGTTGTTAAAAACGCTTAATATAATAATAATAAAGAACGTAGAGAAAATTCATAAATAAATAGAGTTCCTTTGCATTTACTCCATATTTTGTTTACTTTTAAAAATTTTAATTTGGATTAAAATAAACATAAAAAATCAGTGGCAATATTAATCAGTAGGGGAAAAAAGATTGTCAATATTGTCAATATTACACCTAGGGGCACTTAACTCTAATCAAGCCTCAGACCCCAGTATTGAACTGAAGACCTCTAAAAATAGTATTTAAATGTTTTTTTTTTATTTTCATTTTAGTAAAAAAAACAACGAATAATTTAAATTTATTTACCTAATGCAGATTTGTTAATTATCAATTAAATAAATATAATGCATTTTAAATAAAAATTGTCAAGTTTCTTAACTTTGTGAAAATGAAATAAATAGTATTTTAAATGCGTTTTCTTTTTAACTGAAAACATTTTAAGTAAACGAGACACTTTAAATTATACTTGCATATTATAAAATATTATGATCCTTCCAGAATTTAATTTTAATTAAAATTATTAAATTAAATTATTATAATATCAGAAACTTTACTTTAAAAAATACATTTCAATTTATTTAAAAAAAATGAATGTGTATACCTATTTTATGAAGAGTTGCGTCAAATTACTGAAAATTGTAAAGTTTGATGTAAGAAATAATAATATGAAGTAGTAAATTTATTACTTGTAGTTTTTACTGAAAATTTAAGTACATTTATATAGTCATATAATGTAAAAAATGCAAACTTGCCAACGATTTTCTGTGTAATTTTGCCAAATACTTGACAGTGTTTATAATAAACTGACCTCTTAATAAGTATAATAAATAAAAGAGTACACTTTTTCTACATAATTCATTGAATAAATTTTGCAATAAGTAAATACAGTGGAACTCGATTAATGTGCAACTTGATTAGGTGGAAACTTGATTGACGTGCAGTTCGATTGGTGTTTGTATTTTATATACCCTGAGTGTGCACTTTAACATTTAATCTTTCTAACTCTCTTTTTGTTTCTTTCGCCTGGTTTTGTCTTGGCGTACTACATGGTCAATCTAACACCACTTCAGCTTCAGAAAATTTAAGAATGAATAATTGAAATGTAGAAGTAAAATATTTAAAAAATACCCCCTGGTATATTTCTAATTTTTTTCACGAGTAATTTGTAGTTTACAATCCAATAATAAATATTTACAATTTTTTTCAAAATAATGTACACAGTTACCTACATGTAAATTGTAGTGGAGACCTGTTATAAATATTATTATATAAAATGTAATCTAAAAATCCGTTTTTAAAATTTTTCTTTTAAATTTTGATTATTTTTTGAAATGTTCTGAAGTTATTGTTATTACTTTCAATAGCAAATTACTTTAAATGATTTTCTTCCTTATTATGTGCGCTACGATAAACCATTATTATTGACGAGCAATAGAAAATAACTATTATTTACATTGCAGCTTTATAAATTTACACCACAAAAATAAGAAAATTGTCATATTTAAGTCTCAATTTTAATTTAAAGTTGGAAGTGCTACCTACCAGTATTTTAAAATGCTATCGAGTATATTTTACAAATTTAATACGGAAGTACTTTGTATGAATTGTAAATAAGTTTCGGTTAGATTTGTTTATTTAGTTGGAATTGATTGTAAGTTTGCATTTTATGTCGACTACAGAGTTATTTAAAGTCGACCTGCTATAGAAAAGCCCCATCGTGCCTACAAGCCATTAAAACCCACTAAAGTGAACATAAAAACAATTGAAATAAACATATATGTGATGATTAAAGCGTTCATTTTCTTATCGGGATTTTGATAAGGGCAATGAACGACCTAATCACTGCTTTGAAAATTTGATTAAAATAAATAACCGATCATTAAAATTATTTCGCTTCATAATTTGATTTGTAAATTATCTCTTTGTACATGTAGATTTGAATTTAAATAAACATTTATGCGATAATCTTAACACGTGCAGCAAATGTTAAATTGAGTTACACAAAAAGGTTAAAAATATCATTAATCAAATATAGAATAAAAAAAAAATTGTTTATCAACACCACTACCGCGTCGTTCCTTTTGGGGTAGACAAGAACATGTTTACTTATCGTGCCTTTCCATAACTTTTTATATTTTACATTTCTTTTTATTTCGCTGCAGCTATATAAATATTCATGCTCTCTCGAACTCAAAAATTCTTGTATTTATTAAAATACCATTAACCATTTAGTATTTTTCTACTGCATGCAAGCTAATTATGTAAATTTTCGTTAAATTTACATCCCGACATGTTGTAGGTCTGATGACCACAAAATATTGGGTGTACCATTTAAAAAAGGCTCGCAATTGCGGCGAAACAACCTGTGGAGTCCTGAAAGTGCATACCAAACCACCCTGTATATACATTTCCATTCGATCGGTTAATAAATTTTGAAGTTGTTTTTATTGAAAATATCAGTTTACACGAACATTTCAAATTAATAAAACAAAAAAAATTAATTTGCTCTGAGTTTTTTTTCGAAAACACCGTTTTTACATGTTTCTTAATTTGTTTTTACTTTAAGCGAAAAATTTTATATTAAAATTAGATACACTTTCGAGTTTAATAAAAAATGTAACAGATATAATATTGAAGCTGTAATAATAAAACTGTAAAAGCAAAAAATTCATTATTATTAAATCAATGTCTTGTGTAAACGACAATGACCCTGTCGAGCTTCCTCACCATTACTCGAAGCGTTTTTCATAACTATTATCAACCTTGGCAAAGAAAAACCTCATCATCTCACATACAGGTTAAGTAGGTTACAAAAAAGTTGAGATCGTAAAATGACTTACTATTTATCATCGTAATGAACATACCAGTAGTGTAACTACTGGGTCGTTTTTCTAATTTCGAAATGGACGACTTTGTGAGCGGCTTTATGAAGACAAATTGCAACAGAAAATTGTTACTTCTGTATTTTTCAAAATATTTCTGCATTTATTTCTATCAGTTTAAATTTTGCTGTTTTTGAAACGCCTCTAATTTTAACAGTTAAATTATTTGCAAATTGTACAATAATAAAAATGAATTGAATATCATGATACAATTATTTGCGAGATCCGTTATTTAGAAAAAAATTAATCATGCCTACCAGAAAAAATTCCGATATTTGGACAAAAAAGTTCAACAATTAAGTAAACTTTGTACAGTTACCTGTTAATTTGTCTATTATGATGTTGATGTTGATAATAATTGCGCTAATAACATACAATGTCTACAAAGTAGTTCACGTCTATTCAATTATAATAATTAATTTTAATGTATAATTTGTTTTTTATAAATTTATATTTTGTGCGTGTCAATACAAAAAATTATTCGACGTGACTACGCACTTAAAGCAATTTAATAAGTCGGTATTAGGTCACGAAGATCACAAACATACAATTTTTTCTTTTTCTGTACCATAATTATTTAATTTATTTTATAGGCAGTAAGCAGCGAACTGAGCAGAAGATCGTAAAATTTGGACGACATAAAATCGTCCATTATCAAAATACAGCTGCAAGCAAAAATGATAAACATAACCAGCAATATCAGAAAAAAGAAAAATGTTGGGCGCTTCTAAACGGGGAGAACAAAATTATAGCAATCAAAGCAATCAACTATAATAAAAGACAGAACTGAAAATAAAATGCGAGGGCAATCATAAAGTAAGATATGATTTGCTAGAATTTTTTAAAATGGTCACAGTTGATCGATTTTTAGAATGATAATTTATTTCATTAATGCTGAAACGCCTACATGGTGGCGCTTTATAATGTATAATGTTGGATCCAATCCACCATCTTAGTCCTCTAGGGAACTTAACTTTTTTATACTTGCAGAGGGAGTTGATTCCTTATCTGTCCAAACGCCTATCCGTATATATTATAAGCAGACGTAGAAATATCACTATTATTAATAAATACAATTTCTGTTACTTTACCTTTTATTCAATCAAGGTGCGGTTTCTTTAAGTGAATATATACTACAATATTTATTATTCTTTTTTTCAGTAATACTTAATGTTATGTGTCTTAAAACCTATAGTTATCCAGTTTATTGATCAATAATCTTTAACTATTCTTCAACCTGCAATCATTTTTAAAGCAAGGTAATTGTCTAGCATGCATTACCGAGGAATTCACTCAATTTTTAACTATAATTTGAAAACTTTGGAATTGCGCGGTTCATTAACATTTTCCAATTACGATTTAAAATTGAACTTGTCTACAATATTTTTTTTAATACATGTAAGTTAAAAATAATATCCATCAGCTGCTTTTGGGAATTTTAAAACATTGCTAATTATCACTTCTTCTACTGATGTCTTACTTCGACAGTTCGAAATAATTGCAATGCTAATCCACCTTTGGTCTCTTTTTTGAAAATTTCAAATCAAGTTGTAGTTTGAAGTGCACTGTTAAATGGCTGGAGTTTTACTAGTGAAATGTAATAAAAATTATCCAATCGATAAAAGTCTATTTACCCTAAAAATTGGTGTAATTTCATTTTTTCCCTTGACTAAGGGAGAAATATTAAAATTTATTCAGAAAATAGGAAGCAATTAAATTGCTTTTTATTTTCAAATGAGAATGTACTCAGCCTAAAGTACGGAGGAATTTTATAGGAAATTTTATACCATAAAATGGGATAACTTTTGATATATTTCTTATCCATTTCTGTCGGAATATTAGCACTTCGTTTGAGGTCTTCACAATCCATTTTATGAGGTGAATTACTCCTCGGTTGTTACTCTTTTCTATAACTTTTCGTGTGATTTTGCTGTATTTGCAATCAGTCTCCATGTTTCTCAAAAATCTCTTTTAAGTCCTTCATTACACCATCCCACCATCTCATTTTTGGCCTTCCTCTACTTCTTTCCTTATCTGGTTTCCATTCTGTCATCAATCTTATTGCTTCATTTCATTCTCTTTGCGTTATATGTCCAAACCATTTTATTCTCTGTGCCTTTATAAATCTGACTATATTTTCATTTTCTAGTAGTTTTTCTATCTCTTCGTTTTTTCTTATTCTTAGTTCTGTATTGTTAATCTTTCTAGGTCCCACGATTGATCTAATTAACATTTTATTTCAAATAGTTTCAGTTGTTCTTCTTCTACACTTGTCATGCAGAGTACTTCGGCGGCATACGTTATAGTAGGTCTAATCAGTCTTTTATATATTCTCATTTTTGTTTTCCTTCTTATACTTCTATTTTTCAATATTTTCTTGTTGGCATAGAAAGCTCGATTTCTCGCTTGTAACTTTTCCTTAATTTCTTCATCTCTGCTACTTTTGCTGTTAAGTTTTACTCCTAGATACTTGAAATCGTTTACCTTTTCAAAACCGTATTGTCCTATTCTCAAGTTTCCAGTTGTCGCACTTATATTTCTTCTGCAGTACATGTATTTGGTCTTCTTTTCATTTACCTTCAAACCCACTAGCGCTGAGTGTAGGTTCATTTTTTCAAAAATTTCAATAATTTTCTTCTTTGTTCTTGATATTATATCTATGTCATCTTGTCCCAAGTGGAAATATATAATCTATAAATTAATGTAATTTAATATAATTCCACTTGAAGTTCCCTCGTATAAGTTGACAAAGCTATTCTATCGTTTATTGGTTTAATAAACTTTACATTTTTTTCCTATTTTCTTTGATATAAAAAAACCTACTCCATTTCTTCCCTGCTTCTTTCCTCCTGAATACAACAGCACATGTTCATCTGTCGTTATTTCTCTTTCTCTTTTAACTCAAATTTCTTGTACTGCGGTGATGTCCATGTTATATCTCTTCAGCTCTCTCTCGACTTTAATGATTTTTCCTTGTTGTAGCAAAGTTCTCACATTCCAGGTTCCTATTCTTGTTTTTTTTTCTTATTTTATTCTTTGCTGCACGTTTTCTAGCTGTACCTACTGCTCTTTGTTCCATTTCCGTTGCTTGTATCGTTTCCACTTTGCCGATCGAAGTATTATCTCTTGCCCTTAGTTTTTTCGCAAGAGATTTTCCTCCTTTATTAATTCGATTTTTCTTTCTCGTTTATTCCAAACAAATAGGCTTCCGTTTATTACTACGTTTTGATAAGCTACTTTCACCTTTTTGCCGCTATCTTTTTCTTTTCTCGCTATAGCTCTGATTTCGATTTGTATCATTCGTTCATTGATTGTTAGATCGCTATGTAGATTCTCTTATTGCCAAGTTTCAATTTGTTGCTCATTATTTGCCTTTTCATGTTCCAAGTTTCTACTTGTGCCACTGCTGTATCTACTATCTTATTGGATTTCAGTTTATATGCGTTTACTAATTTAACCGTAATTTGTAGTTCTTTTTCTAGAAAGCTCTCGAGTTCCTTAACTGTATTATTTTCACTTGTTTTAATTCCCTTTACAGTAATATTGTTCTTCCTTTGTCGTTTTTCGTTATTTTCGTAGTTCTCTTCCAAAGCGTTTATTCTTCTATTCAGTTCACGTTTTTCGTCCTCCCACTCTTTTTCCTTTTTTACAAGGACATCTTTCAGTTCCTGGATCTCCTATTTTAATTCGGTTGTGCTTTTATTTCTAAATGTTTCTCACTGAAGCAGTCTTCACCTATTACAATATTTTATTTGCTATTGTTATTTTTTTATTATGATTTGAAGTTTGGGTTAACCAAAAAAACGTCTGATCCGTCAATAATATATATAATATATTAAATAGATTAGGCTCTATTGACGCGGTGTCGCTGCAATTTTTAATCCTAAATTTAATAATACTAGTTGTAGATTTCACGAACTTAGATATTCCGCAAAAATGAAATTTTTTAAAAATAATTTGCATGCGTATGGATGAAACCAGTGCTTAAAACAATGCTTTTTAATAATTTTCGTGATTTAATAAAATAATATTGAAACTTTTTATTTAAACATATTATTATGTAGCCGTACTTTACGTTACATGTTTCACCTACTTAATAATTCTTAACAAGAATTAAAGAAAATTAAAAAGAAAAAAAAAAGAAGAAGAATATAAGAATTTATTATTAATAATAAACTTAATAATTGCTTGGTTTGATGAAACATAACTTCAGTAATTCTTAAATAAATATTTATTACAAACGACTACTTGGCAATTTATTTGTAAAAGTTGTAGTTGATGACATAATTATGACATGCAATGATTTTGCCCGCTGAAAATTCATTTATCGATCTAGAAGTAGTTAAACTAATTGTATAGGTACATTAATTACAGTATTGTTAAAAGTAGTTTTTTCTTCAATAGTAGGAGAACTGTAGTACTATGCAGATGTTGAAGGAATTTGAACATTACTATCCTTTTCGTCTTTGTATTAGTAGACGTAGCTCCTTGTACAAGAACAGGATAAGGGTATCAAAATTGTCAAAGATTTTTAAACATTTATGCCCGTACCAATAGTCACAGATTAATCCGAGATTCAAGATAATCCTAGAATTTACCAATTACCAATTCTCGAATTATTTCGAGATTAATCCGGATTAATCCGTGACTATTAGTACAGGCTCATTAGTAGCTTATAAAAAAAGGTTATCTTTGTTGTAATATAACATGCATCAGCAATAAAATACAAACAATGTAAGTATAATATTTGTCAGTTCCAATAAAATAAGTTAAACTAACACTTAGCTTCAATATGTATTCTGTATTTCCGGATGTCTCTGCTAATTTAAATAAGATTATATTTTGTCTTTTCTAATATTTAAATTATGATAACTAATTATATTATTTATGAGTATATTTTCTTAATTGTGAAAATAAAATTGAAAAACCTTTTAATGGCCGATACTAGGCCTTTGAAGCAAATTTTAGGGTGGAGCTGACCGATTTTGGCTCAAAATTATTAAAGAGCTTGTTCAAAATTTAAATTTTGTTATCAATTTGCGTATTACAATTTAAATAACCATTGGTTTGGTCAGTACCCTTGCAGTGTTACTGTTGCATGTTGTGCTTTGAATTTTACTTAGAAACAATGATTTATTGTTGCAGTAACCTGTTACTGGGGTAAATTTATGACAAGAAATTTCTTCAATATTAATTTTAGGAAACTTTTAATATTCTTTTTTGTTTTAGTTGAAATTTAATACTGAAACGCGATTATTTTCCTAAGAAAAAGCTTTCCATAATTAAGCATTTCTTTACCCCATTAATGGATAGAATGTTTGCTGCACGACAATGTGATGTAGTACAGCAGAAAAGTTGAAACTATCACATAATAATATGCCAGAAGAGTTAATAAGGTGATTCAATTTTGAAATTCAGTTAAAAACTTTTTTGCCAGGTTTACTAATTTGCATAACAGGTAGGGAAGTGCCGATATAATATAACGACACGTTTAAGTACTTAATTGATTTAATTATATTTAATTGACATTATT
Organism: Cantharis rufa; assembly: GCA_947369205.1. Classification (NCBI taxonomy): domain Eukaryota; kingdom Metazoa; phylum Arthropoda; class Insecta; order Coleoptera; family Cantharidae; genus Cantharis; species Cantharis rufa. The sequence continues at coordinate 96,501,795 of OX376303.1, forward strand.
AAAAAATTAAAAATTAGTATCCCAGATGATTTATGTTTGGCAACTTTGAAAATAATAATTATTTTTATACAAAAAAAATTGTATTTTGTAAAATAAAGCTTTTAATGTTATATATCAGTTTCCGGTTTCGGTTATAAAAGGCTCTATTATTAATATTAGTTGACATATCGTCCTAGGCACGCGACATATCTTACCATCTTAACAATAGAAAATGACATTTTAGTAATTTGGAACCCTAACCCCAATTTCTGAAACATATTTTACAGGTTTGTTTTCTTATTTATGGGGGCAATTTGAATTGTGCTGAAATTAATAACAACAATGCGAGATTATACGGGGACTTACCACAATGTTAATAATGAATTATTAGGTATTATCCGACACCTGAAAGCGAAATTAAATCGAAACTGAAAATGGAATCCTGGAAAAAATTAATATTATGTCAAAGTAAATAACCTTAGACCATTCTGCACAGATACTTTCTCGGTTATGTTATATAAGAGACGGTTGAATCACAGCTATTTCATACATATTACATGACCGTTCAATATCAACCGGTATATTACTTTATATACGAACTACGATTTCCTCTTGTCCGTGATCTCACGTGGGAACCGTTTCTAGATCGTTTTATTTTTGCTTCTTTTCAGGCATCTTCATGTATAGAATGATAAATCATGTATAAATGCCACCACTTATTAATGCGCCGAATGTTAAATGGCAAGAAACGGAAAAAACATCGGAAAATGGGGAAAAAAGCATTTCGCTTTATACATACGTTGGCGTTTTGCTAGGGCAACCCAACCTAGGATATTAGATGTAAATACGGAAGTATCTTCAAGGCTCTACTAACTCTAATACATAATTCATTCGTGTCGTCATCATGGAAAATTCAACTAAATAAATCACCGGAGACATTTATTGAAGTTATTTTAATTTTGATTACTATAACAGAGTTACCAACTTCTTGTAGGTGGTTTTATATCACACACATAATATAAATCCTTGTCTTTTTATAACCTTTCAGTTTACTCTTAAATTATGCTATTACAAAACTATTAAAAAACCATCAATTAGAATTATTTTTAAAAAAATTTATTGCTCCATGAGAACTTACAAATAGATACCATCACATTTCAAGTTCAATAAAAAGTTTCTCAGTGCAACTTGAAAAATCTGCAATACCTACATAGGGTGTTCACTGCTTTCATATTATTTTTATTATATTACCTAAAATCTAACAGCAAATTATTTCGGTAAAATAATCGGTACAATATTGATTGCCAATATTACTTTTCTAACCTCGGCTAATATTTGTGCATCTTGTGCGGATCGTGATTTTTTCAGCGAATAGGAAAATATTTGATCAATCCGAAGATATTTTTAAAAATGTCTCAATCTACTGTTGTTAGATTGTCCTGCATTATATTGATTTGCAATATTAGTTTTTTATTATCCGCCAATATTGATGCTATATTGCGGCAATAATGTACAACAAAATACTGATGCAATATTGATTACCAATCGTTGGCCAAAAATAACATTTTTACCAAAAGCCCATTATTGAGAAAAAAGTACAGTTAAGTACAGTACAGACTTTGCGGGCCCTCCAACACGCGGAGACAATTACATGTAAATGAGCTTGTCTCTGTATTCCAACCAATACTCTACCGTCAGCAGTGGATCGTGTAACCACTAGATCGAGACCGTCTCAAAGCACATAGTGAAATCAAAAATTCTAAAATAAATAACGGAGTTATGAGGAAGTGATTTCGTGATTTCTAGTGATTTTAACTTTTTATAAATATTATAATAGCATTTTAATGAAGAATAATAAATAATAAAAACTAGTTATTTATTATTCATTTATCGTAGTTTTATTGATGTCCAATGCATTTAATATAATTACGAGTAGATAAAATGTTGCTTCTGATGTAGACACTAAACAAATCAATAACACAAAATAAAAATAATATTATAGAGGTATATTCAAAAAAATATTTAAAAAAGATATAAATAATATTATTTAGTAGATACCTACTGTAAAACTGAGATTTTAGTGCATTAGTACATTCCTGCCGAAAATGAAGAGAAATAAAAACCTTTTGTATGGTTTGTTGCGGGGGGTAAATCTCCCGACAAAAATACGTACAACACATCTCTTTTTCCTCATAACCTCCCAACATTTCCTCTCATCTCCCTCATATTTTCTTACGTATCTCCCCATATCTCCCCACATCTTCTCATATCTCCTTCACCTCTCCTCACATAAACTCTATTCTCTAAACGCTATTCTTTAAACTCTATATAATCTCTAAACTTTATTCTCTAAACTCTAATCTTTAAACTCCATTCTCTAAACTCTATTTTTAAACTCTAATCTCTAAACTCTATTCTTTAAACTCTAATTTTTAAACTCTAATATTGAAACTCTCATCTTTAGCCTTTAAATGTCTAAACTCTAATCTCTAATTTTTTGTTATTAACATGTAATGCAAATCCGAAATTCAAAACATAATTATGATCACCGTGTAGCAAACTACATAACTATATCAATCAACTGCATAGTTTTGATTTAATTGTTGTTGTTGATCATGGGTGCATAGGATCTTTTTCAGGGAGGGTAAAATAGAAAAAAAATTATATTATAAAAAAAATTACACTAAAAATTTTGAATTTTCTTTATTTGCAGAAAAGTCAAATTTCAAGTTCAGTGGTTCCTTCGTGAACTTGGTAATAACTTTCTCCACGAAATTTAAATTAACTAAAATTACATTTAAGAATTTAAGGCAAGAACCGGGGAAGAGGGCAGCTGCCCCTTTGAGCCCCCACCCCCTAATAAACGAACATGTTGTTTACACAACATGTATATCTAGCGTCAACAGCATGAAACTCAAATTTTCTATTTTGATTAATCTCATGACAAAAAATATTTAGTGGAAAAACAAAACACTTCTTATAATTTTGAACAATAATACTGGATGCACTCTGTAGATAGTAAAATCATGAATTTAAACAAATTATATTTAGTATAATCCGTGGGAGTTTGCTCGCACATACACAAGAAAATTTAAATTTCTTAAAAAGAAAATCTCGATACAATCTTCTGAGCTTCTTGGCATCAAGTAAACGGCGTCACTAAATTTTATCCTGAGCTTTTAAAGCTTTAACCATTAAAACGTAAAACTACCTACATTATATTAGTTTCGTAACGAGCAAGAAATGTTAATAAAAAAAAATAACAATTGGTTAGTCTGTAAGCGACTACTCAATTATATTTATCCTGCCAAGGTTGTATTTACGGAGCGCAATATTTATTATCTTGATTCCTGACTGTAAAAGTTTGTCTTTAACTTTTACTATATAAATAATAAGTAACTTATCTTGGTTGGCGCATATATGTATTTAAGTTTTGTATTACTAAAATTTTACGTTCTTCCAGAAAAGTTTAATCTTATATGTGCATCTCCGAGAACCGCCAATTTGACTTGAAAAAGTTAATACATTTCAGGTAATTATCCTCGATTTAGTGTAGGATAATTATCGCGGCAATTTTATTTATGAAAATAAAGAAAATAATTGACCAACCGTGAAAACAATTTTTCCGTAGGTAGCTAGAAAGTTTTAATTAGCATCAAACTCATTTGAAAATTTTTTATTATACAAAAAAATTCTCAATCAGATAAACAGAACGACGTACGTTATTAGTAGCCGTAGAGTTTGTGTTTTCAAAAATAAATATCTACGTCCACGTCTTGATACACGATTAAAAAAGAGATTACAAAAAACAAACTTGAAATAAAATTGGCCATTGTCGCAGAATGATTCCCAAGGTCGTAAGTCAGGAAATACAAGTTCAGTCAGTGAACTCGTCAAAATACTGCAATTACACCCTAAATCAACAACAAAATTGCAGGCAAAATAACTGTAAAATTTAGTGTTGTAATTATGGCTTATTAGTTCGCTCGTTAATTATTTATATTTTTATTTTATGTGAAAATTAATTATTAGTGACTCGTTTACGGAGATTTTATTAAATGTAGTCGCAATAAAATGACCCGAAGGAGTTGAAACAGTTAAATGTGTTAAAAACACGATTATTTTTATTTGTCCTTTCATAAATATTACACTTTTAGGTTAGCTTTCGGTGGTGCACAGAAATGAAGTTAGAACTTATTCGAGTACAAAGCTAAAACATAAGAAAAAGTAAAAAAAGAGGTGGAGGTCGGCTGCTTATCAACGGTTTTCTGCTTTAAAATGAAAAATGTTAACAAATCATGCCGTGATATAGCCTTATGGTCCTTGAAAAATGGTTTGCACAATTGAAAGCTCGCGTCCCTCGTACAAATAAAGCCTAAGTGGTTTTTATTCGCAGCGACACATAAAATTTTTGCAATGCACGATCCGGTAAAAAAGTCCAAGGACTCTTGAAAAGATATCTTTCAAATAAATTCGCTTATCGAATTTTACTTTTTTATGCGCGACAGCAGAAATATTTGACTTTACCTACAAAAATAGTGGAATTAATCGCGGTTTAGTACTTTTCCGTGTACAGTTGAAATGTACGAGCCCCCAAGAGCGCATAAACAATGGTGTGTTGCAATGTTTTAATGAAGAAAGCAATCCCGTAAAAGCCAGCGGTAAAAAATATTTAAAAGAGTCTGACATGCAATAGCACAATTAATCTGATAGCTGTAAAGTTAAGAACCAACACACAATAACACTGACAGTTTTACTTATTTAGATAAGAACAATATAATTTTTCAGTGTGGTCTCATTTTTTTACTAAGCAAATTATTACAAAATTTTAATCATTCCTTCACGAAAGACGTTAAATTGCCGTATTATATTTTAAGGTTATGTCGCTTTTATGACTTAAATGCCACTAGTACTTATTCAGTTTTTAACCTTTGCTATGGGAAATATAAAGTTAAAAATTACAACACTAAAGTTTCCTAAGTTTTTCAGTACATTTTTAATATATTTTAAGAGCATATACCGTCATCTATTATCTTTTATGTACAATTGTGTGCGTTTACAACTAAAGATGACATTCATCACCAGTTCCAAATGACACATTTTCTCCGAGTAAGGAAGAGCTACAAATTATACTACATATTTTTCATTTTTTTCACTTGATGTGTAATATACTATTTTCAATCAAACTTGACAAAGCAGATCATAGATAGACATAAGAATATGGATTGAGCAGAGAATCTTCATCTTTAAGCTCTAAATGTTAGAGTAGACAGTACATATTATGACGTAGATAAATTATCAATTATATCTCAGAGGACCGAGCATCTACGTAGGTTCGCTCTAAGCCCTCGACCTCACTGTTAGACACTGGGTTTAATAAAATACGCGTTAAATTTACTAACAATAAGACTTAGAACCGGTCCGAATATGTACACCAAAACAAAGTTAATAATTTTAAGATTTAAAATGGTGCAGAGATATTTTATGCAACATAAACTGTGGTCTGTCTAAAGTATAATATTTTATTATATTATAACGATTATGGTACCGGAGTTACAAATTTACAGTTGTCTGCATCCTCGTGAGCATCGTAAATTTCAAAATTTGGAAAAATTTTCATTTTATCGTCAAGTTGAAAAATATATTTCGTAGACAAATACTTAAGAAGTCAAACTACCGAAAAGGAGCTACTCATAATGCTACTAAATTTGCCAAGAATTAACTTCTCTTTTTTAGAAATTTTAGTTTAGTGCATTCAAAACTGTAGACGTCAACAGTTTTACTCTTGTATACTGTATATATTGTAATGAATATTTGTCATTTATTCCGAAACAAACTTCAGGTTAGTTGATTTTAAGATACCGATCGAAAAGCAATTGAAAGTTGCGGTTGTCGGGCCGCACCATCTGGGCAATGGAATTGCACACCAATCAAGTTCCACACAATTTAAATGCTGGGTACCAAGATAACAAAGCTACTGAACCGAATAAATTATTTTCAGCTTTATTTCTCTTTTTATTATATTTTTTGTTTGATTTGTTACATTGTTATGCATTTTACCAATTTGTTTATTTATAATTAACTTATTTCCTATTTTCGTTTTTTAACTTTTGTTTACTGTAATGAAGATTTAACTACTACAATTTATTTAATTATAAATAAGTAATCTCCAACAAGTTTTTAAACTTCATTTTGTAATTTACTATAAATTTTCTATTAATTTTTCCCAAGTTTTAAAGTAAGTTTTTGATTAAATGTTCTTGTTTATAATTGCAGCTGTCTTTGCAACTGTATATGGAACCTCGAAACTAGTATTGCTAATAAAAAAATGTTATTTGGAGTTTTTCTTACCTTTAGGTTTAATTAGGTTGAAATTAAAGGTTTTCATTAGTCAATTTTACTACAATTCTGTGCTTAAATTTTAATGCTTTCTTAAAGTTCTTTTAAAATTAATAAACATATTATAAAACCGCTCAGACACTTCTGAAGTGAATCATAAAATTTTATTTTGATAAATAAATTTTTTTTAGCCCAATTTCCCGTAGCAACACAGAAATTTTGTTACAAACAATTCCAAAATATTTACAAATTATAAAACCCTTACAACAAATTAATCCCAAATTCAAAAATATTTTGATTTTGGATTTTGGATTTTGATTTTGGAACACGACAATATGTCTAGATTTTAGAGTGGATCTGAGATTTGCCGTGGTTGTGTTTGTCAAAACCGACTCTCCGCACCCTCCACTCCGGACGCTCCGGGCCGTTTTGACAAACGCCATACTCGCTAAAAATGTCCCTATATTCGGCAAAGTGTGCTACCAGGAAGAGGGTGGATCTCCCTCGATGTTGGACTCAAAGCTGTGATTTTTTTCTGTTCTGAATTAAATTTTTATTTTTAATGTGTATTAGTGTTGGGATTTATGAAATTAATATATTAAGTCTCAGTTGATTTGAAGAGTAGTGTACATTTTATGGTCTATGGAGAGCAATTTACAAGTCCCCTTAATATTTATTTAAGAATAATATTTAATATTCTTAATATTTAATACTTAAATATTTAATACTTAAATATTCCTGGACCAATCGTCCGGGAACCAATCATCCGGGGACCAAACGTCCGGATAACCGTGTCTTTCATCAATGAATTATAGTGAAAACCTGTGTGTTAATTTTTTAGCATAAAATTTAATGGTTTACAACACACCTCGAGTAGAATCCAATATAATTTTGATTTAAAAAAATCCAAAATGTTGGGGCTATAACTTCTATTGATAAAATAGATTTTACTATTTTGTAATTCAATTTTGTTTTTAAAAAAATTCAAAAATGGCGGGGCTAACTTCTATGTATAAAATAGTTTTTGGTTCAAAAAGATTTTATTTATCAAAATAAAATTTTATGATTTACGGCATACAACGGCGTACTTCCAGTAGAATCCAATACAATTTTGAATTTTACAAAAATCAAAAATTTTTGGGCTAAATTCTAACCCTAAATAAGCAATTTCTATAAAATCCAAAATAAATAAAATTAAAGAAAAATACGGCACAACGTGGCACACATCGGGCGCAGCCCGGCACAATATTTATTTTTAAATTTTCAAAAATGGCGGGGCTAACTTCACGCACAAGTCAAGGTACTACTTTATAAAGTCTATTTGTCGGTGAAGACGATGACTATAGTCCCATAAAGTTATTTTTTTGGTAACTCGCGATTTTAGGTAAGTAAAGCTTCGTAGGTCTAAATAAATCAGCCAACTGCGTTATCGATTTCATTCAAATATAGCGATATATGCAATTCAAATAAATTAAGTATTTGCCGAATGTAGTAGGGTTAATATAAATAAGTTAATTAAATAAATCACTATTTATTTGCCTCAAGTTTTCATTTCTGTCAGTGTAGTAAAGTTATCTTATGCCCGTACTAATAGTCACGGATTAATCCGAGATTCAGAATAATGCTAGGTTTAACCAATGAGATTACAGGAATTTAGACTGTATCGCAGCAACGGCTGCTATTTCAAGAATTAAACTTGAATCTCGGATTAATCCGTGACTATTAGTAAGGGCATTAGTCGCCCAAATTATGGGCTATGGCACTCTGCGATATAATAATTTTTTTAAACAATATGTATATCGGCCTGATGGTTTTGCAACCAGTTCTATAATTTCTTGAAACGTAGAGTAGGTACAGTGTGTATAGGCTACCATATTATAGTAGAAATCTATGTTATAATCTGACACGGTCTCCAAAACACATCGGCCCACCGACAATTCGTTGTTTGCCAGCCGGCCCAGACCGGGTCCTAATTATTGTGTTGTAGAATCTACCTCAATTTTCAAAAATGAAAAGCAGATTTTCACATCGTAGATGGTAATAATTTTCCACAAATGTTATTAACTTCCTCCCTATAAAATTAATTTGGTTTGATTATTTTCTACATCAAGTGTGCATTTTCGTCAGGGATCTTACATTTAATTTTATGAAATGTATAGGGTTTCCACCCTAAAGTAGGAAAAATCGGAAGCTTTAAATTTTTTTTCATTAATCGTAATATAATTCCTTTAAAATTGCAAAAATTTCAATTTACACTAAAGCAGTTTTATATTTAACAATTTCTTTTCCCATTTCCCAATGACTGGCATCCTTATTACTTACAATAAATCTCAACCCTCGTGTCATATTGCATTCTGCATTTATACAAGTTGAATGTCTGAAATAAAGTAGCTTCGGCTTTTTATTGTTTCGATTGTAACCTTTTGGGCTCGCGCATTGTTTGTGGAAGTTATGAGAAAATAAAAATTAATTTGCCACTTAAATTTGCTTAACGATCTGCCTTATAATATTTTCCAATAAATGATGCAGCACATTTTAACGAATACACTTAAGTGACTTTTGGAGTGTAGTTAATAAAAAATATTATCGAGTCGAATAAAAAGTAGCAATAAATTTAACATCTCGTTTATTTCTAAACAAATAATACAAAAAGTTCAACGATATATTAACATCGACCGTGGAAGTATTGAAAGAATTACTGAATAGAAACGAGAGAATTTTGAAAAGATCGACATAAAAGCACAATAGTTAAAAATATGTTGAACACGAAAGGCAATAGAAAGTCGTGATTGTCCCTTCTCTGGTGGCCCATTCCATAACAGCGGGACAACAAAAATGATGATTAACGATTGGTAACACAGTAGTTAGATCGGGAGATACATGTCGTTAAATATATTAGCGACAAACTTTGAATAGAGCTGTTCTCTTGTTTTATTATTACGAGATTCAATTTGCGTTTCTTAAGCGTCACATTAAGCATTCTCCTAGTAACTTCACAATATAGAAAGAGAAAGGTCACATAAAATACACATACAAACGTGAATTAAGTCGACTGTTTTTTAGTGTAGGTGAATTAAACCAAGTCATTTCTTGTTTTTCTGCCGTGACTCATTCTGCACTTTTTATGCAATTCTATTTATTGTTTCTGTGCTCTATAGTTTACGTTCTTTTTTTATTATGAGCTTCACGGTTACGGGTTACCAAACGTTGATTTTATGTTTACCACTTGACATTTTGTGCAACTTCTGGAATGCTTATGGCCTAATAAAAATGCGTATCAAACTAATAAAATTGTTAGTGTGCATCAGGAAGAATTGACGCTTTTCTCCTTCATTTCGAGTGATTATCTGGTATCTAAGCCGTTATATACTGCGTAAAATTGTAATCAACTCAATGGCTTTATTATGACAATCGCGTATAAAATGTACTACCATAAAATGTAAAACTTGCAACTTTAAGGATTGCATGTTGTTTTCATGGCTTTTTAAATTTAATCATCAGGACGTTAAAAATATTGCATAAATTCCTGGCTGCCAGCAGTACTAACAAAAATCTATTTCTCCATTCCTGAAAAACTTACCAAAAGCCCCAAATCTGAGATTATGCGTAAGCTTGAGTTTTCTCAACTTGAAAACCTAAATATCTTGAGTCTTTAAATTTAAATATTGTAACCATAAAAAATCAACAGTTTTATTTAGAGACAGGGCTAAAACAATAAAATCGTTCAGCCGCACCATGCACAGAATATTTTATTTCTTGGTTCGGGTGTACGCTTCTGCATTGCAAATTTTTCATAATATTTTATTAATTTATTTACTAATTCAACCTTGCTACAACATTTAATTATCGAAATGCATATTTTACGTGCGTAACTTTTATGAATTATGTAATCGGTATAACCTCACTCATTCGTAACGTAGTCAACATATCGTAGTTTCATTTCTGAACCGTTGCGTTCCTAACGACTAATTTTATTATGATTAAACAGGAAACAGACAAGACAACATTCAGAATTTCTCATAATGTGAAAGATTTACATGTTCGACGGAATAAACCTGTAAGTCAGCAGTACCAACTTATGGGTATAATTGGAAAATTGTATATAGATACTTTAAAGGGAAATCTTGACTATTGCAACAATAAAATAACTGAAGAGCCAGCAGATTGTCTTAATCTTACAGTCTCGTAAATTTCCTCTTTATTCATTAAACATTGTTTTTGGAAGGATTACATTAGAATCTAGTATTCCTTATGTTCTAATTCTAATTCTACAAATATCACTAGCTTGGGAGAAAAATAAGCTGTATACTTAATTGGAATTAAGTCGAAATCGAAGAAATAATATGATAGTTGTCAAAATGTTGTCAAAAAATAAAATTTATGCTGTTAGTGGAAATCTGTGAAAATGTACGATAGCTTAATGTCAGGAAAATTATAAAAACTGTACGTTATTTATGCATACGGTTCAGGATTTGTTGTTTGATGATTTTTTGCAAAAAATTAATTACAAATTTGTTCTTCGGAGATAAAAATAATATTTATTATTACACTTATATTTACTTTAGCGAAAATGATTAACAAAAAAGCAATCGAAACATTTTAAATAAAACTTTCCGATTGATTTTATACCAGTGAAAAGATAACTGTTGTGTTATTGAAACAGATTCAGTAGAGAACCAGACATAATTGTAAAAAAAATTTATTTTAAGGTTCTGCTTGTTGGTGTCGATAAAAATGATTTTTTGCAATTATAAAATATAAAACGAATAATATGGAATATTAAAATATGAGAAGGTAATGTTAATAATAACTTTTTTGAATATTATATTTCAAAAAAGCTGTTATAGCAATAATGTAAGGTAGTTGGTTAATTCATATCTATGATATTAAATGGAAAATCCAGTAGCAAACAATAATAAGTTTATTATTTCAAGCTACGAGTATATTATTATAAAGAAATCTCAGTTGTTGTTATATCAGTTCTGCCTGAAAGAACATATCCGTACAGAAATGTACAAAGCAGCGGCGACTCGTTGTCAAAATATTTTCTGCATAGGGATACAACGTTAATTCGACAACATTTTGACGTTAAATTAACGTTGTAGTTTATTATAATAAATTTATTAAATGTGTTAATTGAATCTTGAATTGCAAGATTTTATCAAGTCCTTTTAACCCTCACCGGAGAGGGGTGGTCATACATATGCACCCAAATCTTCCGTTTTTGGAATATCTTTGGTATATGAAATACCTCTCAGAAAGCACCAGTAATTGGTGGTGGATCAGCTCAAATTCCAAATTAAGTAAAACTAAGTTTCAACTCCCGTATTAAGTTTTTTACGATGGGTTAAATTGCGTTCGTCCATGGAAGTTAGCCTTTATTTATTTTAATCTCAGATTTAAGCTAACAGTGAACTGCCGACTCTTAAAACAAGCAATTGTGCTTATTTCTATTATAAACTGTAACTATTATAAACTATAAAAGATGCTTCTATTATAAACTCATTCAAAGCTTATGGCATTAAACAGTAACAGGGCCGTGCGGTAGTGAGAAAATGAAGGATATGCAAGCGTCCTTAAACAAGGTAACTTGATGAATTACGCATAATAGGTATTTATATCAAATTTTTTTTTTTTTTTCTAAAAGATTAAGGTCGCCTGGCATCGATGACAATACAAAAAATTGAAAAAGTTTAGATAAAATGTGGTGGAAAGCCAAAATGTATACATCACATTTTATAACAGTAGACAGTAACAATAATAATTTTTATTGCGAAAGCTCCTAAAGCTTTCTGCCACTTTTAATTTATTTTTAATAATTTTCTTTTAAATTCCGCACAGACATTTTTTAAAATAACCAGAAAAATGCCTTATTTAATTTTTACATTGGAAGTTTTTCATGACTTTTTTTGCCCTTTCCTTAGTTTTTCTCATTAAATTGAAATTATATGAAAATGTATTTGTTATTTTGTGAATAAATTGATTGATTTATAAAATAATTCGCAGACTGGTTTTGCGTTAAAATTTAAAAAAAATTTAATGATTTTTGAGTTTTCCTTTTTCCTTTGGAGGAGATATAGGGTATAAACAGGCTATAAAACTTGAGAGTAAACCACGATATTCTATAAATTTAAAAATAAATAAATGAAGGTAACATTTTGTAATCTGTTTCTGTCAAATGGCACTAAAAAGAAAATAAAGTTAGATACATCGATTTTAGGTTTAATATTGAAACAAACTGTACGAGCGAGCCATCCATAAATAAATAAACGTAATACGCTTTGCCTGTCTGTGTCATCCATTCCATATTCTTGTATGTGAGCAGTGCATTTGTTGCAATTGCAAGTGCCCTTTTTTTGATGGCAGCGCATGGTTACATTCAATTGCTCACGTTTCATGCACATTTCCCGTCGTTAATTTTTACTATACTAGCAATTACTGAAATGCTCGATGCCAACGATACATACGCGTTTCCATTGCGCGAACACAGGATGCACTTCATTTCCGGAATGCAAAACGAAATAGGGTAAAATTATTTTAAATACATTAAACACAAATTAACTGTGCAAACAATCAAAGCATTTAAAGTTCAAAATCGCTCTTTAGCAAAATATAAATTTCCATTTTCCACGTTTTTCCAAACGCTTATTTACATAACCACAAAATCTTAAATACTCTTACAAGTTGTCGCAGTCTGCTGCTTTATGATTATGAGTTACATTGACTTTATGGTTATTAGACTTGCAATGATAGGTGTAAAATCTAATAACTTTAAACGTTAACTTGCTTAACACGATATTGTAGAACATTGTTAAAAGTTATGTTTAGTTTCACGATTTATCAACGTACATAAATCGTAACTACTTAAACGGAAAATTTCAGATTAGCCGAGAAAAAGCTTCGACATTTTCCAGCTTATCTGGGTTTGGAAATTGGTACTAACCAAGTTGTTAGTTTTAATATCAATTAAAGGTGATATCGCTCAAGTCCAAAAAGTCTTCTGGATGACCGCAGTTTCGATCTCATTTTTCGTTTATTTAATGTAATAACCCTAATTAGGTTTACTGAATCAGACAGAGCTGAAGTAAGCAATTAATTTCAGTACATGTGTATAGCGTACCTTTCAACCTATTTGAAACACGACAATAAAATGTAAAACATTCCCATCAAATTGAAAACAATGTAAACACAAAATTACTCATCAAAATAATTGTTTATACTGATGCGACAAAATGTTACAATACATTTTCGGAATAATGTGACTACGTCTGCTTCCAAACTCGTTATTTCAAATTTTGCTGAGAAAAAATTGGTAAGTTGGATTAAAATCGTCGAAAGGTCCTTTTGTAAATTAAAGATGGAGAAAAATCAATAAAATTACGAACACCACAAAGCGTAAAACCAAATACCAATAGCATACTAAATCCAGTCAAATATTTACATAATTTCAATTTAACCAACATTGTAATTAAAATGAGTATTTCTGATGTTTACACGAACTTTTTCTTTGAATACATTTGTTTATGAATTAAAATTTTTTACAGCAAAACAAACAATTACTAAATTTTAGGTACGAATTTTTTACTTTTCAATTCGTGATCGACTCATAACGACGCCGACGGACGTCGAAAATGAATACTCTCTATCTATCCAAGTATGTAATTCTAGTGAACCTAAAATAAGTGGATTGTGTAGTGTTGTTCTGAACCACCCCTGTATTATTAAGATCTTGGAATATAATCAAAGGCAAAATTGATATAGCAGCAATTCTGACTCGGCAGATTATAAGTAACTTATCACTCTCATTATTATGTAAGCAGCTCTCTATTGAATGTCTGTTCTGGACTATTAGAATATCTGAAAGAGAGACGTCAATTAAACTTAACCCATCCAACTGTTTAATTTAAACAGATCAGTTTAGGATCCGACATTTATTAATAAATAAAAATAAGTAGTAATGTACATCTTCATATTATTACATTTTATTACGTAACCTCTAAACAGCAACTTCCGCAATTAATTATATTAAATTGATAACTTTAATAGTTTTTTTTAACAAATCTCATCTTATTAATCCTATTTTATGGTTTTTAATTAACCATGATCATGCTTGATAAGGCACTTTTATTATTTAACTTGGTTGATTAAAAATAGCAAAAAAGAATATTTTAATATTTATCATTTTATGGGTTATTAAAACGTCACAATCATCTATCAAGCACCTATAAAATCTCCTAGATTAATTAAAAACTGTTTATAAAGTTCGATATAAAATTTTAATTATTGCTTACTAAGAAGATCAAATACCCAGATAAATGCTATGACTGGGATTATTGACATCATGTGTAATTTTGAACTAGGAAATAATTTGTTTTGCTGCATCGTTGCACACGTAATAAACTAATAACGAAATGAGTTTTAACTGCAACTTTGGACTAAGTGACTGTGTAAGTTGTAATGGAATCACGAAACTAATGCAATTCAACTATTTTCCAACTTCCAAGTATGGAAATAATAATTTTAGTGGAACACCGTACAAATATCCTCTAAGTTTTCTATAAAAATTAAATTCACAGCACCATTATCCTTTTAGATATTAACGCAATTAATTATAATTAATTTATAGTGCGTAAAAAATGCCATTATCCACTATCAGATATGCCAACCTTATGGGAGTTTCGGAAATTCCAGATGACAACTAGATGGCGTTAGCACATTGGAATATGTAATAAATTTTTATTTTTTTGTGTTGATGCTAGAGCAATTTATTACACCTTCTAATTTAGCAGTGTTATCTGTTATAATTTTTGAATTACGCCAGGCGTTTCCGAAACTCCCATAAGAGAGAGAACAATTTATTTTAATAAGTAGGTACATTAAATAACGCTCATTATGGTATATTAAAGAGAATATTGTATGTATATTGTACTAAAAAATTTAAATTGAACCATTCATTGACAAAAAGTTAAAAATACCATAGACGAAATATTATCAAATTTGTCTCGTTTATTTTTGTCGCGAAATTTCCATATAAAATTGACGCATGTTATACTGATATATTTATAATCAATAGCACCACATAATGTTAATATTTAGCTGATTATAACGTGATGTTTCTGAAATTACTTAATAAGAAGCGCATAATGAATATATAGCCCAGATTCGTATTTCTGCTTTACTCAAAACAAGTAATTACCGTCTTATATCTATACGGCTATAAAAAGCTCTTAGAGAAGAATTCATCCCGAGAAAGATAATGAGATAATTATTACACATAACAACTAGCTTTGAGATTTAACTCACAGTTCTGTTAGTTAGCGTTTCAAAAACAGTCGTGAATTCTTAATTAAAATAGGATTGCAAAATCTGGCTGGAGTAGACATAAATATCATTTATTTGCCTAATTAATAAGCAAACACATAATCTCAATATATAAAACACAAAGTTTGTATGTCCGTCCCATCAGAATCTCCCGAACAGAATAATCGATCGAAATGAAATTTAACTCGTTTGGAATTCCTTTGGAAATCATTAGAATTCTTTGGAAATCCTTGGAATTCTTGGAATTCATTGGAATTCTTTGGAAATCCCTAGAAATCTTGGAAATCAATGGAATTCTTTGGAAATCCCTGAAATTTTTGAAAATCTCTGGAATTCTTTGGAAATCACTGGAATACTTTAGATTGCACTTTGATTTGAACTCATTGGAATTCCTTGGTAATCACTGAAATTCTGTAAAATTCTTTGGAAATCATTGGAAGGCTTGGAATTCTTTGGAAATCGTTGGAAGTCTTGGAAATCTTTGAAATTCCGAGTTTTGTGTACAGAAATTGTACTGGATATTTACCCGCCTTACAGCTCTACGGTTAACACTACTATTCCCAACTCTCCACGCTAAGTTATTCTTGCGAAATCGGCAAAACTACATTTCAAGGTTTTGATTGGTTAAGAAGAGGTGGATTTCGCCAGCCTTCCCCCCTATTTTTAATTTAGGATCCAAAATAGTCTAAATCGTTTGTACTTCATTTGTAGTACCCACCCATTTTGATTTTTAGATATTTTGAAATATCTAAAATAGGCATTTCGCCAGCCCCCCCCCATTTCGAATTTTGGATCCAAAATAGTTTAAATCGTTTATACCTCGTTTGGACCTGTTTGTAACTTGTAACTTGTAACAGGATTTTTGATTGTACCCATTTTGTTTTTAAAATATTTCAGAATTTCTAATAACGACATTTCGTTAATCCCCCCCCCTCCCAGATTTCAAATCATGATTTGAAATATCGAAGTGTAGATCCGACATTATCCATATATAATTCAAACAGCAAAAGTAAATGTCCTGTAGATGGAATATTATTGAACGGCAATAATGCGAATCACTACCGAGTCACTAACACTTGCGCATTTGATACAATTTTATTTAGTACTCTAATATTTAGTATTAATATTTATATTATTTTTAAATATTTAAAAATATAAATATTTATGTAGAAATATTTGAACATTTTTATTCCAAAATGACAACATAATATGGCCAAGTTACCCTTGTTGTTGAGGTTGTTACCCTCTTAAATATTATTTTAGAAAAAAATCCATAAACACGTCAACTTACAGTTCTTTCTCCCCTGCACCGTATATTTTTTTCGAAAAAATTTGATAACGTTAAGAATGCTTTATGCAAGTTTTAAAATTTTAGGGGATGGTCAACTCCCGAAAATATTATACAAAAATAAGATATAAAAAAACTTTCTTTTATGTAAAAATTCAAAAATTTCACTTCTCACTCTATTTTTCAAGGGCGATTTAAACCTTAAACCCGCGTCACAGCAGCTAAAAAAATTAGGGATCTCTTATTTTTTAATACTCTATACCATATATTCAAAAATTATTCAAATCGATGAGGGCACTGGGGATCCTTTGGTTGTGAAAAACAGCCCTAACACCAGTGATGCTGGGTTTTTCGAAATTTTAAAATTCAGAAGGTGGCATAAATATGTACAAAATATGCACATGTAAGACTATCTATGCAAATTAAATGCATTTGCATATATTGTGCACTTAAATGTAGGAATATGAAAAAATATGCATTATTTGACCAGTGTACGAAAATTTACAACAAATATTGAACATAAAAAATTTTTTAAATGCATATACTATTCCGGAGTCTAGTTATTCTGTAAGGGGGGAGATTTAGCGAAATGTCATTTTAAAACAAAATTGGTACAAACATAAGTAAGGAAGGTAAAAACAGGTACAAATGAGGTACTATTTCGGATCCAAAATTCGAAATGGGGGGCTGGTAAAATTAAACCTGTTAAGAAGCTACTTTTTTCCCGTCTGCCAATTTTGTTAAAATATATCTTAATACATAAAATGCCAGCTCGCTGCTGCTGCTCCGGCGTGTCATTTTTTACCAACCAAAAAATATATTAAAGTACCGACGACGGTACTCCCCCTGGGACGAGTTGCACATCAATCGAGTTTCCAACCAATCGGGTCTAGGTGCCCGTCCGTGGACGGGCTTTCCAGCTAGTAACTTATAAAACACCAAGTTTGCAGTTTGCGCATTTTCGGTCCCTAATACTACAATGTTAACTTCAAATATTACAATTTCACCAATTCATTTAATTTCTGTAAAATTTCAATTTCCTCGTTCAATTTCAAATTTAATCCCAAATCTATTAAAAACGATTTCCAAAAATATCCAAAATATTGTCCAAAACTGAGACAAATAAACGCAGAATAAATTAAAACTTAACTTACGCAAAATAATAAATTTATAACCAAATACAAAATCGTAGAACTAAAATTCGCAATTCAAAAATCACAAAACTACGGATCAACCACGTATGGTAGCCATCGTTGGCAGAAGCCACAATTTCCCCACGTTATTATTGCCACATTAACTTGTTGATGAGAAAATGAACAAATTCAAAAATCAAAAAAAAATATAAAATCTAAAATCAAAATATCATTTAACCGAGATTTTGGAACGCGACAATATACAGTAGCAGTCATGGAAATTGCATCGGTGATTACTTCCAAATTAAAATAACAATTCCCAATGAAATTTCAATAACCGCACACTATACAAACACAATACTCACACAAAGTTGTGTTTTTGAAACCGGGGAGTCTGGAGGGGTATGGAATACCCTCCAGTACACCAAAGATTGTGCGCAAGAAAAGGTGTTATTGAGCTTATGCGTTTCAAACCAGAAATTTAACTTTTAAAATTCTAAAATCTAAGATTTCTGATTTGAAATTCAATAACACATTTTCTTTTTTTAAGCACAATCACTAATGTGCTAGGAGTATTCCCGGTTACTCCTCGGGGTACTCCCCGGCTTGAAAAACCTAGCTTTCAAGTGTTTAAAAAAGAAAATATAATTTTGAGCTTATGAGTTTCAAACCAAAAATTTAACTTTTTACCTATTTCTACCCTATTTTCTAATCTCTATTATTAAAAATATAATATACTTAGAAATCTATTTTTTTATTCGGGAATAATTCTCCCAATGCAATTTCCATGACCGCTACTGTATACATATACATAAAATAACCTCCTGAATCAGAATATGACCCCCGTTTTCCCTCATAATCCACCGTTTACGTGGGACTCTCCCCATCTATTGTTATGACTTTTCGATAATTTGGAGGGATGAAAAGGATTATTTTAACCTTGAAGGTAGAGAGGTGAAAAGTTATAAAATATGAACATTTGTAGCAAGGAAGTAGATTTGGGGCAGGATTTTCCCTCCTAAAAAGTTTTTAAAAATTATCGATTTATTCGTTTCTTTTTGAAAATTTTCACGTTTTTTCTACATATTCCGGTTTCCAGTTTTTCTTATCCTCCCTCTCACACCTCCAAATAATAAAAATATATATTGCAACAATAATGAACGTCCGTTTCTTTTGTGATATCAACTGTAAAAATTAATGATTTTGATTACTGAAAGGTATCAAATACCCCCAGACCTTCCGGCTCATAGAGTTTGGTTTTTAGCTTAAATATCCCAAATAACATTTTGAGTTTCTTACCGAGTTAACACTGTGTTAAAACCATTAACACCGTTTTGGCAACTGAAAATATTGCTTGAGCTTCAAAGAAAGAGTAAAAATGAAGTAAGATGACTTCGACTGTTGCGGTACCAAACTCTCTGTCGTAATAGTAATTAATAGTAGCTAAAACCGAAAATCAAAAGTTGAAAATAATAATATGCCTGTTTTCTGCTATTTTTTTTTTAATTAATAATTTTTTTCTAATTATTAACATAATTAGAAAAAATATTGTTCGATACGCGTGAAAAACTATCTATTTCCATTCTCGGCTTCGGTTTACGATCTCGGCCTTCGGCCTCGATCGTAAAACTTCGCCTTGAATGGAAATATGTTAGTTTTCCTAACTTGTATCGAAAATATCTATTACCTAATTCTTTGAATATATTACGTAATATTTTAGTTTGGGATAATTTATTTATTTTATATTTTGCTACTATATTCAAAGAGCGAATTCCAAAGAAAATTTTTGATACTAGATTTTCTTTTTAGAAAAAAGATTTCCAGGATTTCTTAAGATACCTGGTCTATATAATTTGTTGTCTTTTTCGGGGCCAATATTGGGGCAATATTGGATGAAGATTGGCAAGTAATATTGGTCATCAAATTGGCTGAATCTTGCAATATTCCACCAACATTGTATACTACATGGGAACGTAGAATTTTCGTTTTGCAGTTATTACAAGCTCTGTGGTAAAAAGCAACAGCACAATTTTTCAAATTTCAATTTCATGAACAAATTTATTCTAGTGTAATTTCTTTTGAAGTCTCTGCCGGCTTCAGCTCAATGCCAATGGTTAAAGTTAATAATTCAAAATTACAGTGTGATTACAGGAACCAAATTAATTTCTCTTACACGTTCAAGTTAAATAATAAAATGGATTATTATTAATGTCCCGATCGGCATATAAATAAGGTTTTAATCTACATACCGATATAACAATAGTTGTTATTTTATGCACTAGTTGGTTTCGAAATTAATAAAAATAAAAATATGGTTTGTTTGGTATTGTTATAGTTTATTAAAAATCGATTAGCTAGCCAAGAGTGGGTGTAAAGGGTCACTTACACCACGTAAAGCACTTAAATGCTTTTAAGTTTAGTAGTACCCAATAAAAATTCAGTCATTATTTTTTCTTTTGAAAAGCGGCTTTTCAATTTGAAAAGAAAGTGGTCGTAATTTAGAATTATTCACAATTTTAACCATTAAGTTGAAACTTATAAACGAAGACTTATAAATCTGCTCGATACTGCAATGCAGAAGACTAAAATGCATCAAAAATATTCTTCCAAGAAGCCACATGAATGTCACATATTTTAAACTCCAAACTCGATAATGTTTAAGTATGCAGTGTCAGTGCATCTAGATATGACTTTTTTTAAATAAAGCAATAATAAAAATATTTACGATCTTCCATATAAAGCTTCACTAAAACTTATGAATGTCCTAATCGAATATTTTACACATGAGTGTCTAAAATGTACCATGCACGTGTGTTATGAAGTAACTCGTATTACCATCGTCCAACACACGTGCACTTCTTGTTCAAAGAAATAGGTAGTAATAGAACTCGAAATGATTGGTCATGATACAGACTCACGGATTTAAAATGCGATAATCTTTTCAATTTTTCTTTTAATTAAAACGATAACTCATCTCGAAGGTTGCAACAAAATATGATAATAAGATAAATAAATTGTAAGCCGCAACATAACCCAAATTGCTCTGGTTAATAAATTTATTTTTTAGAGAATTGCTCGCAAAACCAAATAATTATCTTCACGGTTTATATTGTTTTTGCTACACTTTTTCCTAATTAATTGCTTTCGAAACTTTTAGTCATATTTCAACCAGCAATTGTACAAGTTTATTACCACCTTTCTTCCTTTCCTAATGTGTAATACACCACACTAATGTTTCTCTCAAAATTTTTCGAAGCTTCAACTTTTTCTAAGCTTGGGATTAATTTTTCCAAAGCAACTTGTCTGATTTATCACTCGTCTAATACTCTTTTATTCTCAACATATGTTTTATAATCCGTAACTGTGTTGCATTTTTCAAATACATTTTTATATTATTAGTACTATTATATTTTGTTTGTTCTAAATGGTGATGATAATGATTTCGCCCATTTAAATAGAGACGATTTTATCCTGCACCATTAAAGGAAAAGAAAAATGTCCATAACCGTATTTCTTTATAACTTCAGTTTTCGATCACCTCAATTCTATTTAACAAAATTGAACAAGTCTGACAGGTTCAGATTATTGTTAGTATAAACCACTGACATAATATAGAACTGCCTCGTGAGATGAACACTTCAATATCTTCTGTGTTTGCAATTCTGAAATTATATTTCACATTATTGAAAGTATAGTCAGTTAAACTATTTATCTGATAATAATATGATTATAAATATAATGAAGGTTATTATGTTTTATATAGATTTTATAGAGTATCCCTACGAACTTAATCTATTCCAACTTTTTTCATTGCTTACTTACTCTAAGTGCAAGTCTATGGATATGTAACTCGACTGTATTGTTTATTGCATTGTCACAGAGTGTATTCTTTCGGTTGGTAAAAGGTTACCAAAATATGGTATTGGAATCTCAACCAAACGACTTGCACATCAGTTGAGTTTTTATTAATTTAATCCCATCACTGGTATATACCAAAGGTACCCTAAATTGAAAACCAATGACAATCTTTATAATCTATATCAGCACCAATTCATCCCGTAACACAGGCTTGGAAAACAAGCAAATTCAATTTTCACTTTTCCCAACATAAACTTTTTTGTAAATACTACAGCTTATTCCATTTGAACTTGTCTAGAAGAACTAATCAGCATAATAATCAACTAAAAATTTAATAATATGATACGACATTTTAAGAGGGATTAAAATCCAAAATTATCTGATAATCCCTGATAGCCAACTTAGAAAATTCTTTATATATGAAAAATTTTAATGGCAAAAAGTATATTAAAAATTTAAAAAGCCAATTATCAGTTTCATATCAAAACATCAAAATGTATACCGAAGAAACAGAATTCAAGCATAATGAAGATAAGATCAGCTCAGAATTGTGGCAAGAAGCCTGTTGGACTATCATCGACGCTTATTTTGAAAGAAATAGTTTAGTTCGTCAGCAGTTAGATAGCTTTAACGAATTTATGCAAGTATCTATTCAAGGAATAGTTGAAAAAACACCAACGATAGAAATACCTGTTGAAGATGAATATAAAAATAAAAAGAAGAATTCGAAAATTGCTACAAAATATACAATCAAGTTTGAACAAATTTATTTATCCAAACCTACTCACATCGAAACCAATGCGAGCAGCACTACTGCCCTTACGCCAAATGAAGCTCGGTTAAGAAACTTAACGTATTCTTCATCTTTATACGTCGACGTAACAAAAACCACGCACTTCAAAGAAAATGAAGATCCCGTAGTAGAACTAGTCGAAAAAATCGCTCTTGGCCGAGTTCCAATTATGCTGCGCTCAAAATTATGCGTTTTAAATGGATTAGACGAAGCAGGTATGGTATCCTTGAACGAATGCTCTTACGATCCTGGTGGTTACTTCATTATCAATGGATCTGAAAAAGTTATTATTGCGCAGGAACGGCTAGCCAGTAATACTGTTTACGTTTTTTCCATGAAGGATGGCAAATACACATACAAATGTGAAATACGGTCTGTCATCGAAAATAGCTACCGTCCGACTTCTGGTCTAACCACGTATTTAACGGCGCAATTGAGTGGACGCCCCAACAAGTTGGAATCGGGACAACGCATTGTAATGACACTGCCTTATATTAAATCTGAAATTCCAATTGTGATTGTTTTTCGGGCGTTAGGTTTAGTAACAGATGGAGATATTTTCGAACACATAATCTACGATTTTCAAGATATCGAAATGATGGAGATGCTCAAATCGTCGCTAAATGAAGCATTTGAAGTGCACAGTCAGGATGGGGCACTGAATTTCATTGGCAATAGGAGCTCGATGGTTGGCGCAACGAAAGAAAAGCGGATCCAGCATGCAAAATATATTTTGCAAAAGGAATTACTGCCGCACGTGGGAACTTCAGAATTTTACGAATCCAAGAAGGTCTATTTCTTAGCCTACATGGTGCACAGATTATTATCTGGAGCTTTAGGTCGAAGAGAATTGGATAGTCGAGATCATTACGGAAACAAACGATTGGATTTAGCCGGAACTTTATTGGCTTCTCTGTTTAAAGCCAAATTTAAACAACTAACAACAAATATAAAATTTGCAGCGAAAAAGTTAGCGGAGAAAGGAAAATACTTGTCTGTCGATTGCATAATAGACAGCACACTAATAACGAACGGCTTGCAGTATTCGTTGGCCACCGGAAATTGGGGAGATCGGAATAATGCTCATCAAGCGAGAGTTGGTGTATCGCAGGTATTGAATCGACTTACGTATGTCTCTACGTTGTCTCATTTGAGAAGAATCAATTCACCGATAGGACGTGACGGGAAATTACCACAACCTCGGCAACTGCACAATACGCTATGGGGAATTATATGTCCTGCCGAAACACCCGAAGGTGAAGCGGTTGGTCTTGTAAAAAATTTGGCTCTAATGTCGAATATTACAGTAGGTTGTCAATCATCACTGATATTGGAATTTTTAGAAGAATGGTCAATGGAAAATTTGCAGGAAGTTACACCATCGAACCTTAAAAATGCTATAAAAATTTTCGTTAACGGTTGTTGGGTAGGAATCCATAACGACCCTGATCAGTTAATGACGACCTTGAAACAATTGAGAAGAAATTTGAACGTTATATCACCGGAGGTTTCTATGATACGTGATATTCCCAACCGGGAAATTCGAATTAATTCCGATGCTGGTCGAATTAATAGGCCATTGTTGATTGTGGAAAACGGTGAACTGCTGATTAAGCAGCACCACGTTAATTTGTTGAAGAACAAAGCATTGAATTTTGGTTGGGAAGAGTTGGTTAATGAGGGAGTGGTGGAATTTATTGATACGTCGGAAAGCGAAATGGCGATGATAGCTATGACGCCGAAGGATTTAAATCTAGAAAAAGAATCCAATTATTGCACCACATACACGCATTGTGAAATTCATCCTTCCATGATCTTAGGGGTGTGTGCATCAATTATACCATTCCCGGATCACAATCAGAGCCCTAGAAATACTTATCAAAGTGCTATGGGTAAACAAGCCATGGGTGTTTACACAACAAACTACCAAGTTCGAATGGATACTTTGGCTCATGTACTGTGGTATCCTCAGAAGCCATTGGTGGGGTCCCATTCTGCAAGTTATTTGCGTTTTGGTGAAATGCCAGCGGGCATCAATAGTATAGTTGCTATTGCAAGTTACACCGGTTACAACCAAGAAGATTCGATTATTTTACAGCAATCTTCAATTGACCGTGGATTATTTAGATCATCCTACTACCGAACCTATACCGATGTCGAAATGAGAAGCGCTGGAGAAAATTGGGAAACGTTTGAAAAACCTACGCGAGAAAATTGCCAAAACTTTAAAAGTGAAGGGTATGATATATTGGATGACGACGGTATGATTTCTCCTGGTACTCGTGTGTCAGGTAACGATGTCATAATAGGAAAAACTATAAACAAGGAAGAACATGACGATAACCCAGATGGTATAAAGGAAAAAATTACAAAATGTGACTCTTCGACAACGTTAAAACGTACCGAAAATGGCATCGTTGATGCAGCGTTACTGAGTGTCAATGAAGCAGGATACAAATTTTGTAAGATTCGAGTTCGTTGTCAAAGGATTCCTCAAATTGGCGATAAATTTGCTTCTCGTCACGGGCAGAAAGGAACATGTGGTATGGTGTATAAACAAGAGGATATGCTTTTTACCGCCAAAGGAATTTCTCCTGATATCATAATTAATCCTCATGCCATTCCATCCCGTATGACAATTGGACATTTAATAGAATGCTTGCAAAGTAAAGCTTCGGCTATTTATGGTATGTTTGGAGATGGAACACCATTTAATGAAGCCGTAAGCGTTGAATCCATTTCGAAATTTTTAAAATCGCTTGGCTATAACGCGCACGGAAACGAAGTAGTATTTAACGGTCACACAGGTCAAAAAATGCAGACTCAAGTTTTTATAGGGCCTACCTATTATCAGCGACTAAAGCACATGGTCGATGATAAGATGTATTCGCGGTCACGTGGTCCTATGCAAAATTTGGTGAGGCAACCCATGGAAGGTCGCGCTAATCAAGGTGGATTACGTTTTGGTGAAATGGAACGCGACTGTCAAATTTCTCATGGAGCTGCTCAATTTTTGAGGGAGAGGTTGTTGAAGGTTTCCGATTCGTATAGTATCCACGTTTGCAATTTATGTGGAATGTTTGCTACGGCCAATCACAAAACGAATACTGCCGAGTGCCGAAGATGTGAAAAGAATACTCAAATCTTCAAAATTGAAATCCCTTATGCCGCAAAACTTCTGTTCCAAGAACTGATGAGCATGAATATCGTTCCTAAATTGAAGTTAAAATGAAAATGGTGAAAATAATAATTATATATTTAGACTGTTTAATTATTTCGTATAATAAAAAAAACTATTATCTAAAATAATAAATTTCATGATTTTATTTGAAATATTAAATATTATGTTGTAAAGGGAAATTTTTTAAATATTTTCAAGTTTTATTTAAATTTAGAATTCGATAATATTTCTTATAATATGTTCCCTAACCGGGTATATTAACTTTTTTGTAACTGAAGTGATACTAATTCACCCTAGCTCGTATATGTTTATGAAATTTACTAAAAATAGATAAAGCCTTAAAGGCAAGTAATAAATCACAGTTAATATTATAATGTAAAAATAAAAAGACTAAGAGGAAAAAATAAATGTAGACGAAATGGATATTAAAAAAATATAATAAAATATTTAAATTCTACGAGATGATATTTAAAGAGTAAAGCATTGTTTCGAGTATGTAAAGTTTTGAAAGAAAATTTGCCAAGTTTTATTCAAGTCGTCTTGTACGCCGTTCGTAGTGAATTAATCTTCAAGGATTGTGCATTGAATGTTTTGAAGAGTATTTTACTTGAATAGCTTTAAGACCCCAAACTAAATGTATAACTAAACTTATTTTAAATTTTCTCATCTTCCCAAGTACGAGCTTATCTTTTAAAATCTTGGTAATAAGTAAAAGCTCTTCAGACAAATTTGGTATTTTATCAAAACTTTGAACCAACAACAACTTTTTGTTATTGTATTATTTTGCTCCAGATTATAAAATTGCCACATTTAAGTAATTTAAAACAATTTTATTCAAGGATATCTCAACACGAAATTCTACAAATGTAATCTAAAAATTACATGAGCAAGATAATTTTTATTCTTTTTGTCCATTGGTTATAATACCGTCTGCTGAAAATTTAAAACGCGAAATGGAGATTTGTCGTTGTGCTTTTTGTTACAGGCAAACAATATAGCGGCGCTTCGGTTTTCTGACTTTACGAACTTTCTGCATTACCGGCTATAAATTACTTTTTCGAGTAATTACCGAGCAAATTTCTCAACGAACGATAATTACTGACTGTATTTTAAATTCAATGACATTCGCAGGTGCATTTTAACAGAAAAATTCTGATACAGGCTGCTGAATATTCCTCCAAATCAATAAAAGCAAGTTTTTTAATTTTCTCAAATATTAACACTCAATTTTACGTTATATAAATTGTAAACATGTATAATTTTTTCTGCAAATTATATTTTTAAATTTTATTACGGAAAATTGCCTCAAGGGTATTGAAAATGTTCTGCCTAATCAAAACCAAACAAATTTCAATAACCTTCAATATTTTCCATTTAATACTTTTTTGTTCATAAATTGTTTTTCCTTTTTCATTTTGATTGCCATCATATTTTTCACATTTTTCTTTTTCACCGAACAAAATTAATAATAAAGCTAAAGAAAACTAATTAACTTCTTTCGGAGAGTTAAATGTACTTAACATAAAAAATTAACGACCGAGTTATTTATAATCGATTAATATGAATTCGTTGTTTTCAATGGGACTACCAGAATTTTCCAATTTTTTCTTTATAATAATCGAATATATTTATAGTAAGTCACGTTTTGTATGAAAATTATATTTGCTTCACGTTTATTATAATTTCTACATTATCTTCGCTTTTTGTCTACAAATTCAAACATGCGAGAGAATTGGTTATTTTGTATTAAAATTGTTGTTCTATTACGTCAGGGGGAGTGAGAATAATCGAGAATTTGTAGTTTTGCTAGGTACATAATATTACTTTTTTGGAGTAAAACGTAAGTTTGCTTTCTTTAGATAAATATTTGTTAACGTTCGTGTATTCAAAAACAATTTGCGTGACGAAATCGTGACGTAAAATCGTTTAGATAAAGTAACGGAATGAATGGATACGTTCGTTCGTACAAAATTGACAATAATTTTCTGATTACATTATACACGTATTAAGACATTGTGTATTATATTTCATTGTAAATAAAGCGAATTATGAAATATGTGAACAAATGTCTTTACAATTCACTTAATGTAGATTGATAGCCTTGCTATTTACATAACTCGAGTAAATTAATAATACAAATACTAATACGAATTCAATTTATCAAAGTGTAGAAAGTGGCAGAAATAACATTGGTTTGATTACTTTGCGATTTTGCAAATTGCTAGATTTAATTAATTAATTGCTTCTAGTGCTGTTAGTTAAAACAACTTTTAATAAACTTGGAATCGCATCCACAAATGCAACTACATGCAGTTTTTCGCAACTAAGTTTTAAACTTGGAAGTTCACGATTTACTTGTTTTTATATTGTTATAAAATTATTATAAAATCCCTTTTAGTGTTTTTAGATTATCAGAGCGATCGAAACCCCGCAGAAAATTACTTTAGATAGCAAAACTTCGGAAAACTGTAGTAGCGGTCTGAAGGTACTACGAGTTATCAAAGGACACGTTTACAGTATAACGACTATCATAATTTTCTTATCCAGTCCATATATTACAGTATATACAGCAAAAATACAATTTTCGCATTTTAATTAATTTATTTTTATAAAATAATTATGAAAAATTTTGTCAATAATTCCTTTTGAAAAAAATACTGGTTTATGGCGATTATTTTTTTAGTTTAAATGAAAAAGGTTAGTATTTTGTAATTTAAAATCTGGAATTTATCCAGAATTTAGTTTAATTTTAATGTAAATAAAATTACAACACCAAATGGAAAAGCAAAACGAACAGATAACTTGAGACTGCGATGGTTGGGTCATTTGCTGAAGATCTGGGTGGAAAGAAAATGTGCTGAAGAACTTGTTACTTCTGAAGGTGACGGATTGGCAGGAGAAGTTCTGGTACAGAAATAAATGGAGGAAGATAAATAACAAATCTATAAGCCCACTTGGCATTTGAGGGGAACGTCACAAGGCAAAAATTTTAAACACTAGTTTTTATTTTACAAGACTTTTGAAGGATTTTCCCGAATTTTCTCTTGGATTGCCTCAAGATTTGCTTCCGAAAGAGTTAAAAAAGTAAAACAAAAAGTTTGTAGTTTTCCTAAGATTTCCTTAGATTTCTTAAGATTTCTTTGGATTTCCTCAGACTTTTTTTCACTTGCACACCAAATTTCCCCATCGGTTTCCCCTCGATGGCCTTTCATCATCATCATCATCATCAAACTTCCTGGAAAAAAGTCTGTTCCGGCATCCATAGTTTCATCGGGCGCCCAACCCTCTCTTTTCTCTTTAGGATGGTATCCCATTATCAGTGGTTCAATCATAAGTTCTTGTCATATTACTTCACTTCGAATTCTGTCAGTTCTAGTGCAACCTTTTGTAGCTCTAAGGAATTGCATCTCTGCTGCTTGAATTCTGCTCTCGTCTTTTTTGCCAATGACCCATGCTTCACACCGGTAGGTTAACGTCGGTATTGCTGCACTTTTGTAGAATTTTAGGTGGGTATCTTTGTAGTTTTATTTTTTAAGTGTTTATGAAGTGTGCCGCATATAGATGTAAATCTATTTAATTTGTTTTGTATGTCGTTGCTTTTCTCGTAGGTAACGTCACAGCCCTGGGAGTTAAAGGAAAAAGATTACAGGATTTTGGGATTTTGAGTTTTGATTTGAAATTTGATTGATCTTGAGATAGAGTTTAGAGAGCCTTACAAGATCTCTCAAAATTATTAAGAGTACAACTAACCATCGCAGCAGTATATCCAAAGGCTGCGATGGAATATACCACGTTACCAAACGATTTTGATGATGAATTATAAATTGTGAATATTAAATAAAACAAGCAAATTTTAATTGCATATTTTCAACCCTCTCAGACATATGCTACAGACATCATAATAAAAATTTAGATTTAGTTTCAAAATTATTTACGCGAATTGATAGTTGGAACTAAAAGATTTAATAGAGCAATGCTTCATATTTGAAAATAATTTTTAATAGTAAGAACAAGGCGTTTTGGGGAATAAAAATGATAAATTTGCTCAATAGGTATTCGAGTATGTCATGTACAGTAACTCACGGCCATCTTGAACCCACCCGCAATTCATCATCGCTAGAAACACGCGGCTCATTTAAATAAGACGTACTTTTTAATATCGCTTACCTATACACTAAGACTTTGACAAATGACCGTTTTTGTAGAGTTGTATTTGGCTTTCTTGTATTGTGTTTGTCGTCCACTCACAGATATTTATTGTGTAACGTGATTTATATCGACTTGTCAACTAGAAGAGGGTATTCTCTCTGTTTTTTAAGAAACATCAAAAATATATAAGAAAAAAGTAAATTAATGATAAAGTACCCAAAGATCTTTTTGTTTGCGCTTTTCAAACCGAACTAAAATGTTACAACATTCAAAACCCACAACGAAATAATTCGCCTATCAAATCTCTTTGAAATTGCTGACAAGTTAATGGTTTGCTCGTTCCAAAAATTAGAAAAAATTTTATTTCAAACCTTACAACAGCAAAGAAAAGTTTTAAACGAAAATATTAACGTTTATCAAATTGAAAACGCAAAGAAAAAATGACAATTTAAATTGTATGCCCTTGCCGTCATATGTACAGGGTCTTTCGCTGATATGAATTTTGTTGAATTACAACATTGAAATGTTGACGTTCTTTCCAGTTCGTTTATTAATATTTATTTTTAAATATTTTACTGTAAAATTCCGAAAGCCCAATTTAAATTTCATATGTCCAACGAATTATTTGTAATACCCAGGTGAATTTTGTTTAATTCTTTGTTTTCTGTCATGCATGATGTCATGGATATCACCATTTGCAATTTTTGATGTCCAATTAATTTTTGAAGGACCTATTGGTGATCCTGATTCTTAGGATTTTTCATCTCAGAATATTTGAATTTCTTTAAATTTTCTTCACTTCTACACCAGATTTCTTCGGCGATTATCTTTATCTTTTTCAAATCTCCTCTTTTCCTCTTCACTGTTTATCTTCATTGGAATTTTTATTACGTAATTTTATTCGAGTTGATGACCGCTGACCATTTTCTAAATTATCCTGTAAAATTGAAACTATGACTTTTTGTATTCAACTCCAAACCAAACCGCCGCCGCGCCGGCTGTATGTATGTACTTGTAAATGATGTTTTGTATTTGTCTCGTATATCTCAATCGGTCAGATAAAAGTTTTTATGGTTTACGATTTTGTCGGAGTGTTATAAAAGATGAAGCTTACGCGACAATTTTGGGGAAAGTTATTATTATGTATCTGCAATCCATATGCGACGACTACATGTTATAAGAAAATTTGGAACAAAATTTTATTATCGGCTCGATTTTTATATTACTAGCATCGTAATTTCGCCTTGACAGCTTTGTCTTTTGGATCTAAATTTATACTATCGAACCGATGGCGTGTGTGTGTGTATGTGTATGGTGGCAGCTTGTGATAATGTAAAAATGTGCTGCTTAGGGGATTATGGTTTTATGCCAGCAGAGGATTACGGCACTCCAGCAACCACCGTTCATTCATGCAAACAGTGCGATTTGCAAAATGTATAAAATGATGTATCGACAATACATTATTGTATTTGATTTGTTTCGGTGACGAAAGTTAATGTTTAATTTGAGCCAACTAAAAGTAAATTTGTAGTCAAAGTAAAAACCCAATTTAATTAAATAAAGCAATGCTCTCATCGGTTAGTAAACAAAAATATTAGCTTTTACTGTTCATTAATCTTAATTTATCACAAAAAACTTAAGCCTAAAACTATTTATAACGCGAGGAGTGGCGGCGGTAGGAGTACCAAGCCACCAACCATGAAGCAAATACTCCATACTCAAATTAAAAGCGACTTGCAACTGAATAAATAAATGTAAACGGTGTGAACAATTTTGACAGTTATTTATCTTACCATGTGTATCTGCATACGCGTGTCAACCAATACTATCACAAATGCCACTCAAAAAAATATCACATACTTAAAAAATGAACAACTTATCACATCACACCGCTGAATTAATTCTATAATGAAAGTCGTTACACACAAAAAAATCCAAAAAAAAACAATAGAAAAACTGTCATGTTTAACATACACTCGTTCGTGTTATCTAAAATTAATTTTTTAAAAACACAGATGCTTTATTTAAATTTAATCCAAGTTTAAATTTAAATTATATTTTAATACCTACAGCACACAACAGCTTATTATTTAATGTATTTTTCAAAACATCAAAATATATTTACCTACTAAAAATCATAAATACAGCTTTGTTGTCAGCATCATTGAAATCAAAATCGATTACAAAAGGATTAAACTTTTTTAAGCTCTTATAATATGAAACACGTAATTTATGCAGGTAAGTAAGTAGTTAGTAAAAATACTTCAGCATTAAAACTGAAATTTTTCTGATTTTCACTTTTCTGATTTTCAGCCAAGATATTTTATTAATTTTTAAGTACGGCTCTGTCTTTTTTTAAATTTATATGCATGTCGCAGGTTCTGATTTTATTATCTTTGAAACAAAACACATTTTGTTAGTTGTCGTGGTGACATTTTTAATAATACAGGAAAGTGAATCTTGTGAAATTTCAGCGTCGAAGTAAAAGTTTTAAAGTTTCTTGGGAGATTCTATGCTTATTAATTGTAAAGTGCATTTAAGCGATTATGAACCAATCATCGCTAATGATTTTGAATTAATTGATTGTTTACGTTTAATCAAAAATCTTGATATTTGTTAATCAATCCAAATCTTTGAAATCATCACCAGAAGAGTTTGAATTCAAGGGAATTCAGAATTCAACTGAATTTCGGTATCTGCCTGTTAATAACACCTGCGTACATTTTTTTCGTCTGTTCTCCTACCCCCCCCCCCCCCGTTCCTGATGTCATTAACTATTTTGTTAATTTGCTGTTTCACTGGGCTAATTGAATCATCTTTACATTGAATCCCGAAAGGAATTTGATCCTTGGTCTCATAATTAATTTTTAAAAATTAAAAGCATATACTATCATTCAATTGAAAGATACTTTATTCGTTTTGCATGAAGATTTTTATTTGTAATACTGATAATTCAGATGTAACTCTTTCGTGGTATCCACGTAAAAGTTTTCAAGTTTCTTCGAGTTTGATTGTAAAGAGGTGACAGCAACATATAGCAATCGTCTAATAATTTAGATTTAATTGCTTGTTTACCCATGCGTTGATTAGATTCTACAAAAACTCGAGTTTGAAAATCCGCAGACTCAAAATATTCTGGAGAGTTTACACCTCAGAGGTCCAACTGTAGAATCATAGAATAACAGTATAGGCAAGTGAATGGGTTTGGATGGAAGATTGGAAAGATTATCAATGTTGGAATATTATTTTTCAGATGAACAGAGTGATATTTCCTTTTATTTTTCTTATATAAACTTAGTTATTAAATCCCCCCCCCTCTTTACAAAATGAAATAAATCTCCTACTAAACTAAACGAGGGAGTTTCCGGAAAATGCAACCTTAAACCTCTTAGGGATCACACGTTAGGGTCCTATTGATCTTTTTCTGCTTTAGCAAATAATCGTTCACTGAAATTATTTGTAATCTCCTTGCAGTAAAACCAAGTAAGGAATTAAAATAGTCGTCAGAGAACTAAGATTATAAGCACAATAAAATATACGATAGTGCTAAATTAGAGATAGGGAGATGGGGTGTTGTGTCACACAATTAAGCAGATAGCTAGAAAGATAAAACTTCGAACAGAAATAAAATTAAATAATTGCAGACGGTTTAGTTCAGTGAAGAAATCAAATAGAATCCGATCTTAAAAATACTAGAAGCTTAAAACAAAAATACAATGAATTAAAAGAATCATTTCAAGTACTAAACTGGAAGTTTCAATTTTAAATATTTAATTATTGTCGAATTTTAAAATTTAACGTTAATTTGCAATCGACTTAACCTTTGTACCGACCATATAAATTAAAATGGAATGCACGGTTGGGTTAATTAGTAGCTGAAATGAAAATTTCCTTTTTAGATTAAAATGCAATACGGCAACTGGAAATTAAATTATGAAAAAGTTAGACCTGCAGCTTTTGAACTGTAAACGAAACCATTTTTCGTGATTAACCGCAAAAAATATTAAATATATACACAGAAATTAATGGTGTATGTGAAGTAGTTATTGCTGTTTTCTATTAATTTAGCAAAACAAATATTTAATACAGAAATGAAACAACTTACAGTCGTAATGTGCTTAATTGAAACTTTATGAGAAAAAGTGGAAGTTTTAAATGAAAGCTGAAATTTTATTGCTTTCATCATTTTAAACTTAATATAAAGAATTTGACGTTCGAAAGAACTAAGTATTTTTTTATGTATTGCGAGCTTTTCCGTTCTGTAAGGAAAAATTGCTAATTCCGTGAGCGCTTTGTAATAATATAAGAAGTGCACACGATAATACTAAGATTGCAAAGTTTTTGCAACGAACGAGTTAAGTCGATTGAAAATTTTATGGTAAGAGTCGTTAACTGTGAGTTTTTAGGTAATAATCGTTAAATCCTAGCAGGTAGAGCTCTTATCCTGGTATTTAATTGATATCTGCAGATCTTTCCGAAACATTGCACGAAATCTGGCTACTGTAGATCAGATTTCCGGTATTTCCACTCGGTACTTGCGCTGTTATTGCAGAGCTTTAACGTTCGTTCTCCTATTTCGAGATTCTTGTTACCTATCGGATGTAGTAAACCGTGTATTTGTGAAATTACCTAAAAATATTTATCCTGAATTTCTATTATCGAAAATCCAAATGGTCCTGGTTAAGGAAACGAGAATGGCTTTCAACTCCGGGTTATTGATATTTTATATTTCAAACTACCGTCTATAGTTTTAAACTCTTTGGGCACTTGGCAATAAAATCCCATCTAATAAACTAGTAGCTATACAACTCCTAAGTTAGTGGCTTTCTTAATCTTTATCCTTTGTTGGTTTATATGTTCAACTTCCTCTCGTAAATTCATCCAAGTGTAAAACGTCGAGTTCTTCCTCGTTAAAAACATTATAAATGCGCTTAATAGTAAAATGTTAATGTTAGTAGTTAAATAACCAAACACAATAATTAATTTTCTCTATATTTTACAAGAGTTGCTCCTGCTACTCACCTACTTTATATCTGAAAAAATGTATCTGAAGTAAGACGCTCTCAATGATAAAATAATTTTAAGTGCTTTGTAATATTTACTCTAACATTTTTCACAAAACTCATAACTCACTAATTTAAAAAGTTTTTATAATTAACATGAAGAAACTTTTCAAGAATCCACTACAACTTGAAAAGTTTTTAAAAATCAAATCGGAAACTTTATAAAATACCCATTCAGCCAAATATAAAACTTTTTTAAGTTTCTTTAATTAAGTCCAAATATGATCTTAAAAATTGGAACTTGATTACCAAAATAATATTAAAAGTCAAGAACTTTTCTCTGTTTTTTCACTAAAAAATTTAATTTTAGCAATATTTTGGATTTTAAATTCAAAGAAAATAATTTTAAGTTACATACATACATACACATAAAAAAAATAGTACATCCTTGTCCAATTAGAATATATAAACTATTCTCACTGTTCGGTATATTTTTTGAGTGTTCGTATAAAGTCTTTTTGTAAGTACTTTAATATTCGCTTTTTAAATTGTTTCAAGTCAGTAAATTTTGGGATCCAAGTATACGTATAATAAAATTGAAAGATGATTAGCGAAATAAAATTAAGTTCTGTTTTGTTCACTGAAATTACCGAAGAACATGCTTTCATCGCGAATTAACTTTATTGTTACAAAGGAAAAACATTTTTATTCTACATATAGAAGGTAAAAGTAAAAGCTGGAATAATTGAAACTACAGCATCTGAGCTTCTTTAAATATTTAAAAACTAATTAAATTACAAGACATTCGAAATTATCATGTAAAAATATTAAAAATTCATTGTTTTAAGAAATATTAAGTTACGGTTATATAAAAATTTTCCTTTAACTAAACTAAATTGCTTTTTGGTACATAAACTAAACATGGAGTTTTGAAATACTTTTCGTTTCTCTTTTTTGCAATTTAATCGCTTCAAGCAACTTGCATTTAAAATTCACAAGCACTCGCTAATGGGATTTTTAAAAACATCCCCTGCGATTATTTCCTTCAAACAACAAAATGCAGAAAGTTTGTAAAGACCATGCTCGTCGTTTTTGTTAATTAAAATCTGCATAATTAACACATATTACGAACTATGGCAAAACTGTTTAGGAAAAAGATTAATTATTCATATTCGTGCTAAAGCAGTTCAACCATAAGTAGCAGCAACAGATAATATACGAATGGTAATCAATCATCGGTCGCTCCCTTAATTATCATTGCACTTCTAAACGGAAAAAAAACATAAAAGTTTTCTAAACGCTATAGTATTTGAGTTCTTCTTCCATTATTTCCTAAACGCTCTCTCTCGCTGACAAACCTATATTCCTCCGGGAGATCGGATTAATTATAGTGAGAGCGCTAAAAAATTAAATTTAAACCTAAAAAGTGGGTTTTATTTACACTACAAACATATTTTAGAAAAATCAAGTTAAAAGTTGCCACCCCATTGCTCTAAAAGCAAATATCAAATAATGAAATACTCAATACCCTTACAGATGCAATGAATCAGTTTCCCATACTCACAAAACGTACCGATTGAATGAATGGGGTGTAAATACAGATGTGCAAAAACGCGCACAAGCGTAAATTATTACACTTAGGGTGATTTTTATAATCAAACCTTAATAAAAGTCGGCGTATATCAGAATTAATCTGGAACTTAAATCCATAAGTTATGGACAAAACGATTTTTCGTGGCCACCACTGACAATAATAACAATAAAAGTTTTCATGTCTCTTATCGAAAATTCGAGGCTTAGAGCAATTAAGGTTTTCTTCCCTCCGAAATAATTCAGTTTTTCTAAAACTTTCTTTTCGTAGCGTCCTTATTATTTATTTAATAAATAAATAAAAAATTTACATTGGTTTCATCATTCGGGCTCCAGTGGAAGAGCCTTAATTGAATTACGAATTTCGTCTTAAAATGCATAGCATATTCAAAACAGAACAACAAAAAAAGTTATTTGATATCTGGATTAGAATGAATCTTCACAAGTTGAATAGAGAAATGTAAACACGAATAAATAACACATATATTGGAACGAAGTTCTCGAGAACATCTGGATCTAGGATTTCTAAAAGACGTCTTTGTATAAAAAATATTTGAACAGCTTGATACGGTTTGATAAATACCACAAGTGCTTCATAAATATTTAATTAAAATGTGCATATTTATATTACTTTTTAACTTATCAAATTCTAAACATAGAACGCTTCTACGCACACACACACACAGGCCTATAACAATTTATTTTTCGTCTCGAAATATTGACTACAAATAAAATACACGGTAAGTAAAAAATTATGTTTATGCTAAACAAATGTGATTTCAAATATCCTAAATGATGAGAGTTACGCTCAAAGCTTTTCAAATTTGACATTGGTTACTACATGATAAAGTAGGGGGATCAATAATAGAAAATACGCAGCGATAAATACTCATCGATGTTTATTTGCTTTTAGCTCTTTTAACGCCTCAAGATTTAGATCGTAAACATTGAAATAAGGGAAAGATTGATGTTTTTGAAAAAATATTCCATTTTTTCACAAAAAAAACTTGTAGCTCAGATATGTTCACATTTCGTTAAATAAATTTCATGACAGGCACGAATTAAGCCAATACAAGAATAATTTTGAAAAAAATTTTCAAAAATAATTTGATTAACAAATTTATTTCAAAAATTACTTGTGGATAAAATAATTTAATATTCGATAAGTACAAAAAGTCAACACTGCAATCTGATGATAAGATATCCTGTGACGACAATGTTGATGACAAAAAAAAATTT
Organism: Cantharis rufa; assembly: GCA_947369205.1. Lineage (NCBI taxonomy): Eukaryota > Metazoa > Arthropoda > Insecta > Coleoptera > Cantharidae > Cantharis > Cantharis rufa. The sequence continues at coordinate 96,539,668 of OX376303.1, forward strand.
GTTATTATGTGCAGAATATGAAACACTCTCATACTGAATGATATAATGTTGCAATATACATAGTTCCCAATTTTTTCCAAAAAATTTGCAAGTGAAAGCCGCTTTTACCCGTTACGACTTAATTATTTCGGATAGCTTGCGCTGCTCTTAAAGAATTCCCAATTTATGTATTCGATTCTTCATTTTCCCTAATCTGTGCAGGGAATACACATTCGGTATATTATTCACACTAGAAATTGGTTTGCAAAACAATCAGTGGTATAAATAGTTCGGAGAGAATAGAAAGCATCCCTGTTTTATTTTATGTAAGTGAAAATTGTGTAAATTAAATCCTATCCTGCAATTTGGCACCCCGGAATAGGACAAAAAATTCAATTCAATTACGATTTACAAACATTGCATTTTGCTACAAAGTAATCCATGTTAGTAATAAAATGAGCACAAAACTAACAAAGGCTGTAAGAAAGCTTAAAATATTGAATTGTATGCACTAAAGCCACTTGTAAGTTTTCTGCTAGTCTGCTAGTTGTCTACTTTTTTAAATTAAAGCTGGCTTTATTGGAATTAGTTTAAGAAATAAAATTGATTAGGGAAATGTTTTTAAAATGTAATTTGTACTTGCAGGAAAATTTATTTTTGCAAATAAAATGCAAAGAAAATATTCGAGCGCTTTGGTGGCGGTGACGGTGGTTCATGCATGCACATAATAAAAATTGCATTCAAAACAAAGAATTTATTTATTATCGTACACATAGTAAAACAGTAAATATTAAATATTACATCTTGAGAAAAGGCAATTTGCTTTGTGTACAATTTTTACGGTAGAGATAAAAATGTTAATCTTCGCATTTATATTATTTATATGTGTAGTAAAGACGGCATTTCCATTACATAATAAACAAAAACAGCATCGGCCCGTGCGCTTTTTATCGGTGATTTATCGAACACATTTTAAAATTGCACGACATTTGGATGTGATCCCATTTAATTCTGAGTAAATATTTTTCCATACTTGATTTACACTAGCAGATTTTTCAACCGACATGATGGCGAAGTTGGGGTAATCTAGATACGGCAGGGTGGCTTGCGAAAATATATAAAAAAATATATGATGCCGATCGTAAATTTTATAACCGAAAAAAATGCATCAATATGAATTTGCTAAACACATGACGCCCCGTTTATATTCTTTTTTCGATAATCTTTGTTAAAGCAAACGTTCATCGCACTTAGGGTTATTTTTAAAGCTGCAATTCTTTTATAAAAGAATGGCTAAAAAATCTTTCAAAAATAAAAGGAAGCACTAAATTTTACTACCGGTGTTTAAATAACGGACACTAAAATAACCAAATTAAATGAATCTTTACTTTTTAAAATTAAATGCAAATAGGAACGACGTACTCTTCGGTGTGTTTAAATTTGCACGTTCGTAGACTTAACTTTTTATATTATTTTTTGTCCTAACATCACAGGACAACCGAGAACCGAGAGCATTGTTTCTGAAGCCGCTCCTGCGTACAAATTCAAATTTTTTCTTTTTCTCGATAAACTACAAGCGACTTTAAATATCAACTTAAGTAACACTTTCAATCAAGTTGCAATTGCAAAAGGCTAACATTTACCGATTTGTGATTCAGCACATAAATTATAAATACTTCGTTGATAGCACCATATTTTATTAAACTAATTATTAATTACTGCAAACTGACATTCATTGCCGCAGTTGAATTATATTGTGGATTATGTTTCACCATTATTTTATGAGCAAATTAATTTTGTTTATTAATTTTTTAATCGCCCTTAGAAGAAAAACTCGATTTGACATTGACACCCCCATGGTAAAATATTTATTTGTCAGGTCGGATAAAATAATTCAAAATTAGAAGTCATTGAACAATCGCGTGTCGTTGATCAGTTAATAAGAATAACACTGATGGTGCACTGAAAAAAATGGTTTGTTGCTCTAACAGAGCTATTAGTAGCTATAGCTTCAACTGAGTTTTTTCTTGCTGTTATAACAAATTTTTTGTTGCTGCAACAAATTTTCTGCTGCCACAACAAAGTTGTTTTCTATTCAGTTAAAAGGATTAGTTGAATTAACAAATTTTTTTATTCTGAATAGAAAAAACTTTGTTATGGCAGGTAAAAATTTGTTGCAGCAACGAAAAACTCTGTTGAGGCTATAGCTACTAAAAATTTTGTTAGGGCGACAAATCTTTTTCACAGTGTGTTGTGAGCGCCCAATTAAAGAAATAAAAATAGGAAGAATTGAAGAGTTATTGCGTGCCAATAAACGCCGGATTCCTCACCCAACACTTAAATTCTCACTGAGAGAAAGGATTTGTCGCACTAACAGAGCTATTAGTAGCTATAGCCTCAACAGAGTTTTTCGTTGCTGTAACAAATTTTCTGCTGCATAACAAAGTTTTTTTTTATTCAGAATAAGAAAATTTGTTAAATCAACTAATCTTTTTTACTGAATAAAAAAAAATTTAGTTATGGCAGCAGAAAATTTGTTGCAGCAACCAAAAATTTGTTATAGCAGCAAAACAAAACTCGGTTGAGGCTATAGCTACTAATAGCTCTGTTAGAGCGACAAATCTTTTTTCGCAGTGTAACAGAGCTTAATTTTTGATCACCTTGTGCTTCATTATTTTAATCCCCTTCTTTTTGTTTCACTTTCAAATTGCATATTTTATATTTGTTTTTTCCAGAATATAAAAATCACATGAGTTCCAGACGAGGTGAGGTACGTTCAGGTGAAAGTTTCTGTCCACGTATTAATTGGTCGTGCGGTTAATTCAAGGGGTAAATACCCAGAAAAATTTCTGTGCACACACAAAACTCGCTATTCCAAAGATTTCCAAGACTTCAAATGATTTCCAACGATCTCCAAGGAATTCCAAGGAATTCTAAAGACTTCCAAATATTTCCAACGATTTCCAAAGAATTCCAAAAACTTCCAAGATTTCTAATGACTTCCAAAGAATTCCAACGATTTCCTAGGAATTCCAAATAATTCCAAGAAATTCCCAATATTTCCAGAGAATTCTAACGATTTTCAAGAAATTCCAATAATTTCCAAGGGAATTCCAAACGAGTGTCCACAAAATTTTCGGGTTATTTACCCCTTGGGTTAATTTGTACCTGATGAAGAGAATCTCTTCGAAGTAATCTCAAAATCGTCGGTAATACCATAAAACCTTACGGTCCATGTGATGGTGCAAGACTATCTTCATGAGTGCTTTCGGCTGGAGATTGGTAAGATATTAATTGTGGGGCTTCACGACTGCAAAATGCGCTATCATCTACTTTTTGTAGGTTTTTACTTTTTTTTTAATTATAAAAAATATTATTTACTCTAAAATTATTTAATGTCTTGTTTCAGAAAAACTGCTTCATTGTCTTCCCTGTACCAACTACCGCAGTATTAATTAATACTCTACAAAATTAAAAGTCTGACGAAGTTCAATGGATAACAGATAAAATGACGTAAAATACATCTTTCAAGTTGAATATTTCTATTTTATTTGATCTTTTATTTAACATTCTGTTTTGAAAGAACGAACTGAAGTACCCAGGAGTATAATATAATTAAATTATAATATATTATATGTATTATTGTTTTTAAGGATTGCCCAAATCCCCTTTGAATACCAGCAATAGAAAATCCGCATATTTTCAGACGATGCAGATGTCCCATAGTTAAATGCAAGCAAAACCATTCTGATAGTCATCGCTGCACTTTTACCGCACATTTTTGCATATAATTGTTAAATAGCTTCTTGGTGCAATTGTATTATATCCAGATTATATCCATATGCAGATGCAGAGCTGTTTGTCCAATTTAAGTACCACGTTTCTTGGATATTTCCTGTATCGATTCATATTTCCTTTTATTATGATTATAATTTCCTTTTTTTATGAGCTCTAGGTATAATTTTTTTCTGATTTACCTTTGAATTTATCAAAAATTAAAAATCTTTACTAACAAGGAAAGGTCCAGTTGACTTGGCAAGAGAACATTTTTTGATATTAATGTTGAAGTAAACTTAATTATTATTTTATATTTTTGACGCTAATTTTCATGAATTCTTAAATTACTTCAAAAGTGGGGTGCGATAAACGTAAAAATTTAGCCAGGTTAAAAGATGTTTTAACCAAATTTGCACAAGGAAAATTTATTTTGTGTTTAATTTTGTTTGTAAAAGTGGCTGAAACCTCAACTATGTATAATTTGGTGATATAAATTCCGTCTTATTTGGTTACAAAATGTAGCAAAGGAATTTATCTACACCTTGGTAAACACTTAACGTTAATTATTTCTAATTAGAATATGTAATAATGTGTGCAAAGCTGTGCATATGTTAATTAAAATGTCATTAGACGTGCGGTGGAAGAGATCTTATCGATGATTCCTCAACCATGGTGTCGTATTTTGGGAACTCTTTGTTATAATAAATTACCTTTTTAATTAGACCACAAAAAATTTGTTCCTATCATATCGTATTTCCTTTTATCTATCAGAACAACATACAACAGAAGTCCTAATTTACATCAAATTATAGGAACCTTCAATAAAACAAGTTAATCCACTTAATTTGTAAACGTACTTTTTTCGATGGAAGATTTTCGTATGTTTAAGAGCCCACGCAAAATATTAAGTTAATTAAACGATGCATAAAAGTTTCTTTAACCCGCAATTTCCTTTTAATTTTGCGACTTATGGATAAAAGTCATGTAAGGTCGTTATTTTCGTTAGTTTGACAGTTTCGTTTTCTGTGGTGATTTTCTAATTTTTCGTGCTTGGTAAACATTAAAATTTAAAAATCGGTTTGTCATATTGCAGACATGAAGGTTTTGTGCCAAAAACTGCGAGGTTAAAGGTGGAATTTTTTTAATTAGTTTTGGAGATTTGATTTTTATCGGTTGATCAAGATGAGATGGTTACTCATCCGATTCGAACAAACTACGTAGCTGAGATCATAAAGTATGATATATTCAGGGTATACACGTGCATTGCAAGGCACTCCTGAGCGTCCACTTCAGTCAAAAAAGTTTTTCAATAGCTGAGCTTTGCACCACTAACTTGTCTGACTATTCTGAAAGAATACAAGTGGTTTTAATACACGAGAGCTGATGAGAGATCAACCAAAGCTTTCAACAAACGAAATTGGGTTAGGATCGTACGCAGTCACGTGTCCGTATTTTTATGGCTCGTCATTATGTTATGTTGGGCAGATGGTGTTTGGCCTATATTCTACTTGGTGAATGCTTTGCTTCAGTGGTTTCTTATATCCCTCTCTTTGGGGGGCTCACAAAGTATTCAACGATTTATTATTCAAATTATAAGTAGGTACCTTCGTTTTGTTACTTTATTGAATCTCTCAAATGCATGTTTGTACATTGGGATTCCATAATGCAGCTCATTAAAATTTCAACTCTAATAATCCAATTAGCGGGGAACGCAATTCAAAAGCTTAAACTCAATTACTTTTTTAGGACTTCTCCGTATGGCACACAATTGCAATAATTAATTGTAATGGAAATGTATAATTTTGTTTAGTTATTGTAAACTATTAGAAAACAATATAATTGGAGCAATATACAATTACCTACTCGTCTCTATTTAAGTATAATACAATTAAATTGTCGGTGAGTAAACAAAAGCTTTAAATCATCCCACATGAAAGGAAATAAACTACTTAGTTCACTCAACAAAATACCAGAGCAGACACTCGATTATGGTTTCTTTTAATAAATTTCCAATTTAAATCGTATATAGGTTTTCTAAAATTACTATTCGGTAATTGGGGTGGTCATAGGCGTAACGTAACATAGTTAACATTTTATAGTTCTGTATCCCTCGAGCTTGTTAAATTTTTCAATTCTTGCCTTGGTACTGAATAATTTTGTTGTTTACAATTAACACTGGTAATGTTTTCGTTATTAATTGCATGTTAACTATCATCATGAAGTTGTTTGTGTAACAACACGAGATGCAAAATTATTCCACATTCCCGTTTCAATACACTTAATTCTAATTAAACACTCAAGTAAATAAACTTTGAGCTTAATATTTCGACAAAGTAGCGCTTTTATAGGTATCTGTTGAGTGAGAACTAACACTAAACGATTAACATTTGAGAAAAACTAAAGTAAAATCAATAAAATTTAGATTAGTCATTAAAATTAAGGAAAATCGATTTATTGAAACGTTTTCCTTCTCACAGTTAGTTTGTAATATTGTGCCCAACTTTTAAACTTCCCGCCACGTTTTTGAAACAGATAAACTATCATGATAATGGTAACGAATTTAAAAAAAAATGTTTTGGCAATAATTGACCTTGACTTTGACTTAAGTTCTTTGTACTAAACCTCAAAGAATTGTACTCCGAGTTTGGTTTCTGCATGGAATCATTGGGAGTTTCATCGCTATTACGCAAAGAAGGTAAACTACACGGAGTGTTTAGAAGTATTCCTCAAAGTTGCCTTGGCCGGTGAATATCTCTATCAGCTCGCAATTTATTTCCTCGTGTCTCTTTAAGAACCACTCCTTAATGGGCAGAATCAATATGTATCTGGCTTTGTCGCTGGCGTGATCCAGCTAAACTTCTATAGATCTACAGAGTAAAAAATTTTCGGGGTATATTATTGCCCAATTCCATGGTGCCTACATTCCTGCCTGTACTTTGAGGAGAACTTTAACTTTTATTAAGTCGATAATTTTCACTTGTAAAATTATGTCTATTAGTAAAAGGAATGGTCACTCAGTTTTGTGGATAATTTAGTTAATTGATGAAATCTTGATTTGCAACTCCGTTGCCAAAAATATTAGGACCAAATTCGTATCTATGGATCTAGCGCCTATTTTTTCCAGATAATACTCAATATTTAGATAAACGCAAGGGGTAAATATCCAGTAAAATTTCTGTACACAAGACTCGGAATTCCAAAAATTTCCAAACCTTCCAATTATTTCCAACAGAATTCCTAGGAATTCCAAAGACTTCCAAAGAATTCCAACTATTTCCAAGAATTCCAGGGATTTCCAACGACTTCCAATGATTTCCAAGAATTCCAAGAATTTCCAAAGAATTCCACAGAATTCCAGTGATTTCGAAGGAATTCCAATAAGTTCAAATCAAAGTACAATCTAAAGAATTCCAGTTTTTACCAAAGAATTCTAGGGATTTCCAAGGAATTCCAGAGATTTTCAAGAAATTCCAGGGATTTTCAAGGAATTTCAAGGATTTCCAAAGAATTCCAAGGATTTCCAAAGAATTCCAGGGATTTCCAAGGAATTCCAACGATTTCCAAGAATTCCATGGATTTCCAACGAATTCCAATGATTTCCAAGGACTTCCAGGGATTTCCAAGGAATTCCAGTGATTTCCAAGGGAATTCCAAACGAGTGTACACAAAATTTTTGGCATATTTATCCCTTGGATAAATGTATGCATATCCAGGACTTTATCTGGATATCTATTAGATATAGTACGTTGAACAACATATTATAGTTGATGACGTCCACTAGATATCCACTGTATTTAGAAGTCTAACGTAGATATCCTCTGGTTACAGAATAATCGGGTTTGTGACATTTGGACGTCTACTAGATATCCACTGTATTTACCAATCTAACATAGATTTCCTCTGGATACCGAATTATCTTGCCAAAACATCTAGTAGACATCCAGAAACAGGTTTGTATTATCTGGGTTGTTTGTATCGTACCGCGTTAATTTTGAGTTTAAGGGCATCAGCCTATATGATAACATAACGAAGTCGGTTACCGATGCCACCAAATCTGCGTTTGTTTTCCATTAAGTTTCCTATATTGCGAAGAAGTTTGGCTACACTAGAGGCTGACTTTTGTATGCTTACTTTCGCCTGGTGGATGTGTGAGCCAAACGAAAGAGTCTTATCAATTTGGATTCTCAAGATCTTTAGATGATTTGGTATGCTAATTGTTGAATTTCCTACTCGGATTGAGATGGGGTAGATTTTAGTTTTTTGCTTACTGCCATCGTCTCTGTTTTATCCGAAATCAAAGATAGTCTCTTGGACGTCATCCAGATAGTTTTCTCCTTTGTATATTATATCTTCTTCCGTTCCTGTTAACACAATCACGTTTAAGTCGACCATAAAGCCCAGTGTGGCAAACCTCTCCGACTTAGGAAGTGTAAGTACCTGATCATAGATTAAGTTCAAAAGCCAACGCCTAACCCTGTGCCACTCCTGAACTGATGTTATACGATGTGTTTCTATTTCTGACTGGTGTGGTGGCCGTTCTTTCTCTTAGATAATAATCTATGAGGTTGTAGATATATTTGCCCACTTCTTTGCTTCTCAGTTCCGAAATTTTATTCTTGCTAACGTCGAATGCTATGACTAACACGAATTTGCTCGTTCGTCCTGTACCCCTGACTTGGTTAACGATGCTTGTCACGAGATCCAGGGCGTGGATGGTCGATTTGTTGTTCCGGAAGCCAACTTTAGAGTTAGTTCTTAATTTTTTCCTATTTCAGCCTGTAGCTTTGCGAGGATAAATCGCTTGAATACTTAGCCTATGTGGTTCAGAAAGCATGTTGGTCTGTAGGAAAAGGACACGTTGACAGGTTTCTTTCCTTTACTTATTGGAACTGACGTTACTTTCTTCTATTTTCACCTCCGTTAGTGCATTCATCGTTTCCAAGACCCTCAGTTTATGGAGAATATCCGCTCTCTGAGTTGAATAAATTTATTATATGTCTTAAGTTAAGAATTTGTATAACCTAATCATATCAGTATATTAACCAGATGCAAAAAATGCATTCACCCGCAATGCTGTAATATTTTAATTAATTCCTCACTTAAATAAAAACTTGCAGTATTTTTAAATATTTTAAACCTATCCAAATTATAACCTACATGATTTAATATAACTTGAAGTACCTCCCTGTAATTACTGCTAGAATATAGGTATTATAAAGCAACCTAAAAGCAGCTGTCTATCTCTTCTTAAGTTTAATAACTTTTATCTGGCGCCCGGTAACTTATTTAGCTTTATTTGTATGCTACTCTGAACATTTACTTGACTTTTTACAAAAAAACTTTGTCCAGTCTTAACGTGTTAGCCATTATAAATTATAGTAGGTAGTAAGTACTTAATTTACTGATACTTATTTTACTTTATTTACTATTGATTTTTCAGAAAAACGGTATTACTCCAACTAATCGTATATTTGGCTGGCAACATTCGCGCTAGATGTATGATGTAATTAATGTTAATTTCGCTATTCTTCTATGTAAAAACAAAATATCAAAAGCAAAAATGTCTGTTTACTCTTAGAATAATTAAGATTGAAAAATGAAATTTAAAATGAAAAAGAAAAACTTTATTTGCAACAAAATAGAATGTAAATGCATTTTGTGTTTATAAGAGTTCAAAACGTCAATTTTGCTTAAACGGTTTAATTAAAATTTTTAATGAAATTTTATTATTCAAGAGCTTGTTTACCAAATAGAAACATGAAAAATGTATATTTTCCGTATTTTCCCTACCCGATTTGCAAATCCCGCGAACAACTTAAGTTGCATTGTTGGTGGTTATCATTTTTTCTAAAAGTTTCTTGGGTACTTCTTTTTTGTAAATTCGGTCAAGGGTGAGTTAAATTGTGTGAAAAGGTTAAGGGCCTCTTAAAAGTTTGTACAACATAAAAAGCAATCGGTTTTTTGCAAAAGCAAATATCTCGTTTAACTTTTAGTGTTTTAGTGAGATCCCAAGTCACGATATTGATTTATAAAGAAAATAAATATAGGTATAACATTTGTGCCCAAATAATGCGAGTTATCTATTTGACAGCTGCTTTTTCACTTTGGGGTAAACATCCCTAAACAATATAATATATTTTCACGTGTTCCCCACAGCATTTCCGTAAACGTTTCACCATAATAACATTTTATTACTATCATAACACGAAGCACAAGCTTACAGTTATAGCAAAAATAATGTAAGAATCGCCCCAGTCTTATGTTCAATTGTCCCTCAAGGGAAGATCATAAAATTTGGAGTAAATATTATTGTAATTATAGGTCGTTGCGTCAACTTTCATTTTTTCATTCAAAAAAAATCTATAAATTATCTAAATAAATGTTTCAGATAATTATCCCATCTCAATCCATGGATCATTAAATTCGTTGATGTAAAACAACTTTTTAATTTGGCATTATGCCGTAGTAATCTAAATCTTTTAGTTTGTTTGAACTTGAAACGTCGGTTCATATTTTTTTTAATAATATAAATAACCAAATTCACATTATATTATTTCACAATAAGAAAAATGAATTTGTTATCCTAGCAAATATAGTATTTGGTACCATACGAAATATTTGTTGTATGGAGCAACAAAGTACTTGCAATTTCTTTTTATTTTTATTGTTATTAAAGTCGACGGAATCGATTCTGTTTAAACTTTCTTTAAAATTTTAAAATGAAACACTTAATTTATAATAAAATACTTATTTTTACCACGGAAAATTCAATTCAATTCAATTCAAAATATGTGGTCGTCTTCTATTGATGCAATATTTTTAGGTCGACATTGAAAAATTTTTTTCGATGTTTAGTAATAAAGTAAATTAGTGTTTTGAGTGTAAGAAAATAATTATTGTGGTTTGTGGCTTACTATTGAGTAGTGGCTGGCTTATAATCGATGCAAATTATGGGTTTGTCCTGACCACCCTAGATGTGGTCGGGTATTTGGTTACGACTATATTTACTCGTCTTTCTGTCAATATATGGGAACTAGGGACTAGGATACCTACCGTTAAATTCACGATCCCCCTATCCTTTTGGCAAGTGCACCGTAAACACTGTTTGCTCGCACAAAGACAGCTCGTATTACATTTCTAGTGTAAGATCACAAGTTAGTTGCGGTTGCATAACGAAATTACGTTTCAAAAGCAATGCAAATTAGGAAATTAGGGAACTTTTATATTAACTAAAAACACATTCGTGATGTAGGTTTCCACAAAGTAATTAAATAATCCTTAAATGGAAATGATTAAAACTTTGACGTGGTGGAACAGAACTACAATTTTTTACATCTCAAATTTGTTTAAACTGTCGACATATTCTTTTAATTTCGTTTAAATAAGTGTATAAAAACACAATAGGGGGGTTTGGTGAACTCGGATGATATGAGAATATTCGCTGGTCGTGAAAATGTTCACCCCAAAATAAATTGTGCAGGCCACGTGACTATTTAAATTTAGCCAAGTTTAGCAATGCCTTCAATTACCTATTAAATTTTACGATAAAGCAGTCACGCAAATCAATCACCTTGACGTTGAGTTTATGTAACACTTTATAATTGTAGACAATATAAGAAATTCATGAATATGTAACAAGTATATTAAAATTTTGCTCGCTTATTTTTGAAACCTACACAAACTTCATTATACACAGTTCAATATAGGGTCGCAATTTTTTTCTTATTTAACATAATCATCCAACCAGTTTTAATAATTTTTGATGACTAGTCAAGAATAAACGAAAGGTTAAATTTTTAGTCAGATCGTTTCTTGAACCTTGTTATGAATTATTTAAAAAATTATAACTAACTTGATATTGTAGACAGTGGAGTAAAATATTGTTGCTAAATTTTTTTAATATTAATGCGTTCTGAACTTAAAATTAGAAAAAGTATAAAATGTTGAAGATTAAGATACAGAAGATTATAATAATTGGGTGTTTTTGTATAAAAACTCAGAGATCAAGAAACTAAAAAAAACAACAGCGAGAGTCATTAACAACTACTATGAATTAAAGATTAAAACGGTCCAATTTTACCAGTACCGTGTTTACACAAGTTAAAAATTTCAATTTAAATTTTAATAGAAAATTATTATTTAAATTGAAATTGTATCAGCGTACAGATTTATTTTGGTCTGCCGGAATAGTATTCACAGGATGTTCCGTTATTATTTGACCTGACAACCTCACAAATAGCCGATGATTGGTAGTAGGCACTTAAAACTTAATTTTATAGGCAGAAATATTGGCCTGACTTAATTATTCTTCTTATGCATAAAATTAAAAAGATTTTATAACCAAATTAATCTACGAGGACCTACTAGCTGCGATGTTGTTAATTAAAATTGCCCGCTGTATACCAGCGATAAATTAGTTACTTCAGAAAAATAAATATTATATTCCGCCTACCCTAAGCTCCCAGGTTTCATTCAAGAATTTTTTCAAGTAAATTAACATTGGAAATCATAATAATAAATCGACTAAACTACTTTAACCGTTTTATAGATATTTAACGAAAATAAACGATGTTACAATAAAACCTGAGTAAAATCTAAAATTCACATAGAATAACCTTGTATCTCTATTAGAGACTTAGATGTGAGTTTTTCCTAGTTAATAACTTTTCATCTATTTTTTCACCTTTGTTTCCAAATTGTTCCGATTTTACTGTATCTGTGATTCAGAAAGAAAGATATAAAAATCTTGAATTTTGTGGATTTATTTTTTTGTTTTTCTCTCTGGAAATGTTATACTCCCATGTCCATTATTTTTGAATTTTCGGCAAAATGCATTATATTTCCAAAAAATTATTCTACGCAAAAGTTGTAACTCGTTAAATTTTCTATTCAAAAATATGCATACATCTTTTTTGCAAAATGTTGCATTTAAAGGATAAAAAGGTTTTAAAATCAAAAACAACAAAATATTAGCTTAAAAAAATTGGCTGTTTCCATGGACGTATGTAGACTGCACCGATGGTCAAAAGTTGATCTTTTGGGGGGGGGGGGGGTTGACCGAGGGTCACAATGTAGATTGTGATCTCTTATATATAATTACTTAATTTCCCTACAGGGTCACACAAATCCGTAATTTGCCATGATTGCCGTGGATTTGCTTAAACTCGTTAAAAATATTCCTGAAATCGCTCTACCTTAACTGGGAAGCTCCATCATGACTGGGAGGCCACCCGTAGCTGGTGATTTAATCCCCAGTAAATTGATCCCCGGTAAAAAGATCCTCTGGTAATTTCACCCCTGGTGTTTTCACCCCCGATATTTTCATCACCAGTAACTTCCTCTCTTGATAATTAGATCCCCTGGTAATTTTACCCCCGGTATTTTTATCCCCGCTAATTTCACCCCTTGATAGACTAGGTGATTTCATCTCTAGGTAATATGGTGGGATAATTTTGACGCCGGAAATTGCACTCCTGATAATTTCACTCAATTGCGATTTATTGTTTCAAATAAATTTACAAACGGGTGGGTCCGGACCTATTGTAAAAATTTTTGGAAAATAAGAACATCGAAACAATATGTGAAGAAGAAACGAGCTAAGCCCGTTCAAATGCAAGAAAATAAGCGAGTATTCAATAAAACCCGGAAGATAAAAGGGAAAAGAAGGGAAGAAACGTCAAATCAAAAGTAAAACAGAGAAAAGATGGAAATTATTTTGAAGTAAGGTAAACTGGGCCAAAAACATACCTAAAAGTGGTAAACTGGGCCAAATGTTAATTTTACTAAACATTATTAAAAGTGGTGAACTGGGCCAAAAGCAAATTTTACTAAAATTTTGGAAATGAATATTAAAGCAAGCTAAATTTAAAGAAATTTATTTTTTCTTGTTGGTAGTAAAAAAATTATTTATTTTTTTATGGTAAAAAAAGCGTAAAGGTAGATCTGTGCACAGACATGGGTCGGTTATGTAGGTTAGTGTTACTTTATGTTATTTTTTAGCGAGATGGCTCATAAAAGAGTGATCCGTGCGAAAAAGGAAATCTGTGCGCAGATATGGGTCCAAATTTGCATTTGGCTCAGCTTACCATTTTTTAAATTTTAGTATAATCTAATTACCAAGAGGTGAAATTACCGGAGATGAAATTAGCGCGGGTAAAATTTCCGGTGATCTATTTGCGAGGGGATCAAATCTTCAGGGGGTGAAATTACCGGGGGTAGAAATATCGGGGGTAAAATTACCAGGGGTCAAATTACCGGGGACCAATTTACTGGGGACCACTTCACCTAGCGCCGGCTCCAACGCGACAGGGTAGCCCGATCGACTAAGTTTCATAAAATTCTGAAATTCACAGAAATATTTTTAAGGGTGAATCCGTGATTTTCCGTGGTTTGTTTGTTGCTTGCGTTTGATAAGTGGAAATCCAATTTAAAATAAATATACATCGTATGATATTAACTACTGTTGCACATTTAGAAGGCAACTGAAGCCAGCTTCGCTCACAAAAGCACACATATGCAATGTAAAAAATAAATGTTAGCTCTAGTTCAGTGGCAAATATAATACAAAACAAGAAATAAAACTTTAAAAGTAAAGACATTAAAATAAATTTAAGTTCTTCATTGTACAACATAAGTGGACTTATTCTGGGTACAACAATAAATATAACTTCATTAATCAGTCAGTGTTTAAATTGAAATACTATATTTTAATTACACGCCATATATTAAAAAATTTAGAGAATCCGGAGGATGCTCATTCTTAAGCAAATTCCAAATGCAAATGGCGAAGTGGTGACGGCGAAATGTTCTAGACCCACACAGACCCTGTGGGTAGCAAAATTTGTACCACTTTCCCTGGAAAATTGAGTTAAGCAAGGCGTGTTTAAGAGCGTGTAGCTCTAATGATCTTTATAAATTTTAAGATAAACAAGTTTTTAATAAAATGATAGATATTAATGAGATGAGGTAACATAATTAATTATAAAGAGATAAGTAAAATTTTAAGAAAATAAAAAGTGAAATATTAAAATACTTCATTGAAATATAAAATTTACTAATTAAAATAAATAAATATTAAAAATAAATTAAAATACAAAATTATAAACTGCGATTGGAATGGTGAAACATTGAAAGTATGATAGAACAGATATTTGATGACAGATTTCTCTATATTATATACAAATGATAAAGTCTAAAATCCCTAATTTTATAAAGAAGAACACTGCAATATATTGTTTGAAAATTGTTGTAGTAATCTATAGATAACTGGGTCCAGTTTCACTCCTATGAGGATTATTTTTGGATTGTACTGAATGGAAAAGATAGGTGAGCTTAATATATTTAATCAATTTTAGGTGCCAATTCCTAAACAAACGGCAAGTTTTAAAGATTTCTTATCTAAATTGCAATTTTGATAGCTACCGATGTAAAAGAATAAATTCTTCATAGAAAATAATACATACAAAAATGTTATGTATATTTCTCTTTGCTTTTCCAATAAAATGGAATGGAAGTTTCTAAATCAAAAATTCACTTAAAAGAAACAGACACAAATGGTATTGCAATATTTGAGGGAAAAGCCATCTAAAACTGCAATGATGCAGTGCTTACGTTAAAGAAATGGATATTATACGCTGTAAAAGAAAATAAAAACCGCGCAATGGATCAAAACGACTGATAAAATACTCAATTGAGAAGAAGTTAATATTTCAAAGTTTAAAAATAAAAATTGAGTTTTACGATTTGAAATAAAGTATTTTAAGCGCGGTTATGATTATATCGCAGGAATTATCCGATACAAATTTCACCGGTTAGGCTAAATTTTGTTTATCTCAAAAAGCTTTTAGTCCAATTTTTACACTGGCAACAATTATTCTTAAAAATTACACTATTAAAAAGCTTATTCGACCCATATTCTCTAAAATGTACTTTTTAACATCGTAATATCTGCTGGTAATTTATGAGTTAGCTAATTTACATATTTTATTATTTTTTAAATATGAAAACTATAAGCTACAAGCAAAAACGTGCTGAAAATTTGCTTTTCATGTAGCCTTTAAATAAACCGTTTGATAATTTTAGTTATTAAAAATACTACTTAAGTATATTAATTTTAAAAATGTTGATATTTTAAGGATCATAATTTGTATTACTATTATTATATTATGAGCATTTTACGAGTGCACCTACACGATAAATAAACATCATCTAAATTGATAGTTAGCAAACGTGCAATTTTATTTATAGATTCCTAAATTTCAATTAATGTACCATTATATAATAAACGGAACGCAAATGCATTATTATAAATTAATATGCAAACCTTACAAACACTTTGTCATTGCGGAGCATTCTGGTGGTGAAATATTTAATATTTTAATACACGTTAAACTTTTATTTGCCATCTAAATCAATAAAATTGTATTATTTAAAAAAAATAGTAGCTCGTAAGTTCTGCTTAGTTTCATTTCATGATTTACATAAATTTCTTACTCGTTGAACGACATAGAATTTAAATGAAGTTAAAAAGAATTTATGAAAGCACCAAGGATGAGGAGGTCGTTAGCATTTATTATAAACAAAATTCATTAATCAAAACAATTTTTATTGCTACTATTTTTAACATTAAATGCTAAAAATATACAATATTTTAATTTTTAATTTTTTTTTGTACTTTTAACCATTCCATAACACAAATGTCAAATGTTTCCGTAAAAACGAAAGTAATAACCGAAGGGGTGTAATTCTTACTCCCTATTACTTGAAAAACGACCACAAATTTAGAAATTTGAAATTTTAATGAAATGGCCCAATCATGAAGTGACACGCACATACAAATTCAACTAAAACATAACTTTTATAAATTATTTTTATATTATATTAAAACAGCATTCATCGCGTAAAATGATTACATTTGCAAAGAAGCAGTAGGCCTTCATTGTTATTAAAATTTGCATTCAAAAATTTAATTTGATTATATTGAATTTCTAGACAATAAAAAATTTACAATATTTATCATTATTTTGTTGGTCATCATGAAAGCAAATGAATAAAGATCTAAAAAATTGTATTTTAATTAAGTTTTGAGGATCACGTTGATCCTTACAAAGCACAAAAAGGATTTAGCCAATCTTGGTATAATTCAAGATTTGTTCCCGGCAGCGATGACAACGTCTATATTTTTTATAGCTTGCAGGTGATCACTTCTATTAAACGAAGTTAAAATGAAAAGCGCAAACGAAACCACGGGAAAATTATCTTTATTGAACCGCACTTCATACTAGCAACGTGGTTATACCTCTGATCCTTCCTCAAATATCAGTGTTTGTAATGAAAATGACAATGTAATATCATGAGATAGGAGGACATGGATCTATTTATCAAAACGATAAGAACTCCACTAGTTTGGTCCTCTATACCTCAGTAGAGTGAAACGCTCACGAGATATCACCTCCAACGCTTCCGTGAAGAGGCAAACCGTTGCTGATGATGATTTTTAATTTACATTTATAACCAACCGACTGTATTTCGTTTTATTATCTAAATATTAAGTATCCTGTCTGGATTTTCTTCGCAACGTTTATTAATTTATAATTAGCTCTTTAATGAATATCGGTTCTGCATTTTAAATGAAGCTTTTTTGTAAATTTCAATCTACTTTCTGTATTGATTGTTTAAATAAAGTACAAAATAAATGATAGTCTATCAATAGCTTAATAAGTTAGCCGAACAACCGCTAAAATACCGAGTTCAAATGCGTCTAAAACTTTCCTATGACCGTCTCCATACTTCGGGGAACACGTAAATCCAGTGGTCGCTCTAAGTTTTGTGATTGCCACCATCAATTATTAAAACAGGATAACAGGCCTAATCTGGTTAAATCAGCCTAAACCCGTGGGGTCTAAATGCTGAAACTTTTTTCGAAAGAGTAAGAAACTGATGAGTCTGGAGGAAACTGAAAGAGTTGATGTTGATTCAGTTTTCATAAAAACTTAAGTCTTGTTTAGATCTGTTCTTTTATAGAGGCTTTTTATAACACGTGAGTTCTTTAAAATAATTAGTTGGAGTTATAGATTCACGATAATTATATTATTTACATAAGAATATAGTATTCAAGTGCTCTTAAAACCATGAATAAAAAATGAATGAATGAAATTGTACATACATTTTAGATAGGGATTAAACGACAATTTCGTCCGATAAACCGGATTTAAGTGGCCATTCTGAACTCCATAATCTTAGTCCTTTTTAGAGACTGCTTCCCAACTGGATATGAGTTCTAAATACTTCACTATTCACCTGCTTGGCATTAACAGGTAGTACAATTAACAAAATATTTTGTTAATTTTTATTTTGGAATTTATTTAAATCTAGCCTTGTTCACAGCTTGACAATGTGATTTATTTATTGAAAGTTTAACGAATTAACCAACTTTCAAGCAATGAAAAACTACGGCGAAAAAAAATTAGTTATTTACAATTTTTTACTTTAGAACGTAAAAACACTTTTCTTACCCAACTGTAGTTTGTGCATTTAAAGCAAAATGCATTTTTTTTTACAATTTCAAACTATTCACTGGCTACATCACTGGAGAGAACATTTTACTAACCTGAGTTCCTGCTAAACCCACGCAGTGGAACCTACCTACAATAGAGAGAAAATTTTTGGTTAGTTTTCATTGCAGATGAGAACGGTTTTCGTCAAATTACCTTTATCACGGTAGTCTTTTCGCCTTATTCCTAGTGATCAGGATAGCTTCTTTGTTGTTCCTTCCAATAAACTTAAGTCACTCACAAACCCGAACACTTTCATATATTTTTTTTCACTGCAGTATTAAAACAAAATTATTCTCGATTTTTAAGCTTCCATCAAGCTTTTTCACGATAACTCGAACTCGACACATCAAACTCCCGTTCGCGGAATACGAATTTTGCGTTCACGCACAAATGTCGTCTGAACTGAAATGAAAAAATTTGTTAATCTTTGTTCTGATTAAATGTTTTGTAAACGAGATTGTAAATAATAATAAAATGATTTATTCGTTATGCAAAAAACGCTGCATATTCGAACCTGTTCAGGTCAGAGGCGGATTACCGTTTAGGATAGCTATGCTCGTGCTAATGGGCGCACAAAACAAGGGGCGCAATGTGCCAAAAAACTGAATAATTTTTAATTGCCAATTCACCAATCTCCTAAACTTAAACACATATTAAAAATTAATACCTTGACTTCCAGAATCCTAATTATAGACTTTTCGCGGACTGCTGCTAAAACGCCAGTATCCTGCTATTAATAAGCTTTTGCCTATTAATCACACCTGGATGCTCCGTTCCGTTGGGGATAAAAGGCATTTCAGATTGAATATATTTAATCAAACATGAATTTTTTAATGTTTAATATAAAACTAATTCACAGTTAAAATTTGAAACAAAAATATTTGCTCAATTAGGGTTTACAACGATTTCTTGAAACATAGTTATAATTGCAGGTGTAATAAAAATATTATTAAGTTTTAATATTACATTGCCGGATGTCAAGGTATTAAATTATGCGAAATTATCAAAAATTAAATGTAGCAAAAGATACAATGATTATTGGGTTACTGGCAGGTAAATTTGCCCACGAATTTAACTTTTCCTATGGAGCATTGAAAAGAGAACAATTTTCTGAGCATTAAAAAATATTATTACGGATTATCCATTAATTTTCGAGAAAACGGCATTTAAAAATCAAAATTTTCCATGCATTTTACATAGAGATCAAACCACAATTTCTACACGGGTTTTCTATCGTCCGTCGATACGTGTAATTTAATATAGTCTTGAAGATAGCTGTCACATGAGATTGTTACTCCATCCAGTACACTTTGCGCAATTCACAAATCACGGATTCACCCTTAAAACTAGCTTTACGTTTGTATAAATAAAAACTGTTAATAACATACAATGTAGTTCAACGGCAAATACTATTACAAAAGATATACTAGCAGAAGTCAATTTTAGAATTTTATAATATAGTTATTAGATAATTATCGTTAGTTGATTTCACATTAAAGCCCAGTTTTTCAATCGTAAGTTAACCCAAATTTAAGGGTTATCCTACGTTTATGACTCCTGATTGGTCAGAAATCTAAGTTAACCATTGAATTTGGGTTAACTAATGGTTGAAAAACTGGGCCTTGAGAGATTGTTTTATATTGATCAAGTTTATTGATAGTGGCTGAGTATTTGGAGATTTTTTGGCCTAGCCTTTCACAAGAAAGATAGAGGTTTTTCTAGCGTGTTGATAATCACTTTTTGAATCGCTTTTAGGCTTCTAGTAATTTAGATTAGAAACATCAGCATATTTTGATTAGTTTGCTGTTGATGGTAGATGAGGGAGGAGAGATCAAAAGAACACGTTGGTAGTTGAATAAACCTAATCCGCGATGTTACCACCTTTTTGAGAAATTATTTTGATTCATAATTGATAACAAGTAAATCTTGGACCAACAGATATTTTGAGATCTAATGATCGTGGTGATCCACCTTCTGAAGAGCGTTATAGCGTCATGATTATTGTTATTTTTCCGGAAGTCCGGAAGAATTTGTAATTTGTTATTGTATTATTTTTGTTGATTGTGATGGATGAGGACGTACACACTTACATGTATTTTCTCATTTTTACATTATAATAAAAAGAAGTGGCGCCCAATTGGCAAAATTAACGTGATATTTTTACCTCTTTCCCACACCCAGCTATACCGAGTCTCCAGGGTTGTAACTAGTTCAGAAAGGGTAACAGAATACCCGTGTAGAAATCGTGCTTGGGTCCCTATCTACAATGCAACGAAAATTTTGATTTTTAAATGTAGTTTTCTCGAAAACTAATAGATAATCCGCAATAATTTGTTTTTTAAAATGCTCAGAAAATTGTTCTTTTTCCAATGGTCTATAGGAAAAAGTTAAATTCGTGGGCCCATGCAAGTGACAGATCTCGAACCAGCATTAGAAAACGAATGCATTCAATCGAAGTTAATGAAAGTTTCTGAAATATCCCATTTACCCTTGGAAATGTGTAATTACTTGCAAAAAGAGCACCTGCAGACGGTGTTTCCAAATTTCGACATTGGATTAAAGATATTTTTAAGTACCGCTGTAACTAACTGTGCAGCCGAACGATCTTTTTCGACTTTAAAACGGATAAAATCTTATCTTTGGACTAAGATGAGAGAATAGCGTCTTAATTCGT
The DNA here is from genome assembly GCA_947369205.1 of Cantharis rufa. Classification (NCBI taxonomy): domain Eukaryota; kingdom Metazoa; phylum Arthropoda; class Insecta; order Coleoptera; family Cantharidae; genus Cantharis; species Cantharis rufa. Next base: position 96,560,653 of record OX376303.1, read on the forward strand.
TAGCTATATACTTAACATGGAAGCAGACCTGTTGAGTAGTCCCTCGTTTAATTACGACGTTTTAATTCATGAATTTGCTACACACTGCAATTAAAATTTTGTTTTTGCTTTTTTTGAATTTTTGATTGTTTGATTATGTGTATAAAATAAAGGTAATAAAAAATAACTGTTTGTATATTCTATCAAGGGGGGCGCACCAAAAATATGTGCTTAAGGGCGCAGAGGTACCTTAATCCGCCCCTGGTTCAGGTTAACCCTATTGGATTTCAAGTCCATCTTCTTAAAATTCCTTAATTCCTTAATTCTTAAAATTAAAAATCTTAAATTCCCGGGTGCAATTTTTCTTTAAAACTTATGGTGGGGTGTTTGGTAGTGTAAATCTTGATTTTCGGGAAAATCAGCCCGTTGCGTTTGCCGCAATCTCGATTTAAAGGGTGATTTTGCGATTTTTAAATTACTCGCTTATTTTCAAAAGAGTGAAAATGAAAATTGAAAAATAGAAAAATAGAAAATTGAAAGAGAAACAAACTAAAGTTGTGGGAAATTTAATTTTCCACAAGTTTGGTTTTTACAATTGTTACTCTAAGTTTGATATTTGTCGAGTTAGGGGTGAAAAACTTTTTTTTTCTCAATTATCTCGTTTATTATTATGTTGATAGTAAAAATGAAAATGAGTAATTAGGTAGAAAATTTTATTTCCTTCAACTTTGGTCATTACCATTTTTGCCCTAAGATCAATATTTAGAGAGTTAGAATCAAAGTACGGGAAATTCAATACATATCGTTTCCACTATGCAAAGCTATCGAAAGTGAAATAACGGCGGTTGTGCAGAAAATATGCAGATTTAATTTTTCCCCTTTTACATTATTTACCCCCCTATGCGGTCGCCTGATTCGCCTAGTGAGTCCGCCCAGCTCTGTTGTTGAAAATCAATATAGCATTTGTTTCAAGAAAAGCAAAAAAAAACTAAGAAAGGTTCATTATTTGTATGATGAGAAGAGCAAAATAGTTGGCAAATTCAAAACTGTTCCCCCCCCTCAAAAGTGTTGGTTCGGCACCAAGTTGATAAACCAAAATTTATCATCACGATTTAAAAAATCTTGATTTGTGTAATGAATTGAATTTTTTTAAGGGGCAAAATATTGACAAAGGCTGTTTTGGAACAACCCGGCGAGCGCTTCATGATCGCTTTGTTCAGAGGGGAGAACGTTAAATTATCTTTAGGCGCACTCCGATAGTAAAAATTTGCAAAGGTCGTTCTGAAAAGAAAATTCGATTTGGCTACACTCCCACCAACAACCACAGCGGCGGAATATCATACGTACAGAGGATAATGATCGTTACGGATTGGGGGTGGAAGAAAACAAGTCATGGACTGGAACCCATCGCAACCACCGCTAACCCGGTGCCGGAGGTTTTGCTGAAATTAATAAGCTGTAAATGAAAGGTAATTGCAGAAAAATCTGCTGGTGCCGTAAAGCGGGTCTCAAATGCTCTGTTTTATGTCTACAGTGCAACGGAGAAGCATATGACAATGTGACTAATGTAAGAGACCTACTACTGGAAGAAAACTTTGATGATGAAGGTCCTGGTGATTCCGCGGGTTTTCCTTCAGCAGAACTGACCGAACCTATCGGCAACGATCCCGATTTCCCGACCAACGGTGAGGTATCAGAAGAGGAGATCGCGGACGAAAATGTTGCTGGACCCTCAATAAAACAACATAAATTGGCATAAAAGAAGATAACCTGCGTTTGACGTACCAGAGGACACAACCCGAGTTGGAGAAAATCAAATTACGTACCTGGTTGTCTATTACTATTTTGTTATAACAAGCTTAATAATGAATAAAATAAAAATTTATAAAAAAATTGCACCCCTATTTTAATTGTGACTCAAAATATTGATCCTAGGGATGGAATTGACCAAAGTTGAAGGAAATAAAATTTACTACCTAATTTACTCATTTTCATTTTTACGATCAACATAATCAGTGGTGTGATGTACTTTTAAAACATAACATAATTTTTTTTTGTGCACAGGTAAAATTCAAAGACTTACTTTAGTTGTGGAATACTCTGGAATTTTCTTGACAAGCACAAACAGAAACTTGCACAAACTTAAAAACGTCTTTCCACGTCATCCACATATAACACAAAATTTTTTATAATAGTCCAAGTCAACGCAGTAAATTTGTTTATTTTTGACATACATAACAAAAAGTAACTATTAGAAAAGTGACAGCAAATAAAAATACTTCGAGGTTTTTACTTCTTTTCGACGCCATACACGACTTAAAATGAATTCGACAATATAAAGTATTTGCACCAATAAGAAATTAACAAACTTACATTATTATTGAATTATTCTGGAAGAACTTATTCACATAACAACAATAACAACTTATTTCTTAACTTAATAAAAGGTTATCAGCGTAGCCACCTGGTAGGAAACAAAAACAACTGATATACGAATTACGACGCTCGGCCCCACCCGGACTCGTTAGTCATTCGTTTGTAAGGCCTCTAAAGTAATATAATGGTAATATCGTATGGAGAAAATTCGGAAAAATTTTCACTTTGCAACCGTTTTCAGCACGTATTTATGATTTATTGAGTTATACAGTTTAGTTCTTCCATAATATTCAATAATAACGTAAGGTTTTTAATTTATTTTTGCTGCAAATATTCAATATTACATTTTCGTGTTACAGGTGGATGTTGTAGAAGGACATTTTAAAGTTGGTACAAGTTCCAAGTCTGTACTTGTCCAGAAAATTGAGTATTTCACAACTAAAGTAAGTAGTTGAATTTTTATCTGACGCAAAAGAAAATTCATGACGAAGTGATCCGAAAGGAAATTTCCTCCTCACGAGTTTTGATTTGTGGTTAACAAAATTTTTCTGTATTGAAAAAATTTGATTTTGTATTTTCCCATGCAAATACTAGGGGAGTGTTCCTGGGTATGGGACAGCACCAGGTATTAGACAGTCAATTATTTTCATTATGCAATGTCTTTATGGCCGATCTAATTACTGGCATTGTGTACAAAATTGATTTTAAGCCCTTTTGATTTATTTTTTTAATATTTTGAAACGACAAAAATTGGCCATTTGGTTTTACTGATTAAAATAAGGTCGACTTGTTTCTGGGATAATTTTTGCAATTTTCTCCCTGTACAGGACAAATTTTTGACGACCAACGGCGTTTTGTTATTTAGGGATTAAGGAATAAATTAAAATGAGATCCAGGTTTAACCCACAAGTGCCAACAGAAATCATTTCTATAGGCGACTTTTGGTGCTCCGTGGACCCTACTATGAATCAATTTTTGTGCTTTTGTGTCAAGGTAAATGTAATGCATTAGCATTTAGTGCTTTTCATATTTTTAGGGATCCTATAAAAAACATGGAAAAACTTTTGTTCGTCATTCTCAAAATAGTGTCATAATCCGAGTATGAGACACAGCATGTCACCGGGTTGAGACACTTTTTATTCGAACCCTGATGATATACAACTGTCAAATTAATAATATCGTCATTTGTGTCAGCTTAAAGTGATTGTACAGGGTGATTCTTTAATATTGCATAAAAAATTAAAGTTGCAATTATCAGATTTAAACAGTGGCGTACCCTATTTTCTCTTATTAATATTAAATAAAATTAAATAAGCGAAATGTAATGACACAAAAATCAGCTCATATTACTAGCATTCAACCTGCCAATCAGCAATTAAATCGAGAAAGAGGCTTTTGAAATATTAAATTATCAGAAGTAAATTAATGAAAAAAAGTAACACCCTGTATCTCGGTAACGAAACGTTTCCGGACAAACGTTGATAGGAAAGCTTTTGTTTATTTTTAATCAAAGAATCTGTTTTTAAAATTTTTGCAATATTTTACAATATAAAACACCACTTAATTGGTGTTTTGATCGATTTTTTTGATATTTATTTTCGTTTTAGCCATGTCAACTCCAAAAAAAGAACAGGAAGACCAACAAAAGGATTTTAATGAGCTGCTTCAAGCCGAAAGTTTTAAAATGTAATAAATTTAATATTTTCAAATAGATAATATGGAGTTTCATTTTATATTTTACACCTTTTAGTGGATTTTTCTAGGTATCTCATACCTGGGGACAAATTTTTTTCTCGCCAAGAAATCTATCTTCAAATAGGTCATAAAAATTTACGTGTTAATGCAATAACAATACTGTCTTAGATTAAAAGTTGCGTATTTTCATTTTAACGGGTAAACGGGGTGAACCCGTAACACCCGATTAGATTTAATCAGTAAAAATTTTTGGCTTCAAAACAAAACTCGTCTCATACCCGGGAACACTCCCCTACAACAAAGTGTAGGGGACACTACAACAAGTGTGTAAAATTCTCAAATATAGCTTAGGTATTTTTTCTTTTTTCGTACTTTGTCGTCAAAATGAAAATTTTGGGTTCTTTAGAATATTAACCAACTAAATATTGTTTCTACAGAGTTAATTTTTGCTTTAAATTTTAGAAAAGTAAGCATAGAGGCTTAGGTGATTTTATGAATAATTTAATGTAAAACAAAACAAATCTTATTAGATTGAGCTCATTAGTTTTCAAATTTCGAGGTCTTATGACTTATTGTGATGTCATATTTCCGTTTACAAATATTGCACAATATTTTAAAATCTTTCCCTCCCTCCATATTTAGTAGCGCCTTTGAGTCACTTAAATAAATAAAACTTAAAATTTTTAAAGTAGTTGCTCTGTTCTGAGCAATAAGAGCGGAGGTATCCGAGCGGTTAAGAAGATGGACTTGAAATCCAATAGGTTTAACGAATCTTGTTCGCAGCGTTTATTTTACATAACGAATAAATCGCTTCATTACTATTTACAATCTCGTTTACAAAATATTTAATCGGAACAAGGACTAACTAATTTTTTCATTGCAGTTCAGATGACATTGGAGCGTGAACGCGAAATTCGCGAACGGGAGTGTGTGTGTCGAGTTCGAATTATCGTGATAAAGCTTAATGGAAACTTTCTTAATAATCAAGAAAAATTTTGTTTTAATACTTAAGTGAAAAAAAAACGTGAAAGTGTTTGGGTTTGTGAGTGACTAAAGTTTATTGGAAGGAACAATGAAGAAGCTATCCTGGCCACTAGGAATAAGGCGAAAGGACTACAGTGATAAAGGTAATTTGACCAAACCCGTTTTCATCTGCAATGATAACTAACAAAAAATTTTCTTTTTTATTGTAGGTAGGTTCGACGGCGTGGGTTTAGCAGGAAATCAGGTTAGTAAAATTTTCTCTCCAAGTGATGTAGCCAGTGAATAGTTTAAAATAGTGAAAAAATGCATTTTTCTTTAATTGCACGAACTGCAGTTGGGTAAGAAAAGTGTTTTTACGTTCTGAAGTAAAAAATTGCAAATAACTAATTTTTTTTCTCCGTAGTTTTTCATTGCTGGAAAGTTGATTAATTCGTTAACCTGTGATTAACATGGAGTGCAAAAACGAATATTTTCGGCATATTTTACTTTTTTATTTCCATAAAAAAAAAAGAAAGCTGCTGAAGCTCACAAAGAGATATTATGTGAAGTTTATGGCGATGATTGTATAACAGAGCTCACGCGTCAGAATGGGTTTAAAAAATTTCATTCTGGAGATTTTTCACTCGGAGATAACCAACGTTTTGGTCGGCCAACTGAAGTCAATAACGACTTAAAGTTAAAGCCATTATTGAAGAGGATCGACATGTAACTGTTCGAGAAGTTGCAGAAAGGTTATCGCACACTACAATAATTGAAAAACCATACTTAAAGTGTCTTGGACTAACCAAAAAGCTCGATATTTGGGTTCCGCATGAATTGAAAGAGATTGATTTAACACAACGAATTAATATTTGCGATATTCATCTCAAGCGCAATGAACTCGACCCCTTTTTGAAACGAATCATAACTGGTGATGAAAAATGGATCGTCGACAATAATATCATTACGATCATGATCCAAGCGTGGTGAACCAGCACAAACCAAACAAAAGCAAAATTGTGTCAAAAAAGCTTATGCTGTCAGTTTGGTGGAACCACAACGGTGTTGTATATTTTGAGCTGCTTGCAAGGAAGCAAACGATCAATTCAGATGTCTACTCTCAACAACTGATGAAACAGAATGAAACAACTTAAGTAATTTTATTTATATAGTAAAATTTAAATACAAATAAATACCAATTAAAACCTGCAAATTGGTAGGTTTAAGAGATAAGATTAAAATAATAATTAAATTAAATTCGTTTTTGTAAATTAAGTCCGGGTGCTAGGGTGTAACCCTGTATGTATTTTCCATGTGTCTCGTTTCAAGAAATGCCATGTTTAGTGTTTTTTATGTTTCTTGGGGTTCCTTATGTTAGGCCTCTATTTCGCGCTAGGACCCTCCTTGGTTCTTTTTTTGTTGGTGTGTCCAGTCTTTTCTCGCCTATGAGTTTTTCGTATTTTGTTTTCCTTTTGTTTTATTAGAGGGATCTATTTGGTCACATTGACAAATTCTGGCTATCATCTGATGGTTCATTGGAATAATTTCTTGCGACGGTTTTTGCTTGAAGGAACCCTAACCGCAGATCCCGGGGAGTACGCCTGTGCAAGTCAGTCAGATTCAGCGGTGGGTCTACCGTGAACGAGTTTTCCACCGCCCTCTTTCTTCTTCGTACAGGCCACAGTTCAAGATTTTGTGCACGGGTTCGTCCAGAATTAAACATTCCGGGCACAGTCCATCCGCCGACTTCCTCAATCAATCTCTTGAGGTGTCAACCAAATTCTCCGTGTGCAGTAATGAGTTGCGTCAGCTGAAAGTTTGTTTCGACTTTGATTCTAGCCAAGGTATAAATAGGTATAAATTGGTGGGTAATTCCCATCTTTTTCCATCGTCCCATCTTTTTTGCCATTCGTTTTTTTTTATTTCAAGTGCGATTTCTCGCTTCATTTCTGTCCAGGATGTGAAGTATTCTAGTAGGAGATCCCTACCTAAAAGGGTGACCCTTTTTCTTCTTTTCTTCTTCTTTTCGTGGAGCCTTCTTAGTTCCAGGTCAAGTGGGTGAAGTCTCGCTATTACTCTTGCGGCTATTGCCGAGACTGTTCTGTAGCTTTTACTAATCAGCCTGCAACCGAGTCCATAGCATGACAAAAGCCTCGTTTTGGTATGTCTTTCGTAGTTCCTCCATGCCCAGATTTCGCTTCCATAAGCCACAATGAGGACTACTGCCCCCTAATAAATACTGGACATGGATTTTCTCAAACAATCAAACAAAAACGACCAGAAATAGCAAATAGCAAATGAATTGACTTCCATCATGACAATGCAAAGCTTCACACGTCTTTGATAACTCGTGGGAAATTATTGGATCTTGGTTAGGAAGTGATGTCGCATCCCCCATAGAGCCCTGACCTGGCGCCACCTGATTACCATATTTATTTCGAAGTTCACAAAACTCTTTGAATGGTAAAACTTTCATTAATGATGATGACCTGTAATTGCGCTTGCTTAGGTTTTTTGGTGATAAGGACCAAAAGTTCTTTTAGCGCGGAATCATGAAGTTGCCAGAAAGATTAATTAATTGATTAAAATTTATTCTTTGTAAGTATAAAAAAGAATTAGTTCTATTTCAAAGTTCAACACCGAAATTACTTTCTTGCCAACCGATAGTTTTGAGCTCTGATCACCTAGGCGATTGATTGTGGCGTTTTGCTGAGAAGACGGCCACAGAAGTGGTCGGAGACCGATTTCGTCACCTTAAATTTTGAATATTTTAGCGATAATTGGTGTGAGATTTTGTATTTCTTTATTTTAAATAATTTTAGATATCAAATTCTTGGATTAAAATGGTCAAGGATAGGAAAATAATTTTTTTTTTAAATTTTAGAATTAGTAATAACTACGGACTAACGAATTATAAATCTGGAACTTTGAATGCCCACTGCGTCTAAACTATAATCAAAATAAATATATGCTCTTGTGGATTTTTTTTTAGAAAATTTAATTTTCTGCAAAATTGTTTCAATGAATTTTTATCATATTTGTTACGGTTGTCTCGGCGTTTCGAATATAATACTCTGGAAATTTTTTTAATTTTTTTTAAATAAGTAGAACATTTAGCGTAGCGATACATAGCTAAGAAGAGTTATGAAGCCAAAGACAGACAAACGGACAAATAAACTGACAAACTGACGAACAGTCTTTTAGGTCGGGGGTTAAAAATGAAAATCATGCCTCGTCGGAATCGACTATTTAAATTTCATACAAATTTATGTTTTATTTTTATATTCCATACCTTACCCTTACATAGCTAACTGCTATAATTTAATTTTAGTTATTTGGCATACATACAATTATTGTAATAATGCAAGCTCATGCTTAATAATGCAATTCCATTATCTAACTATTTATACACACGTGGGTATTTACTTTTTATTTACTTTTCGCTTTATACTCCCTCAGAATGCCCGCACCAATTTCCCTTAAGATTTGACAGATATTTCGTCACATTTTCCACCCCTCGATTACAGATTTTATCATTTAATTCCTTTAAGTGACCCCAAGTCGCACAGTTTTGTTCGGTAAATTGGATTTTGTTATATGCCTTACATTTAGTACAGCTGGTAGTCCTAAAAACAAGAATTGCTTACAAATACGCAATTTACACTAACTTGGTTTTCGCATTCCGTTGTAACCTTAAGCTGGATTTCGCAGGTTTATTTCTGAAACGTGGTACACGACGGACTGACTATGCGAAAAGCGGATTTATTTTAATATTTTGAATTTTTTGTAATTCGCCGATAACGAAATGGAACTTTAAACAATACTTAGGTTTTTATCAGCAGTCGTTTTCGTTAACAAAAGTTTATTTAACAAAAGCATGTACATTATCTGAAAAAAAATCTATTAACCGCTACTAACAACATGCATATTCATAACTTGTGGCAGCAATCCTTTTTAATTCACTTTATAATACGGGCTCGCCTACAATGGTGAATAGATTTCGTGATAGCCAGAGATAATATAATATTGTTTATTATATTATTTACTATTTTTCAGGTTGCGAGCATAAATTTATCAAGTCACTTGTGAAATATTGCAGTTGCACATGCAAGGTAGTAGGCGATGTCTTGGTGCAATATCCAGTTGAATTTTACAGATCCACTATCGCGTTTTTTAATTGTTAATATAGAATATGAAAAATTCCGTCTGACGAAACGTCGAAAATAAAAAACCTCAAACAATTTTCAGGAAAATATGCCGGCAAAAATGTTTCTAGAAAAACTATCCGTTTAGTTTTAATTGTTCGGCAATTTCATCGTCAAGTATTGCATGCTACATATCAATTTTTATTGCATTTATTATAATGTGAGTTTATAAAAAAGTCGGCAACCATTATCCTCCGAGTGATAATTACAATGCACTTCATCTAGATGTGCATGCACCATATAATATAAAAAGAAGCAATCAACACTTTTTGTTTAGTTATAACAAAACGAACATGTACAGAAATTAGCAGGATAATTTCTACAAGTTATGCTTAACAACGTCAACAATTAATAAAACAAGTTTCAAGATAATAATTTATCCACCAAGTTGAGAATTCGATGTATAACTTTGATAATTTTGGTTTAAACTTGGAGAGCAATATCATTCCATTACGAATTCAAGTATTCGCTACTTATAATTTTGGAAAATATAAGTTGGATAGAGTTTGTAGAGCAAAGTTTCTCTAAGCTTGCGTGTTTGCTATCAATCTTTTATGAAGTCATGTCTATCTTGTTATTGGCTATAATGTAAATTAATGAAAGTATGCAACCAAACACATAACAAATAAGGGGGTGAATTTCTTAGCTTTACTGGCTAATTGAGTATCAAAATCGTAACTTACTTTTACAACGATAAAATTGATGTTGTACACGCAAACTCGAGTAATTCTAATAGCCATAGGGGTAATAACTGCCCAATTTGGCATTGCTTCCTCCTTATATGTTTAATACCAACTCACTCTCTCCGTTTTTTACTTTATTGCTTGCGGAAAATCATAAGCGCACTAGAAACAGATTAAATTTGAAGATTTCCCGTTTCCACTCGTATTTATTTTTTAACGCTATAAATTCTATCAAAAAACCATTAACAGGGTTATTAAGAGAGATAAAAATAATAAAAGAGAAATATTGGAGTAAATAAAAAAATGTAGTAAAATTTGTATTCCGGGCTTCTTCTCGTCCAGTTGATTTTTATCGGCAGCACTCGAAGTTGGAATTTTAACAAACAATTTTTATGTCGTTTATTGCTTTTAAAGTATTTTAATTAATTTCGCTTTTCAATTTTTCGCACATTAATTTGCAAGATTTTAAAAATAATTTTACGGTCGATATATTAAGACGATTTTATCAGAATAATAAAATTAGCCGCGTTTTTTGGTGCTAAAATTTTAATTGAGACTATCGAAAATTAGTTCGTCCACCGGAGTGGAGTCTACCTTCAGCTTTATCAAGGTTATTTTTCAAAGGAGGATTAGCGGAACGGGACTGTGAAGGTCGTTAAGTAAAAAATCGGGCTCGTTTTAAGCGAAAAACAATAGACATCGACAACTTTACGACCAAATTTGTAAGTAGTCCTGATAAAAACTCGTTTTAAGTTGATGTAAACATTTTCAGATCTAATCTGTAATCGGCTGCATATGTGGTCGGGATGTGTTTTAGCGTTACCTGATTGGTGACGACATTGAGGTAACAGAAATGACAACACTTTCATTTTATTTTCAATAAGCACGATTCATAAAGGGACCGCGTATAGAACGTGTGTGGCCTACTGGAAATATCGAGTTCCCAGAAATTACGGACACATTAGTTATCTTATTTTATTCACGTTCGGCTTTTGGCAAATCGCCACCGCATCGGAAGTGGCGTTGTTTTCGGCACCTTTGAGGTGCACCAAGGTCAGACGACCATGATACTAGTAAACAGCTTTTTTCAAAAGAAAGCTCGCCGCCCGTTTCACATGGAGAGTCCAAAAATGACCTTGCCGAATTAATCGGTCGTCCAATTTACAGCTTTTTGATTAAACGATTTTCGCTTTTTGTTGATACAACAAATAATTGCTTTGTTTTTTTTTCAATGCGATATGGTTACAATATAAATTCAGGGCATTATCACCGTGACCGTCATCATCATTTCTCGATTTAGTTGAATAGTTGTTAGATGAACTGAATTTGAACTACAAATCATTTCGACACCCAGTTATTACACAAGATTGCTGAACTATCGAGTCTCACAATAGAAATTCGCTCATTGATACAGCTGATATAACCGTAACCATCAAAATGAAAAATATTCGCCGCTGCAAAACTTAATGTTTAACCAATGTAATTCATTAATTTTCATGCAAATTGATTTGTTCAATTGAAATACGTAACTCGAAATTCTTAATATTTTCACGACGAAATGGAAATTTCTGCTCGAACAAACCAAATTTTGTTCCTCGGTATTTTATTTAATATTTCAATTTAGTATGACAATTTTTCTTTAATTAAACAGACTCTACTTTAAAAGCTTTTTTATACAGTCTTTATGGAAGAATATTAGATTTTACTTCTCTGAGAGTAAAATTACAATTCTTTATTATTAAAAACATCTTTATTTAGGTTAAAAGTCACTACCGTGGTTAATTTTCAGTTCAAGCTAAATGAAATTTTAAACCTTTCAATATTAACTAAATTTGTCTGGCCTACGACATGGGAGTATTATTCCACGCTAACAATCCGGTGCGAACAATTCAGTTTTCACGTCAAACCTAGTCGACGCAAAGTGCTTTTCCTTCATCAGGCCATTCCAGATCACAGAATACGGCTTCATTACAGTAGATATCCAATCCATATAATAATCCATGTTATGGATTTTCCTTCCTTCTTTTTTCTTTTTTCTAATTCGATGAATGATCATTCAGCACTCGACAGAGTACCATCGCATCTGACAACAATCTGAGCACACGGACCGACAACAGAATGCCCGTGTAGAAATCCGCATCTAAAATGCATCTAAAATTTTGATTTTTAATGTCGTTTTCATTTGGTTTTTTTTAATGCTTAGAAAATTGTCTTCTTTTCAATAGTTTATAAAAAAATTTCCTTTCCTCTTATTTATTCCCTTTAATTTTTATTGCCGTTTTTATTTTACAAATTTTTCATTTTAAATTAATTATTAGTTAATTTAATTTAAAAAGCATTTTCTAACAGTTTTTAGAAAATGCTTTTACAGTTTTTAGAAAATGCGCTACTTTGAAACTTGCGCCTCTACTGGGGCGGGGTCTGAAGGGGTATCCCAGCGTAAAGCGCCACAGGCGAAAATTTTTGAAATTTTCAAAGTCAAGCGCTCTATTGTAAATCTAGAAAATCGCGATACAAAAATATTTTCTCAAAAAAATAGGTTTAGTGAAGCAAATTTATTTAAAAAATATATTAAAGGAGTAAGGTAGTTGATCTACGCGTGGTAAAGGCCACATGTATCCTGTTAATCTTTTATTATATTTTTTATTTTAGAATTTTATCTCACGCTTTACTTCGGAGGGTTTGGACTTCCAAAACCTCCCCTCAGATACGGCCCTACCCATCAGGACGGTAAATCGTTGGGGTATTTATTTATATTTTTTAAATTTAGTTTTAAAATTAGCTCGTTACCATGGCGGGCGCCTCTTTCGCCACGCCCTAGTTCCGGCCCTGATAGAGAACACAGTTTAGATTTGAAATCCGCATCAGTTTGGGTAAGAAAAACATTTATAATTCACAAACTTATCAAGGAAAAACAGCTAAATTTTATGAAAATGGTGGTTTTTAATAATTTTAGAAAATGATGCTTGAAATTAAAAAGACAGCTTTTTTGGTTCAGAGAATAAGGATATTGAGTCGACTTGAATGTAAAAACAAAATAGTATGAAACGCTGACAAATAAGCATTTCTTTAAATCCAAATTATTAAATTAAAAAATTATTTTTTAAATAATACAGTGCTCCACTCAATAATACCACAGGTTTATCTCCGGGTAAAATTATATACAGAAAGTATAAAATTTAATTAAAAAATCAAAAATATTGAAGCATTGCTGATATTTTATAATTTTTGTTATTTTGGATAATCAATCGGTTTCGCTCTTTGAAGATCATCTGATCCAAGAAGTCGAGTACTGGTCTAACAACAAATTGTTGCAGTAAGTCAAGTAAACTGCCAATTAAATGTAACATTCCCAGCTTCACTAAAACTTTAAAAAATTAATTATTAATTATCTTGGGGGGGGGGGGTAATTTCACAATTTTTGTGTGCCTACAAATATTATGTTTGCCGAAGGATCCAAGATATTCAGATACAGTGACAGTGACTAAATTTTTCTGCAGTGACTGAAAGCGGCTGAAAGGTTGTTGGTGCTATATGGAAATCGATTTTTATTAAATATTTATGATTTACATTAAAAAAAAAGAGATAGAAAGTTGGATAACAGAAGCAAAGATTAGTGTGGCTAGCTAAGTAGCCTTTGGGCGAGATATAAATCTTAAGGATGTCACCACACACTATAATCATCAGCAACAACAGTTCAATAATGTAATTCAATTTTAAGTATAGCCGGACTAATGCGCATTGCCGTACAGAATATATTAGCAATAAATTATTTTACACGTTATATGTTGCCATCGATCGCGTTTGATAACTTTATAGTAGTGTGCGAATTTATATATCGTGTAGGCAAATGGTTAATTTAAATACGACACATTATAAAGCACGTTGAACTTTCCATTAAATACTCTTTTAAAATTTTAATATTTTGATTTAACTTTTTGATATTTCGTTGCACTCGAACACGAAAACCACCCTTTTAATCAAAATGCTCTGTTTAGTACGAATTACCGTAAATTTTTAAGTTTGCGTTTGCTACCCGAACCGACCAAATTAAATAGCTACGCGATGTTAGCTCAAGTGTTGCCTAGCGAAGACGCGCGAAACGGCAACTTTTTACTTTTGTATATTATGTTTGTTGTTTAAAACTGTCTCGTCGTCGGGCAAATATTTCTTCCCGAGTCGTTTCTGCTGCGACATTAATCTCGAGATTGTTTCGCTTGGGCACTAAACGTACTTTTCGTTAATTTAACGAAAAATTATTATCCTTCATTAATTATAAAATAATTAATCTTTAAAGAAATTCTGCTTACAATATTTAATTTCACGAGATTGCGCCGGTTTGAATTTCTAAATTTAACATAATGATTAATTTAATCGGAAAAGTCCTTGTTAAAATTATAGAATCGTGATGAAAGCGATTTTAATTTATATTTAACGTCTTATTTATTCAAGGTTTAAGTCTGGATTAAGTAAAATAAATATAAGTACATTTATCACTAACCAGCGTTTAATTTCTTAAATTATTAGTGTTTTTACAAGTGCGAGTTATTTTACATCCCGCAAACTAAAAAAAACCTCTCTAGCTTTTAAAATTCGTACTTGGATGAAAATATGCTTTTTATATAAAACTATGTAATATAAAATGAAAATTTATTGATTTAAAAAAGCTACACTAGATATTTCAGTAAAGTGCATAAATAAAACTCAACTTTTTGCAGACTACATTAGGAATTTTTGCAGTAAGGAGCACCCAGGACCATAAACGAAAAAACATGTCGACGAAACTTCAAGATGTTTCACAAATTTAGTTTAGAAAGCAATATTTAATGGATAATACATTTTATGCGGTAAAAAACAAGCCATTAAATTTATTATGGGCCCAGGACGCAGGACAAAAGTGTACCTGATGGGAGCTCTCGTAACTGGTCGAAATTTAAAGAAAAAAATAATGATGTTACTGGGCGCCAGAGGAAGTTAATGCAACAACAAAAATGAAATAATTTAATGCGGCATTTTTCAACCTATAAGGCGCGTCGCCCTAGAGAGCGCGATAATACTAAATTGGGGGTGCGGGCATATCGAGAAAGAAATATAATATTTAATATTTAATATTTTGCTTTTTATGTGCAACCCCATCGTCCTTGCTGTACAATATTGATTACCAACATTTTTTTTCGGGTTGCAAATTAACAATATCTTGCCAATATTGGTACAAATTGTGTGAATATTGGTACAACATTGCTGCAATATTAATTGACAATGTTTGGCTACCAAAACTAAGATCAGATTGGTAGCTACAAGATTGATTAACAATATTACACCAATTATGCATAGCAATGTAAATATACTAAGACCCAGACTGTATTGATAAAATATTGATTGAAATATCACGACAATATATTCCTACACATTGATTGCCAATATTAATCGCCAAGCTTAAGCCAATATGGGTGCAATATTGTAAAATATTTACGTATTGAACATCTATATATTGCACCATAATTAATTTAATATTAATTATGTTCGATTGTGAAACTGAGAGCATTAGTTTAACGTTTATCATTGTGTTGTTTTGTGTAAAATAATAATACCAATTTAAATTTTTTTATTTATTGTCCCTGTGGTTATTTAAATCAAAGGCATTAAACCATTGAACTCTTAAAAGAAGATCTAAAGGTGTGCCATTGAAAATCGATTTTAGAACTAAAACAGAAGTCGGCATAATAGAGAAGTTGACACTATGCTCGTGAAAATGTCATCTAAATCGTAAATTCTGATATAAAACAATCCGGGCCTGTAGAATAAATAATGTGATTTGGAAGTGGTTGTAGACGTAGTAATTATGCAAAATCGTAAACTTTTACAACATACCTGATGAGTAAGTGTCGTACAAAAAACATATAAATATTTAAAAGCAACCACAAGAAAATTTTCTCAAGTTTTGTTAACACCGTAAAAATTTATATCAAAAAGGCAACCATCCTTGAAGTTATTAAACCAAGATCCAGTCGTTGTCCTATCCTGAGGTAGTAATAACTAAAGAAAATTGTGAAATATGTTGCAGTAAAGAAATTTTATGAATTTGTTTATTCTGAAAACGAAATTATATTATAAAAATAATTATGCCATTTAGAAAATTGGCATAATTTATCATAATTTTTGTCGTAATAATTATAAATATATTTTCTTCTTAAATAATTCGCATAAAATTGCTAACCTTGATGTCCAAACGTTGATCGTAGGTGGAGACAGCAATTTAGAAACAGCTCCGTTTTGTTGACCCCAAATTTACATCAACTTCCTGACCTCCAAGCTTTTTTTCGGCGCATTGACCATGAATATGCCAAAAAAATATTCATAGAATTTCCGTTTATACATTGAGGTAATACAAAAATAAATAAATTATAAATAGCAAAAAAATTGAAACAAGATCACGTTTAAAGTTCACGCATTCGACATTTTGTCGTTTTACTTATAAAGGAACAACCTATAAGGACTTACTCGGTTATATTTTTCTAAAACAACTTCTATAAGGACTCGTATAATCTAAATAACTGTTCCGCCATCTGTGGCTTTAGGCTTACTTTGACAGCAGCCATTTACTAGCAATTGAAAGCTGCTATTCTATTCCAACACAAACTATTTATTATTAAAACTACCTATAACGTAACTTATACAAACATCCCGAATGATTCATATGATTTCATTCTGATGTATTCCTGCTATTTCCAACAATAAATTATAGTACTTAGAATATGAAAAGTTTGAAAAATAGAGAAGACTTCGTCTCACCACTTCTACTTCTATGCAGGTAAATAAAACTCATTAGTAACTTAATACGGTCCTGCCATTTTTCCCGGGTATATGGAAATTATAAAATATTGAAATTTGTGACAATTGTCAAATTCAAGAGGTTAATAATTGGATAGGGTCTGCACGGAACACTGTTAAATCTTATATTTTAATTCGACGACTGCTGAAATACAATTTTCGAAAGTTTCTTAAACTTTCTTGTTTTGAAATCCAGAGTTGCTAACAAAATACACAAGTTTATTTAAATTTCAAACTAATCTAAAATAAAGAGGGTAAAAGTTTGTCTCAGTAATAATTTAAAATACCGTTTTTATAATTTATTGTGTACCTGCGACTCGGGACTGGCTTCCAAAAAACTTATATTTTCATTTGGAAAGTCAAACCTTGAACATAAACTTTATCATTAGTGTGCTATAGCAGAAAATTTAATGTCCACGTTGTTCATAGTATGTCCGTCTATGTTCCAGTCTGTAGACCTTGCAAATGTTTTTGTTTTATTCCCCGCACTAATTTTCATTTCTCGTGAAAACTTGCACTAAACCGAACCCTTTTGTATATTTGAAACAATGAATGATTCGAAATAATAAGCAAATCGAAAGCATTTATACAAAATTAAAATACTTTAGTAATTTTACAAACACGAATGCTAGGGCAGGTTATTTTTACAAAATAACGATTTTCTTACCGACGATAATGTCACTGCGATATCAGAAGCTAATCGAGTCGTTTAACACGATAATTGTGTTTTCTAAAAACAAAATTACTATAAACTTGCAGGTGCTGCGATTGAATTGTTAAAGAAAAAGTTTTACACCAACAAAAAGTCAATTGAAGTACGGCATGATGTATGAGATTTCCGTAAAAAGTTTTCATAATTTTCCACTTAATTCTTTATTTAATAATAATAAGCCACATAATGGTTCAATAACTTTTTTGGAATTCTTCGTGCATCTTTCCTTATACATGCAAGATTATTATGCAATTGAAGTATAATTTTAGTTAAATTAGCTTTTATAAGTATATATTATTCGGTTTGAAGCTGTTTATTTGCTTATTTTTTATAGAAGTATTTTATTTTTATTAAGTAATTATTTGCTTTTTTCTTCTTTTTTTTATTTTTGAAAAAACTTAAATCAACTTTCCAATGCGGAAGTGTGCGATATACCCTTGACCAAACCGCTTCCTCCATCACACATAATGGAATTATTTTCTTGAAGAACTAGGCCGCCTCTATAAAGTTCTTTAAAATCCATTACACGAGGTAGATTACCTCTCATATATGGCATATACAACTTCAAGAGTCAAATTGCATTAGTTATAAAAATATAAAAAAATTACAAGCTATAGTTAAACTGTAATAACATTCGAATTATTTTTATAAGCTTTCGACGGTAAATTCCCACATTCGTAAGCTGTTATAATTTCCTTTATTGATTTATTACCTAATCTGCATTGTTGCAATAGTTTTTTACATTTTATTAGTCAAGGCCGACTTTACCAAGCAATGTATGCAAGTATATGCAAGAAAATTACCGTTTCGTATTTGAAGAATTAGAACTCTAGGATTGGGACAAGCCTTAGTATGTTGCTCTGTAGCAACCTTTTTTTGCTGCGGGTCAAAATCAACCAAAAGGTGTCTCTTAAGAGACGGTTCGGGTCAATGGATATTTTCATTTCAAACCACGCGTCTTGAAATAATCTGAATTATAATTTATTTTTATATCTCTTACTCTATTTACAGAACTCATGTAAGTCACTCTAAATTATCAAATGGGCCACTTATGCCTGTATAAATAGTCACGGATTAATCCGAGATTCAAGATAATCCTATAGGATTTACCAATGGGATTCCTGGAGTTTAGACCGTATCGTAGCAACAGCTGCTATTTCGAGAATTAATCTTGAATCTCGCATTAATCCGTGATTATTAATACGGGCATTAGTGACTCGCGGGTCATAGGTTGCCAACACCAGTTTTATAGTACGTTCTGTATCGTATTCGGAAAAACTAGAGGAAGTATTGTCTTCAAACTTTCAAACGCTATTCTATTGGAAAGTCTTTTTCAAATTAATTAATTTTTACTTCAGAGTTACCAAACTTAACAACCTCAAACTTAAGAAAGTTTTACATAACAATCAAATAGAGGTCTATTAGTTCAGTCATCAGGACCTGACTTGAATAACGTCTGCTTCCATTAGTCTGTTTATAGTTAGTTTAAACTTCTCGTCTTGGTTTGATTTCTTTATTTTCGAGTATGATCAAAGCTGAGCTTCATTGAGCTGTTCATTGCAAACTAGAATTTTTCTTTCAGAGAGTTTTGGCATTGTATCTTGAGTAAGTTGCTTTTTGCCTTCAATGCTGCGTTATAACTTAGGTCTTCACATGAAAAACTGATAATATTAAATGAGGACTGCGAGGGATAATTACAGAGGGACACCCAATTCTTCTTGTGTATTTTCTTTGCTTTTCTTTGCTTTTTTTACCAGTGATTCTACAAATGTGTGCGTTCAGCCCGCTATTGATCCCACCTGATCTCTATCATTTTACACAATTCCAAGGTATCCATAAGCCCATAAGCCCAATGCATAAGGTATCGGACCGAACCTTGGTATTGGAACCTTGGAAACAATGCCCAATTGTATTGGGTTCAAACGAGGAATATCGTTGTTTATCATGGCTAGAAAAGAAATTCTTTATACACTAATATCCGTTTTCTGAATAGTAAACGTACAATATTGTCATTCGCCTCTTCAACGCCTCCATCTCAAAAATTTTATTGATTTAATGAACTCGAAACTGTACTTTTAACCAATTTTGTTAAAACTATGCATAAATATGTGTTTATTAATTTTATATAGTAGATCCTGGCGGTATTCGTCCTTGTACCATTTGCTTCATATACTGGGTGGTCATAACATTATACTTATTCCAATTCTAATGGATTGTATTTTGTCTGGCCTAAGTAGTTCTTCTAACACAATATTGTGTTCTCTTTCTAAATCTGTAAAATTTTGTTCCGAATTTTTTTTAACACTATCCCGTAAGTCACTAAGACAGTGGTTCACTTGAAAGGTCGGAGGGTGTAGAACAACTTTTACTTTTTCGCAGGTTAGTGTCTGACCCGCGGGTCACTGCTAAAATCTGCTTTTCGTTCAACAATTACATATTATTATATTGTATTCAATTAATTATAGATTCGTTTTATCTTTAAACAATAAATAATTTTTGGAAGACTCGCAGAAAGGACGAATCACAAGGTTATGCAAAATTTTGCAAGTTTTGACAAACACTTGATTGAATTACCTCATATAATTAATTCTAAACGCGTGTACAGCAAGTTCTTATTCGAGTGAGTAAAAGCGTAGACCTCATAATTTTATGCATCATAAAACTTCAGTGGTACTCAAATGAAAAAGTCGTCTCCAACAATTGTTAATATTAAAGTAAAGTTATCGCGATCGTAAGGCAAAAATTTATATTGGGTTAATGAAATTTTTGCAAAAGCAAATTTAATTGGCCGTTGTGTTTCAAAAAATTTAAGTTATTTCGAAATAATTATATAACTGGACTACGAATTATATAATTCTATTTAAATCTAAATATTTAGTTCCCACAGTTAAACTTCCTTTTTAGGACGTACAACCATTTATAGCATTTCTAACAATTTGCTTCTTGGTTAATTTAACAAAAATCTAATATGGAAAGTTGCAAAAGCCAGAAATGAAATGTTTACCAAATTTAGAATAATTATGGTAACATATTATTCAATCTTTTTAGTTTCAGCTATTTTCAAAATGAAGTTAATTAAAAATCTAACAGGAAATTTAAAAAATGAAATTTGTGTTGTGTGAGCGTGGAATCTCGGTTTAATTGCAAGTTTGCAACAATTTATGCTACCTATTTAAATTGTTTATAAAATAACGACAATTTGTACTGTTCTCGGAACATACGAACACAATTAAAGAATAATTCTTGGTAAGTGTAAATACAGAGAGTTAGTGTCTCAAATAAATATAGCTGCAGGTATCTTGAACTCGCGACGGAGGCCAAAGCGGCCATTTCAGACAGGAACGAGAAAAATAGCAAGATTTGTCGCCATTCAGACTCGTTTTCATTGAGTTTACTTGTACGTGTTTACAACCGGCATTTCACCTCATAGAGCAGTGACATTCAGTTTATATATTTAATTGGGTGCGATGTTCGCCATCATTATTACAAATGCAACTTCCTTCCATTCCGTCTAATCCGAGTTTGCATGAATTTTAATTTTTACACGAACCAATTCTTCAAAGTCATGTGCTCGATTGCGAGTTATGAAGAAAATGCAAAGGAAGCCAAACGATAAGGCCAATTATGAAGTTGAAAAAGCACCGATGAGGAAATTGTATGATAAGGCAGTAGTATAGTACGGCGATAATTAAATGTGGGATTTTGTAGTATCTCGACGCAATAAACAAATATTGGATAGTAAAACTTGCTATATTGCGTCATCTAGAGATGACCCGACATTATCTTTGCGGTTTTGGCCTAAACCCGACCACTTGCTTCCTGCCTTTGACAATTATTGCAAATCTTGTATTTGATTAAATTCAAGGAACTGCAGGATATCTCTACTAATGTTTTATGGTGGTCATATTATTTGTTGTGTGGTTTCTCTATAAACCAAGGTTATAACGAAACATTAATCCTTTCAGAAAATATATTCCAATGTAATTGTTCATATAAAAACTT
Source organism: Cantharis rufa (assembly GCA_947369205.1). Classification (NCBI taxonomy): domain Eukaryota; kingdom Metazoa; phylum Arthropoda; class Insecta; order Coleoptera; family Cantharidae; genus Cantharis; species Cantharis rufa. Next base: position 96,582,099 of record OX376303.1, read on the forward strand.
TACATTTTTTTATAATTTAATTTAATTGTTAATATCATAGTTGTTAGCGCGTTACAATCTAACACAGTATTAATTAAAAATTCCAGAAGATTAAATCAAGAAGTAATTAAAATGTCCGTTGAGTATTTGATGAATCTCTGCTAAAAGCGATAATCTGTGATTTGATTACTTTCTTTTACTTAAAAAGTCAGAAAATGTAGTGATAAATTTGAAAACACTAAACACTACTATTTACGATGAGCTGTTTTTCGAATTTGAAAAATTATTTTGATTTTTTTTATTATTATTTCTTACTTTCCGCTGTATTTGTTAATTTATCTTTTATATGTAAAAAATGTCAAAACTCAGTTTTTCCACTTCATCTGGAAACGATTGAAAGCTTTCGTTCAGGTAATTTTATACTTTGCTATGTATTTCACCCTCAAACCGCAAAGTTACACTCAATTTAAAAAAATGCCCAAACTTTTAAAATTTTTAATTTCCTTTCAATCAAATTGAAACAAAAAATATTAAAATTAATGTTTTTTAATTTTTACCTCATGTTCTTTATCGCTTCAACAGCATATTTTAATATGAAACAATTTTCAAAATAAATTTTATATAAAAAATATACTTATGAATCGATTAATTTTCTTCTTCAAATATAATAAAATTGCAAATTAATTTTCCAATTTTATTTATCAATTCATCATCCAATAAATTTGCGAATGTCGAATCTTTTTAAAAGAAATTAAATTAATCGAACTCTTACAATCGAAACAATTTTTATAAACCGAGTTTTTCTTTAGAATTGTGATTAAAGTTTCCAAATTTTCTTTTTTTGACCTAACTAAATATAAGTCTTGCGCCAAATTGAAATTTTATTCTGAAACTAAATTATATTTTCTTTCAGAAGCCAAATTTTTGATTTTAAATTCCTCGGTAACAGATTTATTAATTGTATTGTAATTTTCACTATTTGCCGAGAAGTTATTTACTCTGAAAAATTGTGTATACTAAAATTCCAAAATAGCAAAACTTCCAGGAAAATTCCAAAAATTCAATACAATTTATAATATAGATTATAACAGCAAAATGTTGTAAATTTCAAAACAAATTAGAAAATTCTACTATTTCAACTAAATAATTCTACTAAAAATTCCAAACAAAGTTGTATAACAACTAAAGTTTGACAACAGAATTATGAGTTTATAGTTTATGTATATATTTTTACAACATTTATGTTGTTTTCAATAATTTAAATAATTACTAAAATTAAAAACTGCAGCTAAAGTGTGATTAATGGGATTACTATAAAATACCTGCAATTAGCAAATTAGGTTAGTACCAAAATTTACTAAAATTGATAAGTCTGATTTTGCTGAAAACTATCACTTTGACACTCTTATTGCATAAATGACTATTAGTTTCAGTATTTGCGTGTACCATAAATCATTGCAAAAAGTTTATATAAATAAAAATAAAAACTGTATATATTATATACAGTGGCTTTAGAAAGTATTCGTACACTCCTATGGCAACAATGTTAATTGTACATTTTGAAGCCTTCTTTCTTCATATAAAAATCGATTTCACAGCATAACCTTTTAGACATTTTTTATCGAAAATTTCATTGCCTTCAATTTTGTTTATATACATTTTTCTATTTTGTGGCACCGTTTCCGAGATACAGGTGACAATATTTTTTGTATTTTACCTAGTCTTGTTTCTGTCAGTCAGAAACGGTACGACAAAATAGAAAAATGTATATAAACAAAATGTGCAATTAACATTGTTAACATAGGGGTGTACGAATACTTTCTGGAGCCACTGTATGTAATGGGTATTATAAAAATATTTTTTAATAGAATCAAGTTTGTTTTTAATTTTACAAAATTAATATTGAATTAACTATAAATTATTTAAACACTATGTATAAAAAAGTATAGAACAAACACCGATGTAAAAGACAAACATAACAGCGCGATAACAAAAACCGCGAGATTCACCCGTGAGTCTTTCGAATGTCTCATCCAAACACCCTGTAGAATGTTGTGCGACTAAATGTAATTAGATTTCTTCATTTTATCGCAAAGCGGAGATTATAACATTATAAGATTTCAAGGAGTAAATCTTATTATAGATAACATGTTAGGCGTCTTGTTTTTCAATTGGGGTTCTACGTTCCGTCTGTTCATAATTTATAAGTACACTAATAAAATAAGATTCATCATATTAATGAAAAAATTCATTATATTAATAAACAAATTCATAAATTTAATAACTTTTTCGTTACAGAACTTAAAGTTTTTATTTTCAGTGTGATTTTGATAATAATCAATGCTTCTAGTATTATAAATTTGAAGCAGTTTAACATATTTAGGGGACCTACTGTATTACATGGGGTCCAAACTACCAGAAGTCAATCGCTTAATTTAGATAAGGGGTATCTGGGCTGATAAAAATAAAGCATTGTTACTTTTATCATCATCAATCAAATGCATTAATTATATTTACGTACAATTTTAAATTAAATTATTTATCAAAATATTAAAATTAGAAAAATTTGAAAGAAAATAGGAATAAAAGTCTTAAAAATGTAAAATTAATAAATGTAAGAGTAAAAGAAACGAATAAACGTAATTAAAATATATTTTAATGTTTGCACGTTTAAAAAATTAATTTATAATTGCATTTGTAATTCCAGGTTCACATGGAAATTTATGAAAATGATATAAGGTAAATACAATAATAATATAATAAATTATGTTGTGTATTAAAATTACAAAAAATTGTGAATGATAGTCAACATAACCTGTTTACATTTCAAAAAAAAACTTTGACAATACTTTTTTCTGGATTTCCGGAATTTTGAAAAAGCTGTTTCATTCAAAAATGCGATTTTTTTTTTGTAAATCAATTTTTTTGCAGTTTGGCAAATAAATTTTAAAATAATCCTACGCGTTTGCATATCAAAACATAAAACGAAAATAGAATTTTGTGCAAAATAACAGGCATTAACGTCATTTTCAGCAGGTAAACTGCATTACTTGTTAAAAAATTATTTTCCTGGATATATAAGGCTGAAGTGGGGTTTTTCTAATTCTATCGAAGTCAAAATATTGAAAAGCATTTGGCTTGCCAAATTATATTAAATTTTTGACATTGTAGGAAATGCGACTCATCTTGTTTTGCTGTAAGGCATATAAAAATGTTACCATTTCGACTTTATTTTCTGCTGCCCTCAGGCGATATATGAAGTTATCGAATGTTATAATTCCATAATCCTGATTCAGGATTGCGCTCATCGAACACCATTCAACATCCAAAGCGACAACTTTTTCAAAGTGAATCAAAATTAAATATTAAATTTTTCAATCTGATTCTAATTTTTTGTTTTGTCACATCTTTGATTGCTTGGTTGGGAATAAAAAATTTATCTAAATATGCGTTGTAATTAAATAATAAAACTGATAAGATCGTCATCTAATAACCGTGTAAGAATTTGATATCTGCCGAGAAGCCTAAAAAACCGGGTTATTAGTCATTGGATATCTTTTTAATTCTTAATGCAAATAAGCTGCTCAATTTTTTTGTTAAACAATGAGTTATCAAAAAATCAATGTACGAAATGGAAAAACCGGTTACAATAATATAATTTACTCCAACTTCAAGTAACATTTGGCAATTAATTATACATAATTATGTACCTATAAGTCCTGAACGTTTCTTTCGAATTTCTTTTCATCACAATCTTTCAAAATATTAGGGCGGTTACAATGTTTTAGGACAGTAGATTTAATTTTAAATTTGAAAGAAAAAAAATTGGCTTCTTTTTAATTCTAATTAAGAAATGGGTTGATATGGATAAAGATGTTTATCTATTATTGATTGATACTCAGATTTGGATCTGTCTTTAAAATTGCCAGTCACCCGCAGTTGTTGAAATGTATGTTTTCATAAGTCAAAACGTTTTTAGAAAAAATTTAAATAGCAAACCGTGTTTCTGGGATATTTTATTACACTCAGAAAAATGAATCTGCTAGCTCGGCAAAAACACAGCATTTGTTGGAAAATTTACTTATAGTCAGATTTTTTTTAAATTTAATGATTTCAAATTTAGTCATAGTCATAATTTAGAAAGCAAATTTAAAACTAAAAAAAAGCACAGAAATTATATCTACTAATATAGACCGGGAGGTCTGGGAGCTATAGAATATCACTCAGTAATATTCATAGCCATAATCGATATAAATTGCTTCATATCTTCATATCTTTTTCATTTTGCATATGATGACCCGAACAAGGCTTTTTACTTTAGTCTTTGAAAGGCGCCGGTTATTACTACGATATTATTTACTCACCACTGTCGTTAGTAATAACGACAACTTTTTTGGTGCGTGTGACACAGGATGAGAGAAAAGTCAACAACATTTCGTACAAACATGATGAAAGTGAATACCATATTATTAAGGTAAAATTTTTTCGATACCATTGTAATAAATAATTTCGAGTACTATTAAACAATTAAGCTGTTGTAATTTACAAGTTATGTACCTACATAATGACTTATGTTAGATTAAATTGAAATTAGTTTGCCATTATTAAACACAATCAAGTTAGCGAGAAAAATGATTTTATCTCAATAAATTACACAATTAAACCAGCGTATTCTATAAATGCTGTTTTCATTTATAGAATCGTTCAACATTATAAAATATCTCTTCGTTCATATATCATTCCAGTAATGGACATAATATCAGAACATCTATGCTATAATTATGAGCAGTTAGAATTACACGGTTTTTGGCCGCACCTGCGACGCACCAAGGTGTGGACCAATCAACAACTCAGGTGGTAAATGTAACTGCTGCGAAGGTTCCAAGAGCGGTGTACAAAATTGTAGACCGGTAAAAACGCACTTTCAAATATTGGAAGAAAAAATGAAATTACGCACCGTATCGCCATGGAGAACCACTGCTCGGACCCTCCAATGGTTTTCGTCCGTCCGTAGTGTTCCTTTATAATGAGAATGGGGAAATATTAAAAAAACGACGAATGAAGATGTTAAAATTATTTACAAGAACTTGAGAATAACTTTGTAATAAATTAATGATGATGATCTGTTAAAGTGAAAAGTTTCATTATTGGAAAAGTTTGAACTTTTTATCTCGAATGAAGGAAGAACCTCAATAATAATGAAGTCTAGAAATTTCTATGTGATAAAAAGATGAAAAAGGAATATTATGAAACAATGTAAGTTGATAACTGTTGCATCTCGTATTAAATAAGTTGAAGTGAAATTCGATCGAAAGCGTGATGAAAAGTCGAGTAAGTTTGTCTGTATTGAACCAGCAGTCAACTCTCAATTCCATTATATTACAATAAAACGCTAATGTTTCACAAGTTGCGAAACTTCTAGAGAGAGAATAATGATTTGATCGGTCGACGTAATTTTATGGCATCCTTGGCCTTTGCACTTTCTAATGGCCATTGCACTCGCTCATTATCGGTGCTGTTTACAACGGACCAAGACGGCGTAGGTGTCAAACCATTGTTGCCGTTTATAATATTCTCTCACAAACTCATTTTAAAGTAATTGTTCACGTAAAAAAATTATAAAAAGCCGGATGCTTTAAATAAGTTAACAAAAAATATTTTATTATACACCACGTAAACGCTTCATAAAAACGCAATTATTTGTATAAAACACGACGTGCAAATTTCTTACAATTTCGAAAACAATTTGCAAAACTTTTTAACCTATTGAGATAACGAACCAGGAAAAAACTAACAACTTCACTTGCAAAACAAATAATAGGTATGTGGTGCGTGTGACTGACAACCAAGTATTTTCACCATGAAAGTGCACAAAATTGCTCAACTGGAAAAACGGCACTTTTGCACAATTTATTAAGCCGAGATGCAAAAACTTGTTTAAACGAAACTGAAAGTTTTTAACCTCCTCCGTGTTTTCTTCAAGTTAACTTTTAATCAAATTCAATCATTTCATTTTTTGCATAGAAAAGGTTGGCAATAAATAATTGTTATAATTATCTATATTTGCATTTTTGTCAATCAAAATTTAAAACTTTTTAAACAAGAAAGACACACTTTTGGGTTTGATTAAATATTATGTTGTTTATCGCGTGTTGTGAAACCCAAAGAACCCGAAAAACTCGATTTTTTGAGAACCTTTTGTTTTGCATCGGAAAGGGGAAATCTTTACAAAGACAACTTTTATCTGAAGATATAGATATTCACAAAAATATGATAAATAGTACTAAAATGAAGCGCATAAACTATGGATGAACTTCTAGTATAGATTAACATAGAAAATAATCAGTATTACAGTTCGAGTTTTTAATTTCAATTACAGTCGTCGGCGTTTAGCTCATTCTGTTAACTGTACCTGAACCATGGGAACGTGAAGAACTACAGGCTCCTAAGGTGCTGGACACACAGAAAAGACGTAAGACGATGACGGGGCGCAGACAGGGCGCAGACGGGGCGCCGTCGCGACTTTTTAAAACATAATTTGACCTGGACTATGAAAAGGGACCTTACGTCGGAAAAATCAATTTTCACTTTTTTTGGTGATTTCTATAGGAAAAAAGGCGCTCTTTCGAATGGCGCGAACCACAAGTTTCTATCTTCATCACTGACTTCATAAAAAATCAATCTCAAAGTTAAACGTAAAATCATAAAAACATGAAAAATCATCAAAAAAAATTTTTTCACTTTTTTAACGTGTCCTATAGAGAAAAAGAAGAAAACATACTTTAAATGTTTAAACGCGTTTTACCGGGAGATTAGTTTTCCGACGTTAGGTCCCTTTTCGTAGTCCAGATCACATATAGAAAAGACGAGGCACGGACGTGACGCTCGCTGGGAGCCGCGAGAGATGACGGTTTTCAACAAACTTCATTCAGCAGTCCGATTTTGACAAGATAACATTTTGTCTTCTTCCGAAGAAAAAGATGTGTTAGCACCGATGTATCTCGCTAATATGCAGAGGGTTTATTTGTGTGAGGGCGTTACTGGGTACATCCGGTAAGGCGAAGCAATGAAGACAATAGATTTTAAAAAAAGTGGAGGATCTACATAATTATCCAGATTGTTTTTAAGAAGTATATAAAATGTCTCTACAATGTTTTAACTTCTCGGACCTCGCCCGTCTCTTGACGTCCTTTCTTTATGTCCTTTCTGTATGTTTTACAATAGGGCGCAGACGAGTAACCGTCGTGTCCGCGCCCTGTCTTTTCTATATGTTTTGCATTGCGACGCTTCTATACATTTTATATGAAAAGACGCGGAAAAGACATATATCTGCGCCCCGTCTGCGTCTTACGTCTTTTCTGTGTTTCCAGCGCCTTACGCTATTACCGGTGTTTGGAAAGATTTTGGAAAAAATGATTAGGAACAGACTGACCAAACCTAAGCAACCTTCCACTCCTGCAATCAATGCAGGTTCCTTCAGGGTAAATCTACCACAGACAACCTGAGAGTTTACGTAAAACATGTTGATAGGCAAAAATTAACAAGTAAGAAATGGAAAGGAAATGTGGCCGCAATATTTTTTGACATGTCGGGGGCTTTCCACAACCTTTGGAGGCTTGCACTCTTCCACTCTTTGTGCAAGAAGGGGGTCCCCACTCCCCAATAAGCTGATAATGATTGTTAAAAGCTATAAATGATCAAGGACAGTAACGTTAAAGTCAGGAGACACCACGGTGGAGAAAACATGCAGCAAAGAATGCCCACAGGGCTCGGTACTGAGGCCGACCCTGTGGAACACATTCCTAGATGACTATTTCGAAAACATGGACACGAATGAAGAAGAAGCCAACGTTTATGGAACAAACGAACAAAGTGTATGGACAAAGGCGTATGCTGACGATCTCACAAAAATTGTAAAATCAAGAACAAGAAAAGGAATTATACAAGGCCTACAGAAAAACGTGGATGATCTGAACAAATGGTGCAAGAAAGTCAAGTTAAGCCTATGAACTAAGACGACCAAGCTAATGTGTCACTACTCCGAAAGGTATACCTCAATAATGAAAAAATCAAATTAGTAGAACAACAAAAATATCTCGAAATGATTCTGGACTCGAAACTGTTCATTTAGGAGCATAGCAATTACGTTTTTACGAAGGTAACCAACTTGATCAATAGACTCTAACGCAGGGTAAGAGCTAGCTGGGAAGTAGATCTGAAGAGATCTATGTCCCTAAACTACAAGGGTGCAATAATCCCAATAGTCGCACACGGAAGCAAGATTTAGGCATGGAAAATCCAGGAAAAACATACAAAGACTAGACCCCTGCCCTGCTACTGGACCTGATGTAGAGTCATGACGAAATCTTACAGAACGGTATCTTCACTAGCAGCGGGACTAATGGCGGGAATCCACCCAATCGACATGGAAATAAACAGGATACACACCTGGAGAAAAATCAAAAAAGGAGAAAGCACGGTATTTATGGGACAGGAAATAAACCCACAGGACTTCCATACAAAGCAAAAATAAGAAAAAAACATTGAAGAAATAATCGAGATCCATTGGTAAGAAAGATGGGAAGAGGGAACGGTTGGAAAAATCACCCACACCTTCATACCCGGGGCCCGGGGCCCGGCCAAGAGAAAAAGGAATAATAAACTGAAAAGTGGCGCAACTATTAACTGGACACGGTAAATTTAGACGACACTTGAAAAGACTTGGAAAATCACCAGACGGACAATGCCCCCCACTTCCTTAGAAATCGACGAACCTATACACAGAATATTCGACTGTCCTCTTTATAACACGGAAAGAACGGAATTGGAAAATTCATTCTGAGACTCATCCTAAATTCAACAGAGCTGTACAAAAAGGTTAATCCGGTCCTGCTGTACAAATTCTTGGAATGCAAAAACGAAGAAAAACGAAAACGAAGGCATGAGCTAAGCCTATTCAGATACAAAAAAGGACGCGAGTAACCAAGAAAACTAGGGAAAAAAATGAAAATACATAAACAAAAAAAAAAACAAGAAATGAAAGATGGTTATAGTAAAACCAAGACCTACGCAGGAAAAGAAACACACCAAAGCAAAGAAAGGCAACCCATGACGCCAAAATAAAGACGAAAAGGAACAAACCAACAAACTCAAATCTGGATTCAAATTCAAAGAAGAATCGCCAACCCACTGGCCAATCAGAACGGACAATTTCCCGCTCATTTTGATTATTTATGTTTGTTAACTGTTATCTTTTGTACAATAAAGACAACTTTAATTTTTAACTGTACTACCTGTACCCGATGTATTTTAATGGGCGGAACCGGTCGTAATTGCCTCTTCTAGGAGTGCAATAGTTGACATTATCTTAAATTTATTTTTAATTGAATTTTGTTAATAATTATAGCCAAATTTAACTTAAAAAACAAAAATCCCGCCATTCAAAACCCGCAATTTTCGACTTGGAGCGTTTCAGGGATCTTTTTTATAAATTATAAATTTATAAATTTCGAGAACTATGGTTTTTTGATGTAGGCTCTGAAGGGATGTTTTAATGCGCTGATCAATGAGATTTACTATCTAACTAGATTCGTATACCCATGTATAAGCACAAAATTTTGGCCCAATATTGGCGCATTATTGAGCAAATATTGAATGTTGGCACAATATTGCAAGATTTAGCCTCTATAGGTTCAATATTGTTTTCCAATATTGCGCCGATATTGAAAATCAATATTGCACCAATATTGCCTTCCGATGTTCAGCCAATATAGGTCCAATATTGTTATCCAATATTACGCCGATATTGAAAATCAATATTGCACCAATATTGGGAGTAGGTTGGTGCAATATTGCCCTAATATTGATTACCAATATTGCCTTCCGATGTTCAGCCAATATAGGTCCAATATTGCAAAATGTTCACATTTGAATATTGGTCCAATATTGATTTCCAATATTGGTCCGATATTGTTTTTAAGTATTGCGCCAATTCTTCATATTTTTAATTTACGCCATAAACTATCATAATTTCTAAACAACATTTTTAAAATCCTGATAACGGTTATCTTATTCGTCCCAAGACATCAATTACCTTCACTCTTTCAAGTTTTGCCTTCTTTCGTTCATTTGTGTGAATCTGCTAGCTTCTACCTATCACGTTTCTGACTCTCTTTTTTCCGATACTATTTGTTACACAAGATTGTTTATTGTGTCTCAATTTTCTGAACTTTTTAGCTTGATTGCAATTATTTGAGGTCCAACATCCATCATTGCTTGTGCTCTATTTTTTGCCATTTTGGCTAATATTGCATTTGAAAAGGACGTGTTCTGCTCACACTTATCTGTACTCAGATTGTCACTTCTTGACTGTATTTAGCACAGTAGGAGTGGTCACTATTTCCTATAGAGTATAGACAACTATAGAGGCTGTGAAAATGGCCTCGGTAAGTTGCCACTGATAATTTTAACCCGTGGCAGCATGGGTAAAACCATACGAAACCGCTCTTTATCTAAGGACGATAAAAGCGACTTATTGGCCTAGAGGTGTCTTTCGGCGTATTTGGAACAGTACTAGAAAATTCGTTTATTTCTCACTTGGCATAATGTTATGACCAACAACATCAGACCTGGAACTTGCAGAAATTTGGCTGCAAACAACACCTTACAAATTTTAATCCAATATTATAGGGCTTAAGAAAAGCTGAAACTTCAAATCAACCCTGATCTCATTTAACCTCAAGACTGGCCTACTGTACGTTGCCGCAAGCGTTTTGCCGTAGTCAGTTCCCTGGAAGTCAGTTCGCCGTAGCCAGTTTGTCACAAAACCGTTTTTCCGCAAAACTTATTGGTCGCATGGACAATTTGCCCCAGGACTGTTGGCCGCAAAATCAGTTCCCCGGCTAATAGGTCCTGCGTCGCAAAAAATCGCGGCTAACAGTTCTTGCGTCTAATAATTCTTGTGTCCAAATGCTTGTGTCCAAACTTGCTTGCGGCGAAAAGTCCTAGACCCCCACGTTAAGAAGCCCGAAGGAAAAACATGATCTCTAATGATGAGGTCTTTCAATACCCTGAACCCCCAGTGCGTACTGTCATTCGTACTATAAAGCTAGAGGATCTGGAAGAGAATTTTAATTTTAATATTTTTAATTTGTTGGGTGTAATTAGTTGAGGTAATTAATGGAGAGTTTTGTAAATTGCCCTTCAAACTTAACCATAAACTGTAAACTGCCTTCCAAAACTGATGCGGTCTAAATAGTGCCTCCTTTTGTTATACAATTCGCTCTTCTAGATTCATGATTTTCGTATTCGTCTGTTCTTCACGAATTTTTTTACCACGAATGCGGGCGCAGAGACTCTTGTCCTTCTAAATCCGTAATTTTTAAGTTTAGACGTTCTTCACTGCTGTTTTTACAAACTACGTGGACCCATAGACCTCTGCGTTTTTAGATCTGTGACTTTCGAATTCGATTGTTCTTCAGTGATATGAAAAATCTATTAAATTATATTTTTACGAAGTTGGACAGTACTGTGGAGAGCAATTTACTATAGGAACAGTTTACATGTGTGGAATTATTGTTAACCTTTCTGGTCGAAGGGTAGTTTATAATATATTTTAATTTCTACGTGTTTGATGGATTAGGGCAATTTACACTCGCCCATTGATTGTGTTCAAAAGAAAACTGCTATAGTAAGGGAGCGTTCATAAACCACGTAGTTTGATTTTGACCTCTTTAGAACCCCTCCCTCCCATCATGTAGCTTAACGTAGCTTTTACCATGATAACCTTACCCCCCCCCCCCCCTAGATGGAACGTAGTTTTTTTTTCCTATAAAGTCCAGAAGACATGTTATGTTTTCTGTTAACAAAACTATTTAAAAATTATTTGGTATAAAAAATGAATAACACCGATATTTGTTTTTAAAACAAATAGCGCACCTATATAAAATATAAATTAAAAAAATCCAAATACGGAAATAAATATCCATATTATGTTGTCGCTTATATTCTGAAAATTGCTTTCATAATAAATGAAGAAAACTACGTAGCTTGACTATAATCCCCCCGTACCCTCACGTAGCCCTGCGTAGCTTTCTACCTAACCCCTCCCCCCCCTTGGCCAAACCACGTAGTTTATGAACGCTCCCTAAGCAGTGATAAATCTTGCGTGATTGATTGGTCAGACAAACTTTGCTTGCTATAAAAACTAAAGCAAATCTGTAACATTTCTATACATTTGAAGTTAACAACCAAATACGGATACCCAGTGGATCAACGTTACCCCACTCAACCCTATAGATATTCTTGTTCAATTGTTACAAAATTTACATTGGCAGATGAACCAATCTTCCCTCGGAAGACAATGGCAAACCACGGAGGTAATTTACCTAGAGAGCCTATAAAAATAGGCCCAAGGGGTGCAAAGTAAGCGGTCTCGTCTTAAGCCTTCTTCCATTTCCACCTTTATTTGGTCTGGATTAGGTTACTCAAAACCATTATTTTCTTGTTTATTGCTATTTATTTTACTTTAATTCTTTTTGCTGAAAGTACCATTGAAAGTACTCTTAGGTACATTTGTATGGAAATTTTACTGGAAAAATTGAAATGTCAAATGCTCTATCAAAATCTTATAAATTTTAACTAATTTATGGTAATTGAATTTATACCTAAATTTAAATAACATTTTTAAGTAATTTTGATTAAATTATAGCAATTTATTTTATCTACTAACAGGTGATGCACCTTTTTCAAAAAGTATTTGACAAATGCTAAATGTCTGGTTGATGATTGATCTACTAGTCAAAGCTCCCCACTGTGGCATATTTCTACCATTTTTTCTCTAAAAGATTCTAATCACCCCTCTAGGATTTTTGACAGTATTTAACAGCTGATGTAGTTTTTATCACTATAAAAATAACTTGATGCGGCAATTTGTAAAAACATATTTTTTATTTAATACGGAAACAAAAATTTGTTCAAAACGAATAAATTTTAAAGGCAAACAGGCAAACGTAAATGAAATTTATGTAGCTTGAAAATCCTTAGCAAAATACAAAAAAAATTTAAATTAAATTAAGATTGCATTATAAATTTTAACTAATTACTCTTACTTAACAAACCCAAAAATCCGGATTATTTTTTTTTGCTAAAAGTTTACGATATTTAAGAATACCTCAAATTCTTCAGTTATCGTAAGATATTTTCTCAACGTAATTAGAAAAATAAAAATTCTCATCAAAATGCGTAATCCCCAAAATAAATTAATTTCCAGACGGGCGATCTTAAAGAAAACTTGCTTGCTGTGGAAGTCTTGGTAAAGTTTGACAAGTGTATGAAACTACTGAGCGTTTAAACAAAGCTTTAATCCTTTCAATCCCTTTTGTCAGCCTGTCGTTGCTCGCTTATTTAATTTTACACAACGCGCCCACCGTTTTATAAGCACAAGAAGCAACGCCGGCAATATTCAAGACTTTCAAAACTTTAAATTGTTCTAATGTTCACTCCGAAATTCGCTACTGGGAGATTACCTACCAGTACAGACTACAGAATAAGAATAAAAAGGAAAATTATTAGGATTTTTATACACCGTCTGATTTTTTAGTGCTTTATTTAAATTAACGTTGACAACTTAATTACAAAAATTAACCTCGTGGGTATCGCTTTTAATACAAAAAAACACCCCAATTTTATTTCAGGCCAAGGACCATAATTAACATATGAGATTGAACCCTTTCCCAAGATATGTCTGCGTCTCAAAACGGGAGTCTGTTAAATCTCGATTCTCATCCTTGCTTTTGTAACATTGAAACGATAATTTTTCCGTTTCGCATTCCAGACAGTCACGGCCACCTTGATGGATTAGGCTGTTCATGAAGTGGTTCTCCCACTTAACCGTAAGATATCATTTAAAACTAAAAATATGCAGAACCCAAAACTTTAACTTGGAAACGAAATTAAATTATCATAAAATTATTGCTGCCACGATTTCTCCCAAATCAAGCGAACAATTATTTTTTCCAAAAATTAATTTAGGGTTTCCGAGCTACCTGAAACAGCAAACTCTGCTGGAGTTTACCTAAAGTAATAAAATAAAAATCGACAAAATTAAACTTTACGATTTGAAATCTCACACGAATTATTTTGTTTTCCAGGTGACTGGCACTTTTTATTTTCCCACAGGTTTGTGCAAGTTGACTTGGAATTGTTGTAACCTGTAATTTAAGGGATCTCGTTGTTTCCTCCTCATCATACGCCTCGAGGCGACTAAAGGAAGATAATATCGAACACGAACAAAGTTCGCCATTAAAAAAGTTCCGTCACTTCAAACTTTCTTTCAGGTTTATCCAATCTTGTCAAGTTCAGACGACCTTGAAACAATAACCAACTGACCGATAGGAACGAAACACGTTTTAATTTATATTTTCATTTTTTAATTAATAATAGGGCATTTTGAAAATTAGATTTTCGCATTCTTTCGAAAACTACACGTAATAATTATTAAGGGCTTCATAATCTATTTAAAACGGCCGATTAATCAAATTGAACTGAGATTCGGCCAATCTTTTCCGATAGAAAAAATATAATTAATCAAACTGTCGATTATTGAAACAATCAATTAATCAAATTAGGTATTGTTACATCGGTTTGTGTCCAGCTATTAAATAATTTCTATTAGACGTAATTATATTAATTTAGGCGGAAGGGGGCTAGAGGTTCCCCGCTGCGACGCTGACGAGTGTCAAATAGAAAAACCTATTTGAATTGATTTTGAAATACAATAAACGATACCAACCCAAATTCTAATTTTTTTTTATTTCTGAACCACGAATCAGTATAACCGCTAAAACGTCTATTTTAGAATTTTAATGTCAATTGGGCACTTAAATAAATATGCAGACTAATTTGGGCGGCATTTTTGGTTCCTTTAGAATATCAATAAAAAATTTAATTATTAGTTCCATTTTTAGACCCACTTAGTTTTTCAAGATACAACGAATGCATAAAATTTTAAAGCTTACTTATTTTAAAATGGCAATTAAAATAGAAGTATTACGGTTTTATGGTTTATGTATATCAATCATTTTAAATGGATTTTTAAGTTCTAAACAATGACAAACTTGTACTGTTACTACACATAAAGTTTGGAAAGTTTAATAATTTTATGGTCGCCCTATTATTATTACTCGCTGCACAAAACAAACTCTTCCTCAAATATATCGTGGTTTTCAAAAATAAAATAAATAGTTGCGGTAAGTATTCTGTATTCATACGGAAATATTCCAGACAATTTTATAAAAATACTTTTAATAATAAATAATCCGTATATAGAATGTCACCAAGTTTTACAAAACAATAAAGTATTCAAAACTAACAATAAGTGGAAATCGCAGGCGAAGTTTTCAAAAGTACAGAAATTTTTAATGAATTTGAAATTTTGCTTTGAATTATTGAACAAAAATTTTAAGTGACATACGAATTGATGGTTGAAAGCCCTACATGATGGTGTCGGTGCAATTTTATTCATAAATAATAAAATTACAATAATATTGATATTAACCATATGAATATTTTAGAAAATGGACCCAAAAATGCAGAAACTTTTCGCAAGTAAAATACATGGTAGTTTTACTTGCATTTAATTTTTGATTTTATAAGGTTAACATAACATACTGGTGACCCCCATAAAACATCAACGTTGTGCTTTAGTATATTGTGACGGTTCTAATTGAATAAAATTTACTATTATATTGCGAAATAATAATTTAATTTGATTTGATTGATGTAGCATAGTAAATCTTAAAATCGAGAAATTAAGAAATTTGCGTTACACATGGACGGAGCCAGATTGACAGGTTATTATTATTCCTCAAATACTATGGATAAATATTTAACAATTTGACCTCGTCGAATAATTGGTTTAAATTTCTGCGTTTTTGCACTGTTGAAATTTGCTTTTAACCTGTCAAGTCCCAATATTAATGATATTGATTAAGCACCAATAATTCGGCAAAGGCACAATGTTAAATCTATTCGTTTAGGGTATTCATAAAACAAATCGGTTACAAATTTGTACGAAATAACTGCACATGTAGATTACCACGTCAGTATACTTATGGACTTAAAATTAAAGTTTAAAAGTTACTGTATTATGTTGTGCATTTTCTGTCAAAGTGCTTTTCAAAACTATAAATTTCTTACATAAAATATAGGTACATGAACATTCAAGCAACAAGCAAATTCATTAATTTTTAAAAGAAATGTCGAAACCTCATCTACATGATTAAAAAATTGAAGCAATCGATAGAATAAATAGAGCAGTTTTCGCTGTATAAAAAGTCGCTTAAAAAATGATTTGGTAGGCCCCAAAGCTAAAACCTGGCATATGGTGAAATCGAAACCTTGCCTTAAATAGCCAAAAACAAAATTTTGAAAACAATCTTTTGGAGCCGTTATTTTAACATAAAGTAAACTGTATGCTGTATGGAATTCTGACCCTCTATTCGGGCTGCCGTTAAAATTAATTTATTTTGCTAGTTTTCTCTGTATTTTTCAAAATCAACTTTTAAATCAAAAAATCCAATTGTTGAATATTGAAAAAATTTGGATTTTAATGAACTCCCGTTTATAATATTATTTTTTATTTTTAATAACGTCGCTGTACCTGTCTATAATTTCCGATATTCGCCCCATCTATTGTCCGAAAAAAAATTTATTTATATATTGTATTATTAGCTTTATTTTATTAATAATAACTAGGTCAGGCGGCCTTCCGGCTAAACGAAAAGTGAAAGTTAATCTTGATAAAATCATAAATATTAAAAAAATATTCGGGATTAGATTGCCACTGTTGTGCGGCCTGAAGGCCGCATTGTTTCCTCTATTTACCAAATTAACTTATTCAGTCGGGACACTCTACCCCGTCTTTTCGTTAGATGTCCATTTGACATTTTGGTTATTTTATTTAAAAAATTAATATGAGGTTAGATCTTAATTGCCACCGAGAAGAAGAATTTGTTACTCTAACAGAGCTATTAGAGTATTAATCAACATAGGCTATGCCTCCAAGATATCTCCAACCAATTAAAAAGCGTTAAATCATTCAGTAGCGCACCATGGCTTTCTTACAATATGTTAAGAATTGTTTCAGTTTTGCATTGTTTTTCAAAACTACAAGTGGTCAAAATTGTTTCACATTATTTCTTATTTGTATAGATGAGCAAAATGAACATTTCCTAGATGTCTACATAGACGATTTAATTATAAATTTTGATTCAGATTCTGCCGATACAGTGGCGTAACAATGCAGCCATGGACCTGTGCTGTAGAGTCAAATTGGGCCCCAAATTCTTTTTATAATAGCAGTCGCACACTTAACATTATAGGCCCTTTAACGCTCGGGGCTCTTGTTCGATCGAGCACCTGGAACACCGCTAGTTACGCCACTGTGCCGATAGTGAATTAATATTTAGTTCTGACGGTTCTGACAGCAAAAGATAAAAATCATTATAAATACGCGGAAAGACTAAAATCAAATTTTAAAATAAGTAAAATAATTTTATTTTACTGTACGCTAATGATGTTAAAAACACTTCATATGTGTTATCTTTTTAAAAACAGTTGACCATATTAATTTTAAACATCTTTTCATCTCATATCAGCGACTAATGAATCGGTTGACTATATGCAGTGCCGGATTTCTGCCTAGGCCCCTGTGGCGGAATTTTTACATAAGCTCATCCGCCTGCTTAAGACTGTAATTTTTTAGCCTACCCCCTTCACACGAGTTTACTCTCCTGTCTCTGGTCTTCTTGACTATGTTTAGTGTTTAGATGTTTATTAAAGTCATTAAAATCGATTAAAATTTATATGTTCTCTACTAATGCATTTAATTTGCTAAATTTCCAAAATAGCTGCGAGATGGGGGGGGGGCAATATCAAGTGCCTAGGGTTCCTGAGTTTCTAAGTCCGGGCCTGACTATATGGGTGCTTTTTTGCATATCTCGAACCGTTGTATTTAGAAATGCTTATTCTCACTTTTTAAAAATAAAGTTACCAACTATTATGAGGGACGATTCCATTTCTAGCTATAACCCAGCGATAAATATCCCGAAAATTTTGTGTACACTCATTGGAAATTCCCTTGAAAATCTTTTGGAAATCTTTGGAAATCCCTGGAATTCTTTGAAAATCACTCAAATTCTTTAGATTTCACTTTGATTTAAACTCATTGGAATTCCTTGGAAATCACTGGAATTCTGTGGAATTCTTTGGAAATTCTTTGGAAATTCTTGTAATTCTTTGGAAATTCTTGGAATTCTTTGGAAATTCTTGGAAATCATTGGAATTCGTGAAAATCATTGGAATTCGTTGGAAATTCGTGGAATTCTCTAGATTTCACTTTGATTTGATTGAAATCTTTGAAATTCTTGGAAATCTTTGGAATTCCAAGTCTTGTGTACAGAAATTTTACTGCTATAACCCTTGCTATAACCTCAACTAAGGTTTTTTGTTGCTATAACAAATTTTTTATTGCTACAACAAATTTTCTGCTGCCATATCGAAGTTGTTTTTATTCAGAAAAAATCATACGTTCGTAACCGTTAATGAGGGGGCGCCATCTGTTGTATAATAGACTGAGGGGGCGCCATCTGTTATCTTGTTTGTGAACTTTCCTATATTATTAAAATTATATGAAGCGTCATGCGCATGACTCATTTTACTGCTGAGGGTGGAACTATCTGCTGCACTTTGTGATTGCTTGTAACGTAAGGCCGTTCCACGTTGATTTAACAAATTTTCCTATTCTGAATAGAAAAAACTCTGTTATGGCAGCATGGAATTTGGTAAAATCTGTTGAGACTATAGCTACTAAAAGTTATGTAGTTAACTTGGCTTTTTTCACAGTGTGACTTAAACAATTACTCCCATTTTCCCGTGTTGATTTAAAAATATTTACCCATGTATACTTAGCGGTCCCCAAGTGGAAAAGCAACAAACAATTGGGTGCTGATCGGTAATCACTCAAGTGGGATTAACTTTCAGAGATAGGATAACAAGTACAGTGGCGGCAATCTAAAATGCCCGGTGCATTTTATTTGCAATATACCTGTTACAATCGGCTTAATTTTAAGGGTGGTAATTTTTTTGTAAAATACAATGACATACACTATTATGAGGTAACCCTTCTTAACCATTTAGTGTACAAAATGCATCAGTTTAGTTTAATAAATCTTAGAAATATAAAAAAAATCGTAGGTAGAAAGAATTTAACAGAAACTGAAAAACAGAAAATTTTAGTTTTACATGGTGAAAATAGGAGTTTTACCTATATTAGTGAGAAATTTGGGTATGACAGACATACTGTAAGTAGATTTTTTTTTAAATATGCCATTAGGGCAGTACAAAACCACTTGACAGAGGGAATTCGAAAAGAAAACCAACCAAATCCCAAAATCGTAAGCTTTGCAAAATGGCATTGAAAGATCGCTTCAAATCTCGAAGACAATTAAAAAAACAGTTAAAAGATGACCTTGGCGTAAATATTAGCAAAAAAATGTTACGTAATCGTTTAGCTGAATTCAGATTACGCGCTTAGGCTGCTGTCAAGAAACCGCGTTTTTCAAAAAAATCGAAACAAAGACGGTTACAATTTGCCAAAAAATATCAAAATTGGTCAGTATGTGATTGGAAAAGGGTCATCTTCTCAGATGAGTCAAAATTTTTACTCCATGGGTCAGATGGAAAGCAATATGTGCGGCGATTTCAAACCGAGCGCCTATCAGATAAATGCACCATAAAAACAACACGCGGTCGATTTGGAATTATGATATGGGGTTGCTTTTCTCAACGTGGTTTAGGTGAGCTACATATCATAGAAGGGTCTGTAAATGTAAAAAAAATACATTAAAATTTTAAAACCCAGTTTGGAGCCATCGGTTTTAAATTTATATGCTGAAAACAAAGAATGTTTTTTTCAGCAAGATAATGCACCGTGCCATACCGCGAAAACGGTACATAATATTTTTGTAAATAATTTTTTTTTTCAAAATCTATTAATCAGGCATTGTTGTGAATACATTTAGCTAACAAATGATTGAAAAATATGAAATTGATTCCTTTTTATTTTACACAGGTATCGAATTATTTTGTTAATAACGGTATCTATACAATTGATTGACCTAACTTAAGTCCCGACTTAAGCCCCATTGAGAACTTTTGGGCGGTTATGAAGAGGCATGTAGTTGACAATAGTCCTAAAAGTATACCTGAGTTGAAAAAAAGCGATAAAATTTGTTAGGGATAATCGTAAGCGACGATTACTTGCAGCGGTTAGAACAATCAATGCCACGCCGTTTAAAAGATGTAATAAAGGCCCAATGGAGGTTCAACTAAATATGAATAAATTTTTTTATTAACCAATATATTATTAATCAACACTTGACTACATTAATTATCTACTAAATAATTATTTTACTATAAAATTTATATCAAATTCGAGCGCAAAAATATACCTGAAAACAATGCTTTATTTTATAATGAAGTCTTTTGTTAGTTATTTATACTATCTATCATTGAATTTAATAATTTTATATGTATTTATAGTTAGACAATTATATAACATATGAATTAGTTCCATGTTAACAAAATTTGTAAGTAAAAATTAAGAATAACTTAAAATTTTTCAACCGGGCATTTTAGATTGCCGCCACTGTATGTCGATAAAAATCAATTGTAAAATATAAAAGATATAAAAATTTGAATCAAACTAAGAAAAATAAATTGCAAGGACTAATAAGAGAAGATAGCCTGGTAAAGATTTGTAAAAAAAAGACTGCGGTAAAACGGGCCGAGAAATAAAAGTATAGAGCTGGTTCTCTTCTTCCTGGATTTGAGATTTTTTGAATTGAGTTTATTATATTTGGCGAAAATAAAGGGTTTGATTTTGTGTATAAAATTTTTATTGGTTTTCAATTGAAATTGTTCCAGAATTGAATTAATTTGATTTTGACAATTAGTCTAAATACGCCATAAAACTTAAATATTTTTCACTTAATGAAATATATATTTTTCCAAAATTTATTTTTCCAATTCAAATTCTTTCTTTATTTAGATTATTTTAATTTTATTTATCTTATCTTTTAACGCTCTTTTATCATCATAATTTGTTTCTATACAATTAATTTCCCTTTATTCTTCATAATTAATATTATTTTGTAATTATTAGCTTGCTCACCAGCGACTTAAATGGAAACTTGTCGTAAATTTATAAAAATATTTTTATTTTATAGTTTATTGATTGATTTATTTCTTTATGCGTGTGTGTTTTAGATCTAATTTAAAATTATAAGCAATTAAAATGTTTATGACTTTAATGTTGATCTTCGCTGTATAGATTTTCTTGCAGCACCTCTGCTAACGAGTTCATAACTAAACTAAGAATTTTTTAAACTTTTGAAAGACGTTTGCAAATAATGTTTAACGACATTAGCATTTATTCAGGATTCATTGTACTAGCTTGAAATCCTTAGGTGACACTTGACTGTCGATTTTGGAAAAAGTGCAATGTTACACTGCTCAAGTTGAAATGCAGATTAAATTTATTTTTACTTGTGACTCGTTTCACACTCTATGGCTTTTTAATTCTCTGCTGTTTTTTTTTGAGTTTTATTCGAAATTTCGTCATTTATTTAAATTGTCAAGTTAAACTTTTTTTTATTATTACAATTATATTACTTTACTATTTAGGTCCTAACAATTGCTACAACTGTAAACAAAAATTGCTTCTTGTAAATTTTAAATTCCAGAACATGAGATAAACAAATGAAATAAAAACAGGATTCTAGAGTTAACAATTCTTGTTAGGGAATAGCAACATTATCCAAAATCACACATCCGGGAGTGTCCGAAGCTCAACTTGAAGTTTTTTACTAAAAAAATCAAATTCATCTTCGCAAACAACAAAATACGTTCGTGTTTTCTTAGCACTACCGCAACTCGAGAGCTTAAATATTTAATTTGGATTCTATTCGGATTTAATAATTCTCATAAAATGTGAAAGAAAAGCTTTCTGTATGAAAAAAATATAATTTTACATAATACTCCATAATATAAATTATGTAGCCTAGAGATACATTACAAAGCTGCAAAATAATACTGAAGTGTCTTGAGCATTGTTTCAATTTACTAGAGAAAATTGTATACATCAAGCTTATCAAAGTACCTAGCTTTGATATCTGACATGGGTTTGAAATTGCTTTCGTATTTATATTATTTATCCGACTACGCCCTTCGGCATGGCAATTTACACTTAGGTACTTCAAAAGGCGAGAAGTGTTTTCGTATAATTTTTTAAATAAATCAAACAAACGAATGGAGTTCGAGAAAGGTAAAATTCTAACCATATAACATGGATTGAATGTCAAACTCTTATTGTAATTTAAATTTTTTAAAAGCTGGCAATTTCGGGTGTTTACATATAGAAGGAAACGGAGCAGAAATTTTTCATAAATTATTTAAAAGCCATACATTCTTAAAAGCTATTTATAAAAGAATATTTAGTGTGTAGGTATATAAAGGGAAGCATAATTCTTAGCGCGTAGTGTAAGACCGATTTTTTTTACATTTTTAACGAAGTAGTTTAGTAGCGCCCGGCGTATAAGCTGCAGGAGAGTGCACCAGTATTTATAAAACTGCAATAACTGGTTTTATTCTTAAGCTTTGATTTTTTTCTTAACTTCTTGCTTCAAGTCGGCGTACGTGATTTTGGCAGACGTTTCTGATGGCTTTTTGAGGTTTAATTGCATTTTCGCGTGCTCAAATTGTTTTATTACAGTGGCTTTTCGCCAATTATTAACTTAAGTATCGTTTAAAAGTGTTATTTTTAAATTTATCTCTAGATTTTGAAGTGTGATGACTTTTTAATGATGCAAACTTCATGCAAACATTGATTTGGTGTGCGAATCAAAAAGTTACAATAATTTAAAAATAATTTATAACTTCAATTATTATTATGCTAAACATTCGACTGTGAAAAATAATGTTGTTGATTTGCGAATTTAATTTAATTTTTTTTATTGGGGTTGTAAATCGAAATAAGCCATAAACGTCGAAAATGATGCCGAAACAAAATTGCAGGACAATCTGTTCGTCAAATAATTCCAAAGGATTTAATTTAATCTCGCATTTTTTCGAAAGTAGATCGGGCGTATAAAAGACGCGGCTATGCATCAGTTCGAATCATGGGGAATTGATTTAAGCAGGGGTTTTTACGATCTGCTTTGAATGGGCACCTTAATAAGTCCAAATCTGAACAAAGAATAGGGTATTCGGTTCTTTTACGATTGAAAAAGAAGACATAGCAGTTATAAATGACAATCATTCTATCACATCTTTTGGATAATAAAATCGGACGTAAAGCGTCCCTTATTCGTAATCTTCAATTGTGGTGATGCATTCTTGTCACACTCTTCAACGCGAACACCTGTACAACAACGGGGTACACCGCCAACCTACCATATTTCTCTCATTTCACTTCATATCGCATAACTAAACCACATTCCTATTACTTTTTTTTACAACACCATAATGCGTTTTTTAATGATCCATAAAACAAACCAAATAACCTATTCTGCATACCAAAACACAAAATATCAACCATTTTTCATAAAATCTCAAGTGACATTATCGTAAAATTCGGCAATTGAGTTTATTTTTTACATCAACAAATCGTTATTGTAAATTAATAAACCTAAACGACCCACCAACATATATTATAATCGCGATAGTTAAATCAAATGTAAAAATTTGTCTCGAAAACTTTTTCAATTTTCTTTTTTTAAACTTATTTAATTACCTAATTAATTCAGCAAGTCTTCTCATATTTCTCAATTAAATTTTTCCACTATCTGTCATATTTTGAAATATAATCAAAATTTCAGACATCACTGAATTTCCGAGTATGATTTAAAGAAATTCCACTGTGGTTAAGTTTAATTCACTTTAGCATAAAAATTTAAAAAAACACGTATTACTACTCGAAATTGCCTTCAAAATAATTTTAGTTTCAATTAGTTGTACGTTTCAAGTTGTTCTTCACTTTAAATTTATTGTAGCGCTGGTTTATTTAACACCACTCCGTATGTTCAAATGTGAAAACAACCCCTAAAAGCAAAACATACTAATGCAGATACAAGTGTGTATCCACAATGCAATATCGAATAATTTCCCGACGAGTGCCGTTCAACATTAAATTTTCGTCATTCTCAAAATCAGCCACAGACTTGCGAGATCATCGTGACCCTATTTGGCTGTTATAAATAAATAATAATCTTACAAAGCGAGAGGAAAACATTTTAACAGCCAAAAATAAAATCAATGAATTATTAAAAAAATTAATTTATAGTCAAAATTTCTGGATAAAAATAATGTTTGAATCATTTCTTTTCATTCAGAATATTTTTATGATTTTAATTTTGAATTAAACCAAGTCAAATTGTCACTCCACATCCTGGCATAGGATATCTTCGGTGATCCTTCAATAAAATGGATTAATTTTGAAGGCGAAAGCTAATGAGAGACAGTTTTCATAAATCGCTTTTCTTTCTGAAATTTTTATGTTGGTTCAACTTTTATGTAATTTTTATATCGTGACGATATTAAAAAGCAAAAATAATATATCTCGAAGACTAATAGTTTATTAATCGCTAATAATACATTTTTCCGTTCTATAAGGTGTCGTTACTATCCTGTTTTATTAATTATTGTGGTTTATTCATTCTTCTTATCATTTATCAAAAATATGTTGGGCGTACATACTTTTCATGTGCTTTAATAGATTACTTAATGGCCTGGCACTATAAGTACGAATCATTTATTACTAATGAAGTTGATTAAGTAAATAAATTATAAACACAGTTATTTCATATCAAAATGATTTTTTAATGCACATAATATTAAATAGTGTAAATAAACATGACTAACAATCATAATGTAATCTTCATTTCGCGAAAACCTCGAAATCGTAAAAATTTTAATGGGGGAAGTCGGAGTTATACTATCGAAATGTCCTTGATAGCTTTAAAAATTTAATTTTAATTTCCGGGCATATCTAGCGACTAGCGACCATATAAAATGAGCTTATCAAAAATTAAAACCACCTCGTTTTCAGATAACTCCTAACCAAGATTGCATCTTCCAGAAAAGAGTTAATAAAAATCTCGTAAACTTGGGATGTTATCTTTTGCGGGTAAGTTTGTTGCACTAACTCCTATTAGTTCAGTTTCAACCAAGTTACTTTAAATTTCTATAATCGCAGTATAAAAATTCTACCAACTTTAGATAACTTAATAATAATGTACATACATACATATATGATATAAAGATATAACGATTTCCAGAAATTATTTACAGTGAACTATTATGTTATTTTTCCAACCGTTTCTAGAATTAGATCAAATTAATCTTTTACAATTTTAAAAATTAAAATAATCTGCCAGTGGTGTGTAGTCTAGCTAGTACAGGGAGGAAAAACCTTTACTTCTTTTTGTTTCTTTTATAATATGCCGCTTCCGTTCGTTTCCCCTAATTACTGTTTCGCACTTCTTTTTGATATCATATATTTTACTCTTTTATTACATAAAATCCAATACTTTCGTATTAAAGTCCTTTAGGTCCACCAGGACTAACATATTTAATCGGATAAACAGTCAAAGTTCTACTGGAAAGGTTATCACTTAAGATATGGCAGAACCGTATTAAGGGGGGGGGGCAAGGGGGCTGCAGCACCGGGCCACCACATTCTAAGGGTCTCAAAAAAAGTGAAGCAACAAAATTTAAACTAGCACAGATTAGAAAAAATAAAATACATGTGTATGTATATTTCCTGTGTTTTATAATAAAAAACTATAATCAATTAAGTATAATAATTATTATCCTTTCAAAAATTTGATATTTGATAATTTTTGAATAATCAAAAACTTTCGCCTGCGACGCATTTTGTTAAAACATACAAGACCCAGCAGCCTTCAAAAAAAGTTAGCCCCGAGCCTCCCATATTCTTAATCCGGCTCTGAGATAAGGTATATCCGCTCTTGAGTATTTAAAAATAATAAAAGTTAGAGCAAATAATGGGTCTCTGGGATAAATATCCTTAATAAACAACTGGGTGTTTCTTGTGTAAAAAATCAAAACTTTAATATCGATGATTTCCTAAATTACAAGATATTTGAATTTTACTTATAAACAAAGAATTTGGCCCGTTTAAAAGCGTGCCTTAAAGATATTTGTCACATAACTTTTTTTTAAATTGAACTGGTTTACACAGAAACCCTTGCCCCATTAAACTTCTTCTTTGGGGGATCTGGGTACATAACCTATCATTATTCGATTTTTGCATCATCCCGTATCGCGAAAATGGGCATATTAATAGTTGCTACAAACATGGCTTCCAGGAAAATAAAACCACTGTCATATGAACTGTAACAATTTATTGTTTAATAATTGTTTGAGAGTCCCTTTTGCCCTCTGCTCCGTGCCGTTAATGGAGAGATCGACGCGCCAAAGGATATGCCGTGACATACGCGTGAATTAGAGCAGTCTTGGGTTAAAGTTTGGAGAACTCAGATGTGTATTTGCAAGTTCAAGTGGGAATGCAACTGCGCAGCGTTTTGTTGTTAAGTAACCGAGTTAAGTAGTTCGAATTCGGAGAGGATTATTTGTGCGAATTATTAACGTGACCCGAGACCAGCTTCTACAGGTGCCTAATTGAGGGATATATGTTTAACCTGTTGCAATATTCGATTAGTCAATATTCCATCAACACGATCGAGAATTTTGCCATCCGAGTCATTATTTGCGAGTTAAGAATCGCAAGTTATTGTTTCTTGAGCCTTGCTACCGTCTTCGACGTACACCGAGTGGTAGTGTTCATCTTGTGCTGTGTTTTGTACAGCCTCTTCTGTTCGGTCATCTGCCGAGCGGTCGTTTTCGTCAGTTTCAAGCGAAGATATTATCATCTTTCAAACAGCTAGAATCGTCACGTCGTTCTTCGGATTTCTGCAGAATCGAAGCAGGGGTAGTAAACTACCATTGTCGTTACTATTTTGTAAAATGATCTGGCGCTTGGTGAGTAATATTTTGCTTTTCTACTTCTTGTTGTCGATTATTGGAATTATTCGCGGCGTGATTGATTTTTATGATTTTGCTGCCGAATTCAGAATTTGTGCATTGGAAGTTGTTGTTGTATTATTGCTTAATAATGATTTTCATACTATATTCAATGCATATCTATTCATTAGCTGTTGTTTTATTTGGTGCACAAGCAAACTCATTCTTATTTTCAGATTCACGCTCTTTGCTTCTCCTTTTATTATAGAGATAGTTGTTACATCAAGGGCATCACCACTGAAAATTGTATTACTGGGGAACACCTATCCCAGATGTGGTGAGAAATTGTCGCTTCCAGATTTTTTTTGGAAAGATAAATTTCATACAGAATACAGAACATGGCTGAACACTTAATTTGTTTTTGGTTGAGTGGTACCTGGTTGGAAAGCACAGATAAATGTAAACCTTGGTGGAGTGGTTGCATGGAAATGCTGTATGCGACGAGAGAGTTTCAAACTTCCCCTGTAGTCCTTCTTCTATTCATCAACTTGGCTCCGTCAAATTCGTCAATAATTTATACGGTTCTTCTTCAAGCTGCCACAAAAGAGACCAGCAATGGATAAAGCATAACAATTTTACTTTTGATCTGAAATATTAGTAGCAGCACCTGTTGACAGCCTATTGAAGTCACTCTTCATTCGACTAGGAGGTTTTACTTGTTTTTGTCAGCGAAGTGGCTTAGAGGAGTTGTACAGTACTGACTATGTCAAAAACAGTATTCAACAAAAAATGATGAACGGGAAAGCTTACTCTGGGGTCATTAGTGCTTTCTTCCTAGTCTTATAGGCACTCATTACTGTATTTTTGAAAACTAGTGAAGCTCTCATTAGCGTGGATAAAGATAAGCTTAATTTTGTCTATACAACTTTTAAGCATGGTAATGCATCTTCTGATTACGCAGTCAGCTGCAGTGAAGGGCTTTGTGGAAACTTTCAAAAACCAACTTCAACGTTCACAAGAATCAGGACGAACCCAAAAACTCTGGGTTCACTTCATAGAAATGGTTGAGCTTGTTCGAATGTTTATTAGAACTGAGAGGGGTGAGAACTTTCTCCTTCAGCTTTACTGTGTCCATCAAATACTTCTCATTTTCCATGCGTCTGGTCGCTGGTAAGCGTCTGGCTGGAATGTTTACCTACAAGACTCGCTAGAACTTCTCAACTCAATGAGCCCAAAGAGGATTTGTTCATTAATTGTGGTTATTTTACCATCAATTATTATTGAACAGGTTTTGATGAGATTCTTCAGTAGCATTGGTGGATTAACCGGAGACTATTGCAACTTAAATCAACTCCATGCCAGCTTGTTCTCGGATATGGGCAGCAATGGAAGAATTTGCAGGTTTGCGCAGCGTCTCCTTAGAGCAGCACGTGGAGCTACAAGAGAAAAGGCAGAAAAGAAATTGCAAGGACTTGCAAACTATTATTTCTTGGCTCGAGAAACACAATCCGTTTTCTAAAACCCTGAACTCTCTCCCGCAATCCGGGCGGAAATTCAAAGCAGCGCCAAATTCATATGTTTGAAAAATAACTTGTTTCACTAGGTGTATTCCGAAGGGTACTGCATGTAGTGTAAGCATAGCAGGGCGGTAGCACTAAAATTCCCACCCATAGTATACTTGTTTCGTAAATTTTTTAAAACTCAAATGCTCAAGGACAGGGGCGCCAATGTCAAATTCTTTCCCCAGTTTGAAAAAATCTTAGATCCGAGTCTGGAATACAGTGGAACTCGACTTTATTGGTGTGGAACTCGATTAATGTGCAACTCAATTGGTGTGGAAATCGAATTGTAAAAAAAATCAAGCAATCGAAGCTGTTTTTGTTGACGAAAGCTTATCGAGAGATTGAAGAATTTTTGTACGTAATTCTAATGTAATAACATTTAAGTCATCCGTTACGACTTCGGCGTAAGCCTCGTCTAGAAGCAATATATTTAGTTTCCGTCACTGATTGTTGATAAACTAAAACAAATTTCCGAAAAACACACTCGACCAATTATTCCAAATTGAGACATCAACATCAAAGTTCGAATTGAGTAGATAATTTTAGGAGCGGAAAATTAACAAGAGTTTGAGGATTGGATTGCATGTGGCGCTTGTTTCCGGCTGTTGTTATATTAAACGGATTACGAATATCACGGATCTTGGCTTGTTTTATTAAGTAGAACCGATCTACATACACTTCTTTCAAATATTTTTGTGATCTTGTCTTAACAGTTGTAGCTAATTATCATTACTTCAATATTCCAAGAAGTTTGCGGCAAAAGCGTTTATTTGCTTAACAAAAAGCTAAATGTCGGTAATAATTTCTTCTTAAAGATTGCAATCGCTTACTCTAATTACTAGAACGTATCTCTTTTTCTCTGTGCAGTGCTAATTAATAGAGATTTGTTTGTTTGTCTTTTTCTAGTTTTATAGGTCTGGTAAGGATTCGTTTCAAGGATTCTACATTCAAACGAAGAAAAACGTAATTAAATTTCAAGAATTTTCAGTGATTTCACGTGCAATAGGTATTACTAACATAGAAGACGCGATTTTATATCAAATAAATTTATTTTATTTATTACTTATAGTTTATTTTCAATATTATAATTACGACTTTAATGACTGCACGATTAAGTTCTTTGTGTTAAGTTCATGCTCCTTCTGTTGAACTAATTTACCAGCACTTAATTCTGAACGACTAATTCTAGTAATTAAGTGTCTTGGAGAACTATCCGAGAACTAAGTTGAATGCGGGAAAGTCTGATGTGATTTCCACAGTTTCACAAATTACGATTTGATAGTATTTTAGGTAATGCATTTTGCAATTGACGAAATTTAACTTGGACGATTTTCAAAACCCTAGATATCTCGAGTTGTGAGTTACACAGGATAATTAGGTAATTGGATTCTAAAATATTAAATTTAGTTTATATGCCAATTTCGTTTAAATGTTTCGATGTCTCAAAGTTTTATCAGTAAACTAAATACATACCAAGTTAATCTGTGTTCTCCGTAGACTTTATGATGCAGTATGTGGCATCTAAAACCTAAGTTGATGTATAAAGTAAATACAAAAGTATACCTTTACGTGTTTACTTTTAATAATACTTAAATTTAATGTTTGAGTACAAAATTTGTTAAAGAGCTAAATATTATTGGAACTTAACAAGTTGTCATACGGTTTTTATAACGACATCGTAAATTTGTCCAAAACATTAATGATACTATCGATTTGCATGTTGTTTTATATAATAAAAATATTTACAACTTAGGAAACTGTATCAATTTTTTATTTTGAAATTCCTACATACTAGTACTACTGAATATTTTTGATCGCGATTTGTTTACTATAAAACTTTGCCAAGATTCGCTAGACCAACATTTCTGTTACATCTTGATAAACAAATGTTAAAGTTTTGAACTAATTCGGAAGTGTGGGCGAAAGCGTCCATCCTTCTCCACGGCAAGTTGCAATGTTGTCCTTTGATTATATTATTATTATTATTATTACCAAAAATATTGCATTCCACCTATAATAAGTAATTGGTACTTTATATAAAATGATTATTTTTGTTTATGTCTACAACCTTGACGATAGTTAAGTATTGAAAACTTAAGTATGTACACTTCACCATACTAATTATAAGTAAGTACATTAAATTAATCATCATTAATAAAATTGTTGGGACTGTTGACCTAACTCAATAATTATCAATGTAAAAAAACAATTTTACTAATAGCTTGATAAAGCACGAACTAAAATTATTGTTGGTGATTAAGTTTACTGCTAATTATGAAAATATAACGTAAATATATTTTTTCTTTTAATAAATTGATATATCGATTCAAATCGTACGTTTGATGACCTTGTGACGTTCCATGCGTGTGTAATGCCAATTTTTGAATTCCCAAAATTTTCAAAATTTGTCCCCCTTTCCTTGAATTGCCCACTAATTATTTAAATTTAATTTATTTATTGGAGTTTGCGATGTCTGCTGAAAAATATAACTAGATGGTATTTTGCTATTTAAAATTCAAACAATGTGAAGTATTTCCAAATTGTTGACAACCTTACAGTAGAGGAAATAATCGTAAAAACAATATTTTTTTCTAATCCTATCGTATTATACAAAACCGTTTTATAAGTTGCAACAACGCTTTTGATGTACCAGGATTATACATTTTTGAAAATGCATTTTGCATTATTTGTACTTCAAGATCGCGTATAATCTTGTTTTGTCGTTTTGAATTTCTCATAAATTTGTTCAGTTTGATATTTTTTACAATAGTGGCTGCTTGTGGGATGAAAATGGCACGCCGTCCTCTCAAAGTTAGATATTAAATTTCAAATACAAAATTATTGTTATTAAAAAAATGTTAAGTATTCTAAACAGACTACAGAATTAAATGTGCATCATTTGCGATTGATTTTCTTAAAATGTAACTTTTACACTTTCAGAGAAAATACATTTACCGATACCAATCAGATATCCTTAATTTGCGAATTTTTGAAAGATTTCCCCGGATTTCCTCTTGGATTGCCTTAAGATATTTTCCTTCCAAAAAAGTTGAGAAGACACAAAAAAGCTCATCTAATAGTATTCTTAAGATTTCTTAATTTTTTTGAATTTCCTGAGATTTTCTAAGATTTCCTACATTTTCTCGAATTTATTTATCTATTTGTTAAGATTACAATTGAATTTGGAACTTTATATACTTATCTTTCAGGAAGGATCCCCAGTGAGACATACTGGCATCTCCTTTATCTTCTGATTACAACAACTTTTAGCCAATCCTGTAAATTTTAATCTCTCTCTAAACCTCTTTTTACCTGTACAAGTGTCAAACTGCAGGATTACATTGCTTCTTATGAAAATAGTGTACCTGTAAGTTTCTGACTGCATATTGTAATCATACTCTTTACGTTTATAAGAATATTTTTTACATCTTTCCATTAAAAGTGATTAGAATCTGGATGGGTCTGGTGGAAGTAACCTTCCAGTTCCCTCCCCTGTAGACCTTTTTTATTTCTTGCCAAAGCTGAATTAAGCAAAAAATTGGAAATGTAGAGAAAAATTTTGACAATAAATTCTGCCACAGACCTGCAAACCCGGGCCGAACCGCCTAACCTTCTAGTAATCTTATAAAACAAAAAAATTTTCAGTAGTTTAAATTTGTTGTTTTACAAATCTACACCGTAAGTTTCAACCACCTAAAAATTTTCAAATTGCGATACTTTTCAGGATGCAGAATATAAACAGAATTTTTAAGGGGTCAGGCTCCGCAGTCGGGAAACTCCGAGGTCGAGGGTTTATACATTTTTTTTCGACTACTCAGAAATTTAATTTTAAAGATGTGAACTACGGTTCACAATTGGTTCTGTGATAAGCATAATAAATTCTCCCAAACAATAATAAATTTATGGAAAAAATTATACAACACAACGCATAAATTCTTCAAAATATTGCATATTTTAAATAAAATAAAATAAATCTTTTATGTAGGTATTGCAGTGTTGTATTTCGTAATCTTTTGCATGAATTTATTGTTTTCTTACAGTAAACTTTCGATGTTACCATGTTTTACATAACATTTTTGTTGTTATTTTATAATTTACAAAATTTTGATAAGATTCGAAATATAAGGCAAGAAAACAAAATTTTGTACAAATGTTTATTTTACTCATAAGCTTATAATATGTTGAAGTAAAGGCCGTAAGGCCTCATCGTCCTCGTATGTTGAAGAATGACGAAAGGTTGCAACATTGCAATTATAAATCTTCGCAAAATAAAATATATTACACTTTCGAAGGGAGAAAAAATTTCAATAATGACTGACACCTCCTGCTACCGGAGTAATGTAATTTACCTCATTTCACCAAAACACCAAAATGTACTGTTATATAAATTTAAAAAAATTAAATTGTTTTGTCAAGGTCGTGGGAGTTGACAATAATTTAAGCATTAGGCATGCATTCAAATTTCTAAACGTGTTTTTAATTGAGAAGCTCTAATTTTTGATATCATCTTTATATTATAATAAGTATTAAATAATTGTATTGATGTTCAGGTTTCACGCTGAGTTTTTGAATGAAGGGCACACAAAATGATATTGTGTGGGTGAAACCGGACAGGGTTGGTAGATAAAAAATTTCAAAAGCCTTACCAACTAGTTTTACATATATAATGATATATCATGTACTTGAGAGATCATTTCGAAAGTAAGCACTCTTCAGAAACTCATTCCAACTGTTAGGAGAGTGGGTTCTTTAATTTCAAGATTTTTTTAATTACTACAATGAAACTTTTAGACCTTAATTATGGGCGAACTACCTGTGTATTATGTATTTCAAAATTTGAACTCTCCTTGATCCTTGTTTGTTTGTTTACTCACAAACTCTGCACTGAGGGTGAAGTACTATGTTATTATGTACCGAATGTACTCGTATATACTTTATGGAAATTTTTGCGGTTCAAAGAAACATAAAAATGTAATAAACTCGAAAATATTTTTAATCGAGACAATGAACTCTTACCAAAATGTTCAGCTAATGTGAAGTTGTAACGTAACGTGTAACATGTTAACTTTAATAAAGCAGCATAAATGACACTGCTAACAAATTTAACAATGAATAAACTAATATGTCGTGCCACGAAGTATTTCAGTTTAATCCATAAATAATTAAACAATTCCAAAAACAATTGTGTGATTCATTTTCGTATGAAAGTAAAAGTTCAGTGGATTTGATAAAGCTATCAACTCTTTTTCCGACTGGAAAATACAAGGATTGTTCAGAATACTCCTTTCAAAAAAGTGTTTGCTCACTACAAAATGATAATGAAATAGAAAAATTCACCGTAATTAAAATTACAGTTTGCCCAGAAGCTGTAATCCATATGCATATGCATATTAAATTTATGTTCTCAACTACTACGCACCTGCACACACCTCCCATTACATTAATATTAATAGATTACACAATTTTTTCTTTTACAGAAAAGGTTGCTCGTGGCTCGTCCAAACAACCATTTCATTGACAGTGTATTTCACAAAAAATTAAGGTAGGACAACCCTGTCTTGAAAATGTTACCTGAACCTACAAGCCCGTTGTTTGCGGTGTCGATCGAGCAAACACTGGAAGATTTCTCATCGTAAATTTACTTTGTTGCATTGGTCCACAATAATACTCATATGGAACGAGGTATAATGTGGCACAGTGAAATTGTGAAGTGTAGTCCCCAGTGGGTGCAGGCGAACAAAATAAACCAAACAAATATTCAGGATCTTCGGCATCTACTCCCTCTCAAAATTTAATCGTTTTACTATATTGTTGTTAAGGTTAACAGTCATTATATGAAGACCTTTCGATGCGGTTGTCCCTTCATCTTACCAATAGGTCCACTCGGTATTGAGTTATGGTTATAGCTTTAGATTTTTGGTTAGGAAGAAGCAGATGTGGCGATGAATCGTAATTAGGGGTTGCCGTAAACTTCTAACGTGGTGGTGTGCAGTTTCAATTTACCCTCATTTCACAGGTGCTTCTAAATTACTAAACCAAATTTTATGCTCTACAATTAAAAACAACATTCGTACGCAATTTCAAATCGGTCCAACTGATCGTTTCGATCTTGTCGTGGGTAATAGAGCTTACTGAGAGTGGCAGGTTCAAGCAACTTTTAATACGATTTTTTACCTAGAAGTAAAAACCAGTAGTCAAATTACTCGTAAATCTCCTTCATTACATATTTTTAAGTAAAATTACCGCTTTTTGTATGAACAACCGCAAAATATAATTATTGCTACCGCAATGGACCATTTTGCTTAAAAAATAACCGAGAAATTAAATAAAAAAACAGCTGGAGAAGCATCGGCAATCAAAAAATAAACTTTTGTAATAATAATGCTGGTATCGTTTCTTCAAGCTTTGTTAATTCTTAATTTCGATAACAAATCCAATAAAACGGAAGTGAATTTTAAGTGCAATCAATTTTCAGTCATTACGGGCGATAAATAATCTTTAATTTAGAAATAATTATTTCGTCCATATGGGAAGCGTAATCTTCGGTTTGAAAATCCACCCAATTAAATCAATGAGTGCGCACAATCCAGAGATCAGGAAATAAATCAAAACTGATTAAAAAGCATTAGATGGATCAATTTATATTCTAATTATTGTCATCTTATTCGAAACTCGTAGGAAGACGACAAAAAGCTTGTGCAAGTTCTGTCAAGATTGTTTGTTACCGTAATAGACTCGCGAGGACGCATCTTTGACAGGTGAATTCAAAAAGTTGTACAACAAGCAAAAACATGCCTAAGGTTGCCGTTCTTGTGCGTTGACATTCCCAAAGAAAAACCAGTCCAAGATCGAGATATGGGAGCAGAATAAAATAATATATGCCACTCGGTTATGTCGTCACTGGTCGCCCAGCGTCCACTTTAAAGCGATGAAGACGCTAGATAAGTGGACACACGTTGTATTTTAATGTCAGCAAAATATCGGTTTCGGTTTGAAAGAAATTTATATGCGTCGATTGTATTTAAATTTAAAAAACAGAGTAACATAAATCAAATGTCGTTCTCACTCTCAATTATTTTCAAATAAAACCAAGAGAATACCGTAATTATTTAAATATTCTTCACCGAGCGATTGAAATCGCCATCCCCCCCCCCTCTATCGTCAGAGTTGCATTTACCAACAGACAACCCAGCATTATCTAGCTGGGTCTATCAGAAAAAGGACTATATACAACTCACTCAAATTAATAAGCAAATTTAGTTTGCTTCAAAAATTAAGATAAAGAGGTTTACGGTTTAGTTGCTGTATAATTTTTCAACACCGATTCAATTCGGTTAAAATTTTTCATTTGTGCTATTTATTTGAGCGTTTAAATACATCCTTACATTTTTTGAGATTTAATTTTATGTATCAAAAATGTAACGGCACAAAACGTGGTTTTATGTATTTTATGCAATGCAAACTTGAAAATTTAAAATTCAAATTTTTTTTGGTAAATTCTCTGTACTCTGTTCCCACAACTTCAAAATGAATTCATCAACTTTTACACGGTTTTCTGTGAAAACTGTGAACAGTTTTTTAGCAAAAGGTTTTTGGAAACTGATCATCACAATCATCTTGATGAAAAAATCATGTTTTGTTCCACGTTTGCTGAAATCCACCATTATACAATATGTTTGTTATTTGATATTATGATTACAAAATTTCAAATTAAACTTAAAGTAATTTACTTTTTAATTATTATTTTTCGGTAAAATATTATATTTATTATTTACATATACAGTAGCGGCCATGAAAATTGCATTGGGAATTATTCCCTAATTTAAAAAAAAAAAGATAAAAAGTTAAAATTTTTGGTTTGAAACTCATAAGGTCAAAAATACATTTTCCTTTTTGAACACAATCACAAAGCTGGGTTTTTCAAACTAAGGGGTTTGCACATCACATCAGTGATTGTGTTCACATAATAGAAAATGTGTTATTAAATTTCAAATCAGAAATCTTAGATTTTAGCATTTCGGAAGTTGGATTTCTGGTTTGAAACCCATAAGCTCAATAACACATTGTTTGCGCACAATCTCTAGTATACTGGAGGGTATTTCATACCCCCCCCCCCAAACCCCCCTGTTTGAAAACCTTGCTTTGTGTGCGTATTGTGTTTATATTGTGTGCGGTTATTGAAATTTCATTGAAAATTGTTATTTTAATTCGGAATAATCAGCGATGCAATTTCCATGACTGCTACTGTATATATTGTCGTGTTCGAAAATCATATCTTTAAATTTTGAATTTTAAAATTTTGGTTTGTGTGTAATTTGGAATTTTGTTTTGTTTGTTTGAAAATTTAAATTTAGTTTTGAGTAAATATTTAAATAATTGTTCTCGCTAACAAAATTTAAGTTGGTAATAATTTTGTAAAATAACTTTACGGTTGTCAGGTCTGTCAAAGCGGACGGAAGCGCTACGGAGGGTTTCCGTAAAATTAGTATTTGAGCATTAAGCCCAAAGGGTAAATATCCCGAAAATTTTGTGTGTCACTCGTTTGGAATTCCGTCGGTAATCATTGGAATTCCTTGGAAATCCTTGGAATTCTTTGAAAATCCTTGGAATTCCTTGGACATTCCTGGAATTCTTGGAAATCGTTGGAATTCCTTGGAAATCACTGGAATTCTTAAGATTTAACTTTGATTTAAACTCATTGAAATTCTTTGGAAATCACTGGAATTGTGTGGAATTGAAATCCTTGTAATTCTTGGAAATCGTTGGAATTCCTTAAGAATCATTGAAATTCCATGGAAATCACTGGAATTCTTTGGAATTCCTAGGAAATCGTTGGAATTTTTTGGAAGTCCTTGGAATTCTTTGGAAATCGTTGGAACTCATTGGAAGTCTTGTAAATTTTTGGAATTCCGAGTCTTATGTATAGAAATTTTACTGGATATTTACCCCTTGATTGAGCCTGTAATTGAGATGTTTTAGATGGTTTTAGTAAATGAAAAGATTTGAATTTGTGAATACAATTGTGTTATAATTTGGATTGCTTTTGTACCAATTTGCACAAGTTTTTGGAAAGTTTTTGAACGCAATTGAAGTTTGGAAGTAATCTTACTTGATTGGATTGAATTGTGGAAATAAATCGATTCAATTTACGTCAGATTTGTATTTTAATAACTACAAGAGATTATAAATAGAGGTAAGAGTTTCCTACCCTGGTGCTTTTTGCACCCTTTTGCACCAAGGCACTGGATTAAAATCTTTGCTGACACAAAAAGCAATTATTGACAAAATTTTTGAACTTGCTAGAAATTTACTGTTAGTTATAAAAGAAAACACCTATTACAATAAGTGGGAAAAAGTTGTAGCTCCCACATTTCTAAAGTTTTAGCTATAGACAGAGTCGGATTAAGGATATGTGAGACTTGGGGTTAACTTATTTTGGAGGCAGAAAATTTTTGATTTTTCACGGTCAACCGCGCTTAAATTAAATGTAAAAATTTTGAAAAGATAATAATTATTCTATATAGTTTTTTTTATTAAACGCAGGTGTAATATACAATAACAATTATTGTGGTAATTAAATTATCCAAACTTGTTTGTAAATGTAAATGTTAGGAAAAAAGTCCAACAATGTTGCTTCAATTTTTTTGAAACCCCAGGAAGCTTGGTGGCCCGGGGCTGCAGCCCCCTTAGCCCCCCGTTTTTCCAGGCTCTAGCTAAAGAGCTTTATTTCAAGTAAAGTATTGAGCTGGTCGTATTTAAAGATGTAACAAACAGTTCTTGGTATAGGTAATACAATCAAAGTTTCATATTCATTTCAATAAATTGTTGTTATTTTGTAATGTAATTGTTGTAATAAATTGCTAGTCTGGAGTTAAAACTTGAGAAACCGATGACAATAAGCTTGTTTGGGCATCAGCAGTTTGAAACGTTCTAAAATGTAAGTTCTATCCTGGCTGATATTTTTTATCACTTTTGCATTTTTGATCACATTTACCTTGCACTGTATAATACAAACATTATAATTTATTAATAAAGTTGTAACTTATACGGCTTGCACAGGTATTAATAAAACACTAACGTTTAAGTTATGGAGGAAAACAGCAATAGGTACAATTATAATTTATTCTTCTTTGATAAACTTTTTCATTGATCGATATTTTCCGTTCCCTTTAATTTGTTTAACTTTTATTTTTATTATTCAGAGCTTCTTTAATATCTTGACGTTTTTCTATATATGAAGATATTTTTCTACCTATGTAATTGGCCGGCTTCGTTGTACACTGACGTGAAAATTGACTTTAATATTTGATGAGCGTCTTCAACATGATTATTGCATTTGATAGCTACATTATTGAGCAGGAAAGTATGATGTATGTAAATGTTACACCTTGTAATTTGCAAAAGAAACAAATTATATATTTACAAATACAAGAAAACGTTATATGTATTTTTATATTCTCGCATATTGAGATCCCTTATGAAAGGCACTGATTTGGTCTGTAATTTATTTATGTACTGTCACATCAACTACTACTGCGGTTATTTTTTTGGATTTTTTTGATATGGCCGATATTTACCTATCTTTTAGTAAATTTCTAAACGGATTTGTTTAATATTTATCTCAAATATTTGACGAAGATAAATTCATCAATTAAATTTATATTAAAAAAAAAAAGATTTTAAAGATTTAATTTTTGAAATTTCTGAAATCAGTGCTGGCGACAAAGGTATACAGTGCAAAGAAAACTAATTTATTGTTAAAACTTTTGAAATTTGACCTATAAGCGGTCAAAACTTTGCAAACCGATAGCAATTATAGACAATTTTTATTGCTTTTGCCATTTCATACATAAATTATAAGCATTATAACTTATTCTTCTGTAATGAGTTTTTTTCAATTGATTTTTCCCGTTCTCTTTAATTTGTTTAAACTTCATTTCTTAGTATTTAGAGTTAACATGTTTTCTGAAGTTTTCCTGTCTATAAGGATATTGTGCTAGTTGCTATCTATGTAATTTGTAAGCTTTGTTATAAACTGACGTGACAAATGATTTTTATTATTTTTCTCGTCATCAATGTGATTTTTAAATTTGATTCTACAATATTACACAGAAAAGTAATATATATGTAACTTATATACCTTGTAATTTTCAAAAGAAAGAAGAAGTCATACATTTACAAAACTAGAAAGGTAATATTTTTAAAGTCACTCATATTGAAGACCTCTTATTTAAATCAAAGTTTCTGTTTGGTCTGCAATTTAACTATAACCGAATATTGACCGAAGATAGAGCTGTAAAACTTCTGAACCAATATATTATTTAGATTTCAAAAATATCATAGGTACATCAAAACAAAATCATTGGAGTTTTTTTTTGCTTAGTTCAACTTTTTGGAATTCTGGAACAAAAACTATAAAGCAGTGATCTACCTTTTGGACTTTCCAATTGAATATTCAAATAAATTGATTTTGTAACAAAACAAAAATTTTATTTAGATTCAAAATTATCACAATCATTTCGTTGTGTATTTTATTCAGTACAGTACAAAATTTAAACCTGTACGTTTACTTTTTTTCCATAATTTTAGTGAAAATTTTCTTTACAAACAGATAAAATTTGTGACTCTGTAACCTTATCCCTTATTCTTAAAAAAACTGGATTAGGGCCCTCATGAAAATGGGCAACTCCGGTACTGCCCACCCCAATTAAATTCTATTGGTTTTCGTAAACGATTGTTTTCAAAAACCTTTGCCCAGTGAAGTGAAAACGTAAATTTGATGTTAATTTTAACTTTTCGACGGTATTTACGGCATTTAACTTGAAAAAAAACCGCGAAGAGCAGAATAGTTAAACGATTAGTGCGAGTACTTCAAGAAAACTTCAATCTGCAAATTGTTAGCACTCTAACGTTAAAGCTGCAACTTTCACAATTACATTCAAGTATATCAGGCTTTTAGATAATGTGTTTTGGAGCAAAAAAGTAATTTGTACGTTCGTATATCGTTCTCTGTTGAACTATAGAAGGAAGGTTTAAGGTGAGATGTTTACGTGACTAAATTTAGCTTCGGAGTATTCAATAACTGTGATCCCTAATTGGAGTCCCTAGATTTTAATAAACATAAAACACATTTAAGTTCATTTCCATTAAATTTAATAAGGGCACTTAGTACTTATATGCGCTTCTGTATGCACCGAGGGAAATTAAACTGTACGTCCTTTTAATTCACACAAATTTTATCAACTTTCGAACGACCAATTAGTTAGTTTTGTAAATAACATATCTATTTTATGTATTCCAATAAAAAACTCAAACGTTTAATTTTAAATGTGGTAGCCGTTTGAAAAGAAATCGGTTTTTTTGTACGGTTGCCAGATTTGTTTCACTACACATTGCACCCTGCTGGATATTAAAAATGTCACTGACTTCAAAGAGCCGCTTGTTTTTAATATCGTATGGCAAATTGTTTGAAGCCAATTTTTTAAAAGGAAAGTATGGGCGATTCGTCTTTCCACAAGCTGTAAAATCTTTTATCTTCTTTTTTTGATATATGCCATTACAAGTTGATTTTTATGTACGAATGTATTGTAAAATTTGAAATACTGCAGTAACAAGTATGACTTTTTAATTAAGAAATTTTTATGGCCGCTATTAATTTATTTTCCTAACTTTTTGACATTTACGATTACCTACTTATTTTCTTTCTACATTTATGGCAATAAGTTGTAAAATATAAGTTAATTACGAATATTGCAAAAAAATGAGGACATAAGTAATCGTTACAAAGGTGATAAAAATGCAAATCTTTTTGACTTTATGGTCCAACATTGTGGGTGTTCTCCTCATGTATTTCAAAATTCTTTTCGATATTTACAAAAATTTCACGCCAAGACACAATGTAACTTTTAC
This sequence comes from Cantharis rufa, assembly GCA_947369205.1. Classification (NCBI taxonomy): domain Eukaryota; kingdom Metazoa; phylum Arthropoda; class Insecta; order Coleoptera; family Cantharidae; genus Cantharis; species Cantharis rufa. Next base: position 96,623,651 of record OX376303.1, read on the forward strand.
TTTCAAAAATTCTATTTTTTAAGTTTAATACATTAACTAGAATTTTCATCTAATTTTCTACACTCTCTTCGCAGATAAAAATAATATTATACTGTAATTTGACGTGTTTTGAATTTGAAGTCAGAATCATTTGGAATTCATTTATAATTGGGGTATAAAAATTTTCCCTTGACCCATCCTTTCTTCTTAGATAATAAAATTTAAAGTATACCAAAAAAATTACCATTTATAAGTCAGGTGCGTGCCCTGTCCTCTATAAAATTTGAAATGGTTATCATAAGCGTAAACCGAAGTAGAGGATGGGACCCATGCCAAATATCTGTTAGGTACCTTTAGAGTCAAACCTACAGTTCTTCAAACCCATATTTCGAAAAACGTTTGGAACTTAGGACAAAATTAAACCAAGGACCCAAAGGAGGAGTTATGTTTACTTTACTTTATTGTTTTAAAATTAGATCAAGCTCCTTTTATAAAATTTGCTCAAGAAAGCACAAAATGTAGGTGCAAATCCGGAGGATCTGGGAGGTCTGGAGTACCTCCAGCACAACTTTAACTTTTAATCTTCCACCAAATCTAAAAGGTTATTTGAGATCAGCCAATTTTTTAAAATATTAAAATTATTATTAGTAAAAACTTAGATACGCAGCCAATAGCCGGACAAGTACCTCAATCACCGACTGTAGGGTCAAGGCAGCCAGAAGTCAATTGACTTTCTAATCGTAAAAACTTTGTGTTTCTTTCCGAATTACTATTTCAGGGTGGAAAGTATGGGTTAATTTTTCAGGGAGTCAGGGAACCCGAGGTCAAAGGTTTGTTTTTAAAAAACCAGCACAACAGAGAGTTTGCAACTTTGAGGTTTTAGAGCATGAAAATTTTTCAGTTAATTAAAATTCAGATTCCGCTTTATTTTTACTACTCCGAGCGCAATAATGAAACTTTTCTTTGATTTTTTAATACCTTTTCAATTTCATTTTCAAGCATTTTTTTGCAAACTTTACTTTCGAGCTATTATAGTTGATTCTGGAAAGTAAACAACTTGAATAATTCATTATAGAATTTTTATATAATTAAGCTAATAACGAATTATAAAAGTTTCCTGATAAACTTAATTAATTATAAATTCTATATAGCAATGACATTAGTTGGATTTTATTCACTAAAACATACTGAATTATTCAGATATAAAATACAGTAGCTTAGTGATTAATTTAATTTGTTTAATTAATAATTAACATATTATTGTTAATTAAGTTGGAAAACGTACGTTTTTAATTTGAAGTTATTTTGGTCGTCGTACACTTTTTCTTTTTTTATAAAAAATGGTTTAATTTTGGTACTACGAGTTAACACACTTGCACTTGGACATTGACCTATTTTTCTTATTTACATTAGTAACGGTTCTAAAAGCCTTATTTTATGAAGTATTTTTGTGTCATTATTCAAAAATAGTAGTTGATTTATTTAAGTTTTGCCACGTAAATGTCGGTGTCACCGCACCGGTACAGTGTAGAGGACCTCATCAGGGTTATGGCAATCCTCTTTCGTACCCAGGAGAGTAACGATCTCGCTATAAATACATTCACACATGTTTGTGGACTTGCACCACTAGGTAATTTTGTTTTCACGATTTATGATTTTCACATTTGTGCTGCTAATTCGTATTTTAATTCGCATACTTTACATACGCGTTATTTCGAGGGGTGGTACGTACACTTGGCGCTCCGCTTCGACGAGGAGCGTCCAAATTGTAAGATAATTGCCCAATCGATTTTCGTTCCACGATTTAGGAAAAACTTGTTCCACAAATTTTAATCATTTCACAATTTTCCATTATCGCAGATTACGTTGTAATCGGATCGAGCACAAAAAATGTTGTGTGTATCTAATTTTACAGCTTGAAAAGCAATTTATTGAAAGTTAGAACCGGTTCTGGAAGACAAACAGTAGCCAAATCAAGAAGTATATTCATTTATATTACAAAGTGAAGGTAAGCAAACGAAAACACAATTTATAGCCCCACTAATAAAGCTGTAAAGAATTTTATTTCGAGATAATTTAGTATTGATAACTTGGTGAAATGATGCTACACGATGCCTTCGTGTTATTATTTTCATACCCACATCGCTTACAAACCGTTACTACATTTACAAAGTGCTTATTTTGATAATTTATGTTCATTGATATCCAATTTGTGTATCGGGTTTTTCGTCGGAAGGACAACTGTTTAGTTTAGTAGTTTAAGTTGGGAGATTTATTAACCTACGTGAAAAATTAAAAATAATTAAATTAACAGTTATCGATTGTTTCACATAAATTTTCATTAATACTCTCTAATTTTAACTGGTGTCCGTCATCACTTAGCAATTTAGAATATACGGTAGTTCATTAGCAATACAAAAACGTGTAATCAAGTTGTTAAAAAGTTACAAAATGCTACAAGCAAAAATAAATGTATGTGTTTATAATTCGCAAAAATTCAAAAAATTTCGCTAAACTTTCATCCCGTTCGTTGCAAAAATAATAACATTTTTGCGTTTTGCTTGCGTAATTATTATGTTTAGGTTTTCGAAAAAATATTTGAAATTTTAAATAGGAGGTGGTCGTGATTGCCTTAGGATCCTCTTCAAACAAGTTTATTTTGTTTTACAATGTAAACAGAAATGGAATATTTTCTCCTGGTAAACTCGAGAGATCTTTCTCCTGGAGATCGTAAGCTAACAATTTAAGTAAATAAAATTTAGCTAGAAAATAAACAAAAACTGATTTACTTTGTAACAGGTAAATTTGTGTAACCTATGTACAACCTACTAAAAGACCCTATTTTCCATCTGCAGATTCTCAATCTCAATCGGTCCGAAATTTTTGCATACCATACATTTAAATATTTTAAACGGCCTCTGTAACGGCGGCATTTCAAAACGAAACCATAAAGTCAATTTTTAAAAGGGGTTGCATTTATTTCTTCTTTTATGGTATATTTTACTCGACATTTATCAACAAGTCGCATGCGATTGCTAAAATTGAAAACCTCAAACAGAATTTTAATAAAAATTACAGTTTTGTTCAATTTTTTTTAAATTTTATTTTATAGGTACTATAAATAGGTACATACCTCACAGAAAAGTTTAGATTTATTTCTATTTCGAAAATATTAAAAATATAAATAATTATAATAATTCTAAGCGCGGAGTATTGATGTAATATTGATTTTTATGGCTTCAATTTCCAATATAGCTGTGTGAACATTTGGCAATATTGTTGATATTTAGTACAAAATTTGAGACAATATTGTTATGTAATATTATTACAATATCGAGGCAGCATTAGTATTTCATAATATTATTATTTAAAAAACATTTTATTTCAAAATTTATTCAATTATTTACTTTTAATTATAGACAATTATATGTATAATTATTCTTATTTATTTTTGTAGTTACCTATATGTATTTTTATTTAGAAAGAAATTTGATGTTGTGTGTAAACCCTTACCTCTTCGTTATTTGACCCGGCTAACCAAAATAATGTGAATTTAAACCAAGGATCTTGAAATTAAAAAAACTATTTAAAGAGCCTGTTTAACTTAACCGGTTAAGTTGAACAAAAAATGTTAAAAGTGTAACAATTTATTGTTAATAATTGTTCGAGCGTTCCATTTGCCCTTTGCTCCGTGTCGCTAATGGTGTATCATTTCGACGCGCCATTTCTATTGCAGTGGACGCTCGCCAGAATTAAACTAGTCTTGGCTTAGAGTTGATAGTGCTTAGGTGTGGATTTGCAAGTCCGCTGCCGATTACTTCGGAAAGTAAGCCATATCAAGGAATTAGAATCCGGAGAGGATGTGATACACCAACATGACCCGAGGCAAGTTTTCTTCAGGTGCCTAATTGGGATTTTTCAACCTGTTTCGCAGTGGGGTAAGACATTTTTGTTTTTTTAATTAATTTTGGGAAAATCGACTACTTGTCTCTATATGTTTCTCCACTAAGGACAATATTGAGACAAGTAGCGGCTGTCTTCTTTTCCAACTCCGCTGAGGCTGCTAGTGTGTTGGCAGCGACTTCTTGCAGTCATTGTTTTTTTGAATTCACACTCTGCCTCCGCATTAAGAGCTGGTATAACATCTTGGGTTTCATCACAGATATTGTTAATTACTGGAGAAGACCTATTCCAGATGTGGTGAAAATTACCATTATTTACCATAGTGGTAATTTTGGTTACAAGAGTTTCAGAATGATTGTCATCTGTTTTTACAGGAAAGTCTGTAATTCACAATGTAAATTACAACAGCTATGTTTCTTAAGTCTTTTCCCAAACTTATTTATTAATAATTCTTTTTTACGTATTCACATTAAATTTAATAAATTATTATTAAATGGAAGGTCCCTATTGGCCGCTCTGACCTTCTGATGTAAAATAGTGTGGAACTTAATTACCCAGATCGTAGCCTTCAATTTTTTTAACTTTGTAATTTAAAATTTACAAATTGCCGAAATGTTCCGTAAGGAAAGACAAAACGATCATCCAAGTTTTGTCACCTAAAATTTGCACTGATCTGTCACTTTCTCGTTACCGCGCAAAAATCTTTAATTTTTAGATTATTTATACACACACAGTAGCGCTACAACCCAAGGTGGGTTTTGACTAACTATTTCATTTTTATGAAGGGTTTTCACGACAGATTACCTCGGTGGTTTGCCATTGCCCGCCGAGGGAGGACGGTTAGAAAAAAGTTCTTACTTCACTCGGACTCGAACCAAGGTTCTGTCCTCTAAGGTCCTCTAAGGTCCTAAAAGGTCATATCTATGCTTAAATATTATGTTGTATTCTCTGCTTTTGATTTCAAAATGAGAGTGACAAAACACGAAAATTAAGCTAAGAGTTCTTTATAACTGACAGATACAATTGTAACAAATTTTATTAAATTTGTTTTTATGGGTGCGCCTATGTATTCCTTTTGCATTTCACAACGCGGCGCTCCTGTTATCTAGGCTGATTAGACTGAGTTGCGCGCAGTGCTTGAACTCGAAAAGAGTGAAGTGAATGTGTTTCTTCGTTGAAGAAAATTTTTGGTAAGTGTTGGTCCAGTGGACTAATTTTTAGGAGGCATCTTTTCTTTTTTTACATCTTATTTATATTTCGCTTTCGTTACTCGCAGCAGTTAAAAAGAATTATTTTCAATAATTCAAATCTCATTAATTTTATTTTCGATCGACTGACCATATTATCAAGCGCTTCAACGATAGCATTTTATCCTGCTCGCATACATTTCCAACGTGGTCCTTTAAATTAATTCGATAAAGTAAATTATTTTTACTTTTAGTAATTACCATGGAATTACTTTTAATTTTTATTTTTATTTTTACTGTGGGCGTAGACTACTTGTTCTCTGTATGTTTCTCCACTATGGATAATATAGAGACAAGTAGCTACAATTTCTCCTTTCTCATCTCAGTGGTGGCCTTTCTTTGTTAGCAAATTTTTTTTCTGCAGTGGTTGTTGAATACTTTTGAAAACACACCGTCGCCAACGGCACATACCTGCTGGCTGTTATAGCCATAATATAAAAATATTAACCAATCAGAGCATATTGATTGGTTTGGAATGAGCATGAGCAGAGCAAAAAAATACTTGAAGAAAAATTCATAATTTTTGCGCCTTTGAACATATTCCTGAAAAAATCAAAAATATTTAAACATTTATTTATATTTATTTATTTAAAAAGATATTTACGTTACAACTCAACTGAAAAATATTTGGTGAACACTTGAAATAATAAATTCTATTATAGAAATAAATTAATTTTATAAAAAAAATTACGAACACTGATTTATGTAAAATTTTCCACAAGCTCCATATGACTAGTACACCCCTGCATACCTGCACACCTTCCGGTGCTTTCTTTCTATAGATCTTATCAACCTGTTATGAAAAAGCCCAAATCGAACACCTGTCTCCCAAGTTTTGTTTACATTTGTTCCAGCAGTGCATACCTTTAGGCCTTTGGGGTGTTAACAGGTATTAAATTTTTTTAGTCCTGATTTGCTTGTTGCTAGGTTGAAAGCTTTCTTATAATATAGTATGGCGATTTGTTATTTTAAATTGTTGCGTGTTTAATTCGTTTAAAAACTTACCCTCGACTTTTTACCTCACATGACAACCGCCATAGTTAATTTGGCCAAATAAAGTTATTCCCTTAAAAATATATATCGCCTGTAGCAAAGTTGTCTCATAGGAACAAGGAAGAAGCAAAAGGGTGCATAAAATCAGGAGAAATGTTTATTTTGAGAAATCAACACACATAAAAAATCAGAAGGGTGTAACTTTTTGTTTTTAAAAATTTACTGGCCAGTAATTCTTTTCGCTTTCAGTTTAAAGTTCACTTTTTATACACCGGAGATTTATTTTAGTTTTTTATGGTCGATTTTTGCGTGGGTTCTTCTATATATGGAAGATCCAAGCTAGTCTTACCTGTTTCTAGTTTTTAAGTTAAGAAAATTTACGACCTTATTGTCTACTGTTTGAAAATACGTAAGTAAATTAGTTTACATAATTAATTTTTTCCAAAGTCGTTTCATATAGCTTAAGTTATTCGAAAATAATTCGAAAGGAGCCTCATTTAATTAGCTACTCCGTTATATTATCTAAAAATAATCCTCTCGGAGTAAATGCAATAATTTTACAGAATTTTTAGTAGGTATAACAATATAATAGACGTTTACAAAATTCGAGATAATAAAGTCGATCACTTCATCATAATCCTTGAAATCTTTTAGATGGAGTAGGTATACCTGCCGTAGTAGGTAGTTTATGTACAACAGAAATAACTTTTTGTAATCAGATTTTAATCGCCTTAAAGTCGGTGTTCGAGATTGGGCATACATTGTACTGTTTATTGGTGATAAACAAGCTATTGGATGATTTGATCTTTTTTCTTATGACAAATGGCTGGTGAGTACTTCCTATTCTTAATCTCTTTTTTCTTTTTTGCCGAAAATTTAGCAGCAAAGATTCATGAATAAGGGATTAACAGTAATCTCCTTTATCCTCGGTGCATCTGTGACAGGTGTCTTCTAGCATTACATCGAATTTTCTCTTTCATAACCTTATTTACACTGATCTTAAACGTTACTTTGGCAAATCTTTACAAAGTTCTTCGAGTTGCTCACGTTCGGAAGCATTTGAATTTTTTAATTTTCTACAATCTCTGTAATCCCCCTAAATTACATTTCGAACACTAAAGTAGTAAATAAATAATGCGGTGAAAGTTTACTAATATATTTTAAGATAACTCATCTCGTAGTTGAAATTCCAACAAGTTTTGATGATAAAAAATTTTTAAAGGCAATTTAATGGCAACAAAGTAGAAAATTTGAAATTAGAACAACATAGTAAAGATAACAGGTATTTTAAATATTTTTATTGCAGAATCAATCAAATCAAAAGACTCCCAGAAAAATTGGGTGTATGTTCCTTCAAATTTTTTAAAATTTATATTATACACTGAAATTTAAAAAGACAATTTCGAGGAAGACGCAGGTGCTTGTAGATTTTCAAACAATCTCACCAAAAAAAGCATATATGGGCGACCGATCGAGTTCCACACTAATCGAGTTGCACACTGATTAAGTTTCACTGTATCCATGTATCAGGAAATCAACGCTGCCGATAATATTTAAAAATAGCCTTAATTTTCCTGTCTAATAATAATCATAATAAACCAATCAAACAAATAATGCTTTCACAGAATTTGAACCTTAAAGTTGCAATAAACCTGAAGTTTTCGAAATTATAGTTTTTGCTTTTATCCTTAATTAGTTTTAATTAAATCTAAACTTTCTCCAATGTCTAATTCACATAATATCTCGTCTCTCCAAACTTAAGAACTAAACTCATTAAATTATAATACAAAACATTGTAGATCCACCTAGCAATAATATCCCTACGGGTGATGTTTTGATCAAATCAAGGGTTTTTCTATCTTTACTTTATTTTGGAATATTTTTGCTTATAAAAGATTTACAATAAAAACTAAGTTTTCATGGGTTAATTTTTCTGGATTTAACCACAACGAAAAGTGTCCTACCGATCGACATAATTTTAAAGACTTCTTTCTAAATATTAAGCACAATATTAATATCTTAATACATAAAATCCCAGAACGCTGCTGCTACCGCTGCTCCAGCGTGTCATTTTTTGGAGAAAAGGAAACACTCTAATTGGTCGAATTTTTTTACCAACCGAAAAATATATTAAACCACCGCCGGTACTCCACTGGGACGACTTGCACATCAATCGAGTTTCCAACCAATCGGGTCTAGATGACCGTCCGTGGACGGGCTTTTCAGCTAGTCAATTTATAATTTATAAAAAAATTATGAAATAATAATAAGAAATATAAAATTTTTATTGTTATTTGCAAATTTGATTCAGTATTTTTCCTACAGATCTACAATGCAATGGTTCTTGATTCTATCTATCCATCTCCACGGTCTTTACGGTGCCATGACTTACTTCCAAATTAAATTGCTGCGATTACAGGAACTGGAACTTTCTTTACTCGAACGCACTTTAATATGGCAATCATAAAGGGCAGACCTAAGACAATAGCACATCCACACACTATTGCTATCGAATTCCCATAGTACATTTTAGAAGTGACTTTTTCACTGTAGTATTCTATGATAAATACTGCTATACCGCCTGATAATTTGTCGCAGAGAGTCATAAAGCCATAAACGACGGAACTGTTGTGGTTTTTTCCACTGATAAGATCAGCTATTGCACCCAAAGTCGTCACTTGCAAAATACAACTTGCAATTCCAAAAGAAGCCGCGAGTCCGTATATTTCTCCAGATTCAAATCCACGACTTTGCGATCTCATGAAAATCCAAATGCAGCATGCGAAACCAATAATCGATCCAATTGCGAACATCGTTAATCGTTTAAATATTTTTATCAAGCGATTAACAAATAAAGAAACAAAAAAGCTTCCCATGTAAACACTCAGCGGAATTAATACCAGATCGGTTCCATTCATCTTAAAGGTTTGGTTCACATATAATGGAATCATTATTTGTATAATATTGGTAAAAAGCATTGTCGTCATGTAAACTATCGCGCCTTGATAGTACGAAAAGTCTTTAAATATTTGAATAAATTCTCCTTCCTTTTTGACGTCATCATCGATATTGTTTTTCTTAACTTTTGAAACGAAGTTATCTTCTTTAACCAAAAGGTAGAAACCCAAGCACGCGATAACACCAATGATCCAGCATATTAATATAATATTTCTGAAACTACTGCTCTTATTTTCTAATCCAAGTTCCTGGTCCTTACTTTGATTTAATATAACCCAAGTGATTAGATAAACCAAAATATTTGATAGAACCGTGAAGCAATATCTAACTGCAGCCAATTTTGTTCTTCCACGTTTTGTAACTGACAATTCGGGCATTAACGATAAATGGGAGTTTAGAACAGCTGCCCAGCCAAACTGAAATATTATATAGCAAATTATATAATTAATTAGTAACCAATTTAAATTTAAAAATGATAATGGAAAGCATATTCCCACCAATATAGTTCCTAGGAAATGCCACATTTTTCTTTTACCATATTTAAATAAACGAAAATTACTCGTTTTATCGGACAGCACACCTACTATAGGATTAGCTGCAGCATCTGCGATTTGACCTGATAAAATCACAATTCCCGCCTGAGCGTTTCCAAATTTCAAAATTAAGGTCATAAAAAGCAACAAATACGTGTTGCCCAGAGATGAACAAATATCGTTGAAAGTGTGGCCCAAACCATATCCAAGCAAAGTATGCCACGGCAATTTCTTAGATTTATCCGTATGTTCATTTATAATTTTTCCTAGTTCTGGTTCATCTGTTTCACATGGGGCTTCAATTTCTGCCATTGTAATTTCTACCTCCTGTACACACAATAAATTTAATTTACGTACGATATCAAAATATTTTCTTATATACGGAAAAAGCTTTTACCAACTCCGAAATTTTAAAAATCATAATCAGATTAATTTTAAATCCAACTGACCAATCCAAATCTGCTTAAGCGTTAGATTGTTATGCGATGGTTCTGACTTTGAAAGTAGACCAAGCATACTGATATTTCCGACAGTCTCTCCAAGATTCTGGCAACATCTTCGAAGTGTTACAAGATTATTGAAATATAAATAAAATTTATACTTTTCCCGCGGTACAGAGATCTCATTAAACTGCAGGATACAGGAGAGAAGGACGAAGGAAAAGTACATTTTGCATTGCGAATTATTTTTAAATAATATATTTTAAAATTGAATCAAATTATACGTGTTCGCACACATATTGCACCTGATTGCATACTTTTAGGAAATTGACTTACTTAACTTAATTAAAAATAAATTTTAAATAATTTCCCATGCAATTTTCATGACCGCTACTGTTTAAATTAGTATATTATACAGGAACGGAACTACGTTTTTTATGTTGGAAACAACTTTACCCGCCATCTTCTCACCCACCCGAAAGTTTTCTAAAACCAGACACAATAAGTACCATTGGTCAAATCAAAAATAATCAGATTGGATACAGATAATGGTGATGTTTAGATACACTATGACGTCACACTGATAGCACCCATTATTTTGCATATTGATCACTCACTGCAGATGATGAAAATGTGGTTTTCCATGTTTATGGTAATAATAACTGAATTTGATAAATTATTATATCTATTTGAGCTCAATTTGGGTAATTTATACAAAACTCTGTGTTTAGCTCGTAAATGATTAATTAAATATTGTAATTTATTTGAAAAAAAAAAAACTCACGTGATGAAAAACAGTATAATATGACGACACACGTCATAAGTGCATACCAACATATTCGCATAATTTCCTCCTTTCTGGAGTTTAACTTTGTGTTGTGCGAAGTTAAATCAGCTTTTCTGATGTGTGAAACTGTTTTACTTTAAAGTTTGAAAAATATTGTTGTTGCTATGGGTGTTATATAGTATTTCTATAATATCTCTAGTAATAGCTAAAATTATCAGTTGAAGATTCAATTTAATATTTTTGAAAAATATTTTTTGAAAAAATTAGAAAATTTGAAAAGTAATAAGTAGATATTAAAATTGTGTTTTTCTACATTTTTTATAGTTCAAGCTCATAAATAAAATTTAAGTTTTGCTATTAATCGTTGACTTCCTGCAAATTTTTTTAAATGTAATTTATTAATATCTGCACAATACGAAGCAGATTAGTCTGGATTGATTGATTTCGGTTGAACGTTTTTAGCTGGTATGTACATTATTATGTCGCATATACATATTTAAGCTTTAAATTATGCAAAAGTTCTTAGTAGACAAAAATTAAGTTACAACTTCGTATAACATCATGTCACTCAAAACTTAATATTAATAAAAATAGATCAAATATTAAAAACTTTAATAAACAACCAAAAGCTATCCATTTAAATTTTATTAATTAAATTATGTAGATGTAGGTTTCGGACCTATGCATATAAATAACCTAATCGTAACATGGCACGTGATATTGTAATTTAAAAAAGTTTTATTTTATTAGTGACAGTTATTCTTTATTAATTCATTTTTATATTAATTGATTTTGATTATACAAATTAGATGATTTTTTTGTGGGAAATTTAAAGCGGTCAATTGCTGCTTGAAGTGTCCTCGTATAAATTAGCTTCCAGAAAAATAAAAAGTTACAACATACAAGGCTGATTTCATATTAGATATTTAAAAAAAGAGCCAAAAAGAAGAGTTAAAAATTTCCAGTTCCACCCTGAATCCTTTTCTACGAGAATCGAAACTAATTACTGGAAATTATAATAAACCAATAAAAATTATGAACAAACCGCAAAAATGTAATAAACGTTAGACACATTAGAAAGGATTATGGCAAAATATAATGATAATTCTTTACAGCTACAGCTCTGAGATATGTTTGAAGCATTTTTTTATGGAGTAATCAAGAATTTCATCTCTTTAGTATTAATTTACGATTCTACGCTCGAAAGATCTGGAAATAACATCTAATTTATCAGATTTGTGTAGAAGTAGATTAGCAAGTTGTGTAGCAAATTATTTAATCTTGTCTGAACTAAAAAATTCGTTATTCTATTTTCATTTCTAACTTCCTTATTATTATTTTACTTTTATTGCAAATTCAATCAGTAATGATGGAGCTATTTCAACCATTTGTTATCGCATCATCGGCAAGCGCAATTATTTTAGTTTTTGCTGCTATTATATTAATTTTTTTGTAAGGCAAAAACAAACGAGGGCAGCCAAATAAATTTAGAGGGATCAGCAGAAAAATTAAAAGTTACCTGAGGAGAAACGTAACCCATAGCTTACCTCCACAAGGTATCGTACCAACACGCAGGCTTATTATTTTGTATTTATTTTATTATTGTTTTGTATCCTTGAGGCACTTTTGAACTGGTTGAACTTGTAATCTTAAAATCTACTAAATATTTTCAGCATAGCATCCGTGCAAAATAGTATTTGTCGTGAATTGCTTTTATTCAAACGAATACCAAAATTTGTAGGGGCAATTCGAATGAATTATACCGTAGAAATGTTCATTAAGTTATTAGTAAATTTGGTTGCACGCCTCTGTGGTAATTTGGAAATAATTTACATGCACCCAACTAAAATTTTAGAATAAGAAGTGTTCTTTAATCTGACAGTAGCAGTAAAACAAATAAGATAATTGGAAATATGTGCTGGCAAGCGCTCAAGGTCGAGGGATGCTATTTATCCCAAACTTTCAAGACCAGCCTGATCCTTACGCATCGTCTGCTCGTAATTAGTAGAATATGTGGTTTGGGAATGGGGAATCCATATATTAAAATTTTTTTATTGAATTCTCACACCGCCTCCCATACCATCACGAGGATACTACTTGAAATGGAAAAAAATGGAGTCGAATTCTATCGACATTTCCAGCCTTGTTTACAAGTTAGTTGACTGATTTGATAATTTACGACTGTAAAACACAATCGTTAAACAAATATAAAAAAGAAATAATTATTTGTTTTTATGTAAACGAAAATGTACACAAGATAGGAAAATTTTAATGCTTTCCGACAAGGATCTAATACTGCGACTCGAACTACTAACGCAATTATACCAAAATTACATAGGAGATATAATCTTCTCTGCTATATTAATTTGTAAATACAAACTAAAGCTAACCACTACACTATTACTTTGAAAGCATCTAAAAACCAAATTTGATCAAGCAACACTAAAAACAAAACAAACATTAAATTTGTGATAAACGAGCTTCTAAATTTTGTGTTGTTTCGCAAATAATATTAATGTGTCATTCTATAAATGAATTAATTTTGTTATCGTTTATAACATTTAACTTATGTTATTTATACATTTGAACGTATTTCACTTTGAATCATGAAAATAAATAGAGTAAATAGAGTAAACAAGCGACCGCGCAGCAGTTAAAACACCGCACCGGATGGATTTTTTTTTAAATAATTTCAACTTATACTGCAAAACAAGGATTCAAGGATTATATACATAAATATTTGTTGAAATTAGATATTTAGCGAAGTTATTGCTTATCGCCTACTCCGTTAATATTTTCCCACTTGAGGACTTCTGTTGCGCTTCCGTTATTCTTATGTATTTACAAGATAAATCTCTTTGATTTCCTTGATTCTTGAAATTTAACCAAATGGTTCTATTCTTGGCGTGGGCATCTGTAATTTTAGACACCGATTCTTCCTCTTTCTCACTCTCCTCATCATCAATAGATCAAAATCAATCTTTCTATTTCCTATATATAACCAAGTTTTCCAATTTTATAGGCAAATAAATGCACAACCATTTCGAAAAACCCAAGAGTAAAAGTTGAAACTTGCCGCGAAACTGTATAGGAAATATACAGTATACAGTAAAATATAATTAGACCATCTAGTATAATCCAGTGGCGTAACTGCAATGAGCTGGACTCAGCAACGCGAGAGTCCAGAGCTATTTATAGGAGGCCTAAATGCATTAAAACGTTCTCGAAACTGATTATTTTACGGAAAGGTGGGAGGGGGGCAAAATATTAAAGTTCCACCACTGGCATAATTTGGGGGGTATTCTATATACCCCCAAACCCTCTGGTTTATAAAACAATGTCTCGTAGAGAACCCGCATGAAGACTTTTTAGTTGACTATTACACACAATTTTGAATGTCTTTTATGTCTAAACAATTGAAGATAATCATGCTGTCCCGGAGTTTTCTGTAGGAAACGCAAAAAAAAAGAACACAAGACAAAGTCGTTCTACAAAATGTAAATTTGTACCACTTGATGAAGCTAAGGCAGGCTAGGCAGCTAGGTAGCAGGTCATAAAATCCTAGTCAAAATAATCGTTACAAAATACATCCTAACCGAAAAAATCCCAAACATAAAAATTTTAATTCTATAAATCCGTATTTATTATTTATGATACGTAATTTTCGAGTTGTGACTATTACAAGCAGGGCCGGAACTAGTTAAGCAGGCAGGCAGGGAGCGAGCTAGTTAGGTGGCACCAAATTTTTAATTTTAAAATTATATTTAAAAATATAAATAAATTCCCTCCGCGATTTACGGTCCTGGTGGGCAGGGCCGTATCTGAGGGGAGGTTTTGGGGGTCCAAAAAGATTAGCAGCACACCTACCTGCTGATGCGTGCTTAGTCCTTTAATATATTTTTTAAATAAATTTGCTTCGAATTACAAAAATAAACCTTGTGATCGTTTTGAAGTGTTGATCGTTTTGATAGTGAGCTTGTAAGCATGTTTAGCGGGTGCTACTGGTCACCTTGAAGTTCTTGGCTAGTGAGGCTAGCTAAGATGAATGCGAGAGCTCTTGGTATTACTTCCGCTTGATTCTCTTGATTTGGTTGCGAAATAGGAATTTCTTCTCGTGTTTGGGTGTGCGGTGCTTGGTCCTGCGTCCGTTCAGTCTGTGGTTGGGGCTGGGTTGCCTTGTGTGCCTTGAAGCTGTGGTAGAAATCCCTGGAGTGGAAAGGGGACATTTATATTATTTTGTTTCGGATAGCTGCAGCATCCTAGGTGCTGCAGCTATCTCTTCGTCCACTGTTTGCGCATATGGCCGGCTCCTCCCTGGATTTGGTGCAGGTCGAGGAGAGATGCGTTCCTGCGTATTTCACACATAGTGGGACCTGCACCGCAGCATCATTGGGCAATCTTGGGTTTCCCGTGGAGGGAGAGGGCTTCGATTTCGACATTGTCGATCCTCGCCAGGTGTGTCTTTGCTTTTTTTTATGGTCACCATAATGAGGGAAAGGAGTAGATCGTTTTTGACTGCGACCATGGGCACATTCGGGGGGATTTCGCTGACCACTATCTTGAGTGGTTTATCTTCATTGGTCGTTAAAAGAATCCCCCTTCTTCTGACTTGAGTGCGTCTTCGAAGAGTGTCAATATTTTCCAATGGTCATCTTGAGATGCCGGGGTGATTGCGAGTTCACTCGCAACGTTCCTGATCTTGGTGAACTTGATTGAGCGTTCGTCTATCTCTTTGCAGTGCATGGGCCATTTATGGTGTCCTTCGGAGTGAGGGGGGATGCTGGATTTTCTCGCAGGTTGTCTGATGGGTTTGCATGGCTCTCCTTTGTTTGCTTCTCCATGATACAACGGAGCTCGATCTCCTGCTTTGCATGTTTGGATAGTACATGCTGTCGTCATCTTCTTCTGAACCAGCATTCGTTTCAATGCGGGTGTCACGGGTTGTCTAGACATGATGTCCTCGTCGTCCTCCTCGGAGTGAACTCTCGAAATAATCGCCTCCTCTTGTTTATGATCTCCACGAATTCCATTTGGTCTTGGTCCGTTTTTGATTTCTGCTGGGTCAGAAGCATTGTACTTTTTGGCTCTCGTTGGATATCCACATGGAGCCGTTGGTCCACTTGTTGTTGCAATTCATATACCTTTTACAAAAGGTCACGTTTATAAAACGCCAGACTACAGTCTGGCGTTTTATGCTTTTCTTTCCCGTTCGTGTCTCCGATGTTGCTCTAAGAGGTCCTCGATCTCGACTAGTGTGGAATCTGCCATCTCTTTGCTTATCGTCTTGGTGAAATAAAAATTTCAGATGATTTGTTATATAATAGGTCCTATTCTGATGCCAAAAATTTTCAAATAACAGGTTAGCGAGTCAACTGAATGGCTACAAGCAGAACAGTTAGACGAAAAATTGGAAGCTGAAACGTAAAAAATTCGTAAAGACATTGTCGTCATTAGGTGTTGCTCGCTCGGTGGTCGGACCCTGTGTGTGGTAGATCCGCAATTTTCGAGTTAAATTGATACTAAAAAATACTGGATTAAAAGAAAAAGTTTTTATACAAACGTTTTCCCGTTTTCTCATATCTACCTATTAGTAAAATACTGTATGTAACCCTGTAGTTTTATATACCTGTACGCCCAAGCAGATATGGGAGTGAACCATAGAAAAATTTTGGGAAATTGCAAATAAATAAAAAAATATATAGGAAATTGTCAGAAAATTGCAGGAATTGGACACAAACAGATAAAATTGGTGTACAAGTTTTTGGTCTGTTGTTTACCTCTCGGCGGATAAACGGAGTTACCAAGATTATTAAATTTTAGAATGTTACACAAAACTGTTTCGTATTGACTATGCGATTTTATTTTAAATATTTATCTGGAGATAGAAAAAATATTTTTTGTGTAAATTTAATGTATAGGATAATCCAAAGATCTAAGTTAAATACAATAAAAATATGAAGGAAGACGAAATTATTTTGAAGTAAAAATTAAAAAAACACAATATTAGGTATATTGCTGTATTTACTTGGTGGTTAAAATTGATTCCTAAGCGACTTCCAAAAATACAGCGTCCATCTATCATTATTTTAAGTACCATTCTTGTTACTTAACCAGTTTTCCAACACTGCATACTCGCATCAGTGATCTGCCGCTAATAAACGGTGAGAATTATTACTTAATTGCTAATTAATTTATTAATGGTTAATCATAAAATTACTGCGTGAAGTACAAACTCTGTCATATTTAATTTTGCATTTTTGCGACGAGAGTCGCAAATTTCAATTTTTCTAGTATACTATAACCGAAAAATGAAACCAAATAGATTCGCTTCGGTAAACTTAGCAATTCTAATCAATTTTGTTTAATCACCAAAAATCTACGCTAGTAAATTCAATTTGTATAGGTATATCATCTTATATTGTTTTGTAATTCTCAATAATTTACTATTTTGAAAAATATAATAATATTATAAATAATATTTATTATTTTCTTCACTACCAATTTTGATAAGTCAAGACCACTTGACAATATTACTTCAATTGGTTAATATTTCTATCAGGATAAATAGCGAAATAAAACTAGTAAATTAAATTAAAAATTTAAATATAAACACAAGATAAGTTAAATTGCCCCATGTTAAGCGATAGCAAGTGCTACGAATACCCCCTGTATATTTTTCGTTCAAATTAAATCACATGGTATATTTCTAATACCATTTGGCTTGTCGGTGGTTAAATATTTATTATGTTCTGAAAAGATAAATCTGAATATTCTCAAAATGTCTGAAGCCATCACTATGATTACAGTACCTATTACTACAATCGACATTAAATTTTTAAATTGAAAATCTCATTTTCTGATGCTGCACGGTGCATTACTTTTAATTAGATTCCTGTTTATTACTGCTGTCCAAAAATAAACAACGAATTTCCTCTCTATTATGAAATTTTCCAATTTACATTTAAAACTAAATGTTCCACTGTATATTTGAAAAGACAAACAGACGTAGCAGTATTTACCAATTACTCAAAGCGTGTTTAGAATCAATTGAAAATTGCAAAAAGTAAAACAATAATCACGTATTAGGAAGCGATTGTAATACACCAAACAAACGCACAATAAACAATGAAGAGATCACATTTATAGATACTAAAGACAATTCATTCTTTTTAATTATAAACAAACATGCGAATTTACCGTAAATGAATTTCAAATAATTTCAAACAATTAGATTGAAGAAAAAATTATTTCGAATGTGGATATTGAAGTTTAGATTTGTATCAAAGAGAAAAACGCGTAATTTATTCTATGAAACTTTCAACTTTAACTGAAAGAAACTTCGCTGTTTACAAAGAGCTTAAATTAGCGAAACAAAATTTCATTGAAATTTTAATTAACCAACCACGATTTGTCAAAAAGCCAATTAATGGTAAATCTATCAATGTACTTAAAATTTCCCCTCCCTCATAAATGAGGCATTTTCAGTAGTTTCATGACTTAACATGAAGCACTGAAAGAAGTTAGAAAATTACACTTTTGAACTTCAAAAAATATCTTACGGCTCGTGAGATTGGATTTCGGGAAGCCCAAATTACCGTTTCTTTAATAAATTCAAGCTTTTCCATTCCTTGTCATTTTGATGTTGTTAATTTTGTTATAATCTTCTTAATTACTGAGAACTGAAAAAAAAATTGTGGTTTCTGCTACCAAGTCACCAAGTGTATAGTTTTTGAGAGAACAAATTTTAGCTTCAGTTTTATTTCTGAAGATAATCTTCTTTTCCGGTTGAATACCCGTTGCAGGTGTTGGCTATCATCTTATTTGTTTGGTCAAAGGAACGGAAAGTGCTAGAAGAAATTTGTAAGGTAGGCAACAAAAATGAAGAGATTTTTTTCAAAAATTAATTGAAAGGTTTTATGAATGTGATTTTTTTTATGTAAATAAAATGGTAGAGGGTGCTGAAAAGTAATAAAAAATTAAAACGTCGACAAAAACATTTCATCCGTCTGATGTTTGGTCGGGGGTTGTTTTAAAGTTTTTTATACAAACCCTATCGTCTCATTGCTGCTAACATTAACCATTTGCACAGATGTTAAATTTAGAAAGCATTTTCATGAGCAATAAAATCTCTCAATGATGTACACAAATATTCATAAATATAATTTTAGTGCTTGTTAAATTGTACTTCCCTTTGAAGTTAAAATCTTATCGTTGCTGTATACAACCGAATGTAGGTAGATTATATACAGAGTAACATATTTTAAAATGTCATCCATTTTATATATCCATTATTTTACTGTCCTTTTATTAGAGTATGTTTTATCAAAAAGTATATAAACGGGGACTACATGAATAACAAAAATAATACCAAAGTAACGATAAATTCGCTCGAAATATACTCGAAAAACAAAGCTCGTATTTTACTTGCTGACCAATAATTTTATTTCATGAATCATGTAACAATAACAATGCACTCACATACAGTATAGAACCTTGAAAGTAAAGCAAACCTCGTTTAAAAGTCGCTATAAATTTTTGATGATTTAAAATAGTTATCTGCAACGGGTTGTTTATTTTACTGCAATAATTTATTACATCGTTTGTAAAAATTATGCTTATTTGCAACTAATGATTCATAACTTTACACCTTTTATCTTTATTATTAATTGTATAAACTTCTGCAGGAGCACCAACATATTTCAGACACATAATATGTAATTCATCATACTTTTTTTTTAATGAAAAATGTGGAAAATCAATAGGTACATTTCTTTTTGACGTCTAAAGCACGAAACAGGATACTTTAAGATCAAGAAACAGAAAAATATGTAATTTAATTTTAAAATTTAGTTTCATAGTGCTATGCCTTCCATCGGCTCGAGGGAATTCAGTCAACTACAGGAATAAAATATGTTTCCCATATGTGTGAGTTATGCAACAAACTTCTGAAATGCAACCATATCTTTTTCCATATCTACAAATATTAATTCGTGTAGTTCCTTTCAGTAAAAAAGAAACATAGATATTAAATTTTCAAAACGGTTCAATTCAACTCGCTTCGAACGTTCTATCTGGCTCACTTTTGGGAAATGGATTTCCAATGTTTTCAGTTTTTACAAATTAAATTAGAATAACTAAAGCATTTTCAAGTTTTTCTTTCTGTTTGACTAATAAGCGTACGCCGCCACCGCGCCGTGGGAAAATAAATATAGAAAAATGAAAGCAAGACGCAATAAAAAGCAACAAATATTTACTTATCTGTTATAATGCGTTTTAAATAAATAAATTCATTATTTAATATTTACTGCACGTGGCGAGAAAAACTATTAGTAAATCCACATTATTCAACCTTGAAAATGAAAAATTAATTTTGTGATCTTCCATAAACTCAATTTTAAAATGTGCTATTTTCCCAGCAAATCTGTACTTGAAACCCTAGTTTTTTCTAAATTCGTCTTAAACCTCAACAGCTCAACAACATAAAATTAATATCAAAACAAAAAATTGTAATATCAAAACATAAATTGTGAATTTGGAATTTGAAATATCTTTTTAGTAATTTTTGCGAACTTTTATAATTACTTTCACCCTTATAGGCATAAGGATTCTATTCTTTACTGATCATGGTCCACAGGGTAGACTACACTGTTCCTAGAACATCGTTTCGATCATATACAATACAAGTTTAAGACCTGGATAAGAGACGCAATGGAAGCAAGGATAATAAAAATTTGGCAGGAAAGGTGGGACAACGGAGAGTTTGGAAGAATAACTCATTATTCTTCTTATTCTTCTATAATACAGGGAAACACCCCCAGAACTGTTCCACCCCTTCCTGGCCCATAAAATCACATTTCAGAAACCCCATCTTTCAGGCCAGGCACGGAACTAGCCCTGTTAGACTAAGTGGTTGTGAAAGAATTAAAAAGAGAGAAATAATAATGTTTTCTTTTCTTTTTAACTAACACCGCCTCCCCTAGTTACGCCAGTTGTGCACAAAAATTCTTCTATTGCTATTATGATGGGCATCAAATTCAGAATCCACTTCTGATAAGTCTATGGCTTTTGCTAGGACCCGCTCGATATTTATTATCGCTAAGTGACTTGGTCTTTCATCTGTAATTTTATCAATGACAGAACGAAATTCTTTATTTGCCAGGGTGGGCACAAGGGTGGGCCAGCACAACTTTTAGGTGGGCCATAGCCCCCCCTGCCCCCCCCCCCCCCCGTAGTTACGTGCCTGTCTCAGACCCTCCTCCCGAGTCAGATTATCTCTCAGACTCGGATTTTTCATCAGCAAACTCTCCACTGCCGTAAATCAGCACTCAAGCATAATATTTCTTCCCGGCAGTCTAACTGACATTGCTAGACGAATTATCTCAGAAATTTTCAGCACGACTCTGTACTGAAGAAATACAGGGTCTCGGAAAAAGGGAGGGCAAATCGATAAAAACTGTACTCCCGGAAACAAGTAATTAAGACGCAAATCTTGGTGAAAGTGGAAAGGTATACAGATATTATTAAAGTTAGCTAAACATAAGTCGCCCTTAAATTATATAATGTGTATTTTTTTTAATAATCCTATTGTATGTCTCTGGAAGCAATCCCAAAGCTTCCACCAAATTTCCAAGCTCTGTATCAGCGGAGGAGGCAAAGGATACTATCTTCTGATATTCTAGAACAACGGTCGGCAACAGGCGGACCGCGGTCCGTTTGTGGACCGCAAAAGGTCGAACCTCGAACCGCCACACTTCCAAGACACACTTCAAATTTGCTGTTCTTCTCAGAACAGAACCATACAATAAATAGCTAGCATTTAATTATTATTATCAGTTGTTTTTTTCTGGACCTCTCGTGCTCTGAAGCTCTGAAGCTCTCGTGCGTTGCTAAGCAAAAATACATCTTTGTTTACAAACTAAAATTTTGATAATTTTCAAAAAAGTAAAAAATTGGATTTTTGATTCTAAAAACTGTCAAAAGATAGACACTCCTATCACAATACATATCCAAAATATTAAGTTAGGCTACCACAGAAGCAAACTTTTCGGCCTAAAACATACATGCAGGTCAATTAACCATCATATGAACCGCAAGGTATAACCGTACTACTGATGATTTAGAGATTATTTCGAAGAAATGGTACGCGAAAAACACAGTTCCTTATTCTGTATCCAAAGTAGCTTTTTAATGACGTAGTAGAGCATCAGCCTCTGGGATCTGTCAGTTAATCGATACCACGAGTAGAGCTTTAACTTTTGCACTATTAAAAAGAAGACAAAATTATGAGCATTTTTTGTAATTACATTTTTGCGGATTATCCATTAGTTTTCGAGAAATCGGCATTTGAAAATCAAAATTTTACATGCATTTTTGATAGGAATTTCAACTAACACGAGTGTTCTATTGACGGTACGCGTGGATTAATATACTCTTACTGTTAGACGTAGCACTTATATTCAGTTTTCGACCCCTTTTTTAATGTGGATTCTCGATTGCCTTGGTTACGTTCGTCAAAACCGACGCTCCGCAACCGTTTTGACGAACGCTGACTCGCTAAAAACATCCTCCTAGATAGCTGCAACTCGCCAAATGTGCTACTCGAAAGGGGTGAAACTCGTTTTTAATTATTAGCCTTTTTATTATTAATTATTGGCCTTTAATTATTAGCCACGCACGATGTGTACTCGACAGAGTAATAATCGCGCCTGGCGGCTAACACTAAGACTATATCAGAACGTACGTACGGGCAATAGAACACTTATGTGTGCAATCCTTATGGAGAAATACATGTAAAATTTTGATTTTCAAATGCCTTTTTCTCGTAAACTAACGGATAATCCTCATCAATGTAATACCTCAAAATGCTGAGAAAATTGTCCTCCTTCCAATAGTGCAAAAGTAGAGGCTCGATTCGTGGTATGGATTAACTGACAGTAACACAGCCTCTTTTGTGAATTGTAACAATACAAGAATATCAACAACAGATATTCTAGAATATCTCTATCCCAACGCCACTCTCACCTTCACGATGGTGAAGGTGAACAGAGTCAGCAAGTATGCGAGAGAAGAGAGTCCTTATGTTGCCACTTCACGTTAAGCAAAAGAAGGGTTGAAAAGAATGGGTATCTTCTGAATTTGGAAGATATCCTGGATCTGTGGCGGAATCCAAATCCAAATAGATCAACGGTAGCGACTACAGTCAGGGAAATATGCTTACCAAATACTCGTCAACACGCATTAGTAAGCCCACTAACCTGTCAAATCCTCTGCTATGTTGAATTTTAAAATAAAATTATCCCAGGTGAATAGAGCTCAAAATTTGGAAAACCGAGCTAAACGGAAGCATACCAAAGGAGATACCGCTGAAAAATTCTGGTGTACAGAGGAAAATTTGAGAAAATTTGTAAACATTTTTTTGCATTTAAGTAAAACTAAGAAGATTTATTTTTGGATGGAAACTAAAATAGTAACAAGTTATGGACTCTGCCAACCTGAGGTTGTATACAGGCATCTTCGAAATGTCTTTCCAAATCATTTACTGGCGATTGCAAATTAATCCAAGAACCACAGCAGTGAATTGGTTTGATCGCTGGTTAAGTTACAAGGTGGCAATTCTGAGTTTAAATCTCGGACTTTACAGAATTTCTTACCTTGGTCTTTTAGTCAACACGTAGTGGATTGACAGAACGTAAAGTACAAAACAAAAAAAATTATCCAAAGATTCGTTCCTCCATGATGAGACCAAAGCTGAAGTTGAAGATTAGAAATAAATCTTTTTGTTACAATTACTCCTAAACTCTGCTGTTACAGAGTGAAAAATTGGGAATGTGGAGAAAACTGTGGTAATAAATTTTCCAAGTTGGTGTTGTTGAAGATCGAATAACCATACCTCAATGGCCGACCACAAGGTCGGGGCGGTTTGAGATCTCCTGATGACCTTCTAATAATAATATAAATCAGGAAGTATTTTTATTGACAAGTCCAAGTTATACTTTTCCTAAATATTTTTAGAAATTAAAGACCTCAAGTTGGTTGGTGCTCAGTAATTTAACGAGTTTGCAAGATAGATTCAAACAAAAATGTGTCGAGCTATAAGCAGGGAATTTGTAAAATTTGTAAAAAAGCAATGGAATCGATTCCGTTTTCTTAAAATATTATTTAAAAATAATGTAAGTTATGTGAAATATTTTTATTGACAT
This sequence comes from Cantharis rufa, assembly GCA_947369205.1. NCBI lineage: Eukaryota > Metazoa > Arthropoda > Insecta > Coleoptera > Cantharidae > Cantharis > Cantharis rufa. The sequence continues at coordinate 96,647,690 of OX376303.1, forward strand.
AGTAAAATAAACAATAATAATTATCGATAATTTATTGATGTTAATTATAAAAATTAGGTGATAATAAATTATGCGATACATCAAAAATATTCTAAGAATCGGATGTCATTACACGTGTATGTATTTTTTTCAAGATACGTGAAAACAAAATTTAAAAGAAAAACAAAAATATTTTCTATTTATTCATTCCCAACGTGTAGTACCTATATATAAAAAAGTCAACCTATAACGCCACTAACCTAGTAGTTTACGTTGACATAAAAATAAATTATTTTATCTCACTGTTTCAAATATCAAAAACCTAATAAAATTTTTAAGTTTGAAGCACTTACTTATCGGGTTTTTAATAATTTGCGTCACATAAAAATATCATATATTTTTTACATAAAAGCATTGACCTTTACAAGTGTATAAATAAACATTACATTAAAGTAAAAATTATTTATAATAATAATTTATTGCCTATTTTTTGCGATAAAATGTAATTGTTATTATTAAAAATTAATAATAAAACGATAACTTTTATTAAAAAAAAAAATACGGAATGGGATTAGTACTCGTAATAATATATTCCATACGTGTAATTATGCAAAAAGCGTGTGAGAAAAAATACTAACACAGTTAATACTAAATAATAATTAAGGAGCAAACTGCATTATTTACATTTAGATTAAATCGGAAGTACTTAAAATGTTAAACGCGCCGCCGATCGAAGGGTTAAAAAAACGACGCACTACAGGTTCACCGGTGCAGGAAATACCACAAGATAAATATTATTAATTTGGTCACTTTTTGCTCCTCTATTTTCCTCTGTACTCCAAGGTAGTCGATTGCGATTTCAGATAATCGGTTTAGAACTGCTGTGCATAATTGCGTAGTTAGAGGTACATATGTTCACAATAAATGTAATAGAAAAGTAGATATAAATTTTATGTTTTAAGTTATTCACACGAGACACTATTTATACCTTTGTGCATATAATTAAGTTATTTTTATTTGCACTTCCTCTTTATATCTACAATAAATTAACGTCAAAAACAACAACTTCGAGTTAGTTTAAAGCATGCGACCAATTCAATTTTAGTATTGCCAAATTTTTTTGCGTTGAAGTCTCTCGGAATTTTTTTTCCGTTGAAGGCTGTGCTGATGAATAATAAGCTGATGTCTATTAATCTAAACCACAATGACCGATGTACGATAAGTAAGCCACTATAAGAACTCTGACCAAATATTTTGTTAACTTGATGTTATATAAGAGCATACATTCACGTAAGGTCCTTCAGCGAAGTGCACAAAAAATCGGCACGTGGAGTGGAAACATAAACATGCAAAGCACGCAATTTAGTAGCATCAATATTTTGGCATATTATTGGCTTTAATCCAAATTTTTGCTGAACTAGCCCCGTGTTTCGAAACGTGACCTAGGTTAATTCACTGATTAACCAAGATATGCTGTTATCTCGATGCGCAATTACACGAGTCGTTATACATTTTTCTTATCTGGTGCAATTCTTTAATTGGAATAAAAACTTCGTAAATAAGATTTTCCACTTGGATTATCAATTATTTTAAAACAAATCGGGGTCGTCTCCACCGAGGAGTTTAGGGCACCGAAACGGTGCAAAAGAAAGTAACAAGGGCGAAAAAGCCTATTCACACAAATCAGCAAACAGATATTTTGAGAATACTTTAAGACTCAATTGGTATGCACCACTGTTTGGGGTATGTAAATGTGGTCCATAAAAAGAAAAATTACTTAAATAGTAGGGTCAAGAAATTGAAACAGTTCCATTAAGCAAACCAACAGTGAAATGCTCCAAGCTATAAACATTTCCGTTTAGGATATCCATGCTTAATAATGCTTAAAATACAACATTTAAAAAGTAAATATCCATCGCATATTGAATAAATTTTCATAAATATTCAGATTTCAGAATACTTCCCAATTTTTAATTTTACGCTTTTCTACAAATCTGTATAATCCACGTGCAAATAAATGACAACGGAAGAAACCAACCGCTGCAGTTTCTCAATTTTTGATTAACTTTCTGCATTCGAGTCTCGCGGAAAATTAATGCAGTAATAAAAATGTTCGGCAAAACGAAATTTGATTCAAATATTTGGAGAGCTGACAAAACGTCTTGCAAAAAACTGCATACCAAGCTAAAAAGCGCTCGTGTTAATGGATTTATTTTTTTTTTTTGCAATTTGGTTGCACAATTTAGTTTTTTTGAATAATCTGATAAAATAATGTCGTACTTGTTTGTTTTGACTCAATTTCTTATCGAGGTAATTAATTTGATAATGTAAATGCTATGTTCTCATTTATTACTCGCCATTCTATTTTAAAACGGCAAATTTTTTTGAATCCTGTTGAAATCTGTCCGTGCGTCTGCACGTCTGCTTGTCCGGGTTCAAGCAACTACCCCAACCACTTTTTAAAATAAAAATAAAAAATTTTAAAAAATGTGTACTCAATCCTAAGTTTGTTATGAAGCGGAAAATTCGTAAGTGGAATCACGAAATAACCCAAAAGTAAAAAGCATAAACTGTAAGTTCCATTTAAGATAAAGTCCTATGAACCTCAGATAACAAGCGGCACCTTGTGTGCCACTTCTTTAAAATTCTAGACGCAAAAGTAATAAAAGTTTTTTAATTTATTGTTCATTTGATTGTGTTTTTGAAACATGGAGAATTTCGAGCGTAGTTTCTTTAATAAATTGGTAGCTGGAAGGACACAACAGTTGTACATATTTTGATTAAATTTTAAGATATAACAAAATTATTTCATTCGTCTCGGTACTTTTCTAAAATATTTAAAGCGGAATTTACTGGCTTTTATGAAACTTACTTTTTGTATAAGTAAAACCAATTAAACTTGGAAAGTTTCTTGTTTTAAAGAGGAAAGTTAGAAGTGCAACGAATGAACTCTTGAGGTTTTTCAAAAAATGTGTGTAATAATCAAAGAACACCACTTACTAAATGGAAATGAAAGGAAGAAAATGCTGCAACATTTAGAATTCAGTTTGAATATTTTATAAATGCTTTTGAAAGCAAGGGTTTAGCGTTCGTGTAGACAATTAGCGCCTACAATAAATCTAAATAACGGGCCCCCTCTGGCCTCATAACTTAATCCACACCATTAATGTCGACATCTTTCTTGCACTCATTGTGTAAGCACACTTGTACTACTCCATCAAGCACTTCTTGATATATTATCACTCGATTTTATGGATTTCTTCTGTAGATATGTATCTAACCATTACTGAAACTTTCAAATTTATTGTACGGTTATGTCTTCCAAAATGGAAATGTTGTTCGACATTTTGATTGGGTGCCATTTTATTAACTCGGGCCGCCAGCTTGTTACGCCACTGGGTGGCGGACTAATTAAAAGTGCAACCGGCGCAGAAAATGTAACAAACGCACTGGAACAAATATGTTCGAAATTTATTTATTTGATCTTTATTTCGTCGAGCGATTAAAATAATTGCGCTCATGGTTGAATAAAAAAAAATCTAGTGGAAGTATAATGAACCAAGCCACACAACATACACAATAATTGGCAGACATAATATTTTCTCAGTTTAAGGTCATATAAAGAGGTCAATTTTTATGTTCGATACGATGTTAGTTTATCGCATTTTTCATTTTTCTAGGTTAAACGCCTTTTGCTAAGAGGTTAAAAGTCAGAACTTGGCAAAAGTGCAAAAATTTAGGCCCAATGAATAATGTTGAAATTTTAGCAACGCACTTTATTTTGGATAGGTTTAGAAAACACGTCCCTGAAATTATTGCAATAATTTGTAAGTAAATATATTGTCGGTTTTGATAATCACGCGTATCCTTCAGATTAGTTTTCAGATAGCACTTAAAATGGCAATTTAGATAAAAGCGACCTTCAACGTTTCCAGACAAGTTGGTACCTGCTGGAAACGCACGATTAGGAGAAATAACCTTTCATAGATTGCAATTAACCATAAAAATTAATTAGCTGCATCCTAAAATATTGCAAAAACTCTTTACGCATTTTCACAATCAAATACCTATCTTAAATTGGATAAAGCAGTCCTTCCCAAAGACTCATCATAAGTACTTGGAGTGGTTTATTTTTGCCAAGGGCGGGCTCTTGGTTTTGATTCTAATTTGACAAACTACGACGCAATTCGTAATTTTCTTTGTGTCCTTTCTTCAGTTTGCCTTGAAAATGCATTTTTAAAACTATTTTTGCACAATCCAAAATAGCTTACGGTTACTGTGAAGTGTAAAATGCAAAACTCCAGCTTTCAGTTACTGCAAAATTCGGCAAACGGAAATATGACGCAAAAAATTGCAATTAGGTATTTCGCAAACTGATGCAACTGATAAACTGATAAAAAACTATTTGCGCAATATTTAATTTAATTTATTGTGTTCGAACTGAAAAATAATCAGAAAAAAGTACAGAATAGATTAAAATTTATCAATATACGTAATAAATTAAACAGTTTTGAACATGAAGAACTTTCGATCTATAAATATTTTTTTTTATTGTAGACGATAAAATAACGCTTCAAGGTAAACCATAATTTTTGAGTGGTTCACGGTGCTAGTAAACTGGATAAAATTATCTGAATCTTGACCAAAACGTGCAAACTCGTTTTGCAAAAAAAATCATGCTTGGGCATGGGCAATTTAATAATATTATAATCTACGTATTAACAACAGCTTAGGTGCAGTTTAGAAACTAGGTTGTGTCCTATTGCTATACTTTAATATGTGATACAATAATTACCAGATAAAGAATTAGATAATCAAACATGTTTACAAAAATTGTACGTCTCTAATATTTATAAATTTAATAACAAAACTATCATTAAAGCTGCTTTACATCTATATGTTTTCACACAGGACTTCTCTTATGCGAAAACATACGATTTCTCACGAGGTTGCTAAAAACATACAAAACTGTATGTTTTTCAAAATTTGGGTTCAAATCTTTATGAGTGATAAAGAAGAGTTTACATAAGAGTTTGTTTTGGTTTTGAGTGAAGTTAACCCTACTTTTTAATTAGAAGATTCGTAATTATTTAAGTTTAGTTTGGTACTTTAGTTCATCTATGGTTTAGTTTGTTTTGGTTTTGAGCGAAGGTAACTCTATTTTTTAATAAAAAGATTCGTTGTAGTTTATACCTAACCTTTCTTTTTGCAACGTTGACACTAGCTTCGTGTATGTTCGCCACCTTTCGTTCGTATGTTCTATGTTTTCTCATACAGGAATAGACTCCGTTCTATTCCGAAAGAGTACCTATGTTTTGCTATGTTTTACGTATGTTTTTTGGTATGAGTGATCATCTATGAGAAAACATACAGTGTAAACACCGAAATATTTCTCATAAGAGAAGTCCTGTGTGAAAACATATAGATGTAAAGCGGCTTTTAGAGCTTCCAAACATAGCAGAGTTAGAAAGATGAAATTCTGTGTTCGAATCGCTAGCGAATCCTTAGGTGGCTTCCAGGATAGCACTTTAGAGAACATTTTGTAGGGACCCCAGTAATGGTACTTGGTACTTACCAGTAATCTATGTATCTTACTGTAATACCAGTAATCCAAGGTAATCTTCGTCTTCACCTTTCTCGGTAATTTTGTGTATTTCGTATCGTTAGTAATCCGTAATCTCTGATGTAATCAGTGTAATCTATGATTACCGCAATAGCACGTACAATTTTTTAAAGTATATTCTAATCCTCGATTTTTTTCATACTGTTCACAGTCAAGCTGGACTTTATAAATTGGCCAAATTATTTTTACAAATTTTGTAATGTAGAACAAGATTTTGGAAGCAAGAATTGCTAGTTATCAATTTATAACAATTTATACCACTGTGAAGGCTTAAAAAGCACATATCCGTAATCCAATAATCCTATAATAATAATCCTTTAATCCTATAATCCTTAAGTTATTTAATACTATATAAGGGAATTATTTATGTCATATTAAGTAACAAAAAATAATTAATTATATACAATTCAAAAAATGGTACGTGGAGAAATGACGAAAGTATTTGAAAACTTTTCTCACAACAATGACGATTGCAGTTTAACAGAAAAGTCTTTTATAGTTTTAAAATCAATAGGAAAAGGAGGATTTGGAAGTGTGTTTATGGCACTTAAACGTGGCGATCCCCAACATAAAATATACGCAATAAAAATATTGCAGAAAAAGGAAATTTTGGCCAGAGCATATGGCGTTGAGTTTGCCATGGCTGAAACCAATGCTTTAAAGTATCTGGAACATCCCTTTATTGTAAAATTGGCTTATGCATTTCAAGGTGACTTACACTTATATGCAGTGCTTGAGTATGCAGGTGGAGGAACGCTTCGCAAAATTTTAAAGGAGCAAACCATTTTAAAGGAGGAGCACGCTGCATTTTACAGCAAAGAGATAATATCCGGAATTGACTACTTACATTCAAGGCATATAATCCACAGGGACATTAAGCCAGAAAACATTTTGATTGACTCCAAAGGCCACGTCAAATTGGCGGATTTTGGATTGTGCAAAGAAAATTTTACGGCCGGGAAACGTGCATTTTTAAAATGCGGAACGAAGAAATATCAAGCGCCAGAAGTGTTCGAGAACCACGGCTACGGCACGAAAGTGGATTGGTGGGCGTTCGGTATAATCTTTTTTGAAATGGTGTACGGCCAACATCCTTTGAAACAGAAGAGTATAACACCCTTTGATGAATTTCATAAAAATAATGTAACAGACGAAGCGATATCCTTAATAAGAGGTCTTCTAAAAACGAATGCAAGTGAGAGATTTGGAAGTGATCACATTAAAAATCACAAATTTTTTCATGGAACATCCTGGGATGAAGTCCCGAAATGTTTGGAGTCTCCTCCATTTTTTCCCAAAGGCTTTAGTAACAAAACTTCTTAAATCATTTTTATTTTAATAAAAAAACGCAGTTAATATTGTCATAAATTAATTTAGTAAAACGATGCTACTTAAGCACCATTTTGTTTTTCAATATGATAAATCATTTTTTCAATGCTCATTGCGACTTTGTTTTTAATATTTCTTGCCGTGGGAATTGAAAAATTGGTCTAAAGAACTATTTACCCAAATAAAAAGTCATATGTTCCAGAAAAATTGAATTTTGCCAAGCTGGGGTCCGCAGTACCGCAGTCCATGCTCATAAGGGGTCAAAAAGGAGCTAAAAATGAGTCATGGAAAGGAATCAAAAACTGTAGAATTAACGATGATACGTACCATGATAGTACCAATTGCAGATTTTTGGTTTGTAGGAGGCCCCTAAGGAATTAAAATTGAAAAAAAAGGTTGGAAAACACTGTTGTAGCGCACCACCTCAAATGCCTGCAGCTCCTCTATTTTCACGGTTCTGCAATTACCTTTCTTTGGTATCTAAAATACAGAAAAACACGAATATAGTTTTTAATAAAATCATCAAAACGAGTTAGCTTTCATTAACAAATTTCAACAACAAGCATTCAACTTGACTTTCAAAATTAATTATAACGTAAGATTGTATTTAGGTTCCAGAAGACATCATTGGCCTAGTAGTTATAAGGTTCGATAAAAAATGATGCTATTATCACCCTCTCTGTGCGGACTGGAAGGCTTCGCCTGATTTAAACACTAGAAATAAAGTAAAAATTCGCTCTCATGAAATTAATTATTATGAATTAAATGGAAGTCAATGGAATTAATTTACATAATTATACAACAAATTAATAATTAATTACTGCAAGTATTTACTTTATAGCACCAATTCTGTAAAGTATTATTTTCAGTACTGAGTGAACAATGCAGACAATATTACCGTACCATTACACACAATAGCTATTTATACAACTAGTTTTAAAGTGAAAGGGAATAAATAAAATTTCAAAAGCTTGAAATAAGCTTTTAATGTTTCAGACAGGTTAAATCAAGGTAAGTTGACTGTTTCACATTGTTAGAATGTTTTCACTGATATGTATTTTGTATAAAATTATCTATAATTGTTCTTATATTGCAATTGTTTACAGGGTAGACCTAAAGAGCAAAGAGGGAGTGTAAATCTGTTTATTTTTGATTTCAAAATCATTGTACATAAATTATAAATTTCATCATTTGCTTACTGAACTTTTTCTAAAATAATAATTTAAATGTTTAATTGTTGTTGTGTTATCTTCTGTTACAACATCATAGTAAATAAGTTACATGGTAACAATTCCATATCAGGGATAAATACAAGAAAAATTTGTTTTCGTCTGGCGTCTCCTCGTTGGTGTATTTGCGCAATGTAGTGAAGCTAGGTGAAATAACAATAAATAATATTATGTGTTTATAAGGTCAAGGGTGAACGGGCAATAACATTTTGGTACAAACAAACTTTAATCGACGATTTGTTTAAACCTACAAATATAATAATCCGAATGAAATTTTCCAAAAAGCGCCGTTGGAGATTTTTTAACTTCTAAAAAATGCCCAATATCAAATGTATTTTATGAAGACAAATTTATGATTAAATGATTCTATTTATAGCTACATAATTTTTCAGCAAATTAAATTAGCATTGTTTAATAAACAGCGCCACGGGCGATTTATTAAAAAGAAACTAAGAAAATGTATTAATAATTGCCAAATATTTAAATTACCTCTAGCGAAATTAAAATTATTTACAGGATTAGAACTACTCTTCAGATATGTAATCGAGTCTTGTCAACCACATTCATCACGCAACTAGTAATATTTTACTTAATTGCTAAACCTGTACAGCTTAAATTTCAACATAGTAGAATTTCTAAAAGAAGTCTGTCTAGGATTGGTTCAAGTTTATTGACCATTTCAATGTCTTCAAGTTCAATATTATTATCGATGCTTGATCTGAAGTGGTTGCCAAAAAATGACACATGCCAGTTTGCGCTACTTTGAGCGGAAATAGCTCAGTAACGCCAAACTTGTTTGGCAACGAGTTGTGACAAATTCGTGGTTTACCGCTTACCTTTTCAGTACGGTGCCGGTGGGTAATTGCAATCGCAGTGATTGATTAGGTCAATCATCCCCTTAATTTTTTGGAACGTAATTTGAAACTTTCAACGTTTAATTGTTCAGCTCGCGTCAAATACTAAGAAAAGTTCCAAAATCGTTCCAATTTTATGTTCTATTTAGAACAACCGACGACAAACTGTCCTTTGAACTAACTCCGCAGTCAAGTTGTGCGGTTGAATCGCAGACCACTAAAACTAGCTGAACCTCTCTCGTACAGTTAAAATACTTGAGTTTGAGTATTTTTAAACAAGTTGTTTTTCAAACATAATATATTTTTAAGGAAAATTATTAATAATCAGGTGTAAAGAATGCATGAATCAATTCCGTATCACAATTCCCTTGGCACACATTTTCCCTGAAAAGTTTTGTCGTAATGCATCTTCCGCGTTTAAAATTCATTATTTTTCAGAGACACATACATCATTTGCTATGATCTATGTCTTAGTTGATCCACCTAGAGCATAATATTCTCCACATAAATTTCTTAAATTTATCGAATGAGCTACCTATTGTGAAAAATTTTCACTTGATTATCCTAATGCACAGAGTTGGTATGCAAAAATAGTCTGCGCTTTTCTCAAAATAATTTTTTTTTTTTTAGTTCATCAAAAAAGGGTTATGACAAGTCAAATAGTTGTTTACATGCATTGATATATTTTTAAGAAACACTTAATTTAGTGACTATGAATAAGAAGTTCACGTAAAAATAAGCTCAGTACAATGCCCGGTATTCTTTCATCTTGTGCATTGAACTGCAATTCTTATTATTTCTACTGTCACATTCTTGGAGATAAATTTTGCATCCAAAACTCGAGCAACAAACCATCCAATTTGACTACTAAAAATATATTCATGTGCATTTCCACCACAACGTTAAAAAAGCGTATCGCACATTGAACGTCTGAATGGATTTGAATTTTCCACCTCGACAAATTTAACTTCTTAAATTTTTTAGAAAAAAAAAAGTTCGTCGATGCAATAGCGCGATGCAATAGCATTTTACATATCAATATAACAAGTTGACTTGTCTTGGTTGAAACGAAATATGGTCGAAAGTGCAAGGCGAAGTTAAAAATAATTTTCTATTTCACACTCAAGCCTCCAAAATGAGTTTCCGTAAAATAGACAGGCCTTGGGCTATTTTACCACTTAAAGAACAAATTTTTGGCCTTTTGCATTTGACTAGCGACGTCAGAAGTTTGCGTGAGCGATTGTTCTTCGTCTATATTTGCTCAATTATAACTGGTAAATTTTAATTTAAAATTTCCTACTGAAAAAAGCATTAAACTAAATTTAAGAATTTCTCAGTATTTAGCAATTACTGCAACTAGAATGTAATTAGTTAAACTATTGTCTTTTCGAGTAAACAAATTTCGAGTTGAAATGCTTTGATGTTTCAAAAACCAGAACGTTCTCATCGTCAACTAAATTGTATGCCAAAAATTTTAATCAATTGAACAATGAACTTTTTTTGGAAAAATCGTGTCTATTCCTTAATGCCGCAAGTTATCATAAGAATTACTTGCATGAAAATTTCAATAGGGTAATTAATTCAAAAAATCCGAATAAGGTAATTTAAAAATGCAACCTTTCGTTCTCTACATTGTGATTACAACCTTACCTTGATGAGATATTGAGTTTTTTCGAGTTTCGCTCAACCCTTACGGTAACGAGCGTAAAATTTTAAATTTATACTTTCAACGTTCATATACGTGGCATGGGCGTCAATAGGATTTTTTCCGTGAGGTGCAAAATCAAAAATAAAAGTAAGTTATTAATTTTAATTAATTTTTAAACCAAAAATTATAAGTTTGTGTAAATAAAGGTATATAAAACCCGAGAGGAAGCCCAAATACGCGAGTACTTTGCCAAGTTATGGGCGTCCTTCTATCCAATTTATAAAAAATAATAAAGATAAAATGAAGAACGCCAGTGTCACTTTCGTACTTCGCAAGTCATTGCTTATATCAGAAAAATTGTTATTTTATGGTAAATCTTTAATTTGACAAGAAGGCGAAACTTGTTTAACGTTTTCGCTATTTGCATAAGTTGACCTTATAAGAAAAGATAAATAAACAAATCGAGGCTTTTGTTATGGCGCCAAAAGTTGACTAATTACTCGTTATTTTATTGCTCTTCCTGTTCATGAAGGTAATTTTATTATAATTAACTATAAAATTTCAACAAAATTAACAAATCACTACGCATTACGAATTTTCCAATTTTTTTGCTGTGATCGATTAACAATTATTTCGATATCTGCTGAACTCGAGGATCAAATTAGTTAAATTTATTTCTTAATAAAACTAGGATCAAGTTAAGGAAAACCTATTTTTTGTTCTTAATGCACAATTTATATTCAGTAAACAAATATTTATATCTACAAAACAAACATTACTTGTTTTTCCAATTATTTTTATTTGCTATATCAAATGCGTTCATGTAAAAATTAATTAGCATTGCATTACGAGTAGTTTCAATGAAAGAACGCAAAAATTGTTCTTGGGAAAACCATATCCGCGAGTGGAAATTATTCTATAAATAGAAATACATTTTCAATAAAACTAAAATTAAAAAATAAAAAATAAGTTATTTAAATTACTTTTTTAATGAATTTTTAAATTTTTTCTGAAACTCAAAATTTGAATAAGAACTTTGGAGAAACGAACATCTATTTTTACTTGAATAAAAAAATATGAGAATAGAGATAATACAAATTTTTACATTTTAATAATATTATGTTGTCTATGATGAATGCAAATCCATGTTTTTACAAATTGTTTTTCTGTAGCACCGCCTGTCTGTGGGTGGTTCTGTCATACTTTTCGTCCTCGCGATTAAGTGATCAGTGTTTGCTTTTTCTCAAATTAACGATTTTTATTTTTTACATTATTTTAAGAACTCACAGTCGGTTTACTAAATAAACAGAGAACAATATATACCTTGGTACAATACTTAACATTTTACATATTTATACAGGATTATGTGTTTGGTTTTAATAATAAAATTGAAAACTAAACATTTCGGAAAGGAAAAGAAGAACAATTTTTATTTAAAATTCCAGAACGAAATTTTAAATATTTTCAAAATTGTTTTGAACTGAACAGCGAGGAAACCGACATTCAAATAATAAAATAATGAACTCAAATGAAAATTGCTGGAGATTAATCAACCAATCAAAGTTGTTTTAAACCAAAATAATAATTACTTTTACTGCCGGTGACGGGCGGCATATATTACGTAATTTTCTTCCTATAGGGCTCGATTTGCTTATACATACATATAAATATGAAAGCAATCAAGTATACTTTTTTTTAAATCAAGATCAACAAAATTAGAACAAGTAAATAGTTGTGCATAAACTTGCTGCATTATTCATTTTTGCCCACTTAAATCTGCAAAACTATGTTATTATTTACATTTGACTAAGGCTAAGGACGATTATAAATGAATAAGTAAAGTAATATAATTTCAATATTTAATTTAAGCACAAATACCTGACAAAAAAAACTATTTAAAGTTGGTTTTTATTTTATATTATATAGAACTTACCTCACCACAGTGGCGGCTCGTGACATTTTCCAGTGGGAGGGCACAAAATAAAAGAAGTAGTTTTTAAAATATAAAATTTATTTTTTTGATAATTATTTTAAGATAGTGCTTGTTTTTGGTTTTGGGATGGGAGGGCACGTGCCCCTTTGCCCTTTATGACAAGCCGCCAGTGCCTCACCATATACTTATAGATATGCTATATATTACTATGATCCACACTTATAAATTTATAGAAATGAACTTGATACAAATTGTGAGTGTAAACTATTTAAACTGTAATTTGTAATATGAATTATAGAATTTACAATAAATTATTGCTATCACGATTTTATTCGCGTCTAATCTACGTGTTATTGTGATTTAACGACGTTTCTGCGATCTGATTAAAAGTTTTATTTCGAAGGAAATTTTACATTTTGAAACGCATAATTGAAAAAATAAATATCTGAAAAATACTATTATGGGCGAATTGGAAAATAGAAAAGAAAATAAAATTTTCATGAATTCCAAGTAATATCGAAATCAAAGTAGAAAATCTGGCATAGGAAACATTAAAAGCGAAATAATGTAGTTTTCATGTTAATAATAATATTTCTTGATAGTGTTAATATTTTACAAGATTTTTCGTCTAATTTGAAATTAAAATGTACCAGAGTGGCGACAAAAATTATGTATTGGCACACCTTCTCCCATAACTCATACTGTCATATATTTGATACACGAAAACAATTTCTTGACGGTAATAAAAGAAGTAACATTATAATATTAATAAAGAAAATAAAACACAGTACATTAATTATATATAAACTACACGAACACGTTTCACGTTTCGAGTTCCGATCGCAAGAGTAAATTAAAAAATAACACTCCGTGATTTACCTTCCAGAGTATGTCCGATGTGAGGCAAATAAATCAAAACAACCACAACTGGTTAAACGCAATTATGATATTTATTTTTTAATGTTTTATTGATATTTCAATGCCATGCGTTGCATAGTCGAGCCAGTTCACTGACTGGATATTAAATAGTCAAAACACATAAGCATCAAGAAGAATGCGACCGATTAATGCACAGAAGTGAGATACAACTTGTGCAATAAGTCAAAATATTTCATATTGGCCATGAGACCAAAGTCTGTAGGAATGAACAATTACTCATTGGCAAGTCAAAATGTATAGTCTCGACTGTTGTTGAAAACCGCAATCGAATTCTCCGATACCTAAGTCATTGCAAATGAAAATGAACATTGCAAATTGAAACATGAAACGTAAAATTACAGTAGTACCCGACGTAATTTCTCACATTGTGATTACAGTGTAGAATTTGACATGCCGATGTACTTAGGACTTTGAAAAAATTAGGATTTATCAGATCCAATTAGTGACTCTCGTTAATTGAATGAACAGTATTTAATAGATCGTCGAAATGTACAAAAAAATATAATCATTATCCCTTAAAAGTCGCATTTGTCGGGCACGACCTGGAAATGCATTTTTAAAGGAACCGACTAATCTTTCATCCTTACAAAACCGTGTCGACTGACCTGATCTGCAGTTAATCTTCAAGCTCAGATGGTTTTAATGCTTGCACGAACTACATTTACTTATGGCTTGCTCCAACTCTAGGTAAGTTTATTCCCATGACTTCTTCAAAACGATGTCGAATAAAACGACTAATAGCTTTTATAAAAATAAACATTTTATAGGCATACTATTATTTTGTATACATTTTTTTAACAATTAAATTAAATATGTGTAATCAAATATCAAAAATTATACTCTTCCTCCCCATATTTCTATAATAAATGTTCCGCTATACACTAGATCGATTTTATAGTGAATCCCATTCTTTTTTAACTATAATACAAGCTTATGTAAAATGCATTAATTACGTTATTTACATTGTGTAATGAGTACAAAAAAAAGTATAGTAATATTTACAATGTCAGACTGGCCATTACCGCTCTGGTCTTCTTCCTCTCAATTTAGCGCTGGATCCTTCCAATATAATGTCAGTTTTTTTACATCGATTATACTTCTTTAATTCATAAACTAGGCAGAGATATTTTTTATTTTTGTGCAACATTTTATTTAAAATAATCAATTAGAAATCTTTATTTTATCTTTAAAAACAAGATAAGATTTATAAATCCATTACCCCGTGAGAGATTTAATCCGTTTGGAACAGAATTATTTCATAAATAAAATATTATTGAAAAAATTATTTAAAAAAAAATAATCAACCTTAGAAGCTTCTGAAAGGAGCGGCATAATTAAAACAATTATTACAGATGGTGGACTATTAAAATGGAAAGCTTAATATTATATTGCTCCAATATCGGTTAATCCTACTTTATATTGGTGCAAAAATATAATTTATTATGCCTTCCAATTTAATATCTCATGCTGTAATACAAAACATTAAAAAAAGGTTGAGGTTAAGGCGTAATCGAGTAATAACTAAATATGGCTAATTAATTTAATAATTAGTCAAATAATAAAATAATAAATGTATTCTTTAAAAATAAAAATGACGTACCTACTGAAGGTTCCAAACAGGGACCGCACCTGAATATTTGGTTTTATAAGTTATGAACAGTTTTTAAACTTTGGAAAATATAAGGGGGTAATCACTTAGAATTTTGCGTTCTACAGACTTCATAAAGTTAAAAAATTTCACAAGACTTCATAAAGATTTCATAAGACTTCCTGAGATTTTATAGACTTTATAAGATTCCATAAAGATTGCACAAGACTTCAGAGACTTCATAAAGATTTCGCGAGACTTCACAAAGTTTGCATGAGTTTTCACGAGACTTCATGGATACTTCTTGACGGGACTTCACAAGATTTCATAGACTTCATAATATTTCATAAAGATTGCACAAGATTTCAGGAGACTTCATGAAACTTCACGAGACTTCACGAAAATTCATGAGACTTCATTATGACTCATTGTCCCCGTTCCACATACTTCATTTCGGTGCTTATGTGTTTTGTTTGTAACCGCAACAGAAAATTAACTTTTAAAAATAAAAATTGTCAAGTAGTATTTTATTAAACTTAATTATTGAAATTTTAATGCTTTTACGTCAACAACTATCTAAAACATTTAGATATCTATCAAATTGAGTAATAAAAATTGGCTGTATTAAAATGCACGCAGGAACTTAGTGATTTGATGAAATTAAAATCTCTGGACATCCACAATCTTACCAACATACGGTCTTACCTATTAAAAATACCTAATATTTTTAATTATTGATAGCCATAACCGTGTGTTATCGCCACCTTCAGAGGCGAAAGCAAGGGAATGACTTACCCAAGAAAAAAATTTTTACTTTTATTGTTTCACAAATAAACTCTTACAAAACTCTCACAAATAAAACTTTTTTCAAAACGCGGCAGGTTTGTGTCTCCGACAATTATAATATAAATCGTTATCAGAATAAACGGTATCCGGACGTTTGGTCCCCGGACGATTGGTCCCCGAACGATTGATCCAGGAAAATTAAATATTAAGAATATTAAATATTATTCTTAAATAAATATTAAGGGAATTCTAAATTGCCCTCCTAACTTGACCATAAAATGTAAACTGCCCTCCGAGCAAAGAGATCGCCAGTAATCCCAGATGTAAACTGCCTCCAAACTACCTGAGGCTTAATTTATTAATCCCATAAATCCCAACACTAATCCCATTTAAAAATAAAAATTTAATTCAGAACAGAAAAAAATCATAGCGTTGAGTTCACATTGAGAGAGATTCACCCCCTCCTTCACACTCTGCCGAGTAGGACCGATCTAGAGAGATATTTATAGCGAGTATGGCGTTTATTAAATCGGCCCGGAGCGTCCGGAATGAAGGGGACCAAAGCGGATGGTGCAAAATCTAGACAAAATGTCGTGTTTCAAAATCATATTTTTGAATTTTGTATTTTTAATATTTGATTGACTTGAAATTTTATTTTGATTTTTTTAACGATTTGTAATGATTGTGAATATTTTTGAATTTTGATTGTTCGCGCCAACAAAATTAAAGTTGGTACAAAAGGTTTTGATAAATTGGCTTTTTGCCGGTCGCTTTGACCAAAGTGGTCGCTGTTACGGAGCGTCTCCGTAGTTATTAATTTTATTTATTAGTTGAGAATTTTTTTGATTATTTTGCGAATAAAGTTTTTCATTTGCAGTGAGTGAACTTTATTTAATTTGTTTTATTTTGAACCAATTTGGATTAAAAGTTTTAATTTGCAAAATACGAGGCATGTGTTGTTGCAAATTTGGCGGACCGATAGATGTAGATCGCAGAAAGTAAAGTTGGCATTTTTAGAAATAAATTAACATCGTGGATTTTTAAATTAAATTATTTTTGGATTTTGGAGAGGCTAGGGTCAACCCAATATATAGAGTATTTAATTTTTTATTAAGATAAAGAAACCCCTGGATTTATATTTTGAAATACAAACCAAACAATTTATTTATATTGCGATAAATTTTTTAAATAATATATAATTTTTAAAATATTCAAAATTAATTTTGTATATCGCCGTCTACTATTGAAATTATTGATAAAATATCCGAGATAACATCACAAGTTGCACCAGATTTGATTTTAATTTTGCAATTTCAATTTTTAATTTTAATGGAACTATAACGCTTTCCAAGTCATTGTACCAACCCAAATTTATTCCATCCAATTAAATCGTCTCCAAAATTGCCTGATTAATAAATATACTTCCAAAAATCCGCCAAAACTCGTCCCAATCGGAACAAAAAAAATCAGCGGAGACTTCCGCAAAACGCGTCCGTCCGCTTTGATGGACCTGGCCAATACTAAGTTATTTTATTTTACAAAATTATTACCAACTTAAATTTTGTTGGCGCGTACATACACAATTCAAAATATTTACCATTATAACAAATTACTTACATAATCAAAATTCAATTCTCAAAAATCAAAAAATATTAAAATATTCACAAAATCAAAAATCGGATACTCAAAAAATATAAAAATAATCAAAATCTATAACTCCAAAATTCAAAATTCAAAAAATGGATTTTGAAACACGACAATATAAATGACTAATGCTCGTACTAATAGGCACGGATCAATCCGAGACCCAAAATAATCCTAGAATTTACCAATGAGATCAATTAGATTACTGGAATTTAGATCGTGTAGTAGCAACAGCTGTTATTTTGAAAATTGATCGGAGTATCGAGATCCATCTCAGAAAATACTCAGATCAATCGATGACTATTATGCCCGTACTAATAGTCACTGAGATTACTGGAATTTAGACCGTATCGTAGCAACAGCTGTTATTTCGAGAATTGATCTCCATACTCGGATCAATCCATGACAATTATGCCCGTACTAATAGTCATGGATTGATCCTAGATTCAAGATCAATTCTCGAAATAACAGCTGTTGCTACGATACGGTCTAGATTCCAGTAATCTCATTGGTAAATTCTAGGATTATTTTTAGTCTCGGATTGATCCGTGACTATTATACGGACATGAGTACTAGTATTAGTACGGGCATAAGTAAAGATTGACCTACTCGCTTCGACGTATAAGCTTTTTTGTCTTAAATAAGACTTAAATAAGCTTTTTTTGTCTGAAATAATTTTTATTAAGGAAGTTATAAGAAATTACACTAGTGTAATAATATCAATGAATTGAAATTTAACCGCACACTCTAGCAGCACCTAAAATTATAATTTTTCCTTATAATTTTTAATATTGAATCTTCCGCTGGACGAAACGTCCAGGAATCAATCGTCCGGGGTTCAATCGTCCGCTGGATCAATCGTCCGGGGACCAAACGTCCTAAAATCGTTAATCAAAATAAACAGTCAAAATAAAAGGATTTTCCAAAAACGACAGAAATAAGAAACCGCAAAACTTGGAGGCATGGGATCATAGAAGACCACTAACTTGTTAAAATAATCCCACAGAAAAGATAAATATAAGTAGCCGCAAGGACTTGAAGACACGGGATCATCGCAGACTACTCATTTGCTAAAAAAATTCTGAAAGTTACAGATGTAAGAAGAGCTGAAAGGTATGGGATCATTGGAGACTACTCAGTTGTTCAAATAATCACCTAAAATTGGGAGAAAACATACTGCATACTTTTCGCGTCGAATTTTTTGGAGAAAAGATCAGGAAAACCTTCCAACAGCAAAACCCCTTAATGTCGTTTTACCTGTCGTTTTTCTTGATTGGCCACAATTCATTATCATATTGTCCAATTCCCGAGTTGATTAACGTGAATCTTCACGAATTGAAGCATTTCAATTTATTATTCTTCTTCATCTTCATCAAATTCTGATATAGTCTCCCTGAACGTAGGAAATTATTCATATCAAAATGCCTCTTTTTGAAACGAGAATACCATTTTCGTGCAGTACTTTCCACGATGGCGTTCTATCCGCAAATGGCACAAATGACTTTATCGGCATCGAAATATTCATTTTTCCGTACTTGACACTCCATTTTCTCTAACCAACAATTACCTCTAACTTTCTATAAAGTGAAAAATTCAAGAAGTATTCAATAAAAAAAATACTGTGGCATTAATAGTGGCAAAAGTGCTCTACTTTTACCCTCAAGGATTATCAGGTTAGATCCCTGCTAAGATATAATTTAGTTTCTTAGAAAGTAAGGGCGGGAAATTTGAAATTAAATTGTAACATTACAATACGAAACAAAAATACTTTTGCCTTAAACATGAAATTAAACATCAGATGGAACATCTCTAATTGAATACGTTACATTTCATGAAATCAATGCGGTACCTGCAAACACCACTAAGGAGTCTTCCCTGAGGCAATTGGATAGTATAGTAAATGGTTAATGACTCCTTTGAACTGGATTAGTTAGAAGATGCTTGATTAATTCATACACATAGTAGTTTATAACACAATTTTGCAGATATCAAATTTTAAGCATCCGCATCACTGAATCACATGTTGGTATGCTCCTCGAAAGCCAATCCTGCTTTTGGTAGAATATTTTTACCAAATTTTGGATATTCACATCTGTAGGGTTTCGTATGAAGAATTTTTGGAACGGATTCGTGAGAAACCTAGAGTAACACGATTTTAAATTTTTTTCTTAATAATTAATCAAGTGAATAATTCTTAGCAATTATCGACTATGCTAATTGATAATTCAGAGAGCAAAGGAAGTGTTTTATTTACTTTTAGTTTACTCAGTCCTTTACACACGTAAATTATTAGCCTAATTTGCAATTTTTTAGTATAAAATCGTATAACAGTCCTACTCGTTTTTAATTGAATCAAATTTAGCTTGATTATACAACAACATAGACCTTATGTATGCGAATTTCGTCAAGATAAAAATCTTAATGGTAAAACTTAATAGATCTAGTTTATGAATATAAATTTTTACCAACAAGTTTCAAATTTATTATACCATATTGTTAAATAATCTTATCTATAAAATTATTTAATTAATCTAATCCTAATTGTTTTTATGTTATACAGGGTGATTCATTCAAATTCGATCGCATATACATATTTCATTGTCGCCTAAGGTTATCGATGATAGATAACACAATTTATGTTTTAAAAATCCACAAAATTTATTACGTCCTCGATATGTTTCAGTAAGAATAACATTTTATTCCTTCAATTATCACAAATTAAAATTTGCAATTTGTTATGGTTAATTAAATTTAAAAAAAATTATTTGCACTTCTAATTTCGACTAATTTAGCCATAAATAATAACGTTTTAATTAATTTACACGGTATTTTACATTTTTAAAACTTGTTTATATTTAAATGTATCCGTTTTTGTCTAAATATTTGTAGACGAATGTAAATTATATTTTTGATCGCTTATATTATGTAAATGATCTCGGTTTGTTTCACCACTGTTCTTGACCTTTCTCAAAGTTATATTTATTAATACGATAATGCGGTTTGATGATCAAAAATTTTTTTAAGGTCTGGCAAAAATTTCAACGGTTCAACGAAATTTTCTAAATTTGTAAAAAATACAGTAAATATTTATCAATTAATTTTTAAACGTAGAAGCTTGAGTAAATATTTAAAAAAAATATTTAAACGAACATTAAGCAAACAGTTTTGTTGATACAAATGACAATTAATAATAGAATAAGAAAATTACGAAAACAAAACGGAAAGTAATTTTTTTTCTTTTCGGTGACAAACTGGAAAACTTCTAGTTTTTTCTTGTCTCTCAAAGTGCAGACTCAAATTCTGATAAAATTCTTGTAGTGCTTGGATAAATGATGCATTTGTCATTTATGCAGGTGCAAATTTTTCTCGTAAGATGCAATTTGCTGACTGTTATGGAGTGACCATACACGTCGACTTGAAATAGAAGGAAATGAAGTTGATGTCATTGGTAGAATGGTACAATCTAGCAAGTTTTTAATAATCGTGCCCTGGGGACATAAAATTTTCTTATCGTTTGTGTATCTCATTTTCATTCGAGAAAATTCGCTGGCAACTGATGTATTTTAATACGAAGAAAACAACTTTTGCTGTATGTTTACAGAGTGTTTGTTACGTTTTGCATAATAAAATACTGCGGGGATATTTTCACCAAATCAAAATTGCATTTGCATTTTCTTCCTATTCAAGTTTGTTCATTTAACTAAAAATATTATTTTAAATCGTAACAATTTTTAGCCGAGTTTGTTTGCAGAGGCGTGCGTATAAAAGTGAAGGATTTTCCGGTATATTTAAAAATATTTAAATTTAAAATAAACCACATTATAGTTTTATAATGCGTCACATTTTGACTACAAGTTGTAGCTTGTATAATAGGTCAAAGAACTAATGATTAATAAATTTTATGTCTCTATGTTGTATAGCATTAAACGATTACAATAATTTTAATATCCTATTCTGAATTGCCATATCTATAATTAAAGTTTTTTTCAAATGTAATTTGATTGAATTTTATTACGGTCAACGTATCATACCAGATCGTTTCGTGCATAATTTGCCTTCTATTAAACGTAATTTGGCTCAAATGAATAATTTTTTTTTTGGGGGAAATTTGAAATAATCAAGTAAATAATATTGAGATGATTTATATGCGAATGACCCAGTGCTCGACTATTAATATCCTTGTTTTAATTGAAAATCTGACGATAGTTGTTGGCATTGGACGTTTTATGTGTGCACAAAGTGCTTTTAATAAAACAAATAAATTATTAACAAAATGTGAATAATATAATAAATTTTATTTAACAAACTGAGCATTGCCAAAACCATTCTTCAAGGATAAAATATTAATTAAATAGATTATGTAATTAACTATTTTTAAGAAGCGAATCATTAACAAGATAATTATACAGTAACAATTAACAAGATCCAAAATGGTAAATTAACTTATGTTTATTATTTTACGCACCACAACTACATCACGAGCAAGAGTAAATTTTTATATGTGTATCTCGTGTACCTACCTGCGGGATTACGTATTATTTGTTATTTTCGGAACATATTTAATCATACAAGGAAAATGTGTGGAAGTTTTCCCCAAGGCCCGGTAGGTAAATTCTGTAAACTTCCAATTTTAAATTGCATGGATGAACTAACAACAACTGGCAATTTTTAGTTGTTTTTGTTTTGAAATCATGATGTTATTGTAATATTCCGGTTGGAAAACGGAAAAATTTGGAAAAAAACAGAAACAATGCTGTACTTGAGAAGCCAAAAACAGCTTTTGTTTTTGTTGTGGTTCGACAAACACTGGGTTGAATCATACTCGAGCTTTCGTGGTATTTACTATACTCTCAATTTTTTACATACTTATAATGATAACAGTAAGTTAAACCATCAAATTAAGATAAACATATTGCAAACAAGCATTTTTACAATAATTAATCATATTATAGTTTATTTACTATTTATTATTTATTTTTAATTACATTTTATTTATGTCATCATAAATAAGATTGTTTTTGAGTTGTAGGGTGATAAACTTGTAATATTTTTTATCGACATTTTGGATGCTTTGATTCCTAATTGTTAGTTGGATCGACCAAGAGTACAACCTTGGTCACCTCGGTCACCAAACTTGAATTCCATGAAAGCTGTTTTTTGGGATCACAATAAACAATTACATACATTGTAATAATTTTTTTCCTACCAATAATTCATTTAAATCCAATTTCTTGTTGTAGTTAACTTTTTTCAGCAACAATCTTTACGAAATGTTGTCCAAAATATTTTGAACTAATTATTATAACATGGTGGATAACCGTTCACTTTACACCATGTACTGAAAGAGTAAAGAAATAACTTAAGTTATGTATAACAAACTTATTTTTGACTACAGCATAAAATTTAGTTGTCCGTTCGCAGTTAATAAACAATAAGGTTTTATTATCTACTTTATGATTTATTTATTTATTATAAATTGAAAGAACTTTAAATATTAGATTGTAAAACGGATAGAAAATTTCTTTTTAAAACTTTATTACGTCAATTCAAAGCGTCGAAAAATTAAAAAATCCAATTAGAATTTCCTAGAAAGTTTTTCCTTTTCAATAATAAGGAAATACATCTCAAGAGTTCCTTTTGATGTACTACACTACGAATTCATAAAATTAAAAACTGATGCATTTCCTTGTAATCATGATATTTTAATTTTCTTACGACAAATAATATGAAAATATAAAATTTCATGTAATTAAATCCAAAATTTCGTATAATATATGAATTAATCAAAAACTTCGGTGTTTTCAAATATAATCCCCTCCCCTTTCTTCTCAGCTCAGATAAGATACATATCGCGCGTAAGAAGAAAGTGTTTTTCATGGGAAAAACGGTCAACGACCACTAATATTTATATTATCTTATTTTTCATGTTTGCGCTACAAAATTGTTTTTAAATATTGACCCATTTAGAAATCAGATTTAGATATTTAAAAAAATTGTTTTTTTAATTGTGGGGATCTTTTTCAAGAATACGTCCCTGAAAAGTTGATATATATTGTAGTGTGAGAAATTCGCTCGAAGAACTTACTTTATTTTGCTTTTGTTTGGCGTTACCTGTAGCAAATCCAATGATTGTTCAGAATTTAGTCGACCATGGATCTTCTAACCCTGTGACTCCCCGTGGTGACGACATAGTAGCATGGTAGTGAGCCGCTGCTGTCATGATTGAAAATTAAATAACTCTTTATTACCACACTCGGTT
Organism: Cantharis rufa; assembly: GCA_947369205.1. NCBI lineage: Eukaryota > Metazoa > Arthropoda > Insecta > Coleoptera > Cantharidae > Cantharis > Cantharis rufa. The sequence goes on from OX376303.1 coordinate 96,671,501, forward strand.
CACAGGGGGGCACTTACGGCGTGTCCGACAAAACCATCTTTTTATTTTTGTTAAGTTTAAAGAACATAATTTTTTACAAGACTATCATACGCGCGTTATAAATTTTAATTTAATAATTTAAATAAGAACTAATTATTTAGGTGTGTCCACAATGAGATTTAAACTCGAAGGTTAGGATTGAAAAAACTTGCAAAAGAAATGATTATATGTTGAAGTATTGGCAACTACCATTCTTTCATAATCATCGAGATTAATTAGGTATGGAAAGCAATGTATAATATAAACACAAACAAATTAAATAAAAACAATATCGATAATTATACACAACTTGTATGATACAATAAATTATAAAAAGTTTTTAAATAGGACAATAATTGGTGTGATTAGTGATAATGATAATTTAAACATATAAATTAAACTTTATGTTATTAAATTTTTGTTAAACATGGTAACTATATTAAGAATAAAAGGATTAAATTTCATTTCCTTGTTTAATATTATTTTTAATGTAATATAAATAAGTACACACAATCATAGATATACAGTGTGGTCTAGCAATAGCAAATTCAATTTGACACGGTCAATTATTGTAGATCGTCTCAAAGGAACCTTCAAAAATTTAAATATATATTTATTCCTTAATATTTTTTGTAAACTGTTGCCATTTAAAAGCTAAAAAAACTTCTTACATGCATCTTGTATATCACTTACTACTTGTTGCGTGAAAGAAGAACGTAAATCTCGAATGCCGCTATAATTAAGTCGGACGAGAGACATTAAGTTTTTTTTGTAGCTATACAGAAGAAGAAAATACATTTATAAAAATGATCTAAGCTTATTAACATGTAAAGCACCTACACATAATTTAACACACAGAACATGGCCGCTTTATAATATATCGAAATTTATGTTTATTAAAAATAAAGTAAAACAAACGTGGAAGATGGTAATCAGATTATAACAAAATTGACAATAGTAATAAAGAAATAAAGAAGTAACAATAAAACATCTTTATACTTATTCTGTATTAAGGACGTTCACAATACTTTACAACGACATATCTTCCTAAATAAAAAGCTTTTTTGCTTACTTTTATTTTATAGCTTCGATATTTTTCAAAAGAAGTTTCGAACAACAAGTATAGGAGGTACCTGGCGTGGAAAATGGTCGGCAGGATGAATTGACCCATTGAGAAATCGCGCGGTTTGTCATTTGATAGGTAGGCTCGAAACATTTTTCTGAGGGTGAATCAATTATTTTTGGTTTTCTAATATTTTGTATTATTAACTATTCAAAATGAATCAATTTGACATTTAAATATCAACAAAATGTAGTATCTACATTTATAATATAAAAACAGCATAAAATAGAGAAAAGCCGAAAGCAGAAAGCATTTCAAATTGTTTTAACAATAAATATTCTTAGATATCCTTTTTAAATTCATTGAAATTCGATGAATATTTGATATTTCGGACAGTTTACTTAATAGCAGAATGTCTTTCGCGAATATCGTTTTTTCCACTTTTCCGTTCAACTTTATTAAAATTTGGCATAAAAGTGAGCTTGTTATATTCCTCCACGTTATTTTTATACTGAAATATATTATTTAGTAATGAAGAGATTACGTTTAAAAATAACAAGGTATATGGTTATTCAATCGATATTATTATGTTCAACCTTCTGCACAAAATATTTATTTCTTTTATTGTGTGCACTTTCTTCGGTTTAATTCAGAATCGTGCGACGACAAGATTCAATTGCGAATTCTGAAAATCCCCCGCATTTTCGGTTCCCAACCCATTTCTGATTTTCTATTTTTTAGCTTAATTTTATTTAAGGGATGCGTTCGTTTTTTGCGAATCCTAAGCTGATGCGATTAGAGAGTGTCATCAACAAATATACACAAGTTCCCCTTCAAATGCAATTTGCACTCCCATCGGAACACCCAGATGGCGATTTCTGAGTTAATTGAGTCTATCAATAGTAGAAACGCATTCTTATTATAATCGCGTTAAGAGCATTTCCCCTATTTATACACGTAAGAGAATACAATAAGAAACTTAATGATATAATTTATAATTTATTAACGCAAATCGATATTATACTTATTTTACCAAATGCTTAGGTATGTACAGAAATTATAAGTTACTTTGAATAATTTAGGTTAATCCCTTTGAACTTTTTCTAAACTTTTATATTTACTATTACATTTTGATTGATAATCAATATAAATACACAGTATACATACATATTTATACAAACAACGAATTGAAACGTTTTTAAATAATAATTCAAATAGCTTTGCCTAATATGTTGATTTGTAATAACGATAAAAAGTTAGAGTAGGTATTTTTATTTATCGAATATAATATCGCAATATTACATACAGATAGGGTGGTTTAGTCAGTACATTTTCTTGTTTTAAACAATTTTGTTGTATCATTATAATGCAATTGTGTTTTTTTTTCACTTTAGCAAATTTTCTAAAGTGACTTCGATCAAGAAATCAGTACGTAGTGTATGGAAAACCAAGTAAATAGCTTTGTCTGCACCCTGAGAATTACAGTAATAAATCATTTTTCCCCAATGCTATCCCAGATTGAAATCTCGTTTGAACCTGGATTGCTCTGTTTCGTAATTTGTAGAAGTTAACTTACAACTTAAATCTTACGACAGGCTTCTACGACGAAGCCTTTTTGGACAAATAATTTAATTTATTTTAATATTAAAATAAATGTAAAAATTAACAAAGCCAACGTCCGATGAGTCTCTAATTGGGGTTCAAATAATATTTTTAATAACAATTAATTCGATAAATCAATGGATTATCATCATTCATCAACAGAATATCTCTGTGAACACTTCATGTGGATTTCAAAATTAAAATTATCTGGTAAATTATTAAATAGCAATAACTCGATTCAATCAATTCATATCGACCTGTATTAAAATGTAATTTTAAGACTAAACTAGTTCGCCAATTAAAAACTTTAACGACTAAATAAAATTTATATGGCTTTAAAAAAATCGTAACGTACGTTTTAAAATTTTAAACAGGTTACTAAAGTTGTAGAAGATTAAACTATTTTACGTCGTCATAGTCAATAAATTTTCCAATCGAAAGGGTAGTTTGTCTATTGCTGTGTGATTCTAATAAATCACCATTAAAATTTTTACGTTCTAATTACAAATATACAACCAATGTTTATGAATTTTGAAACTGAAATTTGTGAGAAAATCAAAAAAAATGTATGAACATCAGAAGATAAATTCGTAGAGATAATTTTATTAATTTAATTTTATTGACATTTGCAATCTAAAACTAAATAGTTATATTTAACTTTGATTAGAAAATAAACTTTTGTTGAAATACTACTCGATAATTTAAAACTTTCTCACGGCACAATAAATTATTTACAAAATTAATTGTTAACCGTTGGATAAACAAATAGAAGTCGCAATACATTGATTAAAATTAAAATTTTGGATTAAGTTGTAGACCAGCAATAGTTTACACCGAGGGACAGCACTTCAAATCCTGGTATCGTCAGTCCAGTCAAATGGTAGTTTTTCCGTAACAAAATTGCGGAAGTTTTTTTTTCAGCGGTTCTAAGGTTCTATATATGTTTTTTGGTGTGCTGAATCCCAATTTCAAGTTTACTGCCTTGTAGTAGGTCGGCTTGACAACGAAAAACGCAAAAAACCTCAAAATTTTTGCTTTTTTTTCAGTTTTTTGCTAATATCTCAAAAAATATGCGTTTTTCTAAAATAACTATTCTATACAAAATTAAAGTATACAAAATACATTAGTTAACTTTGATTTTCTAACAAGCGGTTTCGGCGCTAGAGCGCGGTGAAAAACAGCGATTTTCTTATCCTACCGCAAAAATTTCAAAAACGGTGACTCCCACCGCCTACAATTTGAAAAATATATATTATGAAATCAACAAAAACCGTTATACTACTTGAAAATATTAAATTTTTCTTTTATCCTCTTATGTCCGAATGCCCATGAGCCGAATCGAAGTGCCTTTGCCTATAATTTGTCCGTCCCGCTATACGGGCCGCAATTGTTGGTATAGAAATTTTGAAGGCAGCCTCGTTAGACACCAGGGACAGGGCCGGATTAAGACTACTTGATGCCTTAAGCAATTCACGCCTGTGGGCCCCCCATCCATAAGTAAACTAATATCGATTTTCAAAAAAAAAGAAAAAACAGCACAGCGTCGGCCGGGCAGAAGTGGTGATGGGCTAATCGCAAATCGAGAGCATTTGAATTTCAGAACGATGCAACGTCAAAAATCTAGTCAATTTCAAATGTGGGGATTTTCAAACAGCCATACATTTCATGTGCTAGCAAATATTTTGCTGTGCTGTTTCTGGTGCGTGGTGCCCCTCAAGAGGTGGTGCCCTAAGCAATTGCTTAATTTGCTTATGGGTTAATCCGGCACTGACCAGGAACCTGCTGTTGTCAGAAGTCCATTTGACGTGAGACACCTTGTCTGTAATCCTATAGTTTCATGAAACCTTATATTTAATTACATAAAAATAATAAAAGAAGAAATTCGCTTGATATTAATGAAAAATGTTCAAATTTGAAAGCTAAATAAATTGCAAGTTGGCTGCGTATTTATTTAATTTTGTTTATCACATTATCGCCTCCATATATCCATTATGTATGAAGTAAGTACAATTCAAGTGCGACAATTGTGTTCGATGGATACTCAGACGGACAGAAGAGTACCAAGTCTTAGCAGCAGTTAGCAGCATCGTGACACCAAAAATTTTCCAAGTTAATTTTCTTATTAAATGCGAAAAACAATGATAGATTAATCACCATGCTGATGATAAAATGTAATGATAGTGGAGTGGCCTCCTAGCAAGCAGTTGATGGTGCAGACATACTGATAGTGCAGACGGCAAAATTCCTGGCTTTGGCTCACTGGCTCACTCACAAGATTGTGGGGGAAGATGTTGACCTTCTAGCCATAATGATAAGTTCCCAAACTACATCCAATGTATATTTCTTAAGAACAGGTAGAGTTAAATCCCTTCAACTCCTCTGCCATGCGAGAAATGCAGTGGAAAGGAGTATGGCCAACAACATGCTCTTCCTCCACGCAATGAGTGGCTGCAACTCTACGTCTGCATTATTCAACTAAGGAAAGGTTCAATTTCTCAAGGCCCTCTCCAAAAACCCGGATCTCCAATTATACATTGTTAAATGTACTGATCCTACATCCCAGCCAAAGGAAGTATCAGTTGCTGGTGAGACATTTTCGATTGCTCTTTATGGTGGTAACCACTCAACAAGCTAAGGTATAAGCAGTACGGAACATCAACCTATAAGGTATCAACAAACACGGCATCTATACCTCCCACTGAAGCTGAAGCTCAACAACACGCCTTCAGAGTTTTTTATCAAGTGCAACAGTGGATCGGAAACCTCTAGCGCCGAAACTGCTCATTAGAAAATCAAAGTCAACTAATATAATTTGTAGGAAATTTTATTTAATTTAATTCTGTATAGAGTAGTTATTTTAGAAAAAGGCTCAGTTTTCGAGATATTAGCAAAAAACTGAAAAAAGTGCAAAAATTCTGAGGTTTTTTGCAATTTTCGTTGTGAAGCCGACCTGCTACAAGGCGGCAAACTTGAAATTCGGATTCAGCACACCAAAAAACATATAATACCGCTCAGAAAAAAACTTTTGCAATTTTGTTACGAAAACGGCAGTCTCGAAAACCGATTGACTAGACTAAATACACTGCTGTGATCTAAAGTCCAAGATGAACTTTAGAACTATGGAGAGAAGAAGAACGGAAAACCTCACCATTAATTATATTCCCTAGTAGGTCATTTTGGCTTCATCACACTCGATGAAGAGCAATGGTAGATTTTATGGCAAGGGTGCTTTTTAATCCCATGACATAGTATTATATCCATAAGTAATGCCCTACTTTTATTTTTAATTAACTCAAATTGTAACGTTTTGGTTTCTTTATCCTTTCGTTTGTCTGTGTTGTAATATTTTATCATTAAATGACATTAAATCGTCAACTATGTCGAAATAGTTGTGGACGGTATTAATCTCGAAGATGACAATGTGTAACACCTGTTGTATTATTGGATGTGCTACATGGACATGCAACCGGTGCTTTATAGTTATGCAGCATTTGATCAATGCCTGATTTCAGTTCGTGTTGGAGATCTGCAACAAGTTGGAATAAGTTAACTAATATTAGTAGAATTATGTGCAAAGATTGTATGTGAACGGATCCGAATGACCATTCCTTTGTCGAAGTGAAAATTCCATATTCTGAGATTATGAACTCTTGTGTGATTGTGATGGGTAATGAATTTGATTTAACTGCACGCTTTCTGTATACATGTACAAGTTACTATTTTATTATTACTACTGATATATTTTTCGAATTTCAAATTTTTGAATTACTAAACGAAAAGGCCAATGGGAAGAGTGTTACAAATAAAATGTTAGAAAAATTCTGTAAGGAAAACTAGGGATCCTTGACCCATAGGCATACTTAAAAAATAAACTTGAATGGTTATTCTCTCTAAAACACCACTTGAATCGATGCCAAATAGTAATGCTATTTCCAATCCACCAAAATTTTCCTAAGAGGAAATTACCTGTATTGTTATGAAATAAGATTACATGTTTTTCCTATATATAATATAGGGACTCCCCCTCCTTATTATTTTGATTTGATCATTTATACGACAGTTCAACTGTTATTTGAATGCATTTTAGGCTTTTCTGATGCCGAAAGGTCAATTTACAGGTCAACTGTAAAACAATCTGATACGGGGGGTTTCGGGGCAAACTACAACAATATTACGTATTATGTTTAAAATGATAGTACGGAACTGTCTACGATAATAATATTTTTATTATGAACAGAAAATAATATTTTTTAATGTTGTTATTCTCGAATAATAATTATCAATAGATAGATACGAATTATAGAAACACAAGTAGAAAAAATTAAACGTTAGTGTCATATTTATAAAAATAGGTGCATAGTACATCGTTATAATTAGTTTTATCTTAAAACCTTATTGTTGACAATAATAATTTATCGTTTGTTTAGTTGAATATTCTCATAATTTTAATGCACCACTTATTAATTTAATTTTAGTAATTTTGATAAATTACAGTTTTATGAGCTGTTTCCAGACAAATTGGATAATTAATTTTAAAATAAAGAATAAAAATATTGATAAAGTGCATAACACTAAATAGCCGAAGTTTTTTAAATTCTTGAAGCATCCTTGGCGTGATAGTAAAATCTTCCCTGATGGATAGCCTAGAGTTAGTTTTTATCTTATTAATGACAAGAGCGCTGTTCACTATAAATTTACAAAAATAACTTAACGAAATTAATAAAAAAAAATTAATTTTAACGTTCCACGTTTTTCTTTAGCCAAAACACAATTATTAGAAACATCCTAAAAAATAAAACTTCAATTCGAAAACCTCGGATTACCTGGTAAATCTATTTATAATTTTGAATTCAAACTTTCATGTGTTCAGTTTTGTAAATTTTATCTTCAACTGCATACTAATTACCACTCTATTAAAAAGTTCTTTGCAGTGTTATGTTGCTAAGCAGGAGTGCACGTAATTTCGGAGATGACTCGGTCAAAAAACCATTAGGTAATTTATTAACAGTTTTTTCTTAAAATTATTTAAATTAGAATTTCTGAAATTTGTATTTTCCGTAAATTATTTTTAAAATTGTCATTACCGGCTCAATTTCTTTCTTGGAGAACTGAAACGACGCGTTAATAATTCGTCATTCCGAGAAAGGAAAACTAAATGGTCTCAAAATTTTGGAATCATACTTTTCGAAGAAAAATTGATCAATATAAACATCGTTAACCGCGACTGAACAGTTTTCATGTTTTTCAGCAACTCACAAGTTTTATAGTGTCGACATTAGACAAAACCCGTAATCGGCAACAGAAAATGACTTTTTCCTAGAATTTAAACAAACTATTTAGAAATTTAAATTGTCGATACGGAATGAATCATACGGCAAACAATAAACGGTAAAAAAACTATCACAATATTTCATTTTATGTCTCGTGTAACTGTATTAAGGTTTTCAAATGCAATAAAAATAAATTAATAATTTTTTATTGTTTACAACATAAAAGGCGCCTTTTAATTTTTAAATTAAATTAAAATCGTACCTTGACATTTATTATATTTTTCGTACTTTTAATTTGTTTATGACTCATCAAATTTGAGTGATGGTATACTTTTTGAAATGGTTATGGTTTACAATATGTATTAATTAATATCTATAGGTATGTACGTCGGATATAGAGAGTGCAATTTGTAGATTAATTCCATTGAAATAAGTAGTCTTTGAACTAAGTATGGTTTTACTGCCATATCCCGATTTTCACTAAAACCAGGTTCCAATTCTATTCCTGGTATCCTTTTGATCACGTACCGATTTACTATGTTGAGCTTCAAACACAACTATGAGCTACATTTCCAACTAAATCTGTCTTTGACAGGTTACGGCTATATTAAATACCCCATTATATTCATTAAACGTATACATGTTTGTTTAGTATGTAGGTATTATTAAAATGTTTATTCGTTAAAGGATGAGTAAATACAATTAGCCATTTGAAATAAAATTATTTAATAATGCATTGCAAACAGAGTTGTAAAATTCTTTCAGATCACCCAAATATGCTAACTGCAACACGTTTTAAAGTTAATGTATTCCAAAACCGCAGAAACAATATTTATATTCATAATATACAATAATATAAATAAATATATAATAACAAGGGGGGGGGGGTCTACAAATAATATTATTAATATATTATTGTTTTTTTCCTGTTTTAAAATTTTAAAGTGAAAGTTAATTAGCGGAAATAATTTTGTTTGCGACGTGGCAAATACAGTACAAAGACTGTGTATAACCAGATGAGTGGCCCACCAGTGCCACTATAACCCAATGCAGACGTTTATTGGGCGCCAGGTAAAGGTAATGGGACAATAAATATAATTAAAAGTAAAGATGCAAACTTTTTTCTAAAAATACTTTTTTAAGAACTGGAACCATTCAGAACTCATATTTAAGGTAAATCTCGAAAAGGCAACTCTCACCTTTACATAATAATTGTCAGTTGAAAAACAAGACTACTGTAAAAACGACCAAGATGGTATCATTGAAGTCTAAATTACACATATTAAAAATATCCCTGAGGTATAAAAACTTGGTAAATAAAGCGTTAATAACCCCAGTCATTCATACAAAAATACGTGTTGTGTACAGTGGCTTCGATCAACGTAAAAATGTGGTAAAGGAAATAATTTTTCTTTCTTTTCTTTTTCAAAAAATTATAACTAAAACCTGTTGATATCGCTTACCTATGTAAATTAAAGAACTGGATAGTTTATTTATTACTGCTTTTGTAAGTGTAGTAATAACTTAGACATAGTAATTTGTCCACCCTGTAAGTGGAAATTTAGTACTAATAGTTTTAGAAGAGATGTTTGAATATAAAGAAAACATTTTTTCTAAAATTCAACGGAATTGGGTAGTCCGAAGGAACTTTCAATCACATTTCTATACGTTTTTAATAGGAATTGAAACATTTGTGAAGCTTACAACTGAAATATGTCTTTTTTTACGACCACCATTAAGGCGACCATCTATAACCTAATTTGAATCGAGTTACCTCGAAAATTCGACAACGAAGCGTTATATTTTTTGTCGAATGATATAAAAGCAGATTAATTCGTGAGTATATTCACTTTCGAAGCAATAACTTGGAAAGCTATTAGCATAGACTTCCAATCTGTTAGTGAAAATCATTAATTTAAAATAGACATAAGATCTGGTGGTGTTTTCTCTAAATCAATTTCCTTAAAGCTTATTAATGTTTCCCGGTGATTGATGATGCTTTTCGTTGATATAAAGTGGGAGATGAATACTAAAATTATTACCTCAGCAGCAGTTCTTTTATACCCAAATAAGTACACACTATTCAATTTTTTGTTGTACTTTAGGTGTGAATAGTTCGCAGGGCATTAATTTATTACGATTTCTCAATGAGGACCATTTTTTATTACAAAACCGACAAAGCCTTTCCTTTTAACCTGTCCTTTTGACTCGCGCCATCCGGGTTCGACTGTATTTCATACATTAAAGTTAGAAAAGACATAGCCTAATTCAAATTTAGATGCTCCCTCTAATTAAAATGATGTTAATGCAACGACCTGGGAGTTTGGCAAATTAAAACATAAAATATATTTTAATTTAATTGAGCGAAGAAGTCAAGTTCAAAACTTTCTTAAGTGCCCATTAAGTTTTCAACCGTAATTTTTATGTAAAACGCATTTAAAGCGTAATGGTGTTAAATAGCCATTGCACCCAAGCAGTAGCCAATTGTTAGTGAAGGTTGTTACCATAAATCACTTGTAATGTGTATTATGCACATGTGGAAGATAGCAGCATTATGATTATAAGTACTTTGAAGAGGGAGTCTCTAGATGTAGATAAAGAGAAAACTCACGATACACGAGTCAAATGTCAAACTGACCAACACGCAAACTGAATTGTATGGATATTTAATATTTATTTAATATTTACCTATACCTGCCTCGCAATAATTTTCCACTTTAGTTTTACAGAATCAATAAACTAAATATGTTTTCTAAATGAATATCTAATTGGTTTTTAACAGTTTATTTTCGTATATTATTTTTAGATTCCCATTTACGATCCCACAAATCAGTTATACATAATTTGCTTTCTATATTTTCATTTTCCACTCGCAAACTTCACAACTTTAATGTTGCCGAAGATAATGACAATGATGCAAATTGAAAATTTAACAAGAAAATTTCTCGACCTGTCGTACCACAAGACACTGACATTTTGTTGAAACGTTCATGCTATCGTAAAATTTTAAAATAGACCTAATAAGTTGTTGGCTAGAATAAAGCAGAAAATATGTTAACGCTTACTGAGCTTTCTAGCACTTTCCACACTTTTCGCACTTTCCGCACTTTTAATAATATTATTATTGATTTTTTACTGTAAATTATTTACCAACGCTTTAAATTAACGACTTTGCAAGTACGAATTAAATTAAGTAAATAAAATTTATTTTATTTAATTTCAACTTGAATTTTACTTCTATTTATCCTGCAAACTCTGTATCTTTTAGACAAACATTTTTTACAAAGGAAAGATGCTCCACTCCAGATAGCGAATTTAACGGAATACAACTACTTCAGACTGATAAACTTTTTTAATAAACAAATCCATTTCATAAAAGAGTCGCAAGTAATAAACAAGTAAGGTACAAAAACAAACAAATTAATTCACAAAATCTGAATTTCATTTTGAAATTAAGAATTTCTAAATTGCAACTGGAAAACTACTTAAATTGACAAGTTAGAAGCTACATCGTAATTTAATTAAAATTTCACAATTATTACTCCTTTTTAAAAATATTTTATTATCTATAATAATTATATACTATATCCTGTTGTTCTTAACGGTTAACGGAGACGGGAAAAATTAATGCAGTCCTTGAGATAACGGAGTAATATACAGATAGATATTCAAACTGCAACAGTTACCTATTTGTAGTTTTTCCTAAACAAGTAAATGCAGGTAATCACTGCAATATTCGTTTGCAAAAAACAAATATTGGGAAAATGAAATTGATTTGTAATAATAATAACATACAAAAGCTCATTAAAGATGATATAATAGTTTGAGATTTTATTTTACTTTTTTTTATTATTTCTATTATTCTATTATTTAAATTGTTCAATTTGTGTTATCTCTTTATGTATAGTATTTCGTTTAAACGACATTATTACGAAGCACGTGAAAATAAAATTATTTTTTTATCTTATTACTAATTTAATGTATATTATTTTTTTATATCTAATCAACATCAGCCATTTGATGTCTTTCTATTATTATATAATTTGCCAAAAATGTGTTCTAATCGTCTTCTAATATTTAAAATATTTTAATTTTTAACTTTTAATGTTGTGTCCAGTTTGAATTATTCACATGAGAATCCTGAACAGATCAAATAGAAAGCAATATCGCGGTCGTGTTTTTCAGGTTTACCTTTTTTCATTGTTTGAATTTTTTTTTAGTCTTACTTTGGTTTACCTGCGTAAAACTGAGATTTCGGTAAATAAAATTTGTATTTAATTAGGCAACATTGGGAATATTATAATTGTTTGATTAATACTAAAAAGAACCATTAACCATTATATACTGACTCGGTAAACAATTACTAAACTTTTAACTAGTTCAACAAACCTGTTTGTACGAATGTGTAATGTACGTAAAATAAATAAAATTAAATTATATTAAATAAACTTTATGAAATGATAATAGATATCACGAAAATCATTAAAAATTCCCCGAAGGCCTACAACGTAAAAAAAATAATGAGTTCGTTTTTGATTAAATCGATTTGTAAATTACGAACACGAAACTATTGTTACTTAAACCTTTAGTTTAATCTTTCAACTCACTTAACAGATAGACGATGTTGTAGATTGATTACAGTAAATCGAATTCTCCGATGGTTGATGGGTTTAAATTTGAATGACAGTTGCAGTTTCATTTCCTGAACAATTAACTGTTCACATGTCACGCCAAATCATGAATGCTAACCAGCAATTAAAGTTGGGGTGTAACAGGTAAATTGATGTTTGTGGTTTGGCGTTATCGCAAATCAGAAATAAAATAATCGCCTTGGACTCGATCGGAACGCGGGATCGAGACTCGTAGAAGGTTGAAACTACTCTAGCATTTTGTGCGTTTTAATAAAATTGTATTTATATTTTTGTGTATTGCGTAATAAGATAGCCACCCCACAAGTGTACTAAAAATGCAAATTGTGTCACTCCCTTCTTTTAATGCTTAGGCAAGGCCAGGATATCCTTCTAAAAATCACTTTTAGAATTTTCCCGATCTACCCTTATTAGATTTTCAAATTTTAATTATTTTTATTGTATACGAAGTGGGATATTTATTATGCAGTTGTGTTTTTTTAGAAACACATTAACATTACTATCAGATTGCGTTGTTATGAAAAGTGTGCACACCTTTTCACATTTGAATATCTAATTGCATTTTTAATGTACCACTTCATTGTCGTGCCACGAGTATATATACGTAATTATTTTAATAAGAAATTTTAATTTTTATATTTAGCCTTTCCGAAAGATAAAATCGCAAGTTTTCAATACATGAAAATGGTTACAATTTGACAATTTATTAAAAATTCCAATTTATCACATATTTGATATTTATTGCTGGCGAGCACAAAATTTGAATAAATTATTTACTTTCCCGTGTCCATTAGCAAAATTTGCATTTCAAATTGTAATCTAAAAATTGCAAAAAGCGTCAACTTTATTTCTTGAAGGGAAAACTCAAAATAACCGTTGTTTGGCGTCTAAAAATAAATGCACAATAAATCTCCCGATTTTCTTACTTATTTACAAGTAATTTAAATTAAACACTTGTCAGCGTACTCCAAAAAAATAGACTTTGCAGCAGATAAAAGGACGTTGAATGTCGTTATCATCATGTTTGTCCACCCACGCGCACTTGATATACCTTATCAGGCTTATTAATATCGATTCTCACGATGCCACTCTAGATATTAGGAAATATCTTTGTAAAATATGTTCCTGGGGCTCCCAAGGGTTCCTTTGCATGACTAACTTTGATACATCATTTATTTTTATGTTTAAGTCACATATTGTGCTTTTAAAGCACAACGGGTGGAGGCCTTTAAGGGCTAAAACAATTTTTCCTTATCTAACCTTGTCGCTAGTTGATTGGAACCACGTTATTAATCTTTTGTTCACCACGTGAACGTCACCCTGAATGTGCCTCACCTATCGATATTTTTTTATATTTTCCCATAATAAACCAAACTGGGTACTTTTAACGATCAATGAAGTATTACGCTTAGTACGATTGCTTTTAATGTCAAGTATCAAACTCAACAAGTTTATTTATTTATAAAAATTAAATACTTAAATTAAGCTAAAACCAGACTTATTGTCAGCTAAATGTCGTAGTACCAATTTGCATTAATCACAATTTAAATTATTTGCTTATATTTGTCGTGAGCCGGAAGATAATTTCTCTCGGTGTGTCTTTCGGTGAATATGTTAAATTGCACAATAAATATATATTTTTTTATTGTAAAACGCGAAATAAACATTCGAACTGTTGTACATTGCTATGTTACATCTTTAAATTCAAGGGTGCGACGTTTCTTCATAAATAGGTCAAAATTTAAAACCTCTATACAAACTTTGTATCTAACTTGTCCTCGGTTAGGGAGCGTTCATAAACCACGTAGTTTGATTTTGACCTCTTTAGAACCCCTCCCTCCTATCATGTAGCTTAACGTAGCTTTTATCATGATGCCCCTACCCCCCCCTTAGATGGAACGTAGTTTTTTTTTCCTATAAAGTCCAGAAGACATGTTGTGTCCTATTTAAAAGATTTCCAAAACTCATTAACATTATTTTGGATTTTGGCTTTTGAAAACTCGTTGGAAAAATTAAAATTATTTTTTCGCCAAGCCGTATAGTGACACGCAATCGATCCGAATGAGACAGTTTTGTTTTATAGTATACAAAACCGTAGTGGCTGTTGCTACCAGGAAAAGTGCTGTGTACAAGAAAATTAAAAGTATAGTGTTACTACAAAGTCCCTTTATAATGTTTTTTAAACATTGATACTGGGACGGTGCGGCGTGGTCCATGAAACGTGCCAGGCCCATGCCACCCGAGCACTATTATGACTACAAGCTACAAGTCAGACACACATCCGGCAGTGTAAGTGTTAAATAGCGCACCTATAAAATATAAATAAAAAAATCCAAATACGGAAATAAATATCCATATTATGTTGTCGTTTATATTCTGCAAATTGCTTTCATAATAAATGAATAAAACTACGTAGTTTGACTATAACCCCCCCGTACCCTCACGTAGCCCTGCGTAGCTTTCTACCTAACCCCTCCCCCCCCTTGGCCAAACCACGTAGTTTATGAACGCTCCCTTATCACTTCATCGTTCCTATTACACCTTCATAATATTTTAATTTGTTCTTTATAAAATTTAAGTTCTAAAACCAATTAATCATTCATTCAATACATCTCAGTACCATAGAAAATAAGTTTTTATTAAACTAAATTAATTTTCAAAATATAATCTTTTAAATAAATTCGGTATAATTATTCTTAATTTAAATTTCAAATTTAATCGTAGGCGACCTTCTTGTCCCTCGTAATGATAAAAAACTATACATTTACCTATTACTTTTTGAATGTGAATGCTGAAATGAAATTGTTAAAAATCTATTTGCAAGTTATGTTATTTTTTTAAATTAAATATTGCTCACTTTTTTTAAATCTCAAAGTTAAAAATCACTGTAACAATGTATGTACATGGATTATACGACCAATTTATAAATTTTAAAACAAACAAATTAATTTTACGATTTTAGAAATTATTTACAATTCATATCGTTCAAGTATAATATCAATTACAAATTTTAATTAACACATATTCCATCATCGTAATTCTTAAATATTTACATACATTTTCAAATTTCATATTGCCATTCAAACAAATCAATTCAAAAACTATCTGAAATTAAGTTTAAAATCGTATTATAAACAACATATTTACAAATTTATCGACTAATCGAATACGTATTATTTAGTAATCATCATTAAACAAATTTATCAATAAACTTGAAAAAATTCAAACAAGCTTAATAAAAATTAAATAAAACATTCAAACCTTAATGTAGAATTTTCAGTGTCCTTGGTCCTTTTGACACTCATCTTCCATCTTTTACATATCCATTTTCACGTTTTTGTTTTAACAACTTACTAAGATTCTTAACTTTGGAATTCAAGTAAATGTTAAATGTATTTTTTTTGATGCAAAAATCGCTCTTATTATTTTATTGCTAGTTTTGTGTTTTTCATTGACATCGACTCACGACTTTTGCTCAACATCAAAATTTAGCAGTTGGATGACAAGATGACATAATATAATTGTCTCTGATATCAGCCCTACATAAAATGGCTTTTAAAAAAAAATTCAAATTGAAAATTACAAAATTGCGTTATAAAAACCATTAACGATCGACTCATCAAGGAACTAAATAATTGGTTTTCCTAATTAGTTCTGCACATACGTTAACTAAAAACTTAAACGCCAAGTCATTTAGAATAATAACGATGCGTAAATTTAATAAATTTTCTCTTCAGAAGCAAGTTGTCTGTCAAGGTGTCAGTCAATTGTAGAAACGCATAATCTGCGATTTAATAAAATGATTACAATAAAATTTAAACGTTTCGAGCCTTGAGAAGAGATAGTGAAAATTGTGCATCGTTAAAATTTGTACATGGTTTAATTTTGTCCCATTAACCTTGTAAAGTGCAACGAAACACGCGCTAATGCAGTGCAATATTGTCTCAATTTGTGAATTTGTTAAAATTGCGATTTAGCTTATAAGTTCCCAGCGTAACTACGGGGAATAATCAAAAAAAGCGTGTACAGATCAAATAAATTTTCAAAAATTTGGCCGCGTTTAATAAAATTTTGTTGATATTATTTATTGTGTTGTTGTGTTCGATAAGATGCAACAATGACGCATAATAATAAATAATTGTCGTCAAATTTATGTTATTAATTTATCACTGAAAGCTCACTCGAGGTGTTTCTTTCGTGTAATTAATTATTCTGATAAAATTATATGAAAACATAAAGAGAACAATGGTATTTTCATAATTTACAATTTACAATTAATTATTACAAATGAAATTTTAATTATTGCTCCAGTAGAAATAATCTCTTTGTTGATGCGAAAGGCTTATTTGTATTGATTTAAATGCATGCAATTTAAAAAATTTGTTCGATGATTTAAAATTAATGTAGAATTAATGCAAAGCTAAAATTGTATTTATTTTCTCTTATAGTGGAAAATGTAATTACTTTGTATGATAAATTAATAATGTAAAGTTTAAATGGGTAGCAAAAAACAGAGACGAACTAAGCTTTTACGGTTTTGTAGATTAAGGTATGTGTCTTATGGTTCGAGGCTTGAATAACTTAAATATTAATAGTTTGATTAATTATCCCAGCATTTTAATAATAAAAATAGATGAATAAATAACCTTTGAGGCTTTTACACGAAGAAAATTAAATATGTATAGTTGATGGAAACGTAATTAATTTAAAGACAATATGCAGTTTAGTTAAGTAACTGTAATGTTTTGCGGTGTTCTGATCTGCGAAAAGGGGAAATTATTTTCCAAAATATAAAAATTGCGTGAGCTCTAGATGCTAGGTTTTCATCAATAATAAATTGTATTATTATCAATGACCAAAATCTATTTGTTCCTACCTAAAGTGAACAATATCGAAGCCAACAATTCCACTTATTTACATAATTCCATCATCTGTGCATGACAAAAAAAGGTCGGATTTTGCCAATACTGCAAAATTCCATTTACATCGATAGGCATTTTAACATGCAAATGTACATAAACTAAGAGATTGCAATTTTGCATATTTATTAGAGTAGCTCCCAGTGCAGTGCTCGAACTGCATCGTTTAGCATTCATAAATGTTTATTTATGTCTGCCTTGTGTAACCTGCTTCGTTATTCGACACCATCTGTGTTTTTTTAACGTAACATCTGTTTTAAGTTATAAATAAAATTTTTAATTATTTTCTAATTTCAAAAATAATATCGTGATAGTTCTATTATGATTATATTACAAACTTCACTTAAGCATAACAACCACAACATAAACCCATCAGTATTTCAAGTGTTCGAACATAAATTTTGAAAAGTCTTTCAATTTGTTATGAAAAAGAATTTAAGTGCTTGTTAAATAATAAAATCGAAATGTACGTCATTTTTCCTCTTTCAAAATGTGACTTATTACAGTTTCATTTGTATGTCATCGAGATGAACCTTCATTCTCTTCCGACAAATCTATCGCATCGAAAATTGGAAGAAACTATGAGTTTGGGAGGTAGGTTAGTAGATATTGGCTTGACTAAACACTACAATGATATATTCTCTTTTTTCGAAAAATTTAAACTATAAAATATCTCGTGCCAGATTCGATATGGCTTAAAAAACTTAAAAAAAAATTTTTTCATGAAAAAAGACAAAGGATATAACCAGAATTAAATTGAATGAATGATTGAGTGAACTTGGGGTAGTTATGAATTTAGTTAGGGTGGTAATCAAAGCAAAGATTTTGAATAAAGGAATAAAATTTAGAAATGCTTGTTTGAAAAGTTTTCAAAAAATGAAAAGCACATCCTGAATTTGTTCCATTTTCTTTCCGTAATTTTGTAACCGAAAACATCCAATCTTTAAAGTTAAATTAAAAGAGAAAAACGTTTGGAATATCAAACTGCAAAAATATCCAACGAATACAAATTTAAAGTTCAGTTACCACATTTTAAATTACGCAAGCAAACATTTTCTTATTAAAGAATAATTTGAATAAATTTTTATATCAAAACTTTTCGAATGTTTATGAAAATATACCATCTAGTAAGGTAAGCACAATCATCTGAAGTTTTAAATAACGCAGTCGAATAAAGCTCGCGATTTTATGTCAACCTAAAATAGGTAGATATTTTTATAAAAATATAAAACATTTTAAGTATTTTGATTTAATTTTAGAAAACAAAAAATGTTTCCTCCGGCTGATACGCAAATTATTTTATAACAAACATCCTGATAAATTCGAACAATGCTTAATTAGCATTCGATAATAAAAAATATTATTTGTTTTTCTAAAATTTTATATTATTTTTACCCTTTTAAATTCGCTAATTATTTTTATCGTTTTATTGCTTTAAAAATCCTTAGACAATGAAAGATAAGCTAATCGAAATCAAAATTTTCGGTGTGTAGCCTTTCATGAATAGATAAACAATCTATCGATAATTTTAATTGCTTTGCACAATGAATTCGCAAAAATTATAGTCAAAAAGGTAAAACGTTTTAGTTTGGCAAAATACTGCCGGTTTTCCTCTAATAAGTAGAATGACGACCAACATAAAACAGTAAGTCACGATAAGTGTTGACTTCTGATAAAAGCAATTGAGCGCATTTTATCTTCTTGTAAGGACAAATCCCGAAACACTGTTTCAATCTCACACACGATCTTGTATTATTTATGTTTATTGTGGCAAAGGTTGAATAAAACAAAAAAATTATATTTTTATATTTTGAATCTTTCTGTCTTGTTTTGTATTTTTTTGCGTTTTGGTCGGCCCCTACCTGCAGCAAAATGATTAACATAAATATATTGCAAAATGAATTCAATATACCTACCCACGATCTTAAGATCAACTAGCAATTATGAAATTTATATGAAAATTGTATACCCGATGTTATATGATGCACACTTTATAAATAACTAAACGGAAAATATAGGCATAAATTTCAATATTATCGAACACGTTAGAATTTTTCTTTTTTTCAGCCTAAAGCTTTTCTGGCTATGATGTCATATATTAACAGTGCAGGTGAATATTTCTATTGCTTGTCCAATTTTCTAAAACACTTGCCTGAGTGTGAGCGGAAACTGGTGTTACCTGGAGTAAATTTCTTCTTTTTTTTTAATTTTGGTTTTCCTATCGTAGCTTTGACTTGAATTCAATTGTCCAGACTATTTCAACAAAGTGGAGATTTCTTAATACTCTTACTCACATAGTACATCTCGAGATTTCTGATGTATTGTATTATTTCTCAAGCTAACCCCCCCCCCCCCAACAAGTCTGCCAGTCAGTTGGATGAAAGTTTACTAAAAAATATTTTTTTTAATCAACCGCCAGCAAGTAACTTATAGCATTGCTTGAAATATTTACTATTTTATAGTATATTAAAGGTATAATTTCTTCAAATGAAAAATCCTCTATTCTATGGTATCCTGCAGCTCAGCTATTGGTTTTATATGTCACGCTATGCTTATGAAATATTAATGAAAGATGAAATATATTTGAAATAAAGTGTAAAAATTAGCTTTTTAATGTTAAATAATAATCTATCCACTTTTTTATTCAATAATATAATTATGTTACTATAGTTTCGGTAAATTTCTCACCCATGGTCACAAAATTTATTTAAAAAACGTCTGCAAACAACTTATTAAAGAAAAAAAAGTGTAATAAATATAACATTTAAAATATTACGTAAATTATTAACTTGTGAAATTAATATTAAATTGTTTGATAAAAATTAAGACTTTCTAATTAACTTTCAGCGATTGGTTATTACTTCCTTCAGATAATTTCATTTCATTAAATCGTTTTTTTTTTCAATTAATAACATATCGTTCTCATAACATATTACTGTAAACTAACAACATTAAAAATGTTGTTAATTTTTACATTTAATTTAATGTTAAAAAAACACGACCTATAATTACGATTCAATTAAAAATCGGGCAGGTATCACTGTTTTAATTAAATTCTACTTATCATAGTAACCACAGCAGTGGTTTGGTGTATTCGCTGGTCGAGTTACCGAGCGAAAAGTTTTGCTGTAAATTAAATCACCATCTGCAATTCAAATTATGGAATTCTAAGGAATTAATTTTGAAAAAAACACAAAGCAGATAATAATTGTAGCCCGGAGTCAATAAGTGCAGCGAGTAAGTATAGGAATTTTCTTTTCTAGTGGAATTATTTAAAAAGGTTAACACCTCCTGGGAGAGCTCTCCAATAACTTAATATAGTGTTGGGCGTTCCACAAGGAAATAGATGCGGCTCGCTTCTGTTTCTACTTAACACGAAAAATTGTATTAACTGTTCAGGTGGTTAGCGACTTGATTGACTGAGAAATATTTAATAAGATTTTAGGTGTGTAAGCTTCCGTTTTAACTATCGCAATTAGAAGGTAACGTATTATGTCCCTTGTTTGGCGGGTTATTACCGGTAGTATTTAACGTCCAAAACAAATTGTATTGCTAACCTTCATGAATAGGTTATACTAAAGGAGCGGCAGTAATCATAAATATTTTTTAATAGCGCACGCTTCGATAACTTGAAGTTAGGTTAGTGTCCTCTCGCTGTTAGAAGAAAAAAGAAGCAGACCATTAAATATGTAAAAAGATAAACTCGAGGGCTTGCATTAGCAAAGAAAGGATCGTAAAAGCACGACAGGTTGATAATACAACGTCGTGATTAAGTCGAGAACACCCCGTTTAGAGTATGTTGGCACCATTTGCAATAGTCGATATCGTGGACGGATAGCCATAACCTGACTCAACGTTACATTTTTAATGACCATGGCATTTGCATAAATACACATATCCAGAAGTTATCATGCCCATGTAAACAAACCAATGCACTTCCGGTTCTCACATCAAACCGGAAACACGCAGGAGGGTTTGACTATTTAAAATTTTAACCCCTTCCGCATTACTTCGGTTTAACTGGTTCATTATTATTAACGCTCCGTTAGCAGCATTAATTTTTATGGCATTTTATTTGCAATTATTAAATACCCAAATATTGGTCCGTCAGTTAATCAAATTTCCGATTGCAGGGCTTAAAATTAAACACATATTCGATCGATAAACAAATCAAATGCGAAAACGGAAATCATATTAAACGAACGAATTTAGCATGCATTCAAATTTGTTTGATTATTTGAGCGAGACTTTCATAATTTTAAATTTGTAATTATTTTGCTGTTTTTTTTATGAAAGCCCCATTTGTATATTAATCCAACTACATACAAACAAAGCGAAAATGTAATATACAAAGTTGCATTTCCATAACAAGTCTGATGCAGTAGCTGTCCGTTTGCCTTCGCTCGTTGCACGCGTAATATTTTCAGAAGCCAATTTACCGTAGATAATATTACTTTATAGCAGCAGTGAAAGCTGGCGGAATTGCAAGTAATGGTGACAACAACAAACAGACGAAATGGTGAAATACTACAAGAAACAAATATGGAACAGATAATTTAAGCATAGAAAAATACAAAAAAAGTGCGAGGGGTTAACATAAATTTTAAAAAAATCACATCGAAGTCAGAACTATTTTTAAGGTTCTTGTGACTTTGAGGACGATCTGAATAATAAGAAAATTGGTCTCAGGAAAAACCTAAGGCAACTACTGGAAGACAATATCCAAAATACCAAAAAGTTTTTCTACTGCTGAAAAGGGTGGGTGAAAAATGAAAATGTTAATCATATTTTAAAAAAACAAGGAACAAGAAAGAATTGCAAAACGAACCGCAATATTAAAAAATCTATACAATACAAAGAAAATACCGGGTTAGAGACAAAAGAATGTGTTAAAAAACAATTAGAAAAAAAAGCCTGAACACCCAAAAGGTAAATGAAAGAAGCCTGAAAACAGAAATAAATTTTATTGGTACATTGCTATTTCATAATTCCTTTGTAGGTTTTTAATTTAAAAGAACAAATTTCGGCTTTTTTCTTTTCTCAACACTTCATTTATTTTTAATAATTTAAAAAATTACTGTTCATGTATCTAATTTCAACACCAACTTTTAGTTTCTACACAACACTCACTTCGTATGTAACTCAACTTTTGATTAATTAGATCCTAAAATTATCTCTCTTTTTTTAGAAGCTAACGCCGACTGTTATTTTAAAATTAATAAAAAATATATTTCAAAATAACCACGCAATTCGTATAATTAATAACAATTACAATTAAATAAACAAGTCATCTGTTATTTCGTTTCAAAAAGCTGTAAAAATTAAAGTTTGTTAAGAAAGCTCTTCCCCGATTAAATTTAAATGGAATTCAATTCATTTGCCTGACGAAAATATCCGCTTACACTCTTGTAAAGGAGGAACTTCCAATTTTGAAAAATTACGCAAGTCAGTGTTTCTACTGCGTTCATTTTTTTTCTTGCTGACAAATAGATAATGAGTAATAACTGTACCTCCTTTTTCAAGAAAATTTTCCAATTTTAGTTAATGAGAAAAAGGTGGGCTCGGAGAGCTAAATTTAATTTAAATTAAAACTCGAACTTTAATTAATAGATTATTATTAGTATTTTATTCAAAATTTATTTTATATATGAATTTTAGTTCGAAAGAAGTTTAGCGAAATCGACAAGTGGTCAACTGTGGCGTTCCCTTGTCAGTGAAATTACTACTGAAAGCATCTTCGACATTTGTCATTATATTGGGTAGATAGGAAATTCGTTTTCCGGGGGTCAGACTAAAGTTTTTAACTTGCTCAAGTATGCTAACATTTGTAAAGTTTTGAAACCAAGAAGCACTAAACCGATTAGCTCCATTAGAGGGGCTAGGTAAAATTTCATTAGGTAACGGGGTTGTTCTATAAGGGAATTATTCCTGTGACCCAACAAAAGTTGAATTTTATTAAACATGTTAGGCGTAAGTGAATTGAAGAAATTCAGTTGAGCTCTGGCATTTAATTTGAGTAATTTAAAATGCATGTTTACAACCACTTATGCTAAAATATATTATGTATCTTACATTAAATTTGCTAATTAACACGTTGGAATATTATTGGTTTAACCAATTAAAATTTATTCATAACGAACCATTAAACTTTGTAATTACTTATCTAATGCATCGTTTAAAATTTTAAAATCGCTAACTATTAATTTACCTTTGATGTTCTTAAGTATCATTCAAATTTAATAGATTATTCATAATACCATCTTCACATAATATAATCGATAAAAAATTAAAGATTATACTAGGCACTATACATCTTTGTTATATTAAAATCAATTTTATTTATAAATTTAATAATAAATAATTGGTGATTAGTAATCGGAAAACATTTTACATTCTACTATTGTTATGGTTGTATTTATTGTAAATGCCATTGTTACCATACTCGAAATTCAGTTATTTGCATTTACAATTTAGTTCATTGTTGAATTAAAAAAAATAGCGTTATTTCATTGTTTAGCTTTTGTACACAGAATGTGAAAATTTGTTAATTATATTTTCCAAAAAGAAAGAAAAACAAAGTAATACACAGTAATTGAGGTATTTGAAGACGTTTGTTGTAACAATACCGGAGGTAATTTTATATCAAATATTGAAACTGGCAGATTATTTATTTATGTATGCGCTGTATGCAACTGTAGGTAGGTACTTAAATTATTGAAGTGCATTAGGTAAGCAATCTAAACAAACAGTTTAACAAGAAAAATTACATATATAATGATAAGAAAACAAAAGAAAATATTCGATGGTGAAGGTGAATATACTTGTATCTACACAAAATATTAAAGAGCTAATACCCTAAATTATTTTCTATTGTTAATTTAATAATTAAATATTTTCTTTTTGCTGCGCATGCGTCTGACACGTTTAAACCGTGTCAAACTGCTGCTGAAACAGCAATTTGCATTGACAATTAAATAATATATTCTGAAAAATAAATCATATCTGCCGTAAAAAAATATCACACTGTATTTGTGTTTCTTTATATTTAATCAATGTAAGTTACGCCTCTCGCAAATTAGAATGAAAAATCTGTAGTAAGCAATTAACCAGTAGCCGGTCGTTCTAGCAGAAACGGGCCACTTAATAATATCGGACTCAAGCAAAACCGAATTAAATTTAACGGGATTTGTATCGCTTGTTAATATTCGATTTGACTTCTGCTTCTAAACCACTGCGAATCATGTCCAAATAGCGCTCGAGTAAATTTTGTAAAAATATTCTTTAAATTATTTGCTCATGAACGTAACGGTAGCGGTTCAGCAGTGATTTCTCAGAGAATTCGCTTGCGTGTCCGTTCACGCGTAAACGAACCAAAATTCAAGTTTTTGCATTGATCGAATGAGACAGTACGTAATTTCGTCAACTAAATAATCCCTGGAAGAAGGAGCACCCTGTGAAGTCTATCTAATTTTTTCGAGAGTGTTGTTTGTCGGAAGATGGCCAAAAGAAAGCGAAAAATATCCGGATAACAATTACGCAGCCAGTTTGTGTTGAGGCTTTAAATTTTCAAACAAAATAGCATTTACCGCCCCTTTCGGAGCACGCAATATCCGCCGCTTCCAGAAACATTCCCGTTTATCTTGTAAAAGCAATTATAGAAATGTTAGTGTCAGGTGCAAAAAAATTATCAACAAAAGAAACTTTAATTGATGAGATAGTTGGTGTACCTTCCTTTCAAGTATGAAGTGTAAGTTGCATTGAAAACATAATTGGAATTTTGTGCACGCAATTCCGTGTCAAAAACGTTTATCGTGCTTGATCGGTTTAATAAATTAATATTTAATAAAATATTGCGATCCCAACCAGCTGGGTCTCGGCAGATATTTAGGGATGAAATGGGGAAAGTTAGCTTCAGTATGTGGGTAAGCATAAAACACGCGACCGCTTCATCCAACTTCATAACATAAATCTGTAGAGAAAAATTATCTTAAGGTTTACTCTTCTTTCAGAGTTATGCTTTTTTGGGCTATAAACAATCCGACCATTCTTTATTCATGTGGTTCCACAAACTTATCTTGTTTATTCTATAGCAAAATGTCTTTGTTTTGTTACTCGAATATACAAAATATGAAGCTTTTAAAATTCAATATCATTAGACTATTTTTATACTTTTTTCTTATTCTCCCCCTCTTCGTGCATTTTTACTCTTTAATTTGAAACTTGACGAGTTAACTCTATTACTTATTACATTTTTTTATTATAGACTTACAATGCAGTGCTTGTAATTTATGTGTAAGAAAATTACTTGGAAATTACCCGTTAAAGATGAAACGATCTCATAATATGAGAAGTTGATTGGTATTATAAATATAGACGCAATTGTTGCAAGTACCAGGAACTTTGAAATTATAATGTAGAATTACATTTGAGCAAAATAAATCTCTTAAGTTGGAGCAGCCAACAATCGTCCATAAAGGTTACGGAAACAATCAATGCTCTTGAAACTGGTACGAGTTTGTAGGAAAAAAATTAACGTGCTGACCTTAGGTGTTCAGGCTAGATTTCCGCCTGCACTATTGGCGTTCTTCTTCCGTGTGCTATGTTTATTTTTTCTAGAGCATCTTTGCTAACAAATAGTAATTTAACACCGTTGTGGCAGTAATAGCGTGAGTGCAGACCTGACCTATGCTAACCTCTTTGGCGTGTAGCGGGTGAAGAGCATCGAACTAACGTGCAACTTGCAGCAAAAACAATTACACATCAAAATGACATCCCATCAATGCACAACCAATTCCACAACACCCAAAGCAATAAAACGTTAATTGAACTTGATGTACACAATATCGTTCATTTGCATTTGAAACGATCGTGCAAGTACAATAAACAACTTAGGCTTTTCTATGCCAATCTTAAACTGGTACAGCAACCACATCCATCACCATCACACAAATGAACTTTAATTGCATATTATCGACTCGAACCCACATTTTTACCAAAACATTTGCATTTATTTTATTTCATTTGCCTTCGTTAGCAGTTTCCAAAATGTTCCGAAAATAATTTTTAAAGAACAAATTTAAACTGACGTCACCAGCATGCGGTAGCTGCTCCAAACTTTTTGCAGTTAATTGCTGAACATTAACTTTTTCAAAATGAGGTGTTGAAGTAAACATTGCAAAAATAATTTATGCTGTTAGATTGTTTCTGTTTTTATAGGTTGGGCATATAAAATTAAATATCTGACCTTTTAATTGGACGACTTCCTCAAATGTGAGGTATCTCATCTGAAACAAATTCAAATTATAATTTTTGCAATTTAAATTTGTAGTTTGTGATTGTTTAATATAACTGAACTTTTACAATCTTTTTCGTTTATTGTTGGAGCTTTGTGCAAATAGAATTAAATATCTAACAATTAATCAGGAAATATTTGAATAAGCGTTTGGTTTCCCCTATGAAATATTTTTAAACTGTTAAAGCAAACAAAAAGTTTAATTTTATAATTTTCTACTTTCAAACTTTTATAAATTCCCCAGTAGTAACTACGAATGGGAAATATGATTGAAATTAATGGATCAAAAAGTTGAAATGAAAATTATCTTCGATTCTAACAAAATGTTAGTTATTTACTGATCGCTAATGACGTGCATAGGATTTTAATTTGTCACAATAATTTATAACAACATAATCGTATATTTAACGTTTTTTTTGTATTTAAATGATTTAAATAGTGCAACCACTTGATAGGCAGTGGCGGTTTTTGGCTTTTTTATTTGAAGAGGCTAATAATTATTATAAAGTACAGTTTTTTCAAGATTTTCTTGGATTTCCTCAAACTTTTTTCACTTGTATACCAGATTTCCTCAGCGATTACCCTCTCGGTCCCATTCCAAATGTTTAAAAAAAAATAATTTGGATGATGTTTTGAAAATTGCGTTGAGAATTATTCTCGAATTAAAAAAGTAGATTTCTGATGTCCGTACTAATAGTTACGGATTCATCCGAGATTCAAGATTAATTCTCGAAATAGCAGCTGTTGCTACGATACGGTCTAAATTCCAGTAATCTCGTTGGTAAATCCTAGGATTATCTTGAATCTCGGATTAATCCGTGACTATTAGTACGGGTTTAAGTATGCTTTATTCTTATAATAAAGAATAGAAAATAGAACAGATATAGATAAAAAGTCAAATTAACATGGAACATGTTTTAGCGGTCGTTATCTGCCAAAAATCGACAAGAAAAATCGACACAAAAAAATAATGACACTTAAACTAGAACGCCCGTATAGAAGCCTTAGAACTGCGGTCATCCGATTTCCACCATGTTTACTCAAGAGGCGATACCCAATATAGCAATAAAAAATTTATCTGTTGATCCGTTTTAGGCTTCTACAGGGCCGAATCAATCTATTTCAGAGCCGGGTGCAGATTAGGTCAATGGCGCCTTTAATCAGAGCCGGAACTAGGATTTGATGCGCCCGTGGCGACTTTGAAACTTGTATCCCTCAGCATATTGCAGGCAAAAATTTTTAAAATTTTCAAGGTCAGGCGCTCTATTGTAAAGTTAGTAAATTGTGATACAAAAATATATTAAAGGACTAAGCACGTAACAGCATGTAGTTGATCTATGATCTACGCGTGGTAAAGGCCACAGGTATCCTGCTAATCTTTCATTTATATTTTTTATTTTAGCATTTTATCTCACGCTCTACTTTGGAGGGGGGTTGGACCCCCAAAACCTTCCCTCAGATACGGCCCTGCCCACCAGGACATTTATTTATATAGGACCAGGGTATTTATTTATATTTTTTAAATTTAATTTTAAAATTAAAAATTTTCCCGCCCTCTAATTAGCTCGCACCTGTGGCGGGCGCCTCTCTCGCCACGCCCTAGTTGCGGCCCTGCCTTTAATTCTAATAATATCATAAATATAGAATATTATAATCAAAGAAAAATGCAGAACCTTGGAATCACAACAATTAAAAATCGCTTAATTTTGGCGCCTTCTAAACTTTGGCGCTGGGTGCGGTGGCTCTATTGCACCCATCGTTTATCCGGCCCTGGCTTCTATACAAAGTACAGCAAGAAGCCCTGTCCCAGGGGTCCCATGTACGTCCGCACATCAGTAATTGTGTTAAAAAAAAAGAAAATGTGTTATTGAATTTCAAATCAGAAATCTTAGATTTTACAATTTTAGAAGTTAGATTTCTAGTTTGAAACCTTTAAGCTCAATAACACATTTTTTTGCGCACAATCTCTGGTGTACTGGAGGGTATTCCATACCCCCCCAGACTCCCCGGTTTGAAAACCTAACTTTGTATGCGTATTGTGTTTATATTGTGTGCAGTTATTGAAAATTCATTGCGAATTGTTATTTTAATACGGAAATAATTACCGATGCATTTTTTCCATGACTGCTACTGTATACGAAAACGCACGATTGAAAAGATAACCTTCTAATAATTGAATACAGTGCATCTCGATTGATGTGCAACTCAATCGAGTTGGGAACTCAATAGATTGTGGAAGGAGTCCCTATCTACACTGGCTCCCCAAAATTGTGCTTTTTTAAGCCTTTTCTTGACTTTTAAAAATCGCTTTTACAACTTTTTTTCTTGAAAATTTTATTCCCTTGAATTTTTTTTATATACATTTCTCTATTTCGTCCCCGTTTTCGAGTAAAATACAAAAGAGAAAATTTACAAGAAAAAATGTCTGTTCATTTTTCTTTTTCGTTGTACCGTTTCTGAGATACACACGACAATATTTTTTTAATTTCACAGAATTTTTTTTTAAATCACTGTAACTCGGAAATGGTGCAACATAATAGAAAAATGCATTTAACTAAAAATAAATAAGAATAAAATTTGCAACAAAAAACGTCAAATAAGTATTTCTGTAAGAGCGATTTTTACTTATCGAAAAAAGTATTGAAAAGATACAAATTACATAGCTAACATAGGACTGTGCTATGACAATGGAAATCTGAAAAATTTTAAAAGTTTAATTAATTTAATTAACAGTTCAGAATTTCAGAGGAGGCTAAGCCTTCCTTGCTTCCTTTCTAAAAGCATTCATCGTTCCGATATGACTTAACTATTTACTTGTTGTTTACAAGTTTTTTAATTGTTACCACTTTAATTATTATTAAATCTTGTACTATTTAAAATTAATTTATAACTTCCTTTCTCGATAAAATACATACAATAAAGTTTAATTTACAATAAGGACTTGATCATTTTTAAAAACAATAAAATTTAATTTACAATGCAAATTATGTTCCACCACGAAGTTATTAAAATATTTTTATGGTGTTCCAAACTCAAATAAAATAAAACTTAAAAAAATTCGTACAAGGTGTTAAAACCAAGTAATCAATAAAAATTGAATTGAATTATACATTACGTATGTGATAGTTATCTTACTATATCTAAACTATTGTCACGTAAAAATCAATCACACAGGATATAGAATATATTTGACGATCACGACCAAAAGGTCGTAACACTATTGTAAATGGTTTATTTAAATCTATTAGTACTAATATCCTACTAATATTAACACTAAAAAAAATAACATTAGTATGATCGTATAGAGATACACACTCGGCAGTGTGCAATTACTATTATGTATTGGTTGAGAATTGCAGCTCCAAAACTATCAAGTCTCTCCTGTATGGAGATTTAGGGAAAAGTATAATCACAATTAAAATGGAAAATGTATATTACGGAATAGATTATTTTGGGAACAAGTACGGTAACCTAGTCCACGAATTTAAAAATTTTCTAATGAAATTATCCCGCAGTTGAGGGCAGAAACTTCAAATATATAAACAAGCCATTACGGTCTCCGGCCGCCATGACCTTACAGTCGGCGATTGAAGTGGTTATCACACAGAAAATTATTTTAAATACATATTTCATACTCCCAGGTCCCCCAAATTTAGACTTACGTTTTGCCTGACTGATTAATTTCAAGCGAATGAACACACTCGTATATTGTTTGGAATCATCCTTCAAAATTGGTGCAGAGATTAACGGTTCTATATGCGGTTAAATAAGCTGGCTATACTACAGCCACGATAATGAAATAAGTAGTATTGTGATAAAACGTTACTAAAAATGCGATTATTTGTTTAAGTGAGAAAGCGCAGTCCAATAAAAAATAATTGGTAA
The DNA here is from genome assembly GCA_947369205.1 of Cantharis rufa. NCBI lineage: Eukaryota > Metazoa > Arthropoda > Insecta > Coleoptera > Cantharidae > Cantharis > Cantharis rufa. The sequence goes on from OX376303.1 coordinate 96,702,199, forward strand.
ACTGTTAATGCGTAATCGCTCGATAGTTATATCGACAACAACTATTTAAATTTAAATAATGTATGTATTAATTACCACACAAAAAAATATAATTAATTTCTAAGCATCAGAATCAGGAAAGCTCTAATTTCAAAATAATTTGTAGAAATATTCGAAGCGTTTTAATAACATTATTTATGTTTGTAACAAACATGGTAAGTCTCTCTCATAAGACTTTGCATTTGGCTTCCATCTGAGGAAGAATACATAATGGAGATATGAGAATTGAGTTGTAGCATCGAAACGCTTTCAGTTTTGTTAATAATTCCGAAAGACTTACTTTTAGCTTTAAAAGGGGAAAGAAATAAGGAAGTGCTTCTAAATACTGTAAGTCTAATGATAACTAATCGCATGTTTCATACAAGGTGTTGCAGAAATTCGTTCTGAACTGGATATACTGTAGACTCCACAGCATTATCGCAACTTTGGTAAACATAAATATTATGTAGTTAGATAATAGTTTCTGAAACGCAATTGAAACTTTGAAATTACCAGTGTTGCAGGTTGGAAGAAAATTCTGGAACAGGTTTGAAAACAGGGAATCGAATCAAAATTTGATATGATCTAATCTGGTATATGGTTCAATAATTAACGTTATAATTATTGAATTCCTCCCGAGGTTATTAAACTAGTCTACGTCAAAAAATGAATTGTTGTTACAATAATTCAACAAATTGTATGATGTGTGTATATAAGTACGTGAATTGTAACGTTTAATTTTATGGTAATTAATAAGTTAATTATTTGTTACGTAATATTGAATTATTAGGTTGGTGTGTAAATGTGTGCATGAATTGATAACGAGTAGGAAACAAACAAAATTAAATTGATAACGCGATCAGCTGTTTAAACTGGATGTGATAAAAGTAACCTTTCATGCAATTCCCGAAGAGATATCAAAAAATTATCGCAAGCATTGAACCCCGTTCTCACACGAAGTTTGTTACATATTTCTTAAGAAAAATAACGAAATAAAAAGGACCTTAATAAAATAAATTATCGGCGACGTTGAAATTTTTATTATTATTTTACTGATAAACATGGTATTATTGTTTAAAAAGTAAACTTTACACAATTTGTTTATTATAAGTGCAACGAACGCGTAAAAATTACTTTCTTTACGTAAAATTTCCATCGGTTGATCCTCCTGGCAGAAATTTCCTTCGCGCATTATCTGTTTTTGTAAATATTGTCGATCATTTTATATGAGATTATTGTGTAAAAATAGAGCTTTGGAATTCATTTGGCGAATGAAATGAAAATCCTTGTCTATTGCAGTTATTTTAAACAGGATATTTATTTGAAGAACTTCTAGACTGTCAGGATATTTTATAAGTCTACGGGTGAACGTGTTTAGTTTGCGTGATGATTCAAAATGAGGCTCGAAGGGTTCGTTTGGTAGACCTCGGCTTAGCTTATTGAGAAACCTGGGACCCGTTTATTTCTTATTTTTACCCGCTCAGCATTTTATATTTCCTTCTTTTCTAGCACTTCGTTGCAACCAATTGCCTCCTCACCACATACCACCTACTTCGCTTTCGCAAAACAAAACTCGTTTCAACCTCACCGAGAGGGTTGATTTTCAATTTTCTAGCAACTTCACAATGACTAGAAGCTATAAATTTTTTCATACTTTTCGATATTTTAAGATATAAGAGATTTGAAGTGTACTTTAAAATTTATACAAGTACCACTGCGAAAATGTTATTTCAACTTTTTACAAATATTCCGTAGCATTCAATAAAAATTTTTATGTATCTATCAGTGTGTTTTTCTCATGTTAAAATATCAATAACGATCGCATGTTATTCATATTATTTTATCGATTTCATAAATTGAAAATAACGATGATGCTCTCCAATTTATCAATGTTTAATAATAATAGAACAAATTGATCCATTATAGAAATTAAACATTAACAATTATTGTTCATTTTTTTATCAGTTTATATATTTTTTCTTCAAATTTAAATTTATCGACAAGATAATAAATAAGACACATCCCTTATTAATAGGAATAAAAAAGATTTAAACGGAAATATAAACTTGTTAAACAATACTTGGGTATCCATATACGAGTAAAATTTTTAATGCACCAATTAATCACCTAATGCAGTAGAAAATTTAAAAATTTTGGGGAATGTTTACCCTCGGGGGAGGCTGAAACCCCTAGAGGGCGCGTCCCCAGGTGGCGGATAGGGGAATGCTCTGCCGAAGTGCAGGGTAGGAGGAAAAATAATACCTCCCGCGGACCAAACAAGCTATCTGAGGCTAGCTTAGCAAGCTACCTCAGATTAACTTAAATACTCACAGAACTACGTAAATCCTCGGATATGGACAGTCTTTAACGTTGACAACCCGGCAAAGATTAAGGAACAACAGAATAAAGAAGAAGGAAGAGTCTAATAAAAGCGGCAAGAGACCTCCCACCAACGGGAAGTCGACAGCTAGGTGGACCTCCCAAAAGATGGATGTCTAGCAGGGCTTCATCATCAATAGACACTCCACGAAATGAAGGTAGGCATAAAGCCTATATAAATGAAAAAGAAGAAGTAGAAGTATTTAGAAGGTCCAGGCAGTGCTTAACAATTGAGCTTTTACTGTACGGGGTATAATAGAACGATAACGCGGACCTCGAATTCAAAATTTTTTAAATAAAATTATGGTAATTTACCTGAAATTGAGATATTTTTAATTAAATTACAAATTAAAAAAAAATATTTAGAATCATTCAATAATTAGGGTAGAAAAAAGTCTAAACCGTAATAAGATGAGAAGATTTACGCCATTAGAAAATTTTATCTGCACAAAAATGTCAAAAATGACGAAATACCTGTATGATTTTTACCAGTTTGAATTAACTATATTTATTTTTCAGAGTGGGTATCTTTATAGACAAAAATCGATTAAAATGACAAACAGGAAACAAAAAAAAGTTATATACGAATTACGACACGGGGCCCCGTACGGATTCATATCAGTCATTCGTTTATAAGACCTTAAGCTGAATACATGCTCTAGCGACTTGCGATTTGCAGAATGCGATTTTAGTCAAATTTGAACCCTTTATTGAAATTTAACCAATCAAAACAAAAATCGCATTTCGCAGATCGCGAAACGCTAGTGGATGTATTCAACTGAAAAGTAATCGTGTGGAGAAAATTCGGAAAAATGTTCAGTTTGAAATCTTTTTCGGTTAATCTTTATCTTTTTCGGTGTGTCGAGTTCGAATTATCGTGAGAAGCTTGATGGAAGCTTTCTTAATAATCGAGAACAATTTTCTTTTTAATACCTAAGTGAAATAAAATGTGATAGTGTTTAGGTTTGTGAGTGACTTAAGTGAATTGGAAGGAACAACGGATAAGCTATCCTGGCCACTAGGAATAAGGCAAAAGGACTACAGTGATAAAGGTAATTTGACGAAAACGGTTTTCATCTTCAATGATAACTCACAAAATATGTTCTTTGTTATTATAGGTAGGGCCCACTTCAGGGATTTAAAAGAAACTCAGGTTAGTAAAATTTTCTCTCCAGTGCAGTGATGTAGTCAGTGAATAGCTTGAAATTGTGAAAAAATGCGTTTTTCTTCAAATGCCCGAACTGCAGTTAGGTAAGAAAAGTTTTTTACGTTCTGAAGTAAAACATAATTGTAAATAACCTTAGATCATAGATCTAAGAACTAATTTTGTTTCTCCGTAGATTTTCTTTGCTCTAAAGTTGGTTAATTCGTTAAGGTTTCAATAAATCACATTGTCAAGCCGTCAACAGGCTAAATTTAAATAAATCCCAAAATTAAAATTAACAAAGCATTTTGTTAATTATACCTATTAATGCCGAGCAGGCGAATATAGTGAAGTATTTAGGACTCACATTCAGTTGGCAAGTGGTCCCAGGAAGGGACTAAAACTATGCAGTTCAGAATGGCCACTTGAGTCCAAAAAATCAAACTTTTTTTCTTTTAAAATATGAAAATCAAAAATCTTTCGAAAAGGTAATAATTTTTTTTTAAAACCAGAAGCGACCTAACGACATAAATTCTTATCTTATTTTTTGTCACCACAAATTATTCAACAAATCTAAAACTTAATATGGAAATTATTTGTTGAGAAAATAAATTAACTTAATCGATTAATAATAGACTATTTATAATTTAAATTAAACCATCTTGAGTTTCCTTTAAGAAAAATATTGTACTTCCTTATAGTAATTAAGAATAACATTTTGTTTGCACACTTCAATTTCACGTTTTGATATCTATACGCATTTCAACCTTACACGTATCCGAGCCATTCCTTTATACGCCCAGAATGGGTATCGTTTAGGGTTATTGAGGGTTTACTGTATTTTATTTACAGGCATTATCGGGAAGTTGGTTTAAAATCGATTGTAAAATTTATATCGTACAGACAAATATGAAAGCGAGTTAATAAAAACATAGTAAAAAACACATTTTTTATGTCTATTATTGCTGTTACAGGGATTTCAAATTGAGTCCACTATACACTCTAAAAAATGGAGGTAATTTTACCGGTGGAACTTTACCCACTTAATAAGAGTAAAATTAAACTGTAAAATAACAGGTTTAATTTTAGATCTGAAAATTACCCTGTTCAACTGAGTAAAACCCTAAAATTAAGGTAATTTCATTTTTTACTCTAAAACAATGTAATATTACTCTGAAAATAGGATAAATTTACCCTGAAAAATGGTGGTAATAAAGTTGCCTCCATTTAATAGGGGAAATTTACTAAGTTATTAGTAAATATAATTTACAACATTCTTGCAAAAATTACCCAGTTTATAAGAGTGAATTTACCTTTAAACATAGTCAACAATTTTTAAGGTAAATTCACGCTTATAAACCGGGTAATTTTCACAAAAATGTTGTAAATAATATTTACTAATAACTTATAGTAATTTTTCCCCTTTTAAATGGAGGCAACTTTATTACCACCAGTATGTAGGGTAAATTTACCCTATTTTCAGAGTAATATTACATTTTTTTAGAGTAAAAAATGAAATTACCTTACTTTTAGGGTAAATTTACTCAGTTGAACAGGGTAATTTTCAGATCTAAAATTAAACCTGGAATTTTACAGTTTAATTTTACTCTTATTAAGTGGGTCAAGTTCCACCGGTAAAATTACCCCCGTTTTTTAGAGTGCAGGGATATTTTTATCTTTTTCTAAACTTTAACCCGTAAAGGGGTCAAATACGTAAAGTGTTTTGATTTTTACATTTTAAAATTACAAACTGCTTTTTTAAGATTAAAAAATTCTGGAGATTTCTGATTGGATGAGAGCGATATAGCAAAATTGTTATCGTTATTGAGCACTTCAAGTGGCGAATTTATTTCATTTACGTGCTATTATTATATTATACTGCAGATAATTTATTTGTAATAAGACAAATATTGCCCTCTCTTTCTAGACCTCTTGTTATTAATTATTGTGTTTAAACTGTTTGGTTTTTAAAATTTGTAACGAATTAACTGCACCAATAGCGTGCTGACAAAAAAGTCAAAAACAGGATTTTTAACAAAAATTAACGTAAAATATGTAAATGTTTCCAGCAGTACAAGTACATACCGGAAAATATTTTTTACAGAATATTTCATTAACACATGCGATTATGGTATAAATTAAACGAGGGGAAGGCAGTATTTGCAAACCACTATTTTGAATAACGAGCATACTATGGCGTTGGGTCGTGAGACTTTAGATGCAGAAATAAACAACAAAAATTAGTTTTAGTTACATTTGTTGTAAATATGAGTAATAATAATTACCTTTGACATAATTTCAATTTCTATTCAGTTGCACTGCTCCTTGCGCAGAGTTTGTTTGTAGAGTTTGATCTCTATCATCGAATTCTGATATTTGCATGAGTTGTTTCTCACCAAACTGAATTTGTATCTTAAATTTGGCTTGCAGACTACAGGTAACGTCGTATAATGTCTTCACGTCATATTTTTATTTAAAAATTTATTAATTTATTAACAATTAATCTATTATTAATTGCAAAACCTGCTTATAGAATTCCCAATTTTTCGGGAAATTACTTCATATTATATTAATTCATATTCTAATGGATATCCTAATCGGTTTTTCTAAGTTCCTCTTTATTATTGATCGTTTTTTTCAAGGTTTGGACCCGGATCAGTTAGGATTTTATTATAAATTATAATTATATAGAGGGAACGCCTATTATTTCAGGAATATCAGTCAGAAATAGCCAAATAGCTTTTGCAAAAATATTTGGGAGGTCACTATTAATCAAAATTCAATTTTCAACATACTTATATCCATTTTTCGGAGGGTCTTTTGAATTTTTTAAGTGCAAAAATGGGTTGAGGATCAGAAAGTTTGAGAAACACTGATATCTAGACGATAGAGCTATGTATCTCCACGTAGCAATTTAAATTAATTTAATTATTAAACCATGACTGGGGATTCACAATATCCTTAGCTTTAGGCACCGAAAAATTTGGATCCACCACTGTTGTTTCACGGAACTGTTGAATATTGAAGACTGTAAACTCCATTTCAGTTATTCCGTGTGATCAAATAATCAGTGGCGTAATCCCGAAAGAGTAAGTTTCTCTTGTTTTTGTAATTGACAAGCAGGAACTGCAACTTCTCATTATAATGTTTCGGTCTGGCCTCAGATTTATTATAAGCACCGAAATTTTTTTTGAAGTTACTGAAAATCAAATCCGGAACCCAGAGTCTAGTACTTTGAAGAGTTAAAATGATATTATCAACCAAAACTTTCTAGAATATGGATAGGTGTGTATTATCCACTTGTAATGCGTAAGCATTGATATCTCGAGTTTTAAAAAGCTCAAAAGCTGAATCATATTTGAATCGTACATTTCATCAGATTACACTACAAATTAACAAAAGTAAGATATAATACATGTATATTTTCCTGTTTGTGTATTTGAGGGTAATTATTAGGATATTTCCTTATTTGGAAGATATTTGGCTTTCCTCCAAAGTTCGTAATAAATAAATTGGATGTGCCTCATTCTATAAACGTAAACTATTAAATTACTTTTCTTATCGTTTAATACGTTTTAAAAAACTTTTTAACTACATATTATGCTAAATCAATAAGTGACTCCGTACATTTAAATAAGTATGTGACTCAGAGTTTTTCGGCCTTGTGCTTATCGGAAGATAGAAGGTAACGCTTACTGAATTTTTATTTAAATGATTTCGCAATATTGATTAATTGCGTTTTATTGATTTAAAAAGCCGTGGATAAGATTAGACAAATGTAAAAATTCTTCAGGTAATTGTAATTATTACGTACATGTGGCGATCGAAGTTCAAGTAGGTGATCATCGGTACTTGTGATATTTTTTTATGTTTTTGATGGGCAAGCTTTCGCACTTGCGATAAAGGCATTTGTTTGGCCAAAAAAAAAAGTACACGTGTACCTGCTATAATTTGAATGACAACTCTGATCAACTGTTGAAATGATGTATTTCCATAAGTAATTTTTTTCTAATAAATAAATAAGCAAACGCGAAGGTTCTTTACTACAAATTGCACCTTTAAAGTTTAATGCCCCGGAGACCTGCCATTTCGTTTGCCTTAATATTGAACAAAGTTTAGATGGATATTGGCGCTTACTTTTAAAGACGTTCTTGATAGGCAGGTTATGGTTTTCCCTAAGCAATTTTTCTTTAATGGAAAACCTTATAATTTTATTATTACAATTGTTTTTGCAGTGCGATTCGTTTATACGACTTTATTTTAAATTATTAAAACTATTCTATTTTCTTCAAGTATACTTCCTATTTCACGATTTTTATTTTTTGTATTTTCGTGCTGTAAAAATAATAAATAATTCAAAAGTTTTCGTCTCTAACTACTACGTGTTGCTGCTTTCATATACAAACACCGTTGTCAGCAAAGATCCAAAACACGCACTTGCATTCGCCTGAAAATAAATCATAGGACTTCATTAACGCATTTTACTTGTTTAGCATTTATTATAATCGTTGACGGCTTTTATCTTCATATTCTAATCATTAAATATCGAATTTCTGTTCACGTATTAAGTTTCAAAAGCATTAAATATACACGTCTAGACTCGTCGTTTTATTCTATTAAAATTATAGGATATCGGCAGGTATATTCCATTGTACTTTCTTTTAAAGATTGTTTAAACGCTGAATCATTCCAATAATACCGTGTACATTCGTCGTTATTTTACGACAATTTAAAAATCCATTTAGCTTTCTTTAGTTTTCAAAATTGATAATTCATTGGCGTAATAATGTAACTATTTTTTTCTTCGAAATCGAAATGAAAAAATATCTTGGAAAGTAGTCGAAAAGAGAATTATTTAATCCCCCCCCCCTATCAAATGATTATTAAATGTATTTGCTAGGCATTGCTATATTATTTATAGTAATTCCGAGATTTTACTAAAAGTATTTGTATATTTTCAACTCTTATCATAATTAGCACATTACATTACAATTTGTACATTAAAATAGTAATAATAAAATAGATATACCCCTGTAAATTTTAAGTTTAATATGTTGTAGTGACTACAAAGTTAAAAATCACACAAAAGTTTCTTATGTGAGCGAGTAAACATACAATACCACTTTTTTTTATAAAGTAAATAAATTTTAATTTTAACCCTTAATCTGCAAATATGGGTATTTCGTGTCCGAGTGAAAACAACTTTTGTTAATAAATTTCTGAGAAAGGAAAGGTGGGCGCTACTACCCCTACCTAAAAAAAGTTATATAGGTAGAGAAACCCACCACCAAATTTTAAGGCCCTAGATCGCTTTAAACAGTAGTTGTACACAATTGAAATTCAAAAAGGACACGAAATACCCAGGTTTGCAGACAACGTATACTAAACGTGTAGGTAAGTGAAATTTATTTTTTACCTTTAACATGTTTTTTTGTGTCATTATCATGTATTATGAGTAAAGGTGCCCCTAAACGTACCATCAAGTTTGTTAGGTTTGTATGCACAATCAAAACGAAGTTAAAAATTATAGCCAAACTAGAAGTTCATACAAATATATCTAATATGTTTGGTTCAAGTTGTGTGCCCAAACATGAATGCGCGCTACATTTAGGATTATGCTTGTACATTATGTTTGCACAATCATGTTTGAAGATACAAAAGTAAACTACAACATGTTTGAATTGACTTGTTTTATTAAATTTGTTGTCATCAACATAATATCCCACTACACGTAACGACAATTAATAGGTTTTGTATGAATGCAGAGGTTTGCACATTCCAGAAACTGCATGTAGCTGTGATTCTTGATTGTACAATCTAATCAAACAAACATATTTAAATAAACTGCAGGGTTTGATATTTTGTTTGAATGCAATTCATTTAATCGAAGTTTGAAAGTGTAGCGTGCAGTCATGAGTGATTTAAGAAATTTTTCAAAGACATTTATAGAAGAATTTATTGAAATTTATAGAGATTTGCCTTGTTTATGGCAAATAAAAAGCAAAAATTATAGTAATAGGCTATTACGAGCCAGTGCTTATGAAACATTAATTCAAAAATTAAAAGATTATTTAAAGAATTAAATTAAATTATTTAATTAATTATTATATATAATATATTAAATATTATTATTATAAATTATATATATATAAAATATAATATAAAATATATATAAATATATTATATATTAAATTAATTAAAAATTAAAAAAAACTTTTAAAAAATTAAAAGATAATTCATTCATCAAATTCATATGTGAAAATTGATGTCTTTTCATGAACCATTCTTTACACCACAATCTTTTCCGTTTAGTTTTCTTTTCACCCAATGTTTCAACAGTTATTATCGCAGCTGCAATTTTTCTTTTGCTCGACATGTTGAAAGAACGAATGACACTAAAATTTTACGTCTAGCGAAGATTCTTGTTGTCGACCAGGTTTCCTTTAAATTATGTGTGCGCACTTTTCTAATGTGATATGTTGATCAACTATACGGTAAAACATATTTGAGAAAACATTCTATAAAATTTAGTAGTGCAGATTTGTTGCTGCGTCTAGGCAAACGATTTGTATGTCAAACATAGAAGTCAATGTATTTGTTAAATCGTATACCTACACGTGAAGATAAGTTTGCACAAACTTGTATTTGTTGAGATGTTTGTTGCAAAGATGTACAGTGTAGGTTTCAATCTTGAATCTGCAATTTGTATGCACAAGCAAGTCCGACAAACTTGAACGTACGTTTAGGGGGGGCTTAAAATATTAAAACAAAAATTAATTTTGCTTAGTATTTGAACAAAATGGAGCAACGGTCGGCCGAACATGTATCGCGCATAATTCGCCAACGTGAAACTTTATCACATTTATAATGTATATTTATAATGTATAATGTATATATTAATTTTTTTACCTGTCCAAACTTAAGCATTTCGTAATAAACAAATAAAACCAAATATTTTTTTTCTTAAAGCTTTACTAATAACCTTTAATTTGCCGCTTTATACGTAAAATTATCTTAATTTTTCTTAAAGTTACAATTTTTTCAAAAAATTTCGATTTTCTGACAACTTGCTTCAATTATTTAAAAAAAAGTATAAGAAAAAATTTTATTTTTTACAACTTTATGATAGATATGTCAACTAGAATGTTTCGAACATCAGCATGAATTTTTTCGAAATTTTTTGAGCTCATTAACACTGCGTAATAACGGCCGGACGCGAATGACCCAGGTTTGCAGATGGAAGGTGCGCAAAAAACGTTTGCAGAAGAAGGGTTAAATTTATCAACAAATAAACAATTTCATATTAAATATTTTATTCATTTCTGTTGTCACAAAACTGCTGTTCGTTTTTCTTTTAAACAAAATTACAATATTAATTAAAATAAATTCACATAAAAGAGAAACCATTTTTGTGTTCATAAATATTAAAACAAGTAGCTTATTTTTTAAGTGAAAATTTTGTAACAATTGATCAACTAAATTCGACTAAAGTTTAAAGTCATAAAAAGGTAGGGTAAGTCCCGTTTTTTAAAAATATTGTATATCAGTTTGTTTATTTTTCGAAAATAAATATATCCAATACATTATGTGATTGACAAATGGATCATAATTCTGCCCGTTTTAGATTTAAATGTATATTTTCAGATTGTAACTGTTCTAAATTATAACATGGTTGACTAAACAAATTTAAGGGACATTCTATTATAAGTTGAATTTATTTTGTACTATATTTTGTATATTTAATAAAACCATAAATTGCTCATTCTTGAGATACAGAAATGGGTGTTTAACCTTTTAACCATGAATAAGGGTTTGATTTATTGCTCGTTTTGTAAAAATTGTTGCTCTAAAAAACTCCACTTTAAATTTGCGATATGACAACTACTTCCTTTACTGGAAAACTTTAGTTCTGCAATATTTACAGATTAGTGACCTCTAATAATTTTAAACAACAAAATTATATTCATTTAGTTCAGCTATAAGCTGTATACTAACTTGCAAAATTTTTAAAATTACAATAATATAGTAATAATTAGTATAATGAATTATCATGTATTAGATTATTTGATTATACAATATTCTATATTAAGGTGAAAATTCTAAATTGCACATTGAACGCGAACAAGTTTTAATAATTTTCAAAAATATCCAAATTTCATAAATTTTTCAAAAAAAATCCAAATCCAAATTATAAAAAAAATAACTTTCTATCAAAAATCAATGTTTATTTGCGATAAATACAAGATCTCAACTCAAAACCGCAGAATATTTTAGAGAAGACTTTCTTGTTTCTTCTTAACCGCATGGTGTGGTCATTTTTGGCAAAAGCCTGGTTTTCTCTCACCGCTGTTGCCACTACAATCAATTGGCGGTAAAAACCACAAAATTCAAAATTATCAAAATTTCGTAATATTAAATATTATTCAAAATCAAATAGAAATTTTGGAGCACGATTGAAATACGTTCTGATATTTTCCATCAAAAATTTATGGAGCCCAAAAGTAAATTCTTGTATCTTGTGTATTGTGTAAATGTCATTTGTGAACATACGTATGTACTACAAATGGAAACATTGTGTACATCCAGCATCAAATGAGGTCTGGTAACTGGGAGGCTTATGCATAATTGCAGCCAGAAAACAGACCGGCAGTAATGAGGCCGGTCAATGAATTTCACCCTTTATTGAGTATTCTCCGAAACAACAACAAAACACTTTTTAAATCTACCAAAAATGCGAAAGAAGAAACAACATTCAATAATTCTTTATATTTGTACGAGGTTAATAGCTTGTCTCATTTATCCACCACAAAACTAGCAATTTAGATGCATAATTTGCCTTTTATATTTCTATTTACGTAGTCCTTGTGATTTAAAGTTCTTGTTGTGGTCTGAATTGAATCTCAGTGATAAATAAATCTGTGTCACAACATTTTCCGTGTATACACTTGACAATGACAATTTTACAACTCATAAATTGAACTTTCATCGACAAATTTTAGTTTGGAGAAATATCTACCAGTGATTGCGTTCAGTAGAAAAATTGTCATTCTGATAGATAATCGTCTACTTCCAACCGTCAAATCAATTGCATACTATTCAATGCAATAGACGGCTGTCGTATTCCTTTTGGTAAAAACCTAGATATGCAATTAATCACTTTTAAATGTAAGCAAACTATTTAACGACAACTTGACTGTTATTATAATATACATCTACACAAATCAAATTTAAAATTTGAACAGAAACTAAAAACGTCGCATGTGGTAGCCTTTGTCATTTTAGATCCAGTATATGTAGAGATCTGAAGATACCGCACTATGATTTACTAATTGGCCAAATTTACAATGCTGGTTGATTAATTTTAAGGTGACGATTTAATTATTGTATAGCAGCAGTATAAATTTAGACAATGTTATGGTGACGATGTATAATGCAAGTGCTGCAAGTTTGAATGCGTTTGTACTACAACAACAAAGTTGGAAAATTAATTTTGAGTTGTAAAATTGTCATAATATATTTCGTGAACTGTAATATTCAGTGTCTTGTAAAATTCACAAAGGAATATCTTAAGAAAACAGAATATTTACGGTTTTGTGCAAAATTAAACTAATAAACGACTTGTACGGTTTCATCGCATATACAACTCATTTACGTTGAACTCAAAGTGAACTAAACGGAAACAAAAGGACCCTCATTAAATATTTCAATTTTGGCACGAAGTAGTTACAAAGAGGGTCGTAAAACAGGAAGACGCTGGTGACGCTATACGGTTATCGTTACGTTGCTCTGTTGGCTGACTCGAAACTTGTATTTAGAAGCCCCATAACAACAGCAGTAAAGTATAAGTACTTATTAAGATTACGGTAATTTAACGGATAACGTCTCAACTAATAGTATTTGTTTTAAAGTACACATCAAAAACCCAAATGAAAGTATTTTGGCTTTATTTTTTGTAAATGACAAAATCTCGAATATAATGAAGTTAAACGCTCGAAATTCTTAAATACACCAAATATCAAAAAAATAAGTAAGCCGTTAAGATTTTATCGAAACGCGTAAGGATTTTTAAAAAATATTATTTCTGTTAAAACACATTAACGCGAATTTGTATAATTACTATCTAAAAAGATGTATTTTCTGTCGAGTAGTAGTGATTTTCCAGAGCTAGGAAATTAAAATTAAAAGCATCTCTCGTTTTTTCTTCTATTTAATGAGCTTTTAGGTCCCTTGGGAGCTTTACGCTAAAGCATGTACCTAATCTGCCCTCGAAGGGAGCGAGGGTGAGCTATCATCACGACATGACAAAAGCACTTGTTAATGTAATATTGTGGTGCTTATAAAACAAGTAATTGTTTAATTTAATTAAAAAATAAGAAAAATCTTGCTTATTTGTATTACGTAACTTTCAACACAAAAATAATAAACTGATAAATTTGACACTATCAAATAAATGTATCGCAAGGTCATAAACAGGATGACCGTAATCCTTAACAAAAATGGGACCGTAAGGAAATACGAAAATTATTGAGTGGATTAAGTATAGCTTTTTGGTTATTTTTTCCACTAAGAAAGTGGTCGTGTGCCCAATTCAGCATAAGCATAATAAAAATTTTTTAATTTGATTTTTTACTGCCCCATATAAAACTATAGAATTTCAAATTTGTTTTTGAAATCCAAGGTGGGATTAAACATTTTATCAGCCACTTGCAGTCAAAACGCAGCTTTTATTTTGGGAATAAAAATTTAATTTTTTTTCAATTTTAAACCATCCATTTCTAATTTTAGGCTTCCCCTAACAAGACTCGGCGGTTTGGTTTGATTAATTTATTATAAACTGGTGTGTTTATTGATTTTAAAGTTTTCTAATGCCAAAACCAGAACATCATTTTTAAAATACAAGCTGGCTATTAATAAATTACCCCAATTATAATCTGCCTACACTTCAGGATTTACTACTTTAAAAATGAACGTAAATTTTACAGATCTGTAATATAAAATCAATTGCATCGACGACGGCGACGGTGCGGTGAACCACTTTTTGTATCCCGATTGAGAAACAAATCTCGCTTTCAACTTACACAAAAATTAGGTTTTCTAATTTAAAAAATAAAATTAAAACGATTTTAGTGATGTTTTGGAATATATTTTCTTGCAAATCATTTTAAATTAAAAAGTCTTACAAGATAATCTCATCTGACTACTGATTTCTGTGAATTAGAATCAAAATTTAATTTAAAAAAAATAAAATTCGTAAAAAAGTACTTTTTTGATTTAGTCGAGTGGCTGCTCTGCAACGGTCCTGTTACCTAATTATTATATCTTAAGATTGGCTAACGCTCAACAGCAAAGCTGCAACATGGAAAATAATTTTTACTTCACGAATCATATGTTTGAGATGTAATGAATTTAGAAAATGTTAATTTCAACTTACATAAAGCGTGTACGTACACATCAGACGTGGTTCCATGATTCAAGAATGTATAACGAAAGGAGTGATGTCTCCTGTTTAGGGGTTTTAATTTTAATTAATTAAATTTTGCCAAGATTATCTTCGTGTTAACGTCATTTCTCATGAGATTTTCCAAGTTTCTTTGAATTAAATTGTTGAACCCTTGGATCTCTGCGCTAGGTGAGATGTCGTGTGCGTTTCAAATTACGTTGACCGTACGGAATATCTATCTCCAAATTTTATTATTATTTTTTAATAATCCCCGTTCCGAATGTAGGTACAAATAATAATACAGAATACGTAAAATATTTTTTCTAAACCAATCTAAAAAATATTACACCCTTATTGAAAAATTCCTTGCCACGCGACTGCAACGATTAGTTTACCTTATCAATGGAATAACCGTGTGTACCCCTGGCAGTCGATTTCAATCAATTCTGGATTAGAGGGTCCTCGTATTACAAGAAAAAATTGAAACATTGTTTGCATATTTAGTGACTCGTTTAAAAACCGTGCGCGATTTAACGAAACATACCCCATCGAGTCGTAACGGCGCCACAGGTGATTTGGGACATTTTTAAATATCCCTCGACCGAGGTTGATCAACCGAAAGTTAGTGAAGGTTATTAATAATAAATAATTACCAGGTAAACAGTCATTCCTATATTTATTTAATTTGTAGTTAGCTTACGAGATTTGCTAACGATGATTCAAACGCAACTTTCTTATTATTAATTAAAAATTTGAAGGGGAACTTTTGTAAACAATAATTAGCCAGAGATAAATTCTGTCTATTTTTACATTTTATCTCATAAAATGTTGATAAACGAAATTATTTTTATAAATCTGTACGAAATTTGATGTGTAAAGGCATTGACCAAGAGTTAACTGGAAGATAAAATCAAATTGATCTAAAAAAATATCCCAGAGAGTTCTTGTTTACCAATGGTCATTTTCAAACACCGTGGGATCCTATTATTATTTATAGGTTTTTTTGAAATGTAATTAAATGTATTATTTAAAATTTTTCTTCCTTTCTAAATGTACGATTCGAATCCAATTAAAAGCTTTGAACGTAATTTTTGGAGCTGCTACCGTTTTAACCGTGAAGGTACCTACTTACTATTTGGATTGAATTACTAATGAAGCATGAAATAAATAATCACTTGCTGCGAGTCGAAAGATGAGTTTTGCTCGACACAAAAGTGTAATTTAAAATAACAAAAAGCCAGACCTGCGAGTTTGTATTTTCGTTTAGATACCTCGATAGATAATAAAACTCGTGGAAAATTGATAATGGGAGGTGAAGCGAGTATGTGATTGCTACCAAATTGAAAATTATCAGTTGGAATTAATTTTTTTCCTGTGATTTTATTTTAATCATTTTTACCGTAGTAGATGGTATCTCGGGGAAGTCGCAACCATGACAATTTTTATCTGGTAGTTTAATCGACATAAAGTCGTTAGAATTTTTAATTAGAACTTGTTAAAGCAAACTGCTGGCAACATTTTTATTAACTTACCTACACACCTTAATTATGGTCGAAATCGTTAAGATTTAATGAAAGCCTACGACGATCGTATTGTTTCGAAACTGCTAACTCACTCGTCAGTGGATTCTAATTAAATTTGTCAAATAAAAGTTGAAATAATTTTAAAAAATCAATTTATTGGCCATATAATAATATATTTATAAACAGCAACTACAATACAAAATGTACACACTATTATAATTAATAACTGTAATATAGTTATATGAATATAATACAAAGGATTTACAAATATGTTTTGGGGGATTATGATACATCAAGGTAGGTAATATGCAAAAATATTGCTAACTTTGTTTATCTCTTAAAAATCGTTCGCCAGAATCAAATCAACACTAACAATGCAAAGAAAGAATCGTGAATCATGTCGCGATAATAATATGTTGCGACCAAATTGAGAGGTTCGTCAAAGAACAAAAGTGGAATCTCTCAATTAGATTTCAACGACAAGTTTTTTTCGGCATTTTATTGCAATAATAAAAATCGTATCCAATAAACATTACAATATAACAAAACAATAGATCTTTACATGAGCAAATTTTTTTTACATTTATGTACAAACCAAACGAGTGCGGGCGCAAAGCAGACCCCCTGGAATCACGTTGAACAGAAGTGTAGCGACGAAGAATATTTTTTCTTTATTTTTTTTTATTGATCGATAAACATATAAATATAAAATCTTACATTTCTACTCCTAAGTCAGTCGGCAACGGATCCAGCGGGCAACTCGTGCACCCCCAATCGGGCTAAACAAATACTGGGTACAAAAATACACCGAATATGTTAAATCTACATTTTCATACTGTACCAGGCCTCATAAAATTTTAAAATTCGAAAACTCTTAAATATACGGACAGTCCGATGTAAATCTAAATCTTTTAATATAATCATGAAGTTTACATTCTAGTACATTGAAAGCACACTTAGGGACGCTGGCTGCGCCTCAATATCGTATTAATATAAGAATATCGATGTTGCTCGCTACTCTAGTTTATAAGATTTCAAAAACTTCATTCGTACGTTATATTATTTTCTTTTTTAAATATTAAGTTTGTGCATTGACTTTCAAAAATACCTTGAACTAAAATAAGCGTATATTGTAACATTTATTACTATCATTATTAAAAGACTCTTTTTCTCTTATGAAAGGAAAAAACGAACGGAAATTAAGATTTTCAAAAACCGATCCCGAAATTTGGTACAGAATGAATATTGAATGGATATACAAACGAATAACAATTATTATTGAAGAAAACGGAACGGGAAACCGAATGCCCACAACTTGAGCAGCACAAACATACCTTAGCCTATTTCTCAATATCGATTTCTCTACTCTAAAACGACCGACTGCGTTTTTTTACAACCTTAGAAACGATGCAAAACTTAAGTACTTTTTTGTCTAAATTTTCTTCTCTGGACGAACGAAAGATAATCATAATGAATAATAAACATATTACGATAAAACTTATACAATACGATGAGTTTTGTGTACCTTATGAAAGAACGTTAGACGTAACGTCTGCGATTGGCAGTAAATCTGAGACAATCAGCTGTCCACCACCGGCAGCCATTGTGGTGTGCGGCGGGACGGCGTCGAAACGTGCGCCCGGAATATAATTATGCAGAAAACCGTCAGACTACGGACTTCGTAACTAAAATTGGTCATCATATAGATGAATCACAGCCTGATTTTGCGTCCTTCCCGTCAATTTTCACGGTAAGGGATGTGTCAAAAGTTTTAGGACCGGGCGATTCGGGTCCGACATACTGAGCTAGGCACTAACAACTGGTTGAATCCGGGGAGTAATCATTACACAATAATATTATTATTATTATTATTTATACGTATGGTGACTGTAAAAAATGAGAATGCGCTTACAATGATAAATATAAAAAACAAACGCAAAAATGAGATCATAATAAGGGGTTAATTATTATTAATAAGTGACGGCGGTACAGCCATATCCAAAAGTTAAACGACGCGCGCGCTCTTTTGCAGATGACCACGTCAAAATTATGGCTGCACTGGACTGCACGAAGTGCGGTATACAAGTGATTGTATTTTTATGCATCAAACGAATGACACACTCGAGTTAAGATCGGCGACAGTCTTTTGAATCTCCCTTCAACAATTTGGAAACAACGATTCGTTGGGCCAAACGCTCGTGAGCATCATGGTCACGTCGGGTGGACACGAAAAGTCTAGATGCGAACCGGAACTGTTTGAAGATGTTTCGAATGTGTCGATATCATCTAGCACGTCTAAATTAAATTCACCTTCCACTTGTAACAAATCGGTTATTGTGTCCAAATCTGCCAACGTGGTGTCCTGGCCGGGTATTTTGTCGTCGGGCTCTTCCTTTATATAACAGGGAAGGGTACAAACCCGACTCACGTCCGTGTCCATCAATAAATTGTCGTCGTACAATGTTGCACTTTCGGGAGAATCGGGAGTGTCGCACGTGGGACTGGATGGAACTTTAGCGTGGGTGGCCAAAAAGTTAACTGGTGGTAGAGAGGTGATGGTCGCGGGCTTCAGCGCGTGTTGCCTGCCGAAACCAAGTCGATCTTTTAATTTTGACGTCACGTCGGACGCACTACTGCGACGTATCGAAATATAAGACCTTTTCTCGGCTAACGAATGATTGTTGTTGCTGTCGTTTCTTTGTAATTTAATTTGATTTTTCTTACATTTTTTCGCCGAACTTACGCCTTTGGGTGCAGGTTTGGCCGTCTTTTTTCTCGGACGGTATTTGTAGTCTGGATATTCTTTTTGATGTAATTGACGTAGGTTTTCGGCTTCCGCGATGAAAGGTTGACGGTCTTCGTCGCTCAATTGTTTCCAGCGTCTTCCTAACCTTTTGGATATTTCGGCATTGTGCATGTCGGGATGTAATTCGCAAATTTTTCTGCGCTCGATCTGAGACCACACCATGAAAGCATTCATTGGCCTTTTGATGTGATTTGGATTGTTCTTTTTCGTCTGTAACAAACAGATATAATTATTAGTTATTTATCATAATTAGCGTTCGTTTTAAATTTAAAGCAGGTTTTCGTATAACAACTTCTGCAAATAAATCACCAGATAACCTTGTGAAAAAAAAAATGCGATTTAAAAAATTGTAAAGGCTGTTATCGGCATTATCTCGATATCTCAAGACAGCTCGTGTACAATTTATTATTGAAAGTACGGAGTGTGTCGTTACAATTAGCGTATTACCTTTTGAAAAAAATTCAAATAAGGAAAGGCAAGGACAATCGAAACAATACTCGCCAAATAAGGCCCATGTCCTTTCGCGAGGAAAGATGTGCGCAGGCACGGAAAAGAAGCGTATTATAACAAATTTGTTTCTGCTCGTGTATGTAGACCTTAAATCAAGGACGAAGAGAAAAAAACGTGCTGCATTTGCGTAAAGTAAACATAATAAATGTGAGTACGAATATTGAATACTTATTTATAAAACTACCAGCAGCATATATAATTGGTTTTTCAGATGCTAACAGCCAATTTAGATTACTTGATTACTTCTCATTTCGAGCCAATAAATTATGCCGATGTATCGTCTTGCGTCGATTTTTTCTCGATAAAAAGAACGGCCGGTTCCCATTTTACAGCTAGATTTTGTAAATTTAATTATGCAAATGAAATTAATCATTAAAGCGAGGTAATTTTTTTAATGCCTACATCCATCGAGATGAAGACGGAAGATCTTCGTCCTCGATTTTCATATTCATAACGATTTTAAACTACTTAATTAAATTTGAACAAGTAAAAAGCCTTTATTAAACATAGAGTACTCGACATTGTTCGTTTAATGTTTGGCTACACACATAAAGAGGGTGGCTAAACAGGCAGGAGAATAAAAGATTAACGAATTCCATTATCGTGATATCGCAGGCTGTTCCAAAAACACCATGAGCCTCTATAATAAAAGCCGTGCCAACCACTCTGCCTAATTAAACAAAACATAAAACTTTTATATCCCACCGTTATATTTTCCCTTTTACCCTCTAGAAAACGGAATTTTCTTATATAAATCCTAAAGCACGCAAACTTATTCGTCTTGATAGAATTTGTTATCCATTTTAACACATCTTCGTGATGTCTAGAGATATTTAACTCGTAAATGCATAGAAACAAACGGTACGTTAAATTACATCGTAAAGGCTCATTATAGTGGTAAATTTTTATCTCCCAAAATTCACCATTATCGCTAACAGTAAACGAAAATAACAAACATAAATCGATTTTTTCTGACCGGTTTAGTTACTCCCAGGATGGTTATGATCTCGATGGGCACGACCGAAACATAAAATTTAATGTCGTTTCTATTATAAAATAAATGCACGACTAGGTTAGTCCAGACGATGCTAACCATAACTTTTAAATTCAAATGGAAATCGTTTAGAAATTTAATCTACTGAAAACTATACCGGCGGAATATTAAACGCTCCAACTTTTTTTGAAAGCTTCAACGTGTCAATTGTTAATCCCGCAAGTTATCACGACGATCCCTTATGGCATTTGTAAGCTAATCTCCTCGACACCGAAATTTGAGTTATTACACATTAAGACTTATTGTTTCACAAAGTTCTAAAAGCTTCCACGCGAAAAGCTATTATCAATTACTACAATGCAGCTTTTTCTGCAACTTACATAGTTTTTTTTTCGACATCGACAGACGCATTAGTTTAAAAGCGTTAGCCTGAAGGCTGAACAATGGTATGCCCGAGATATTATAACAAAAGCTCGCCTGCAGTAACAATATTGTTCTTCGTAGCTTACAAATTCAATCAATTAAGGACGCTTTTTGCTGTAATTGCCGGAGCAAGGATAAACAAGTGCTACCAAAGTAGTTGCGAAACATTTATCCTGCAGGACGACGACGACGGTGCTCGCAAATTTAGTCCAAGGCTTTTCCAAATGAAAAAAACAAGTTAATACAGAAACTTAATTTCCGATCGGATCCTTATTACTTCCTACTCGAAATTATGTCCTCGAACTAGGAATTATTCGAAAAAATATGGTTTGTCGCAAAAAGGGAAAATTCATTAACCGTTTAAGGAAATCGGTCGGTTCGACAAAAAAAAATCGCATTTTCACTTCGAATCTTCCTAGATACGCTTGCATAGTGGGGCGCGCGTGTTCGGAATTCCAATCAGCTGATACTTTTCGACGTGATACGTAAAGAACGCACGACGTTCGTACGGCTTCTGTTTGGGATGCAGCGACTCGGATTACTTATTATTCATTCCTTGTGCTTTGGGATCGTGGAAGAAAGGGCCTTGTTAGGACTCTTTTATCCTAAATTCCACAACTATCCAGTGGTTTGTTAAAACGTACTGGAGTAAGTCATGCAGTCTGGTGCGAAAAGAAACGCGAGATGCAATGGGATATTAAATAGCAACCTTGCAAATCATTATCGTGTATAATTTACCTACTTTATTTAATAATCACTTGTCAGTGGCGTGTTTCAAGTTAACATAATTTGTAAAGCATTAAAACAATAAGGAAAAAAATTTTACATGGTGTTGGTTTTTGATATACTACGCGTGTAGAAAGAAGTCCACCCGAGTGCTATGTAATTATGTGCTAAAACCGTAATTGTAGGATATGTCGAAATTTAATTAATTTATTTTTAATTAACACCAACTCGTATACAAGACCTTTTAATGCGATGAAGTAAGTTATCATTATATCTCTTTGGACGAGCAAAATTAAAATGTTGCAACGTCAGCGTTATGATTTAAAATGTAGTTCGCTCGAACGAGATGGATTTATTGGATTGGATTGTGTTATGGCAATTTTTCTTTTTGGTGTTGCAAAACTCTCGAGATTGAAGCCCAACTCCGACACCTTGGCCCACTTTGATAATTATGCCGATTTGTTTTGCTTGGTAGCACACGTAAGCGTAAGACTTACGTAATTGGTCTTCGATACCATCGCGATATTAATAAAGCACTCGAATTGTGCAAATTTGCCTTTACAACTGATGCGTGCACGACTCGCCGATGAGTCGGCGACGACGGTGTGGATTTTAATAAATTCGGAATTTTAGTGTTATTGGGTATAGCCCAATAATAAAGTTTTTTTTTCGGGAGCATAAAACTTTGGAACCATAAAGTAATAAATTAAGCAAATTTTGGCCTTTAAATACATGCAAAGACCCGGTCCGTAATTTTTATTGCGGTGCGATGGCTCGAAAGCCATTCGGAAGCCCTACAACTTATCCGGTACTATAGTATGTCCAATTATTTATAAAAGTTCCACACGCGCGTACTCTCGTCGGAATCCTTCGGCGATCACTTAAAAATGAAAACCCGCACATTTGTTATCATTTCCTGAATTTAAATGATGTATATTAGATTGCCAAAAGCATATTTCTCGAGGTCGTTTCGTTTCCTTTATTGGAGGATAGCATCAATAAAAAATTTAAATATTTATTTATAAGAATAACGTAAAAGGTTGGTCATAACGTACAACCTCGAACGTTGTGGTTATCAGCAGTATTTCCGTTATAATAAAAATGTTTATGTAAAATTCAAGATTAACGGTTGCATTTACTTTCAAATAAGTTATTGTTACATAGAGAAAGTGTTGTATGCATTAGGCCATTACATAATTCGTAATATCAGCATTGGAGCAAACAGAGCGTAACAAATTTACTGTAAGGTTGATTTTATGCCAAAATTTGACTTGAAGAATTTTATTAAACGATCGTGTTAGTCGCGATCCGGAGGGTAGTTTGAAAAGTTTTGTAAATAATAAAAGAGAACGACGAACAAACAATGTGACAGACGTTGAACTTGTAAAACTACTTTAGCAGTTTTCAATTTACTTTTCCGTTTTGTGGAGCCTTTAAAATTAAGGAAATTGTTCAAATATCGCGATAAATTATCGTTGCGGCTATAAAACAAAAGTTTTTTTTTAACGAAAAAAGTTGTTTTACGGTGATCTAGTAGTCCATGAACCGCACGACCTGCTGCGATTCCACCTTCCTTTTTCTCGATTTATTCCCATAACAAGTTTTCCAAGAGAGACGACCGGTCTCCAAGTGCGATTATTGCAGATTAAATTTCGTGTTCTATTCTTGTGCGAGGATTACTATATACGGCTAAAATAAATGGATGTTTATCGGTTAATGTTTGTTATATGGCAATTTTGAAACTTTTTTTCCCATTTATCATCGAACACCGTTACACAGAAATTCAGACAAATTGGGCCCACGACCAAACAAACGATCACATCAATACAATATTAAACAAACTTCCTATATAATTATAATAGAAACGTCCAATAAAGCAATCCGATTGCAAACTAATTCGATAAATATTGGTTTTGGTAAACAAGGACGAACGACGGCGATATAAAAAATCCAAATAGAACGTGAGATTTAATCACCAAACAAGTTGTTGAGACGTGTGCATTTTATCAATTTGAGAAATAAGCGCTGTTAGTCACAAAGCCTCCCACAATTCCGGTTAGCAGCAATCAAACATAAACCAGATAAATGATAAAGCGAAATGCGTACAATACTCAAAGTTTAAATAAATTCCGAACACGTGTACACGTCAAACCGTCAAATTTTAGATAAATCAAGAAAGTTCCCTTTGTCCAAATTTTGATGTAAGCATCTCCTGCTGAGACGACAAGTCACCAAAATCTAATTTTAAACGCCCGACGATTATGTAACCCAAAAAGTTGGACATACTTCTTTTTTGTCACTAATTTGTGATACCATAAGCGTGTGTCAATTACATACGAAGATCTGGTTTTTGAAGTAAGAAGCAACCACTAATTACTGTCAAGAGTTGATCTGCTTAAAATACTTTCATATCACCTTGAGCTTTTCAAGGTTTTTGTCGGTTATAAATTATACAAGGCGTGTCTTAAACAATCATATTTTGAACATAAAAAATCAGTTTTACTGTTTTTCCAGCTGCGACACGAAAAACCAAAGTCCCAAAATTCGAAACGAAACCTTTCTGGATGAAACCCGATCCCGCTTTTTGGGCAACACGTTTTTCGGATTTATTACTTACGAAGGTCAATGTAATGCTACTACAAGTTCCGGACGATAAAGGTTACAATTACAAAATTTTTACGGCAGCTGTATCTTATACTAGAACACCAAGTGAGAGTGCGGTATTACTGACTCATAGACCTTGAACAAAGCCAAACACCTCAGCTGATCATGCTGTCACACTAGGAATAGAATGTGTTTGTAAATCCGGACGAAATTGGTCGGGTGGCTTCCTCTCGTCAAGTTTGCACTTTTTCAGAAAATAAAAAAAAACAATAAATTCCCGATTTTTGGAAAACACGATTTTCGAGATGACTCAAATCCACGCGAATTTTTTTCTCTAAATTAATGTGTAATTTCCTTCTTCCATTAATTCCTACGATGTTAACCAGTTTTTGACGTACACGTTTGCTTGGCAGCTTGTTGATCTTTCGGAGACTAATTAATCATTTTCGGACGGGCCACGTTATCTGCCAATTTAGAAAATTTCAGAGAAAAATTGCAATTATTTAAAAAATGACGAAAAACTTGTTGATGAAATTTCAATTTAATCTTAGGCAAATTTCAAGTCCTCGTCGTCTCATTGAAAATTCGAGCAAGGAAAAACGTCAAGTCTCGAGAATAGCATCCTAAGATACCCCGGATAATTCCCTTTTCGGAGGCGGTTGCCGTATATCCCGGCTTGTTACATTAAATTTTAAATCAAATCGAGAAAATGGCTGCACAATTTCACTCTCCTTATTTGAAAGTCACACGTGCGAAAAATTGGCAACCTTCGTCGAATCTAATGAAAGTAAAAAGGCAAACGAGAAAATTTTCATTAAGTCGGAAGCATAAATTAGAGGAAAATTGGTCGTTTTCGCAACTTTTTGAGATTTTGTTTATGTGCAGATTTACAAGGTCGACGGATTAAATAAAATGTTAAATATTTACCGAGCACAAATGACAACGACCGGATTTTAGATTTAAAATTAGAAAACGCTAATTTGCGAAACGACAAAAATATTTACACTTGGAAAATTTCGCGCTTCAAGTTCACGGTTAATTTTGTGACAAATTTTGCGAAAATTACCATTTCGCGTTCGCAATGAGAGAAAGTGGCCGAACAGCATCCGCATGTGGGTGTTTGAGATTTTTCGAGGTTTTCTGGTGATTCGAGTATTTTGAAAAATAATTTTCAGAAAATTCACTCACGTATTTTTTAATTGCACTTTTTTTTAAAGCACTTGAATCGCGGTGTGTTTGGGGGTGGAATAAAAATTCAAAAATTCCTACCTGAGTAGCATCAGAGTAGGGTGTCGATGAATCTTTATCAACTAATTGAGATCCGAAAACAGGTAGCCCACTGCTCGTGGGGCTGTCTGATCTATCGTCCAAATTTTGTTGGGGCACCATGGTATTCACAAAATGATAAACCAACACTTCACTTCTCACTGCTGGTTCACTACGAAATGAAAAATATTTTACTAAGTCTCGCAAGTGCTATTCAATTGCACTTCAATTTCTCAGCATATCGCATGCCAACGTTAATACGATAACAACGCGACTGACAATTTTAAACTTCGGTTTCAGCATACTAGTATCAAAACACTCAGCTGTTTACCCCACCTGAACAGTAGTGGGGCTAACCAGTGCGTGCGCATCAATCCATTGCACCAACAGCTGATTCGGTTCGTTTTCCAAAGCGTTTCTGATAAATTTTAATTAACCTTGAAAAAAATAAGTTTTAATAAATCCACATAATTTCCCATCGATTTACGATTTTTTCAAAATTTTTCAAAATATATTAGCATTAAATTATATTTAAATCGCGACATTATCCCCGATTTTTTTTGTTATTTTTAAATTTAATATTAATCATTTTTTGTTTTGAAAACAGATAACATTAAAACTTTTCTAAATAAATTTAGAAAACTCAAAAAGTTTCAGCCTGTAAAACTTGGGAAGAGTTAATGATTACACGTTTAGTTCCGAAAGCTTCGAATCGCTGTAGGTGGCAGCACCGCCTTGACTGAAGTTTCAAACACGTTCGTTTTCTCGAGTTTATTTCGATAACACGCGTGTTGAATGTCTTCAATTCGGGATTTCGGTCAAAAAATAATTAATTTTTTTTTGAAACCTTGGATTAGACCATTTGACGATAACAATTGACAATTAGTCATTGTTTCAAAAAAATCAAAACGATTTAATTACAGGTTACGATGTTATTTGCATTTGTAAACCTTTCCATTGCGTAATTTCCTGGAATCATTTTGATATCTACTGTTTTTCGGTAATTATGACTACATTTGGATCAAAAACCTTGTAATAGCTACTCACGTATCTCATCTTATCTCACAATTTGTTCATTTTAATAGACTGCTTGTCTAATAAATTAATTGCTTCAAATACATAATTATATATCATGCTACATGTCTTGCTAAAATTATCTGCTTGGAAAATGAAATCTTAATTCTTACAATGTATTTTTCAAAAAAAAAAGAAAAATCAAAATTTTTGTTTATTCGTAAATTATGCATATCCACTGCATAAATCATGCATTACTCAACGCCGATAGTTTAATTTTTTTAAATCATAAAAAAGCAATGCTGATTTTATTTTGTCCATGTTTTCGTGACACGAAATAAGCACCGTTACTTGCTGGTGAAATATGAGAGCAGCTTAGTCAGTAAATGGTGCCCTTTGAGTAACATTATCAACAAACCTGCAGATAATACAATCTAATTGAATTTAGGCTACGACGCGACGTCGAAAAAGAAAACAAATAAAAAATAACGAATTCTGCATTATTTTTTCGAAAAGTAGGTCAAGTTTTGTTGGTTCTAAAATTATAGGTGTAATTTTTATAATAAATGTTAATTTCAAAACTTATTCTGCACTTTTGCTGGATCATTGATCTGTACTTCAAATAGATATACGCAACCAACCGTACGTGCATACACTACCATAGTCCACCTTGTGGCAAAGCTAATTTGAGAAACAAATCCGGAATATTTATATTATGCAAATGTATTTGTTTACAAATTACGTTATTATAATATACGGAAAGAATTTTTTTTATTATTCAAAATTTGTAACTTTTATTATATTACCTATAATATGTTGTATACATCATGTAGCTACAACATGGTCATCAGATATACCAATCTTTATTAATGAAATTTTTATAATTTTTACAAATCCTTTCATGGTCGGTAATTATGAGGTTTTTATGAATATTTTTGTTGTGCATTATTAAATGTAGTTGCGATAATCCTTTTTACAGGAAAAAGCTTTTATATTCAGACTTTGGATCTGACGATGCTGGAACTGTAGCAGCGCAAAGTGATGAATACATGAATAAATGTATGTCAGTATTATCGATATTTAATTAAATTTCGTAAAATTATGTTTTTTAATTTGGGCGACAGGCTAACGTTGAATTAACGTTTATACTACGTGTTTATTAAGTGTGAGAAAATCTAAAAACAATCTTTATCTTACAATCAGCAGAATACTGGTAGCCCAGGCCTCCTGATGCGTAATGTATTTTGAAAAATTAAAAATTTTTATACGGAAACTTTCGTTTTCTGAATCCGGGAGGTCTGAGGAGCATGGAATACTTCATGGATCGTACGTCACTGTTTTCCATGAGATGACGTTTTTCATCAGTTAACGCATACAATACCTGCTTAGTTTTATTTTTACCTCAGTCATGGGATAGACATTTGTTCAAATTTTAAAAATAAAATGAAAAAAAATTTTGAAAAATCGGCGCTCAAGCTTTTAATTAATTTTTAAAAAGTCTAATGTGCGATTTTAAATTAAGCACAATTTTTGAAAAACTTGAGATGTACCATAGATAACCGAATATTTGTTAGGCTTTTAAACTCCGGTATCAAATTTAACTAACGAACTAAACCCTAAGCTTTATCTTTTTTAATCACTTTCTTTTATGCTTTTATGGCATAAAATAATTAATTTTAAAGTTTTCGGTTTTTAAATCCCTTAAATGCAGTATAATCTTTAGTATCGTATTACATTATGGTTGTTAGACACCGTTAATGATGGTTTCAAACTTTGACCGTTCTCAAAAATTGTGTAAAATCATAAAATATCTTTTCATAAAACCATAAAATTTATGGACTCAGTGACCAAAAGTTTTACGATGCAGCAGAGAAAATATGTAACAGATACTGCATGGATAATTTTGTGAAACGAGTGGATCGTAAAAATAATCTTGTATTATAATTATCTCTATTTTTAACTCTGAAAATGTAAAAATTAACAAAATAAGTAAACACCATCCACAAGTCATTTGAGGTAGGCAATAATCATAAAACTAATAAAATTTTTATGTAAAAATAATCTATTTTAATTTGTGAAAATTGAAAATTGAATACAAAGAGCCTGTATTTATCGAATTGTTTGAAAAAATTTGAGTTTTATGTTAATATTTATTCTCAACAATAAAGCTCTGAACTAATTGAATTTTCTGTAATTTTTTTTGGTTGAACGTTTAAATATTAATGAGCTTTGCTTTTATATTTTCTAGAAAAATAGAATATTTAAAGTTGGTAATTGATGTTGTATGTAATAAATAATTACGAAATTGTCGAATATAATAATATGAAAGAAACTCAATTTACTAACAATAAATAAAATCTATGCGCTTAAAACTTATTTAAATTTTATTATCCTTAGCTAATTAAAGATAACGTTGTCCACTGAAAATTGGATATTTTAATATGTGAAAATTTTTCAAAGATTTTATGATTGAACGTGGTACTAACAATTGAATTTAAATTTAAAGTATTACAAGTTTTAAATAAGTACTTAAAGTTTTTCGAGGTAATAAAGAATTTATTTCAGTACTCAATACCTTTTTAAAAAATTTAAGAACATTAAATTTTTAATAGTATTAAAATAAGTGTGGTAGAAGCATTGAAAACTAGAACATCATTTTACGATTGCCCGATTTCTTCACCTTCACCAAGTAACCAATCAGACAACAGTAATTCAAATTTACACTGACAAATCAAATATTTGATTGGTTACTTTATTTATTCATCAGCACAATGGCAATGTTAAAAATTTTATCATCTAAAATTTTATACTTCTCACCAAGGAAAGACTGTGGGATGGCTGACAATTTTTAGGTCTACGTCTTGCGCGCCACTGCTGTACAGCGGTCTGTAACTTTTTCACAACGTCTAATTCCAAAATTTAATTAATCTTTAAAACATTTTTAAATCTAATCTTGTTGATACTAGAATATTAAACAGATGTTTAAAAATATTGTTTCATATTTTAAAGAATTTTTTAATAATCTCGTTTACTTCATAGACGTTATACCTTTTGTGAATTTTTGTTTATTAAAACAATTTTGTGTAATATTAAAACAAAGGTAATCATTTTTAGATTATCGCGAATAAAATGCCGGAGTTACTTTTTTTACTGCGAAAATGTAAATACAGATAATGGTTCTTTTAATATTATCCCTTGAACGTTTTATAAACAAAAGATTAAAAATTTTATCTATAATATAATTTCCATTAGCCGGAATTAAAAAAACCAGAGTTCAACACGAGAAGTAAAAATAAAAAATTCATAAATGCATTAAATATACATATTATGTAAGGTATTATAACAAATTTTCTAATAGCTAATTTAAGCCGGTGGTGGTTACAGCAATTTTTCCATTTTATTTCAATATATAAAAACTATGCTTTGGTGCTCTATTTAGTTTTCATTTTTAATCAGGAAGCAGTTGGTCTTTTCGAAAGCAAAAAAATTGACAAGTAGACAGTAAGAGAAAGAGAAAAAGCACATTTTCTTTTAAAGTACCTTTTTAAAATGCATGTTGATTGGAACCATTAGTTGAGCTACTGGTAGATTATTGGACTATAAATGAAATTTATTATGTGATGCCCAAGCGCTCCATTTCGATCTGACGCACAATTTTGGGACGATAAACCTTCCAATATAATAAATTATTTAAAGTTGAGTAAACTGATCTGAAGTCCTAGATAGGGTAGGATGGGCTACGTGGAGCTATCTGCGGGGTTTTATGGTTGTCCTTCAACCCTCAAACAACCGAATAATTAGCGCAATAGTCTAGTTTTTCTTGGCAGTGGTGCTCTTTTATGGTAAATATTGTGATAAAATAAAACTACAAGACAACACTTTTTATTAACTTTTTTTCTTTTGATTTTGTAAATTTATAATATGCAAAGGAGTGGCATAGTTGAGCGGAGGCGGAGCTAGATATAACATAATCTTATAGCTATTTTATATTTTTACTTATTTTTATTTATCGCCCGAAGCTAATATTAAATTTTCTTATTTTTGAAACGTAAGAATGTTTGTCAATCTAATAAACAACATAAACTTCAATTATTATAATATTATTCTAACATTAAAATAAATTTTTTCAAAAAAAGAGTAATAAAATCTTAATTTTTTGAAATACCCCTCCCCGTGCGATATAAAAAATTTAAGGAACGTCTGATAGAAAAATGTCGATTCCAACATTTTTTGATCGAAATTGCTACTGTTGATCAAATTCTATTCAAATCAGAGTTTTTTTCAAATAATTAATAGATTGAAATTCTATGGCGGGCTGCATTTTTCACTAATTCTTTAAATTCTTGAATCGCTCTGCAAAACCATTGAATAATTAAAAACAACTTGATTGTGATCTTATAGTTTATTTGTAATTTGGCAATCTTTTATTAATTATAAAATATATTGGATGTATAATTTAACTAATTACTGAAATTTATTTATTTAAAAAAAATTTTATTGCCAGCAAATGACCACAATGTGTCGTTTCGGACACCTGCTACAGGTAATTAAAAAAATTACTTTAAAATTGAGTATTTAACGAAATAACGATTTATACTGATCGGTTAGAATTGTTTACAAGTCTTTTTTTTATGCCATCTGGTCACTGTTCTAAATATTGTCTGAATAAAAAAGGAATATTAAAGCAGATGAAACGACTCGACTAATTTAGGAATAGAAATCAAATTTGATTATAAATAATTTATTATGCATTGCTGAAATACAGTTTAATCACATTAAGGTTTTCCATCCTTATAGATCCTGGAAATAAATGAAAATGATATTTGTATGCGGTTTTAGGTGAGTTTGAATATAATGAAGAAATTTTAAGGCAAAAATAACAATCAACGACAAAAATATTTTTTGTTTATGCGATTTTTGTGTGGCTTTTATAATATATTCATCCAAAAATATAAAAAAATTAATCAATCAATTTATAATTCAAAAAAATCAAAAAAAGCGATTTCGTGCAATATAACGCCTCAATGTGTAATTTTGTGCAATAACCGTAAAATATGCAGTGTTTTGCAATATTAAGTAAATGATTGAGTCACTACTCACTCGAGTACACTCAAATTCATTTTATCGCTTACCAAATTAATCAAAATTCCTATAATTTACAACTTGAAATCACTTTTATTTTTTTCACAATTTTCCTTATATTATTTATTATTGTAACTCAATTGTTCGTTAAATATTAAACAGTGTACAGTATAGTACTTTCAATCGTCTTAAATTGATACAGGGACGGATTACCACATAACCCATTTAATATTTAAATCATGGCTTCAGTGAATTGGACTCCAGGGGGCGGTTGAAGCCGACCTAATTAACAAAGAAAAATCATATAGTACATTAAAAAAAATTAAAGTATTTTTTATCTCAATGAGGAATCAAAAACTGTTTGTTACGAAATAAAGCCAATGAACTATCGTTGCTTTCCATTAAAACAAAATTGAATTTTTAGATTTTGTATAAATAAATTAGTTTTTAGTTTTTTGCGCACTTGAGAAGTCCACAGAATGTATAAACCTTTGATTGTTATATTATATATTATATTTGCGATTTTTTTACAATAAAAATATTTTCTTTTTTTTAAACTTACTCCTGTTATTGCCATTGCTTAGCACTCCTGGTTTTGTCAGAATTTTAATAATACATTCTATAGTTTGGTGCTAACCTCGCTAGATGTACAACCAAATAGATACAGATACAGAATTTATTAATTTTATTTTGAAAATATCATCATCAGTTCTTCAGTCCTCTTTCTCTTTCGATAAAAGTTTCTTCCCTGGATATCAACCGGATACCTTCGAGTCAGCAGTTGTTAACTTCCTAAGATAATGATCGTCTCTTTGGTGATTAGGAATTAGGAAGGAACAGTTAAAAGGTGAGGTCAATTAGGATCAGGATCAATTACATTTGAATTTTTATTTTTTTGAATTCATTTTTCATTGCAAGAACGTCAAAACATCTATGTACGATATTTACATATTTTATATTCATCGCATGTTTCTTATTATAGTCCATTGGTAATTTCCGTTAGGTTTGAGTGGTTATACTTTACTTGAACCATAAGGTGGATTAGGCGATTGCCTTGGGGACTAATATTATTTGGGGCGTCAAAATGCAATATTTTGAGAACATGTGAAAAACGTAGATACAAAAAGAGTAGGTATCAATTGATTTTTTTATCCTTGCAGAATTTATTTCTCAAATTAAATTCATCCACTCTTGTCTATTTGATAAGGTTTCATTATTCCGAATGATTAATACGTGTAAATTTTGATTTGCAACCATTCGAATAATTAAATAATTTGAACTTTTTTCAACTCTAATTTTTAATTATACATATAAATCATATTCTGGCAAAAGTACTCTTTCGTCTTTTCCGCCGATTTAAACTATTCTCGAAACTGTTTCGATATGATCAAATTTAAATACAATTTAGTTGTTATTTCGTCAACTTGTGGTTTTACATTGTAAATTCATTTGTATTCTGCACGAAACTTCTTTTCTTCCAGTGTGGGATAATTAAAATTTTTTTACTTTGAATGTCAATCTCCTATTAATTGAAGTTTGATGGTTCGATGGGTTTTTTTACCACATAACTACACTGATTACTAAGCAGCTTAGAATAACCTTCAAAATATATTAAAATATATTCCATTGGCACTTTTTGAAAACTTTTGTGCATTTTTTGGAGATTCTACCAAAAATATTAATAATCAACTGCTTTCAACGGTTTTTATCAACCTAAACACCTAAAAGTAATTTTTTAATAAATTGTCCTAAAAAGAAACAACATCTGTTAGTTCCTGTTGATAACATGCTCGATTAAGGCCTTATTTACATTTTTATTGAAGTTTTCGTGCCATTATTTTCAATTAGAAGTTATGAACAACTCACTCGGACACCAGTCAGGTAAAGCCAGTATAACGTTTGTAATTTTATTAAATTTCTGAATTAAACATTGAATGCAGGTGAAAATTTTACAGGGATCGTTGCTATTAGATATGTTTGGATTTTGCTGTTTACAGCGAAAATCGAACATGTTAAAATTTTAGACAGCTGACTCCCATACATATACATTTAAATTTATATATTCTATATTATATTTTTTTAACGTTACAATGATTTAAATTAAATTTAATTAGCATTCAAAAATTGTTAATTCCATAAACTAAATTGCAATTAATTTGCAAATTTTTCACCATTCTCTTTCATCTGAATGACGATTATGTTATTACCATAATGATTAACATAGTAACTTTTTATTCTATTTATTCTGGCTTATCTCGGGATCTGCGTTATAATTTAGCGACATGTTTCGTTCAATGACTACATGTTGGTGGCTCTGATGCACAAGTGGGCAAGTTCACACCTGTCTCTTTGACCACATCCGTTTCCGTTCCGGTTTAAATATTCCTCCACCAACACAAACCACTCCCTTTACCGCTGAATTGCAATATTTACAGCTATTTCTACTGCTGCAGAAATATTGCCTTAGGTTAGGAACTTATTAATGTAAATTAGCAAACACTTTTGGTTTTCAGAATTTTAATAAAAAGGAGCCGTCATTACCTCAACTTACACCCCATATTACCTATTTAGAAGGGGATCGCGTTTCTTGGTATAAGAATGTAGGTAATATTGGAATATTTCGAAAAACATGTTATTAATTCAGGTAAGCAGCTAGAAATTCGTGAGATTCCTATTCCAAATATGCAAAATGCATTTAATTTTGCACCTGTTTGCATACGAAACGTTTAAATTATACCTAGGGAATATTTTTCTGTCTGCTTGGTAATGCGATATTTCTACTAATATCGGCGGATGAGCTTTAACTCCTGTCTGCTCCGACAATTTATTGAAGCGTAGCATTTATAGAAACCTTTGCTAGTTAGATTTATTTTGATTGCATTCTTTTTAAAATCCACGTTTGCTTAATGTGCCAATCACATACAAAAAAAAACAAAATACTCGTATAGGAATGCGAATGTTAATATTAATCTTCACGTGGGTAATATATCATAATGTATAATAATTGTACCAGTCAATTATTTGCACTTTATGATAATTTTGTAGTTTGCGTTATGTATTTGTCATTTTTTTTACAAAATTAGCCAAGCATTTCAAGTGCATCGTCATTAAAATGAAGTCATTTAAAAATTCGCGTTATTATTTTAATACTTTATTTTATTTTAATTATGTGGTTTACGTGATATGCAAATGAAAATTACAGAAAGGAACTCATTTGCATAGGTAATAATAACAATAATTGTGACTGTGAATCAATTGAAGATTCAACATCATTCATACGCTGGTCATTGTTAATTTAAAATTTTTTCATTTTCAAAATTTGTTGGATGTCACAAATAAAATTGTTTTTCAAAGCGAGTGAAGCTTCAGCACGCGAAATTAATTGCATAATGTAACTCGAAACTCATACTCATCGCACGGGTGCAATGATTCCTTCAAGTTTGCATTACTCGAATAATTTAAAAAGTTTAATTTTAAAATATTAAAGAAAGAGAAGAACATGGTAGGGGGTAATCTTAAAATTTTTTTGTGAACATCCGATACTTCCCTTATGAAAGTTAATTGTGGTTTCGAAACTTTTACGTTTCCGTTAAAGCGCAATCGGGAGAAATAAGTAAGCTGAGATAAATTACAATTTATTTATCACTGATCAATAAAAATAACGAAGAATTTGAGATGTTTGAAACAAAACCGTTACAAAATTTGTCGATTAATTACTGCATGAAGTACTTTGATGTGGAGTGTTAAACACATCAAAGAGGTGGAAATATGAATTATGCAGGCAATGTTAAAAAATTAAAAAAAAAGTAATATTAGAAAAATCGAAAAATGAATTGGACGTCGAATAAAAAATTACCATATAAGTAAATAGATTACAATACATTATGTATGTGTTAGTTACTTACAAACTATTTACTTGGCAGTTAACTAAACTTTACAAGGATTAGCAATTATACTATTCAAGAAGAGGAAAAGGTAGTAACAAATTATAGAAGTTCAACGATATTTAAATTAGAATTCTACTTTTGATTGTTGTGTATTCAAGTAAATATTAAAAAATAAAATATAACCAAATTGGTTTAGCATTTTAATAATTAAACATCAATTGCAAAGTAATTAACAAAGTTGTAGGGAAGTTACGAGAAGTTATTAATAGTTACTAACCACCCTTATTTAAATGACTGAGTTGCTCAAATAAATAGTAACCGTGCAGTGAATGCATATTAAAATTAGAGACACAAGATATAAACATGATGAGATGTATCGATGCTGTATGGATTGTGTAACATTAAATAATTATATAACTTTCTAAATCAGCTTCCAACAGTTTACCATCTTCAAAGGAAAATCACATACTGGAAGTGCAGCTTAACAAAACCATAACAATTGGGTTGCACTAAATTACTCAATAACATGGAAATCATTGTAGCAAAATTACGATTGAAATAATTAATTAACAATTTCCCAGAACTTAAATATATCCAAACACATGTTAAACAAACAGGTAGGATTCACCACTACATTACAAGAGAAGTCTCTTTCTATCCTGTGTGTTTTCTCGCATCAAATTCTAAATATAGCTGTAAGTGCAAAATTGAAAACATACAAACCTCAAGTTAATTACTTGTGATCCTTAACATCTTAAAATATACAAGATATAAAATAATGATAGAAGCCATTTAAAGCCATTACAAAACTAACATTGTATAATCCAATTTGTAAACGCAGATAACATTTTCATGAAGAAATTGCATTATAAATAAAATATTATTATATTTATCACTACATGGCATCTGATTTTACAAAAAATATTTTGCAAAAATGACGTAAATAGATTCCACGTTTAAGTTTGCCCTTTTATTTGCTCGCAAACTGAAAATAAAAGTTAAATATACAAAATAAACGGATATTGAGTATAGGAACTTGGTATCGGCGCTGTATTTAAACTAAATTTTCGGGAGGGGTTTTAAAAAATAAAAAAAATAAATAGCTAATTTATTAAACTACAAAAGAAACTAAAATTCAGAACATAAAATAAAAATTAAATAAAATAAAAACACTTGAAGTTTAATGTTGTTGTTTAAGTTTTAAAGATTGTTTTTTGTTTTTTCTGATTTCTTTTCGATTGCAGTTGAACTTCCTGTACTTTATTGATTGACTAATAATTTCGGGGGGGGGGGGGTTATAACCCCTACCCTCTACCCTAAGAGTGGGGAAATCTTCAAAAAACAGCACCCAGATAGTTTGGGTGGTAGTGTTGGATTTAAGGGGACCAAAATCCTACTCGCACCTCCACGTGGTGGTCTCTGGTAACTTGTGGGGGAATCTCCTAGATCGGGTACCCAACCCCGGTAAAGGAGAGGAACCTGGAAGGCTAACGCGAGAGGTAACAGAGTAAGAGGCCCTGCCCAAAAACCTCCGACACACATATGGAAAGTGGAAGATGGCCGGTCGTGGATGGCCTTGCCGAAGCAGGTGCCACACGACCGTCACCTAGCGACTGCTCTGCGTTGCCGGTGGTCCACCAGGCCGGGACGCTAGAACAAGCGACTGGAGAAGATAAGAAAGGTTCCAAGAATGGTTCCAGGAGGAACTCTATATCTGAAGACCTGGTCGGAGTGCAAATTGAGGAGTCTATCAAACAAATTACCGATGGAATCATGACACCGCAGACAAAGTCAATCTACCTGCCATATAAGAATCTTCTTCTTAAATAGCTCCAATTAATAAAGAGGACTTACAAGCGGGACTATGACCAAAGAATGGCATCGGCAACAAGACCAGACGAGCTCAACAACAAAGTTCCGGAACTCTTGAAACGCCATAGTAGAGACTCTTGCGTCTCTACTGAGTCTGACTCTAAACAGTCAACAAGCAGGGAGAAACAATAAACCTACTTCTAAACCGGAACAAAGAACTCTTTAAAGAGAAACATTAAAACAAATAACGAGCAAATCCAAAAATTGGCGAACCGAGTAAACACGCTATCGAAACCGGACAAAGCGACATCGGAGAGACCAACCCCCACGACAAAACTAACCATGGCCCAGGCCGTAAAAAATAACACCAAGAGCCTGGCAATGGGAAAAGTACAAGAAACCAAGAAACAAACCAATTAATGGTTGGAAACACAGCAACGCTTTTCAAACTGTGACCTACAAGAACAAGGGCAACAAACAAAACAACCAAGCCCACACGAACACGAGACCAAAAGGAGGGACAACGAGGAGAGACGCCCTAAATCAAAGCCACCACGGAAAACGCCGCCGAGAAACTGAGGAAAATAAGAACGGCAATAAGGGGAGCAAAAGATACCTCTCTTATCGGCGCGATAAGAAAAGCAAGATCGGGAGACATTCTAGTTGAACTGGAAAAAAATAACCAGATCAATGACTTGAAAAACGTGCTGAAAAACGAAATGGAACGAGAAGATGTGAAAGACCTCATAGGTTTGAAAAAGGTTTTCAGAATTAAAGATATAGAAGAACTCGCAACAAGAAACGAGGTTCAGGAGGACCTCCGAAAAATAGCTTCCGAAGAAAATTTAATACTAAGAGACCTCAGAAACTATTATCAAGGCACTCAAAACACCCGAGTCGATTTAATAAGTCGATTAAATACGGCCTTGCTTGGTATTACCCCGACCCATTGATGGGTAGGTCTTCTGTAATTCCTGAAGTTTGGAAATCGAATAATCCAAGCTTTTATGATGTTTGAGAAAAAACTAGTAGGTATATTGTTTTATATTGCTGTGTAATTTGGGCAAAAATTTAAAATAATAAATTATTGCAAATCAATGAGCAATTGAGCAAGGCGACCCTTATTAATCCAAAAATCAAAGAAATCCAATTCTAAATAGTTTTCCAAAAAATAGTATAAAAATTATATGAGTTCCACGATATATTTAAACTTTTAATTTTAAATATCATAAATTTCTCCTTTAATGCCCGTACCAATAGTCACGGATTAATCCGAGATTCAAGATAATCCTAGAATTTACCAATGAGATTACTGGAATTTAGACCGTAGCAACACGGCTGCTATTTCGAGAATTAATCTTGAATCTCGAATTAATCCGTGACTATTTGTACGGGCATAAGTAATATAATTCTCCAAATCTCCCAAAAATTACGTTGTCTCTTCAATCTTCAACGTTTTAATATTAAATAGCTTAATCATCCAAAATTTGGAAAAATTTTCAAATCCACATAACTCACGCAAAATCAAAACAGTTTTATTGGCAAAAATATCAGAACTCAAAATTAAATCGCAATTTACACCTACTTGTCGCCATTTTTAGTTGGTGGAAAAACGGGAAAATTCTAAATATTTACAAACTTGGAAAATTTTATAATTTACAATAAAATAAAAATAAAAATTGTTTTAAAATAATATGGAATTTACAAAATAAAATATCAAAAATCAATTGGAGGATTTTGGAATATATAAGGTACGTTGACGGTTGTATGTACAAAAAGTACATTTGTTCCGAATAAAACATGTTATTATTTTTTCCCCAATGTAAAGTAATTATTAAATTTAATTAACTTTACTTTTTCTTCCTGCAATGGATGGCACTAAAGTACTACTTTAGTGACGGTACACTACTTGTAATGTAGACGTGAATAACTTGTCTATGGTTCAATCGTCAGACATTAAAAGTAATGGAACAGAATTATTTAATTTGTTAATGCAAGTCTTTAGTAAAGTCCTTTGAAGGACCCATTTTAAGACTTTACTGGCGGTTCACTTCAGAAAATTGCTTAAAAGTTTAAAATGTGAATTTTAGATGAAATTGCCATCCATAAAAATGTTGTTACTATTTTCTATGGAAGTTGGTTTAATCTTCTCATGTCGTCAATACAAATTAATAAATTTTTCAATTGTTTTAATCATGGAGTTAGAGTCTTAAAGTGTGTCAAGTCTTATCCACATTTAATTTGACCCATAGTGCAGACTGGCGTAATGGAAGAATTCTAAATTGCTAAACTTTGTATGAAATTAAAAATTTGGTTTACTGGAGAAGGTTTAATTAACTCGACTTATTTTTTGTTTTTAATATTATGCCATTTCTAAAATTGCTTTTATTGTTAATTTTCTGTTTTAACTCGATTAAGAATTAAAATTGGATCGACCGCTCTGTAAGTTTGCGGTTTAACCGCACGATTACGCAAATCACTGAAGTTATAAAACTTTTCATATTTACTTATGGAAACTAAAACATTAATTTTAAGAGAAGTATTTTCTCCAAGTTGAACTTTACTTTTTTAAGTTTTTTTTCCGACCACACCGTGCACTGATTAATCTAAAGCCGCAAACACCCGCAATATTTAAGGCTTTTGACCTACTGTATTTATACTGCGAGCTTTATCCGACTATCGCCATACTTTTTTCACGTTTTACAATAATAATTTAATTTATACGCAGTTTATAACCAAATTATAAAAGTATAAGGTTAAATCGCAACCTTTAATCTTAAATAGCTTTTGCTACGGCTAATTTAACACAAGAATATTACAACACTACATTAGCGGTTTTTGAGATAAAGTATCATAATTTTACAAACTAAAAGTAGTTTGCTTTTTTTTGTTTTGATTTATTAGCTTTATCGATTTTTAAATAAATTGGGTTAATTTATTTAAGTGAAGGGTGCCAAATTAGATGCATCTCATTGTCCGTTACTTTCCCAAGGATTCCACGTTTCCAGTTGTCTATATAAAATTATTCCTATAATTGTCATATTAAATTTCAACGGATTTAAATGTGAAACGTGCATATTTAAGCATACAATAGAATTTTGTGCATGGATGCATTCGAAACCACAAGTAACCGGAGCAGACTGATGACAAAAATCGTAACATTTAAATTATTGAAATTGTTAAGCCCGTGATGTTTAGGGTCAAGCGGTTTTTAAGGTTAAAATGGAACAAGTTTCACTTATGTATAATAAAAAAAAACAATTTATGGCTTAAATTGTGTACTCCCCCCAAAGCTCGGAACAAAAATCTAACTGGTTTTTTTGAGGAAAACTTTGAACAAACCCGGATTGCTCAATTGTGTGACTTCATTCAAACATATCCAATTACAGAGGAATTATTTAGGCAATTTTTAGAATAAGAAAAAGATCATCTAGTGGAAAGTACGGCAGGATGTTCCGGATCGAATTATACATCGAAAAACATGTTAAGGAAGCCATGCTTAAAAGCCAAGACAGATTATGAAAGGTACTATCGATCAATTCGAATTTAAATTTCATATTTTCTCCAATATTCAATATAAACTTCAATTTAAATGGAACGGAAATTTTAAAATTAAATTGTGGATCATCTACATCGGCATCAGTAATGTTTTAAATCAAAAAGTTTTTCTAAAAGAAACCTAAAATTTTTGTTGCTTTGAAGTTATTCCAGTGTTCACCAATTTATTTGGATATAAAATAATAGAATGCCACATTAAATTAAATTAGTGTAAATGGAGTTTTAGTCAATTTAAACTGAAATATCCGTTCTCACACAAATGTCTTCCTATTTTAAGACTAATGACAACACTTGATGAATGATATATTATAAGAACTTGACTTGTTTAGGTGAAGAATTTCAAATAGCTGTGGTTTCCTTTATTTTTCGAATTAATTGAACATAGCGAAAGTTGGAATTGTGCAACAAAGGCGGGAACGGAGCATCAAGAGACTTTTAATATACAAAGATTAGCAGTAATAAAATTTTATATTTTATGCGCTATTTATACAATAAAAAGTTCCCCATCCAACTAGGATTATGATTCTTCAATATTTAAATATATTTTTTTATGTTGAACTAACGTATTTCTATTTACACCCCATACATCGTCTTGAAGGTGAGATCGAGAGGGATAATTTAACCGTAATGAATAGAAGAGAGAAATATGTATACGTAGCCGGTTTATTCAGCTTCGGAGTCATGTGTCAATATAAATATTTTGTAAGGGCTATTATTTCTACCTTGAATGTGCATATGTGGTTGTTTTCTCACGAACATTAAGGGCAGTACTAAAATTTTATGGTTCTAAGAGTTTTTCGATGTAGAAAAATAATTTCCGTTAAAAGGTTTTATAGATCTTTAAATAATAAATTGATAGTCACGCTACCGTTTTGACCATAAAAATAGTTTTCAATCAAAATTCACCAATCCTTCTTAGGACTCCAATTCGAAGGCTTTTAGACCTTCATAAATTCAGTTGTTGATGCTTAAATAAATTAACATGCAAGTTTAAAAATAAGCGAGTTTCCACCACTTATCAAGAAAATTTCCGTCCGTTGATAAACATGTCGTCGACCATGGACCGCATCTTTGAGTTACCTAAATGTCTCTTCTTTGAACTTGGAAATTGTAATCACCTCCGTGTCGTCGTTTCTAGTTTTGCTTGATGAAAAGCGCATTGGCTGCCATACATAATTTCAACACAATTTTACTGAAGTTAAGCCAGAATATAAAATAACTAGGAATAGCCTTGAATAAACACTACATCAATAGATCTTCGTGTTGCCCCTCCCCCCTGCCTTTTGGCTTAAAAACTATATTTAAAAAATATTAAATAATTAAAAGAAAAATAAATTAAAACCAAATATTACGATAACAAATTATTTTTCCAAATAAATAGAAGTAAAAACGCTTTTTTCCAAATAAAAACGAAATTATAACAACAAAATTTTTTAATATTACCTAATAGTAATTTGATGTTAAATTAAATTATTGAAATTAGAAAATGACAATAAAATTTATCCTATAGAATTTTTATAAACAATTTTTTACGTTTACAGTATTGATATTCGAAGTACAAATTTTCTCATTTTTTCCTGTAGGAAAGGTAGTCATTTATTAGGAGATTATAATCTCAAAAATTGTAAAATAATATTTTTTGTTGGTAAAGTGTACCAGTGAGATATGCAAATAACTATTGAAAAATTACAAATAATATTGCAAATGAGGTTATCGTATTTTAACCTAATCAAAAAATAAACAAACATTTTAACTATCAACAACTAACAAATAAATACCAATTTTCTTTATAGAAATTAAAAAAATTATAAAAATTTTTTACAACCCAGTTCTCAAGAGTCCAATGGTTGAAAAAATTCAATAAACAGAATAGAGAAGCTTTAATGTAGCAATACAAATAAAATTTAATTAAAAAATTGAATAAAAACTGAAATCTAAATTTAAAAAATAAAAGTGATTTTATTATTAATATAAAATGCCTTTAAATATTTTTATTGTTTTATTCCTGTACCTCGCAGCTATTTAAAAATTAACATAACAGAAACGTACAATATCAATATTAATTTTATAAAAAGTTGATCTTTATAGCATTAATTAATAAAATTAATGGTTGGACACTAAGTCCAACACGTGCAGATGATGATAACAAAATTATATTAAAAATTTATAAACACCACTTATTAAATATGTTTTATTTAGATTCCGGTGCCATTAAAAGCAAATTTAATGAACAGAAGGTAACTTTGGTTTAATTACGATTAAATTTTAACAAACTTTAACATTTATTTTGTGACGAACCACTGTCATTTATTTAGTACCTATTTGAGAGGAATCATTTTTTTTATAGTGGAAGCACTTAATATTTATTTAATAAAATTAAAATTGTAATCATTTTTAATATTTTTTAAAATTTTCATAAATATATTTTTTATATAATATAGATAATTAAGAAAAAATTAAATATAACATTGAATATACAAAATATTACTTTTGACAGTGAATCAGACTCTACTCATTTTGAAAACTAGACTTCGTTTAGTGCAACCGAGACCATTGACACATAAGATAGATCGATAGTAGCAATTAGTTTCGATGGCGGAGATTCTATTGTGTGCAAATATACAAAGTAAATATATTAATAGTGTGAACATTGTAGATAGATATCTCTCTTAACCTTAAGCGTTTTTTTCTTCAAAATATACAACCAAAATTTTAATTAACATTTAAGTTTCAACTTTACAAAATGTTCTGTCTTTGAGGAGCACTAGGGGAGTAGGGGAGACTTAAAAGTTACATTTACAAATTTTAAATTAGAAATACATTTAATATAATTAACGAAAAGCGATAAAAATAAAATAAAAACTTCTCGAGGTAAGAATGGCAATAAACAATAAAAGTAAGGATAAAAATGAAATAGCATCGAATGGTAATTAAAAAAGGTCGTATAAATTCGATACGTTATATTATATTTTACATAATCGGACGATTCGGTTCTCTAATTCTCTATTACTTGTTCATTTATTTTCTCTTTATTATGACTACCGTGATATTAACTACTTTACAAAAAATTTCTTGTTTTCCGGTGTTGAATTAAAAATGCATCTCTCTTGTTTGTAAGAAGTTCGCCGCTAAGTTTGGAAAAATGTTAAACCACTCTTATATTATTATTACTTAAAAAAAAGAATGAAAATATGCTGGATAAGCAAACATAGATAATATTTTAATCGAGGAGTGTTAGAGATTTATTGTCTAAATAAATCAGTCATTTTCGAGAGCAATTTATGCTTAAAAGTACTTGTATAACATAAAACTACGCAGTGGGCGGCGCTAACCTTATACAAACAGCCAATCAAATAATTGCATTTTATTTTGGCCTTAAATTTTATGT
The DNA here is from genome assembly GCA_947369205.1 of Cantharis rufa. Lineage (NCBI taxonomy): Eukaryota > Metazoa > Arthropoda > Insecta > Coleoptera > Cantharidae > Cantharis > Cantharis rufa. The sequence continues at coordinate 96,746,773 of OX376303.1, forward strand.
TTATATTTAAAATTTCCGCTATAGACTTTCACAATTTTATTAAAATATTTTAAAATTTGTGAGGGCAGTTTGCACACTACTCTCGGTAAAATCGAAAAAAAAGAGTTTAAATTAATGGTTGTTTTTAAATTAATTCCATAAATTTTCCAAAATTAAAAATATCTTCAGTTTATTTTAAATAAATCGACAATATTCCTTAAGCTGAACATATGGTCCGCAGTCTTCTCATTAAATTTCTCTCGCAAAGCAAAAATATTTAATTTAATTAATACGCCGTTAAAACTTTAATGTCACTAATTTAATGAAGTACTATAACTTTTTCCAATGATCACTTTTTCAATTAGTATATAAATATATTAAATAAAATTTCCTTACTTTATTCTACTTTTACAGTTTCTGTAACAATCAAATCAACACTTCCTACTTGATTAAATTTTTATTTTTAATTATTAATTAATACTTTTCTGTTCTTAATTTAAGGCTTCGTCCTGTAATTACAATTTATTAATGTTTCAAGTTTACCCTTATCCCTAGTTAAAGTAAACTTTATTTATTAGCATCACAAAAAAGGGGGGGCCACGGCCCTTCCGCTATGACTTTTTAGATGCACAATAATTTATTGTTTTATTTTTGTATTTTTAGAAACTTTATAATATCTATGGCATACAACAGGCGAAGTCTGAGTTGTGCGTGCAATGTGATATGAGCTTTCATTAACGGCAAATTTAACTGTTTCGCTTTAATGATTCCAAAATTCCAACAAACAAAAAAAACTGTTTCACCGATGACGGTGCACAGGTGCCGAAGGTCATTATAAGTGTGAAAGTTATTTACAAAGGGGGTATTTTTTGCCATTCTTAATTATATAGGGTGAGGGGTAATTTCCAATTTATATTTCATTGTACGATTTAAGAATGAAATTGTTTTAAGCCCCGTCAATGATATAAAACATGTATAATTGGGGGAGCTTTAGCAGTTAACCCAGAATGTAGATTTTAATTGTGCGTGATAAATTAATACAATTTTAACTTTGTGGCATTGAAAAACTGAAATTATAATTTTTTGATTATCTTTCATTAAAATTTGAGATCAAAGAACGGGACGAAGAGAAAGAAGCTTTAAAGCTCTCGTCGATAATAATATTAACAACTACTGGCAAGATACCAAAAGCGAAACGAAAGCTACACTTTTAGTTTCTTGCTTTGGTCAATTCGAATGTCCTTTCGAATTACAAATTTAATTTCGGTGCACTAAAGTGCTACATATTGGGGAAAACGAGCGTATTTTAACGGAAATTGCAAGAGACATACATATACTCTTCGAAATAATTGTATTTTAAGGAATGCAGAACAATTACAATTCGCAACCCCTTCCCAGACGAAAGTCAGTAAACGTCATAAAAAATTTAATTGGGGAAGGAAAAAATGCATAATTTCAGTTTGTGCCAAGTTGGGTCGCAAATGCTGTTACAATTATCTTACGTCAATTTATAAATAGTAAATGCAAGATTAAATTTTCGAAACCTTTACTTTGAATTAAACTTAACGGTCACCGTGTTACATTGTTATTTGAACACTTTGGGGATTATTATCTACCAGCGAGCGAACCATAAGTATGCAAAGAGGGAGAGAGTTTGCATTTTAATGGGATAAAGTGTATAAGGGTTATAAGGGTTTTAGCTTTCCGCTAGACCATGTTCGGATTATTTTGTGGAATGCCTCGTTGCAGGAATTCGCGACTAGCGAGCGTATTCATTATTCAGAATTATTTCTGTTCAGGGATTGTTCAGGATTTTCCTGTTTTTCCACTTACTCTAATTACCATTTATTTATACATATATTTGTAGATTGTTTGTTTTCATTTAACTTGGTTAATTTTAATTTACATATTTCGAATCCAGCAACCGCACAAAATAATAATAAAAACGATTGCAACTGCGGTGGGTAAATATTTTCGTGATGATAACGCGAATCTAGAAAATGCAGTCGTCTGGTCCGGTGAGAAAAATTAGTAATCCGGCATTCTCATCTTAGTTTAATAAATCACGGTGGTTGGCCGGCACATTTGAAGGTTGAAATAATTTTATTTCTGTTAATTAGTCGGCATATCCTTTGTGATGCGAGACTAACAAGCGATTGGAAAACAATCAACTCGTTTATGGAATTCCAATCTTTGGTAAACACCGCAGTTAAAATATTTGAAAATAAAAAATTTGTTTAGCAGTAACTTGAACATCTTTTAGGTGTCATATCTCTTTTTCTTATTGATTGGTAATTAAATGCCACACAAAATTTACATATTAATTAATATGAATTTGAAACACTAATAAATTTGTACTTGAAAATTACAAATTAATGCAAATGATTTTTGTATTAAATCAACATCTTCTTGTGCAAATTTATAAGACATCTCTCGTTTGACCTCCCTACATTCATTTTGAGTCTTGTTGGATTAGCTCGAAAATTAATGAAGCATTTCAGACGAGAGCTAATTGAAAATTTATTATTTAATAAGGAGTTGGACCGTGTTGTTATTTGCGGAAGTACTTCCTGTAAAACAAGAGTCCCAAACTAAAATGGAACAATGTGGTGTATTATGCTTGTTAACAAAATTACTTCTAAAACTTCTTAATGCACACGGGGTTTGTTCACTACTTGAGCTAAGTGGACTGGTCTGCTTAATATCTTTTTCAAGTACTAACGTATTAATCATTGAACACATTTTTGCAAAAAGTTGACAGCCGTCTTTCTGTTGCTCATTAAGGAAATATTTTTATCTCGCTCAAGTGCACTACGTACTTGTAAATGTATGTACGCAATGTAAATGTAACAAAAAACTAGTATTTAATTTTAGAACTCGAAAAACATAAATATTATGCAACAACACATACAGTTGTTCCGTCTAATTCCCATTAGGACAAGAGATAACTACTCTTGGATCCACTCATGCAGATGAGAAAAAAATATCGAGGTGTTAAACTAAACAAACTTCTTTGTGTTATTTTCGAAAGTGTAGGAATCGTTGATAAGAACCTTTAGTGACTCTCAAAATTGACGAAAGAAGGTAAATCTTATCAAGTTTACACAGAACTTCAAACGCAGATCAAATACTCAAAATCTTGAATTTTATTTTATTTGCTGTTTTCCAAATCTTGTTACTCGGCACACAAGTGTTAATTTACACTAGAAAAATACCATTACGCAGGTTTCAGTTGAAACTACAATAAATTGAAAAGGTTACCAAGTTAATTTTCATTATTAATGGTAATTATTTCGAAGAATTTTTTTGCAAAATTATATTTCATTTACAACTAAACCTACATAGCATAAAATCAAACGAAGCTTATTTATTGCAGAGACCAACGCAAGCTGCTCTTGATTGCTTTAGAGCGCAATATTTTTAGTAGTCATATAACAATATGCTTATAGGATAGGTAGTTGGCTGTATAGTGCATAGAGAGTTGGAATAACGACCCTAGGGTATTAAGTTTGATTCCCGGTTGTTCACAAATTATTTGTTTCGTGATTGAAATTTCATTTTATTTATCGATCTATTTTTCAGACTTATTGGTTTTTATTTCAATTTCTTTACAATTTCTTTATCATCTCTAACTGAAGGTTTAATTCTTGCAAAAATTATAACTAGGGAAATAAACCTTTAGTTATAGAAATAATGGGAGAATCAAAAACCGAGACTTGGTACTTTTATAACAAGCATCAGTTTACATATTTTTATTTCAAATTGTCCTTGTAATAGCCATAACAAGAGAAAAATCGATAACAGTTTTTGACGAAATAATAATGAAATAAATAACAAAATACGCGATATTACATTTCACAATTTAGTAGAATTTACAGTAATTGTTTTGATTTTTTCTCTTTATTATAAATTGTATATGGGGATCGGGGATGAAAATTTAAAAGGTTTATTAGAAATACCTGTTAAAAAATGGTGAAATTCAATATGCTTTATTGTTTTCAGCTATATAATGCATAAACGCGGTTATATTGCACAGACATAGACTGCCATAAAAGACTTTTATAAATAAAATTCTCTAATAGATTTATGCATGTCCATTGTAAAATTTTATAAATATTTATTATGATGTGGGAAACTAAAAAAACAACATATTTCAATAAATTTCGAGCTTTCCTGAAACAATGAAAGCCACCGTTCAATAAACTATTGAATAATTCTTGGTTCAAAAAACAAAATTACTTTTCACGAATAAATTTATTATTACTGTTTATTTAAAATCCATTAACGAATTTACATGCAAATCCATTTTTTAATTTCATATTATTAGGAAAATCTACTGTGTGATGCGGCTAACGAGCCACAAAAACTAGAAAGTCTCCGAATAAAATATGATATTTTTTCAGAAAATCTAAAAAATGTATTTAGTTCTTTTTTAAAGTAATTCTTATTTTTTGTTGTCGGGGTATTTGATAGCTTTTTATTAGAGTAATGAATGGAATCGACGTGACTTGAATGCGAAGCTAGGCGTTGAAATTTGTGCCTATAGAAATTCGAAATCGCTAAGACAAGACGTCATATAATCAAATTTTGAATGAACTCGCTTCTTGGAAAATTATGGTTAAGAAATGAAAAGGGTTGAATGTTATAAGAGATAGGGGTTTAATACTAACTTTAAGACCTCGTTACAAATAGAAATTTGTATAATGCGTGGAGTAAGTAAGCGAAATGTAAAATATTAAGTTGCGACATCTGAAAAGGCTTTTGTGTGATAAACTCGGAAAGAAAATTTTGATTGTTAGGTTATACAAAGTTTGAAATTGAGTTAGAAAATAATTTTTAATATCAACTATCTCAAGTTTCAATTTCTTCGGTTACATATCCAGATATCTTCGTATATAATAATAACAAAGTAATGCGACAAGTTTGAGTGAAATGTCGTTGTAATATTACATTGTTACATTCGGCAATCAAAGTTTGAAATTAGAAATTCTATTCAAATGGAAATAACAAACTCCTTGCTGGCACTTGAAATTCTCAATAATTTGTATCCAATGTAGTTCGCTATTTAACAGTTTGGTAACGTACTACATACGAGTATAGTATTATGGCTATAATATAATTCAATATTATTACTTTCGGAAAAATAAATAGTATATGTTTACTTTTGTAAACTAAACTTTGCTAATTCGGAACCACGTACCGTGCAAACAAATTACAAAACCTTTTTGGAACTCATCCGTTGATGTTAATACGTAATGGGTGCTTCCAATTTTGTTATTTAAATAAATGAAGAGGGTCGATTTTACAATTATTAATGTTCAACTTACTACATGACGCGATTACATTTTTATAACCCATGTTCCATGTTGTTTAATTTTTATCGAGTAGCAAATAGGAAAAATAAATAAGCTGCCGAAGCAGTGCAGTGGCAGCAATGTATGTACCTACGAACAGGACAAGCAGAAAATAGTATTTTCGCAGTTATCCAATATCTTTTTTGCTACTGTTCTTCGGGTTATTTAATAAACTGCTGACTTGGTCAGCTGTAACCTCTAGGGGTAGAAAATAATACTCGCAAGTATCTATTCTATATTTTGTGAATTGCGGGACCCCACGTGACTCTTTTATATAATGTCAATTGGCTGTCACAAATACGACTTGTATCATGCAAATTTTCTTTCAACGGGTTCTAAATATTGTTCGCTTTGGGTCGTACATACAATTCGACTACGACTAGAAAAATGCGTTTTATTATTTTGGATTATGACGTCTTCAGGTACGAGTCTTCCAGATGTGATCGAGCTGTTGTGGTACTCGAAGTAGTTTAAAAAATTATGAAAGGTTATTTTGTGTTGATTATTCTCGATCGACAATGGGGAGAGGTGAGTTTCTTAAGGGATGATTCTTCACACTTTTTAAAACGTATCCCCGTTTTCCCAGAATACACGTGTAAATGATGTGTAAATAGCGGTCATGGCAGCTTTGATTTGTTACCTATATTTATCAGCTATTGTGCAAACGAAAATATTGATTGCCAGTTATTTCAAACTTCCTGCGTCGAGGATATTTTGTGGCTGATAAATTAGTTTCATTGTGTAAAAATTCCGTTATGATAGCTTCCGAATGTCAAATCACCTTTTTAAGGTGACGAGAGGTTTGGAGGCAAAATTGTTCGACTTGATAGTTTTACAATCATGTTTATTAGTAATGAATGATTTGCTGCACGCAAACAATTGGTTTGCAGTAAAATTAAAATTATAGTTTATCAGAAAATCGAGTTTTAGGAAAAACTTGATTTAAAATTTAAATATTACTCAACCCAATTCACAATAGCTGATTTTAAAATAAATTATTTTATCAATAATACTAAATTGCTAGGTATGCATGTTTTCATATTAAAAATTTAACAAATTTATTAAATATTTAACAATAAATTGGCTCTATTACATTTTTCTTTAAATAGGTTGCAAAAAGGAGCATTATTTGTGTCTGGAAACCCAATTGTTGTATTTCTGTATATAATTAGTGATCTACATAATATATTGTCATGAATTTTCATATATGATAATTTATTATAAAGATCAAGTTTTTTATTGACATTGATGATCTTAAATCATTCACGAAACTATATTACAAAAAATTTAATACTACTCGTTGGTGATGCAATTTACATAAGTATAATTATTTAATTAATTCGAGTTTTGTTTAGTTTTATTATACGCTTGAATTACATATGAAACTTTTAAAAATCAGACTTGCAACAGGAAAATTGTTGAAAAGACAATTTTTCCAATTTTATTCTTGAATTTATTTTTAAAAGCGTTATAATTCAAAAGATAAATAAAAAGAGTTAATTTGTGATTATTCAATTTATTGAATTAACATTTATAAGTGAAAATTTTCAAGAAACCTTAAATTTCCAAGTCTAGTAATTTTCTCACATATGTATGTGAGAAAATTTTGTTATTTAAAAAGGCCAAGTATCTTAAAAATTCATCAATCCCTGAAGCAATTGGTAGAGGAATAGAATACTGGAAAATTTACTTATTACTTGTAATCAATTAGTGTAGTCAATGGCTGTTTATTTCGAAGAATAATTATTTCATATCAGAACCTACGTATATCCAGTGCCGGATTTAGGCTTGTCTGGCGCATAGGCCCTGTCCAATATTATGATGCCCTGTTTGCTTGGCAGTAATTATTATAAAAATAAAACATTTAAATTTTACAGTGGAAGTGGAATATTTCCGAATTAAAATAACAATTTCCAATGAAATTTCAATAACTGTACACAATATAAACACAATACACACACAAAGCTAGGTTATTTAAACCGGGGGATCTGGGGGGTATGGAATACCCTCCAGTACACCAGAGATTGTGCGCAAGAAAGTGTTATTGAACTTATAAGTTTCAAACTGGAAATCTAATTTCTAAAAATTTAAGATTACTGATTTGAAATTCAATAACACATTTTCTTATTTTGAACATAATCACTAATGTGCTGGGGGGTATTCCATACCCCCCAGACCCCCCGGTTTGAAAAATCTAGCTTTTTTTCTAGCAAAAATTAAAATGCATTTTTGAGTTTACGAGTTTCAAACCAAAAATTTAATTTTTTATCCATTTCTTTTCTATATTTTACTCTTTCTTATTAAGAATATAGGTAATATACCTAGAAATCTATTGTTTTAATTCGGGAATAATTCACAATGCAATTTCCAAGACCGATACTGTATCCGAATATTAAAAATACATCGAGTCTGAAAACAATAAACAGAAAAATCATGTTTGTTTTTTATATATTAATTCCGAATTTAATTTTTTTCTCTCTTTTTATGCTTAAATATTATATTATATACGAGGAGTTTAATATACTATTTTACTTTTGCTTGCAGACATAATAGGGAAATTAACAAAATAATGGACAATAATAAAAAAATTCGTGGTACAAATTAACAGTTAAAAATATAAATTAAAAATGTTTTGCGAGTAACAAAGTAATTCAATACACTTATGTTTACTTAGGCAGTATAAGCAGAAAGACAGATCTGAGAATATAGGCAACGGCAAAAGATGACGTAATATTATGCTGATAGAAGTTTATAAACGTTATAAACGTATCTTAATGCTTACTTTGCGTGGGTGTATTATATCTCAAAGTAAGAAACGTGAGATTATAAAACTAGGAATATTATTGTCAACTTAGAACGTATGCGCAATACGTGTTAATTTATCTATTATGCATGTAGGCGGAGATACAAAACATCAATTTTGTTTTAAGTCGCCTTTTAAATTTTAATGTCCTGTTAACTTTTATTATGAAATTGGCCCTTAATATATCTAATAACCTAATAGTTATCTAATAAATCTAATAAATCCAGTGGTTTTCAACATTTTTATTATTAATATAATATGATGTTCCAAAATTTTCTATTAAAATTTGATTTTTTGTTGTTTTATAAAGTCTGTATATTTGAAGCAATTTATTTTTTAAATTTGTATTTGTGTTTTCCAAGCAATGACTAGTATGTAGTGAGTAATGGACGGTGAAAACCAGGATTTTTGCCAAAAAAGTTTGTATTTTGAGTTTTGAAAGTAAATTGATATTTATAGTGAGCGATTTTGAATTTTTGATTTGGAAATTGTTATTTGGATAAAATTAAAATGAATTATTTTGGAAAGTATTAATTTCACAGGATGGTAATTTATTATAATGCTAATTTTTAAAATTGGAAATTAGAAAATTGAGACAAGGAAAAATTTATAGTCCACATGCTCAATAAAAACTATTTGTAAAATCAGGTTTTGCTACAGTTTTTGGATTATTTACACCTTAAGGCAGTGTTCTAGTCTAGAGCTATAAATTTTAGGTGTTTTTTCGAGCTCGATGAAAAAGAAACAAACAATATTTTTACCATTCATTTATTACAACATATTTATTGATATTTAGACAATCTACAAAAAAATTTTTGAACAAAAAAAATTAAAATTATCGGCTTGTAAAGTTGAGTATAAAATAAAAGTGGGGTGTGCTGGTTGACACGATTGCAACTCTTCTGGTCATCTGAAACAAAATTACAAAAAAGATTCATTATTAGTATTATTAGTATGTCGTTATAGTTCCTACCAAAAAAAAAAACTGAAATTTTTTTTTAGCAAAACGGCAGCTGTCTGAAAACAAACAGTTTATGTTCTATAATTTTTAATTTTTAAAAATAGTTAAGAAAACAATTTTGGTATAAAAGTGGTAGGGGCGATAGGCAGATATATATTGAAGCTTGGTACAAAATTTGAAGTAACTCGGTCAAACAAAACTTGAGATATCATGTCAACCAGGTCAAAAAATTTAGTTTTGTAATAAACGCGTTTAAAGTTTTGAGTAAAAGTTTCAAATAATTACAAAAATAATTTTGCTATAAAAGTAGGTCGACACCAAATTTGAAGTAAATCGGGTAAATAGAACTTGAGGTATCTCGTCAACCATATTGAAATATGTAGTTTTGTAATGAACTTGTACCTTAATCGTACACATTTAAAAGCTAGACTGCGCTGAAATGAAAATTAAACACGAAAAGATTTACGATTTTTAAGTGTTTTGGGTTGGCCTATATTAGTACATTTCTATAATTTATAGCTGAAATGGTCACCAGTCAGGTATCACATAAATTCACAAAATTATGAAATTAAATCATTTAATAAAATTAAGATTAAAATTATAAATTTATTTTGGTAAATATTCAAAATTTGTTTATATAATTTTGTTCTTTATTTTTGTTTATTTTGGGTTTTTCAGTAAAATTAATTACGTATTTTTAATATATTTTATAGTTTTTGATTTATTCTACAAAAATATGGCCGGCCAAAAATTGCTCTTGCGCGAAAGGGAGAGGGGAATTATTTAAGTAACTTATTTTTATATAAAATTTAATTACTATATTATCAATCAGTTCTTAAAGTTATGACCCTTGACCAAAAGAGTGAGTAAAATAAAGACCAAGACACAAAATAAATTAAAAAAAGAAGTTATCTATTTATTAGTTTAATGACATTGATCTATTGTAATATATAATATTATTATTTATTATACCATTTTTAGTATTATTGCATATTATATATTTTTTCATAAAACATTTTTTTAATTTTTTAAAATAAAATAATTATTAAATTAAGTTAATAAAATTTTAATCTAAAAATTATGAAATAAAGATAATGTAAATAATATTTTTTATAAAATCTTTTTTTGTGCTAATTTTCACAACATATAATTTTTAAAAAACGTTAAGACGAGTAAATGATAGTTACAAAAATTAAATATATATTCTAAAATATATTTCTTCTGTGAAACAGCTTAATAAATCATTATGAATACAAATTAGATTACATTAAAAAAAATTATATACATTATTATATTATATAGGTACCCGAACGAAATTGTGAAAAAAATTGATTAAACTTGTTTAATCATCACCTACCTGTAAAAAATCAATTATATTTGTGCAATTTTTTTGGCTTATATCACGAGAACCATTAATTTAGTCGAATAAATTATACGCAGCCTTCTGTTTACAAAATTTTGCTTAACGGTCTCGAAATTCATACAAATTATTTTGTAAAAAAGTAGCCGGGTATAATTTAATAAACTAAATTAATAGTTAGAGTGGTGTATATCAAGATTACTTTTATTATTTTTTCTCGAATTAAAACTAAACAAAACAGATTAAAATGTTTTGTGTATGTTATCATGGTATAACATCTTTCATAATAGTAATATTAAATGTGTTTGTTTTTGTAAAAAGATTACAAGCACAATATTATTTTAATTAAAATGTATTAACATGAGCCAAACAGGTACAGGAGTAAGTTACATCGTCGAAGCGTACAGAAAATATTGTTCGGTAATTATTAAAATTAAATCTAATTTTTTAATTTTACAGCTGAAAATTCTCGTAGATCGGGAGTAAAAGTTGAATAACACAATTGGAGATAAGTGAAGGAGACTCATTCCGAGTCTCTCAGTAGTTACTCTTCATAATTTAAATATTATTTAGTGCTGAAATATTAACAATAAAATTTTAATTAAAAATATTGTATTTTTAATTTCAGGTAAACAATATTATCACAACAAAATCACGGATTTTTAATTCAAATTAATATTTTTTGAAATTAAAATTAATTTTAAAATGTGGACAGTTATTAATTAGGTATACAGTATATTATATGCATTTTTAAGAGAAAATGTTTTTAATGGGTTCTTCTTTGGTGTACGCATTTAAAGTCTTTTGCATAAGTAAAATAGATTTTTTTTGGTGTCTTCCACGCTACGTCTGCGTGATCTCTTACATACGTAATTACTTCATAGTTTATATATTTATAATTAGAAAATTTGAAGTATTTAGTTGTACTTAACATATTATCTATGTAAACGATCTAACTTCAAAAAACTGCGAACAAATGGTTTAATGAAAAGAATAAAGCCCGTAATTACCCCGTTACTCTGACAGCTGTCGCTCAAGTATAACGTGCCTGACTAGTGCTTTAGATCCAGATTGATGAATATTCCGGTCGAGTACAACTCCAACTTTTCTATGGAGCTTTTTAGATTTACATGCAACGATTCAAGTCATTAAACCCTTATGTTTCTTTACTAATAAAAATGGCTGTCAAAACCTATTTGTACTTCTAACGGTTCGACATTATTTTTTCAGCAACTCAAAAATTGATGTGGACTCGAACGGCGTGCGTCATAAAGTAATTATTATTGTGCATACTATTATTTTATTTAAATTTCGAATTTGTATTTAAATGTAAAACATCTTTTTACAACGTAAATTAAATTAGCAACCCATAATTTTCTATTATTATTAAACAAAGCTACTGGTAGTTCCAATTTAAACATTCATAATAATAAAATTTCATTGTTTATCCATCCGACCAACACTGGAATTTTTTCGGGAACTCGAGATTTTATCTTTCAGGTTTTTACAAATAACGTTAATTGTACAGCATAAAACCGCATTTAATACAAATCTTGATGAAAGGTTAATAATCGTGAGTAAAGTGTTTATTATCCTTTTGTATTACAAACTACAATTAGTAGAGCATGCAAATTGCATATAGATGATCTGACATTACATTTGAACTAACAACTTTAATAATATCGTTTGGTACATTTATATTATTTACGATTGGTTAACTAAACGCACGCTTTTCATTAATTTATTATACGAATTTTTTGTACGATTTCAGTCAGATTAAAAAATAATGTTTATTAAACATTTTATAATTCAGTAAGGATGCAAAAAATGCTACACGAAAAATTTATAACAATATTCTTAAAATTCATTAAATTTATTATTATTATATTTAAAAATTCATGATATGTAGGTTTTTTCTTCTCTGCCCTCAAGAGCATTATTTCAAAAAAAATATCGAATATTCGATAATATCAAGCTCGTTAATTTGGTATCACAAATATTATTTCAAAACAAAAATCCTCAATTTTTTCTAATATTTTCAAATTAAATTTTTGTAACTTTTATCAAGTAAAACTGTCGGTCTGTCTGTATTTTTTTTAAAGTGGGATTTTCTACTTTAGCTGCCAAAACGGTACTAATTCTTAACATTTACTTGATGCAAGTACTCTCTTCGCATTATTAATTGATCTGTGAGCATTATAATTCAATAGCTTTCCAAATCGGTTTAAAAGTGGTGCAATTTAATAAAGTGCTATATTGTAAAAATTGTATTCAAAGAAATCACTTTCATAAGTTACTTCTACATGAGTATACACATATACATAAAAGCAAAAGGGATAATTAGTAAATAAGAAAAATAAAACAGTATTCCAATAAAATAATTTAATATTTGAAATATTATTACTATTTTCTTCTTCTCACTATATTTTTAGACAGATGAAGGTTGTTAATAAACGACCAGGTTGTTAATTGTTGTTAAAAAATAAACTAAAATCTTGATATCATTTTGAAATTATTATAATTTTGGATTTAAAATTTTAAGAAAAATGAGGGTAGCTTAAAATAAAATTGATAGCTGACGAATTAGTTTGATGCGAAACTTTTAATATTATTATTATACCTAAAGTATCAAAGGCACTTGAATTTACCACTAAAACCACTACCATCTACGTTTTGTCACCTGCTTATAAATTGTTTCTTATTTATTACGTAATTTCAAACTTTGGGTAAATAATTTAAAAGAAGCACTCCAACGTCAGACGTGAGTGTATTTAAAATCTTCAGTTCATTGAAAAGCGGTTAATTAGTCTGCGTAAATTACCATATAGTGGTACTAAATCTGCTTTCAGGTGCTTTATCATGTTTGGGTATTGCAGAACTACGAACTGGAGAGAGTGTAAACATGGTAAATCTGTCGAGATAATTAGTAGACCATACGTTATTGTTAAAATACATTTCCTGCGTGCTCAATAGTTGGTGAATTTGAACAGAAATGTATTTGTAAAGTAAGTGTCGTTTAGATCCCCTAAACATAACGCAAAAATTTAACATTAAAACTTAATGTACAAGAATTTACCTCTCCGTTTATATTATACACTTGAAAGTTTTGGAATGTGGTACGTAATTCAACGCAAAATTTCCATTATAAAATATGACTTAATAATTGATATGACTCAAATAAAAACACAGGTCAATATAAATACTTCATATTAGTAATAATTTAAGGCAGTGTTCTAGTCTAGAGCCATAAATTTTAGGTGTTCTTTCGAGCGCGATAAAAAAGAAACAAACAATATTTTTATCATTCATTTTTTTACTACATATTTATTGATATTTTGAAAATCGACAAAAAAATTTTTGAACAAAAAAAAATTAAATCAAGCGACTTATCAGAAAGTAAAGTTGAGTATAAAATAAAAGTGGGGTGTGCTGGTTAACACGATTGTAACTCTTCTGGTCATCTAAAACAAAATTACAAAAAAGATTCATAATTAGTAAGAATGTCGTTGTAGTCCCTATAAAAAAAAAATGAAAAAAAATGTCTGAAAACAAAAAACAGATTCAATAATTTTTAATTTTTAAAAATAGTTAGCAAAATAATTTTGGTACAAAAGTGGTAGGGGCGATAGATAGAGAAACACTGAAGGTGTACACCAAATTTGAAGTAAATCGGGTAAATAGAACTTGAGATATCATGTCAACCATACCATGTTGAAAAATGTAGTTTTGTAATAAACTTGTATACCTTAATCGTAGACTTTTAAAAGCTAGACTACGCTGAAATGAAAAGTAAGCACGAAAATATTTACGATTTTCAAGTGTTTTGGGTTGACCTATTTGTACATTTATGTAATTTATAGCTGAAATGGTCACCTGTCAGGCATTGCCCCATATGCTCCGGCTTGAAGGGTTTACAGTGCATCACTAAAATAGCTATAACCAGATAAATTTACGGAATCTTAAAATTTTCTCCCGAAGATATATTCTTGAATGTCTGAACTTTAATAATATGCAGAAAACAAAAATAGATTTTTTCAAAATTTTAGACTAGAACACTGCCTTAATCTAATTCTTCTGAACAGAAGAGGGAAAATAATTATTACTTTTTCGAACATGTTAAGGGGAGATTCTAGTTTAGTAAGTCATACATAATGACTTAAATACTTCTGTTAAATATGTTTTCTAATTCTGTTACAAAATGACTACCTTCGGAATGTCATTCGAATTTGAGTGATAAAATGATAAAACAACGCGCTGTGTTATAAAAAGACACTTTTACCTCGTATTTCATACAAGATTTCTTCTAATTCTGTTGCAATTAATATAATTTATTTTGTGCAAGTATTTGAGCTGTCAACGTAAACTAGCAGTAAATTAGCAATTTAAAAAATTAAGTTGAAGAAAAACCATTTTACAAAAGAATTAGAAGAAATCTTGTATGAAACTGAGGTAAAAGTGTTTTTTCATAATTTTCAAACTTTTAAATTAAATCATATTTTTAAATTCAAAATTATCAGTTTACATTATGTAGAACTGTGCATTGAGTAAAAGAGAAATGCCTTCAGCTTGTAGGTGTATATTTTTAGCATTCGAATAGATAAATGCTCAAACATCATGTATAAAACCATTGCAGTACAATTTAAAATTTTTAGCATTTTATACCGAAAATCCATTTTAATATTAATCTACGCATATTCTTTGTATTTCATGACATTATAATATTAAGATGTTTATTAAGGTGTTTTGGTTACCCAAACATAAGATTTAAATTTGAAATTATAGTTGGTTTGGGTAATTAATTTTTTAAAATTTAAATAAAATTAATATTTTCTGTTTGGTGGTTTTTATTTAAAATTATAATGTATTTTTCTCGAAACCTCGCTTTTCATCTTTGTGCATACATTTACTTTCGAAGCAACGAACCGATTGACTACAATTAGAATACATTTAGGACCTTTAGGAATTTAGGAATTTACCAATTAGATTACTGAAATTTAAACTGCATGGTAGCAACAGCTGCTATTTCGAGAATTGATCTTGAATCTCGGATCAATCCATGTCTATAATGCCCGTACTAATAGCAGTGGCGGATCCAGGGGGAGGGTCATGGAGGCCATGACCCCCCCCTCTTGAAGCCATAATTGTGGCTAAATAAAAGCTTTTGTAAAGTGTAAAAAGTGTTTATATTTAATTTAATATTTATATTTAAAAAAAAAATGATAATATCCATGAAAATCCTAACTTTTCACATACGTGCTTCTAGGACAATAAAAAAAAATCGCCTGCGGCGCATTTCTCTGACGCGGTCTGATGACCGCGCATATTTATTCAGGCTTAATGAATATCCACTACCTGTGACCCCCCGGTTCCCAAAAGTCTAGATCCGCGCCTGACTAATAGTCATGGATTGATCCGAGAATCAAGATCAATTCTCGAAATAGCAGCTGTTGCTACGATACGGTCTAAATTCCAATAATTTCATTGGTAAATTCTAGTATTATCTTGAGTCTCGAATTGATCCGTGAGACTAAGGCTAGGAATTTTTATTGAACGATATTTTATTTTTGAAATATCGATTAATCGATGGAGCGATATTTATCAATATATTGATATTTATCGATATTAAGATATTTATCGATATTCCGATAGCAATTATTTCGATAGTTATTGATATTTCTATAATTATCGATATTTCATAAATATCGTGGAACACGTGGAACAACTGATATTTCTGAGTTGCAATAGATAATATGCGTTAAACAATGATTTTTATAATTTTGTTAATTCTTTGTAATTTCAATAAATAATTTTTCGTAATTTATTTTAATATTTTTTTGTAATTATTTCTATAATCAAATTATTATTTTTATTAAGTTATGATTATGACTAATACTTATGACTTCAATAACTCTAAATTATAAGATCCAGTTTTCAGTTTCCGAGAAATCGTCAGTTTTTTATAATTAAGGATATTTCGAAATATCGATACATCGATAATTATCGAAGTATGGATTATTATCGAAGGAAGCATCGATATATCGATAATTATCAATGCTTCGGTATTATATTGATACTCCGATAATTATCGACAAATATCGATTAAGCGAAGCTATCAATTAATCGAAGTTATCGATAGATTTTGACTTATCTGTCGAATAGAACTGGTTATAGAGTATTTTTCAATAAAAAATTGTTTTTGCTTCTTCAAAATCTTACAAACAGTTAACAAATTTTTGTCTCAAAATTGATAAATGTCACGCTGAAGTTAAGTAAAAATCAGTGCCGAATCCAGGATTTTGGTTTGGGAGGGGCTTGATCAGCTCAGGATAGGCTTTATCAAGCTAACATTAAACACTAAAGTAGCACTAAAATAAAAGATGCTTATAGGGGGGGGGGGGGAGGAAATTAACCCCCTAATCCGCTACTGACAATAATTATATAAATATTGACAAAAACGTAAGCACACTGGTGAAAACTAAAGATTGAAGCTAAAAAAAATCTTCAAAATAAAATGAAATTGTTCATTTTCTTGTAATGCAACATCCACACGATGCGTGATTCGGCAAATGTTCGCTATTCGGCACCAACATTTAAAACCAACATTTATACGAGTAAAAATCTGTAAAGTAAAAATTTTATCGATATTTTTCAGGTATCAAAATTAGACAGCGAACGTTTGCCATAAATTATCAAGATTTTCTTATAGCAGTCGTTTAACTTTACTCATTTTACATCAGGATTCAGATTCTTTCTTGTTTTGAACTTTTTCGTGTTTTAACAAATTTGGTATTTCCGAATATTTACCATAAAGAAAAGAGAGCCTTCACGAAGCAAAAATTCGGATTCGTTCCTTTCCATCATATTTCGGTTTTTTTCAAATCAAAGAATTGATTGCATATTGATATATATATATATATATATATATTGTGATATTTATGATTGTATTTCTTGAATTTTTTAACTGTTTTTATGATTTTCATAGCTTGACATTTTATTGTTTAAATTTTGTAAATAGTTAAGAGTTAAAAGAGTAAAAATAGCTAATTTTTAATATGTTTTGTAAAATCATAAATTTAAACAAAAAACTTGATTATATTTTAATTTGCGCTTTTTTTAAATAATTAAAAAATTTATATCAGGAGTTAAAACTAAACTTAACATAAACTCGAAACATAACTATGGGCTCAAAGGATTTGAGTGCTCTTTATCTAGCACATCTTCCAAGAGAAAGTCCAGCCTGGTTTTATCTAAAATTTATTAAATGTTCAAAAATGCAAAATGAGACGCTTAATATACTTACGCCAACTTATGGATTACCCATTGCTGTTTTATTGCAACACAGTAGCGCATTTCCCCAATGGCATATTAATGTCACACTTTAGGATGAACTAATATATTTCTACTCCTGTGTCGTTTTCTTTTCTAGTCGTAAAAATTCACCTAATATAAATCGAATCGCTTTAATGTTCAAATTTAAATCGATAAACATATCGTAGGTGCATATAAGTAGTGCCCATTCGAATCAATTAAATTTTAGATTATTTTACTGATGTTTTCTGGTTTGGCGTGAACCTGGAGTCCACATCGTTACATGGTTATGTACGTATCTCAAACATTTATTAAATTTTGTAGAAGTTTGGATAATCAATTCATAAGCAGGCAAATGGAAATCTTATCGAGTTGTTTGTTTTAATAATTTTACACTTCTGGTAACATTTCCGTATCGTTAATCTAGTTTATTTATGATTATTATAATAGTGAGTCGTAATTTATATCCATGAATAATGAAGGAAACCCTACGCACTTCATATACATACAATATCATGGTTCGGTGGCCGACAACATCTCAAATTGTGCCGTGTAGAGAGGAAATAGATTAAAATAATCTTGTTCGGCGGCAGACCATAAAACAAATTATCGTTAAGCGCTCCAAAATCCTAAAACTACAATTAAAATGGTTTTTGTTACAATCGGTCGCAGGTACACACACACATGCACACATCGTACGCATTTATTTAGATTTAATTATGGCCATTAAAACTTAAAACTATTCAACATATGTACACTGGGTAGGCACAATGAGCAATTTTTGTTATATTATTATTTGATCCAGGGCAAACACGTGCCTTTGAGATTCGACTTCCCTATTTTTACAGTAAAGCATGAAATCGAAAAAATTCTAAGTCATTGCTCAAGTTCAAAAAAGTTAAACAGTGGATAAGATAATAAATTACAGGCTACTTACAAAAAATTCTTCTAATATTTTACTCAACAAAAGTGAGCTAGTGGTCGATTTTTATAGTAGGTGAAGGTCGCCGAAGCGAAGTCTTAGGTGGTTTGAAATTAAAAAAAAAATAAGATGTGTGGTATGCTTGAAATAGTGATCAGTAATGCCAACATCCGAAAAAATTCAATTTTTTGAAATTTATTGAAATAATTATTATTAATTAAAAAAAATGATTATTATTACTTACGGTTTTATTAAATTTTAAAATGTTAACCCCCGCCAGAGGTCACACGCACATTTTTTTAATGGTCTTAATGGGATTAGATCCAAGTTTATACTTTGAGTTCGTGGCATGAAGCAATAAATTATAATATAATTAATCATAGGTATTCCCTAATTAATCTAAAAAGATTGTAGCCGTCGTTAATAATGTCACGAAATTAAAAAATAATAATTTATACTTACTTGCTTATTAAAACGTACGAAAATACTCTTAAATTACCGACAGATTAGGAATCTTATTTCTTATAAGACAAACAACCGAAACGAAACAAATAAGACAAATTGTTTAATTTTTCGAATATTTTATTACCATTTTATGAGTGTTTCTAACGGACAAGAGTCTACAAATTAACCCAAATTTGTTTTGGTCGTTAAACAATAATTAGTAAAAATTACTTGCCATTGTTTTTGACTTTTGGTAAAATTTTTTGTCATTTTCATTAATTTTTGTATTGTTTCAGGCAGTTAATTACCTATCACTTGTAAGGAACTTTTAACAAATTGCCATTTAATTACGGAAATCCTTTAATTTTACAAAAATTATCATAACTACACGAAAAATTTTCGTTCTTCTATTAAATCTTGGGCTTGGGCTAACCGGAGAGAATTTTATACCTGGTTCATTTTTTAAAATCATTGTTACTTTTGCGGCCTTGAATTTAATGTCAGGCCAAGCTGAGGTAATTTTATAATCACGTTTTATGATAGAAACTAAAAACCACTCACATTAATTTAGATAAAAAGTGTAAAATGTAACACATAAACTTTCCGGATCGCCAGATTTAATTAGATAAAAGAGATTTTACGTAATTTTAAAATACAGACGTGTTAAGGCCGACAATTCCTGCGTAACTTAATTCTTTATCGTCAGATGGCAAAGAGAGTCGTTGGTCAAGGTTTGTAACCCGGACTCATTCTCTCATGCAGGATCTGCTTCTACAAGTTTTCTTAGCAACCGCATCGTCATCTCTATATTTTAAATATTTGTTCAAGATACATTTAAAATTACATATGTTTTGGTTGGTAGGTCCTGCAAATATCAACATTTTTTATTTTGGAAAGACATCAATTAATTTAATTCTATTTACTCACCTGATTCTTTGGGAAAACTTTTAAGATTCATTTTAAAAATTCATTGAGCTTTAGTGGAGCTAAACTCAGCTTAAGTTCTTATTGTAAATCAGGCTCTTAAGGAGTTAAAACTTAAATATTTGCAAAATTAAACATCACATGTTGGTAAAACTCATCACTTGACGATTAAAATTTATAATCTTGAAAAGTTGTATTTTGGTATACAGGGTGTACATTTGAAAACAATCCACCTTTGAGATAAACTGTGGTGTAAGACAAGGTAATACCCTGTCTGCAACATTGTTTAAAAAAAAATAATTAGGAGTGAAATAAATAACCAAATAAAAGGCGACGCCGACGGTGGCATTATAAGTTAAGCAAAAATATTTTTACAGAAATTTCTCTAAGATTAAAGAGACTTCGCGCACTTATATAATAAAATTCCATATTAGTTTATCTCTGGAGTTAAGGTTAATTTACCGCTACTCACGCAATCAAAACAAAAGCCTCCGAGCAATCGTTTCATCCCTCTCTGTCTCAAATCGCAACCTGAATCCATCAAAAAATTATTTTTAATTAGGTCAAAAATCTCCACGAGAAAATTAGTGTTATCGCGAACCTCTTAATCAGGCAAATCGCCCAATTAAACTGCCCAAACTACTTCATCAAATATCGAAGGCCTAAAACCATTTTGAAACCACAAACCACCCAAGAACATTTTAACGAACGATATCTTATTAGTAGCAGCTCTGTAATTGGAATATTTTTTACATTCGATTATTTGAAACTAATTTTCATTTATTTTAAAATTACCATTTTTCAAATTTATATTTTTGAAAAACTCAAATTTTGAAATATGCAGTTGATTGTTGCTCGCAAGTGATTGCATTTGAGCGAAATGGAATGCAGGATAGATGTAAAAGAAACCTTCATATTTATTTAACGACCCCGTATATTGCTTCGTCGAACATAATCAAAATTTCAATAGCTACCAAAACGTGGACGTTACCTTTTAACGGATGATATAACACTTCCAAAACGGAATTACGTTAACGTTTTTGTGAATTAAAAATTGAAACATTTTAATACCCCAGCAAATTTCAGTTGGTGGTCTTTCAAAAAGAAAACTTTGTTGAATTAAGTATTAGTGGCTCGTAATAATGGGTATTTACCTATTTACTCTCGTTGGAATACCTGTTGAGTTATTGTGTTTTAACACATCGCATCGGTCTAGTTTCACATTTCTACACTGTAAAAATAAAGAAAAAAATTTCATGGGTTAAAGCTCGCTTTAACGACTGCAATAGTTTAGTTAAACCGTTTACCTTCCAATCTATAGCCCGTTTTACACGATAATTAACGTCAGCTTTAGTATGCAAATTTTACGTTTAAAATCGTAAAATTTGATACCCACGCATTATAGATTAGTGTGTAGGTCAAACTAACCGGTCGCAGGGGTAACTTGTCAAACAATCACGAACGCACAAGACGGCCAAGCAAGTTTTCGGTATAACGGGATGAATCTCGGCCAAAATATTGCATTGGGCGGGTGGCTTCTTAAAGATGTGACATTTAAAACTTAAAAAGACATCGTAAATATAACCGGATCGTTCGAGCTAACGAATTGTACGTCTACTTGAACTATAAAGTTCAAGCTTTTCAGAAGCTTTGGGTTACAATCGTATAATATGTGTTGCGGATAATTCTAATCGAGAAAAGAAGGTGAAACACACCTTTTCCTATTAATTAATCATTCTCAAGTAGTTAAATCTCCGAGTGGATGATAAATGAGACGATTATAAGCAAACGTTCTGAGAAGTTGTTGGTGGTCCAAGAGGTAACGAGGAATTTTAAAATAAATATATAATCGAGCGTTTTTACGAGGAGAATAGTCTGAATGGCAAACAGCAGGGTTGTCTTGTAGTAGCAAAATGCAGGCCAAATGGTTTCTTACAGCTGATGGAACAGCTGATGGTACGGGCTTTAAGAAAATATAATTGCGTGACGTCACGAACTGGGTTCTGTGTATGTTTCCTGTCACCTGGAACGAGCCCATTCTTGATTTTGACGATTTCCAAAACGGCACTTGAAAGATTTTTATCGCAACTCAGCGACTTATAATCTCGTCGGCCCATTATTCAAATGGACCTACTTAGTAGAAAAAAAAACTACTGTAGTGGCTTAATGGTATTACACGCCATTTTCTTGTATGCATAAGTTTACATAAATAATTCCAGGATGTCACTTTAGCATATATGAATTTTTTTAAATGGGATTTTTATGTTGCGGAGTATAACTTCCTCTCGTAACTTTTAGGTGTAAGTCTATAATGTAATCTAACCATTTAAGCTTGTTGATCGTTAATTTGAGCTAGAGGAGATGTTCCGAGCTGAATCCTAATAAATGGACGGAAAGTTTGTAGGAAATTATGGAGCGGATTAAATTGGGTGGGTATTAGTTATTTAGAATATATATTGAACTAAAATAGTAATCTAAGTTGCGCGGGTCACGTGACCTAAAACACTGGAAGGCAATCTGCCGGATCCGGCCCCGGGATTTATGCCCGACCGGAAGCGGGTGCGTTTAGGAATTCCGCCCGATGATTTGCGGCCGGTGTGTGACCGCTCCTACTCCCCGGCCACCCTTTAAACATTACAAAGCTCGACGGGATGTCAGAACTGCCCCTGGCGCTTTTTTGCGTGTGTGTTTTTGCGGATCGCTTTTAGGGGATGTGTATATATTTATTAACTCCGGCAGCTTCGATATAAATCAACATTTTTGTGCTTCGCTAAAGTGTGTGTAAAGATAAGGTGTTGATTTATTGGTCGATTTGCTACGTTGTTTTTTTATGTAGTGGTATCAGTGTATATCACGAGCTCTAGGGTATTTCATTTATCTCACTAAGTTTTTCTCTCCTCCTCCGAAAACTTGTGAAGTATAAACATAAATAAGATGAAATGTGTTTCTCTTGATCAACGATAAACGCAATATTCGTGACCATTATATCTTAATACAAACCTGCCCTACATAGCTTACGCGATAATCTGATAATAATTTAGTTAGGATAAACAAACTAAAATGTTGCGGGCCAACAACTAAAACCCGCCATAACTTTCAGATTAAATCTGAATTTTTGGGTAATTTATTTATTCGCCATTTACGCGAGCTCTTGTAAATTTGTTACAATTCTTTTAATCACTGCGGTTGCGTGTCTGATGCAACCATTTTATGGAGCCCCGAGGCTTCCGCTACCCAGATGGCTCGACGAAGCTCTCATTTCAGCAATTACCAACCGCAAATAACAAACCTCCCTTCGGGCCGTTTTCTCTACCTCCCATATGTCACTGAATGCACTAATTTCTACTAAACTTGTAGAACGAAGCAGCTTCTCTCGCAAGGGTAAAGCACCCTTTAAAATATTCATCAGTTTGTAACCGAACGCCTAACTTAATTTTTGGATTTTATGGTTGCAGTAATTCGACATTGTTGCTAAAATAAATTATAACTAACTGCATAAAAATTGGTGAAAAACGACGCCCTGCTCTCTAATTAGGAAAGTTAAAAAACAACGCGAAAGTGATCCTCGAGGACCGCAGTTATCTAATCGATTAGTTGGGGTGCAATAAACATTTTGGGCACCTGCGCTTTTTTTTTGTTTTGTTATTTGTGCGTCTATGAAAATTGATTATAGAAATTAGGTGAGGCGAAGGTATGTTGTTTATTCATCAGGTGAATTGTATATACCCATCCAAGCAGCTGATCGCAGATGGACAGGTGAATTCCGAGTTATTTCCAGATACCTATGAGGTTGTCCTTTTGGACATGTGCAGCTCAATAGTTCAAGGTGCTAATTTTGATAATGTGAGTAATTTATACGTGTCGGTCACGCTCGCATTTTACACATGTTCTCTCAATTAGCGCCGAAAATGCCCCAAATTATCTCACGTTAATAATCTTTAAAATTCAGAACGGGTAGTCCATATGAGTTATGGTAATTGGTAAATTTCATGATCGAAATATAAGAAGATGCTTGTTACTTTCCAAGAGAAGCAGGTGGCAGAAACAGTAAGCCGTTGCAGCACGTGGCATTCCTCGACCGCCTGCGATCAGACATTAGCATATCAATTAATGGACCTGCCGAACAGCCTCCTCAAGCTAGTCTCGCTGTTTACATCTATTATGGCCAACTTTAGTTGTTACATTAGTGATTTAATTAAAACTGTTAAAACGTCTAGAAACTAAAAGTAATTAATAAATTAACACATTCCATTTAACAAAAATTTGCTCTTAAAAATCGTGGAGATTAATTTAAAAACCATAATGTACGTTTTTAACTTTTTATCCTTTAAAACAAATCCATTAAGTCAGTGAATGTTAATAGTTAATACCACCACTTTCTAATGAAATTTTAATTCTTTTGGTTTTTGTCGTGTTGTGTAATTACAGTTAATAAATTACTCATAAAGCATGGTTTTAAAATAAAATCACGGCTTTACATAAATAATAAGGTTGCATTTACTGATAAACTCAAATAGCTTTTAGAGAAATAAATTTATCAAAATGGGTGCACAGCTTTATAAAAGTGTTTAGTCTCTCAAAAGTAGCTGCTATTAAAAAAGCTTACGTTTTAATTATTTTCTCTCTTTTTCACACGCTAATTTGAAAATGTGCGGTGGAAAACATTTGTTAAAATTCTAAAATATTTACAGAAAATGAAAATATCTACTTCGGCACATAATATGTAGCTTCCAATTTCACAAGCAGCCTAGCAGAAATGTCACGTGGATTGCGCTAGGATAAACTGCAGAAAATTAGTGCATTTCTAAAATATGTACAGGGTGGCTCTATTCGAAATCCTCGATCTCTTATTTTGAGAAAAGTTTTATCCCATTTTATAAAAAAATGTAATAAAAATAAAGAATATCAAAGTATTAAATATGATAATAACATTTTTAGTAAATATCAATATAGGCCAGTCATATTTAACATTAAAAATCGCTAAAATCGCAAACAAACGGATAGTTCTGATTTTGTAATATGTTGTTAGGAGTTAGGAGTTAGGACCACTATCAGTAACGCAATCCAAATTTGCAGCTTCGAAAGACCTGTGCTAATTTTGCAGCACTCGAAAAACCGTGAAATTTTCGCACCTTTTTTGGTTTTTTCAACATAAGTCCTAAACTATGCGTTTTTTTAAGAAATTATTTTTATACATTTTTAAAGTAGACTAAAATTGCTACAATTTGAAATTAGAACGAGCTCTATAAGTTTAATACTTACCGAGATACAGCCCTCCAAAAATTGACCAATTTTTCCAAAAAAGTGAAATTCAAAGATTTGGTCAATTTTTGACCCCGATATCGGGTAAAATACTCATTTTACGGATAAAATCATAAGGAGAGATGTTGTAGAAAATGTAACTAGCTTCAATTTAAGTACAGAACGACGTCTGTAGGCCATATATTTTACTCACAATTCACAAATCTGCATTTTTCTTAAATTTGCTCTGTTTTGTGCCTGATAAATATTCCGGCATTGATAATGCAGGCTTCATGGTTTGGAGAAGTTTTTATTGTATTTTTTTAATAAAATGAGACAAAACCGAAATAATGGACCCCACATATTATATCGTGGGCTTACAATAAAGAAGAAAAGGAAACTAGTCAAAATTTCACTTATTTTCTTTTAGTGCTTTATAGCTCTAAATTTTAATGATCTTCCTACTGCAAGAACGCAGTAAGTCATATCTGATTCATTTTGTTAAATATAGCAATGGAAGAAAGCACTAAAGCAGTTGCTGCAAATGCAAACTTTAAAATTCAGTTTACGCAAAACCAAGGGGTAAATATCCCTAAAATTTTGCGTACACTCGTTTGGAATTCCTTTGAAAATCATTGGAATTCCTTGGAAATCCTTGGAATTTTTTGGAAATCCCTGGAATTCTTTGGAAATCACTGGAAATCTTTGGAATTCCTAGGAAATCGTTGAAATTCTTTGAAAGTCTTTGGAATTTCTTGGAAATCAATGGAAATCATTGGAAGTCTTTGGAATCCCTTGGAATTCTTTGGTATTCGTTGGAAATCGTTGGAATTCTTGGAAATTTTTAGAATTCCGAGTCTTGTGTACAGAAATTTTACTGGATATTTACTTCTTGCGCAAAACTATCATTTTTGACTTAGTACCTTTTGCTTGTAAGCCCATGATTATATCATCGAAAAGAGTTTATTTTAGTTATTTTTAGAAAAGAGTTAACTTATATTCAAAAATATCATATTTAACTGTGGTTTCTATTTAAAAAGACACAACTTTATATTATAACTCGAAAGCTAACTAAGATATTTAAAATCTCGTTAGCCCATTTTGTAGCCCTTAATAAAGTGTTTGAAGAAAGTGTTAATACTTTTTTGGAAACATCAAAAGCAAACGAGATATCGATTTTGCTCAAAAAGTCCAATAATCGAACATGTGGCTATAACTCGAAAACAAACAAAGATAGCCAATTTTGGTTTTGGCCATTACCCAGATATGCCCAATGTCCTATATATAGGACGGTTATAGTAACTACAAATACGACTCGTATTAGGGTGAGGAGGACACAAATGTCCTATATATAGGACATTAGGCATATCTGGTTTTAAGCTTTTCTCAAAAAAAGAGATCCAGAATGCGCCATCCATTTTCGATATTTGAAAAAAGTTTTAAGATTTTTTCAGAATATCAGATACCAGATATCGAAAAATGGATGGCGCATGCTGGATCTCTTTTTTTGAGAAAAGCTCAATGGCCAAAACCGGAATTCACTACTATCTTTTTTTGCTCTCAAGTTATAGCCAAAAGTTCGTTTATTGGACTTTTCAATCAATGTCGATATCTCGGTTGTTTTTTGAAGTTTTCAAAAAAGTGTTTACACTTTTGTCAGACAAATAGTTACCGATTTCTCTATAAGAGGCATCGAAATTGAGCCACCCTGTACATACAGTAGCAGTCATGGAAATTGCATCGGTAATTATTTCAGATTTAAAATAACAATTCCCAATGAAATTTCAACAACGGCACAGAATACTCGCACAAAGCTAGGTTCTAGGTTTGACTACACTGAGAAATCTATTTTTGTAATTCGGGAATAATTCCCAATGCAATTTCTATGACCACTACTGTACATATTATGTTATTTTGTTATTCTTATTATAAATGCAAGTTTTTTAATTTTGCCCTAAACGCTGCTTTTTTCAATTCTTTCCATTCTAATATCAACGAATTTCTCTTCAAAAAACGTCTTCTTCCGAATTTTCAAAAAAAATTTCAGATTATTAGATTTATTAGATTAGCAGTAAAACTTAGAACTTGAAAATTTACTGCCAACCTAATTAGAAACAGTAATAATAATTAATAAATTAGGTAACATGGAAAAATTTTGTTAAATAATATTCAAAAATTTTTCTAAATATTGAGTATCGATTTGAAGGTGAGCAGAAAAATCACAGAACGTTGTATATTAGACTGTACTTATCCAAATACAAAATATTTCCAAATGGTTTTCCAAAAAATACAACTCTTAATAATTTCGCTTGGCTAACTTTAAAATTCAACTTTTAAAATAAATATCTTTAGAATGGAGATATTAATTAAAAATTGATTAAATTAATTAAAAATTGAAAAATTTTGCAAAATTTAATAAAAATTCAGCAGACTCGCAAACTTGGCATTTTTTAGCAAAAAGCCTGGATTTGTCTGCTAGTTGATTCAAACTCAACTAGTTTGCGCCAAACCCAAAATTTTCAAAATTGAAACAAAATAAAAATTATCCTCAATAATAATATAAAAATTCACGAAACAAAAAATCAGAATTTCAAAATTTAATAAAACCAAAACAATCACTCACAAATAAATTCTATCTAGATTTTCACAGAAATATCTCTGTCTGGCGGGAGGGGGGGTCCACATCTCTAGAATCATTTCAATTGCTTTTCTAATTTAATCTATTTTTTTTAAACATCTCCGTATTTCCGTATCTTCGCAAATCGAATATTTCATTTTCAGTTCGATCTCGATTTCATTTTCTTTAATAGTTTTTCTTTTAATTTTTGTTAATTTTGCCTCATTAATTATTTTTTTATGTTTTATTTTCATCAACCACTCCAAAATTCAAATCATACAAAATTATCAGATTTTTCTCAAAATCCCACTATTTATTTTAATTTTAATCAAAACACCTTTCGTAAAAAGACAACTTTAAATCTCAAAAATTATAAAAATTCAACTAGCAATTTTGTCATTTTTGTTTTTCCATTTTAATAAACATCAAGTTTGAGCTTATGATTAAATAAAAGACTTTTTAGAATACCCTGTTATATGCATGTTTTCCATATTTGATGGATTTCAATAAAACTAATGAAGTCATTTAAGAAGATTTACGAATGTATAATGTAAAATTATATTGCAATCAGTTTGTATTACTTGTGTAATTTTCTATTTTTACAGATTATAACGCTATAAAATATTATACATAGTAGATGATGAAAACGCAATTACTGAGCTATGGATAGCACAATAACCATAGTGGTTGATCTTGTGTGCTGCATTGATGCTTCCTTTTTAGAGATTTATAAATTATATTACCTGCATCGTTCAAATTAAAAGCAATGATAGGACAAACTTAGGTACAATGTAATCGATTGCTACATGACACTTATTTAATTAGCAGAAATTGTAATTTAGCAGGTGTGCAAAACAACTTTTGGCGTTTTCAGTGTTTTGCAACCTTCACGAATATATTATTTATTGTTCCATTCTACGTAATCTATTTGTTTCAACTACTAATTGTATCACCGTGGACAATGGCGTTAATAGCGCGTTTAGCATTCATGGTTTAGATATTCCAATAGTAAAATTTCATTATTCAAATTGCTTGACCATTAAAATTATAGCAAAATGCTTGTGAAGTGTGAAGATAAAAAATTTATATTAAATTAAAAAAGACAAAATGAAAACTTGCTTCTTACAAAATATTTGGAAAAACAATCTCAGACGTTAATAAAACGAGAATTTATGTTTTTCTCTCATTTTCAGAACAACAGTATTACATCGTATCGCTCGTGCAATCTTAATTTCAAATTTTAATTCAAACTAAATTTGTATTCATGTTAAGCTTGATATAGTAGGAAGATTTTTTTGGGCTTATATAATAGCTCGATTAACGTTTTCGTGTCAAATTTGTTTACCTGAATCGTGTTGGGTAGACACCGCAAAAATTGGTACTTCGTCCTTGGTGCTACATGTAGCACACTTCTTACCGAGTGAACGTGAGGAATGAATTAAATTTAATTGATTTAAATTAAATTTTGCTAGTAAAAAAAATTAACTTTATACGTGGCTTGCCCCGGGACGTTCGTAACTGCTTATTAATTGGAAAATCGTAGACGAAACTCTTTTTTCGATACAAAACTGTTAAAATTAAAAGAGTCATAAACAGGATTATTAGATCTCGTCAGTGATAGATGGAAATTTTCAGAAGGTGAATGTCTTCCGCCCGCCTTCTATCTCTCTATTGCTTTATGTCTCTTGGCTATTTTGCTCTGGTATAGTGCAAATCTGATTAACTTAAAACTTAATTTATAACGTAATATTAAAACTTGCTCACAGAACTAACTGTAGCTTTATATAAATAAATAAATATATTTAGAAACACGATAAATATCCATGGAAAGTAATATTTGGAAGTTCTGAATTTAAAAGTTAATAAAAGCGGTATAAATCGCAGAAAGTTTGCTGTAATGCAGTCTATCACCCACAAATTAATTACGTAAAACGAGTCAATCGCGTTATGGGTTTCTATTTCCCAAAGAATTTTCAATTGCTGTGAAATTTTAAAAATTATTAAAAAAAAATTGTTTTTTTGCTCTTTGATATTCTTATAAGATCAAAACTGGAATACAATAATATTGTAGAAAGTGATCAGTTTTCAATTTCCAGGATTTTAAATTCTCTTCCGTTTTTCAGTCAGATTTTTTTTCAGAAAAAATTTCATTTGCAGTTAAAATGAATTTGCTTTCAACAGCTTAGTTAAGTTATTTTGTAAATGTAAATTGAGTAACTGACTTGATGAGTGTAATTGAGAACAGGCCCAACACTTGATTGTAATGTGAAGATGAATACTTGAGAAAAAAATGGCACAGTTAAAATTAGCTTTAGTTAATAAGTAATTTAACAGCATAATTTCAATTCAGTTTTATTTAACATTTGTCACACAGTAGCATTTGGTCAATTAAGTTGTTCAAAAAACACTAATTGAGGTGTTTACGCGTAACATATTTAGGAAACCAAGTCAAAACATTTATTTTTGACGATAATAATTACTTTAAACGCTTCTATTCGGGTTAACCAAAATTACTCATATTGGTATTTGTTCTGCCAAAGATTTGGCAACAATCCGTCAGCGATAGCTTTGTCTATGTAGGTGACGGCTTTTTGGGGCGATCAGATTATTTTCATGTGCACAAGATTACAGAAACTTAAAAATAATTAAAGGAGGTAATTGGGAATTACTTGATTGTTAATTTTTAATATTTACGAGTAACTTAATTAAATTACGAAAACTTGAAAACGGTTCTTTCTGCGCTCGTGTGTCAAATTAAAATTGAATTGAAAAGCTCGCAACATTTGATTGATTGTTTAGACTTTTGTTGTTATTGTTTTTCAGGTAATTTAGATAAGAAGCGATTGTTGTTTTCTTAATACACTTCTTTTTTATACTCATATATATTTTCTAAATGTATCCTTTATGATTGATGGTGTGACCAACCATGAGGTTGTTGCGTGTTAATGGAATATATAATGAATTCCTAGTTTCTAACAAATTTATCGACCTAGAACGTGTAATTGTTGGTATTGTATACATCATTTGAAGGTACAAGGTGCTAATTTTGTTGCCTTTTAGTTCAAGCAGCTTGAACACGAATTTTAACGTTATTTTCTCAAATAAACTTTCCATTGTATAATAGTGGCAACATCAAGAGTTGCGTGCATAAAATGACAATTTGTTGATACTTAATTTTTTTAAACTGAGCCCAAAACTACCAGCTCATTTTGAAGGTATATAAAATTAATTTACAAAATTGAAATGAAATATAATTAATTTATAATTACTTTAAACACTTCAATTACGTAATACGATTTTTAATCATTTTTTGTGTATCAAAATAAGCTAGAAAATTTAATTTTTCCAAAGAAACCGTTTATAAACGAGCTTTGAATCTTCATTAGTTAATTGCTGGACAGGCTAATTTCATGTTTCACTTAATTAAAACGCACTTAACTAAATAAATTAAAAAGGGCAAATCGGTAAGATGTTCGTATTTATCATTAATTAACGTAATTTGAAGTACCTACAAAATATTTTCCAGATTGAATTAATATCTCGAAGATATCTCAGTCTGTGGTGCCGAAACTTATCTACCTACCACCCAACGGTAAAAAAGCTGATTATTAAATTTCTTATAAAAAATGGTTAACCTAAATGACTCTCCTAAATCGAACCGTTTTCAAAACAACTGTCCTATAATCACGAAATCCCTCACATGGTCAAATTGTTTATTTTTATTATAATAATAATTATATTATTTCGTGATTTCGTTCAAAAGTTGCTAGGTAATAAAAGCCACAAACTGCTAATTTTTGTTATTTCAAAAGACTTAAAATAGAAAATACCAAAAATTCTATCAGTTTCTTTTTTTAAATTTTTAAGATGATTATCTTCAAAATTTTTAACAGTTTTCAAAAATTATTGTATGAAAAATCAATGATTTTTAATACACTTTTTAACTACAAGGGAGTTTTAAGGACTAAACAGGAGAGATCGAAAGAAATATCTCCCGAGGAAAACAAATATTAAAAAATGATGTATGTAGTCTATAGCAAATCATTATAAACTGAATCCATTTCAAATCCTAGAGGCTGGGTGGACTCCATGTTACAGAATTCGATTCCGCTGAAATATATTGCATTTTTTAGAAAGCAAGTAAACATGTATTTTTCACCCGAAAAAAGTAATTTTTAAACTTTTAAATTAATTTATTTTTTTCTTACCAGGAAAATCGTATTTTATTTGCAAAAATATAAAAATCCAAAAAAGTTTTCAGAAAAACTAAAAATATTTCAATTTTTGTTGTTGTTTTTCTCAAAAAATTAAACTTTGTTTTTGTTAAACTTTAATATGTTCTGGGGATATTTGGGTACTCCATAATATGTTCTCCAAATTTTATTAGCAATTTATAATTAGTTTCAGAGGTATTTTTTCAGATTTCTTTTCAGGCGCCGGAGCTTTTTTGGACTGAAAAAAATATAGGTCTTCTAAATTTGTAAAAACAAGAACATATATTAACGAAAGCAAATTTTAGAACATGAAGTCCATCCAATCTGCATGATTTGAAATGTATTCAGTCTGGAAAAACTCGTATATTTCCGCAACTTGTAGAAAAATATTAATTTATTAGGCTTATAGTATAAAAATACTATTATTTAATTGTAAGCTCATTTAATACGTCGGCACGATTAAGTTAAGTAATGTTATATTATAGAAATTATTCTATCTACTTAATTATAGATAAATTACAATAAATTTATAATTTTATAATATTAACATAAATTATAATATTTAGATAAATTTATAATTTATAGTAAATTACAAGTGTATTTTATTAATAATAATTGTTATAATATATTTACTTCGGTCATTAACTACGCAGTGAAAATTCCTTTTTTTGCTTAAATCCTTTCTTTACTTTTAATATTATAAAGAAGGTTTTAAGTTTTCTACAACAAATTCGAACCGGAACCAGAGAAAATTCGTCATGAAAGAAATCCCAAAATCTTAAATTGGCCGTTTCCTGCACATCCTAGATCCAAAATAGGTCATATCTAAATTAAAGTACACGAAATTCTGTTTAAAATTTGTAAAAAATTATTGTTTTTAGTTTATTTACTATTCAAGATATATAGCTATTCATAGAACCAGAAGAAAAGAAAACCGGTATTTTCAATGCAGTTTTTCTTCTGTTCATCTAGAGAGGCCCTAGCTGTAGGATTTTTTGCCATTAATTAAATTTTTGTACTTGTACTGTAGACCACTTTTACCTTAGATGAACAGAAAAGAAAATTTTCATTGAAAACTGAAAACAACACTTTTTTAGGCTAAAATTTTAATTAAATTACTTGAATACCTTATTTTTCTGATTGAGTAGGTCGGTTGGTTGGTCATAAAACACTTCAAAAATCGAAATAACTCTGGATGTAAATATTAAAACGTCCAAAGAGAATACCAAGCAAAAACTATATAAAAAAACGACAAAACCAGCGAAAGGTGGTTGAAGAACGAGAGGAAGTCAAAGAGACGACATAAACGATAAGTGTACATAGGTTGAAACCAGGTATGGTATATGATGATGGTATACGCAAACCATAATTATTATTTATTAAAATTTTTTTATAAAAAAAAGATACTTAATACCAGTTAATTGCCAAACACCTTGAAAATGAACATAATACTGGTACCCCATAAAACGAAAATTAAATTAATTTTTATTATTAAAATTTAAAAAAAATTTTAAAAATACTAATGTAGCACACACTAGTTTAGCTCTCATAGAATAATAATTATCAATATCTTCTAGATTTTCTGGAATTTTTTCTTGATATTTTTATCTTCGTTTATAATCAGTAATTTTCTATTTTATTATCTGCCTAAGTTTATTTTTATTTATTTTTCATCGACGCTTACCAAATATTTAGCATTTACCCGTTATTTTATTTATGCTACATGTATACTTGCTTTGAATATCACTCAAGCAATTTATAATCTTCTTCTTCTTTTCAACCTTTATTTATCTTTTAGTTGTTCTTGGTCTCCACGATAGGACCCTCTTTGCTCATCTCTCATAACTTTGTCTAGCAAGGTGCCCCGCCCAGGTCCACTTTAAGTCAGCCACCCTTTCCATAACGTCTTTAACCCTGGTTTGGTCTCTAATGCTGTCGTTTGTCTGTCTGTCCTGCAACCGGACCCCCAACATCAGACGTTCCATACCACGCCGAGTGGTTCTTAATTTATTTGCGCTTTTATTGGTAATTGTTTTAGATTCCAGTCCGTATGTCATGACTGGTGTAGCACGAACTTGTCAAAAACCTCCCGATTTAGGCAATTTGGTATATCTGCCTTCAGAATGTGGGCTAATTTGCCAAATGGTCCTACGGATTATCTCCGTGGATGGGTTTTGCTTTTCTAGCTTGATGGTATGGCCCAGATATACGTACTCATTTACTTCCTCTATTGATCTCATGTCTATACATATGTTTGTGGTGTCCTTTCTAGTCATGATCCTTGTCTTTTGGGTGTTCATTTTTAAACCGATCTTCAAAGACTGATAGTTCAACTCGTCGAGCATTTTCTGAATTTCTTCAACTTCTGTATAAAAAAGAACAAAAAAATGATTTAATCTAACTCCGTCCACGTTTACCCCAGCTTCATCTCACTTCAGTAACTTGAATCCATCTTCCATAGTCAAAGTAAATAGCTTGGGAGAAATTTGCTATATATTTTTTATAACCGTAGAGTATCTTGAATCGATTCTTGCGTTGTCCATTGCATCCAATATAGCGTCCATTTCGATGGAATCAAATGCTTTCTGCACTTTGGAATGATGGAATCAAATGCACTTATTTAGGAGAACAACAACACTGCCCAGAAGAGTTTTTCCCCGATTTGAAATCATTTCCTTCGTTATCTCATCATCTCCAGGCGATTTTCCATTTTTCATCTGCGACAGAGCAGCCTCGATTTCCGCTATGTTAGTATCCGGAATTTTTTCAGAGTTCACATTTGTAATATTCCATCGAGTTACGATGGGTCTGGAATCTGTGTTTTGGTATGTACTCTTATATAAGTTTGTGCAGAACGTCTCAATGGCTATCAGCATTTCCGAGTTTATAGTTACCAAGTTTCCATCTTCGTCTCTGATTTTATATATTTTGTTCACTCCGCTGGATAGTTTAGATCTCATTATTCTCATGTTCTTGTTTTGTTTCCTTGATAATTTTCATTTTATAGCATCTGAGATCTTTCCTTGTGGCTTTTCTTTTATAATTCCGTATTCTTCCGTGTCTCTGTCGACATTATGCCATTTTTCCAAGAGATTACAAGTGTTCTTGCTTAATTTTTCATCCTTTATGGTCTTCTTCGATTTCGCATATTTATCTTCTTTACACACGTATGAATGCCTTGCGTGATGTGTTGTGTTAGTTCATCCAATTCGAATGTGGAATTTCTCTTCAACATTGCAAGTTTGGCCTCTTAGGCATCTTTGGTATTCTTCTCTGTTTTGGAGTAGAATTTCCGACTTTATCACTGCCCTCCCTGTAACCAATTTTGTTTTTTCTATTTTCAGGTTTATTTCAACTTTTGCTCTGACTAGTCTGTGGTCACTTCCTGTACTGAATCTGTTTAGTACTGAAACATCTTTAACAATAAGTTTCTTATTTGACAGTATGTAGAGTATTTCATTTTTTGTGATTCCATTAGGACTTTTCCAGATATACTTTCTCTGCCTTTGCTTTTTGAAGAAGGTGTTCAACGCATAAAATTTATTGCAGTGCAAGAATTCCACAAACATATCACCTCTGTCAGTTCTGGCTCCTAGTCCAAAGTTTTCGATATATTCTCCGTCCGCGTCATCCTTTATGCCAATTTTGGCATTAAAGTCATCCAGAATAATAAAGGTGTATTGTGTAATTGTTGTTCTCCCAGCTGTCTCGATATCTTCATAAAACATTTCCATTTCTTCGTCAGTGTGTGATTAAAATTTTTTTATTTAAAATAATTGAGTAAAATTAAAATTAAAATAAAATAAAATAATTAAATTAAAATAACCGGACAAATTTTCAAGATTTGTATTTTTTCCGAAAGAGCTATTTGGAAAATTTTTGGAGACCAGATTTGTGCATTACGTAAAAACAAAAGCAGTAATAAAAATTTAAACAATTTATTGTATCAACAAAATCCATGTATTTATTACAATGCCTTACTCTAAGGTTTTTTTTTTAATTTGAATGAATAGTTTCGGTTGAATGATTTTTTATAAAAGATATATTCAAAGCTTTTGACCCATTCTCCATTTGCCATTCTTTGACATATTAAAATTTTAATTAATTACAATTCAAACTATGAACCAATGAGAAAACATGAGCGCCCCTTGACAAGTTAGTTTTCTGATTCGCCCTGGTATTATAATATTTTATTAATTTACCAATAATTATTGCTTATTGGCGTTATTGTGTATTTATTGGTTTATTTATCATTGTTTCACGCAACCATTTCCTTCCGGAATGACAAAAATTGCACAAGTTTTGGTTTTGATTACTTCCACATTTGGCCAGGATATTGCATTGCAGTAGTATGTATGTTTGTAATGTATGTCATATTGCTCATCTTCAACTTGTGACATTTTTATTTAATTATAATAAATTAAATTAAATAAAGAAGAATTCGAAGAAGTAAATTTTTCGTTTAAATTTTAAAAACAAAATTTTGAAAAACGAATAAAAAATAAAATGATGGTTTCTAATAACTACTCTTAGATGGAGTGAAAACAAAATTAGGTATGAAAAAATGATACTAAATTAATTTAATAAATGCAACTTCCCGACTCAAATAATTTTTTTGCATTTCTTCATACTTTTTATTTTTGGTTTTTTGCTATTTATTTTTAAACTTTTTGTATTTATATTATTATTTTTCGTTCTGCTTTTCATTCAACTTATCATTATCTTGACGAAAATGTTAAAATATGCAGGATGTGTAATTAAAAAAAAGGTAGTTAATTAATAACTCGAGAACGGATTGATTAATGGTTTTCTGATTTACACAATTGTAATTAGCATGAACAATGCTACTTCTTTAATAATAATTTAACCATTTTTGTAAATCCAGTAATTGCAAGGTTTAATTACAAAGAGATATGTTCACTGTGTTTTTATTTCTTTTTCTCAATCGCATTGTTCGCTTAGAGTATCTATGTTGGTTATATTTTCAAGTCATGATAAGGGGGTGGCCTTACTATGTTCGATATTTTGGGCATTTTTCAAAAATGGCCCAGTCCAGGCCACCGCCTATGCATAAGGCTGATAATATTTAAATGAATATATTACAGATATAAATTAATCCATTAAACACTTATATTTCAAACAGTGCAAAATACATTTTCGAGTTCTCGTCAATTACTACACTTAAATCTTTACAATTTTCAGTAGTGACATTTTATGGATATCTAATAGAATCTACTAAAATTTAACCTCGGAAAGCTCTATCTCCAACTAGCTTTTTCAATTATTGTTTAAATTCAATTGTCATCACAATTTTACATTTTCAAACTTACTGTTGCATTGTATTTAAATTGCAAGCAGATGCACGAGGATATATAATTGTGAAAAAACTGTCTGTCAGATAAAACATTTGCTTTAAAAATCAAAGCTTCAGCTTTCTTAAGAAATTATATGCAGTGAATCATGAAAGTACATGTCAATTTGAAACGATGAACGCGTTTGTCACTCTTACATTATGCCCTATTAATAATAGACCCGACTTCATATAGAAATTAGATTTCGATCCACTGAGTTCTCGTATAAATGAGAAATACAATTGAGACACATTTTGACGTAAATTCAAAACCATAAAAGTAATGAAAAATCTAGTCGAGTTTGCTGTTTTGCCATGGTACTTTTGATGCATAAACCTTCATTGGAATTCGCATCCAGCCGTGTATTTTTGATGACGGTGGTTTTGTGTTTGCGTTTGTGCGAGTCAATATTTCGAAAAGATTTATACATCTAAAAATGTTTTAAGCCGTCGAAAAAAAGAGAGATAGATGAAAGGAAACCGGATGACCCCGGGCGTGAATTTGAGAGGTAATCTCAGAGAGAAATTGTTTTTTGATGTTTGTCGGATTCGGATATGTTTCACATTTTCGCAGCACCGCACGCTTTAAGCTTTCATAA
The DNA here is from genome assembly GCA_947369205.1 of Cantharis rufa. NCBI lineage: Eukaryota > Metazoa > Arthropoda > Insecta > Coleoptera > Cantharidae > Cantharis > Cantharis rufa. The sequence goes on from OX376303.1 coordinate 96,784,849, forward strand.
GTATTACTCAATGTCTTTAAAATATTTAAATTTTTCTTGTCGAAAACAACTAAATATACTATTTTTCATGTTCTTTTTTTAATAAAAATTAATTTCCACTCCGAAACGAAAGCACTGCCTGCTTGTCTACCTGATAAAGAAAAGCTTCTTCTTAATTATAAATTTTATCCTTTTGGATTTTTAATTCCCAAACTACGTTTTGTTTCCCTCTTAAAAGTAAGCAATTACGCAATACTTTTCCATCCGTCTACTTTATATTTCCTTATCCTGCCTCTTCATAACTTTCTATTCACCTATCGCTTCAGTTTCATTCCTACATTTATTCATACTCCGATGCACGCATACATTTTCGAGTTTCATTTTTTACCTTAGTTAATTTAAAATAAAAATTGTATAGCATTGTTAGGTTTTGTAAAATTTATAATCATCGAAAAAATATACTAAAATAATAATTATTACGTTTAATAAATTTACAAAGTCGTGAAATCTGAAAATATTGTCCTTTTTTATTTTTTACAAGAAAAACAATTCGTGTTTTGCACCAACGGCAATGTAGTGGGTAAGAATTATTCTACACTTGATAATTGCACAGCATGCAATTATCCTCTTAGATAATAATCAGGCAGACAAGTTTCAACAAGCTATACCTGGTTAAAAGCATCAATAAATTAAGAAAACAGAAATAAATAAATCACCCTAATTATAACGCATATTATAATGTTTTGAGCAATTCCATTTCTTAGCCGCGGGCATTTTTGTGAAAGCACACAATTACCTAAGTTAATTTTTGCTTGCCGTAAAAAAATGTGCCTTAATGTTAACGGTGTAATTTTCAAATGGTTTAGATTTGTAAATAAATTTGTTGAATGAAAAATTAAAAAAAAATAGAATAACCTCGGGTGGTTTGTCTGACTGAAATGGAATCCAGAATTAAAAATTATTTAAGTGCTCGATTATGCATTTAGAACTGAAAACATACAATTAAAATTTCTTATAAAAACTGAAAACGATTAACTTAATAACAAGAAGACCTTGCAAATTGGTGCATCAAATATTTCCAATTATTCTAATTGATCAAGCAGAAATAGTAGAATAATTTAGAAACGCAGGACTTTTACTTTTCGCTGCAAAAGTAAAATTGGAAGATGTCATAATGATGAGGTAAATTATTATTTAAATTTTTGAACGGATGAAGTGCATCGATGAAGCACTGGAAATATTATCTGCATTTAAATATGCGAACCAATATAATATATACCTATTATGCAAGAATGCATGTATCTATCAAAGCCGGTGCGGTGTTCGCCGCACTCAGGCCTTAAGGCCTATTATATTTCCACCCTGTTCAGTGGACCACTGTAGTTTCCTATTCTGTTGCCCCCGGTTACAGATGTGCCGTGAGCCCTATTCAGATAGGTCATTGCATTTGTATTGCATGAATTAATGTACAATTTTTGCAACAGTTTTCCACGTAGCCCGTCACATTAGCCTCTGTGAATGTAAAAGTGTAATATTTTTAGAGAGGAAAATAATCTCAAAACTTTGCGATGTAAAAACATTGTAAGTTTGTGCAACAAATTTTTTTGCAAATAATGTAAATTACATTTAATTATTACAGCAATAAATATTAATAAATTGGAGGAAACCCACGTTTCTAAAAAGATCATATCTCGAGTTTAGGTTTCAAAAGCTCCAATTTTCTTTAATTCTTCAAATTTCTAGAAGAAGAGAAGGGAAAACAATAGAATCTTACCCTAATTTGCCTAGTTACCATTTTTGATTAGTAAATAATTTTAATCTTTCTGCGATTTTGTATTTTGTTTTTTCATTTTTTTTTCTACTTTTCTTTTTGTAGTAGCTATGTTCTAATTTTGTATATTAAACGACATCAACTGGAAAAAAAAGTAGCGATAGTCCGTTTAAATACCGTGAAATTGTAAGAAAAAAGAGTGGTGGGGAGAAGGGGTAATTTTTAAAACCAAATTTTTTGTGAATGGTTTGCTAAGAGTAGGGGAAGAAAAAGAATATTAATAACAATTGCAAGTACTCCTATTGATTAATCTAGAGAAGAAAACTTATTTGCTTAAAAAAAATGAGCAGGTTTATTAGGTTGTTTTGGAAAGATCTACCTGTATGACCAATATAGTTTTGAAAATATTCACATGTAAATTCATAAACTCTTGATTTAGTCAAAATGTCCGACTTTGATTTCGTGATATTAATACATTTGTTGAGTTTATTAACCGTTCTCAGGACGATGTTGTAATTTTGATTATTTAAATATCTGATGATTATTTTTAATGACAATAAAATTCTTCTTGCTGTTTCTGTTTAATTTGACCCAGTATGTTATCTATTAGTAATTTGACATTGTATAATATTAGAAATTGCGATAAATTTAAATTTGTCTAATTCCTTTTTAAAATTCACTTTATTTAGAGAAATTTTCGTTAATCGATTAAGAAAAATTCGGGGGATTTACAAGGGGATATTCGAACTACAGTGTATAACAGATCCTGCTTCGGTAGGTTTAGGAAAAATACCAAAGGACTGAATGTCATTATCTTGAATGATTGTAAGGTCGAAGAGTAATTGATCCATAGCCATCGATTAATAACTCGTGCTATTAAAAAATTGTTTATTTTTATGCATGCAATAATTAAAAATATCAGTAAATTTCACCTGAATGTAATATTTGCCACATAAAATTTAATTTGATTTATATTTGTCAAAAATGCATAATACCATTTAAAAATTATTAAAAAATCCAGTCCAACCCAGTCCATCCCAAACTTATTCCTACAGAAGAAGAAGAAGAAGTAACAGCTGTTACGTAGCTTAAATTTTTTAATTTGAGATAATTAAACGAAAACTTTCTAACTTCTATGTATTCAATAAATTAAGCATTAATTCTTTGCAGTTTGGTATAGTTAGAGGGGTTAAGTCACAAATTAACAAATTTTTTTTATTTCTGAATTAAATCTATTTTGAATGATTTTTCGATTGGTACCAAGAACTTAGCTGTACTCGGTGCAGGATTCACACTTAGGCCCGCAAGGCCAGGCCTAAGGCGGCAAAATTCTAGAGGTGCCTAAACTTTAGAGGCGAAAAAATTTTAGAAGTTGTGAAATTTATGAATCGACATTGACAAGAACTAACAATAATAATATAATAATATTATTTATGGTTATATTTTGGGTCCGTTACTTTGTCCCCCTCCCCCACTTAAAAAAATTTTTGGTAAAAAAGTTAGCTCCCGAATCTATGGAACCAGCACCGGCTAGCACCCAAATATTAAAGTTAGCACCTTGACAGTTTTTTCATAAAACTACTTTGAAACTGAGAGGGGCTAAAGTAACGCTAGCCCCCCACGCGTTAATATTTTGACTCCAAAAGCTGGCTTCATAATCTTTATATGCTCATACCAAAAAGATGCACTTTCAGGACAAGATTCATAAATAACTATTATTGTTTTAAGAAATTTATTATTACTAAAATAAATTTATATTTGGATTAATAAACCTCAAAATAAAATACTGAAGTCTCGAAACAGTGAACAGCGAAAATCATGTTTTTTTTTTTTAATATTAAATCAATTTTTATCTTATTTTTTCATTTTTATAGCATAACATAAAAGAATGAAGAAGAAAGATTTTTATAGCATACTTAAAGAGAGAAACAAACATGATTTTCGCTGTTCGCTGCTTCGAGACTCGACGTATTTTTAATATTCGTATACAGTAGCCGTCATGGAAATTGCATTGGGAATTATTCCCGAATTAAAAAAATAGATTTCTAAGTATATTACCTATATTCTTAATAATAAAGAATAGAAATAGATAAAAAGTTAGATTTTTGGTTTGAAACTCATAAGCTCAAAAATACATGTTCTTTTTTGAACACAATCACAAAGCTAGGTTTTACAAAGCGGGGGGTCTGGGGGGAATACCCTTCCACACATTAGCAATTGTGTTCAAAAAAAGAAAATGTGTTATTGAATTTCAAATCAGAAATCTTAGATGTTTAGAAATTAGATTTTCAGTTTGAAACTTATAAGCTTTGTGTGCGTATATATTGCGATGAATTTCTTTAGCAAATCTTAATTTTTAAATATTGAAAATAAATTTATACATCGCCGCCCAAAATTGAAAATGGTGATAAAATAATGCGAGATAACACCACACGTTGCACCAGATTAGATTTTATTATAAAATTTTAAATTTAAATTTTAATGAAATTACTACGTTTTCCAAGTTATTGCATTAATCCAAATTTATTCATCCAATTAAAATGTCTCCAAAATCGTCTTATTAAATTTACCACCAAAAATTAGCCAAATTGCTCCAAATCGGAACAAAATATCCAAAATATCAAAAAATTAATTACTCACGTAAACCAAAACCATTTATTTACATAAAATCAAATAATCTCCAATCAAAGACGCAAACTATAACAAAATTACCAGAGACTTCCGCAAAACGCGTCGGTCCACCTTGACGTACCCGGCAAAAGCATCCTTAATCAAAACTTTCCTTAATCACCTCACTCACCTTAATCAAAACAAATTATTTACAAAATCAAAATAAAATTTCAAATTAAACAGAATTTAAAATTTCAAAATTCAAAATTTAAAAAATACTACTTTGAAACACGACAATATATACAGGGTGTTAACTACCAACTAGTACAAAGCGAAGGAGGTGATTTTACGACTTATTTTAAGAAAAAACACGGCTCCGCAAACGCACCGTTTTCGAGATACAGGGTGTTCAAAGAAATTGTTTTCCCTTACTTTTTTTGCTATATCGCAAGAATCGTTAAGGCTACAGGCTCCAGCAGATGATGGTGATGCTTTTGTACAGATTTTTACATTAATAACAGCTACTTTTAAGGCTCTAAAGCCGGAGTTTCCAACCAGGGGGCGCGCCTCCTAAGGGGGGGGCATAAAGAAATGTCAAGGGGGGCGGAAAGTGTTTGAATTTTAGAAAGAAAATTAAGAAGAAATTTAAACTTTTAAAGTTTTTTTGTTAGAATTAAAATAAAAGTCTTTGTACCTATATAATGTGCGTTTTTTTTGTATTTATTGAAAAAGTAAAGGGAGGGCATGAAAATATAATTTATAGTCCGGGGAGCCTCAACAAAAAAAAAAGGTTGGGAAACACTGCTCTAAAGCAATGTTGTCAGATATGCCAGTGGTGGAGATTGAAGGGTTCGTAAGGGTTTCACCCCCGTAACTTTTACGTCACTCGAAAAATTGGAGTTTTGACAACAAATTCCAAAGCGTCAGAGATTTTTACATAAAAAAGGTATCTACTCTTGGAGCTACCGTTTTCCAAAAAAAAACGGTATTTTATGATCAAAAGTAATTGATGAAAACTGCAACAAAGCAATCTCGAAAGCAATCGTTCTTACAAAATTTAATAATTCCATACAATTCATCACAACAATACAATTTCTTTGAACACCCATGTTAATAGACCAAGATAAGTCGTAGAATCACCTCTTTCGTTTTGTACTGGTTTGTAGTTCACACCCTGTATTGTGCAGGGTTATTGAAAATTCGTTGGAATTGTTATTTTAATTCGGAAATATTCAGCAATGCAGTTTCCATGACTGCTATTGTATATGTAAATGTTTTATTTATAATAATTACTATCAAGCAAACAAGGCACCATATCGGACAGGGCATAAAATCCCAGCACTCTGCTGCTCCGGCTCCGGCTCCTCCAGCGTGTCATTTTTTAGTGAAAACAGAAACAATCTGATTGGTCGACTTTTTTTACCAACCGAAAAATATATTAAACCACCGCCGATACTCCCCCTGAGACGAGTTGCACATCAATCGAGTTTCCAACCAATCAGGTCTAGATACCCGTCCGTGGACGGGCTTTCTGCTGGTAGAGATATAAAGATATAGAACTGCACAGAGACTATAGGGCAAATATAATTTAAATTGCATTTTACACAAAACTATGTTTTATGACTGAACTCAAACTGCAGAGAATTAGTAATTACAATTTTTTTTTCAATATTTGGTTCTTTGGCCTCTTTCAAAATAAGCTTTTACCCAAACCAATGGTTTTTGATTTTCGGTTTCAAGCTTTAGTGTAGAGATATACTACATTATCTGACTATGGCTGATTTTGTTAAAATTTTATATTAATTATGTACCGATTTAAACTACATACCTATAAAAATGACACCACAGAGATAGAAAGACAAAAAAGCTTTAAACGATTTTTTTCGAAAAATTGAGTTAATTTTATAAATTTATGTATTATACATAATATATTATGTACATTATTTTTATTATAATCTAAACATAAATAAGAGATGTTCATATACATGCATAATATACATCAACTCAGCAGATTTTTAAATTTACAAAAGCAGGATTAACTGAACTATCAAAATTTTTTTCATTAAATTCTATATGTGGTGTTCAGGCCGCAAGCACAACCAAGGGCTAAGTTTAAATTAATCTTTTTTGTTATTATACATTTGTACAATATTTTAATTACCTACAGCTATTTGTTTATAACATTTAAAACTAAACTGTTACGCATTTAATAAAAAATTAAAACGGAAAAATGACTAACAAACATTTATTTATATGCAAATTGCATGCACTATGAACTACAAAACTAAAACGACTTGTTTAAGTGTTAAAATTTACATTACATCGAATATATAAAAATAATGAATCATAATTGTTTAATTAAAATATGTAACAAATTATTTCGTACTTTTATCTCTGAATCATCAACTGCATATTTACGTGTGTGGCAGATACTAAAAAAAATTATTATATAAATAATAATAAATATCAAGTTTTCCTGCTGACAAAAAGACATTTAAAAATTCGGTAGCTTATAATTTTTTATGTCTTTTTAATAAATTGATTATACAAAATAATAATTTTCCTGCAAAGTTGGTAACATAAACGAGTCGCACTTTTTAAAGTTAAGTAGTACATAAATTTTGCAAGAACTTTTTCTTCGGTTGAAAAAGTTAACGAAGAGATTAAAAGAAAGTTTAAATAATAAATTTTTCTAGATAAAACATGCAAATTTGGACGTTAACAATAATTAATGCATTTTACGATAAACTCGTAAATATTAAAAAAAAAAGATTTCGTCGACTGTTTTCCAGCACATTATAAAAGAGTTTTCCCGTTTTCGACTATATTTTTAATTTTTCTTTACGTTTTAATTATGCAAATTTTTTAACAATTCATTTACGTTCGTTAATATTCATGAGATTTAAAGTATTTAAAATAATATTAACTTCGTGTTGTACTTTTCTGGTAGTTTGTTTTAGTGTATATTCTTTATGGTGCACCTTGCGTGACTTGAAACTTAAATTTATATAAGCAGGTACATAAAGTAATTTGTCGGCAATATTATATTAGAATTACTCTAATCTGAACCTAAGTTTTATACTTCTTTAAATTATTGGTATAATATGCGCAATAATTGTATGGAAGAAAATTAGTATTATGTGTGTTAAGGGCGGTTGGAATGCATCGTAAATATACAAACAGAATTGTTGATTTGATTTGTTGATTAAATTTAATTAAAAAAAAACCTATTCGGTAATGGCCTATTAACGAACACCACTGGCCGTGAAGTTTACCCGCCACACCGATCCTTACTTCCTATTAGGCTAGTTCCATCTACATGCGTGTCTAAAAAAAGTCGAGAGATAAAATCTGGGAAATTTTTGTATTATAAACTGCTATGCATGAATGTTTTGTGCTTTATATGGAGAAATCGGACTTTTCGTGTGTGGCATTTTGATAGGCTGTTTGTGTGAAGATTGAATGAATGATGACCGCTACTCACTCAGCACACGGTGAGAACTGTAAAATCAACACTTTGTTTAAATTTGTTGACAGATAGTTTCATTGTTGGCTTTTAGCTTCCATAAATTTTATATGTAAAAATATTCTAACATTAAAATTGAATGTGGAGATTTTACGCACCGATAAGTGAATGCATTTCTATTTTCACACTCATCAAATTTAATTTCAAGTTTTCTTGTAAAAAAAGCAAATCATGTATATTATTTGGTTGATGAATGTAGCGCAGTCTGAAGGAACGCCTTTGCCGATTGTTTTGGGTTTGCACCCTCTCGAACAGGAACAATTAAATAAATACTAATTTAAGAGGGAAATATCAACGAGACCAGTTTCAAAGAACCCCAAAACAATTAAAGTAATTAAAATTTTGAAAAGCATCTGGTGTTTTCTGTTAAAACTAACAAGTGTTTGAAAAACTCGAAGCGGTAGGGTCGACGGAAAGCTGCAAGTTACCGGTGCTGTAATTTTGGGTCAACAAAATTTAAGAGTAGGATTTTTATTTAAAATTTAATTCACTTCCTCTGTCACTGATATGTTAAAAATTATCTTTTTCGATGATTTACCGCTTTTTGCTTGTTTCAAAAATAAGGCACGTTTCACTTGCATTACATCAAATCACACAATAGATATATTATGTTATGCCATTCTTCCAATCCCCGCATTGATTTTTCTGCTTTGGTGGATACTGGTTAATTTATCCGAAAAGTAATTCTTTGGAATCAACGTGATTTTAACATTTTTATTACCAATATGTTATATAGCAGACCTTCTAGCGGAATCAAGTATTTTGGCTGGATAATATAAATAAGCATAACAGCGAACCTATAATAGAACTCTGTGGTACTCCAATCAAAGGTATACTGTTTTAAATTAAAATAAATTTTTGTGTACTGATTTTAACAAAATTCTAATCAAAATACTAAATACAAAACTGCAGTAGCAGTCATGAAAATCGCATCGCTGAATATTTCCGAATTAAAATAACAATTCCCAATGAAATTTCAATAACCGTACACAATATACAGTGGCTCCAGAAAGTATTCGTACACTCCTATGCAGTGCCGGTTTTAGCAATGCCGGCGCTCTGAACGAGATTTCTACGACGCCCCCTACTTTTCTAGCTTCTAAATTTTCTTTTCTAAAAAAAAAACAAAAAAAGCAAACTCTCTTATTAAAGCATGGAAGTCTGCGTTTGCTGCAATTTCATTTTCTCGGCGCCCCTATGTGTTTGCGCCCCTGGCCGATCACTCAGCGCACCCTATCCTAACGCCGCTACTGCTCCTATGTTAACAATGTTAATTGTATATTTTGAAGCGGTTTTTCTTATATAAAAATCGATTTCAGAGCAAAACTTTTTAGACATTTTTTGTTGAAAATTTCATTGTCTTCAATTTTGTTTATACACATTTTTCTAGTTTGTAGCACCGTTTCTGACTGACAGCGACTTAAGCAAGGTTCGGTAAAATACAAAAACTATTGTGATCTATATCTCGGAAACGGTGCAACTAATTAAAAAAATTAATAGGCATTTTTTCTTGTAAATATCATTTTATACATTTTTGTTCCTATATATTTTCTTATTTTATGGCACCATTTTCGAGATACAGGGGACAATATTTTTTGAACTGTACCGAGTCTTGTTTAAGTCGCTGTAAGTCAGAAACTGTGCGACAAAAGAGAAAAATGGATATAAACAAAATTGAAGACAATAAAATTTGCAACAAAAAATGTCTAAAAAGTTTTGCTGTGAAATTGATTTTTATATAAAAAAAACGGCTTTAAAATGTACAATTAATATTGTAATATTGGTAATATAGGAATACAATACGCCCATAAAGCTAGGTTTTCAAACCGGAGGGTCTGGGGGGTATGGAATACCCTCCAGTACACCAGAGATTGTGCATAAAAATTTTGTTATGGGTTTCAAACCAGAAATCTAACTTTTAAAAATCTAAAATTTAAGATTTCTGTTTTGAAATTCAATAACACATTTTCTTTTTTTGAATACAATCACTGATGTGCTGGGGCCTGATCTGAAAAGCCTAGCTTTGTGATTGTGTTCAAAAAAGAAAATGTATTATTGAGATTATGAGTTTCAACCCAAAAATTTAACTTTTAATCTATTTCTATTTTATTTTATATTGTAGTGATCTGGATTTAAGTCAGTTAATCCGTTAATCTTAATCCGTTAATCCGAATTACCAATCAAACAAAATTTACTATATGTATAAAAATATCTATTGAATAAAAATAACCTTCTACAACCTAAAAACATATATCAACTAATTCCAACATTGGTGACCCCGACAAAAAAGAACAATGAATGATACTCATAGCAACAATCAAGCAACACCGCTGTTAGAACGCATAGGCATTAAAATTCCACGTTTTGGAAAAAACAGCCCGCGTTATGGTTTAGACAACTGGAAATGCAGTTCCAACTAGCTAGGATTAATAACGACGAAACCAAATTCTTCCACGTAGCAAGCAACTTGACTGAAGAATTCGCCTCCGAAGTTGCAGATGTTATTTTAAACCCACCAACGGACGAAAAATACGAAACACTAAAAAAAAAAAAAAAAGAATTGATAAACAGACTCTCAAAATCCGACGAACATAAACTGAAACAACTATTACAACAAGAAGAAATCAGTGATCGCACTCCATCTCATTTTCTAAGACACCTTAAGAGTCTTGCAGGAAGAAATATAAACGACAAATTGTTACGAGCACTATGGAGCGGACGACTTCCTGAAAACATTAGAAACATTATCACAGCTTTCGAAGATAAGGAATTAGATGATATGGCAAAAATCGCTGACAAAATTAGCGAAAACACACATCCCGGTAACATTGCAGCAGCCAGTGTTAGCGAAAATGAGGAAATCAAAGTTCTAAAAGACGAAAAATAATCAAAATCAAAAAAATTCCAAAAGAACTAAAAATTTATTTAGACGACTCCAAAACAGCATTAAAACTAAAAAGAATACACCTGCCTGAATACGACGTACACTGCTGAAAGAGTTGCAAAAGCATTTATAAATAATTAGATAGCAAGATTTGGCGTACCATTAAGAATTACAACCGATCAAGGACGTCAATTTGAATCCAACCTATTTAAAAACCTTTCTAAATTACTAGGAACAACACATACGGGTCATTGACTCTGAACATCAACCTTGGACTCCATAGAGAAGCAAAGTGGAAATTTCTCAACACAGCTATTATCGAATCGGATTTTCTAAATCATTTACTGGTAGATATCCGCAACGGTAAACTAAGCGACTTCAATCAACACAGTTCATCAGCGACGACAACAACACGGTCCATCAGCGACAACGACAACAAGTCCATCAGCGACGACAACAACACGGTCCATCAGCGACAACGACAACAAAATAATACCACTGATAACAGTACATCGTTCGATCTAATGTATTATACCCGGACAATCTCACTAGGAAGGGGGTAATGTAGTGATCTGGATTTAAGTCAGTTAATCCGTTAATCTTAATCCGTTAATCCGAATTACCAATCAAACAAAATTTACTATATGTATAAAAATATCTATTGAATAAAAATAACCTTCTACAACCTAAAAACATATATCAACTAATTCCAACAATATTTTTATTATTAAGAATAAAATATAGAAATCTATTTTTGTAATTCGGGAATAATTCCCAAAGCAATTTCCATGACCGCTACTGTAAGTTGGAAAATTTCTATTACTCTTTGAGGTAGACCTTACACAAAATTTGACCACGTTCACATTTACATAGGTGCATACAAACATTTTTGGAAAATTATTAAAGAAAAGCTAAATGACACCAAAAGCTGTAAGAAAATGGTAGAAATGAAGGTGTAATCCACTTTGTAAACCGAATTTGAAGACTTCTATTCAAAAAAGTGATTATATTCTGACAGAAATGGAAACCATGATTGATTTGATTGAGTTATGCAGATATCACATGTGTTGTATAATGATCTCTTTTCAACACTGATATCATAGACTACCATTATTTTAACTAAATAAATCAGTACATTGCAATAAATTATGTATTTTACTATTTTTAATTATTTTTGTACTTTACTTCTCCAATAATATATAATTTTTACACTTTTCCATTTTTGGTTTAACATTTTCTTCTTTATATTTTTCATTTCCTATTTTCCTTTGTTTATAAATAATTTTAAAAATTGTATTATTTGCTTTTAATTTGTTACTCATATGTATGATTTCATAATACGTAAACAATTAAGCAGCAATTGATTTTAACCTACGCATTAATTACACTATATTGTAATCATTCTAACTATCGTAAGTAGAGAGACTATGCTGAAACCAGATCACTTTTGAGCCAAACGGTTAATTAATTATTATACAATAATAAAGCATATAAATTATTATTAGTTTAATTTTATAAACTTATAAATAAAATATTAAGAAATTTAGTCAATATTAATACCAAAAAAGTGTGAGGGTGGATTTTCGGTCGTAGAGATCCACCATGAAAGATAGCCCACTCCTGCTACAATACTTTATCCAATGAGATACGCGAGGCTACAGCAGAATCAGTATTCTCAGCCAAAAACATACATGCAGATAGTTTAGCTATCGCACGTATCGTTAACGTAAACGCAAACGTTTGGCATTCTTACCTTCTAACTAGTCCAAACTCAATCCAGAAGTCAAAAATTGGGATCTCGGTATTTTATGAAGTAAACCAGCGCTTCTCAACTTTTTAGTATTTTCCACTCAATTATCAATATAATTTTCATCACGCCTCTCCCCTTTCTTTCTTGGCGTTAAATAAAAAAAAATTTCTAATTAAGCACTTTTTGGGTTTTGGAAAGCTATGTTTAAAGAGACAAGACGTCTCGAAAGAAGAAGCCGATGATGCTAAAACCAATTTCTTTGAAATAGATTTTGGAACAGAATTTTAACAGGTTTGGAAGTATATTCTTGGCGTAAGCAAAATTAGAAAGTGTCTAATTTTAACTGATGACTAATATTGGATTCATAAGGAAAACCAAAAGAATTCTCTTGGTAGAATAAATGCAAAAGACATTTAATTCTTAAGAAACCAAACAAATGCGTCTAAATGTCTTTCCGTGTTAGTGAAACGACATATCATTAAAACTTGCTGTATGGAGGGTGTTAACTACATAATTGCATAACTTGAAATTTATCAAAGACTTCAACTATCACGAATAATTTAGCCTGTCATGGGTTTTGGTGTCAAGATGGTTTTAAACATTATTTAAGGCGGGTAGCAAACGCATGAAAAAGAAATGAGTATAAAGTGAACTTACGAGTATTCTATAAATGGAAGAATTTTGATTTACTCCTATAAATCCATTTTCAAATTAATGAGCGCTCAAAAGAACTCACTTTTTTTATTTTTTTTTGTGAAAAACAACACAACAAAGCATTTTAACTTCAAATATAATTATGTTAAGTTTATGCGGACAAGTTTCAAGAGATGACATGGAAATTTTTCCAGAAAATTATCCTGAAATCAAAACAAAATTAGTTGCATATTTAATCAGTCAACGGCCTTTTGTTCACATAATTAACATACATTTCTGTTAAATTTTTACGTGACTCATACGATATGACTTCATCTTTGCATATTTAATATTTTTTTTAGGAAGCTTTGAACATTTTATTTTAGAATTTGGATTTGAACCCAATCATCGACATCACAAAAATTTTCCTGTTTGTAAAGCGCATTCTTAAAATAAAAAAATAAGTCACGATTTTAATATTGGATTTAGGTACCCACTTAAAGTTGTTTAACCACAAATTTTTATAACGATTTTTATTGTTCAGATTTGAAAGATTGATATGTTTTTGTATACCACCGATTAAGGTATCTGTGGATGGCAAAAAAAAGCAATTCATTTATTCAATTTAAAGGATGATGGTCCCTGTATAATTAAAATGCTTGTGTATAATCCTGTCATGTTATGAGAGCCAATCTCTTGCGGTATGAATGATAGATTTTGATGGTCAATTTAATTTTCAGAAAAATTGTCCTAAATGAATGCATTTTTGGTGGAAAGCAATTTTTCATTCGAGTAAACCAACTTACTATTCCAAACTGTTTCGTTTTATTACTTTGGTTCGGCCAAATCTAAATTCAAAAATTAAAGAAATTTTGAAAACTTCAAACTAAGCAACAAAAAAATCAAATTTACTTTGACTTTAAAATTTTTATTTCGAAGTAAAAGAGCGGCAAATTTCTTTATGCGGACTGTCCGCCTCTACGTGAAAATTATGAAAGCGAGTGGGTACTTTACGTTTACTTATTTATTGTTGTTTACACTTTATATAAGTATAAAACAATTATAATAAAAGTTACCCGATTGTGCCAGAACCCGTAAACTTTTCTAAAACTTTGGCATATCTTGAGCCCTTAAAAGTTTGTAACTTGAAGTTTTTTGTTATCCATTATCAACTGACGTAATACAATTTTAGTGGGTTCCTAACTCTTTTCCGCTTTTTTTATTTATTCGTACAGTTACTAGGTATTGTAAAAAATAAAATTTTAGTAATTCGTGTAACGTCGGTAGTGGATTTTATTTTTCAAATATAAAAAGCTACTGGTTGTTATCGAGAGAGACCTATCGCATTTCCACTTATTTTTACGCGTGAGTATTTTTCGGTCCTGAAAATCACTAAAGGGTCGGATCGAGCTGCACCTGACAGATATCCGAATGAAAGAAACAAACAAAATACCGGTTTAGAAAAGATGTAGACTTTTTGCTAAATTGATTCAGTATCAAATGCAAGAGAAGCGTGAAGAATCAGAACAGACCTGATGCCTTAACAACCCAAAAAACATGCATTGCACGGACTGAATTCGGACAAGCTATTGCGTGTTGCGTATATATTCGAGTGCGTTTCCTTGGTAACGGAGGGTTGGTGGGTCCACCCTGAAACGATCTCGGCAGGGTGCCCCACGTGCACAGGGAAGCACGACGTTAAATTCAGGAACTGTATCGTCATCGCTGCACCATTACTCTAAATTGAGATGAAATATTGTTTGAAATGTTCCAAAATGAGTTGTGTTCTCTGTTGCAAGTTCTGTGTCAGCCTCTGAGCGCTCTACTCGAACTAAATCCACTGTTTTGTAAGTTGTTCGCAAAGAGGATTATAGTCGGGGGAGCTCGCTTGTTATTACGTAATGGTTCAGCCCAACAAATTCTTTTCGTAATTTTTAGCATTGAAATAATAAATTTTTTCTTTAAAATTTAAATCGAAATTTATTAAATTTTTCAATAGTGGAAGTTTCTTTTATATTTCGAAAACTGTCAACAATTCATACGGATAATAAGAAAGAGTGACGGTTAAAAGTGAATATGACAAATGATCAAGGATATGTTTACATGTAAGAATTTAACACAAAATGAAATCCAAAACA
Organism: Cantharis rufa; assembly: GCA_947369205.1. Lineage (NCBI taxonomy): Eukaryota > Metazoa > Arthropoda > Insecta > Coleoptera > Cantharidae > Cantharis > Cantharis rufa. The sequence continues at coordinate 96,800,140 of OX376303.1, forward strand.
GGAGGGTTTGATTTTTAACAAACAAATTTGCTACTTGTCAATAACACGAAACAAGAATGTGAGTTATGGAAGTTGTAAATAATGCATGTATCATACATCTATTTGACAAAACGTATGAGCGATGGCGATTTCATCGTCACACCAAAACGCGAAGTAAATGCAAAATGGGTCTACATCCCCTAACTAAAACGTAATACAAAAATTATTTCGCAGTAGCGGCAAACTTTCGGGCCTAAAAAACAAGCAAAATTACGGCTAAACGGAAGCGTAGAAATGACGACAGGTGACTACTATATCAATATTTAAATGTATGGTATTTGAAATAGATTTGATTCAGATTTGATGTAATAAAGACGTGCCTTGCTTTGAATTTAAAAAGCCCTTGATGGTATTTTTCAGTTGATAGAAGGGGTCGACACAGCTCCAACTTTAAAGACTTCAAATTATATTGTCAACAAAAAGCATAAAAAACTTATGCAGTCAGCATTCGTAATTATCACGACCGACACTATAAAACATGCTGTTTAAAACGGTGATTTTATTAACAATAAGGTGCTTGAAAATTTTTAAGATGAATTCCCACAACGTTAATAATCAACCTTAAACGGAATATTTAACAAATTCTTTCTGCATTCTTTAATTTACATCATAATTTTCTAGTCCCAAACCGTTCAGACCGACATATTTCTCTTAATATTAACGCAAGTATGAATCAACAAAATCAAGATTTCTCAAATCTTAATAGATTATTATTATAAGAATAATTTATTCAAAAAACCTTTTTGAAAAATAATAAAAATTGGAAAACGATAACTTAGAATAACTGTTTTTATTTTTGATCTTTTAATTTGAACAGCAGTAGGCTGTAAAGCTTACACCGACCGACTGGGAAGCGGGTAGCCGCGGTTGAAATCCCGATCGGATCGAATGCACTGCTGTGATCTCAAGTACCAGATAGATTTTTGGGATATGGGGAAGGCAACGGGGAACCACCCCATTAAATTACCTGCATTCCCTAGTACATACGTCATCTTGGTTTCAGTCAAATAATCGCCTATGCATCGTAAGCTGCACTTCTCTTTGAACAACAAAAGTAAGATTAATTAAATTATAACGGGTGGACCATGTAAAATTTGGAATTTGAACCCCCCGTTATTTCGAAGAATATGGCCAATTTGACATTTAAGAAGTGACGAAATGGGTCACTTTACGCTTGAATAAAATTGAGAAATATTAAAAAATTTCTTCCAAAGTTCTTAGTTTTCAACTCAAACTGTGAGAAATCTACGAAAAAAATTCGATAGAAATACAGTGCCAAACGCAGTTTGTGGATCAATTTGTGAAGCATGTTTGTCAATCTGGGTCCTTATTGGACAAAAGAACTCGTGTACGTGCTCGTCCAAGTGCGTTCAGTGGAAAATATTGCCGCTATAGCTGAAAGTGTGCTCGAACAGTCATCAACATCATCTCGCCACCGTTCGCAGCAATTAAACATTTCTCGCACTTTGCGCAGAATTTTGCATAAAGATCTCGATATGAAGGCTTATAAAGTGCAATTAGTCCAAGAATTGAAGCCTCGTGATCATCGCTTAGCTGAAGATGAGTATTTTTTAGGAAAAATCATATTTTCCGATGAAGTTCATTTTCACGTCGGGGGGTATTTTAACAAACAAAATTGTCGCATTTTTGGGCTCTGAAAATCCACACGTCGTTTTTAGGAGAAGCCGATGCATCCACAACTAGTAACTATTTGATGCGGTTTTTGGCATGGCGGCACCATAGACACATTTTTCTTCGAGAATGAGCAAGGAGCCGCCGTTACCGTCAATGGCGAGCGTTACCGTGCCATACTCAGCGATTTTTTGTTCCCAAAAGTTGAAGAGGACGACACAGCCCTCGTTACAATCAATCTTTTGAGCACTGTGTTTAAAAACCACATAATCAGCCGAAACTCGGAAGTCATTTGCCCGCGATTTGACTCCATTAGACTATTACCGTTGGGGCGCCGTGAAGGATAAGTGTTACGCAAACAATCTCGAGTTCATCGAGGCCTTAAACAGGAAATCGACGCTGTCGTTCAAGACATAGAAGCCCAAACAATCGAAAATGTACCGAAAAATTGGGTAGATCGAATGAGGTACTGTAAAACAAATCGTGGAAGCCATTTGAACGATGTTGTGTTTCATTCATAAATTTCAATGACGGGCCTTACCAGGAAAATTATAATTTTGGAAAAATGTCTACTAGTACTTCTTTTAAAGCGAAATTAAATTCCAAATTTTACATGGCCCACTCTGTTTCCATTCCTGTTTCCAAGAAACATAAACCTGTTTTAATCGGAGCAAATGTCCTTTTGTAACTTGTTTGTAATTTCAGGACTCGACAGGAAAGGTTGCATATTTGGACCTAATAGAACAATACACTATTTTTTTCCAAACGTCAAAAAGACTTGACTGCCTTATTAATTCAATTATTAAACTTAAAACAATTATTTTACATTACCGTTCACTACTCTTCATCATTTTATAAAAAGCCGACCGATTGTTACAGTTGGTCGAGTGGGTATGTCTAAAATTTACACAATTACATTGATTTTGACCTAGCTTTTGATCTGAGTTGCTCAAATTCCTGAGGCTTATGTGTATTCCTTTAAAAACGATCCCTTCTACCTACCGTTGCATAGGATGAATATGTAAAACAAAATTTTGGTTCGCTATAGGTCATGGGCTAAATTTTAAGTAAGTTTCATTGGAAAAATAGTTAAAAAATCTAAAACTATGAGAACATGGGCGTACCCAGCTTTTGGCCTAGGGGGGGGGCCAAATCAGGAATTTTCTGTTAATAAATAATTCAACATAAATAGAAATGTGCATTTATTACATTTATTACAGGTACTACATGGGAGACAGGAAGGATCCCCCCCTGGGTACGCCCATGTTTGAGAATAACTTTAATTTGATTTACACTTCCTATGCAATGACCATGAAGCTATTAAAAATAATCCAAAAAGGTGCAATAAACTTAAAAATGTAACTGTATAGTGTCATAATCAATCAAGTCACAATTTGGAGCTCTGTCCACAACTTATGTGCCATAAGACAGCTTTCAGTTCCCTCTATATTAATTTAATGGTAAACTGTAATGTTTCATTAAGTTTTTATTTCGCACAGCAAAACCTTATTTTAATTTAAAAAAGAATTTATTTTATTAGGGATTAATAACAATCTATTTAAATCTATAAAAACTGTTATGCCACTGGCTGTTAATTCAAATAAGAACACATTTCAAAGTTTAGATTTCTATAGTTCGCAAAACACCCGAAAACGGGTAAAAACTGGATTCAAATTTTTTCACTTTAAAATGATGTACAGTAGCGGTCATGGAAATTATATTTGGAATTATTCCCAAATTACAAAAGTAGATTTCTAAGTAGGAGTATATTATGTTTATGTATATTCTTAATAGTAAAGAATAGAAAATATAACAGAAATAAATAAAGAATTAAATTTTTAGTTTGAAACTCATAAGCTCAAAAATACATTTTCTTTTTTGAAAGCTAAGTTTTTTTAAACCGGGGGATCTGGGGGTATGGAATACCCCCCAACACATCAGTAACTGTGTCCCAAAAAAAAATGTGTTATTGAATTTCTTAGATTTTTGAATCTTTGAAGTTAGATTTCTGGTTTGAAACCAATAAGCTCAATGACACTTTCTTTGCGCACAAACTCTGATGTACTGGAGGGTATTCCATACCCCCCAGATCCCCCGGTTTAAAAATTTAGCTTTGTGCGTATTGTGTTTATATTGTGTATTGTGTACGGTTATTGAAATTTCATTGGGAATTGTTATTTTAATTCGGAAATAATTACCGATGCAATTTCCATGACTGCTATACTGTATCAAATGTAAGTATCATACTCGTGTGAAATTTACGTAAAGAACAGTGGAGAGAAAACAAAAGAAATGAAAAATTTAGCATTGTTTTAAAAATTTGTAAAAAATTTAGATTAGTTCGTGTATTAGTTTTTTTATTAAATACTTAAGGGGTAAACATGGGTTTAATCGGCAAAAAACGGCTTATTCTCAACAACTGTTTTTTCCAAATAAAAAATACAATATTTTATTCAAATTTTATTCATTATTGTCTTACACATTTGACAAAGAATTTCTGAACTTTTCGTAGAAAAACATTTAAAACTCCGCCATTGCGACGTCATTTTCGGTGACCCTTCAGAAAAAAGGTGCGTCCGCGTTGACAGCAGAACCCATGACAGGATCATTAGAAGTGAAAAAAAATGCGTGTTTTAGTTAAAACCACACTCTAAAAAATGGGGGTAATTTTACCGGTGGAATTTTACCCACTTAATAAAGTAAAATTTCAGGTTTAATTTTAGATCTGAAAATTACTCTGTTCAATAGAGTAAATTTACCCTAAAATTGAGGTAATTTCATGTTGTACTCTAAAATAATGTAATATTACTCTAAAAATATGGCAGTTTTACCCTAAAAACTGGTGTCAATAAAGTTGCCTCTATTTAATAGGGGAAATTTACTAAGTTATTAGTAAATATCCTTTACAAAATTCTTGTGAAAGTTGCCCGGTTTATAAGAGAGAATTTACCTTAAAAATAGTGGATCAAAAAATAGTAGACAATTTTTAAGTTAAATTCACCCTTATAAATCGGGTAATTTTCACAAGAATGTCGTAAAGGATATTTACTAATACATAACTTAGTAAATTTTCCCTATTAAATGGAGGCAACTTTATCGACACCAGTTTTTAGGGTAAAATTACTCTATTTTTAGAGTAATATTACATTATTTTAGAGTACAACATGAAATTACCTCAATTTTAGGGTAAATTTACTCTATTGAACAGAGTAATTTTCAGATCTAAAATTAAACCTGAAATTTTACAGTTTAATTTTACTCTTATTAAGTAGTTTAATTGAAAAAAAAAAAAAATCCTTCGTCCAAGTCCTTGTGAATTGTATCTCGAATTGAGTAGTTCTCGAGAAATCTTGACCGAGAAATCGAGAATAAGAAACAACCGACTTTGAAAACACAGTTTCGATAAAAACGCGTTTAAAGTTTTGAGTGACAATAAAACTGGGGAAAAAATTTTTTTTTAACTTACATTGAATCGTCGATTCCAGGGCCATAAAGCAAAGAACCTGCTGCAGCTGCAATGTTTATTAATTAGACAATCAAAAAAAATCGATTTTTTAAAGCCGTGAAACTTATGTAACCCCAAATCGACGTATTTTGATGGGTAGAACACGAAACCCATTTTTTCGAAACCGGTTCAAAATAAGAAATAAGATTATTGTAATTAATGAAAATTAAATTTGTTCATTTTAAAGCCACATACATTAATAAATATCAAAACTAACGCGAAATTTACATACGTCACTTGAATTATATTAGAAATCTACGTAGAAAAGAAAAAGCTGCCAAGTTTTCCGTTTTTAGTTTTCAAAAATTGAAAAAGCCTTTAGCTATTTTTGTGTTACTTAAACCGACGCAATTTGATGCGTGAACTCGAAAAACTCGTATGGGTTTGACCAAAACGCCTTTACAATCACAATAAAATTGAATTTTTTCGGTAAATATTAATAAATGTTATTAAAATGTTTTCCAAACTCAATGCGAAATTTTAAAATTAAGTATCTTAAAATTAACTCCGACTTCTGTAAATAAACAAGTACTGTAACTTTACACTAATCAATCAAAAAATAATCTAATCCAATCGAATAATCTAAGCTACCAATCAGGTGCACAAGCAAGTCAATTAGCAGAAATAATAAAATGCTATCTAAATTACACCAAAAAGCGCACTGTGGATTGGAAGGACGAAGAAGTGGAGGCAGGTTCAGTGGAAAGGCTTCTTTGTGTTCAATTTTTATATTTATTGATTATGGTTGCAATAAATTTTTATCGAGTTTCTAATTAATCAATTTAACATTTTAAATCCAAACAAGTCTCTGAGTCCAATAAACCCAAAAAAATGAAGTTTATCAATAAAACAGGTGAAGAATCTTCCGAATCAACTCAATCCACTGGAAGATTAGATTCAAATCAAGGAGTCTTGAATTAATTCGGAAAAGCTAAATAATGCCATCTCAATTGTAAACCTAAACCAAGCGACAGTTTTAGGTCATACCCACTAAACACTAATGTGGATTTTGATCAAATTTGCAAAGCTCTCCCGGCAGATCTGCCACTAGCTTTTATTTACCAAATTTGTCCTTTTGACGAAATATAGGATAAGATCCAAAATTATTTGTTTATAATTTTATAATAAGTATAATAGATATTATGTTAATTATTTGCATTATTAATTTAATAAATAAAAATAAAAATATAACATAGGTTGGTTTAATCGAAGGCTAAAAGTGGCGTGATGCAGTATATTTTTAGTATTTAAAGTGTGTTGGTAATTTATTGGAGAAGTGGACGGAAACCTGTAGAATGACTCAGAAATAAGTTGCGCTGGTAAATGCATTATCTTTCTACCTCATTTTCAACTACTGTCCGATAACTGCTGCATACCATTAATTTAATATTCATTTTCCATTCGAGCTTAATAAACCTACATCACGCTAAATATTAAATGATTCATTTTGTTTAGTCTGCTCGCTTTAAAATTCTTCTCGTGCACTTAAGAATTGTCGTGAAACACGTGGAAACCTCTCATTAATTACATTGATCGTTTATTATTAAGCAGTTAGATTTCCAATTATCCAGTAGTACGCTCATGTATAGTTTATCTTTATATCGACTTAATTCCTTATTCATATTTTAAACAATAAATCGATGTAATTGCAAAGCTCCAAAGCTTAATTGTCATTTATTAGCTTTCTTCACCTCAAGGATTCTGAAACTTATGCTATATGACCAACTTTAATTATTTTATTCTTCAAATACTGCAATTAGTTTGAAAGTTCTGCTTTTTAATTCTTCATCTCTTCCTGTGCGTACGCACTGGGTCAGGAAGGGTCACACGTTTTCAAAGCATAAATTTGATTTATGAAGGTAATAATTAGGTTAATTTTGTTTGTTGTGTCGAGAAGGGTATAGAATTTCATTTATAGCTCGGATAAAACTGCATTTTTTCACGCAACACCACCTTGATTATTAGTTACTGCAATGCTGGTGCAATACGAGTGCGAGGGTGGGGTGCGGATAAATTAATGTACCTTAATTTCCCTAATTGGGTCACAATAATTACCTTCACGTGAATAATGTGTAATATTATTATCCTCGTCGAGAGATACGCGATTTTTCTTTGACAAATTAAAATTTGATTTTCAATATTGAATTACCGACTTAATTATTATGTATAGGATAAGAGCACGTGTGACCCATATATGTAAATATCTCGATTAGTCACCGATATTACACAACCGATATAGGTAAATATCAGTACTAACTGGTAAATATGTAAAGAGCATTCATTGTTTTATAAATTAAGTGTCACACTTCTCCGCTTTCAACTTTATCTTAACTATTAGTCACGAAAAAGATCCAATTTTGTTATCCATTTGCTCAAATACTACGACAATATAAAACAATTAGGTTTCCAAATTGCGCACTTAGGAAGAAAAATAAATTATATTAATTAACTTTTTGCGTTGTAAAACATCTCGACATTAAAAAATTTATAGGGGTACCAGCTGTTGTTACTCGAAGGTAAGATACGAATAAGCAAGGACGCACAAAAGGTTGAAAGATACCGGATACCTGTCTTTATGTCCTCGCCTTGTCCATCCGTATGTGGGTACCCTTATGTCTGTTTCGTACAAGGCAAATTACAAAAGACCAAAAGACGTGTTTATGAAAGACTCAAAAGGGATCAACTTCAACCACTGACATCAACAAGTCTAACAAATTTTATAAAATTACACCAAATCTCGAAAGGAAAATAAAATAATGCTACGTCAAGAATAATATTTGGGATTTTATAAAGGTCCTAGACATAAAATAAAACTTATCTTTTATTGCAGTTACTTAAAAAAACATAAACAAAAAATTCAAGTGGAGATCAATTATTGATTAAATATTGACTTTCACACATATCCACTTCAATATGGTAAACTTAATCTTAAGTGAAGTTTCTATATAAATTGCTCTTATACATTTTTAAAATAACAAAATACAATTTAGCATTGTAATAATAATTATTCGTCAATTACTTGCAATTTTGTATATTCGACCCTTCGAAGGTTTTTTTTATTCAGCAATGGAAAATTCATTTCCTATAGGGGTCTACAAAACCGCCGTGAATTTTATAAATTATATTATATTTTGGTTTAACAAATTGATTTCAGAGGTTTTTGGCAGTGGCGGAACTAGCATGCGCTAAACGCCGCATTGCGGGGAAGCCCACAGCCGTAAGAAGCCTTAAAAATTTGTTTTCAAGTAATTTCATATTTGTATTGGTTATACAAATCAATTTTATAATTATTTAATAGAATTTGATTCAAAATCCAATAAACAACATTTTTAATTTGTTAAAGGAAATTTATTTATAAAAAAAGCTCCAATATTAAATCATGCACAGAAAACATAAAAAACCTATTTATCGAATTGATAACATTTAATTAATTTATTAATTTGCATTAATTATAATTCCATTTTGAGGTATCACAATAGAAAATAAATATATTGTAATGTTATTTTATGATTTCCAAATTGGCTTCTTCTTAAAAAAATCCAGAGAAACATAATGACTTTTAAACAAAATCGTAGAATTAATTGAAATTTAAATTTAAATTTTTAATAAAATAAAATAATTTTCAATAAAATTTTAATGCATAAAATGGAAAAGTTAAACTGCACCATACGCGTTCGCATCTAATCTATTAACGATACCTTCCAACGTTTAACTTAAAAAGGGCATACAAACTGCCCCCGGTGAATATTAAATCGCCACTTTGGGGATATGTAGGTACCCATAAAATACTAAGATCCTGAAAATTTTAAATCTCTAACTCAATGCCTTTTCGTGAAAATCAAAAAATACTGAAAAAAATTTTTTTTCCTCAAAAACGGCTTTTTGGATATAATTTGGATAAAATTTTAGTATGCTATAAAGGCTATCTTAGAACAAAATAACAGCTGTATATGATTTCATTATCTAACAAAAAAAAATTATTTTTTCAAAAACATTTTTTTAAATGAGATATGATTTTGGCAAAATTATAAAATAATTTTTTTTAGAAGATCTATACTCTTTTATATAATATATATTTTTTTTTCAACCGATTCGAAGTGGTGCACCATAATAAAAAAAAATAAAAACTGATTTTACCGTAAGTTTTCAGTTTTATTGGAATCGTAGCAGACTGAATCCTAGGATTATCTTGAACCTTGGATTAATCCGTGACTATTAAGTACGGGCCGAAGGGGAAACTGCAGACCAAATTTTTGTACACCAGATTTCCTTTTATGAAATTTCCTTGGATTTCCTAAATTTTCCTTGGATTGCTTAAGATTTCCTTGGATTTCCTTAGATTGCCTAAGATTTCCTTGGAATTCTTTGGATTGCCAAAGATTTCCTTAGATTTCCCAAAATTTGTTAAAATTTCTTTGAATTTCTTAAGATTTCCTTGGATTTCCTAAAATTTCTTAAGATTTCTTAAGATTAAGGTATATTACTCACAATACAGACTAGATACAATAGAATAACTGCTTTAAGCAATAACTATTTTCAAACTAAGTCACATAAGCGCAATAAGAAATGTACAGGTAGGAATCTGTAGAATCTGTAATTCAAAACCATCAAGAACTTTAAAACAAAGGTAAAAAACATTCATATTTTCTAAGTGTTAATTTAACATTACAAGGAAATTTGTATAACATTAAGTTATGGGATTCATCTAGATTTCCTAAGATTGCCTGGGATTTCCTAAGATTGCTTGAGATTTCCTCAGATTTCCTAGATTTCCTAGATTACCTAAGATTGCCCGAGATTTCCTCGGATTTCCTAAAATTGCTTGAGATTTCCTAAGATTGCCTGAAAATTCCTAAGATTGTTATTTTATTTGTTAGATTGCTATAGCTGTTATTTTGTTCTAAGATAGCCTTTATATACCCCTATAACATACTAAAATTTTATCCAATTCGATTAAGCCGTTCCCGAGGAAAACATTTTTATTTTTTTTCAGTATTTTTTGATTTTCTCGAAAAGACATTGAGTTAGAGATTTAAAATTTTCAGGATCTTAATATTTCACGGGTACCTACATAACCCCAAGTGGCGATTTAATATTCCCCGGGGGCAGATTCATCATGCTTACTTCTCCTCAACCGCTTCGGGCGGCTATTTTGACTAAAAAAACCTGGTTTTTCTGGCTCACCATTGCCATCTTAACTAATTGGCGGGAAAACCAGCAAATTCAAAAATATTTACAAATTACAAAATATATAATTAATACAAATAAAAGCAGAATTAATTTATCAAAAAAAATCTAAAAAAAAAATTAAAAATTGGGAGAATTTGTTACGAGTATATTGTCAAATATGTATTGTTCAAATAAACCAATGAAAACCTTTGATTTTAATTAATACTCCGATTAAATTTTAATGCTAGATAAACTTTTATTTTGAACGCAAACTTAAATCTTTTGCTAACATGGCAGCTGGAACGGAAGATAAAAAAGAAAAAAAAGAAAGAGAAAGAAAATGTGTTACTGAATTTCAAATCAGAAATCTTAGATTTTAAATTTGTAAAAATTAGATATTTGGTTTTAAACGCATAAGCTCAATAACACCTTTATTGCGCATAATCTTCGGTGTACTGGAGGGTATTCCATATCCCCAAACCCCCCGGTTTGATAAAATCTAGCTTTGTGGGTATTTTATTGTGTGAAGTTTTTGAAACTTCATTGGGAATTATTATTTTAATTCGGAAGTAATCACCGTTTAAAGGTTTATGGGATTGGAGTGATGTCTCCTACTCTGACAGCCTTCTGAACACTTTACACAACTTCAACTTCTGTATTCAACAACCTGCATTATGTACTGTTTTACAGCTTTATCTTAAGTAGTTTCATGGTTTTGTTCTGTTTTTGGACTTCACCATAGTCAAATAAATCTTTTTATAGATGAAACACTCTTGAACTAAATTCGGGGTCAAATGCAGCCTATTCAAATACATAAATTAAAATCAATTATAAAATATTAAATCATAATATAAAAGTTTTATTTCCCGGCACGGCACAGAGATAGCCTGCGGCCAAGTCATTTTGGCGCTTAGTTGACCAGTGAGTGATATCTGCTGCTTATTGCAATAAACCAGGAAACATTTATGAGCCCAATTGGAGAGTTCACAGCAAAATTGAACCGTAATTATGTGAAATTTTTGTCAAAAATTTTGCGACAAAAAAAGGATAAGAATTCTTGACAAAGAAAGAAAGAAGGACAAGAGAAAATAAGAGTCCTGTAGGAAAAATGTACCTACTAATAAGCAATATTTGACAATAACTATAAGGAATTTTTCTAATATAATAATTATGTATTCTCATGTTCTAAAAACCTTCTGAATAATTTTAAATGCGAATTGGAAATTTTGTATTTTTTGCAAACATTTTATTTTGAAAAAGTTTGGATAAATTTTGTATTTTTGGTTTTTGGCGCACTTTGTGTAGAGCTAGCGCCCACTGGTGGATAAAACCAGCGGGGGATTTTTAGTTTTGAGATTTGGATTATTTTGCAAATAAAACGTTTGATTTTGCGCGAGTTGATTTTGTTATTATTTTAATGTTATTTGTCCCAAAATCGGACGAAGCTTGGACAACGATTGAATATTTTTGGATGCTTGTGGAGAGTGGATTTTATTTTGGATGATTGAAGATTTTTGGAGAATTGAAATAATAATTATTACTGTTAAATTGGATTAATTAAAGTTTTAAGGTGAAAATTATAATTTCAAAGCGACGGACGTGATAGAAAATTTGATAGCGTCACACCTGGATTGCTGTATCTTTGACATTCTGTCGATTCATTTTTGCATTGAATTTATTTTGCAATTTATTAATTTAATTTAAATTTAGATTTATTTTGAATTTTATAGAGAATCCAATGCGAATTTATTTTCAAAATTATTGGTAATTATAAAAAACATTAATATATGTAAGAAAAGGACAAAAACTACATAATCATAATTTTTTGGAATAAAAATTGAAACCAAATATTCGACAGTTCTCCATTCCTAGGCGAATAAAGGACATAATCTGTGTTTTTAAAATACAAATTTTAAATTGATTGTTGCTTTTTCTGAAAAATAAAATCCCAATGACGGTACCACTTTATAGGAATCTTTACTAGACACATATTAATGTTTTGGTGTAAATTTTTTAAATTTACTAATTCGTGCAATTGCATTTAAGTATTCTTGAATTAGTAGCATTATCAAAAAACATTTTTATTTATTTGTACTTTTACAGTTATGTAATATGTAGGTAAAATAATTATTTTTTATTCAAAAAGTACAAGAGTACTATATAATTGATGTAATTATTCCAATTATACTTCTTATGAAGTGTACAATTTTTTCAAGTGGCACACCCACCGGTTGCAATAATTAAAATAAATGCAAGGTGTGCGTGGTGTATCACCCTGTAGTATTTAATTTAATTTAAAATTTTAAGGAAAATCAAGATAATCCTGAAATTCTCGATTCGCGATGGTCCAAGACTCGAACTTAAAATTTTTAGTTTGTAACTCAATTAGCGATCACAACAAGTCTCACTGCTGTATTTAACTATAAAGAGAAAATTTCCGGTGAAAGTCTTATAAATATACAAAAGCCTTTTCGGTATTTATCAAATTTTTAAAAAGTGCTGGCATCAACTAAGGTAAGTTTTTAAAGATAAACAATAAATCAATTTTAGTTCAAGGAAGTAGATAGAGGGCGTTATTTTGGCCAAATTTCAGAAGTACTTTGTATACAAGAAACTGTTAGTTTTTCTCTTAATTCCCTTTCAGTAGTAAATATAAATATATTGTGCGATTGTTCGATACTTTGAAACTCATCTCATATGTTACTTCCCCCTAAACAAGATAAGGTGCACGTGAAATTGGAAGATATTTATCGACTTATCAGTGTTTTGTTGATACGGAAGGTTTAATTTCAACAGTACCGTCATATTGTGTGAAGTGCAATCCTTAACCGTTTAACTGATCCTTGATAAGAAGTCTTGTGATATTGATGGAATAATATTGCAATATTTCTGACTTCTTCATCCGGACTGGAGTGTCGATAATTTCATAGACGACTCTTTCATCCGACAATTTTTTAAAACATTTTTTAATATTTTTTTCTTTATTGACCACAGTGCAATCTATAAACGATTTCCTTCTTTTTATACTTTTCAACGACAATTTATTAAAGCTTTTTGAAGAAGTTTAACTCAATTACCGAACGTTTCCTGTTAGGAAATTTAATAACCGAGTTAAAAGGTTTACGAATTGATAAACTAATAATAATTATCATTTTGATCTCGCCCTAATGTTGGTACCTTTCTTTGAGAGACTTTCTTCAAACTAATACAATTTCTAAAACGGCTTGGATGATTATTAATAAATTTGATAACAGGAAGTAAATCTAATTTATCAAATGTAACGTTATAATAGATCAACGGAATAGCATGCCATTTGCCATTTTCTTTGATCCGTGAAACCCATTGTAATGCACATTGGCTCATTTGCACTAATGTATTATCTATTTCCTGCGGAAAAAATGTCACACAAACTTTTAGGTTTATTAATTGCCACAGAAACGGTTGCTTCCTGCAGAAATTGGTAGAGTAGCTTCACTTATTCAGATACCCACCGTTAGAATATGCATAATCGTTCGAGTGTATGGTTAAAAATTATAAACAAAATCTGATTTTTGAAGCGTCGCGACGTCGATGAAACTGCGAGGAAGCCAAAATTAATGTCGACGTAAACAAATTATTTGAAACGTAAATAAATTTTAAGGTGATTTTAATTAAGAAAAACTGTAAACACATGTTGGTTTGTGAAATTCTTGACAATAAATAAAAGTTTTGAAAAGGAAGGAAATTTAGGAGTGCATCCAAATTAAGGCGTAATGAGGGTTGGTTTCTCGAAAAAGCGGAAAGTATAATTAAATAGGCTGCGGTGCGACGTGCCGTAACAGTGATTCTAATTTCTGATTAATTCGAGTTTCATTCGAGGTATTTTACAAAAATTTAATGAGGGCTGCTTGCATAAAATTGCAGCAGCCGTCGAAAAAGAACTGCAGCAGACGACAATGCCCGATAATGAAGGAAACTTCAGACCGTGAAATAAACGCACTCAATCTGACCATTGTTGTTTGACACGAAATCTTGTGCATAACGACGATGATGGTCTTGCAAATTCATATTCGGGGGCAATTTTTAATACACTTGTTCCACTTCGTAACAATTGCACGCTTCAAGTGAGGCCCTGCAAAAAGGAACCACGCATACGAACATGAATGACAAAACATAAAAAAGAAGCATCGGCAGAATGTGCCGAAATTTAAGGCGACCGATTATCTGCCAGACTGTGACCGACACAGGTCAGCTGAAACGAAAGCTCAGGTGTCCCAAAATGCTATTCTCTCTTACTTGCAGAGATTCATAAGCCTTCGTCTTGTACTTACTATAGTATATCGATCGTGACACGTTATGCAATTAAATTACGAACCTTTAAAAGTGTTAATAGCTAAACCCCATAATTATAAGTAATGAAAATTAAACGCAAAATAAAGAACTCATCTTTTTGTCATCTCCGGATCGTTTTAATTCGAGAGATAATTTAGAGAATTTTTTAAAGCGTTGCCAATTGGATGAGCGTGTAAAATAAACTCAATAAAGACATTTGGGAAGAAGCGAAGCGTTGAGCGCATCCATTAGGTAATCATAATCGAAATGTTCATTGGGTTTAACATACTAATTTTTTGAGAAAATTAGTTATACTACAAAATTTAAGAAAAATGTTTCCCTTCCGTTAAATGCTTAAAACGTGAAGTTAAAGGAAAAACGTTAGTTGTGAAACTGAAAGCGAATTGAATGATGTCGTGGTTAGCGATATTTTTTCAAGACATCATCTGACGGTAAAAATGAAAATTTAAAATCTTTACAAACATTTTGAAATATTAAAAAAGACCTTAAGTTTTGTAAAACGGATTCAAATCGGAATAGGAGAAAATTTGAGCGGAAAAATCTCGAAAGCACAAAATCTTAATCGGACTGTACATGTACATACATTCTATACTAAAATAAACTACATCAAAATTAAAGTAAATAAAGTTCTGCATAAAAGTATAAAAAAATTATTGTTTCAGTCTCTCTATTTTCGATTTTCGTTGTTTTCACAAATATTGTTTCGTTGTTTTCAACAAAAAACATTGTTTTCAGTTTTCGATGTAAAGCTTTTTAACCATAGTTTTATTAAACACAATAATGTAAAGTTTTTTTCTGTTTATCTGACGTAAAAGTGGTCTACACATAATTGAAACTAAATTTAATTATCTGTAAATTTATGTATAACATAACTTTGTAATAAATTATTAGGCCCTAGCTGTAGCTTTCAAAGTTTTATCCGTTCTGGATCCCATTATTAAATTTTTGCACTTTTTCAAAAATTTCAAAAGAGGAAAAAGAAATTGTTTTTGAAATCCAAAGGCGCTGCCCCCTGTGTTGATTTCTAAGTGATCATCAACCTTATTATTTTTATTTTATTTATTTTTATTTCATTAATTCGTGATCCTTTAATTTTTAGATTGGAAATTTAAAACGAGCTAATCGGCGGTGCGTATTACCTAAGAAAATACAGACAGAAACACGACTGTTGGTGTACATAAATATAACAACAGTTTATTTAATTTAGATAAATCTTTTTATCTTACAGCATTTTATAATATTTGTTTTAAAATAATATTTTCATTATGACTCGTGGTATAATCCGCTGATTATTTATTTGTTTAGAAAATCAAATTTTAGTGCTTGATAGGGATTAAACAAGGGGTAAATATCCCGAAAATTTTGTGTACACTCGTTTGGAATTCCCTTGGAAATCATTGGAATTTCTTGGAATTCTTTGGAAATCCCTGGAATTCCTTGGAAATCTCTGGAATTCCTTGGAAATCCCTGGAATTCTTTGAAAATTCTTGGAATTCTTGGAAATTCTTGAAATTCGTTGAAAATCCCTGGAATTCTTGGAAATCGTTGGAAGTCTTGGAATTTCTTGGAAATCTTTGGAATTTTTTGGAATTCTTTGGAAACCCTTGGAATTTCTTGGAAATCCCTAGAATTCTTTTGAAATCACTGGCATTCTTTAGATTGAACTTTGATTTGAACTCATTGGAATTCTTTGGAAATCACTAGAAATCTGTGAAATTCTTTGGAAATCCTTGGAATTCTTGGAAATCATTGGAATTCGTTGGAAATCCTTGGAATTCTCGGAAATCGCTGGAATTCCTTGAAAATCGTTGGAAGTTTTTGGAATTCCTTGGAATTCTTTGGAAGTTTGGAAATCGTTGGAAGTCTTGGAAATCTTTGGAATTCCGAGTCTTGTGTACAGAAATTTTACTGGATATTTACCCCTTGGGATTAAGCTTTGGTAGCATTAAATATTCAGCTCAACTCTTCAGCTTTCTACTTAGGCAAAAAACCCTTGTATAACTACTGTCTGTTATCACCACCATATAAAAATGAAATTCCAATTTATCACATAACATGTGAATTACGATTGTATAGTGATTTTTATTTTTATAAGTTAGTTTACATCAACTTGTATGTACAGTGTTATGCAAGGGTTAAATATCCCAAAAAAATTTTGTACACTCGTTTGGAATTCCCTTGGAAATCATTGGAATTCTTTGGAAATCACTGGAATTCTTGGAAATCGTTGGAATTACTAGAAGTCACTGAAAATCCCTGGAATTCTTTGGAAATCCTTGGAATTCTTTGGAAATCCTTGGAATTCTTTGGAAATCCTTGGAATTCTTTGGAAATCCTTGGAATTCTTTGGAAATCCTTGGAATTCTTTGGAAATCCTTGGAATTCTTTGGAAATCCTTGGAATTCTTGGAAGTCGTTGGAATTTCTTGAAAATCTCTGGAATTTTTTGGAATTCCTTGGAAATCACTGGAATTCTGTCAAATTCTTTGGAAATCCTTGGAATTCTTGGAAATCGTTGGAATTTTTTAGAAATCTTTGGAAGCCTTGGAAATCTTTGGAATTCCTTCGAAATCGTTGGATTTCTTGGAAATCTTTGGAATTCCGAGGGGTGAATGTAAACTGGGCCAATTGTAAACTGAGCCAAATTTAAAAAATAGTAAACTGGGCCAAAGGCACTTTTAACTAAAATTATGAAAGTAGTAAACTGGGCCAAAGACAAATTTGAGATAAAGAAAAGGGTGCATGCAGGGTATGTCGGTGTGAATTTTTTTTTTGATATTATTTAAAAAAAATATCAGAAACTAACTGTAACCTACCGATGGATCTACATCCTCGTAATCGATCTACCCTTTCGCGCATATTTTTTATGGTTTCGTATATTGCCGTGGTTGTCTTTGTCAAATTCGACTCTGCGCTACCCTGCGCTCCGCTCCCCTTCGCTCCGGGCGTTCCGAGCCGCTTTGACAAGACTAGACCCCTTAAAATTATCTCGCCAAAGGTGGAACTCAAAAAAGGTGAAATTCGTTTCAGGGTGAATTCGAAAGTGCGGGGTGCGAAGGGAATCCACCCTAAAAGCAAGTTTTGCATTGTAAAATATAATTAGTGTCTATCAGGGATTTGTTGGCATTTAATTATAAAACCGCAGAACTATTTTTTATGGTGGATCCGTGCATTGCCATGGTTGTCTTTGTCAAAACTTGAATTTGACAAAGACTAAACAAAAAAATATTAAAAATATAAATAAAATTCATATAAATATGCGATATCGAATAAATGCTAAGGGGAACAACTGCTCAGTCGAATAAATGTTAAATCGAACAAAGGCATTCGAAAAACTGCTATTCGAACAAATGTTGTCGAACAAAATTCCGGATACGCTGACGTGTTCGGTTTTTGATTTTCAAACCCCATACTACAATTTTTCAATCAATAATTTTTGCTTTTGGCCCAGTCTACCATTTTAAAAATTTTAGTAAAATTTGTTTTTGGCCCAGTTTACTATTTTCAAAATTTTAGTAAAATTTGCTTTTGGCCCAGTTTACCATTTTTAAAATTTTAGAAAATTTTGCCTTTGGCCCAGTTTACCACTTTCAGGTTGTTTTTTGGCCCAGTTTACATTACCCCATTCTGAGTCTTGTGTACAGAAATGTTACTGGATATTTACCCCTTGGTGTTGCATGTTGCATTGGCAGTTCATATTATGTCTCACTTTATAATCGCATGGTGTTTCAAATTTTGACAAAGCTGGCCTAATGTGACGTCATCACTGCTCATGACGTGCATTGGTTTTGGTTTTACAAACAGTATTGTGAATACTGTACCTAAACCTTGTTTAAAATTAAATTATGGATTCTTTTAGTGTTCTTGTGTCCTTATTTACACTTTTTTTATCAAATTTTGTTTACTGCTTATATTATTCTAATTACTTGATAAAAGTAAGCATTAGTTGAGTTGTTTTAATAAACTGATTTTTTTTTACATGTTTGATTATAAATTCCAGATTGTAACTTTATTAGGAAGCTCTTTCTGAATTACTATAAAAACTATCGAGCAACCATAACTTCTAGCCAAAGTTACTTTCCATTTATTTTTCAAATTTGTTAATTTTGGGTATGTGGGTGGATGAGAACAGATTTTTTGGAAGTGTGTTGGAGTTCCAAGACAATCAGTCCGGTGGATATCCACCAGCGAGTATTATGCAATTTATCGATTTGAGTTGAAATCATCTAAAACGGGTCGCCGCAAATTGCCCTAATCCTCTAAAAATTCAAAAATGGAAAAGTGTAAACTGCCCTCCGAAAAAAAAAAGATGTAAACTGCTCTCTAAACAGAAAGGTTGCCACTAATCTCAGTATTACAAAGTACATGGTGATACAGCAAGAAAATAATTAATTAAATTTATTTATTAAAAACATAATATTATTATCTGTTAATCTTTGCTCCAAATATTTTATTTTATTTTAATTTATTGCATATTGAAAAAATTTAGAAAATTATTTTGCTTCATATTCACACATTAATGTAATGTAATACGATTTTTGTAATTTTTGATTCCCTTTTCTCCCACGTAAGGGTCCTTAAAATAGCTAATACTCTATAGATGTCTAGATTTTAGAGTGGATCCGAGATTTTCCGTAGTTGCATTTTATCAAAATGCAGACGCTCCGGGCCGTTTTGACAAACGCTATACTTGCTGAGAATATCCCTCTGGACCGGTCCTACTCGGCAAAGTGTGCCACCAGGAAAGGGGTGAATCTCCCTCGATGTGAACTCAACGCTGTGATTTTTTTCTGTTCTGAATTGAATCTTAATTTTTAATTGGTAATAGTGTCGGGGATTTATGTAATCGGGGATATATGGAAATTTACAATTCCCCTCAAAAACAGTTTTTGAAAACATAATGATTTGTTTTTCAAAATTTATTTGGATGAGTCTTGGAGTTTGACCGAGGCTTAATCTTAATACATAAAATCTCAGCGCACTGCTGCTGCTGTTGCTGCTCCAGCGTGTCATTTTTTGGAGAAAAGGAAACACTCTAATTGGTCGAATTTTTTTACCAACCAAAAAATATATTTTAAATATATTAACTATATATTAAATATATTAACTACCGCCGGTACTCCCCCTGAGACGAGTTGCACATCAATCGAGTTTCCAACCAATCGGGTCGATGCCCGTTCGTGGACGGGCTTTCCAGCTATATTATTAATGAAAACCCTGACGGTTTTCTTTTTGGAAAATGCTGGAAAGTGCATTTGTCTGTAAAGCAACTGTGTAATTTTTTTTTTAAGAAAATTGTTTAATTGTGCGATTAATACCTATAAACTTTCATCGTAAACAAAATCGAATAATCATCGGATTACTGTAAACTTATTATTTCAAAAAAAACAGGATAAAGTGTAAGCAGTACAATGTAACATTAATGAAGTAAATTTTTCAATGAACAGGATAATTTAACACTAATAAAATTCAATTTATGATGAGTTTTCACCAAAAGGATATTGCTCTCGTCAGATATTTATTTATTTATTTTAAACAAATAAATATCTGACGATAACGATATCCTTCGTTGAAAGCTCATAATAAATTGAATTTTATTAGTGTTAAATTATCCTGTTCATTGAAAAATTTCACTTTATTATATTTCGCAAGTTAGGTAAGGATTTATATTTATTTTACTGTAAAATTAATTAAATTTATTTAAATATTAAGTTTAAGTGTAATAATTAACATTTCAAACTGAAATTTACGGTTTAATAATAATTATTATTATGAGTCACGATAATAAAAACTACCTAGTAATAAAATAGTACTTACTATTGTAAATGAAATTAAGATTTTTTAATTAGATTTATGGTTTATAGACGAGGAGTTTTACAATACTACCTAAAAAAAAATTGCAATGAACTTAGGTTTATCTGCACCACTGTCTGTTTCATGTCTACCAATAATACTGTCCTGAAACGGAACATTTTTTTATTTTTTCAATTTGCGAATCAGCGTCATCAAATAATTCTTTAATGTTCTCATAAAATTAAATTTAAAAGTTAAAAAATGTCGAAACGCCAATGCCAAGACGAATCCAATTTTTGTAAAACTCAGTCTGTTGCCAAGTGAAATTCTACAGGAAGAGTAAAAGTAAAAATTTTCGTTAATAATGTAATAATTATTATTGCTGCACTTGTCTTTTGCTTATTGCATGACGCATTCGGGTTAATACACTTAAGGTGTATTGTACTTGATTTTGAAATTTTTTTTACATTTTAACCACAGACGCCTCCAAATTAATAATATAGTCTGTAGCATTGCTAAGAGCGGCGACCTGTAAAAACCGGAAGTGCCTATAGAGGTGAATCAGGCACTCAACAGGTCACTTGATCAACCAACATCAAAACATACAGATGACTCATTTATATTTATGACTTATTTTAATTGAAAACTGAAAACTCTTTGTTGGATAACAAAAATTAGCATATTATTATTGGCCAAAATTAGAAAGTTGGCGAATTAATTAGCAATTAAAAGTTATCGTCCCAAACTGCTATTATTTTGTAAATAAGGAATCCAAATTCAAAAATCAGTTAGTTTTGGTGAAAAATCCAAGAGAATGATGATTATCAGTTTAGGTCCAAAACTTATTGTGGTTCCCAAACATAAATTAGCAATTGCTTATTTTTTCGTTTTTTGGAAAAAAAATACACGAAGGTACGCTACATCTGACTTCAACTGTGTATCGCGTGACTTCATGTATCGATAATAGCTGAAACATGCATTATTTTAAATTTTCAAAGTAATAATAGCAGTAAGTTTTCCAATATAATTATTTATGTCAAAGTTGTGAATCTAATAATTTTCATTATATTAAAAATTCAAATTGGATTTTGTAATTTAAGAAACTTCCTCGAACAAAATATATCTATTTTATAATTTATTATGTTGTATTTGATGACTCATTAAAAGTTACTGTTACGCACTAAAATAAATTTAGCATAAAGAATAGCATGCAATTTCCATAACCATTTCTAGCATGTATAGGTACGCAGTCACGTAAAAACTTTTAATTTTTCGATTTTAATGTTAATTGGGTCAATAATTAAATCAGATAAAAAATTTAACGGTGGTAATTTTACTAATGCAATATTTACAAATATCGAATCATATTTTAACGTTATATAATGATAAATTCGGTAGAAAAATTTTTTGAAAAATACAGGGTGAACAACTCGAATTTTGTATTATTTCTATTAATATTACACGTTGTGGAAACGTATGGTAATTATTATTGTAGTAATAAGCAGGTAGTAGAGAGACTATGCAGGGCCTGGCACACTTCAACTCAAATTTTAATTTGATTACTTTTTACTCAATTAATTTTTTCATTTATCGGTGACTACGGCTTTTACTTGAACATCAATCAAAATGAAAAATGTTTGAATTTTACATAAAATGTAATGAAAGTTAAATTCTTTCAATTTTAAAGCAAACATCTTTGCGTATACAATCGATTTTTGATAATAGCAAACGCAATGGTTTAACAGAACTTTCGGGTTCTTTGACATGTGTATGATTTAGCATTTCCTAATTTTGTCTGAAGGTAAAAATTTGATTCTATAGAAAAGATGTCATAACTTGAATAATTTATATCGATAAGCTGAATTGGCAATTTTAAAGTATTTGAATGACAATTAAACGAATAACAGGTAAAAAATAAATTTTTTCTGCTCCCCTTTTAAGTTATCAATCACTTCGGTTTATATACACATTCATGTCGAAGTGTGACGTATACGATGATCATTCCTCGACATGACATTTTACAGATACAATCGTGTTTTAAAAAAGGCGAGATTTTGTTCAATAGCCTTGCTAACTATACACGTTCGGACTGTAAATCGAATGGAATTTTATATTCGAGCAATGATTGTCAAGCAAGGGCGTCGTATCCTGGCAACTGGCTTAATAAAAGGGTCCAGAATGTAGAACTAGATTTTTCAGTTGAATGGAGACACGCGTCTTTATTCCACCATCTAATCTATAGCATATAAAACCGGGGATTAATGTATCGTCGTAAAAATCATATCTCGGATTTATAAAAATTCGAACACGCTTAAAAAACTTTGGACAAAAACAAACTTTTTATGTACTCCAATTTATGAACTTTTAATGAGACTTAAAGAATTTCGCAAAATTACTTCTACAACTTTACATCATTAAAATTTTATCAAAACAAAATTCGTATTTTATCAACAACAAATTTAAAAAATTAAACCTCACCAATTATTATTATTACAGCGATTTTCCCAAAGACTTTACCGTATTATTAAATTTAATCAACAGGTCCAGCTGGATCTTCAATATATCCATCCTCATTTCCTGCAATATTTCTTGAAAATAGTCCTGTAATTCCTTGATACATATTCTGTTGTAATTATCCAACTCTTCCTTTACTATTTCCTCTACGATGCTCTTTAGTTTTTCCCTAGACGCAAGACTGGACACAGATTCTATTTCGTGTTCATCAATTGACGACAAAGACGGAGATGCTTCCCGGTTTTCACTTGCACTGATTGGAGTCGAAGTAAAACCAAAACCAATACTTTTGTTTAGTTTTGGTGACATTGATAGATTCGAATATTTAGTAATATTTTTGTCATCAAACTTAAATCTTAATTCACTCGTCTCTGCCTTTTTCTTCGACTCCCGAGTTAAGTTGAATTCTTTCAAGGCAACCAAAAAGGAATCGGATGATTTATCGAATTGGCGATTCGACTTTTCGCTAGTACTGATTGGCTCGACGCTTTCATTTTGCAACTTACTAGGTGTTTTGGTTTCGTTCCCCAATAACCCTTTCTGAAATAGCAAGTGTCGAATTTTTTTCCCTCTATGATTCGCAAATGTCGAAACCGGTTTGACCAAATGTCTACTATCGTACAAAAGGATGCTACCGTTTTGAGAGCCCAAAGCAATATAATTGTCAATATCACAAATATCGAATGTTGTAATGGAACTATTTAATTTGATCTTTGTAATTTCCTTGTTGGTTTTAATATCATGAAATGCAAGCTTCTGGTCTAAACCACTGCTTACCAATAAATCAGGAACAGTGGAAGAAAAACCAATGCATGTTACGGGTGCTTGATGGATAGAATGATTGCGCAATACCGAACGGTTGGTAATATCCCAAACAACTACGTCTCCTTTTTCACTTCCAGCACTTAGTATGTTACTTTGTGTTCTATCAAAACATACGGTTGAAGCGCTGGTACCATTGGGAATTCGATAAGAAAATATGGGTGAGGAAGGTGAAGTGCCATATAACATAACGTCGCCATTACTGCAAGCAGCGGCCAAATGAGTGTCTTCACTATTATATTTCAACTGCAATATTGAAGATGCTGATGTTGGAAAGCGGTGCCTAACGGATTCTTTTTGGATATCATACAAAATAACCTGGCCTGACAGAGTACCAATAGCAATATCGGTATTGCTCTTGTTTTGAAACGTTGCACAATTTGGCAAATGCACTTGCGATAATGTTTTGAACAGACGAACGTTGCTATCCAAATCGATAATTTCGGTGAATCCACGACAAGGTACTACCACCAGCTGCTTCCCATCGTTCCTCCACGATACACTACTAATGGCTGTTTTTTTATTCTTCGATAAATAATTGTGGATTATAGCACCGTCTGGCACTTGATGAAATTTTATGTCTGTAGTTGCAGACACTAGCCACTTCATCTTGTAATATTTTCTATAACTTAAAACCTCTTAAACAGTTTTACTGCCAAATAAAACCAAATACATTAAATTCAAAATTTATCACAACGACACTTTTCGATAAGACTTTTTCAATCACAAATGTTTATTGTTATTGGAACACTTTAGTTTATGGATATTTGAAGAACAAATTATTTTTGGTGTTTCTTTCAAATTTGTTAAGACTAAAACAGTAGTAACTTAAAAATATAGTATTCGGTTTTCTTGAAAAGACAAAAAAAATTATTTTTATTTATAGAATTTTTACATAACATAATTAAGATGAATGAATGAATATCTTAAAAATATTAAAAAAATCGCCTGCGGCATTATTTAAATGCAACAGACGGCTCACAATTACCATATAAATTAACATCAATTTAATGCGTATGAGAGTGACATCCGCTTAGAACTTACGTCACCAACATTTAGTAACATAAAATTGTTAAACACAGTCTTCATTCAATAAAATAATTATTTTTCACTTTTTTACAATAAATGATAAACTTCCCGACTTAAAAAAATTACTTTTCATTTTTTAATAATTGCCTAAACCGTAACCGTCCTCATAAAAGTAGTTGCTAAGTATAAGGATATGGCGAGGGGAGAATCGCTGGGGAAATCTGGTGTACAAGTGAAGGGAAATGTTTGAAAATTCAAACAAATTTTAGAAAAATTTAAGAATATTATAGATTTTTTTGCTCTTTTTGTTTTGGCAACATTTTCGAAGAGAAATATTAATGCAGAAGGAAATCCGCGGAAATATTTCAGAAATCTTGTAGCAGTCTTGTGACGTATGCTTCCCTTCTCAGCATTATAATCAGTTATGTGTTCCATTTTAATTTTTGCAGTTAGGATTTTTTGGCTAAGTGATTAAGTCTTGAAGCAGGAAAGAAAAAATTTTATTCGACATGGAAATTTTGAAAAACATCTGCACGGAATAGGGATTACAAAGAAATGGAAACAAAACCAACCAAACATAGAATTTTCTCCTGGAGAAACTACAAATAGAGATTGAAAAAAAATTTTAAAAATTAGACTTCAGATCGTCGAAGTTTAGTTAGTAAGCAGTGGCGTAACAATGCAGTCATGAATTTGTGTTTCAGAGTGAAAACAAACGGGTGCTCAATGGGTAATAATAAATTAACGTGGAAATTACTTTAACAGTGTTTTTTGATGGGTAAACTGCAGAGGAAATTCGGTGTAAAAGATTTAAGAAATATAAGAAAATTAATGCAGAAATTACAAAAGAATTGTAAAAAAATTGCAAAAATTGGAAATAAAATAAAGAATTGGTGTATAAGATTTGAAATCTTCCAGTTTGAAAACTGTTTTTTTTTTTTAAATGAATTTATATTATTTATAAATATTATTATTATAATAAATTGTATTTATTTAAAAACATTTTTTCTGTAATTTTTTTGCTGTAATCTTTGTAAATATATAGGATGTCTATAAAAAGAACACCTACGCTTTACTGTACGTAGAGGCATAGGCAGAGACGTATTTACCTAAGGGCCATGAGGGCCATCGTCCGGAGCGGAAAGGCTGCGAAGGGCGGCCCAAGCCGCAAGCCGTCCTTCGCGCTCTGCTTGCGCCTTTTATAATCTGAATGAATTAAAAAAATTAATGTTAGCTTTTTTTTAATTAATTTATGGGGATGCAAACCTTTTGGGCCCAGAGCGCCAAATTTTAAAATACGTCTCTGGGCATAGGACAATATGAAGCACTCTGAATTCAATTTACTTATAATCAAAAATGCACCGTTTCGAAGCTACAGCCTTCTGAAGTTGATTTTTTGAAAATTTCTTTATTTTATAATGACAAAACAGTTTTAAATAAAATCTTTAAATTTGGAATAAGTTCAACACTCTCCACTCCAGTTCACTGCTACAGACACTCCGAGATTAATTGTGTTTGCAAGAAAATAGCAAATTTAAAATTTGTAGTTTTCTGGTATGATTATGAATTTTCCAGAATAAAAGAAAATCAAAAATAGACAACAACGTTATATTCGGAAAGTGATTTCGATGTCCACATCAGCTTTTTTTGTTCAGCTGTTGATTCAAGTGTGTAAAATATTATTTACCATTTTCTATAATAGCGGTATCACACCTAAAGTTACAGATAAAAAATTAAATTTTTTCAGTCGTGATAGGGCCGAGCCCTTAAACTCCCGAGCCCTTGTTCGATCGAACACAACTACTGGCTTCCACCAAATATGATTTTGTAAATTTTGTAACATTTTGCATTTTTAAACAGTTACGTGTTTGTGAGATTGGCAGAAGAATTTTATATTAAAGTTATGACCTCTGCTTAGAAACTACTGAGCACAGCTATGATGGCCAATAAATCATTTACCTGATATTTGTGCTAAAAATACTGACTTTTGATATTTGCCATATATCTTCCAAGGATTTGAATAAACTGTCATTGTCATGGGGAAAATAGCACGTAGGAAGTAAATGGCAGTCTTATTGATGGTATACTTTATTTTTTTGGTTTGCAATTTAACCGATGTCACCAAGTTATTGACGCAATTTCCTTCCTAATGTGGAATGTGTTGTACGTTAATATAGAAAACGAAAATTTAATTAGTATCCATAATATAGTTCTGGATTAATTTAATTTTGTATAACATACTCAGCAAGCAATTTTCGAAATGAACTCGAATTGCTGAGATCAGTAAAGTCGAAGCAACTTATGAAATAATTACTTACTAATAAGATATAATCACTTGCCTTGTAGTTAGTAACATCGTAATTGTGGAATAATCCAAACTGATAATTGACTAATCAAGTTATGAAATTAAATTTAATTTGACCACGCTAACAAGCAGACAAATAACTTGGATTTTGGTTTCTAAGCGAAACAACATAGCAATTTAGACAAACGTTCCCTTTAAAATAAGACATTTTAAACTTTCTCTCAGCTTCATCATGCCGTAATTTTTTCCAAAATTTAGAAAAAAAAATAAAAGTGTACAAATCAAAAATAAACCGGAAAAGAATATTTTTACTGTAGACCAGAAGAAGTGGGTCTATGTCGTAAAATTTATTAGTTTTTCGTACCACTAGAGCCACATAGTCGCAGTTTGCTAAACTTGAAGCAGACAGCCGTACCAATTTGGTTTGTTACCGAACTACTACACAATTTTCTAGTAATCTATAGCGCTCTGTAGAGTGCTAACACTCCTCCAAAAATTTTACATTTTTGAGCCACGTACTCCTTCCTTAGCTAGTAGCCAATATATTTTTTCTGTTTCAAATTTTGAATAATTGATCGGTGAGTAATTTTTTTTAAATTTATTGTTAACCCAGGTGCAAATGCCGGTATTTATAATGTCAAATACTTCACTGACAGAAATAAGTTTTGAAAATATATCAAACTTTGGAAGAACAATTTAAGAATCCCATTTGTTTGTTTCATTATTTTTTTTACTTTTAAACAAATAAATTGCTTATAATAACTTTAAATAAAATGTATAATAACAAATAGGTATAAATAATTTATTTATAAAAATAAATTATCAAGTTTTGTATTAATTTGTTTCGTCCAGTGGCGTAGCCAATTGGCAAAGACTAAAACTTTTTTCCCAAAATTCATCACGATTTTGTATAGGTAATAGTTATTGTTTTTTTTTCAGAAATGTTCACCGACGTCCATTTAGGTGTTTGGGTCAATGTCTTGGGAGTTATATTATTTATGTTAGTTGTTCTATATCATTATGTCAACGCCAGTAATCCCAAGTTATCGACGTGAATACAACATTATGTATGTGATTGTAAAAATTAATGGTATTTTTGTATTTTCTTAAGAAAATGAATAAAAAGTTGTACATTTATTTTTTTTTTAAACAATATTTTTTTAGTTTATAAATTCCAATTTTTTCGTGGGATTATTGGATTCAATGACGTCGGAGTATAGTCCAATATTATTGAAAAATCTTTTATCGTTGTGTATTTTTTCAATCTTGCACTCCTCATCGTTTTCAGACGATTTTTGCTCGGGAATGGCATATTTTTCAGATTTGTTCGTTGGTTGGGAACGAATGTATGTATCAGGATAGAACTGCTTTCGACTTTTTCGGTCTTCCTTATCAACAGGGCCCCAAAAGAATTGAGGTTTCAGTAGATATAGTAATAGCTAAAAAATTAAAGTGGCAAATCAAAAATTATTATTATTTTTTGAAATTTACATTGGGAGTATCAGATTTTATTGCTATCGACATTATGCCTGCAATAATTGATATGACAATAAAAGTTCCATAATATACTGCACAGTAGATCAACTGTACTGTTTTATTTTTTAACAGCCACTGGCCAAGTATACTGTCCGTAAAGGTAACAACTGTATAAAATACTAAAAACTAAAAGCTTTTATAGTAGGTATATTTTTAAATAAATTTAAAATTTTTGTTGCTAAATAAATACCCATTGAATAGCAGGTGTGGTATACCACATTAATTTCCAAATTTTTGATGGAGGTTCGCCTGTGGTAAAATGAATATCGTCATACAGTCTGCTAACCCCATATGCATAAAAAACCATTAATCCCTAAAAATCTAAATCGTACAGAACCATAAGATTAAAAATTATATAGACCTCTGTGGCTACGAGAATTGCCAGTCCCAAGATAAAAAATATTGTCCAATATGTTGGTATAAAATGGATATAGATAAGCTAAAATAAAAGGAATTAGTACCTAAGTTACATTCACGACAATTTCTTTAGAGCCCTTGTAGTGTAACAGACTATTATAATATTTTTAGGTGACTAGTAAAAGTTAATACTTACTTCGTTGCAAAATATGATGCTCAATAAGCATAGGAAAATGCAGGAAAACACCCATATGTACGTTTCAAAGCTTTTCGTTAGTGGAAAGTAATCGTACATGTTCAATATCAGCATATGAATATAGAAGGCCTAATTAGTTTTTTAAAATTAATTAAAATGTTATCTAGTTAAACCAATTCATACATACGATTTTAATTACTTCGAAGAGCCAAGAAGATATATAATAGCAAATTAAATAAAAATTTGATATTTCCAGATAAGTTAACATTTCCGGTACCATTGTTAAATATATTCCACGATCTGCAATTTTACAAAATATCGAGTAGTTAAAATAAATTTATATATTACCAGAAACTGTACCCGGCTTTGCCCGATCTGTTTATCTTACTTGGGTCGAAGAAATATTTTTTAATTTAATAAAAAGTTACAAAAATACAGTATTAAGGTAGAGTTTAACAGTGAGCAATCTAGTAAATGGCACAAAACGGCATTTCAACATATTTACCCATAATAAGAACAAGTGACGGTTTGACTCCTAAGCCTGATGCAATTACTCCAGCAACAGTACAGTATACCACCTGGTAATAAAAACATAAAAAAGTACTTCCCATTACAATAATGGTACTATCGTTAACAATGTTGCTTTCAAATTTAGCATAAGCAGAAAAAGTCATGCATCCTGATGGAATTATTATTCCCAATCTAAATAATACAGCCCAAATCATAAAGATGATCTTAAGAAAAAAGATAATATTTAAAATCAACACAAAAATTAGTATTTGCAATTTGGATAATCAATATCAATAATCCATTTTTTTAAATTAGATAATTACCGTATAAGGAGACATAGCTGAAGTATCGAAAGTCATGAACAATTGAAACCCAAGTGTTCCACTATTGAGGAGTGCAATTAAAAATATTATGGTCAAAATGGTTAAGTGAAATAAGAATGCAGCTTTTACTAACTGAAACAAACCATCCATTTAATCAAATAATCTTGGGCAATAATAATATTTTCAAAATTACTTTTCCCAATATTGCTACTTTTTTCATAACGATTACCAAAATAATCACCCATGATATAACAACTGCCGTCACTAATTGCCAATACGGATATAAATCATTGGTAGTATCTTTGTAGACTTTCCTTTAAGAAATCAATATGTATAAACGTTTCTTCTTGAATTGTCGCAAAACTCACCAATACCGATACTGCATTGGATACCTAAGATTCTTTCCATTACATCTTAAGGCTAAATCTCCCAGTTTACAAGTTTGATTTTCTAAAGGACCGTGAATTTTGTAATCGTAACATATTTCGTCATCCGACATACATTTTTTATTAACATCTGGATTTACCAGCAATTGTAGTAAATTCACCATGATCTGAGTATCTTCGGCTAAGTGCAGGGGCTGATAAAAGACATTCATCAAAATTACCAGGAAGCAGAAACCTGAAAATGATCAAAATTAGCAATGAGTAGCAAGTAAAAAATTATGGTTCCAAAATTTATATGTACGTGGATCTTCGGTTATTTTCCGGAATTTCAAAATTCGGATTCCGAAAGTTTCAATTGTGTTTTCAAAAAAATATTGCTTACCAAAAAATATTGGAGCCATCCTATACATCTGACAGTTTGTTACTCTGGTGTATCTCCCCAGAAATATTTCCATGTAAACCATGGGTAAACCAAACAGTGCCATGAACAAAGGAAATAAACAAAGAAAGATACCTGGGTGGCAAATTAATTAATATATACAAACAATAAAATGTGGGAATACCTCCAGAATGATTAAATAAACTTTGGAACATAATGGGGAAAATGTCATTACCAGTTCCTATTAAAGTGCAACACCACAAAAAACTTTGTCTGTTTTCCCAACCATCATCAGTTAATTCTATAAATCTAATAAACTCTTCAGATGTATGACTACGCTTTCGTGCTTGTACTGATATACTGATCGAACTGTCTGATGGTTCATCAATATGTATGGATTTTCGGTTTTCGCTAATCTGAACTGCAGCACGATTATGTTTGATGGCACTGTGCGACATTTCAATATTAACAAAAAGTTATTTTATTGACACATTTATTTGACCGATTTCAAAGCGCCTCGGATTGGGACATCTCTCTTACGTTTAAATTTCACCAACTACGATTGTTACGAAGCACCCTGTATAACACCACAATCACAATGTGTTGATTTTGGTTTGTAACCAAGCTAAAAAATCATAGTGGTTTGAATTAAATTATTAAAAATGCCTGGTGTTAATAGTGGATGTGAAGACAAGAAATCAAATAATTCAGAAGGCCAAGTTAACGATCAAGAAAATAAGACCGTACCAGAGTGGGAGCTATCTTTAACCGATAAGTTGAATCAAAAGTTGTTGGTTAATTTCTTGAAAAGGATTAACGAGACTGAAAGCCCGCCAAACCCTGATAACTCGACTGACGAAGGTTCCGAAGATTGGTAAATTTAATTTTGTAGAATGTCGATTACTGAGGAAAACGAACTCCAGCTTTTCGAAGACGTTGACGATGTAGGAAATATTGATGAACCCAATGATGCGGAAGCTGATAAACCTGACGAAGAAGATGGTGAGACCAAAAAGGCACCGGCTAAACGCACATTTCGACCTCAACCAAAATTGGACGCCGAAAGGCTAAAAGGAAATCGAGGTTTGACCGCTTTACCGGATGTTTTTAAAGATATCCAGTTTCGAGGTCGTGGATACGAGATGGAAGACTTGAATGTTCTCTTAAAGAGGTACGAGTATTGGTGTCACCGACTCTTTCCAAAATTACCTTTCGATGCTTGTCTGGAAAAGATCGAAAAATTGGGATCAAAAAAAGCTGTTCAGGTAAATTTTCAATATTTTACTTTATTTTCTAGTTTATAAATGTTTTTCCAGACTCATGTAAAATTGATCAGGATGGATATGGTGGTTGACGACACTGTGCCACCTCTTCCTCCATTGGAAGGTTCACAAGAGACCGAAATAAATATTGAAGATGATATTTTTCCACCACCAGCAGCAGCGGTAGTGAACTTGAATGTCGAACCTGAAATATCTGAAGAACAATTGGAAAGGATGCGTCTGAATAGGGAAAGAGCACAACAACGACGTCAAGAAATGCTTCTTCGTAATCAAAATTCAAATGTAATGGATTAAATACACTATATTCAATTTTTTTACAACAATTAATATTTAATAGCTTATTCACTATATTTAAAATCACAATGTCTTCTAAGTCGTAAAAGTAATACAACGTGTGTGTAGTATGTACAGGGTCGACAATTTTCCAATCAGTAATAAAAAATTTTCTATACAAATATTGTCCCTTCATTTACTACCTCGGTTGTGAAAGTTACCTGTGCGTCTTATATACATATTATTAGACGGCTTGAGGTACTTCTGGTATGAGAGAAGCAAAAAAAGTGGAAAAGAATGTCCAAACTAGTGTCAGCATGGAAGGAGAATCTTCTGGTTGAATTTGTTCTCCTTCAGGAACAACGTTATTGTTGTTGTGATTATTGTTATTGTTGATTTGGTTACGGAAAAAGCCAATTTGGTATAAATAAAAAGCACAACCTAGTAATACTACACCCACGAATCGTAGTGGACTCGAATAGAAGTAAACCACACTGAATAAAATTAAAACTCTGCTTAACATATAAAAAAGGTCCAACCAGTCTCGTTCGGCATTTTCTGGTTCTCTAGGGCGTTGTGGTGCAGGTGGTTGTACTTCTGGAACTTGCTCGCCCCGCTCGGCAGGATTAAAATTTCCGTTCGGCATACTGTTTCTGAAATTTAAATATTTTACAGTTTGGAAAAGGAAAATTGATGAAATACCTACAAATTCATGTACTGAGTCATATACTGCATGTATGCATGCTGCATCCACGCCATGTGCAGCATGTATTGATTTGGATCCATAGGTGGCCACTGTACATTTGGAATGCGCTGTTCTATATTATCTGAATTAGAAACATTGGATTGTGTGGTGCTGGTTGAAGCTTGAGGCATAGTTTGGGATGTCGGTGAAGTTGTCGGTTGGTGTGTGGGTAAGTTATATTTTGCAGAGCACACTAAGTGCATTGTATGTGTCTCTTGCCCCTCATATTGCCTCAATACGTCCCTCAGTATCACCGCATCAGATAATAGTTGACCGGAATAAATTAATTTTTGCTCATGTTGAGCCTGAAACAAAAAAGAAAGATACTTAGGGCTTACAATAAATTACTTTGTAACAAGGATATTATAATAAAAATTGATTATTTTAAATATTTATAAGTTTGTAATCAGCTCTACTCTGTCCTTGATTTATTATTTCCTATTCAACAGCAAATATTTTTAGTTGTTTGGAAATCACCTCATTCCTGGCATTCTGTTAGCAACTGATATAGGCTTTCATTTAATCCCATTCAACCTAGATTGGGTGACGATATTCTTCTAGCACATTCAGAATATTTTCGTAGTCTATTTCTATTTAATATTTTCTTTATCTTATCACAGCCGAGATGTAACATGGAAATACAGATTACACACTGAAGTATTGTCTGTATTTAATTTACAATAATTTTCTTTCTGGCTGAAACTAGCTTTCGTATAAGCCAGTTTCGTGACTGTTGGTTTCCTATTCTTCTAATGGAAGATTATATGAACATATTTCTGTTTATGATAATAATAATTATCCAGTAATAAATTGTGTTTACAAGAAATATTGCATCACGGCAGATAGCCATGGTCCCAAAAAAAAATTGACTTGATTTTTGAAAATTTAACAAGGATTACAAGGAATTCCAAAAATTTCCTATCTAAATAATTTCAATGATTTTACAGAAATCTTGACAGTGAAATTGTTAATAAATCGTACAAATTCCTAGATTTTATAATTGGATATGCATAAAGGAACAAAGTGACAAATAAAAAAAGTAATAATAATTGTGTTGTAGAACACAATGCACGGAAATGCGAAATATTTAATAAAATACACATCAAATTTAGGATAGTAATACTCGATAAGTCAAGACAAATTTTTATAATTGCCTTTGGCTAAGAGAACCTAGCAAAGGCTATGCACTTTTAAATTGAAGTACCCACCAGCTTCAAGAAAATTATTTAAATTTTCCTAATTATTTTTCTGTGACGATGTAAAATTTCTTGTATTTGGTCAAGTTGTTGAGTACATTAGATTGGAATTCCAAGGAAATCTCTGGAATTCCTTAGAAATCATTGAAATTGTTCAGACT
Source organism: Cantharis rufa (assembly GCA_947369205.1). Lineage (NCBI taxonomy): Eukaryota > Metazoa > Arthropoda > Insecta > Coleoptera > Cantharidae > Cantharis > Cantharis rufa. The sequence continues at coordinate 96,834,624 of OX376303.1, forward strand.
GAAACTTATTTGAGAATCATTGAAATTCTTTAGATTGGAACTTGTTTGGAAACCAATGGAATTCTTTGAGAATCTTTGAAACTCCGTAGTAGTTGTTGAAATTCAGAGCCCCGTTTTGATGTCAATCTGTTGAGATGTACAAAAATCTCAAATATATTGTTAATAATTTAAACAGGTTTTAATGTCTTTATGAAGAAATGGTTCTTAATCTGGATTTCAGCCCTAGCATATTAACTGTGAATTCTTGTGATAACCAACTGTACATATGTATATTTGTCACCAATTCTAACACATTACAATCTCAAATATGTAAAATTTTGCAATAAGAAATTCTTAATTCTCGTGGTTGAAAATTTTTAGCCGATTTATCCACACAGGGGTTACATTTTTTCAACAATTATTTTTGGATATCTTACCACATATTGTTTATGTTTTCCTGATATCTTAACTATTATAATTTGGAGGATATTCCATCGAAGAAGAAAATAAACCGATTTCTAAAATTCTTTCCTTCTTCTGTAAACAGAATCTCGCAGATCTTTCAAAATGTCACTGTTAATGAGATCAAATCCTTATGAAAATTAACTGCATACATTTTTCATTTTTGAAGCTATGAACTCTTACAGCTGATCTTTAAGATTGTAAACAACTGCTCGATTACATCAGCAAGGTTTGGGGGTTGTCTTGGAACTTGTTTTGTTTATAATTTATTCTAATACCATCGTTTCTAACAATTTCTTGACCCTTGAAGGTTAAATTGATTTTCCAGATCAAGTCGACCTTCGATGAAAATTTCAGCTGGACCCAGCGTTATCCACCGAGGTTATTAAACTATCTAAACTTAACAATAAATTAATTACTGATGTACTTACGGGTTTGCTAGGATAAACTTCTGACAGATGTTGCTTTAATTTATTGATAGTCCATGACAACTCGCACTTGATAGTTTGATCTTCGATTTGTTGATTCGGTGCTTTCACTATCAAAGTTACTGGCACAGTATCCATTTTATTTTCGCGTGTAGGCTCCACTTTTGCAACTAACTAAATTAAACTATATTAAAATAAATAAGGAAAGAATGGAAAAATTTAGTACACGACAATTGATCGGAAATCTCTATTTTTATTTACAAAATGTGACAGTAGTTGGCTTTTTTTGATTGGTCCACAATTACTGTGACGTCGAAGCACCACTTACACCGTCCAAAATAGAAACTCAAGGACTTTCAAATAATGAAACTTTTACACGCTTATCAAAGTTGACTTTTTTTATCATAAAAAATTTCAATTAAAATTTTATCTTTATTGGTTTAAAGGAAATGACGATTTAAAATTTGCACGTATTGTTAATGTTTTTTAAATATTACCTCAAATCAATATTGCGCAGAGTAAAAACCAACAATAAAAAACTAATAATAATATACAAAATTATTTTTTTTATAATAACAAAACTTGACCGAATAAATTATAAGATCATAAATTGGCAATTTAAAAGTTGATATAACAGAGAACTGCACGGAAGTACTAATTGTAGAAGTCGGTAACAAGTTACAGTTATCTCAGGATAAATCAATTTTGCTGCACAGTGGCGTACGAATATAATTTAAGAATTTTTATTTTGTATTTTCACTATCATAACCGTAGTTAGTTAGATAGATATTTAAAATACTGTCGCTTAATCCGGCTGCACCGCACCCGGTACAGTAACCAGTGGGTACGATAAAAACTTGCCTCTTGAAATTTGATATAGAAGTTTTAAGCAATGCAAAGTGTAAGTAGAGAATTTGGAATAATCCAAGATTCAAGATTATATCTCAAAATCGCAGCTGTTACAACGATACGGTCTAAATTCCAGTAATCTCATTGGTAAATCCTAGGATTATCTTGAATCTCGGATTAATCCGTGACTATTAGTACGAGTAGATGTACTAGGTCACTCCGGCGATCAAGAATTTTTTAAAAATTTTCTAAGTCCCGGAATGTGATAAATTTTTCTAAGTATGGTAATTAGAGCTGGAATGCGTTTCTCTTTAATGACTACCTAATTAATATAGTAATTTGTAGACTCATTTAAAATTAAATAATGCCGCTTATCATAGGTATTTTATTAACTGCAATAAAAAATCACTTATTATATAAAGTGATATGATGTTAGGTAATATAAAATAAAATTATACTAATATGATTTAATTGTTAATAGATTTCATTTTTTTTCTAACATGTGAAGGAATAATTTAAATTTTACTATGATACAAAATTTAGAAAAAACCATTAGAGAATAATTTTGAATAATTTTGTATAGCTTAAAATAATATTCGAAAGTGTTTCGAGTCATTATAATTAAGGGTATTATAATAACTAGTAGAAAGCAAAGTGTAATTGACTCGCATTCTTTACCATATATAAGTTGAATCACATCTCAATAAACATTGTAGTTCGGTATACGTGCATAATTAGTATAACAAGTAGTGATCGGAATATTTAAAAAATGTCTTCACCTACTAAAATATCAAGTGCAATGGCTAAAATTATGAAAGACGCGTATTAGGAATTATTAAGGAATCCTGATGAGGTAGAAAAATGGGTTAAATTGGGATTTAAAAATATAAGATTATTAAATTCAGCTCTGAACGTTATCGAATTAAGTATTGGCAGCAGAAGAAAAATTGAAAATCATCTAAGATTGATCAAAGGTAAGAATCTTATTTAATTATTATTTATACATTTTTTTAAAATAATTTTTATTTTATTGAAGGCTATATTACACATATGAAGAATTTACGTAAGGGTGGAGGCTCTATAGTAAATAACGGGAAGTGTCGATGTGATCGAATTAAATGGGAAGATGTCCAGTCAGCCTTTAAGAGTCGTATCAGAACAGGTGTAATTATTAATATAAAACATATGGACCCTTAATTTTTAAGGAATCAAAATAGTATTAGATCTGTGAACCATACTGTATATAGTATTAGTCAAACCAAAATAGTGTGGTAACCTGGACTTCGTGGTTGGAAAGGCGGACCTGACGGTGTTGCTGAAAAATAGCTTTAACCTACCTTTCTTCCCTTTTGTTCCAGATCACTTTTCTTTAATCGCTGCCACCAGATCTAGTTTAAAGATGTAACGAGATAGATCAGCTCGTTTTAATTGAGTTGTAGTAGCGTGAACTTTTAGGAGACGTAGGGATGAGATAAACAATACTTTTGCAACACCAAAATTAAACAGTTTGAAATTATAATTAAATTTATTAAAATCAAAAATAGAGGGGAGATACAAAATAAAATAATATAACCAAATAATCCAGTACTAAAGATTAAGACACATGAACATGGGTAAAAAAAATAATAATAAAATCGATCGCGAATATACAGAGTGAAATAAAATGTTTTATTACTAACCTTTTTCCTATAATAATTCGAGCAACGGCTTTGGCTGGTTGTTGTAGAAATTGTCACTTTAATTTAATATAATTTAATTAATTGAATTAAAAAAAAATATCACTTTGTGATTGAAATTATAAAAGCAAAAATGAAAATCAAAACTTCGAGTGACCGCAACGTTATCGCTTCGTCTCAAAACCGTTAACTGACTTGTCCAAAATCCTCCACCGAATTTATAACATTTTTACGTCTTTGTCTTTAGGTTCTCATAAAGTTCGTTAAACCAAAATTAATTTATTTTGCCTCTTAGTTCTGCTAATTGCATTCCGATGTAATCATTGCTCGAATTATTGGAAGATCTTGTGAGAGTGAACTTATAATTTTACTATTATAAACAATTTTGAGTAGCTTGAGCCCTTAGATACCTAAGTTTTCCCACTTAACGCTCTTATAAAGCTAATTTAGACGTCCGATTTCTCGTCAAGTGTAACTTTTAGTATCTGAGCGCTCTTAAAAATGATAAACAACTTATCAGCCCCTTGGTTTCTAAATTAATAATAATATAAACAATTTACTTAAAATTTATGTGTGACCAAATTGCAATATTCACCTTTTGAATTTATAAAGTTTAGTTTAAAACAAAATTATAAAATTGGCTTTAGAATTAAAAATATACTAACAATTAAAATGAATATGATTTCACGAATTTATCAATAAAAGAATGTTGCAATTTGTCAAAAGAAAAAGATATTTGCAATAATATAATTTGGTTTTTGATTTAAATGTAATTAAATTTAGTATAAAAGAAATTATATATTTAGGGATAAAAAAAATAGGGGCCGAGTACTACATTACCCCCTCGCAAGAAAAAGAGCGTGCATTTTAACAAATGCGCGTTCCTTTTAAAAAAACATAAAAATGTAAAATAAAAAAAAATATATAAATAAATAAAAATAATTACTTTCCTCGTGCTTTAAAAGGGGTGCTTGGATACCTGTACTAAAATAATTTAAAGCTAAATCTACATAATATATAATAATAAAAAAAAGTTTATACGATTATTTATAGTGTTCATATTAAGTTATTTATATAATAATTGATTAAAATTTGGCGATATATAAAATACTACATCTGCAAAAAAAAAAGTCTCAATTTATGATTAGTGATTCGCGGCGCGCGCGACTAAATTCGTAGTTGATAAAGTTCACTTCTTTTAACGTTCACTGTTCGCGATTTCGCGTAAAGAGTTTTTCGCGGATTCGCAAAGTTCGCGTCACTACATCGATTTACGTATTTGTTGACTGAAAGTTTTTCACTTAATTTCTTTTGTTGTTGTACGGTGGCGGGTTTTGATTGATCTTGGAACTGAAGTTATGTCCATTGTTGGTTTTTGTATAATGCAATTTGGCTTCGTAGAGCGGTCTATTATTTATGGTGTTGAGATTTACACTTTGTTGTGTTGTATGAAGTTGTCCATATGGCTTATGCTACACTTGGTGTATTTTATGATTGCCTTTTTAAGTGTTGGGTCAAAACATGTGAAAAATTTTGACCGCTATACCCTGGATTTATATTTTTAAGGGTTTCGTCAATGGTTCCATGCTGATTTGAAAATGTTTCTGACGCCAGTATAAAATGGTGCGTCTTACAGATTCGTACTTCTTTTGTCGGCACGTTAATTTACAAAGTTTTGCGTTATGTGAATATTTCTGTTTGAGGGAGAATGAAGTGTGTATTTTACAATCTCCTTATTGCAGTGGGCTTTAGTCGGATTACTTGGATATGCATTCACCAATAATACGAAAGAAATGGATTTGATGTTGGTAAGTTCCTTCAGCTGCGTTTTTTTGCGCACTTTCACTTTTTAGTTTATTGTTTTACGCACTTGGGGTATCACTTGTTTATTTAAGTCACTGAAAGTGTTTATATAAATCAAAAAAAAAAATAGTGATTTTATTAGCAATGTTTTCTTTACACTCGCGGTGTCGCGGTTAACTTTTGTCTTTATTCACTAATCATAATTGTATGCAGTAATACGCAAAAATAAAATTTTAATTATTATTCTTAAACATTTATGAAAAACATATTTTGAAAAAAATAGAAATTTTATACATATAATATATAGAATATATAGAATATAGACATGTTTACCTAATTTATAAATAAAAAAACCAATAACGGTTAAATCATAAATACGTCGTGTACATTTATTATCTATACCTGTAGGTTTGTCAAAAGTAATTAATCTTTTGATTTAAACTTGTTCCATTTTAAATATTTTGCTCAAAATATGAAGTAGTCTTTTATAATAGAAGTTAATAATACAGTAATTAATGCAATAGTATTTAATACAATTAGTTCGCTAATTTAAAAAAAAAATGGAAAAAGTTATTTATCGCGTTCTTAATTTTGGGAGAACTCAAAATAAAATCTCCTTTGTATTTGATAATCATAATGAATTTACTTAATAAATTTGATGCTAGCAAACATCTTTAAAAAAAAAATTAAAATTTGTTAATAATTGTGTTTGGTTTAAGTGGTGATAATTGGGAAATTTGACCATAACAGATTAGTAATAATGGAAATCAGGGTGAACATTACGCGTGGCTATTCGTTCTGAACGCCTCAAGGGGTTAGCTTCCGGTAACTCGGACTGTTCATGATTTATTTGCTCATCATTTATTTCTTCGGGATCTGCGGGAGAGGTTATTGGTGAGTCGGACTCATTAATTTCAACTTGAACTGAGCTGGGTCGCTCAACATTATTATTAGGATTACGTAAAAGAGGTAAAAATAAATAAGGCGCCGCGTCGGAAATTGGTTGCTGAAAATCTGCTTCAGAATCGGGATCTTCCTCGCTATTATTTGTAACAGGTGCACGCGGGTCATCATCAATAGATTCGGGGTCGCTACCTAGGAAGAGTTTTAGACGATTTATGTGTACTATTTGTTCTTGTCGGGTTCCTACTTTGCGAATTCGATAAGTTACCGGTCCTATTGTTTGCAATACTCGATACGGACCTGTCCATGGTTTAGTTAATTTTTTTGAAATACCTATTTTATGTGATGGGTCGTGTAAATATACTAGATCACCAATTTGAAATTCGCGGTTTTTAGTTTTTGTATTAAAATTTCGCGCACGGTGGTCACTACTTTCTTTCATTGTCTTTATTACATTTGTAAATGCTTTATTTAGTCTTGACATCATTTCTGAGGCGTAATTTGTACTCACGTCGTATTTTACAGTATTAGCTTTTAAAATATCGTCAATGGGTAGAGTCATGTCGCGTCCGTGAATTAAAAAGAAAGGCGTATAGCCTGTAGAACGATGAATGTGGGCTCTATATGCCATTAAAACAAAGGGTATCCAGTTATCCCAATCTGTCTGTTTGTCTGAAATAAAACTTGCAAGAATGTCTTTCAGAACTCTATGTGTTCGTTCTATGACGCCGTTTGATTGTGGGTGGTAAGCTGTAGTTTGAATTTTGTCTATATGAAGAAGTTTACATGTTTCTTTAAAAAGTTTCGACACAAAATTTGCGCCTTGGTCAGTAATCAATTGTTTTGGAGTACCATGTCTGGTAATAATATGGGTAACAAAAGTTTTTGCGACTGTTTCCGCTGATTGATTTGGAATGGGTATTGCTTCTGGGTATTTTGAAAAGTGGTCTTGAAAGGTTAATAAATATTTATTGCCGTTATCGGAAGTAACAAATGGACCAACAATGTCCATTGCTGTTCGTTCAAATGGTTCTAATATCTCAGGAAATTCTTGTAGGGGAACAGGTTTAAAATGGGGTGAAGTCTTTCGTTGATTACAAATGCTACATGAAGATACATAATTTATTATATCCTTTTTCATGTTGGGCCAGTAAAATCTACTTTCAATGAATTGTAAAGTTTTGAGTTGTCCTAAATGTCCAGCTTGGGGTAGGTCGTGAAAATCGTGTATGGTTTTCTTAATAAAAGATTTGGGTATTACTAATGTGTCTTGTCCAGTCGAACTGTTTGTTTTATATAAAATAGAGTCATTGTCTAAGTAATAAGGAAAGTCATCGTCTTGACTTTGCGCGAGGTCTAAACTTATTGATTTGCAAAAATGATCTTTTAATTGTTCCTCTTTGATTTGTTCTCGATCCCATATAGGAATTAGGGGGACTTTTTCATTAATTACGTTAACAGGATAAATTATTTGATTGTTTTCGCATATTTTGATTTCTATTGAGGTTTTTTGAAAAATAAATTTTAGCATATTATACAGGGTGTTCCAATTTAAAGAGTCGGTTTCTTGTAACAACTTTGGAATGGCTATTTTAAATGTTTTATTTTCTAAGCATAAATTAAGTAAGTTAGTGAATAAGTCAAATAATGTATTATATGAGGGTTTACCGTAATAATTACTTTTAATTATTAAATAATAGATATTTCTTTCAGGGAAATTTAAAACTGCAACTTCACCTAAATCTTTGTTTTGAGTACGTAACTCATTAATACTACCGAATACTTTTCTAAACTCTTTGGCTATTCCTTCGTTCATGTCAAAATCTTTTGACACATAAGTGACTAATGAATATTCATCTGAAATCGCGAATAAGTTTTTAGATTCTATAGTTATTTTATCATTTTCCGGGATACTATTATTATTTTGAGCTAAAAAGAAATCTTGTAGGGTTGGTTTTTCGAACATATAAATTCTACTTAAAGCGTCTACGTTTCCGTGTTTTACACCTGGTCTATGAATAATTTCAAAATCGTATTCGGCTAAGGACAATCGCCAACGGGCAAGTCTACTTGTTACATCGCGTAATCCAATCAGCCAGGCAAGTGGTCTGTGGTCAGTGATAACTGTGAATTTTCTTCCGTATAAAAAGCATCTAAATTGTTTAATTCCGAAAATGACCGCGAGACATTCTAATTCAGTTACCGTATAGTTTTTCTCCGCTTTTTGCAATTTTCTACTAACAAAAGCAATGGGTCTTTCAAAGCCGCCTCGTTTTTGACTTAATATGGCACCTATTCCGGTTCCACTCGCATCTGTAGCTAAAATAAATGGTTCATTGAAATCAGGGAATATAAGAACATCTTCTGAAGTGACTGCTGATTTTAGTTTCTGTATTGAGTCAATAACTTCTGGAGTAATTGTAAATTTGTTGTCTTTCTTTGTGAGATTTGTTAAGGGTGATGCAATTTCTGAAAAATTTTTAATGTAACGACGATACCATCCAACTAGTCCTAAAAATGATCTTACTTCCGTTACGTTTCGCGGAATTGGGAATGATTTTACTGATTCGAGTTTATCGGGGTCCGGTTTAACGCCGTCTCTTGTAATAACATGACCTAAATATTTAACTTGACGTACTAAAAACTGACATTTACTAGGTTTTAATTTAAGATTGGCTTGTTTTAGTCTTTCAAAAATGATTGCTAAATTTTGGAGATGTTTTTCAATATTGTCTGTGCTGTAAACAATAATGTCGTCTAAATAAACTAAGCACATTAGTCCAGTTAAGCCAGATAATGTGATATTAATGAATCTTTGAAAAGTACTGGGACTATTGATTAAACCAAAAGGCATTTTATTATATTCGTAATGTCCGAACATAGTTGTGAAAGCTGTCTTTTCTCTGTCTCCTTCTTCTACTTCAATTTGGTGAAAAGCTTGGGAAATATCTAATACACTGAACAGGGATGATGAGTGAAAATATTGTTCTATTGTTTCGTGAAGGTCTGGAAGAGCATAATAATCTCGTTTTGTTATTGAATTCAATCCGCGGTAGTCTATACATAAACGAATTTTGCTTTCGCCGTTTGGGAGAGTTTTCGTAACCATTACTACTGGAGCTGACCACGGGGAGAAAGAGTTAGATATGATTCCGGAATCTAAAAGTCTCTGAATTTCATTCTTTAAAATTTCTCTTTGATGATAAGGAACTCTATAAGGTTTCTTTGCGATTGGGGGTACATTCTCGGTAATTATTCTATGTTTAACATTATTCGCGGTTGTCAATACTTCGTTATCTAAAATAAAAACGTTCTTATATTTAGTAATTAATTCATGGAGTGAATTTTTGGTTGTTTCATCAAGGTGATCAAAATCAAACTGGGAAAGAATTTCGTTAATGTTATCGATGGACGTCTCCACCGCATTAATCTCCTTTGCCGCATTGTTTTTATTGACCTTGTCGAGTAATTTTACGTTACTATAAACTTTACCGATTTGCGTATTTTTTGTCAAAGTTACATCATATTCGTTTGTATTGATGATTCGCGTAACTACATTTTCTCCATTGTTATTAACTATTGCGCTAGCTACTAATAATTCTTGATGGTTGGCATCGTTTTGTTCGATTAATAACCATTTATGATTGGTTTTCATTCCTTTATCGCGTTTCGCATTAAATTTTATTTTAAAACATTGTTCGCTTTCCGAGCGTTTAGGTATTACTATATCTTCATTAATTATTAAAGTTCCTACAAAAAATTTATCGTCTTTTTCTGATTTAATTATTTTGCCATTGCCACTTTTTGGCACACTGTTATCTACTTTCTTTACTTTTTTTACTTTACTACTATCTCTACTTTCTGACTTACTACTAAATAATTTATTTACGTTAATTGGTACGCTTACTAAGTTATCTGAATTTTTATTACTAATTTCGCAATTTTCATTTATCATTATATCATTAATATCGTTAATACCGGTTTTCATTTTGTCTAAATTATCATTTTTAAATTCTGTTAAATCAGCATTAAATTCATCATTACATTTTGCCAAATTAAATTTTTCTTCCCCATTTCTACTAAAATTCTTAACATTACTTAAACTACTATAATCGCTCCTAAGAACAATTTTATCGTCTACTTCGCGAATATCTCGGTTGAATTTGCGCGCGCTAGATTCTTCCTCGATTTTTGATCCGGTGGGTTTGTACGAACTCGCGGTTTCTCGACTGGTTATTGTCGGATTTTGCAAGTTACTTTCAACCCTTTCGTTTTCCCGTGAGTTTCTACCATAATCGTTGGAGGAGTTTGCTGGCCAGCGTTCCGTGATTATGATATCTTCGTCGTCGGATAACGTACCGTACTCGTACACAATTGTGTTCGCTTCGACGTGTTCATTTGCAGTTTTAATTACATTTTCATCTTCGTCATAATTCGTTACCTTTTTATTTTTAATCTTAGATTCTCCGTTTAAATTAATTTCGCGTACCAATTTATTTTTAGGGATTGATTTCTTATTACTAGATAATTTTTTTGTGCGTAAAATTTTCGCTTTATTATTTGCTAATATTTTAGATTTGCTTATAGCTACATTCTTAACGTTAGTTTTCCCTCTATGTATTAAATTGCAACTTCTAAATTCTTCTTCGTCAATTTGGTTAAAATTAATTATTGGGAATATTTCATCTAATAATTTTAATTCGTTTGATGAGAAATCTATATTCGCGTCAAATTTATGCAGTAGGTCTCTGCCAATTAATCCATCAGCTTGTAGAGTTACGTTTTCGCAAACAACAAATTCGAATTCAAATAAATTTGGGACGTTTCTAGAGCCGACTTTAACGTTCAGGGTACCTAGTGCTTTTTGCTGAAGGCCAGATATTCCAGAGAGAATGATGTCCTCGTCCGGTTGATTTAAATTGCTTAATTTTAATATTTCGGGTTTTAAGAGGCTAATACAAGAACCTGAATCTAACAATAATTTACTATACTTGCCATTTAATAATACTTCTATGATACTTGGGGTTTCTTCCACAATAGAATTTAAACTGGGTATGAGGTGAGGTAATTTATTATTATTATGGGTTTTATTAAAATTAACGCGAATATTTGGGTATGAATCGTTTACAAAGTTGGTTGACCACCTGTCATGGTTTGAGGGGTAACCACAACAGCATTTGAGTTTAAAGGTTGTTGTCTCGAATTATTCGCGTTTTCTCTATCAGCATTGTTGCGATTTTGACTGAAATTTGGACGATCGCGGTTAAAATTGCTACTATAATTATGATTATTGTTATTAAAATTTCTGGTAATTGATCCAGAATCATTACCGTTATAATGATTTTGCGTATTTGGTCTAAAATTGTCATATCCTCGCGCATTTGATCCTAGGTTAGTTTCATAATTATTATTAAACCGATTGACCATATATTGACCATATCGACCATATTGATTTGGTTGATGATTTGGTCTTTGTCGATAAAAGTTTGAATTATTTGTCTGCGGATTTCTAGGATAATTATTGTGATTTTGGTTAAAGTTTGCCGTGTTAGATCGCGGGTAATTATTATTTGAGTATGATTGTCGGTTAAAGTTCGCGTTTTGATTATTGAAACGCCGATTTACGTTATTTTCAAAATAATTTTGTCGGTTATCTATTTGAGTTACGTTAACATGGTTGGGGTGCGTTTTAATTAATGAATCATTTATTTCCTGACATTTAGCGATTTCTTCCGCGGTATCGATGGTGAGATTTTCCGTTCTCATCAATGTTACACCTATTGCCCTGATGAGGTCTTTTTTTAACCCTATTTTAAATTGTGTTAATATTGTTTGTGCGCATTTAGATTTTATACCTGGAATTTCGTCGGGGGTCGCGGTTTTTAAATCTTCCGTTAATACCTTTAAACCTAATCCTTTTAGACGTGTTGTAAATGAAGATACTTGTTCATCATGTCTCTGATAACAATGATGTAATTTGTTTAAAGCTTCACCCGGAATTTGAAGTTTTGTAAATTGTTTAATCATGCGTTCTTTAAATTGTTGATAATTTAAATTATTTAATTCCGTGTCTGATTTAAAATATCTAAGTGCAGAACCGTATAACCTATATTTTACTATGTTTAAAGCCATATTTTCCGTCCAATTTTCTATATTAGCCCTTTGTTTGACTTTATCAAAGTACCACGTCGGATTTGATTCGCCATTATAGCCTTCTAAGGGTGCCGCAAATATTCCGAAAGGTGAAAATGGCATGTCGGGAGGTAATGGGTGATTTATACTGACATTAAAACTATCTGCTGCGTCTGTGTCGGGAAAAGAATTATCTGGGATATCATTGTTGTGTGCCATTATGAATTACTTTAAATTTTGAATTATGAACAGAAATAGGTAGCTATTAAATTAATTTAATTTTACGTTAATTTATTTTTGGTTAAAATTTGAAGAATTTTAAAGAATAACAGCAAATTTATGAAAAAAAAATAAAATAACTAACTGAAATGAACTTTTAATTGAAAATTACTTTAGTGAACACACAAAAAAAAATTGAAAAAACTTAATTTTGGGTGTTGTAGGTATTTGTTTATCTCTGCGAACTCGTGAAAAAGTTCTAATTTTTATCGAAAAATCCCAACGCTATTGCCACCATTGTGGTAACCTGGACTTCGTGGTTGGAAAGGCGGACCTGACGGTGTTGCTGAAAAATAGCTTTAACCTACCTTTCTTCCCTTTTGTTCCAGATCACTTTTCTTTAATCGCTGCCACCAGATCTAGTTTAAAGATGTAACGAGATAGATCAGCTCGTTTTAATTGAGTTGTAGTAGCGTGAACTTTTAGGAGACGTAGGGATGAGATAAACAATACTTTTGCAACACCAAAATTAAACAGTTTGAAATTATAATTAAATTTATTAAAATCAAAAATAGAGGGGAGATACAAAATAAAATAATATAACCAAATAATCCAGTACTAAAGATTAAGACACATGAACATGGGTAAAAAAAATAATAATAAAATCGATCGCGAATATACAGAGTGAAATAAAATGTTTTATTACTAACCTTTTTCCTATAATAATTCGAGCAACGGCTTTGGCTGGTTGTTGTAGAAATTGTCACTTTAATTTAATATAATTTAATTAATTGAATTAAAAAAAAATATCACTTTGTGATTGAAATTATAAAAGCAAAAATGAAAATCAAAACTTCGAGTGACCGCAACGTTATCGCTTCGTCTCAAAACCGTTAACTGACTTGTCCAAAATCCTCCACCGAATTTATAACATTTTTACGTCTTTGTCTTTAGGTTCTCATAAAGTTCGTTAAACCAAAATTAATTTATTTTGCCTCTTAGTTCTGCTAATTGCATTCCGATGTAATCATTGCTCGAATTATTGGAAGATCTTGTGAGAGTGAACTTATAATTTTACTATTATAAACAATTTTGAGTAGCTTGAGCCCTTAGATACCTAAGTTTTCCCACTTAACGCTCTTATAAAGCTAATTTAGACGTCCGATTTCTCGTCAAGTGTAACTTTTAGTATCTGAGCGCTCTTAAAAATGATAAACAACTTATCAGCCCCTTGGTTTCTAAATTAATAATAATATAAACAATTTACTTAAAATTTATGTGTGACCAAATTGCAATATTCACCTTTTGAATTTATAAAGTTTAGTTTAAAACAAAATTATAAAATTGGCTTTAGAATTAAAAATATACTAACAATTAAAATGAATATGATTTCACGAATTTATCAATAAAAGAATGTTGCAATTTGTCAAAAGAAAAAGATATTTGCAATAATATAATTTGGTTTTTGATTTAAATGTAATTAAATTTAGTATAAAAGAAATTATATATTTAGGGATAAAAAAAATAGGGGCCGAGTACTACAATAGCTTTAAGTTCAAACGATGATAAGAGATGTGTACTCCCTCATACTATGGATACCTTAGCATGGGGTCATTATAAATTAAAAAAATAAATACAAAAATTTAGTACAAGTTTTATTATTATTATTATTTTTATTATAATTATTATATTTTATTCAAAATCTCATATAATTATTGAATAATTGAGTATTTAGATATCCATGTAGGTTTTTGATAACCCATCCACTTAACATATAGCTGATCACCTCGTTTACGTAACACTTTTTCAATTAGAAAAGTATCTGGGTAAGCAGTAGTTTGAAGCTCCTCCGTATAAAACATGCCTTTAATAGGATTTCCATTAAGATCTTCAATGTTGTAAGTCGTAGGACTTCCTAAATTAACCCGAACAATTTTAAACAATTCTGCAGTCCAATTTGCGTTGTAACCTTTATCGAAGACAGATTTATACTTCGATATTCGCACAAAATCACCATTTTTAAATTTTATTTTTCCAATTTTTTTATTTATATTGTAGACTTCTAACTTCGTGGAGACTTTAACATCACAAGGACGCATCTTAATCGTTCTATGTTTATGATGATTATAATCAGCAGTAACTGAAGCTAATATATCAACCCATTTATATTCAGCTCGATAACTAAACTCTTTGTATAACATATTTTTTAATGTTCGTATGACGCGCTCAACAATTGAAGCTTTTTTAATACTAAATGTGGAGTAATGATTTATCTTATTACTTTTCATAACCTCGGCAAAATTTTTATTATAAAACTCTTTTCCTTCATCGGTTTGTAAATTTTTGGGTTTTCTTCCATTCGTAAGAATTGAAGTCATTGCATTCGTGACTTCTATACCAGTTTTTGATTTTAGGGGGTATGTCCATAAAAATTTAGAATAACAATCGATAACTAATAGAATATATTTATAACCACTATTATATTTGGAATAAGGTATAAATTCGGCTAAATCTGCCTGCCAGAGATCGTCAAAACCTCTAATTATTACACTTCTACGGGGAAAGTTTTTTCTAGCACTTCTATGAATTTCGTCTACAATTGCACGTTTCGACATTATTTAGAGAAATGTTATGTATTTCATGCGTTATTGCCCGATATAACTATCAACTATACTCCTAAAACCAATTGTTTGATCAATTGTCTTCTTAAAACCATTCAGTCTAGTATTGCAAGCATTTTTAAATTCTTTTAAATCTCTCTCAATAGACTGTTGATATTTATCAAAAACATCTTCTCTTGCAGCTTCGGTAGTATTATGCTCCAACACCCATTGATCAAATTTTTTTACATCCTCAGAAGTATTTTCAGATTTTCTCTCGATAGTATCAATACGTTGTTTTAGAGACTGAATATACAGTACTATTGTATCCACATATTGTTTATTAACAGCATCGAATTCTTCAACCCCGCTTGCTAAATTTGTTATTCTTTTACTTTGCATGTCATAGTCACGATTTTTAGTAAGTTTAAATCCGATACCCTTTTCACCCTTGGGACCCTCTTTTGGATGTATTTTACTGCGACCGAATACATCAATATTCATTTTTAAACTGGGTACTAAAACTAGAAAAACTTTATATTTATATTATAATTTTTGCCTCTACTAGCTCTTCCAAGATACTGATAATTTCATTATCATGACTATTATTTCCAGCCTGTTGAGATGCATGTAGTAGCATGAGCCGGTCCACGAGTTCCGAAGGGTTATCCCAATAAGTGTAGTCAATTTTATTATCATTTAACAACTTATGCTTAAGCACTAAATCCCCACCACTCTTGCTAAATAAACCCTTTATTATTTTCGTATACTTGGCATCGCGAGTACCAAGTATTGGATTTTTATGATAATACCCCCTTTTATAAGCATTGGTCTGTATTAAAATTTGCTTATATTGTTGTAAATCATTATTAGTATAATTTTTAGGAGATTTTTTAAATATTAATTCGTATAATCCCTCAGTACCGTCATATACTTTATTATTAATATTAAAATTATCCGAATTTTGATCAAAGTTAATTTCAGCGTTTCCAATCTTCCAAACCGCTGTATCAGGATCAAAATAAACTCCATACAGATGATCCATCAAATTTTTGGTATCATGTATAGCCATATCAGTATATCGAGTATGTAATCGTTCAATAATGCTTGTGCTAGCAGCTTCATTATATTCATCACTAGCATCATCATCATCCTGATCATATGTTTTACTCGTGACATCTTTCTGCTCACTTTTAGGACGTTTGATATTTTTATTCATAACAGATTCGTCATCATCTTCTTCATCTTGATCACTTGAGCTACTTATGGTGTCCTCCTGCTCGCTTTTAGAACCTTTGATAGTCTTTTTTATAATAGGTATATGTGAAGAATTAATTGCAAATTTTGGTATGTGAGGATTTTCCTCAACTTTTAAATGTTTGGATTTTTTCTTTAAGGCTGTTAGTTCTTTAATAGGATCCATAATAGGTTTATATTTCTCTTCCGAAATTCTTTGAATAGCTACTTGACCACGTTGTAATTCAAGGTATTTACGTTTTACAGATTTACGCGCTCTAATAATTTTTTTAGTTAATTCAATCTCATCGGTGTCCATTATAATAATAATAATTATGCAACTTATTAAGATATATGTATACGTCACGAAGCGGTTACAAGTTATGTAAGGCACGTACTATTCACTCAAGACTTATATACGAATCAAATCCTTTCCTATATCTACCATTATTTATATCAGACTCAGTATCTATCACGATAAAACCGTGAGGTTCCTTCCAACATTCGGCACACATCGTTTTAAATTGATTAAATGATAAATCGGTTCCGATGTGGTCATCATGCACATGCTTTAAATTCAAAACATCTTGTTTAAATAGTATAATTAAGTTTGAATTATCACGTATTAACTGTTTAGGTATTTTTGAATAAGTTTGACTGAGATAGAAGGAATCGATTAAATTATGCCTACCCATACAGAAATAATCTCGAACACTAGCACTCTTATCAGTAACGACGTCATCAAACACCATAATTGAATGAGGTTTTGCCTCACTTACAGGTATAACATCTTCATGTTGTGAAAAAGTAAAGTATCCTAATCCCTTTATAGGTTCGAGAACTTTTTTTAAGTATTCATATTTGGGCTGATGTAGAGATTTTGAAAAGATATATACGTTTTTAAATTTCAAACCATTAGGTTCTTCTATAAGGCTGATGAGCGTATTTGTTTTACCACATCCTGAACTGCCTGCTATAATACATCTAATTGAATCAGGTAATAAAGCACCATGTTTTCTTGAATAACTTTTTTTAAGGTCATGATTGTTAACTGGAAGAGTTTCACGTTGTTTAATAAACCTCATCTCGGAATATAATAAATTAAATATACGTTCAAGCTTATATAAATACCTACAAAATAGTCAACAACTATCTCATTAAATGCTTACCCACCGAGGTGAAGGTTTGGTTAACACCATAATAAATAAATTACCAGTAGAGCTTCATATACCTGGTTATCAATATTGCGGTCCAGGAACTAAATTACAAAAACGTTTAGCTAGAGGTGATCCGGGAATCAATCCTTTAGATTCGGCTTGTAAAAAGCATGATATCGCATATTCACAACGTAAAGACTTACAAGATAGACATCAAGCCGATCGTGAATTAGAAGAGAGCGCGTGGGGACGAGTTAAGTCTAAGGATGCCAAGCTGGGAGAGAAAGCTGCAGCGTGGACGGTGCTAAATACGATGAAAGCTAAAAGAAAGCTTGGTATGGGATATGGAAACAAGCGTAAAATAATACTTGGAAAAGGACTTTTAAAAAATATATCTCAGGAACTTGAAAAATCTAAATGTAATAATAATATTATTAAAAACGCTTTAATAGCGGCTAAACGTACAGTTAAAAAAATAGGGGGTAAACGTAATATTAAAATACCTCGAATAATCCCCGTACCTAAACAGGGTGGAATTCTACCATTTTTGATACCACTCTTTGCCGGTCTTAGTGCAGCTGGAGCATTAGCAGGTGGCGCTAGTGGAATAGCTAAAGCTATTAATAATGCTAAGGAGGCAAAACAACAACTTGAAGAAAGCGGTCGGCATAACAAAATGATGGAGGCCATCGCAATGGGTAAAAAAGGTGAAGCTTTATATTTGAAGCCATACAAAAACGGTAGTGCGTTATTTTTAAAACCGTATTCAAAAAACTAAATGGGTTGCCTCGGAGAGCTCTAACCGATGTGGATTTAAGAAAATATACCATCAATATTCCTAATTTCCGAGGCATCTTCATGAGAGATACCTTACCCTCTACTCCAAAACTTTTCGAATGTGGTGTAATAAACTTGGATGTTATGAGTGGGCATGGCACTCATTGGGTTGCATATAAGAAGAAATATAATAATGTTATATATTATGATAGTTTTGGTAATCTGAGACCTCCTCAAGAAGTTATTAAATACTTTAACAATTGTAAAATAAAATATAATTATGTACGTGAACAAAAATTTAATACCATTATATGTGGTCATTTATGCTTAAAATTTTTGTATAAAAATGAATAAATACTTGGTCATCAATAAAAATCTTTAATAATGAGCCAGACGTTTACTCTGACGGGTGTGGGTAATTCACTTAGTGTGGATTACTTTCCCCCAATTCAATTAAATCCTAAAATTGACCACGTCTTAGGGTTAATAGGTTTCTACGGTTGTAATTCCATAAGAAATATCTATGATGGAAATAACAAGTTTTATTATAATGAAAAAGTCATCACCATACCATCGGGTGCTTACGAAATAAACGAATTAAATGGTTATCTGAAATCTATCTTGAGTGACGGATTCAACTTATGGGCTAATAATAATACATTAAAATGTGAAATATTTTCACATTTCGAAATTGATTTTACAAAGCCAGATAATATAGGTCGTATGCTAGGTTTTTCTAAAAAGAAATTAAAATCAGGTGTTAAGCATGAATCTGATTTAAATGTTCAAATTATGAAGGCCACAAACATCCACGTGGATTGTAATATAACTGCAGGAGCATTTCGTAATAATAATCTAGCGCATACAATATTTGAATTTGACCTATCGGTGGAACCCGGATATAGATTATGCAGAGAACCTACAAACATTATATATTTACCTGTTACCGTAAATACTGTTCATAACATCACCCTAAGGTTATTGGATCAGTTCGGTGAAGCAGTAGATTTTGGTAACGAATCTTTAACTATACGCTTAGAGTTAAAACAGGATGGGGTTAAACCTCAATAACAGTATAAATAATGCTGGTGTTACTTTAATGGACATTACACCTTCGAATGTTAAAGTACTCACATCTATTCAGATAAGATTTTTGGAAAGTTTGGGATATCGCGTAATAAATAAATATTATAATAATGCAGGACGAGCATGCCCTTCGAAATATATTCGCTGACGTATCTTATTCAGACTTAGTAATAGATAATTCCACTCATACATACCATCCTTATACTGTGAACGCATTCGCTAACTCTGATGAGGTCAGACTTATTATTGAGAAGGGGGATTTGATCACTGCCACTTATGATAGTAAGATTTATATTGAAGGAATAGTTACACCTACAGATCCTACACAGACTTTTAAACTCAACGATCCGCTATTTTTATTTGAGGAAATACGTTATCAACTTGGTGATGTTGTGATTGATAGTTGTAGAACACCCGGTATAGCGACATCAATTTATGGTCAATGTCGCTACACTCCTATAGAATCAAAAGGTTTGGGCTCTGCCGGATGGTACGTTTTAGATGAAGAATCTCAAATATTCAATACAACTGAGAGGACCTTTAGTGCCGTAATACCATTAAATCATATATTAGGGTTTGCATGTGATTATACACGTGATATTATAAACATGCGTCAAGAACTGATTTTAATTCGTTCGAATTCTGATACCGATTGTTATAATGGTGAAACCGCTGTAACAATAAAAATTTCAAAAATTAACTGGCGTGTACCACATATTACCCCTAGCGATTCTGCAAAATTGGAAATATATAATCGCTTAAAACAACAAAAAATAGTAAAAATTGGTTTTCATGGAAGAAGTCTATATCAGTATCCTTCTCTACCTACCACATCTAACTTAGCAATTTGGGCTGTTCAAAATTCTGTAGGGTCCCGAAGACCTCGATGGATTTTTATTGCATTTCAAACGGGTAAACGAAACAATCAAGCTTCTGATGCAAGTACTTTCTCACAGTGTGGAATATCAGACGTTACAGCTTTCATTAATCAGAATCGGAGTCCATACGAGAAAAGAAATAATGATTTTTCTAAATGTAGATACGTGTTGGCCTATAATGATTATGTATCATTTCAAAAGAAGTTTTTAAATAAGCAGTTTTGTGAACCATTATTAGATTTTAAGCAGTTCGGTCAAGGACCGATTTTTGTTTTAGATGTTTCAAAGCAAAACGAAATGGTTCACGAACCTGTATTAAGTTTAAAATTGGAAATAGAAAGCAATGTGAATTTTCCTGCTGACACCTCTGCATATGTATTAATTTTACATGATTCTGTTTATGAGTATGATCCAATTTCCGGATTGGTTACCTTTGTATAAAAGATTTTTTTATTTTGTAACTTTTTTTTTGTAATCGAAATAAATAAACAAATCAAGATTTAAAAATTTTTTTTTATTTCTATCTATAATAATAATTCTGTTTTATTTTTTCTATAATAATAATAATGCAAGTAATATATAATTATCAATAATGATAAAATAGACGGCGGTAAAACTTGAGCCATGCTTGTAGACGTCCAATTATCGTTGTGTAAAAACTCTTCAGTAAATAAATTTTCGTTCGCCAGTATTAATTTACATATGGATTCTCCGGTTGAGTTGCTGTTAATAAATCGTAACATGCAAAATAAAAATATTTGCGTTTCAGTTAAGCGGTAGAAGAAGGTTGACTCATTTATATTTTTTATATATTCCATCGGAGGGCACTTAAAGCATAGTGTTCCATTAAGATTATCCAAACTATTCATCTCAATATTTTCCGTGCTTGTAGATGGTGATACGTATAAAGTATTATTTAAAATTAGAACTAATGAAAAAATTATTATAGTCGAATGCATTTTGATGTATGCATCAGCTGCTTTCCAAAATAGTAATGATAAAGTAGATATAAACTTACTAATTTATATCTTAAAGTGGGTGTAGTGAAGATTGATGGAATTTTGAATTAAACTAACATCGTTCTTAAAATATTTATTATTATTATTATATTACATAATACTATAATTTATCAACAACTAACTCAGATAAATTTTCTATGATTGTTTCGGGATACATATAAAATAGTTCTGTCATACAATATAAATTTATACCACGATATTGTCCTAGAGATCTTGCAACATCCTTGAAATTCTGGAAAGCATCTCCTCCTAATTGAATACAAGCAAATAGTACGTCCGTATAGTGATCTCTTATCTCAAGCTCTTCAATTTCAGCCTTCCTTAAGTTGACTAATGATGAAATTTCGAACAATCTTCTTACCGAAATTTCTGCCATGGATATATAAAAATTTTCAATATTTTTAAATGTAAGTATGTTTATCTTATTAAATTGTCGGCCCGTTACTGTCAATCCGCTACCATTCATTTCTATAGACTCCATATGACCATTTTTAAAATAGTGGTCAATCTTGGTTGTATTTATATCATTCGTAAGGATTTCCCAGTCCTCACCAGATATATGGATACCGACTCCATTTGATCCAATGATTCTAAGAATTGGTATCCAATTTTCTACATCAATCCCAACAGATATAAATTTGGACTCGGATTTGTTTAATGCGTACTTAGTCTCGTAAATGATCTTCAGTGATCGCATCGTTTTCATGGTTTTTTTATTTGAAGTACAATCTATAAAAATAATGTAAAATTAATGTAAATCATAATATTAAAAAAAATTTTTTATACTGTTGAGGGTTAGGTTATCGTCCATAGGTTAGTTTCTATGGACGATAACCTAACCCTAACCCGTTTATTTAAAAAGTAATTTATTATAAGTAAAACTTACTTGGTTCAATTGCTTCAGCAGCACGCTTCAAAGTTTTCAAACCCGCTTTATTCTCCATTTTAATTTTTCTTGCAATTAAATTGTAAAAAACAAGTTACCGTTGGTACTAGTAAAATGAAGTGATGTAAATTATCCAAATTTCAATACATTATATATGAATACTAGATACCTAATTAGTGCGGGATAGTTTTTGTGAATGATTTTTAATTGATTTAAATATTAAAAACAATTTTAGAAACGGTATTTACATAATGAGGTATACCTTATGATACATATAATAGAAAGTAGAAACGATACTAATTGATTTTGACTGCAATTTTACAATAATGGAATGTCACTAATGTCTACACCCGTAGGCGATCAAAATAATTATAATGAAATTTTAATTTTAAAAACAGTATATTTTATATAAGACGGATAATAACTTATTTTAAATAATACGTAATGTAATTAAATAATTATAAATTAATAACCATCTCAGTTAAAATATAATCTTATGTATTTTATATAATTAGTGGATAATTAATAACCCTCATAATTAAAATATATGATACTTTTTATTGCGCGGAATTGGTGCATGCGCAGTTCTCAGTGTTGTGGACTTAGAAAATTTTTTAAAAATTCTTGATCGCCGGAGTGACCTAGTACATCTACTAGTACGGGCATAGGTGGCGTGATCCTTGTTTTGGATAAACAAGATAACACTTATTAATGTAAAAAATGGAAAGTTTTCTGTAGCGTAACCTAAAGCTGTTAAGCGTAACCACACTCAGAAAAATGATTTGTATTAAATATACACCATAACATAATACTTCTTGTTATTCTTACGAATTGTTACCGGAAACTCTTCGGAAGTGTCCTTCGAAACAGAAGGATGTATGAATCTTCCTCGTTTTTTATTTGAATAAAATATATTCAAGTGTTACTCTGTTACTCACATGACTTATGCGAAAAAAAAATAGGAGCGCTTTATTTTTCGGTAATTCTATTCATTATATTATTCAATTATTTTATTAAATATTACTAATATTTGCCGTAAGTATGATATTTTAGGATTTATGCGTCTTTAAAGTTGGAACTATTTGAACGTCATTTTGAACCACTTACGAGCGTTTTCCCCAAACGATACCGCGTTTTTCGAACTCCTCGCATCAAAGCACGTCGGTTTTGGTAAAAAAAAAAACATTTTAATTTTTGGCGATTTTTGAAAAAACGTAAGGTTAACCCCTTTGGTGCTTTTTGACCCCAAAAATCGAAAGTTTCAAATCCATGAATTTTTTGGCGTTTTCCTATGCAGTTTTTTGAGATAAATCGACTGACGCAGTTGGATTTGCCGTAAGTATGATATTTTAGAATTTATGCGTCTTTAAAGTTGGAAATATTTGAACGTCATTTTGAACCACTTACGAGCGTTTTCCCCAAACGATACCGCGTTTTTCGAACTCCTCGCATCAAAGCACGTCGGTTTCGGTCAAAAAAAGACCATTTTAATTTTTGGCGATTTTTGAAAAAAACGTAAGGTTAACCCCTTTGGTGTTTTTTGACCCCAAAAATCGAAAGTTTCAAATCCAAGAAGTTTTTGGCGTTTTCCAACGCACTTTTTTGAGATAAATCGACTGACGCAGGTAGATTTGCCGTAAGTATGATATTTTAGGATTTATGCGTCTTTAAAGTTGGAAATATTTGAACGTCATTTTGAACCACTTACGAGCGTTTTCCCCAAACGATACCGCGTTTTTTGAACTCCTCGCATCAAAGCACGTCGGTTTTGGTCAAAAAAAGACCATTTTAATTTTTGGCGATTTTTGAAAAAAAACGTAAGGTTAACCCCTTTGGTGTTTTTTGACCCCAAAAACCGAAAGTTTCAAATCCAAGAATTTTTTGGCGTTTTCCTATGCAGTTTTTTGAGATAAATCGACTGACGCAGGTAGATTTGGCGTAAGTATGATATTTTAGGATTTATGCGTCTTTAAAGTTGGAAAAATTTGAACGTCATTTTGAACCACTTACGAGCGTTTTTCGAACTCCTCGCATCAAAGCACGTCGGTTTTGGTCAAAAAAAGACCATTTTAATTTTTGGCGATTTTTGAAAAAACGTAAGGTTAACCCCTTTGGTGTTTTTTGACCCCAAATATCGAAAGTTTCAAATCCAAGAATTTTTTGCCGTTTTCCTATGCAGATAAATCGACTGACGCAGGTAGTTTTGCCGTAAGTATGATATTTTAGGATTTATGCGTCTTTAAAGTTGGAAGTATTTGAAAGTCATTTTGAACCACTTACGAGCGTTTCTCCCAAACGATACTGCGTTTTTCGAACTCCTCGCATCAAAGCACGTCGGTTTTGGTCAAAAAAAGACCATTTTAATTTTTGGCGATTTTTGAAAAAAACGTAAGGTTAACCCCTTTGGTGTTTTTTGACCCCAAAAATCGAAAGTTTCAAATCCAAGAATTTTTTGCCGTTTTTCTATGCAGTTTTTTGAGATAAATCGACTGACGCAGGTAGATTTGCCGTAAGTATGATATTTTAGGATTTATGCGTCTTTAAAGTTGGAAATATTTGAACGTCATTTTGAACCACTTACGAGCGTTTTCCCCAAACGATTCCGCGTTTTTCGACCTCCTCGCATCAAAGCACGTCGGTTTTGGTCAAAAAAAGACCATTGTAACTTTTGGCGCTTTTTGAAAAAAACGTAAGGTTAACCCCTTTTGTGCTTTTTGACCCCAACAATCGAAAGTTTCAAATCCAAGAATTTTTTGGCGTTTTCCTATGCAGTTTTTTGAGAAAAATCGACTGACGCAGGTAGATTTGCCGTAAGTATGATATTTTTAGATTTATGCGTCTTTAAAGTTGGAAATATTTGAACGTCATTTTGAACCACTTACGAGCGTTTTCCCCAAACGATACCGCGTTTTTCGAACTCCTCGCATTAAAGCACGTCGGTTTTGGTCAAAAAAAGACCATTTTAATTTTTGGCGATTTTTGAAAAAAACGTAAGGTTAACCCCTTTGGTGTTTTTTGACCCCAAAAATCGAAAGTTTCAAATCCAAGAATTTTTTGGCGTTTTCCAACGCACTTTTTTGAGATAAATCGACTGACGCAGGTAGATTTGCCGTAAGTATGATATTTTAGGATTTATGCGTCTTTAAAGTTGGAAATATTTGAACGTCATTTTGAACCACTTACGAGCGTTTTCCCCAAACGATACCGCGTTTTTCGAACTCCTCACATCAAAGCACGTCGGTTTTGGTCAAAAAAAGACCATTTTAATTTTTGGCGATTTTTGAAAAAAAACGTAAGGTTAACCCCTTTGGTGTTTTTTGACCCCAAAAATCGAAAGTTTCAAATCCAAGAATTTTTTGGCGTTTTCCTATGCAGTTTTTTGAGATAAATCGACTGACGCAGGTAGATTTGGCGTAAGTATGATATTTTAGGATTTATGCATCTTTAAAGTTGGAAATATTTGAACGTCATTTTGAACCACTTACGAGCGTTTTCCCCAAACGATACCGCGTTTTTCGAACTCCTCGCATCAAAGCACGTCGGTTTTGGTCAAAAAAAGACAATTTTAATTTTTGGCGATTTTTGAAAAAAACGTAAGGTTTTATAAAACCCTTTGGTGTTTTTTGACCCCAAAAATCGAAAGCTTCAAATTCAAGAAATTTTTGGCGTTTTCCTATGCAGTTTTTTGAGATAAATCGACTGACGCAGGTAGATTTGCCGTAAGTATGATATTTTAGAATTTATGCGTCTTTAAAGTTGGAAATATTTGAACGTCATTTTGAACCACTTACGAGCGTTTTCCCCAAACGATACCGCGTTTTTCGAACTCCTCGCATCAAAGCACGTCGGTTTCGGTCAAAAAAAGACCATTTTAATTTTTGGCGATTTTTGAAAAAAACGTAAGGTTAACCCCTTTGGTGTTTTTTGACCCCAAAAATCGAAAGTTTCAAATCCAAGAAGTTTTTGGCGTTTTCCAACGCACTTTTTTGAGATAAATCGACTGACGCAGGTAGATTTGCCGTAAGTATGATATTTTAGGATTTATGCGTCTTTAAAGTTGGAAATATTTGAACGTCATTTTGAACCACTTACGAGCGTTTTCCCCAAACGATACCGCGTTTTTTGAACTCCTCGCATCAAAGCACGTCGGTTTTGGTCAAAAAAAGACCATTTTAATTTTTGGCGATTTTTGAAAAAAAACGTAAGGTTAACCCCTTTGGTGTTTTTTGACCCCAAAAACCGAAAGTTTCAAATCCAAGAATTTTTTGGCGTTTTCCTATGCAGTTTTTTGAGATAAATCGACTGACGCAGGTAGATTTGGCGTAAGTATGATATTTTAGGATTTATGCGTCTTTAAAGTTGGAAAAATTTGAACGTCATTTTGAACCACTTACGAGCGTTTTTCGAACTCCTCGCATCAAAGCACGTCGGTTTTGGTCAAAAAAAGACCATTTTAATTTTTGGCGATTTTTGAAAAAACGTAAGGTTAACCCCTTTGGTGTTTTTTGACCCCAAATATCGAAAGTTTCAAATCCAAGAATTTTTTGCCGTTTTCCTATGCAGATAAATCGACTGACGCAGGTAGTTTTGCCGTAAGTATGATATTTTAGGATTTATGCGTCTTTAAAGTTGGAAGTATTTGAAAGTCATTTTGAACCACTTACGAGCGTTTCTCCCAAACGATACTGCGTTTTTCGAACTCCTCGCATCAAAGCACGTCGGTTTTGGTCAAAAAAAGACCATTTTAATTTTTGGCGATTTTTGAAAAAAACGTAAGGTTAACCCCTTTGGTGTTTTTTGACCCCAAAAATCGAAAGTTTCAAATCCAAGAATTTTTTGCCGTTTTTCTATGCAGTTTTTTGAGATAAATCGACTGACGCAGGTAGATTTGCCGTAAGTATGATATTTTAGGATTTATGCGTCTTTAAAGTTGGAAATATTTGAACGTCATTTTGAACCACTTACGAGCGTTTTCCCCAAACGATTCCGCGTTTTTCGACCTCCTCGCATCAAAGCACGTCGGTTTTGGTCAAAAAAAGACCATTGTAACTTTTGGCGCTTTTTGAAAAAAACGTAAGGTTAACCCCTTTTGTGCTTTTTGACCCCAACAATCGAAAGTTTCAAATCCAAGAATTTTTTGGCGTTTTCCTATGCAGTTTTTTGAGAAAAATCGACTGACGCAGGTAGATTTGCCGTAAGTATGATATTTTTAGATTTATGCGTCTTTAAAGTTGGAAATATTTGAACGTCATTTTGAACCACTTACGAGCGTTTTCCCCAAACGATACCGCGTTTTTCGAACTCCTCGCATTAAAGCACGTCGGTTTTGGTCAAAAAAAGACCATTTTAATTTTTGGCGATTTTTGAAAAAAACGTAAGGTTAACCCCTTTGGTGTTTTTTGACCCCAAAAATCGAAAGTTTCAAATCCAAGAATTTTTTGGCGTTTTCCAACGCACTTTTTTGAGATAAATCGACTGACGCAGGTAGATTTGCCGTAAGTATGATATTTTAGGATTTATGCGTCTTTAAAGTTGGAAATATTTGAACGTCATTTTGAACCACTTACGAGCGTTTTCCCCAAACGATACCGCGTTTTTCGAACTCCTCACATCAAAGCACGTCGGTTTTGGTCAAAAAAAGACCATTTTAATTTTTGGCGATTTTTGAAAAAAAACGTAAGGTTAACCCCTTTGGTGTTTTTTGACCCCAAAAATCGAAAGTTTCAAATCCAAGAATTTTTTGGCGTTTTCCTATGCAGTTTTTTGAGATAAATCGACTGACGCAGGTAGATTTGGCGTAAGTATGATATTTTAGGATTTATGCATCTTTAAAGTTGGAAATATTTGAACGTCATTTTGAACCACTTACGAGCGTTTTCCCCAAACGATACCGCGTTTTTCGAACTCCTCGCATCAAAGCACGTCGGTTTTGGTCAAAAAAAGACAATTTTAATTTTTGGCGATTTTTGAAAAAAACGTAAGGTTTTATAAAACCCTTTGGTGTTTTTTGACCCCAAAAATCGAAAGCTTCAAATTCAAGAAATTTTTGGCGTTTTCCTATGCAGTTTTTTGAGATAAATCGACTGACGCAGGTAGATTTGCCGTAAGTATGATATTTTAGGATTTATGCGTCTTTAAGGTGGAAATATTTGAACGTCATTTTGAACCACTTACGAGCGTTTTCCCCAAACGATACCGCGTTTTTCCAACTCCTCGCATCAAAGCACGTCGGTTTTGGTAAAAAAAAAACATTTTAATTTTTGGCGATTTTTGAAAAAAACGTAAGGTTAACCCCTTTGGTGATTTTTGACCCCAAAAATCGAAAGTTTCAAATCCAAGAATTTTTTGCCGTTTTCCTATGCAGTTTTTTGAGATAAATCGACTGACGCAGGTAGATTTGCCGTAAGTGTGATATTTTAGGATTTATGCGTCTTTAAAGTAGGAAATATTTGAACGTCATTTTGAACCACTTACGAGCGTTTTCCCCAAACGATACCGCGTTTTTCGAACTCCTCGCATCAAAGCACGTCGGTTTTGGTCAAAAAAAGACCATTTCAATTTTTGGCGATTTTTGAAAAAAACGTAAGGTTTTATAAAACCCTTTGGTGTTTTTTGACCCCAACAATCGAAAGTTTCAAATCCAAGAATTTTTTGGCGTTTTCCTATGCAGTTTTTTGAGATAAATCGACTGACGCATGTAGATTTGCCGTAAGTATGATATTTTAGGATTTATGCGTCTTTAAAGTTGGAAATATTTGAACGTCATTTTGAACCACTTACGAGCGTTTTCCTCAAACGATACCGCGTTTTTCGAACTCCTCGCATCAAAGCACGTCGGTTTTGGTCAAAAAAAGACCATTTTAATTTTTGGCGATTTTTGAAAAAAACGTAAGGTTAACTCTTTGGTGTTTTTGGACCCCAAAAATCGAAAGTTTCAAATCCAAGAATTTTTTGGCGTTTTCCTATGCTGTTTTTTGACATAAATCGACTGACGCAGGTAGATTTGCCGTAAGTATGATATTTTAGGATTTATACGTCTTTAAAGTTGGAAATATTTGAACGTCATTTTGAACCACTTACGAGCGTTTTCCCCAAACGATACCGCGTTTTTCGAACTCCTCGCATCAAAGCACGTCGGTTTTGGTCAAAAAAAGACCATTTTAGTTTTTGGCGAATTTTGAAAAAAACGTAAGGTGAACCCCTTTGGTGTTTTTTGACCCCAAAAATCGAAAGTTTCAAATCCAAGAATTTTTTGCCGTTTTCCTATGCAGTTTTTTGAGATAAATCGACTGACGCAGGTAGATTTGCCGTAAGTATGATATTTTAGGATTTATGCGTCTTTAAAGTTGGAAATATTTGAACGTCATTTTGAACCACTTACGAGAGTTTTCTCCAAACGATACCGCGTTTTTCGAAGTCCTCGCATCAAAGCACGTCGGTTTTGGTAAAAAAAAAACATTTTAATTTTTGGCGATTTTTGAAAAAACGTAAGGTTTTTTACCCTTTGGTGCTTTTTGAACCCAAAAATCGAAAGTTTCAAATCCAAGAATTTTGTGGCGTTTTCCTATGCAGTTTTTTGAGATAAATCGACTGACGCAGGTAGATTTGGCGTAAGTATGATATTTTAGGATTTTTGCGTCTTTAAAGTTGGAAATATTTGAACGTCATTTTGAACCACTTACGAGCGGTTTTCCCAAACAATACTGCGTTTTTCGAACTCCTCGCATCAAAGCACGTCGGTTTTGGTCAAAAAAAGACCATTTTAATTTTTGGCGATTTTTGAAAAAACGTAAGGTTAACCCCTTTGGTGTTTTTTGACCCCAAATATCGAAAGTTTCAAATCCAAGAATTTTTTGCCGTTTTCCTATGCAGATAAATCGACTGACGCAGGTAGATTTGCCGTAAGTATGATATTTTAGGATTTATGCGTCTTTAAAGTTGGAAGTATTTGAACGTCATTTTGAACCACTTACGAGCGTTTTCCCCAAACGATACCGCGTTTTTCCAACTCCTCGCATCAAAGCACGTCGGTTTTGGTAAAAAAAAAACTTTTTAATTTTTGGCGATTTTTGAAAAAAACGTAAGGTTAACCCCTTTGGTGTTTTTTGACCCCAAAAATCGAAAGTTTCAAATCCAAGAATTTTTTGGCGTTTTCCTATGCAGTTTTTTGAGATAAATCGACTGACGCAGGTGGATTTGCCGTAAGTATGATATTTTAGGATTGATGCGTCTTTAAAGTTGGAAATATTTGAACGTCATTTTGAACCACTTACGAGCGTTTCCCCCAAACGATACCGCGTTTTTCGAACTCCTCGCATCAAAGCACGTCGGTTTTGGTCAAAAAAAGACCATTTTAATTTTTGGCGATTTTTGAAATAAACGTAAGGTTAACCCCTTTGGTGTTTTTTGACCCCAAATATCGAAAGTTTCAAATCCAAGAATTTTTTGCCGTTTTCCTAGGCAGATAAATCGACTGACGCAGGTAGATTTGCCGTAAGTATTATATTTTAGGATTTATGCGTCTTTAAAGTTGGAAGTATTTGAACGTCATTTTGAACCACTTACGAGCGTTTTCCCCAAACGATTCCGCGTTTTTCGACCTCCTCGCATCAAAGCACGTCGGTTTTGGTCAAAAAAAGACCATTTTAACTTTTGGCGATTTTTGAAAAAAACGTAAGGTTAACCCCTTTGGTGTTTTTTGACCCCAACAATCGAAAGTTTCAAATCCAAGAATTTTTTGGCGTTTTCCTATGCAGTTTTTTGAGATAAATCGACTGACGCAGGTAGATTATTATACCTACCTGTTTCGTTTTTTTAGGTTCTCTATTATGTAATGAGTTATTTTCCAGAATTATTATGTTAAAAATTTGTAACTTTTTTATTCTTAATTTATCTTGGAATTAACTCTATGTGCGTAGGCACGCAAGCGGTGTGTTATTAGGTTATTACATACACACATAGTTTTGTAACTATGGTCAATTATATCAGTAATTAGTAAATGACGAATAAATATGATTTATCGGATGTTAATCTTCAATGCCCTGCTAAGTAATACCTACCCCAAAAAAGCCATTAAAAAATCTCATGTATTTTTACATTACCTATTGTGCATATTATAGTGTAATAAAATAAATTAAAAAAAAAAGAAAAGTATATTTAAAATTCAAGTTCAAATTTTAATTGAAAATAAATTATCCAATATAATAAGAATGGAACGGCAAATAAAAAAAATAAACTGACCGCACGGTAACGCTATTATTTTATTATTGATTACTATTAATTTTCAACTTTTAATAGATAACTTTACCAAATAAACCATCAATATTTCAGTTTTCCAATAATAAATATTCCTCTTTCAAATTATTTCAAAACTTTATCCCAAAAAAATTTCCCATCCAAGTCCCATCAAAAACGAGAAAATACAAAATATTCACAGAAATCAAAAAATAATAAAATATTTACTTGGGAGAAAATAACGAGGTATTATTTTTGATAATAAAATAATAGCTATTTAAGTTGCTAGGTATGTAAGGAAGCAATTAATAATATTCATAAGGAAGTTTATATATTATCGTCTTTAAAAATTATCGTGTTTGAATAGCCCTTATGGGGTGATTATCCCCTTATGGAGATGTATGGCTATAAATTAGCTTGAAAATTAAATTAAATTCTCATTTTGTTGTAATTATTAAAATTATTATTTTTTATAACATTGAATCGAGATTATTTTGGTAGAAGAATTTGGTATTTATAGAGTGACTTCACCAGTAATATGGTCATTCTGCCAATAATATTTATAATTATATAGTTTCGGTGGAGTATTTATTCACTCTTCTCAAAATGCCTCCTGCCAGTTAATTTTATTATTAAATATTTTTTGAAGAATTTAGTAATTTAATTAAATGGGTAGGTATTTATTGATTAAATTATCAAAAGCTTCAAGAATTTTTTATCTCGCATTTTGTAACTGTAAAAAAATTTAATAGATTTATTATAATTTATATTTTATTGCCAAGAAATGTCTCATAAACGAATTTTCTATCAACGTTTTTTTAGTAATATCATAAAAATAATTAAATAAGTTATTTTACTTTTAGTTGCAGTTTTTATTGTAGTACCTACTATATACATATTGATGAATTGATAAGAAATTCTCTTTTATTGCCGTATATTCGACTAAATTAGTCAAATTTTGTATTACATTTTAAATATTTCAATTTATATGCAATGGGAGCATAGCAAATTGAGCCTAGTAGGAAAGAGAGATAATAAGCAAAAATATAAAATATATTCCGTTTAAACAATAAACATATTTAAGTTTAAATTTGGCAAACATAAAATTCTGAGTTAAAGAAAATGGTAGCAGTCACGATATAGATTTTTCTAAAATACATTGTCAGTATGAGACATTTCAAGTATTCAAATTCAATAAGTCACCAAAACGATTCTAAGATGTTTGGTCCCCGGACGAATGATCCAGCGGACTATTGATCCAGCAGACGATTGATTCCAGGACGGTTCGTTCAGCGGACGATTCAATATTTAAAATTACAAGCAAAAATTATAATTTTAGGTGCCCTTAAAGTGTCCCCTCCGCTCGGCAAACTGTGCTTACCAGGAAGGAGGTGGATCTCCCTCGATGTGGACTCAACGCTGTGATTTTTTTCTATTCTGAATTAAATTACAATTAAATTAAATTAGTGGCAACCTTTTTGCTCGGAGAGCAGTTTACATTTTATGGAGAAGTTTGGAGAGCAATTTACAATTCCCCTTAATATTTTTTTATTTAAGAATCTTAATATTTAATATTCTTAATATTTAATAATTTAATATTCCCGGACCGATCGTCCGAGGACCAATAGTCCGAGGATCAATCGTCTGGGAACCAATCGTCCGGGGACCAATCGTCCGGGTACCAATCGTCCGGGAACCAAACGTCCGGATGACTCCGTGCTCTTACAACGCCAAAATGACGGATGCGTGTAAAAACAATTTTTTTAAGATTTAAACTTTTGCCTTTGGCCTTTATTTATTTTTGCTGAGTTTAGTAATTTACTGATTTTGTTTCTGTAGGCAAAAAAATTGTAGACCCAATGTTTTTCACTCCTTCCTGGTTTCTATATTTAGAATTATTTAAAATTCCAAGTTATTACAGCCATTTTCAACAACATTAAAATTTTATTTTGAAGTTCAAATAAATAATAATTAACCCTTAAATTGGCAACGTATCTCACAAGATACTAGGTTTAAAAAAATTCCATTTCATCAATTGCAGAATCATCAAGCCTACCTGATAAATGGAATTTTTTAAACCATGTATCTCGTGAGATACGTTGCCAATTTAAAGGTTAATAAAAAATAATAATAGGCCCCACTAGGGGCCTAGGGGATACCTTCCGGGGCCCCCTCGCAGGATTAGGAAATTATTATTTTTATTGAAATAGGGAATTTGAAAAATAGCGGCGAAGGAGAAAAACTTGGTGTCACAAATTCACAAAAATTATAATATATATAAACTCTCTAAATTCATTTATACAGGGTGTTTCCGTAACCGTGGAGAACCTTTTAGGTGGTGATAAAGGACACTTTACTAAGACAAATTTTCAAATAAAATTTTTGTCTCAGTCCAAACCTTTGGGGAGTATCTCAATTTAAAGCAATTTTTTGAATTTCTGATTTTAAACGGTCATAGCTCCAATATTATTGATTTTTTAAGCTTAATGGGTTAGAACATTTTTAAAGATAATTCGCTTATCTATAAAATATAAAATCAACGGATTTCGAGTTATAAATTAAATTAAGAGAAAAAATTTTTTTAAATTCAGATTTTATTTTTCTTACTTTTCTTGCGAATCCCGTATCTCTTAAACGAAACGTCTTAAAAGAAAACTGATGACCTAAATCCGATAGGAAATTTAACGGGCTACATCTTTGGTTAAATGAATATTTTTGGGAAACCAACCGTTTTCACAGAAATTTTAAAAATAATGAACAAGGCGTAGGTGAAAAAATAATAAATTCACAAAATTTATTTTAATAAATTTTCGAAATGACCTCCCTCATTTTCAGCACACAGGCGTGTTCTTTTCAAAAGATGTTGCACGTTATTATTTTTTTATAATGGTGCTTTTTTCGGTAAGTTCTGTTACACCTATCTGTATTCTTTTCATTAATTTATTTTTTTTACCTACACCTTGTTCATTATTTTCAGAATTTCTGTGAAAGCTGTTGGTTCTCCAAAAAAATTTATTTAACCAAAGTTGTAGCTCGTTAAATTTCCTATCGTAACTTCCTATCTCGTAAGAGATACGGGATTCGCAAGAAAAGTGAAAAAAATAAAACCTGAATTTTTTAAAACATTTTTTCATTTAATTTATAACTCGAAATCCGTTGATTCTAGACAATCAGGGATTATAACCCAATTTGTAGATAAAGGAATGATCTTTAAAAAAGTTCTAATTTATTAAGCTTAAAAAATCAATAATATCGGAGCTATGACCGTTTGAAATCAGAAATTCAAAAAATTGCTTTAAAGTGCAACACACAGAGTATGTTGTCAGCAGATATTTTTAAATATAATTTTTTAATTGTTATATAAAAAATTAAACTGTTGTTTTAAACAGTTATATTTGGGCCAAGCAGGGGCCCCAGGCCCGGACCTAACCGGCCTTTAGATAAAATAGGCCCTGACAGCGGTGTAGCTCGGTAAATATTCGAGTTAAAAAAATATTTTAGATAAAAGTTGTGGGAAATGTTATTCTTTATAATATTATAAATTATCAAAATTATATTTGTGATAAAATTAACTTGTCAAAAGATATTTGAAACAAAAAATTAAAACTACCCGACTTTTTGTAAGCTTAATCGGCTTTTTTTTCGTCCCTGCTATTAGATTATACTTACAGCGCTTATTATTCAGGACGAAAACAAACGAAGTAGAGTTCATAAAAACCATTTTTTTGAAAAAGAGATATTGCGAAAAAAACAACTTTGATCGCCGAAGTCGAAAATTTGATCTTTTGCATAATACTGAAACTACCCTGCTTACTGGATTAGTAGGCCGTCTTCATTTTATGAAGTTATAATTATGTCCTTTGTAGTGTAATATTTCGTATTTTATATTCTGGGTTGGTTTTCTTGAGGTTAACAGCAAAAATCAGAAGCAAAGTGGATTGGTAAATTTCATCACGGTTTTCCTATTAGTTTCAGGACTTCAGGATTTCATTTTCTCCGTCCTTTACCTAAAATAATATGCTCTGTTTCTTAATTTTCAAATTTCCAAAAAGATAGTTTAGTAAAATTTAAATTATAATTATTTTTGATTTATTAATTTTGAAATTTTAATTAAACGTAAAATAATTTATATTTGGAATATATTTATCGAGTGTAGTTAATCAACAATTCAATTAATTATTTTTATAACTTTTTTCTATTTCGATGGTGACCCTGTTAAATAAATATGAAATATCAAGACCGAAGGAAATAATTGCTTATAAATAAAATATAATATCTGTAATAAATTAGGATCAATCAATAATTGCACGTTCAATTTTTGTAAAGTATATTTTCTAATAAAAAAGGGACATTGCCTATTAAACATATTATTTCAATTAAAATTTATTGTCAAAAGTAATAAATATTTTATATACTCGAACAAGTATAAATATTAAATTCTGATAACATCTAATACAAATAATTGTTTATATTTTAAATATCACAAATTAGTGCCATAGACCTTCTATGCGGTAAAGAGGAAAGCCCGACATACAACAATAAACCGTTCAAAAGTATCGCTATCGCCAGGAAAATAACTTTTGCATTTTGACTTAATTCTATAAAAGTATTGTCATTAAAGTCACTACTGGTTTATTATCTTGAGCTTGCAAACAGGACAAACACTTGAAGTGCTAATCCTTATAAAATATAATACTTATAAAGTTTACAACGTGATTATCTTTGCTAAAGCTTACTAAATAGCACCTACCCGTTGGAAATTTATTGACTTGCAAATATTCTTTCATTTTCTTCCTATCTAACTTCAATATTATCAAATTTGCTAAAATATTTAAATTCAAATCCAATAGAACCACACTCAAAAGCAGTCCCAACTTTCTGGTGTTGAATTCTTTTTCATATTACTAAAAAAAAATAATATCCAAGGACCAGACCTAATTTTTAGGTCAGACATTACACGAGCCAAATTACGACTCGCCTTTTGTAAGCTGGAAAGGGAAAGAATATTTGTCACAATTTTATGTTACATTTACTTCTAGAATCGCTAATAAATATTGTCTTATTATTATTGTCTCGTTACATAAAAAATTCAGTTAAAAAGGTTTGTAAAATTTTCTCTCTATATTAATAAGTTGAGCTATTTGGCCAAATACGCCATTTTAACCGTAATTTGATATACTTTTTTTTATGTAAAATCGATCGATAATCGATAAAATTGGATAATAATTTAAGATATGAATATTACACTCTTTTGATATAATTCTTCTTCTTTCGAAAATGAGTCCAGATATGTTCCTACCCAAACCTACTATGTTAGTAGAATTTCTTTTAAATACGTAATACATATTTGGTAATTTTAAAAAGCGGCTAGTTTGCTAGTTTTGTTCTAAGTTGTAAATTAAAGCATTTTTTTTGTTAAACTTGTAAAATTCGCACTACCTTACTATTACAATGTCGATCGTCAGGCATAATGGTTGGTACGATTACGTTTAGTTTGTGTGCGTTGCTCTTGACGTCTTCAACCCTGAGTCACCTATTCGTATCGATGTCATTTAGATCTCTTCCTTTGGTTTCTGGTACGCAACAAACTACGAAACATAAGCCGGTTACGGATATGGCGGCGTACAACCAAAAAGCACCATACAGACCAAATAATTCAACGAAGTCGATGAACGTCTTTACGCCAGCAAAACCACACAGGTAACTAAATGCAGTGGCAAGTGCTGTGCCGTATCCGCGATATTTTAAAGGAAACAGCTCACTTACCAACAGTAGAGATATGGGGTTTATTCCCAGCGAGAACGCTACGGTAAATATAAGAACGCACAGCAATGGAATCCAATCTAATTGAGCCGTAGATCCATGGTGAGCATCCTCGTAGTACGCAAAAGACCCGAACGAAGCTAACGCTAGAGACATAAGAACATTCGAACCTACTAGGAGTGGAAGTCGGCCCACACGATCCACGAGAAGACCTGATAATAACGCGGATAGCAATTGAACAACGGCAACAGCTATGGCTGCACTATGAGGATTTGTTCCGTCAAACGTTAATCTAAATACGCTAACTACATAAAAATTAAATGCGTTTGCACCTGAAAATCTTTGGAAAAACATAAGACCACACGCGATTAGAGCTGGACTTCTTAGAGTTTTCAAAGCTGCAAATGGACTGGTAGGAGTAGCACGTGACAAAACGTGAGCTTTCAACATATCCAATTCGAGTTGCAAGTCGACGTCGTCTCCTCGCAACCATTGCAAAGCCTTTTCGGCTTCTTGATCGTGACCACTTAAAACTAACCAACCTGGACTTTCGGGCAACCTCCACACGGCGATACACATCGCTCCGGGAGCAAGAGACATAAACGCGGCGAGTTGTCTCCAATCTAGCGCGGCTCCAGCTGTGAACGCAAACAGCAGACCGATGTGAGCAGCGATTTTCAAAAACGCGCTTAATCCACCGCGAATTGTCGGTGCAGATATTTCACTCACATAAACTTGAGCTGCAAGTTGCATAATGGCTACCAAAAACCCGCTCACAAAAGCGGCCAAACACATAACTTCGACGTTGGAGCAAAAAGCCACTCCTATCCAACATACCGATAGTGGAGCGGCCGCCAAAATTAGTGTCCGTTTTCTACCCCATCGGACGGCTACACCTCCAACGGGAGCGCCAAAAAGAGCACCCAATAAAGATAAACTGGCTAGCCAAGAGACTTGTTGCCCGTTTACGGGAAAGGCATCGTTTTCGCGTTGTTGAAGTGAAGCTATAGCCGGCGAGCTGTAACCTTTGGCAAGACCAGCGGCAAAAGGTCCCAACGAAACGGCAAGTGCTGCCAATACTTGACCCATGTGTTTTGATTGGTTTGTTATGAAGAATAATCCCTTGGGTCCCGCCACCTAAAACCAAAATCTAAATGCGAATCCAACGAATTATGCCAACTTCTTACCGTGTAGGTATAAAATTCGCGGGTCATTCTTGTGGTGCGCTACATTCCGCCACTTACGACACTTGATTTAATTTCACCCCCAAATTAAATTTCACTTCACGAACGAAACAAAACTTGCACATCCAGTACAATTTAATGCCATATTGCAACTGAAGAACTGGTGTATTTGTGTGTACGTGCGCATTTACCTCATCGTTTCCTGCAGAAGTGCGGCAACTACACTAAATAATGTGCGCAACTCCAGGCTTTTGGGGTTGAAATTATCGACCCACTCGATGCGGTTCGGGTCCGTGCCAACAAATTCATTATATTTTCTATCTACTGTATCGGCCACATAACAATTTGTCATATATACCTAAACAATGTTTGCATGCCGACTTTTTTTCAAATTTGATGACACAGAAAGCGTTTCCACTTATTGAAATATGAAGCAGTACAAGCAATTAGAAAATTGTAACGATGATATAAATATAATCGTTGTGGTCACGAAATATGAGTTTTGTTAAGCGATAATCGTTAAATTTTCATACACTAGGACAATATTTGTTATAATTTTCTTGTATGGAATGCGGTGACCACCGAATTTATTGAGGGAAAGAAAGGACACATTCCTTTGTGGCAAATTTCTTTTGCGCACATTCCGAATAATATATTTTCGAGAAGTTGAAGTTGGATACTTCAGTTTTTGCATTTTCGCGATTAATCTCCAAAATTAATTTTGAAGAGAATATTTTCACGTTTTTCCCATTTTCCAAATGCGAATAAACAAAAAAACATCACCATTTTGAAATAAAAGTATTACGCTATGTTATTAGCAAGTTAAAAAAAATGTGTTGATTTATGGCAGGCTCTAGGCGCAGACTGGCTACGTGGAGTATGTGAAAATTCCGCATGGACCGGCTTTATCAAGGGCTGTCTAATTAATTAGCATAGCACTCGGAATGAAAAACAGAACAAACTATGGTTCGTTTTAGCCAATTTATCTACTCTCATAATTTTGTTAGTTTATTGACCTGGATAATTTTAGTTTAGATCACATCCAGGCACGTATTCATGTAACAATATTTGTTTTCTAAGACTTTAACAAAAGCCTAAATAGCGTTTTCTCTAGGTAGTACCATTTATATTCCTTAGGATATGAACACCGATATATTCTTTGATCTCATTATGAGTTTTATCCACGTTATGCCTTCCGTTCGGTTGTCAAGATTTCGAGTTGGGAAACCAATAGTTGTTTAAAATCTGCGTTTATTTCTTTACTCTTCAACAGCTATAGTCCGGCGCTGAACGAGAGTTGTGAGTTCTCTCAGAATGACATGAAGAATAAACAAAGGCATTAACTGAAAAATGAAATGTTTTCTGGTTTAATTTTATTCTCAATAGGAATAATGTTGTTTCTATTAGAAAATTAAAATCAGTATCTTACTTGGCATAGAATGTTGTTGCTTTATGATAAATCCAGTACATCAGTACAGGATCAGATCTATAGGCGTAGTCTCGCGGTGGGGCATACTGACTCAAAGAAAAAATGAAAGACCTCAAGTTTCTTTTAATCGAAAGCGCCCTCAACCATGTACTAACTAGAAAAATATACTCGCAACGCAACGTTGGATGTCGCAGCAGTTCTCCTTAAAATATTTGGAGTATTTCGTCACTATTGGAACACTTACTAGCGCTTGCCTCTGTATCACTCTTATGACTGAGAGCTCTCCAGAAAGTGAGACTGCTCTATTTCATCTATTCTTGACTTGTAAATACCGAGAAATTTTCTATCTCGCATTCTCACAGCTTCAACTTGAGTTTTTATTACAAAAGACTGCAACACTTGCATTTCTGCACTTTAAAGTCAAATAAAAAGTGAAATATCATACTTACGGGAAATCTGACTGAGCCATTCGAATTTTCTTGTTCAATTGCGTAAGAAACCATGAAAAAGCTCATTGGACACAAAGCATGGAGCATCGGTAATGGTTCTCAAGGTTTTTGAATGGAAATGCTCAATTTTGGCAATCTTAGAGTCATTTGCAGCGTCCCAGAGCTGAATGCTATACTATTTCAAGTGACAATTATTGTGAAGGACGATGTAACATCCATGAATGTTTTCTAAAAGCATGGCCCATTTGAAGTCTCTTGTTCCAGATATGTTTATCCCATGTCAATCCTCGGTCCAAGTGCACACCCCGGTATCTGACTTCTTCTCGTTGTGGTAGGGAGTTTCCGTTGAGGTTAACAGGAGGGCAGGTATCTCTTCTGTTTGTAAATGTTACATGAACCGACTTTTGAACGTTTGCTTTTATGTGCCATTTTTTAAATCAATTTTCAAGTTTGTTGAGGTGGATTTGTAAATATGCAGTCGCAACAATTGAATTTGGATGGGAAGCCAAGATCGCGCTATCATCAGCGAAAATTGCAATGACGGTATTTCTAGTGTTTGGTAGGTCAGCTGTATAGATCAAATACAGTATTGGGCCGAGAACACTCTTTTGAAGGACTCCCGAGTCCACGGGT
The DNA here is from genome assembly GCA_947369205.1 of Cantharis rufa. Taxonomy (NCBI): domain Eukaryota; kingdom Metazoa; phylum Arthropoda; class Insecta; order Coleoptera; family Cantharidae; genus Cantharis; species Cantharis rufa. The sequence continues at coordinate 96,875,406 of OX376303.1, forward strand.
AACAATGGCGAAATCTCATCCTGGAATTTCACAAAGACGTATCTATTGGTAAGGTAGAACCTATGAGCACCTGGTAGTAGGTGTGTGGCAGGTATGTTTTAATCTTGTACAGTAGACCAAGATGCCACACCTTATCAAAGGCCTGGGTTATATCGAGAAATGCCGTTGAGCAATATCTCTTGGTCTCCAGATCATGCCTAATTTTAGTAGCGATTCTATGTACTTGCTCTATCGTTGAATGCTGTTGGCGGAATCCAAACTGGTATTTGGGAATTATATTTCTTTCTTCAATTAGTTGCTGTAATCTTCTCAAAAATAGTTTTTCGAATATTTTTGATAAGACAGGTACATAGTAGATTAATAGGCTTATATGAAGTAACTTCCGTTGGTGGTTTTACAGGTTTAGGAATTAAGATTATTTCTGCAACTTTCCACTGTCCAGGAAAGTATCTTAGTTTCACGATGGACTTGCAGATCATAGTAATAATTCTGATTGCTTTTTCTGGTAATTCTTTCAGGATTTTTGCGGTTATCAAATTAAAACCTGGAAATTTTTTTACATTTAGTTTGTGCTTGATGAGTGTAGAAACGTCACTCTTCTTGATCTTTTTTATTGGTAAATCCATTTTGTATTTGAAGTGGTTAAATGGGGTATTGATAGGCTTAGAGAAATTCTATTTAATCGAAAATTGGCTAGATGGTCAGCAAAAGTGCTTGCCTTTTTGGGGTAATGTAAACTGGGCCAAAACACTACCTGAAAGTGGTAAACTAGGCCAAAGGCAAATTTTTCTAAAATTTTAAAAATGGTAAACTGGGCCAAAAGCAAAAATTATTGATTGAAAAATTGCAGTATGAGGTTTGAAAATCGAAAACCGATACACGTCAGCGTATCGTTACACGTTATTCAATATCGAATTTATACGAATTTCATTTTTATTTTTTGTTTAGTCTTTGTCAAATTCAAGTTTTGACAAAATCGACCATGGCAATACGCGGATCCACCACCATAAAAAATAGTTCTGCGGTTTTTATAATTAAATGCCAACAAATCTCTGATACTAATTATATTTTACAAATGCAAAACTTGTTTTTAGGGTGGATTTTCTTCGCACCCCGCACTTTCGGATCCACCCTGAAACGATTTTCACCTTTTTTGAGTTCCACCTTTGGCGAGTTCTTTCGGTCTTCAGAGATATTTTTAATGGGTCGACCAAAGCGCAGGGTAGCGCAGAGTCGAATTTGACAAAGACAACCATGGCAATTACTCGGATCCACCATAAAAAGTATGCGCGAGAAGGTAGATCGAGCGCGAGGGTGTAGATCCATCGATGGGTTACAGTTAGTTTCTGATATTTTTTTGAAATAATATCAAAAAAGAATACACACCGGCACACCCTGCCTGCACCCCTTTTTCTTACCTTAAATTTGTCTTTGGCCCAGTTTCTTACTTTCAAAATTTTAGCCAAAAGTGACTTTGGCCCAGTTTACTACTTTCATAATTTTAGTTAAAAGTGCCTTTGGCCCAGTTTACCATTTTTTAAAATTGGCCCAGTTTACATTAACCGGCATTTTCTTTGTTGCTTCTTGCCCATTCATTGTTGGGGGTATTGATAGGTGAAATTGTTTGCTGAGGTCCTATAATTTTTTTGATTGCCTTTCCATAGCGAATAATCAGTTGCGTTGTTGCTGTCAATCTACTGAGGTAGCTTTGAATTTCTTCGTTTTTGGGGTCATTCAGGAAGTTTTTTAGCTCTTTAACTGCATTATAGTAGTTTGTTCTATCGCTGGGTGGTCTAGTGATTTGCCATATTTTTCTAAGTTTCCTTTTTGGCAAATGGTTTCTGGAATATGCTGAGGACAGTGTTTTTTTTCCTTTAGAGTTAGATGTTTGAGCGTAGCTTCCCAGGCCTCTTCTTGTATAGTTTTAGTTAAGACTTGTACCGCTTCGTCCAAGCCGAATTCGGATTTTGGTGAAATGTGTTGAGGGAGTTTAATATTCAGGAGTTCTGTGAACAGTACCCAATCAGTTTGTTTATTGTGCAATTCTGGAGATTTTGGTTTTCTGGTAATGAGTGAAGTATACGTCACTATTATTGGGGAGTGATCCGAGGAAAGTTCGAAACATGAATTGGTGGTGAGGTAATTGGACGATATGCCCTCTCTATTCGTAGGCCAGTAGGTTGGCTGACCGGTAGGGCAGTGCTGCAAATTTTTCTTGATTCTCATAAGTATGTTTCGCAGTTAAAAAAGTCAACATATTGGTTCTGGCTGATGTTATGTCCTAGAGGGCAATAAACTGCGGATGTAGTGGTTTTTCCTTCGTTTTCTTCAACTACAACACTTGTAGCCTGCAAGTGCGCCTGGAGATGTTTAGGCAACTCATAATGTTTGATGTTGTCTTTAATGATGATTGCCGTACGCCTCTCGCTTTACCATTTGGGTGTTGGGTATCGTAAATTTTGTACTTTGGTACCTACCTTAATATAGTTTTTATTTGTGAAGTGTGTTTCAGATATCAACATTATGTCAATGTTGTGATTGGATAGGAACATTTTAAGCTCTTGGCTGTGATTGGCTAAACCGTTGGAATTCCAGATTGCAATTTTAAGTTGCACTCCCATTATGGCATTTTGCTGATCATGGTTGTATGAAGGTTAAGTAACATATCCATTTTTTTCATCATTTTTGTCATCATATTCTCCAGATTTGAAGTTTGCTGGATTGGTTGTAAATTTGATGTAACTGGCTGAGTAGTTGGGACTGGAAAATGGAGAAAACCATTAAAAAATTTACGGATTTCCAACTTTCAGTATTTGGGGTCAAAATTTAGCGAAGAAGTTAACCTTTTGTTATTTTCAAAAATCGTCAAAAATTTAGATTGTCTTATTATTACTTAAAAACGTTTCGTGGACGTGGCGGAAAGGTGCAAAACCGTGTAAAATTTCGAGATAAAACACAGATTGGAAAAATTGCATTTCTCCATTTTGAAGTCAAATAAAAAGTGAAATATCATAGCTACGGGAAATCTGACTGCGCCATTCGAATTTTCTCGTCGAATTACGTAAGAAACCATGAAAAAATTTAGAGATTTCAAACTTTCAGTTTTTGGGGTCAAAAAAAATTTAGATGGTTTGATTTGACCAAAAGCGACGTGTTGTGATGTGAGGACTTCGAAAAACGTGTTATCCTTTGGGGGAAACGCTCGTAAGCGATTCGAAATGACGATCCATTTTGTCCAACTTTAAATACACATAAATCCTTAAATATCATACTTACATGAAATCTGCATAAGAAAATGCCAAAAAGAGGTTTTGAAGTAAAATTTTCAATTTTTGAGAACGTTTTTCGGTGGTAATAAATTAATGAACCAATGAAAGATGTGTTATAGATAGAGTGACTGAATGACACCATTAGCGTTTTATATACTTGATGTGCTCACTACATGCCTTAGGGAACTTTATCTAAGGATGTCACTGTTGCTTAAAACGTGATTAAAATTTTAAAAGTATAGTTTATTGTGGGCAAGGCAAGACTGAACTGGGATACAAGTAACCGGTAACAACTAGGGCTGATGGTTGTATATACTTTCCTTTTTGATTCTTACTTACCTATTTAGGAATTTTTTTAATAATCCATTTTTAATTTTAAAAATAACTGTGTTTAAAAGCGAATACTTTTGTGTGCAAAGCTTTTCAATGCGGTAAACTAAATAAATCATTCGGTAAATCTCTATTCTTTGCGGAAGTCCGTATTCTCATATCATATCCTATACTTCACAGGTTTTTTTTCGTTTATTCATTGCAAGAAAAACTTTTGTCAGTTGATTGTCGAGAACTTTTCGGTTAATTATTTTTGGGTAGCCTAAAGCTGGGACAAGTTACATTTTTGGAAGTTTTATTAATCTAATTAATTCAAATATTTTGGTGATGTTTGGCTGATTGGCGTAGTCGTAGAGTTTATATATTTGATATTTATAATTTTTTTACTATAAAAATTAATTTTCCAAAATATAACTTCATCACAGTTCCTAGAGCTCAGATTGGCTGCTATAAAAAATCTTGGTAATATATTTTAATTTATTAATAAAATAATTTTTAAGAAACTAATGATGTCACTGCGCTCTAAGACTTTCTCAATACAGAATATTATAGATTTCCAGATGTTTTCAAACCTAAATAATTGTTTTACTATAAAAATCATTAAAACCAATAATGCACGCAACTGAACTGCTACATCGATGTTTTACTGGGGGAATCAGGATTAAGTGGTAAATAATTTGATTATCGCAATTTCGTAAGATCTTAAAAGCGATTAAGTCAAAAATAAAATAAAGGAAATTGTTACCCATTAATTTTATTATTCCAAAATTATTGCTCACGAAAGCTCACGATTGCTCATCATTAAACGATTGTGTTTCTCATTTTCTATTTTGTAGTAAAAAAAAACTTTAAAAAAAGTAAATTAAGTAAACACTTAAGTTTTCTCGTTAATGGAAATTTGCATCTTGAAAAATCTTCTTAAGGACTTCAAGATTTTTAAATAGGAATTCAAAAAGTGACTTCCTGCAAAAAGCATTTGAGCTGTGTAATTAAATTAGCAGTGGCGATCTAAGCAAAGATAGCAAATATTTTGGTCGAAATATTTGCAAGATTAAATTTGGGAGGATGAGGGTGATTCAAATTTCAAATAAGGAAAGATAGGAAACAATGATACTGTTGCAGATGTTTGGTTGAGCACAATGGTCACGATATGAATGAATAAGCTTCTAATTTACCACAGATGAGGAATAGTCTTTTTTTAAATGCGCACCAGCTTCCGTTTTACACTGCTAAAGCTTTCTAAATTTTACAATTGAAAAGTTTTTATTTTTATACTAAAGCAAGCAATACAAATTTAGCTAACCATAGAGCGCATTATGTGGATATAATGCTCGATGAAATTTTTTATTTGTTTTTTTATCTTTCTGCGGTTTTCCTTTTGGTTTGATATTTCATAAACCGTTTTGTATTTTTTGTGTATAAAATATTATCATTATGTCTGTGTGAGTCGTTTATGTGACATCCATGATGCATGTCACGGCGTTTTCCCTAAATACTTGTTTTGATTAAAATAAATGGAGAATTTGTTTTAATCCGAGATAAAGGTAGCTTTAGCTGCGATATTATATTTTCAATTATAATTATGCAGAACCGTACTTACACCTACCTAATAATTTAATTAAACTAGTAGATCTGCATATAGTTGGAGGTATTAAATCTTCTAAGAGACTAAAATTCAAAAATATATAAATCTGTTAATATATTATATTTTGTGTTGCTTTTGAGAGCTAATGGAGGACTTAGCACAGCCCTCAATTAGCAGTTAAAGCTTAATTCTTTTTTGCGGAAAAATTTACACAATCATGAACTTAATTCTATATCAGCTTATTTTGTTCAGAGCCGGATTTGTACGATTTCTATTAATTATAAAAATTATTCCAGACAATGCTTATGTATAAATATAAATACGACATTAAGATTCCCCAAAAAGTGATTTTGAAGCTGATTTTTCTCTGAAGTTGCACCTCTTTCCTTAAGCAATTTCTAAATACGCCACTGGCAAAGATTACTATTGATTTGCTGTTTAGTTTCCACAACAAAAATATCTTTGTAAATAAACAGATTTAATTAAAAAGTTAAAATATGAAAAGCTAATTTCACAGAAAGAAACAGACAACAAAAGCACGACGACAAGCAAATTCTAAAAGTTAATCTTTTCAATTTCAAATTAATTATGTTATAATAATTGCTAAAGGCAGACAATCTTTGTTTAGCAATAATGTTCTTTAAAAACGAAATATTTTTAATTATAAAGAGAATTTGTCTGTTGAAGCTATAGAAATAGAAATTGCGAGAAAGATATAAGACGCTTTTAAAACTTTGTACTATTCAATCATGCATAAATGAATCATTGGAATTGGTTCCAGAGAGACTTTTTATACAAATCGATAAAATTTAGGCAATAAATTGTCAACAAACTTATTTATGTTTACAAAATTTAAGTATCTAATGCATGTAGACGATAGTCGAGATAAATCGACCACATCATCTACAATTAGCGGTTTCATGGTTGCTAGTTACAGCTACCACAGTGTTATTTTTGATTAAACTCTAAAATAACCGTGAAATTGACAAAATATTCGGGCATCACCACAGTAGCATCCCAAGAGCCGCCAGCCCCTTGTTGGGAAGATACAGCTCCACGGTTGGAAAAATCCGGTGTACTGAACCATATGATGCCCGTATTAATAGTCACGGATTAATCCGTGATTCAAGATAATCCTAGGATTTATCAATGAGATTACTGCAATTAAGACCGTATCGCAGCAACAGTTGCTATTCGAGAATTAATCTTGAATCTTGGATTAATCCGTGAGTATTAATACGGGCAGAAGTAAATTCCAAAGATGTTTAAGCTTACTTACCCTCTTCTTTCAAGAGCAATAGACGGACCTTACTTTTCCCCAAACAAAACTCATTATTAGCGGATGTTTTTTATTTGCCGTAACCATCTTGTTACTGAACAAACAATATATCTGAGTACATATAATTTGAAGGGACAATAAATAAATATTTGTACATGGTACCTACTCGAACATGACATTTACCGAGTAAAATTTTATATACACATTTTGTTACCCAATCTCGTGTTCGTACTTAAGAGCTAAATTAATACTAAAATCAATACAAGCTCCAAAAAACGGAGCGTTCTAGTAAACAATCCGTTAATCGCAATATCTCTTAACAAATTATAATTGCAAATTTTGTACATATTGAAATTTCACTTATCAAACGACGCGAAAAAACAAATTTTCCGCATAATTTAGCGATTATTTTAGATATCCGAACTTAAAACTCTCTAAACGTTTTTCAGTACCTCCACCTAACCGCCTCTTGAAAGGATAAACTTCTTTAACAGTTCATAAATATTGGAAGTCGGGTCCACTCGCAACAAAAACTTCTATTTACATTTAAAATTCCTAATCAAATAATAACACTTGTGGCATCTTTGTTTTTAATATCCAATAACGTGGTCGTAGATGAAGTCGGTCGGTGTATTTTGTTGCTTGTAATTGGTAGTTTGAAACACTTGCAGTAAGCTACGACTATGTAGTATGCAACTGCAATTCCCAAAACTGCCCCGACGGTTACATCCCACCAGTGGTGACGATGATCCGAAAGTCGAGTGAGGGAGCACACCAGGCTCCAAAGAAATATTGCAACTATAACTAAAGGCTTTATCACGATTTCTATACTTCTGGATGGAAGACGATGCTGAACGTAAAACTGAAATAATTAAAGTTTGTTATTAATAATATTGAAAAAGTAAAAGTAAGTTACTACTTACAGCACAAAAGAAGGACGTGTAGACTGAGATTGAAGTGTGTCCCGATGGGAAGGAACGGGAAGAATCCGTTACGACGTAATTACTGTAGAAAGTGTTGGTGCACGTAAATTCTTCGACGAATTCTCCAGGCTTGCAAGTTAATGCCGCATCAGGTGAGCAAGTACTGAAAAAGTGAGGACGATGTTCTCCCGCAATGACTTTTGCCATTTCGACGAGTGCCATGTTGATCATAAAACCGATAATGTAATCGCAAGACCATCTCCATAAAATTTGACCCCATTTCTTACTTATTTCTCGTTCTCGATAAAATTCGACAGCTGCAATAATCAACAGCGTTCCCAAAAAGCTTCCGCCGAGGATCAGGCTTATGCTGATGGTATCACCATGATATGGAAATGAGAGGGTCGGATCCTGGCAGTAAAATCCTAATTTTATATTTGGTATTGGACCAAATTCGAGAAGGTACAATGATGCTAGCACTGAAACCAATATTCTGAGTAACTACAGGTGATTTATGCGAAAGCAACTTACAAATAAAAATGTGAAGGCTGCTCCACATCGCGTTGATTTAGCAGATAACTAAAATTTGTTATCTCAATTAGTTTATTTACCAAGTTTCGTTTTTAAACTTGGCGCCTAAATTAATTAATCTATGCACTAATCAGTGAGCAGCGACGAGCGATTGTTTTATCAATATAAAACAAAATATTAAGGTCGCGAAAGAGTTTCGAACAGAAATATTTAAAAATAATGTACATACCTATTAATATTAACAACAAATTTGCAATTAACAATGGACGAAATCGTGGTCGTCGTCTACTCTTGGAGGTCGTTGAGTTTCTCTCTTGCTCTGACACAGTTAAACAGACAGATTCTACGGGTGGACGTTCAGAAAGCACAGTGTTTTCCATCAATTTGTTGTCCTGTAACAATTGCACCAATTACAATCGGAATTTTTTTTAAATTAAAAATATTTTGGCGGTTAATTATGGTAAAGTGAATTTTACTTAAAACTTTAAACTTATATTTGAAAACGCACCTGTAATATGTTTTAAAAATTATCACATTTTGATAAATTAAGATTAAAATAGATAATATTGATGATTAATGAATCAGTTGTCAGTTTTTTTCCGGGAAATATTTGAATTTCCTTCGAGTGGGTGATTCATAATAATATAAAAAAATGATTTAAAGCCAATTTTACAATTTGTCATAATACGAAAAAGTAGTAGAATTTTTGGGTACCTTATTTGCCGCCATTTAAAGCTCGTAAAAACTTTTTATATGTTTTCCAATAGCACAAAATCACTGATTTTGTGTACAAAATCAAAATATTTTATGTTTACGATAGGGTTAAACGCGGATACTTTATGTATTAAATAAAGTAGCAACTGTTTTAGTTCGATGGGGTCAATTAACATGCGCTAGAGTGGGTGCGGAAGAAGAAATTAAACACAGCACGAAGGGTGTTCAATAAATAAAGTATATAATATACGTTGTGTATACAATTTTTACATGACATGTTGCAGAGATTACGTGATTACGTGTTGTTAATTTTGTTGCCATTTTATCGAGCACTTTCGAGGGGGTGTTTCTAAATTGCTCAGTCTGGGTGGATTTTGATCGACACGTAAATCTTGAAAAGACACCTGCGAGTTTAATTTAATTTAATTTTTTTATCGATTCTGTTCCCCATGTAAGACAAGTGTGGTTTATGTATATTATTTATTAAGAGCTTTCGTGAGTGTCTATCAAAACCGACTCGGTTGGTTAACTGTATAGGGTTTAAGATCTGGGGGTTAAAGCTTCTGGAGAAGATTTATAGCGTATGATACAGTGCAGCCTACTAAAGAAGGGATTTAAAAAAGCGCGGAACCAGCTTTTCTCCAAAATAAAAAAAACATAATTTAAAAGACAGACAAAGAAGAAAAGGTAAAAACAAAATATATAAATAAACAAAACTTAGTTTTGTTTCTATTTCGGCTGGAAAACCAAATTAAAATGCAGTCACACGAATTAATCATCACTGCATCTATAGTCAGTTTTGCAACACGAAAAAGTTAAAAATGGCTTAAATAAATTTGTTTCGCAGATTGAGCACGTAAAATTAATTAATCCTCAATTTTAGCGGCCTGTGATTGTGCATACAACAGTTCATTTATTTTTCCGCTGATTTAACTGTTTCAAATGCACAATTCGTGATCAATTATTGTAAATTGCACTGTTTTTAAATAAACATGCGAATAAAAATTAAATTTATTTTTAATTATGGAACTCTCGAGTTTGGAATCCAAAAAAAGTTATTCTTCCTATCAATTTTCAGTTGTTTTTGGTTAATTGAAACTGACGATTAGTAAAATAACAATAAACTATTTTTTTTTCAAATATTGAAAACTGTGGCAAGTCGTAAACCATAATTGGAGAGAGTATTTTAGTATTAAGTTGATAATAATCTTAGTTATGAATAGTACTAGAATCTAATATATATCTAGGTCGCAGTTACTTTGTATATATTGCATGATCTATTGATTAAGAATTAATCTGTTAATCTTCTCAGTAAAGTGTATATAAAATATTCCACAAGTAAACCCACATTTCTTCGCTTCTATAATGATGCGATCTAAGATCTAAAATCGAAACATCCACATTATGCATGTACTGAACATTTTTTTTAAAATATATATTTATATAATAATGATAATTGTATACCTAATGTAAGGTGAAGCATATTATTGCAAATATCCGTTCTCGTCAAATTACAGAAGCCAGCGGCATCGCCACAGGGTGGGGCAGGGTAATATATTCTAATAATTAATTTTTTTTTGCTTTATTATGCAGAATGTATCGTTTTACCTTTAATTATTGAAATTAGCATTTGTTTATCACGGACATTCATAGTCATATGAATAATAATAAATATTATGGTTTTTTACGATCTCATCAAATGCTAATATTTGAATAATTGAATCTGTCCATGTTGTAGATCCATTATTTCCGCTGCAGCATGTTGAATTTCAAAAAGCGTCCCGCCAATCAAATTATGAAAATTAAAAGAGTACATAGCAGTATATAGGATATTTATGTATGTACATTAAAAAATAGTTTAAATACTGCATAAATCCAGCTAATTTGTTAACAATTGAATTACATAGTTTTTGTAATAATTATATAATAATTAATTAATATCCGGGATCACTCAAGCGATCACCATTTTGAATGATTCAATTGGTACCCATTCAGAATAATAGGAAAAATTGAATCTTAAGGTTGATACAGAATATAATTTTGATGTCTGACGAATATAAAATTCTTGACCTATTTTAGAAGTTGACGATCTTGAAAATTCAATGAAATAATTGCACGAAATGAAAAAATTTTGATTTAGAAATTTTATCAAAAAAGATGCTTTTAACAAATTGAAATTCAAAAGTTTAGACATTCAAGAATATGTCCTTAAAAGGATTTTTCAAAATTCCGATTATTTAACGAGTTATAGTCATTTTAGCGATGCGGCATCTAATCTGGTACAACCGAAACAAATGAACAATAGATGTTAGGATCATACCATAGCGACAACTTTACTAATTAAAAATTCGTTGAATTTTTTGTTTCAGATGACCAGAAGGATCGAAACCTTGCACGCCAGGACACTATATTTTTTTTAAATCTCCCACTTTGCCAGCTTATAACTTCTTGAATTTTGAATTTTTTTTCGTTTAAATTTTTATCAGTTCTTAAAGTACTATCAATAAAAAAATGATAAAAAAATGAATAGTAAAAATATTCTTTGCTTTATTTCTACAGAGCTCGAAAAACGACCGAAATTCGTGCCTCTAGACTAGAATACCCCCTTAATTGGTGAAAGTTGAAATTAAGAAATAAAATTCACTTTTTACAAAGAATTAACATATGGAGTGCACTAGAATGTCGATAAATTAGGAAGGGAAAACGCAAAAAAATTAAAAATAGGAGCTCAGTTTTTGTTTTACCAGCGGACCAGTGTTTTCGTTTTTTTATTTTTATTAACAAACCAATTTTCGAAATTTTGGTTAGTTTTGCTCTTTTGGACTGTTTTATTATGTTTCTCCTTAAAAACTTCAAAATTTGTTTTGCTTCAAAAGTACATTTTAAAACTCAAAATGTGTAGGCAAATCGGTCGGCTCTGAATAGTGAAAATTATGCAAAAACGTGGGCTAGGTCTGCGAGACTACAAAAACAAATAAAAAATTTGAAAAACAAGACTACCCAATTTTCTTGCTTTTTTAAGGTTTTTCTACATTTGTTTCCAACTCTAAATTTTGATTGTTTTTGCTTGATTCCGACTCCAAATTTTGATTTTTTTTGCTTGATTCTTTCGAATATTCCAATGCACTTTTGGAACAAAATTAATAGGTTTTAGAGATTATTCTTCCGTCAAGATTAAAACCTATCAAAAAAATTATTTTTTTAAGTTAAAGTTGCCTTCAAAATTGTTTAAAGAAGTTTAGTTTAGTCAGATGCTTAAGCATCTTTTGAAAATTTAAAATCGACTTTTTAATAAGGCCGCTACATTCGAAAAATGAATTTACAAAATTTTGACTTTTATGAGACCGCGGCGGGGAAATTGTACAAGTACTTGACAGTGTAATTTTGCTATTAGTTACACTGTGAAAAAGGATTTGTCGCCCTAACAAAACTTTTAGTAGCTATAGCCTCAACAGAGTTTTTCATTGCTGCAGAAAGTTTTCTGCTGCCATAACAAAGTTTTTTCTCTGCACAATAAGAAATTTTGTTAAATCAACTAATATTTTTTATTGAACAGAAAATCACTTTGTTATGGCAGCAGAAAATTTGTTGCAGCAACAAAAAATTTGTTATAACAGCAAGCAAAACTCAGTTGAGGCTATAGCCACAATAGTTCTGTTAGAGCAACGAATCATTTTTCTCAATGCACTGTTTTTAGAGTTGCATATTTTGGATTATTACAAATTTTAGAATAAGTTCTTGAAATATTTAATCAAAAGTTCTCAAGTTTCAGAGAGGTCTAAAAGCAATTTTTTCTACTACTGTTTGAAAAAGTTTAACTTTTCGATAAAACTTACTTTTCCATACAAGGTGTAAGATTTTCTATCCAAAAATTTTGCTTTTCATTACCAAACTTGTTGCACAAATATTGATAAAGATTATATGATATTGGCGGCAATAATTTTTTAATTTTGTTAATAGTTATTCTCACCACAAATTGCTATTGGTGTTATCGTATTCATCATGTAAAATACGTTTGCAATGTCATTTCCTTTGCTTTTAAAAAATATATTTAAAACCAGCAAAACGTCATCTAAGCACGCACACAAAGTTTTATTTAAAAATGTCATCGTTTCCTTAAAGAGGACATAAACTTAAGCGTCATTCTCATCCAATTAACGCTACGTAAAATAATCAATAAAATATGACAATACTATTTTAAAACCTCGTTTTTGTCGATGTATTTGACGTAAATTAGTTAATAAAATAAATAAAAATTCATTTAAAGTCAAATACATCGACGAAAATGAGATTTTAAAAAGCAAAGTCACATTTTTTTGGTTATTTTTGATTAATTTACGTAGCGTTAATTGGATGAAAACGACACTTTATTTTTTACGTCTCTACGCAACTAATCGCTTTTAGCACAAAAGCAGATTTATAAAATCTTAAAACAAAAAAAAGCTGGCAGGAGGTCAGCAAGGACCTACATAATATTTTAAGAAAAAATAAAAACTTAAAAATAAAAAAAAATGCAAAAATAATAATAAACAGATTTGTTCGCAACCGTTTTTATTCGAGGCAAAAGATCATTTAGTTTTTCAGCAAATGGAATGACACTACCTCATCAGTTTATGCTGGTACTGTTTTCTAAACTTTGCTGCTATGTTCTGCTTTTATATTGATAAGCATTTCATCGCACTCCATTGGCATTGAACTCTTAAATTATAAGTGTTGCCAGTGGCGTAACTAGACAAAACGCACAATCAAAAATTCAACAGAAAAGTCGAAAACTTGCTTTTATTATCATATTAAAAACTTAAAGGACCATTTAAGTAATTTGAGTATAATTTATTGTTAAGTGATAGCAGATAAGTTACCCTACCTACTAATAATCTATTTTACAATATAAAAGTTTGCGTAAGAAGTGTGAATCAGAGCAATGACAGAAATACTAATATTTTGGTTGGGAAATATCCATGTTTATTTTTTTCAATATATTTGCGTACTGTGTGTTAATGAATGGAATTTGTACACCTACAATAGTAATTTTTATAGTAAATGTCTCTGTTAAACAAATAAAAAAAATTTCACAATAACATTTGTGAATCCTAAAATTTTCAACCAAATTATCACATAATTATTATTTTTAATAAAATTTTAAATAAATTATTTTGATATTTATGTTTTATCTACAACGCGAAGCAAATAACAGTCATTGTTACATGAATACGCACAAAACTTTTAAGCGAAACATAATATAAAATTAATTATAGAACCGCAAGGGGAAGTTTTCCTAAACCGCAAATTAATTTTTTTTGCAATTACCCGTCTTACGTGACCGGAAGGAAATAAGAAAAAAAAACAAATGAGGGTGAAACAAAGACTACATAAACATAAAGCTCTTTACACACAAACGTAGAAAAGCTTATTATACACAATTGTTTGTCCATTTATACAGGGGTTGAATGAATGTTTGTATCGTATACAATTGAAAAATTTATTTTTAAAGGAACTTACGTTTTCGAAATTGTTCTCACTTTTAACAGGCACAAAAATAATTTTTGAAATATATTTGCACGAGCTCACAAGTAAATTCATATTGAGTGCGTTACCGATCAGTAACGATATATGTTTTATAATACAATATAAATTCAGTGTTTATACAGTTATGGGTTAAGGCAGTGATTAATAACAATAAATTTTGTATATTACTTATATCCGCGGTGATACACCGCAATTTCCGTAAAAATTATCAATATGAAACACTGAACATATTAGGAAACTAAAAAGTACCACTCCTGGAAGTTCCGACAAAATGTCAAAATACAAATTAATGCGCATAATTTTAATCCTTCCGAAACTAAACACCAATTTAAATGGATGGGTGGGTGGATTAAAGACCTTTTTGCTTGTTGAGGTTTCGACAATTTGTTTTATTACCATATAATAAAAATTGAAATCCAATTTCGACAAATATTATTCCATTTCCATTTAAAATTTAGCATTTTAATTAAAAAACAATAGGAAAGAATACCCGCTGTAGTAGATTTATCAAGAATGTACTAAATTTGGTGCGACGTTTCCAGCTTTTTATTAAGAAATTGAGATTACCTCGAAGCAAGAAGTGATCGTCATGAAAATGAAATAAGAAAAAAACTGGTATTGGAACCTTTGATGTTCAGGTTTATTACACAATATTTGCTATTAACACAAAAGTCTTGCACTACAAGATTATTTACTTCGGCCCGTTTTATTTTGAAAATCCAATACTTGGATTAGTCATTAGTGAAGCGTATTAAATTTCTACGATTGGAACCGTTCCTGTCACCAAAAATTATGAGAAAGCTTTCAACAATTTAACATCATGTGCTACCAACACACATGCCTCAACCTCAGAAAGTCATTATTTTCTCAACCCTTTTAAGAAACCTGAGACCCTACCGAAGAGAAATGGAAGCGACGAAAAGCGAGACGGAAAAGCGAGTGTCAATCAAATTCAAAAACTTCTTCGTGTAATTTTAAATTACGAACAACAAATAATAGTAGTTGGGATTTGGGTCGGAATGACAGCAAACAAATTAAATGTAATAAAGCAAGCATTGCGTAAAATAGTCACCTCTAAATCTATACTGCTTAACTAACGCCGTTCTATCGATTTAAGGAGGCTTTTTTAGCATTACTTTCAGCCCCAAATATGAAGTTTTCGTTTAAACCGCAAGGATAATAGAAAAGCGATTTATTAAACCGAGAAACGACAAAAAAATTTGTGACTTGACATAACAAAAAAGTTAAGAAAGTTTTAAGCTGGAAAAAGGGAAGTTTTAAGTGTATGCGAGATTTTTACTTCAATGTTGTAAAATGTTAACTTTACTTTGTAGTAATTGTTTTTATAGTCGGATAAAATAACAAAATTAAAGATAATGGCTTTCCGGGCGATAATTTATTTTTTGCAAAATTTCTTGTAACCGCTTTTTATAAATTGATACATCTTTCAGGAAATCCTGTCGACTTCTGTTCGAGTGGTGTTCCACAATTTAGATATTTTACGTTTTCACTTTGTTCCATAAACTAATTAGTACCTAAAATTTGTCTTACGAATTACTAATTGCTATATCGATGAATGAGTTGGAAGGAAACTCAATATTATATTTGACTGACAGATACTTATTGGTAACATGCTGGAAACATTTACAGTGATAAATTGCAAAAAATAATTACATTTTACACAGGAATTTATTGATTGGACTGCTCGAACCAATAATTTTAAAATTTCAATATCGGCAATCGCTATGTATATATCTTCCTGCTGCCGTAAGATGCGTCAACTCTAGAACAGTGTACCTGAAACTCTTTTATTTTCGTAAAAATATTTTGAAAACCGGTAACGGTACCGGTTAAAACGGTACACTTTTGGTTGACACAATTCTCTTGTTGGTATAATTTTACATAATTAATCTAATTATTCCGCCAAGTAACGTAGATTAAAAGCTAAACTCTAAATTAATCTGGATAATACTGACGTTGATAATAATTATGTATAGACAAATAGTCAATAATCAAACCCTTGTGTCCAATAATTGCTCCCAGTTTGAAGCCTATTTTAGATTTATTCAGATATAAATCTATTATAAAGGGCAGCGTTCTACGGAAGAAGAGCAGTTGCCCTAATTACAAGAATCTTATCAGGAAGTCTATTAGTCACGTAACCGAATCCATTACAAAATGAATGTTGAATTCCTTTATACCAAAATTATCTTGACTATTAAATAATACAAAAGTTAACCAGAATTTCGGAATTCACACGGTAGGGACACCCAGTTCCTGCTGGGAACACACTCCACATTAAATAAAATTGCAATAATCCGCTAAAAGACAGAACTTTTACCAACTTCCATTCATCAAATAAATTTTTTAATTTTGGCAGCTTTTCAATGCTGCATCGATTACATATTGTTCCATATGGTACTTAACCCAGTTATTTACCAATTGATTCCCGATTTAAATTTGACCTATTTAAAAGAACATCCGAAGTAAAACTTCTAAAAGTTGTAGGTATACTTATTGTATTTATAGCAAAACTTTTAAAATTTTAAAAAGCGACATTCGGTAGGTATATAAATATTTGCACAACCAGTCATCTGCTCTGTGCAGTGATGAAGAATTTAAATTGTTGAAAAGGAAACATTTTAACAACTCAAAACTGGATGCTGTGAAGCTTGAAGAATATTTATGTTTTTTTAAAGCAAGTAGTTTTTTTATAGATGATTAAGTCTCTTAACTTAGTTCCCATCTACCTTCTGCAGTTTTTTTGCATCCTATCCTTTTTGCGAAGATTTAACAATGCATTATTAGTCATTTATAGCGAACAAGGTTATCTCAGTAACATCCATTAACATTCCTTCGTTAGGTGTCATCAATTTTATTATCTACTTAAAAAGATACAACGATTTAGAAGTAAAATTTGAACGGGAAAGTATTGCGTGAGTCCTGTTCTGACGATCTCAGTTGAGATCAAATGGATGGAACAAGAACAATTTATTAGTTACAGCAATTTTGGGAAAAGTTTTTAAGGCTTTTATATTGATTCTCTTACGTTTTTCTTTAATGTTTAGTAATAAATCATTAAAAGTTCACGATAAACCCTTTTTACTGTAGTAAAATAAAGAAAAATTTTATCGAGGTTGCGAAAAGCAAAAGGTCGTAACTATAAACTTAAACAGTAAAAGCAGCAAGTTTTCAGAACTTTTTTTTATTCAGTTATTAAAAGTTAATAAAATGTATTTGTTTTACAAGATTAATCAATACAAATACTTAACAGTTCCAGCACAGTTACGGTAAAATTTTGAAATTTTGAAATTTTGAAATTGTGAGAGAATAATATTTGAAATATTATAACATAATGAATTTATCAAGTTTTCCTTTTGCAAATTTTCTGAATGCAAGTTGGAAGCACCCCATAGGATAGGGGTTCTTGTGACGTAATAGCAAAACTTTATAACAGGTTATGCAATTTATTTTGTGAAAAGATATTATTTTACGCCGGTCTGCTATATAATGGTTATTGGGAATAATTAAACTTCTACATGAATTTGAACATTTTGTGTGTTACTATAATATATTGATTATTGCCTACATAATTCCACTTCCCTAACTATAAATGTCTAATAAATATCTCATACAAGCAGATCTTCAGTTTTGAACCCAATGTATATCTACATTTAATTAATTTTATTATTTATAAATTTAGCATAATCTATTGATATAAAGTTTGTTATGAATCATAACAGTAGCTGTAGTCGCTACTTTTACCGTAGTTATCTGTGTGTAAGCTTGGGCTTCCTATGACAGTTGTTCAGCTTAAGCTTTATTTATATTTACTAGGGATAAAATTGTATCTGTGGTGTGACCACGCAAGTTATTAGATTTGGATTAGATTACGTGTGAGCTAAATTCAATTTATTTCGAAAACATATTGATATTAACTATTCCAGATTTTCAAATAATATGAGAAATTGGAAGAAGAAAATATCTTTTTCTTTTTATTCAAAAAATTTTCTTGCAGTTGTCTTTATTGGCATTAAGCTAAATTTAGCTAATAGAAAAAGCGTAGATAAAAATCGGAAGTATTAATTCTAAAAAAACAAAAATAACAGAAGAACCAACAAAGGAAAATAGGTAAATACAAAAAATTTCGTATGAGATATCGTATTCCAAAATCCTCAATTGGAATTTGGATTATTTCTGACATTTTTTGTGATTTTGTTGAAAAATTTTGTATTTTTGTATTTTTACATTGTTTAATTTTCTAATTTACCCCCCAAACGAATTAAAGTTGCCAGAACTGGATGAAAAAAGTCGCCAAGATGGTCGCAGGGGCAAGAAAACCAAATTGTATTATTTATAATTTTAATTTTGAGTTTTACATTTTAGCGAAAATAAAGTGGTTTGGTTTTTTGTGAGTTTAATTATTTTTGAATTGTGTAATATAATTTTAGATTAATTAGATTATTTTTGATAAAATTGAATCGTTTTTATACCTGAGTAATCTTTGGATTTGAATTTTGAAAAAGGACGATAATTTAATTGGATGATTTACAAAATTACAATTAATTTATATAGCGACATTCGTAATATTAAAGATTAAAAATTGAAAAATCCCAGAATAAAATTTGATATCCGTTGCATGTGGACGAAGTTATCTCGTAAACGAGACAATGTAAAATACTCGCACTTTCTATTTTTATATTGGAAGTTGATTTGAGTGTATTTTGATATTAAAATGTTTTGAAAATAAAATTTGGAAAGTTTTTACAAATATACGGCAATACAATAAACAATCTAGAGCGGGTTTTGGCTGACCATAGTGATCAGGGCCGTATTAAAAAAAACTTGGTCTTTTGTCGCCAAGAAGGCCGCAGACCGCAGAAGGCAGTAACACCAAATTTGTCTTCCAGTATTATTTATGTTATTAATTTTGAGTTTTTTAATTTTGCGAAAATAATGTGGTTGGGTTTTGAGCGAGTTTAATTATTTTTGAATTATACTATATAATTTTAGATTCAATTGGATTATTTTGGTAAGATTGGATTGTTTTACCTGAGTAATTTTTCGGGAACGAATGTTCCCTTTGTCAAGAAGGGAATTTAATTAAAGTAATTAAAGTAATAAAAAAAAATTAAACGCAATTTGAAAAAAATTAAACTATCAACTGAAATCGCCTTGTACTTTGTGAAAAATTTTAGTAGGTGTATTCAACTCAGTGTCGCCAATCGTCGGATTTTAATCTCAATTTCTGATTTTTTAATTTGGAATTGAATTAGAAGTATCCCTTTAGTTTTACTTTTTATTTAAATATTTCAAGTTGAATTTCTTGTTTCAGCTTTAAAGATTGTTTTTGTTTTTTTTTCTGATTTTTTTTCGATTGCAGTCAGACTTCCTGTACTTTATTAATTGATCAAATATTTCGGGGGGGGGGGGTTCTAACCCCTAACCCCCCTTAAAAAAGGCCTTGCCAGTCATCACTGGCTTGTCATTGCCTGTCTCGGACTCAAACCATGGATTTCTGCTAGTCAAGGGGTAAATATCAAAGATTTTTAAGGAATTACAAAGATTTCCAAGACTTTCAATGATTTTCGACGATTTTCAAAGAATTCCAAAGACTTCCAAAGAATTCCAACGATTTCCTAGGAAATCCGAAGATTTCCAAAGATTTCCAAGAAATTCCAAGGATTTCCAAGGAATTCAACTATTTCCAAAAATTCCAAGGATTTCCAATGAATTCCAATAATTGCCAAGAATTCCAAGGATTTCCAAAGAATTCCACAGAATTCCAGTGATTTCCAAGGAATTCTAATGAGTTCAAATCAAAGTTAAATCTAAAGAATTTCAGTGATTTTCAATGAATTTCAGGGATTTCCAAAGAATTCCAAAGACTTCCATGGATTTCCAAGGAATTCTAACGATTTCCAAGACTTTCAGAGATTTCCAACAAATTCCAATGATTTCCAAGAATTCCAAGGATTTCCAAAGAATTACAGCGATTTCCAAGAATTTCAGGGAATTCCAATGATTCCAAGGGAATTCCAATGAATTCCAAGGGAATTCCAAACAAGTGTACACAAAATTTTTGGGATATTTACCCCTTGCTGCTAGTAGTCCCCGCACTTAAGCATCAGACCGTAATACAATAATTAAACAATAATTAAAAAAATAGATACAAAACAATAGAAATATATTTTTTCTTATTTTTCAATTTTTAAAAAATATGAGTTGCTAAGTGCTATTTTCTTTAAAAAAAGGACCATGCATAAACATTGCACTTATAAAAGCACTATAAACAAACTCGGCATAATATTACTCGAGGAGCTTCAAAGTTGATAATGATTTTATCATTATCAATTATCAATTCGAATTAGGGTTGAAGTACATATGATGACTGTGAATTAAATTAATTATCAGTTTTTAGTTACGTTTCAAGAGTTATGTTTACAATAAATTGTCTGTTGAATATTGTCTGTAAACTGTTCTGTTATCTTGAGCTTCTTTGCATGCTTCTATTTTTAAGGTATTCGTAAAGGAATAATTAATTTAAAAATATTTGAATATTATATTAGGAAGCATTTGTTACAAATTATTGATTATGGCTAAGACAAGGTTGTCTTAAACTACACGATTTCCATCCAGGTCCAAGATCTGATTAAATATTATCATTATTCAATATAAAAAAAAAATGTAGAGTCAATATTGGTAAGATTTAGCAGCCATTTATATAATCAATATTTTCAGTAATTAAACAGTTTTTGCCCTCCGGAGCACTGACATGGTTATTATAAAACTAACATTTAAATTATATTGTACCAACATCGAAAAGGAATATTAACAAAATGTTCGCAATCAATCAATATTGTAATAACATTGGTTAAGACTTCCCAATGTGAGGAATAAGAGTTTGTTGATTAAAAAAAATACGATAATTTCAAAACTGTGATTACATTTTGCTTTTATTGGTGAAAACTGAAAAATTATTTTGTAAATTATTAATCAAGTCATTAACGCATTTTCTTCAACACAATGTATGCAAGGAAATGTAATGCAAACTACAATAGACTAGGGGTGGCACTTATTCAGCTCCAAATATTTCACAAAAATTGTAATTAAAAAACTTTCATTTTCAATTTTTCCAAATCAAAAAAGCAATGGGAGTATTTTTCGAACTAACTTTCATGAGTCTCGAAACAATATTTTACGTGGTTAAAAACTTGTTATAAAAATTTTTGTTGTCAAATAATAGGATTTTATATTTTTAATTGAGTTTTCACTGGAAATTTTTTTTAAAATTTTGAAATTTTTCACCTGAAATATTCTGTATTTTATAAGACATTGTTAAAATTATTAATAAATTACATGCACTTCTACACGGCAACAAAAAATTGTCGAAAAGGTATTAGTTTCACTGTACTGAAAAACAAACCAGCATTTTCCATTAGCGAAATGGATAAAATGAGTTTAAAATTAATATGGAAAGCTCTATAGTAGGATTATTGGTTAACAAAAAATTACGATACCGCATTTTAATGAAGGTACATCTTACTTTTGTTATATTGAAATTTATTTTTTGATTAGCACAGAAATGTATTAAATAAATGACTTGCAGATTATAACCGATCGATACTTTTTCCCTAAATAACGAAACCTGACTGGAAGTTTTGAAATGGGTTCGTATCGGAAAATTTATTTTAACCACTTCCGTTTTTGACATTACAGCGTATGTTAGAGTTGTTACAAAATTTTAAGTTATCTATTTGTTAGATATAATGCAATTAAAAATCCCGTTGAAGTGTTTTAAGTTGTAACCCAAATAAGGTAAGTACTTGGAAGCTTCTAGATTAAACTAGGTCCTTGCACTTTAAAGGAGAATGTTTCGTGATCAAGCATTTGAATAGAAAATATGAAGCTATACAAAAGTTCCTAATGGATAAACTTTTAGGGTTGCATTCTTCCTTTCTAAATGGAAGCAAAGATTAAGATTTGTTAACTAAATCTAAAAAGCTGAAGCGTTAACCCCAAGCCGGCTCTGTTTAGAAATTTATAATTATTCTACTTTCGTATTAAAAAGGAGCGTACATGTTGTATTGAAGATCATTAGAGAACTTTCACGAAACAGAAAATTAAATTAAAAAATTAATTCAAAGATAGCTTCCAGCTCAAATTTTGAGCTTTTCCAGCTTTGCGTATTTACACCAGAAGATTGCTTTATGTTTCCAGAAATTTTCTTGTGTTTGCGAAGCGTGATGCATATAAAATGTATTTTGATATTATATATACGGGGTGGTTACACTAAAATTTAGTCACCGAATACATTTTTCTATTTAACTTGACGTAATTTTCTGCATTTATTGCTAAAATGTGAGTCACCGTGACCTTTTATGCGGAATAATTGTAAAAAAAATATACCGGGTGATTTTCAAAATCGGCGGTTGAAGTTGTAGAACATGGTTTTAATAAAGAGACAATCAACTTACATAGCACATGTCCCCATGGATGGAATAAATACCCTGTTGATGGTTGTTATACATTTCGATTAAGTTAAAAAGTCACACAAACACTTATCACTAATAAAAACCAAAGTCAAGAATCAAATCAGTAGCACTTTAACATGTTTACTGTGTTCGAAGGTAAACAATAGTGAAAATGTTACTCAGGTGAGACAGGTATTCGTTTATAGAGGTGGTCATCGTCGAGTCACTCCTCGTGCTTCACGGAATGTTGTTCGTTGGAATCTAACCGGAAATTTGTATACGAAAATGAAAGTTAAAATATTTTCGGTTAGTTATTACCACTCAAGTGCTGCACGAACAATAGAAGCTCGAAAACGACTGTTAACGTATACCTCGAATGAACCCTCGACCCATCCTTAATTAGGTTAATAAAGATGAACATATTATCTTAAGTGCCAGCAAAGTGACTTACTCTTCCTCCATTCATACTTCTTTCATTCAATCTCAGAACTTTAATATCAACGAACCGCGAATATTTAATTTATTGAAAATGAGTCACCACTTTAAATTATTCAGTTCAAATAACAGAAAATTGTTATGTAGGTATTTAATTCTAATATTAATTTAAAGAAATCATGACTAATATTATTAAATACTTTAAATTAAAATTAACCAATTTCGTCTGCTTGCAAGAACAATAAGTAACGTAAAAATTTATAAAATTTTAGTATTCCTGATTAGATAAGAAAGTAAAACCCACTACGTTATCAAATCAAACTATAAGTTTACGTGTAGTACGCATATTTTCATATTTGATAAATAATTTCTTGTTTACATTTCTTACCTAGTTTTGAAATATTTTTGCCTATAAAATCACAATTCAATCGATAAGCCATTTTACGTAGATTTACCAATGTAATGTTTAATTACGTAAAGCGCAAACACTTCTATTGTATTCTTTACTAGCTATGATTTTGATAGTAAATTGCTCGTAGCAGGTAAATTGGTGACGCAAGAGTTCGAATTCCATTCGTTCCATGCCGCCAAGTTCTATTGCTAAAAAAGTTCGACAATTTTATCCTTTTATACGCGATTGTTACGATTTCCACTTGACGATGAAGTGGAATAGTTCCTGTATCCTGTCTGGACTACCTGTCAATTTTCTATCGGCCTTCGCTTCCTCTAATCTAGACGTTTAAAAAGCTTGCAAACAGGAAAGGAAATTGTCTATTCTTATGTCAGCCTTCAGCTTAGGCGCATTGTGTGCTGTGAATGGTTTTCGTTTTTTAAACATCTTTTTAAAAACTTTATGACTCTCGTGAGTCTCGTTGTGAGCTAATTGTATCTAATTTTATGGCATGGTGTTGACTGTTTAGATAAAAGTTAAGTGCACTTCACAAATTGTATATATAAATTTTAGATTTCAAATCAGCTTTAAAAGCAACAATAATATTAAATCACAAATTTTTAATTTTTAAATTTTTGCCCAATGGGCATACACCGAAACTCAACGAAAATATCAACGGTTTTTGAGTTATGGAATTAATAATAATTTGAAAAATTCAAAGTTTATTTTTGCATATTTTGAAAGTCCTTTTAAACGGAACAGTGAACAATAAAATTGACCCCCTTACCGAATAGAATATTTAGTGAGTTAACTAAAGTCAGTCAACTTATTAATAATTTAATTTAATTTAATCTAATTTAATAGTTAGTCAACTATTTTGAAAAACAAATTAATTTCACGCGAAAACAATATATTCACAAAATTATCAAAATTCATTTTAATTAAATTAAATTAAATTTAAAAATGTTTTAAGTTGTGAAAATTAGGAAAGGCTAATCCCAACAGGATTTTTTGGACCAAAAATTGTGTACACCTACTTCCAAAAATTCCACTGTTTTAAGTCACTTTGTTAACAGTCGCGATTTACCCCTTGGGTACCTTAAGGTGGATCCAGACACTGCGAGGCTGAAGCGCGCGGCAGCCTCGGGATACAAGCCTCGCGCTGTGTGGACCATGTTTCCTGCGAGGCTGCCGCGCGCGGCACGCTTCGCGCTGTGTGGACGATAATTTTCTTATAGGAATTTCATTAAGTAGACATGTGTCGAGCGAGGCAAAGCTGCCTCGCTAGCCACATCGGAATGGTCTAGCCCATGTTTACAGTAACGGAGATACAAAACGGAGCTGCCTCGCTGCGAGCCAAATTTTGTCGGTCGACTCAAAGAAAAGACTACGTACAAAAGTGGTCGAGTAAATAAACAAAGTTTCCAAACAGGATAAAGTTAACATTACTGTCATACTTGGGTATTTAATTGAATATATATTGCCATTAAGTGTTCAATTTTAGGTGTTATTTATTACATAATTTATGACCATGTGCATTTCAAATTTTAAAACTTTTAAAATTTTAGCCTAACTTGTCATTGTCTATACACGTCATGTTTATACATATTAGTTTAAAAATAGGAATATGTTGTTATTTTCCAGCAAACAATTGTTTTCTTTTTTTTATTGATTAATTAGTAGGTAATCGGCAAATAAAAATGCAAAATTGTAAAAGAACATCGCAAACTAACTAAATTGATAATAAAATAAATACATAATTAGTTACTTTTAGGTAATCATTATAAAATTGATTAGTACTACAATTATTTAATTACAGAAAGAATGAATGTTATGATAAAATTTTCATAGATGTAAAAAAAACATTATGCAAGTTGTAGGTAGGTAATTATTATTAGTTTATCGACTTCGTTTAGTAATTATTTTTCGAACTTATAAATCAGAAATAATAAACCTCAGGTAAGTGCTATGATATTCACAACAATAACACCAATATATCTTTTACTAACGTTTTCACGCTACTTAAAGAATAAGTGTAACTGGTAATATTTTTGAAATAAATAAGAAAGGTTTATCCGTGAACTTATTTATTCTTTCTTAAAAAAAATTTTTAATTATTTCTTTAAAAGATTGGATTTATAACTTCCATGCTCCGTTTACACGGTATTTATATACTCAGATGCCATGATAAGATGTCAACTAACTGGAGATGCATTCTACAGAGGCAACTACGCAATCGCAGGGGATACATTTGAAGCAGCCTTGAAAATTCTGGCTCGCGCTAGCTGAGACACAATTGGTCCACACTGAGCGAGGCACCTGCCTCGCGCAGCAGCCGCGCGCGGCAGCCTCGCAGTGTCTGGATCCAGCTTTACAGCAACGCAGACTAAATATATAAAATAAAATAATTCGAAGTTTAGCTTAAAACTGTTATATTTTTGCCTGGTGGGATCTGTTATATCACCGGATTTCAAGTTTTTTAATTTTATTCAAAAAACTGAATTTTAAATCTTGGAAATTTTGTTTGTCTGCTATTTTCGATAATTCTGTGAAATAAATTGGATTTTTAAAGAAGTTGATTCACCTAAAAAATCCGGAAATGGTTGTTACTTTCTTGAAAACAGTTTTTTTAACGAAAACTTTTAAAATTAAAAAAATTTTTATAGCTTCAGTATACAGTTGAATTTATGTGTTTAACAAAAAAATGTAAAAATGGTTATATGAAGTACTGCGAAAGCGATAACGGAAATCGTCAAAGTCATCGAATCCAAATTAATGCTTATTGAATTGAAACTGAAGTTGAATTTTCGCATTAAACAAGTCACTGTTTTAACTGCTTCCTGTCAATTATATCTGATCCTGAAGACATCCTTGGCAGTCTACGTAGTTTTTTGTGATAATATAATTAATTAAATACAAACACCGTTTATAACGCAATGTACCATTAAATCATTTTTTTCAATCTTAAGCTGCATATTTTTAATAATATGCGAGTATATAATGTATTAAAATATAAAGTAAATTATTTTCTTAAGTTAATTTTTATTAAATCATACATTAACTTTAATTTTTGAAAACAACTAAGAAAGCAATTTTATAAAATAGTATATTACGTATCAAGGGAATAAAAGAAGTTATTAATTTTCTTTTTAACGTTTAATAATAATCAGTTTATTCTAAAGTTATGATGCGGATTTTTTTATTTCTATGGAAATCACTACGAGTTGAAAAGAAGATAAACTTATTTAAATATATTATATAAATATAACGCTCCGACGAAAAAAAAAAAAAAAGAAAATGATAAGGCAAAATCAAATGCAAATAGCAGACAATAAGATGATTATGCTGTTGATCATGGTCAAAAAATAATAAATAAATTACCTGGTCTCTCAAGTATAACATCTCGGAATCAAGAAAACTTTTGTCTTGCTGGATAGTTTATTATTATAACTTGTTATTTCTGTTATTGTTATTAATTTATAAGTTATTGTAAACCGCACAAGCAATGTTGGGAAACAAATAAATTATATGTTTTGTGTAATAGTTGTGTTTTCAATAAATTTCAATTTAGTTGTTATAAATTAAGTTTTAATAATTTTTTTTATTTATTTCTTTTGGAAACCACTACACCGACAAGAATATTCTCCAAAAAAAATCTATTTTATAAATTGGCTAACTAATCAAATTTTATTGGTTTGAATATTCATATGAAAAGAGTAAGTACTTCAATCCAAACAAACAGAATAAAATCCAAATTAACTCATAAGCTCAACATAAGCTGCAATCAATAAACGATGACTGAAAGATTATGAGTTAATTTGAATTTTATTGTGTTTGTTTATAGCTTGTATATAATTTATTACATGCGTATGTGGGTTATTCCACGTCAAGCGAGACAGAATTTAAAAAAATTAAGCTTAACGTCTCCGATTTTGGTGTAATTACATATTTTTTACATGTTCTATCTAATAAATTTCAAAATAGAATGATAGAAATTTTAGAACACAATCGTGAGCTCCTTGAAATCGTCATAGGAAGGCCACTTTCAGAGACGTATTTTAAAATTTGGCGACCTGGGCCCAAAATAAATTTATTTAAAATAAACTAAAATTAATTTTTTTATGCATTCCGATTATAAAAGGCGCCCCAAGCAGAGCGCGAAGAACAGCTTGCGCCGCCCCTCGATGGCCCTTAGATAAATACGTCTCTGGCCACCTGGTATATACATACTTAAATTTAATTTTATTTTGTAATCCAAGCTTTTATTGTTATATTTTTGAATAGGTATAGCATTACGATATAAAAATAATTGGTATTTATTTTGGTAGGTATTTTGTCGTATTTTATCATTCAAATTATCATTGTTGACTAATATCTTTTCAAGCTCTGGAACAAAATGCTTCATGAACGTAATCCCTCGGGAAGTACAGTAAAAATAAACGTCAATTTTTTATGTTTGCCTAATGATATCATTAAAATCTACTCTTTATGACAATAAATTGTATAGGTAGCAGCGGCTTAGCTTCCTCTAGTTCTATTAAAATACTTATTACAATTTTCAAAAAATTAAACAAGCAAATTGTAAAATGTGAAACATATGAAAAGATAGATACTTCTTACACAATATTTATCCAAAAAGTGACACGAGGCTACCGCAAAATCAGTATCCAACAGAACATACAGTAGCGGTCATGGAAATTGCATCGATCATTATTCCCAAAGTAAAAAAATTGTCTTAGGTATATTACCTATATTCTTAATAATAAAAAATAAAAAATAGAATAGAAACAGATAAAAAGTTAGATTTTTGGCTTGAAACTCCTAAGTTCAAAATTACATTTTCATTTTTGAACACCATCACAAAGCTTGGTTTTCCAAACCGGGGGGTCTGGGGCGTATGAAATACCCCCATCACATTATCTCTGCGGTTTAGCTCTGGGTCTTTTAAGGAACAATTGAAAAGTTAAATATTTGCAAAACTACGAACGTGCGAAGTTGTTTGTGTTCCCCCAACGACCCACGGGCCAGACCGCGTTAGTAAAAGTTCTTGTTATTAAGTTTTTTATTTGCTGTTTTTTTTGATTTTTATGTGTGAAATCAATTTTTTAATTATATTTTTAAAAGTAATTTTCATTTCGTCCATTTAAAATTTACGGTTCCCGTTACCGGATACCTGTTTTTTTTAGAAAATCCAAACTTTGCATATTATATAGAGTTAATATTGAAAATAATGCAACTTTCAGTTTTTGAAATAAGTATAGTTTTTCCAGCTAAAATTGTTAATATATTTTATTTTTGAAGAGTAATCTTAGTCGAATTTTTTTACCAACCGAAAAATATATTAAACCACCGCCGGTACTCTCCCTGGGACGAGTTGCACATCAATCGAGTTTCCAACCAATCATCGGGTCTAGATGCCCGTCCGTGGATGAGCTTTTTGCTAGTTCCATAATACTCTAAATGGGATCGGATTTTTTTCTTCTATATATTGATATATTATGAATTATTATTAAAAAATTGAAAATAGTTACAATTTACTTTTTAATTTTCAAAAAACAAAAAGGTCATAGGCATTACAGATGTAAAACTGCTCTGCATATAATGTCTAGAGGTGAAATAATAAGAATATAATTTGTATACCGCGAAAAACGTATTATTTGGCTAGAAAACGAGTGCTGTCCGTAAAAGACCCAGAGGTCAGACGACGTTAGCCAATATATGAGTTAAGACGCAGGGTTAATGATTGTGTTAAAAAACCATGTGTTATTAAAATTAGATTTCCGGTTTGAAACTTATAAGCTCAATAATATTTTTTGCAAACAAACTCTGGTGTACTGGAGGGTATTCCAAACCCCCCAGACCCCCCGGTTTGAAAAACCCAGCTTTATGTGCGTATTGTACTTATATTGTGTACAATTTCCATGATTGCTACTGTATGTATGTACATGCAAATGGCTTAGCCATCACCTGGACTGCAAAGTTTTACTGCTTAATTGCAAGCTGATGGTTTCGATATCGCTCTGAAGGAATTTAATATCATCTGATCAAAGACTCTACATCAACTAGAACCTCTGCATAATATATGTTGTTATCAATTTAATTAGGCTTTACAATATCGTAGTTGAGCGTCGGCCTCCTTTGTTAATCATGTGCCTTGGTACACTTGTTAATAGAATCACCCATGTTGTTTTTTTTTAATTTAAAAAACTGTGATGGGTGGGGTTGAATTTTGTAGTGGAGGGTAAGAAAAACTAGCACTTAAGCCACTAAATCGGCCGGAAAGCCGAGCTAAGAAATTCTGTCAAGCCCGAGATTCGAACCTAAATTTTCCACGGCTGTGGTTTGGGTGGGGTAAGTACCCTCTGATGGGTAGGTAAGTACCCATTAAATTTTTTTTTTTTTTTAATATGTATTTCATGACCTAGGGCGCAAAAGTTATATTTGGATACTGATATGTATTTTCCTGGTTCCCAAATTTAAAATCGAGCAACCTCCAAAAAAACAAAATCTTTTAAATTTACTCGGCTAATTTTACAAAAAAACCCAAAAAATCCAAAATATCAATGGTAAGGCTTTAAATAAAAAAACTCAATTTTCAGCCAATCGCTGATTATTTTGAAATCCAACACCAATTTTAAAATTAACTTTATAACAAAATATTCGATATATAAATGGAAAATTCAATCAAAAGATAATTCGTTCACATGCGAACGGTATCTACCTTATTTTACGTTCTCTTTTTAATTTCAATCTTTTGTGTTGTAAACTTTATGAATCAATCAATTATAATTTTCTAAACTCAACTAAACTTTATCTCTTTTATCTCCAATTTCATTATTATCACTAATTTTTCTTTAACAATTTCAAAATCAAACAATCAAAATTACTCACTCATTAATCAATTTTATTCTTAAAAATACCCATTTTAAGACACAATTTCAACCAAATTCAGGAGATACAAATGTTTACTGTCCTCCTCGCAGCCATTTTGGCAAAAAGCCTGGTTTTCACCGCTCACTACTGCCAACTTAACTAATTGACGGGAAAATCAGTAAATTCAAAAATTATTTCAAATTTAAAAATAAATTTTTTAAATAAAGAAGTGAAACCTCTTTTGTTAAGAAAAAGTTTTTTTTTTAATTTAAATTAATAATAATTATATAATATATTAATATTATCCTTTCCGGAAGGTTCATGAATCGTGCACCTTTAAAATTTGATGCCATAAAATTCCATCGTGAAATATCTTTAAATTTTAAAGTTACGTGCAATAAAATATTACCCTAAGGTCCCAAAAGACCGTAACTATTGTAAATATTATGATATAACACCACACGTTGCACCAGATTTTATTTTAATCTTTCAATTTAAAATTTAATTTTAGTTAAATTAAAATTTTTACCAAATTATCGCATTAATCCAAATTTATTCGATCTAATTAAATTGCCTCATTAATTAATTTACTTCCAAAAATTCGCGAAAACTCGTCCAAATATGAACAAATATATCCAAAATATCAAAAAAATAATTTCTCACGCAAATCAAAACTATTTATTCATATAAAATCAAATTATCTCCAATCAGAAGCGCAAAATATAACAAAATTATCGGAGACTTCCGCAAAAACGCGTCCGTCCGCTTTGGCGGGCCTAGCCAATCTCTCTATTACAAAATTCTTACCAACTTAAATTTTTCAAAATTCAAAATATTTACAACCACAACAAATCATTTACAAAACCAAAACAAAATACCAAATCAAACAAATATCAAAAATAGGATTTTGAAACACGACAATATATTGAGGTGTACCCTCTTGACCTTTTCAAATTTAATCTATAATTCGTACCTCCACACAATAATTTCTCCTACTTTCAATTTATTTCAAGGAATCAATATTACGGTTTAAGTGTTAACTTGGTTAGTTTATAAAATATCCGAGAAAGTTGAATAATCTACTAACATGCATTGAGTAAAACAAAAAAAATGTTTCCCTGGTAATATATAATAATAACAAAAAGATTAAAATTTTGAATTCTTAGAAGCTGCAGATTTCTTGAAACATTAAGTGGTTGATCATAAACTGATTATTATACAATAATTACTATTCTTGAAGAAAAGGTAATATAATGTACAAAGTAGACTCGTACCTAACGTAGCGTGCATCCCAAAAAACATCAGTAGGCAGGGCCGTCTTCATAATCAGCGTCTGATGAAAGATCAGCAAAAAAATCACAAAATAATACAAAAGCTTTAATGAATGACATTACATGTGAAACTTATCACAATTTTATGATTTTCTTTGGCCGAAATTCAAGCAGATTCTAAATACGGCGCTGCCTATTAATATTGAAACTAATATATCAACTTAGTTTATTATAATGACCTATACTCAACTATATAATTATTTTAAAATTATCAGTTTACAGTAAACTATACAGTAGGTATATGTATGTTTAAATTATTTTGAATTTCTAAGAATACAAAATTTTTGCAATTTATTCTTTTTATTAGATATGAACATACCAAATTGCAACTTCGAAATTTTATCCTTTAGTGTTTTTACATTTTCCCCATGTAACAATATAATAACAAAAATGCTTTTATATAAAAATGTTGATAGAATGAAAGGGGCTTTTTCGTAAAAGGCATTTAATTATAATTTATCTTAAGAGCATCATGAGGTAGATAGGGCTCCCTGTTCCACCGCTTTTCATTAACCCTCAGCGTCACTCTATGAAAATATAACGAATAGCAATTATGAATAATAAAAAGAAAGAGTTTATTTTAAAAAAATAAATGTTTTTAGTTTTTTTGTATAGGGATGCGGTTGTTAATCAATAATGAGAAGATAATTTAGTTTACAGTCTGAATTTTTTATTATACTTATAAATAATTAAAATTCCAATTATGAGTCAGCAATGGCGTTACCTGATGTAAATACAGGTTTATACTAAAGATACATGAGAAATCTACAATACGTAGAAATAACGTACAATGTTCTTGGTACAACGCTAATACTTCGAATTTTTTGGTTCATGGTTGGAATTCCACACTACATAAAGAATCTCAGATTATTCGTTCTACCTCAATAAAATTGTGGTGATCCTACTGAAAAATTATTTTGTCAAGTCACAAAGCTGACAATGTTGCAATCTGGATAAAATTTTCATCATTAGAAAATAAATCAGAACCTTGCATCCGCTGTTAGCCTAAGGCTAACATCCATAATATCAAACTTCAAAGCAATTTCAAATCTACTAATTATGTAAGGATTTCCTTCTAAAAGCTTTTGTTAGGGTTGACTGCACGTTACATAAATATAGATTTGAGAATCAGAAGAAAAATGCTAAAAGGCGCTTAGTCTACAAATGCAGATTCGAATTGTTTAATAATAAGAAGAAAATATTTATTTATTTTTGTTAAATAATTTTGTTTATTTTATCAAAATTCAAAATATGCGCCAAGCAAGTAAGGTAATCAGTTTTATTTAAATATTAGCTCAAAGAAAGTTTGTGCATTTGGTTGTAAGTCAAATATTATTTTATTTGTCGCTTTAAAGTAAATTATCGATCCAACTATACAAATATTATATCATGTAGCTACATAAAGAGAGGTTGTCAATCAGTGCGGCATCGGTAGGTGCTTTTATTAACTCAAAATATTGTGGAGTTTTCAAAACGCATTCTTCAAGGATAACTGTGTCAATCTTGAATGATTCTAATAAACGATAAAAAAATATTTTTGTTAAAATCTTTATAACGTCGGTGTAGTCGTACAACTATAGAACTATAATATAGAAAAATAATATAGATCCTGTTTTAGTAGTATGTTTTAAGAAACAGCTGCGACGAGTGACCAGTAGCGTTTTTGCCTTTAAAATAAATAGGTCATATCCTGCAGGCTATAGCAATTGATGTAGGGATAAATGTTCACGATTTGCAGTCATTATACTTTACAAGAAGACGCCAGCATAAGCTAGAACTGTAAAATGCATTTGGAAAGAACGTGTAGGTAATCTATTCTGGATCCACATCTGCTAGTAAACAATTAAATATTAAGGATCACAACGATTGACGTAAGGATTTTTGCAATGGTTTCAGCAAATTCACTCATTTTTTTCACTTGTACAGTTAATTTACATATCGAAACGTATTTGTCAAACGATTTACAGTACGATTTAAAAAGCCAATAAACAACATATTTTGATTAATATTTAAAATTTCTACAAATATTCTAATAATTGCCTATATCATCACTACTACATATTGATTCTAATATGTAAACCAATGCGATTCAATAGATAACATTTCCAATACATTCAATCTATCGTCTGACATTTTCAATCTAAAGAAACCGAATAGCAGAAAATAAATAAAAATAAATATATTATTTAAATATTTTGGAAATAATTGTTTGTTTCTCCACAAAATGTTTGGATATACTTAGCTTTGTAATAAATTTGCAATTAATGCGTTGTTTAAGGTTTTATCGAGTGTGTGCAGGGGGGGGGAGCGACATTGGCGCTGCGAACATCTGAAAATCAGCCTAGTCTGCAGAACAATATCTTATTCCAAAAATAACAAGATGGCATATTACCTATAAATGCATTATATTATGCTTATTCACAGATAACTTAATTTAAAATTCAAAAACTGAAATTACATGAGCTATTGGCGACATGCTCCAAAGAGTTTTCTCGTAAAGACAGTGCTGTTCTCGCTTATTAGAACCTCAAAAATTAGGCACTGTAATTGGTTTAGCCAAATTCCATTAAAAATTATTATTTTGTGAAAGAACAATATTTTGCGTAATAGAGTACCAGTACTGGGCAAGTTAAGCTAATATGCATTCTATAGTCGCAAATAGACGAATAATAATAATATTGAATATTAAATTTTTTTGATTAAAATTTTTCCGTGTAACAGAAACACATTTTTATTCAGTATATTTCATATTATAATTATTTTCAAAGTTAAAATTTATTAATCATTAAATAATTAAGTAATAAAAAAATAAAAACCTAACAATTGCATTTATTTTAGCAATTTTCTTGCGAAACATTAGATTACCACGAAAAACTTTTCCTCTTGCTGCTATTATTAAAATTTTTTCTCACGGTGAGTAATTTGTTTTTCTGTGTGAAAATTTTTAAATTTTGGTGACGTATACTTACGTTTATCTTTATGGCGCCTAATTCAATGTGGATGATTTTAATAGCTATAATAAAATATACGTCATATAATTAAAGCAAATAAAAAAAATTAGTATCATTCGTATGATACAGGGTCTTTCACAGAAACTTTTAACTTACGTAGATAAGTAAAATTTTGATAGTAGAGGAAAATTATTTAATTTAATTTATATTATTAAAGTATAATTTTTAATAAATTTTATTGTTGAACTTAATATTTAGTTTAACTTCTTAAATTGTACGAGGTTTGTGTTATACGGCGTTTCATTTATGTTATATAGGAAATTAATAATTGCTATATAAGAAAATATAAATCATTATTATGTTATAAAATATGCTAATCCTAAAGACACACCAATAATTATTTAAAAACCACACATTATTTTTTGTAAGATATTTTTTTCAATTTTCTCAAACTAATGCACTAAATTAAAATAAAAAAAAAAGATATAAAAACTTACACTTTCTTCAAGTGGAACAGTAGCCAGTAATTTAAATACACCCATCTTAAATGCACGTTTTACATAAAGAATGCACAAACTATGAATGTGACTAGCTGGTCAATTAGACCAACTACTTAAAGTTCTCCAAGTAACTCCTCATCAAATTAACTTCGTCATTACGCGAAAGTGCAAAAAATCAAGGATGTACCTGTGATAAAACAACTTCTCAATTAAATGATCATAATATGGACCTGCCGAACAATTTCATTTTCAATCCATTATTGATTGGTAGGCAAAAATCATTAGTTTATCTACAATTTCATCTCCAGGGCTCCATGGAAGATAATATAACGTTATCACAGTAAAAACCGCCGGACTGACTCTTTTTTAACTGAATTTTCGAATTTTCTTGATAAACCAAGAAAACCAGAGCCGTAGACGATTTTTGCAAAAAAATTTTCGATTGAAAGAATTTGTTAATTTTCGAAGAAGACTATTTTTGTGGTCATAAAATCTAACGTGTTTCTGATGAAATTGCTATTAATAAACGTTTAGTGGGCAAGAAAAACGAGATTAGAAGGCCAAATTCACTTTATTAGCCATAAAAATTGACACGAGTTGGCAGTTCGCTGTAGTTAGAAAACGTCGATATTTTATTGGACCACCTCGACGTAATCATTTTGTATTAATAGTGATTTCGTTGTTTTGCTTTATAATTTTTTTTTAATATTTTGGTATAAATTATCAGTCCATTCTAATGCCCGTACTAATAGTCACGGATCAATCCGAGACTCAAAATAATCCTAGCATTTACCAATTAGATTAGTGGAATTTAGACCGTAACGTAGCAACAGCTATTATTTCGAGAATTGATCTTGATACTCGGATCAATCCATGACTATTATGTCCGTACTAATAGTTACAGATCAATCCGAGAGTCAAAATGATCCCAGAATTTACCAATGAGATTACTGGAATTTAGACCGTAACGTAGCAACAGCTATTATTTCGCAAATTGATCTCGATACTTGGATCAATCCATGACTATTATGTCCGTACTAATAGACACGGATCAATCCGAGAGTCAAAATAATCCTAGAATTTACCAATGAGATTACTGGAATTTAGACTGTATCGTAGCAACAAGTGTTATTTTGAGAATTGATCTCGATACTCGGATCAATCCATGACCATAATGCCCGTACTAATAGTCATGGATTGAACCGAGTATCGACTATCGAGATCAATTCTCGAAATATCAGTTGTTGCTGCGATACGGTCTAAATTCAGAGCCGTATTACGGGAGGGGGGCTAAGGGGGCTGCAGCCCCGGGCCACCACATTCTAGGGGCCTCAAAAAAATTGAAGCAACAAAATTTAAATTAGCATAGATTAAAATAAATTAAATAAAATAAATGTGTATATGTATACCTCATGTGTTTTACAATAAAAAACTATTATAATCAATTATTTATAATAATTTTCAAAAAAATTTGACATTGGATCTAAGCGCGGTTCAACTTGAATAATTAAATACTTTCGCCTGCGGCGCATTTTGTTAAAACATACAAGACCAAGGGGCCTCCAAAAAAAGTTAGCCCCGGGCCTCACATTTTCTTAATCCGGCTCTGTCTAAATTACAGCAATCTCCTTAGTAAATTCTAGGATCATTTTGAGTCTTGGATTGATCCGTGACTGTTAGTACGGGCATCAGTATTAGTGTAAAAACGAAATTATTTTATTGGACTTTCCAGGCAGAATCATTTTGTTAGAGATCTACCAAAACGTTACAATGATTCTCAAGAGAGCCTCTCCTAGCAAAATTTTTAATCGCTATGGAATTTATAATTTTGGAAATAGTATACCAGTCCGGCCTATACGATTGGGAGGGCAATACATACAGCTTATTTGGTAAACCAAGCACTAAAACACATAATGTAAGGCAAAAATTGACTTATTGCCTTGTTATCTTTTTCAATATTCAATTGAATGATATTTAGTGCTATAAGCTCTGATGAGGTTGATTGAAATTACAATGACAAAAACAAAAATCAAGAAATCGTAGTTTTTTTTTTAATTTAAAAAAAATTGTTGGTAAAAAGCTTCCGGGTGACATTTTACCACAAGCAATTTTTAAATCCACGCGTTAAAAATCATTTGAATAAAAATGATATCCCTCTAACATAAAATGCTTAGAAGTAAACATAATTATTTACAAAATTTTATTGAAATTAAATTTGAATAGAAGTGCATTCAGCACGCATTTGCAAATCATAAAAACAAAAATAAATAAACATTATATTTTATGATAATTAATAAGTCTATTACTTGCCGGTATAAAAGTGCATATTAGTTTGTTCAGAATAATAAACTAATTTTACTGTAATTTAAAAACAAATACCTAATACTTAATTTAAAATTAAGACCATAATAAATTTGATTTTAAATGTTTGGGTACATAATGTATATGTTTAAATAAGATAATATTGACTTTAAATTTACGGTCGCAAAAATGTATTTTGTGCAATGTTTAACAAAAGATAAGATAGCCAGTCGTTGAAGAAACTCAATTTTCAAATACAAAATAATGTGAAAAATTGAAAGGACTGACATAATCTTTCTAAAATTATTTTTTCCAAATTGAATCAGATTTTAGAGTGGATACCGAGAGAGCGGCGAGAGTTTTCTAGAATAAACCCTGGAAGGATTTTGCAAGATTTACGTTTTTGTACTTCTGCAGAGCCCAGCTGCCAAGGGGGGGGGTTAGGGGTTAGAGCCCTCCCTGAAATTATTTATTAATTAATAAAGTACAGTCAGACTGCAATGGAAAAAAAAACAATTTTTAAACTTAAACAAAAACATTAAACCTGAAGTGTTTAACCCAATACCCGCCAATGTCCCATTTTTGGGACGCAAGAATTTTTACAGGTATCAGTAATGTTACAGTCAAAATCATGTATCCAGAAGACTAATGACCTGCATTAGATGTGGAACTATTGATATTCACCAACAAATGGACTCGGTGAGCATTCAACTCTTTACAGGAAGTTTTACCAAACTGGGAATTTTATAAAACGCGTCATTAAAATTATGATGCATTTCTCTAATGGTATCAGATTTTTTTTGTTTCGTACTCAGTTATAAATTTATCAACACGATGTATGTGCTTAAATATGTAATAAAAATGTTCAGATGAATGTGTAAAATGAATCAGCTTTGCTTCCATTTTCAGCCTATGTCCCAAAAAGGGGACGGTTTTTTTCTCAAAATTCTTGAGAAATTTTTCGAACAAAACTTTTTTCTTAATTCATAATGATCACTTTTCTGATGGAATTTCGAAAATTTTCCTTCGCCTGTGAATTGCGGCGGGTATTGGGTTAAATAAAAATTAAAACTAAAGAGACGCTTCTGATTCAATTACAAATTAAAAAATCGGAAATTTGGATTAAAATTCGGCTATTGACGACACTGGATTGAATACACTATTACTAAAATTTTTCACAAAGTGCAAAACGATTTCAGTTGGTACTTTCATTTTTTTTTGACTGACGGTTTGAGTTGACGGTTAGGTATTTATATATTTATCAAGTTCCTTTTATTTTTATTGTCATATTTTATGTTTGTTTTTTATTGTGATTTTTTAAAATTATTTAAATACATAATGTAGTACTTTATACTTTTATTTTTTGTTCTGACTTTTAGTTCCTTTTGTAGTTTAATAAATTAGTTATTTTTTTTACCCCTCTCGAAAATCTAGTCTAAATACGGCCCTGTCCTGTGCTTTTATAACTCTTGAGTACCGTAAGTTTCTATATACAACCTTCATTTTCATAATGCATTTTCTTTTTTTTTTTTCAATTTTGAATTACTTACATGCAGACCCCAAATTAAGACTACCCTGGTGAGTGTATATAATAGTAATTTACTGTGTAAGGTTTGCTATGCGGAAGGGGGACGATAAAATTTAAATTCTTAAGTGTTTTTCCGTACAAATACATTCTAAAATTGTATTATGCCCCATAATACTCACACCTTATTTTATCCTTTCTAAAAATTTTTTTCCAAAAAGTTTAAAAATAATAATATTTATGTTACTCGCATAGAAATAAATTAGTAATTAGATTTTGTATAACTTTCATTTCACACATTCTTACATTCTTTTAACAATTTTCTTTACAACAGCTTGACGTTAAAAATAATACATAAAAACTAACATAAAAAAGAAACATTAATTAGTTATTTCTACTGGTCCGAACTATTTTTAAAAATTAAAAGTCCCGAGGGGTAACAGATGCGATGTTCTATTTGTGGTTTATTAATTAATTTATAATTTTCAACGCATGTTGAATTTGGGGTGGTTTTGATGTACCTCGTTATCGGCAATTGCCGCGAGCGACTTTTAATTTTTAAAATTGGTTCAGAAGTGCGGGCACCCGCAATTTCGTCAACAATCAACACTTATTACTTTTATTGTATTGGTAATACCTAACAAGTTACTTCAATCTATAACAAAAATAAATTTCAATAAAAACAAATAAATTTATTAAATAGAAAGGTGAGATATGTACGATGATATACCTTCTGATGTGAAAAATGGTACACGAAATTAAAGGTTCTGGTTAGCGAGGCGTATAAAAACCTAATTATTATTATGATTCAATGATTCGTCACTTTTGATAATTTAATATTATGTAATAACGGGTGCGACAAATATTATGATAACAATAAAGAGGTGAAGCGCAAATGGAATTAGTAATAAGCGTACAAAAATATCAAGATGGAATGAAAACCTGCTAACCTCTTTTTCGAGCTCAGAAAGTGACTTTGGTGTAAACGCTCCAAGTTACTTTCTGAACGACCTACGTAACATTTTAAATTTTTATTTGTGCTAAGTATCAAATTAACGCTTTAGAAGTTTTAAGGGAGAAAAATTGAGATAAAGTTAAAAAGTACTTTAGAATCGAGATGCCACATTGTAATAATTAATATACCTAGATGAATCCTTAATTATCTATAATTTAAATTATTGTGCTTATTTCAATATTTGCTATTATTATTATATTATATTTTTTAACACTGATCGATAAGATTTTTTAAATACAATTTAAATTCGCGTTATTATAACAAGGTGTGTAGGCGCTGGCAATACAATTCTTTGGTTGCGAAATGGAAACTCGAAAAGGGATGAACTTACTCACCATATCAGCGCCCTCTTACGTCGAACCAGTTTTTAGGCAAAGCGACAAGGATATGAAAGAGTAAAGACACGAAGAATGAAAAAGCTTTAGAAAGTTCTAATGTGCATGTGCGCACTTGGTCACTTAGGCTAATAAGATAGGTTAATAGTTTCGACAGATTCTGGCGACACATCAGGCGCTGGCAAGATTTCGGAATATAATTTCCTATTTGCAATAACGCACATTTTCCGGCTTTTCCAGACGCGATAATGGCACGAGATGGCAGTGTTGCTCGGCCTATGATATGATAACGAATGTACAATTCATATACAAGGCATTAAAAATTATTAACTCGAATGTTCTACTAAGTGATTTACACACAAGTATACATTACCTCTTTGCGTTCCTCTATTTATTTTGTACTTAAAATACAAAGTTCAGCCGATGTTTTAATTTCAACTATTTTTAACCGATCGGTTTGGAACGTGCTAAATAGAACCGAAATTTTTGTTTTAACCTTTCGCCCCTCCCGAGTTTGGAAAGAAGTACGTTCACAACCAAGAGCTAGCATAAGATGTCAAAAACTCAATTTAACATAAATTTTCGGCTGCACTTTGTAACGAAAGCTACTTTATACAATGAAATTAATCTAAATTTACACGTACACACAATTATTTCTGTACAGGCCCGAAAGACCATACCTAATGATACATTATTTATACACAAGCTTAACATAAGAGACGATACAATAAATACGATCGCAGTGAGGAGCATTATTTATGAATGGCCATTTTTGATGAGCTCTTATAAACAATGAAATTTAACAAACATTTACACTGGTCAAAAACGACACCGTCGTTGCTAAATACATAATATATTTATCTTACTGACAAAACCAACCAACGTTTCACCAAAACTCATACTCAAAATGGTTCAAATCAACAGTGCCCCATTTCATTGATTATTGTCGTATCTAATACTTGAAACCAAAAAAACTGTATATTATGCTAACGCAACGCCACCCGCAAGGGCGTTTTTAAATGTCATTACCTACAACTATTTTTTAAATTTAGTTTGGGCAGTGCCATTTCATCGATTTACGATTTTTGGAAACTGTTTTTATTACTTATTGCTGAGATCATACTGAAACATTTAAATGAAATAACTAAAATTGATGCTGTTGGCCGTCGTCGTTTGCGTTGAATTCAGTATTTTCGAATATATTGAAAGTATAATCGTCTTCGTCTTCTTGATCCAACGATACGCTCAATTCGTCCTGAAAAATAAAACAATATATTTTTATTAATATAAATTTCCAGCTTGGGAATTTGATTAGCGAGTAAATTGATTTGAGCGATAACTTAGGCCTGTCAAAAAGTTAAAAAAATTTTCGATTGCATTTTATCATTCTTTATAATAAATTATAAATGAAAACAAATCCGGAACGAAAATAAATTCCGAAACCAAACTTATTGTTGGAAGCAGAATTAATTGCATGACCCTAAATAAGCAGGATTAAAGTTAGTTTTGGAATCAAAACTAAACTGGAACCAAAGTTATTTTAAGGGACTAAACAATTGAATTCCGTAATGTAACTGGAGCAGAATGAAAGTCAGTTTTCTTGATTTTGTCCATTTTTAGTACTGAACAGCTCTAATAAGTTGTTAAAACAGAATTTTAAAGAAAAGCTGGTTAATTGCTTTAAAATAAATTAACAACTGTAATTAACGTAATAAAACAAACAAGCAAATTTGTAATTGTTATTTCCAAAGTAATTTATATTTAAATTAAAGGATGTTGCAAACTCTTAAGCTGCACCCCAACCTCCTAATTAGTACAAATGAGTAGTAATAACAAATTATGCTTGACTCGATTTGTTACGTTAATTACTGTAATTTTTAATTTAGAGATACAAGGGTGAGACGGTTATAGTTTAGCCTTTTGGTGTGTTGACGTTAAATACTACAGTTCTCGGCCAAAGTACATATGAGAATTTGATTTTGATCACTTCCGCTGGAACGGAAATGGAAAAAGCCTTTTTTTCAAAAAAGCTGTGATTTAATGCCTGACAATTAGCATAACTTTACGGCCTGTGAGACACCGGTAATAAATCGAGTTTGATTAATTTTATTTTACTTTTACGTAAATCAATTTTTTTTAGGTTTTTTAATTTTGTTTCATCCTATATGTTAATTTCATGTCTGCTGAGTAAGTCAAAAATGAAGTTGACTTTTTCCGTGAAGAGTTGAATTTTTGTGATAACTTAAAGCCTGTAGATTTGATTTCTATTTGTCGTGTTGTTATTTTTTGGCAGAAACAACAATTAATCAGGATTAATTGCAGGTAAAAATTATTTATTTTCCAATTCCCCTAATTTGACTTTTTTATATTGTACTAGTACTAATGAAATTAGGCTAATAATTAATCGGCAATTCTAAGGACAATTTTCAAAAAATCAATAATCAAAAATTAATCAACTAAATAAATAAAGAAATTTTATCCTTAATTATGGTTTTTCTAAGGGCAGCACAATCTTAATCGTAAACAGAAATCTGCCCTTAATTTATTCAACCCTAAACTTGTGTTAGATATATTTATTTAGCAAAATCACCTTTGTTGAAACTTGAGGTATGCTAATATAAATACAATTAGCAGCAATTAAGAGCGAATACAATTAGTTGTACTAATTTACGTCTTTACAGTTGAGGTGAAGGTGGAAAAGCGAATCAAGAATTAGCAACGGTTGATGAAAGTATCGATCAAATGAAAAGTTTTAAAACGCAAGAGAGAAAAATTTAAGGCTGATTAAGATAATTGGATTAAAGATTAAAAGGCACATTTTTTAGCTGTCAAATGCGTTGTTGTTAGTATTTAGGTAGACGGTTCGAACCCGGACGAAGCAAGAACTTTATTCTCACCTGGTTGCTGTTTAATCAACATTAATTTTAGATTTAAGAAAATGCGTTGCCTTATGTACAAAGCAGTAAAATTAATGCAATCGATAATATATTGTGACTTGACCTTTTGCAAAGGTTTTTCCTTTTTTGTCGCTTTGATGATTTTCTAAAAACATTTACTCGTTTGCAAGTAATTTGGATCTGACCCTTTCAAACTCTTGCGCGTTTCATGTTTCTGAAATATCCGAATCAAACTATACTTTTTTAAATATTTCATTTTTAGTGCTTAATTCTTCAATTTAGCATTAGTTTCCAACTAAAAATCACTGATTTAGGTTACTTTGTTGTAAAGCGTAGTCAAAATGTTAATAAGCCATAAAATAATAGCAATTGTAGCGCATAAGGGTTGAATTATTGAAATTGTTTAATGTTTTACAAAACATTGAAACGATCAAAGCGTTTATAGCGGAAACTTGGAAACTTTATTAAATTATTTATGATGCTACAAACCAACAGTCAAACACTTAGTTTTACTATAGTCAACGAAGGTATATTTTGTAGAGAAGCTTCATCAGCATAATAGAATCGCTGCTTGATGTTTGTAAACTAACCA
Source organism: Cantharis rufa (assembly GCA_947369205.1). Taxonomy (NCBI): domain Eukaryota; kingdom Metazoa; phylum Arthropoda; class Insecta; order Coleoptera; family Cantharidae; genus Cantharis; species Cantharis rufa. The sequence goes on from OX376303.1 coordinate 96,919,183, forward strand.
AAGTAATATGCATATTAAGTTCAAATGTGCAAAATACTTTATATTCAACTACTAGCATTATGAAACCTCGTAAAATATGTAATGTCATTAATTTGGGCAATAAAAGTGTAGCAACAATAAAATGAAATGAACTTTCCCCAGGTATCTGGTGTGATGCACCTAAATTGTTATTGCAGATCATAAAACCCCTCCGTTTAGATTAAAACATAAATAAAACAAGTCATATGGGAAAAAACTATGATACGACCGTGAATGTTACATACCTCTTGTTTCAATCGTTCGACCAAACGTTTCTTGTCGTTTCTTAAGCTTTCAACTTCTTCAGCTTGACGTGCCGTTCGAATCCCGGACATTTCCAACAGTGCCAAGTGTGCATCTTTTTCGCTTATGGTAGCTGCCAGGGCTTCCCTCCTAGAAAACTGTGCTTAAAATTATTTCTCACCTTTATACGAATTTCGCATACTTCATATGGGCAAGTTCCCGATGATGCTCTCTTCTGTCTGCCAATAATTGCGACAATCGCAATTCCAAAGTATTCATTCTGGCCATGAACGGTTGACACGAGTGGCAGCGCATAGCTTGAGCACTTTGGACCGACAATAACCTTTGCTCTAATTTAGAAACCTATGATTTAGATATTTTACAAAAAGTTAACTAAAATAAACGGGTTACCTTTTCCATAATTTGCTTCCTTTTATTTTCTTCGCGTCTCAACACCATTTCACGTTCGGTCGTTATTTTAACACTCTCTCTTAACGCATTTTCCAATTCTCGGATCCTGTACTGATTTTGCTGAAGAACTGCATCAAAGTTTTGTTTTTCTTCTTGCTCCTCTTCTTCTTCTTTTTGAGGATCCAAACCTGCGTTTTTTTTATTCACCAACAATTGGAGTTCAACGATCGTATCTGCTTTTTGCTGCACTTCATCACGAAGTGCTTGCAGTTCATCGACATTGATAAAATTGTTTTCTAATTCTAAAAGTTGTTTTCTTTTATGTTCTAGCGAAATTTGTAACGCATGCTCTTCGTTTTGTATGTCTTTCAGATGTTGTTCGTACGAAGCTAAATGGCCTTCTAGAGTGCGAACGTAAATATTGTCTTCATCCAGATTCTCTTTTTCGTAATTGGGGTTTTCTGAATCGTCGTTTCTGATAAAACTCTGCGCATTTGGCGAACAGCAAAAATAAACAAAATGAAAATACAACAACATAAAAGATTAAAACAAACGCAACAACAATTTTGAAATAACAATGAATGAGGCAGTATTAAGTGATTTAAAAAAATATGTAGGAAAAAGTTAGAAAAAGCTTTTCAAGAAGCCAGCTGGACCAGCCTGTATGTTAAGTATACGTACGCATCCGAGCAAAGAAGCAAGAATTGGAAAAAATTTGTTAATTAGTTTGATGGGTTATTGTGGTGCGTGAAAAAAACTTACATCTTCCTTTTGGGCTGCAGCTTGTTGTTGAGATTTCAATTTTGCTTGTGCATTTCTTAACGCCCTAAAAACAATGATTAATTAGAAGGAAATCAATATCGTGCAGATGTCTTACTGTTGAAGTTCCTGTATCTGTTTCTCTTTAGCGTTCTGCTCTTCTTGACTCATTTGGACAAGTTGCAGCAAGCGTTCCATCTCTGTTGCTGATCGCTGAGCATCTTCTTTAGCTTTTTCTAAATTCTTTTCAGCCTCAGCCAGTTTTTTATTTAGTTCTCCAGCTACGGCCGCGTTTCCTCCCGCCTAAAACAATCCAATTTTATCGGTGGCATAAAATTTTGGACAAATTCAACCTTTTGCAAAGAAGCTTCCAATTGGTCCATTTGTTCTTTTCTTTTTCTCAACTGTTTATCGACTTCGATAAACTGCTTCTCCTTTTCGTCTACTTGCCTCTGCTTGTTTTCAAACGCTCGCTTTTGCTCTTCGACGTGCTTTTTCGCCTCTTCCAATTGCTTCTTGTGCTCTTCTATTTGTTTTCTTTGTTGGGTCAAGTCTTCGGCAGGTTTTTGACCAGCTGGAGCTGCATTGTGTGCTTTCTTTGATGCTTCAAGGAGTTCGAACTAAAATATTCATTAGTTTATAAAATTTGTGTTCCGTGTGATTTTTAAAAAGCTTGTATAGCGTCAAAAAATGGGAAAAAAGTGTATCAAGCCTTAATACAAAAATTCTTATCCTCCCTAAATTTAACAAAGTAAAGCGCTTATAATTTATTACCGAATAATATCATGGCATATAATAAATAGGTACATCAGAAATGGGATAATAGGATCGGACAAAAATAAAAGAAAAACAAACTAATCTACCATGTTTTTCAAAAAAATAAATAAATCATTACAGTTTCGTGTTTAGTTATAACAAAAAATGTGTTTGTATGAAAGTTCAGTGTTGTTAACCTAACGTATAATTTTCTCGATTAAGCTTAACAAAAACTTGAAAACATTAACCTGTTACGTTTTTGCAAGGTAATAATTTACAAAAGTCGTCGATTTTTCTTGTCGCTACTAACCTGATTCTTTTCCAATTCTTGTACCAACATTTCTAGCTGAGCTTGTAAGCGTTCTTTTTCGGTCGAGCTATTTTTCAAGTCGGCGTGAGCTTTCTCCAAACTCTTCTTCAAAGTAACCATTTCTTTATCGTCTTCGCTGGGCGGCCGTATACCGGCAGCCTTTTGATATTGAGCCATTTGCTGTAATTGTTGTTGCATTTGTTTTTCCATAGCTTGGATTCGTTTTTGGTAATCTTGAGCAGTTTTCTCCGCTTGATTGGCTCTTTGTGTTTCGGTCTCGATCACCTTTTGCCATTGCTCTAACTCAGAATCGCCACGAGCACCCGTCTCTTGCAACCGCTTTTCGGCCTTCTCAGCTCTCTGCCTGTGAGCGTCTCTTTCCTTTTGTATTGCTGTGAGTTGCTGTTGCAGTTTAGTAATTTCACGGTCGCGGCTTTCGAATATTTCTTTAGTTCCTCTTTCGACATCCTGCGTGATTTTCTTTTGTTCTGACTTCAACCGATTCACCTCAGCCTTGTGCCTTTCCAATTCCGCCTCGCTTTGGTTTAGTTCTTGCTGGAAGTTCATAAGCATATCTTGGGATTTTTCTAATTGAGTAACTAACTGGTCCCTTTCGATGGTGAGTTGTTGAATATCCGCTTCGTATTTACTAATTTGTTTTTCGATCGATTCGCCTTGCTTCTCTAACATAGTACTCATTTTATCCCGTTCTCTGGACGCCTGAACCAAATCTTGCTGTAGTTTAACTATCGTTTCTTGAGTTCTATGATCCGTGGTTCTTCGATGAGTTTCCAGTCCACTTCTGACTTGTTGCAATTCCGCACGTAAAACATCACGTTCTTGTTCCAACGTTTTCCATTCCATTTTTTCGCGTTCAATTCGTTCGTGCATGCGAGCCAATTCAGAAGCCATTCGTTCAAACTCAATCTTTGTGGCTTCGTTCGTCTCGAGTGCTTTCGCAAGATGCATTTGCGATTTTTCCAGTTCTTTAGCTAATCGTCCTGCCTCCAGTTCTGTCGCATCGCGAGATTGTATTGCTTTTTCCAATTTTTCTTTCAACCTTTCAATCTCCAAACGCTCTTCCGTTCTAACCTTATCGCCCGCTAACGTTTGTTTACGGTCTGCTTGCGCCACCTCCAACTTAAGTTTTTCATTTTCTTTCTCCAACTTCTCGGCTTGTATTTTCAATTTTTCAAACCTGTCTCTCAATTTTTCGCACTCGATAACGGTTCGCTCCATTTCATGCCTCTGCTTATCTTGTCCATTCGTCATTTTAGAAAGATCGCCACGAGCTATTTCAAGTTGCATGCTGATCTCGTGCAATTTAGTTTCGAGTTGTTGGTTGCTGGAATGCGACTTTTGTAATTCATCTCGCAACCGCTCCACTTCGAGAGTCCGATCTCTATCTTGATCAAATTGATATTTACTCTTAGTGCTTTCGGCTAACGCTAAATCTTTTCTAGAACGATCTAAATCGGTTAAAGTTTTATCTAAACGTTCTCTTAATCTGTCCACTTCTGCCCGAAGTCGTTCGTTATCTTCTTTAGATCTGTCGTCTCTGTCGTATTTTGAATAACGCGTGGGTGCAGTCTCGCGCAGAGCGTCATATTCTGCAACAACTTTACGGAATTCGAGTTGTAATTTGTCGTGCTTATCGAACGTTTTTTCAACTTCCACTTGTAATTTAGCTATTTCCTCCTGATCTTTTTCGTGAGATGTTTGCATCTTGGCATTTTGAGCGTGAATTCGTTCGACTTCGTATTGAAGACGTTCATTTTCTGATTGTACCTTATCTTTATCGGTCTGCAAACGTCTAATTTCAATTTGTGTCTTATCGTAACGTTCACGCAACATTTCAATTTCCATACTTAACCGATCTCCGTCCTCTTTTAGCTTCTCTTCGGATTCCTTCGACCTTGCCAACTGCATGGCGGTCCGTTCGTACATTTCTTGCAGTCTTTGATGTTCGTCTTGCAATTTACGTTGATCATCTCGACCTTTGGTAGCGACAATCTGTTGCTTCTCAATATCAATTTCCAATCTGTCTTTATCCGCTTGGATCACGTCCAACTTACTTTGTAATCTATAAATTTCGTTCTGTGATCTATAAACAATGCGATTAAATTAAGTATAATAAAAGTTCAATTAAAACTTACCTATCGTATTTTTCAATTACTTTTTCTAATTCTTTGTTGGCAATATCCTTCTCGTCCAATATTTTTTGGGACGAATACAACGCTTTGTCTAGTTTTTCTTTCAGTACTTCGTTTTCTCTGACAGCATCGTCTCGTTCCATTTGTAACTTTTGCTGATGAACATGCAATTTATCCCATCTATCGTTAAATACATCTAATTCGGCTTGCATGTCAGCCTTCTCTCGTTGTGCTTTGGTAATTTGTGAAATTTGCATTTCTAAACGTTCTTTTAATTTTGCAATATCTTCTTCGACTACTTCTTTTTCTTTTTGTAAGCGAGAAACCAACAACTAAAAACGAAAAACATCGTGTAATAATACAAAAAAAAAAGGGGGGAAACAAATCGGCATACTTGAGATTTATCATATTTATCTCGAAGTCGATCGACTTCTAATTGAAGAGTTTCTCGTTCCTTTTGGGTCCGAGCTGCTTGTCCCAAGGCCTTGTCCAATTGAGTTTGGACATTCTCTAAATCGTACCCTAACTTTTCTCTTTCTAATTGCATCTATAAATTTATGTTCATTATTACGAGATGTAAAATAAAATAATTAATTATAAAATTTTGAATAGTATACTAACCCTGCGTATCTCCCCCGTAGACTTGTCCAACTTTTCTTGGAGTTTGTCGATATCCGACTGGGCTTTGTCTAACGCGTTTTGGATTTTGTCCACTTGTAACTGTGCTTTTCCTAAGGTCGCTTGCGATCGTTCCAATTCTTCTCGTGATTTCTCGAGTTCCGCCATAGATCTCTCTTTTTCCGCATGGAGTCGTGTAGTAGCTCCTTGCGATCGCTCCAGTTCCTCCCTGAGATTGTCCTGTTCTTGGTGTGAATTTTCTAAACGGGCCTTGAGACGATAGACTTCCCCCTGGGACTTTTCTAATTTTTCTTGAAGTGCTGTCGATTCAGCTCTAGCTCGTTCACTATCAGCTTGAGTGACACGAAGTTCTGCCTGACATCTTCTTAGTTCCCCAGCGGTTTTGTCTGCTCTATCGTGCATTCTATCAAGTTCCTGAGAGGAACCGATAGCAGAAACGGCGCTACGACCGAAAGTGGTGGTGACGGCAGGTTGTGAGCGTTCGACTTCGTATCGCAATCTTTCGTTTTCCAATTCCAAACGCGATAATCGTTGTCTAGCCTGTTCCCAATCGGCTCCACTTCTACCTACTTCAATCGTAGCTTTGTCAAGTTCTGCTTTCGATTTCCCTAATTCTGACTGTGAACTTTCTAACTTAGATTCTAATCTATCTCTATCGGAAGAAGCTCTTTCTAATCTAACAGTAAGTTTTTCTACTTCACTTTCTAGCGCATGTAGTTTCATTTTATATTCGGCTACTTCGCGTTCGTGCAGCTCACGTTCTTCATGTTTCTCATGTTCTGCACGATCGCGTTGATCTCGCAATTGATTCATCTGCTTTTCTTTATCGCCAATTGCCTCTTCCAAAGAAGATAATGCTCCTTCGGAAGAGCAATGGTGAGCTTGCATGGCTTGAAGACGCGCTCGAGCCATATCTACCTGATTATCTTTTTCTTTAAGCAAATCCTCGAGATTTTCTATCTGTTAAAATGGACGATATAAATATTTTATTATGCTTACACTTTCACTAAATGACACATGGGCACACTACAATACACTAAGCACTAAAAAAATGCACGACTACAAACGATAAAGTAAATAAATAATAATTTAAATAAAAATTTGCACGATAAACGAAGCAAAATAATTTAAATTATAGAAAATAAACCTATAGGTACGTATGTACAAATAAATAAAAAAATAGTAGAATGTAATATAATATAACAATAATTAAAATAAATAATAATGATATATAAGTAGCGATGCAAAACTTGAACAAAATTTACGTGCAACGGTAAGAGAATAGAATAATTATGGTAGTCTGTCTCACCTTTCGTTGTAATACGTTAATTTTACGGTCCTTGATGTCCATGTGCTCTCTCATTTCAGTTAATTCGGCGGTAGCTCGACTGCGTTCCTGCTGTGCCTGCTGAGTTTTTTTCTCAATGAGACGATTCTTTTCCTCCAATCGTTGACGCAGCTCTTCGACGTCTCCCTGAAGCATGTTGTAGTGTTCCTCCTTGGCGCAAAGTGACTCTTTAAGAACGGCTATGTGTCTCTGGTAGTCTTGGTGCTGTTCTTCAAGGGTCTTCATTTTGGCGCTCATGGCGAGGATCTCCTGGTCTCGACGTTGAATCTCCATTCGGAACTCGTCCAGCTGCACATACGAGTGGAGGCATGCACTAGACCCATGCGAGAACATGCGTGCCGAGAGACAGCGAGGTGGTAAAACGGTCAGCGCTAAGCGGACCGGAGAGTCTTTACATCTAGTTACAGTTGTCGAGAACGGTCCCGGCAACCCTTCCCGTCCCGACGTGCACATTGTTCAACAAAAAACTTACTTGACGCTTAGTGGAAAATTGCAGGCCGTCCGCAACTGCAACACCTGAAGGCGAAACTCTGTCGAGCCGCTTAACCTCGCACTCCAGCACGTTAACTTGACGCTCAAGAGTTGAAATTCTAGCGTCTTTCGTGTCTAGCAGTAAGTTGAGAGTACTACTGGAGGGCGAGGGCACCAATTCCAACTGCGTCTGAAGCGTGCGTAAAGTCTCGTTGGCTGCACGCAGCTCCTGCACAGGAGGAAGTGGTCACTAGGATAACTAGGACCTGGCTGACCGTTTTACCACCAAAATCACACGCTCAACATATTTCGGGTACAAAATACAACATTCATTTTTTCTATCTTCATTCAAACATTGACCAACGGATTTTTCATTCGCTTCGTTCATTCAATGTGATCAAACTTAAAAGCACAATTAAATATTGTGACAAAATACTAACAAACCATAACAAAACATTAATGTAGCCAACAAACACACACACTGTGATAACTACAACGCTTGGGTTTCTACACTAAAGTGGTAAGCACCTGTTTTTGAGCCATGGCCTGCATCTGCTGAAACATTTGACGTTCTTCTTCTTTACCTGGAACAGACCCAACACCCCCGGTATTAGTACCTGACCGTAGTTTGAAACTGCCAACAATTAGTTCAAGCAGTTTTAGACAGTTTAAGTACCACTGTAACCGTGTAAGACTCTTAGCTCCGGGTAGTGCGACGCAGCTAGAAGAGGAACAGAGAAATGGTGTGCGAGAGCAAAAGCATAACCAAATAACAATTAATTAAAAAATTGATTTACTTACCCATCCCTTTATTTTGAAGCATCTCCAAAAGCTTTTTAATGCTTTCGTCTCGAGCTTGAAGGGTCTGCTTCTGTGTTTCTATCCGCAATTCCAATTCCTGCATCAAAAACACACGGTATTTATTTCCAATAGAAAAAAAATTATCAAATTAAGCTACCTTAATGGTGTCTCGTAGAATGGCGATTTCCCTAGTCAAATGCTCATTTTCTTGATAAATCGCTTCCATCTGCTGTTGTATTTCTATGCTAGGTCCTCTCATTCTCATTCTTAATTCCTCTTCCAATTGTCTCACCAGCATGGCTTGTTTCTGAAATTCAAAAGAAAAGCTGATTAAAAAATTATCAACTCTTTTATTCTATTTGTTCTTTGAGCGAGGTTAAATTATTATTATTTATGCAAGTCAAGGATAAATTTCGCATTAGTCGATTTTCACCAGACACCAAAATTTCAATCCCTCCTAAGCTTTTAATTCCCTCAGAAACTTTTGATAAACTTTACCAAAATTGCATTTAAGAATGTTTTGGGGATATACCTACTATAACGAAAATTTCATTTTATTTCAAATTAATTTTTTTGTGAAAAACCGAATCCTGAGGTGATAATATTGGAAGAGTGATCGTTTTATTGCGTGCTAAATTTTTTAAAAGCCTAGAATGTAATTTTTAAAATTAAAAATTTAGAAAGATTTAAGAGACGTAACAAGGAAACAAGGGGGTCGACGAACCTTTCTATTGATCGACCTATTACACTTGCTTGAATTTTCCTGCCAGCAGCAGGAGCGACCTAGTGAGTAGTTTTTAGGGACACTCGATCTAGTCCAGTCACATTAATTTCGCCAGAATATCTGTACACGTATCAAATGTTTTGTTTAGTCAGGATAAAATTTTATTTTGCTCGTTTTGTGTTTTTCGAAAAGCATTGTGGGGAGGAAGTTTCCACAACTTTCCGGGACGACCATAATGAAAATCAGCTTTAAATTCTTAAATAGGTTGTCTTCAAATTTATGATCAAGTTTATGTCCTATTTAGTCCAATTTTAGGGACCAGCGATGAAGTTCATTTTACTATGTACATATTTATTCGCTACACTGTGGGTTGTGGGGAAACTCCTCTCTTTCTGATTATTGCATTCAACTTGAAAATTAATTAGAACCGAAATTGGTCGTATAACGTATAATGGGGGTTAAAGGAGTAAGTTATTACATCACAAAACATCTTTACATATCAAATATATGAATGCTACCACATCTTAGCCGTCACGAAATATGTACTTGTGGAAGCCAAGAAAAACAATTTCATGCAAATCTAACTTTTCATTCCTAATGCGTTTTAAACAACGTCAAAATATTTACAAAAACTCTTCTCTGGTTATTATAGTTAAATAGAGATATTTGTGAGGAATTTCGGCTGAAATTGGGAATAAAAAATTTTAAAACGAATTTATCGAAGAACGCGATTGGAAAGAGATACAGCGTATGATGGAAAGCTATTCAAAGAAAATGATGAATCAGTTCAAGTGCCTTTCCTTGGATACATATAGGTACATAAAAAAATTCTGTGCTACAAAAATGATCATCTAGCATACGTCATCATGAAAATATTGGATTTCCAATGTCAATATTACATTTGGGAAAGTTTCAAATTTTGAAACATATCTCCGCGTGAAAGGATATCCATTTATTTATTTACATGAAAATGGTGAATAACGGTCGAGTATCCTCGATAAGATTTATGCAAACTCTCACTGTTTCATAAGGATTTGCTTCGTGTGTCTAGCTAACCCACCAACTTCTGAAGTTACTAGACGTTGAAATGACGATGTGCGAAACCGGTAATAAAAAAACTACGTAAGAAAATACACAAAGATTTTATACGGACCTGCATGAATAGATTAACGAGACTAAATTTAAAATTTTAATTTTTTTGCAAATCTTTTATGACAGGAACTTGCAGGATGTCATAATAAAGACTTGTGGAAATGTGTAGAAATCCAAAATGCTTTTAAATATAGCTTTTTAACAATCGTAATATAGCAGCTTAACGGTCGTAAGTATAGCTTTTAAAGCGATTCATGCAGTTAAACATTTCTTAAAAGAAGATTGTACCAATACCACAGATTTAGAACTTTGTACTAAAGTAAGTAATGATTTTTCGTTGATTTTTTTTGCCATACTCATTTTTATCGCTTTTCATTACAGAACAGAATTGCTCTATTTTATATCCATATAAAATTTAAAGTCTCGTATGTTTCATTGCAAAAGTACTTTCATTTAAGAGTTAATATTAATAAAATAAAATTGAAAGAAAGAATAATGTGAGATATCGAAGGGATATATTAAAAAACATATTGGCGTGTTTTATTTTATCTAAAAAAATACAACATTATTTTTTTGTAAAAATTTTGAATTTTATTTTTGGTGTGGAAAATGCGGGTTGGCGGTCTTGTAGTCTGATGTGCGGGTTTGAGGTTCATAAACATCGTCTGGGGAATAATAAAAGGAAAATCTAATTTTAAAAGTTGCAATTTATAGTTAAATGTGTGAAGATGAAAGCTGGGAAAATTGGAGGATGAGAGGTAAAAGATAAGTAATTCAATTCAAATCTTTTAAATTACAAAGATTAATAATAAACAAACAAAAAATTAATGAAAAATATGTCTGACAAAAAATTTTGATGTTTGTATTTATATAAAAAATTAAAAATTCCTTTTTTTATTTTCTGATTATATTTTGAAATATTTCAAAATGTAATCGGTTTGTTGTTCAATACAGCTCTGGAATCACAAATGTGACAAATAATTTACATATGCCATGAAGAATTGAATTTCTATGTGAAATATTTCGAAAGGCTGCTATCTTCTTTCGAAGAAAATTTAAGCATCTCCAAGTTTGATAAGCAAAATCAACAACTGCTTAATTTAGTTTCCGGTAACTTATAGCCTACGTTCTCATCCACATAATACAACAAGGTTATTTTAACTAACTACGGTAAACGCTTACGGAAAACCCACGAGGAAAATAAATAAATGAATAAACGAAAACAGCTTTTCGGAAAATTTATTGGAACATTTGAATTAATAGCAAAAGTAAATCATTTGAACTTCCTCTTTTAATATTTAACGATTGAATGTTGCAAGTAAATGCTAAATATTAATTTAACTGCTCCAATAAATTAAAAGGTTGTATAAGGCAAAATGCTTTTCATTTTCTTGCAAAATGTAGCTCACAAATTGCAATGTCATGTTTGCACGGTTTTCTACTATTCATATACAATGTGTCAGGCAATTTTCCTACAACACATAAACTATAAGTGACAACGTATTGTTGCCATTATTTGTACCAAAAAAAAAACTGCTCAACCTGGTCGATGTTTTCGTAATTAAAACTAAAAGGAGTTATAAATTTTACCATTAAAATTATTATGTAAGACGTTCCTTTTTATCCGATTATTATATCCCAGCGACATAATTAAGGAAAAACAACGAAGCGCAGTGGTAAAAACGTCCGAGGGTGATTTATATGTACAAAAAGGTATCAAGAGCTTATTAAATAGCGAGTTGCTTTAAGAAAATTTGGGGGAGAATTACTTTTTTTATGAAATAAGTAACCTCAAGCTGGAACAGCTAACAAAAATTTCCAGAAAGTGCCTCACCTAATCGAGGGTGTGTCGGTAGAAATAAAACTCCAAACTTAATTGACTGACATGTTGGAAAAAACATTTCGTTAAATAATAATAAAAGGAAAGAAATTGAAAATAAAATTATAGGATGTTTGAATACTCTCGTTTGAAAACGAAATGCCTGATTTCTAAATTTACCATCAGAAATCAGGGTTATTTATAGAAGCTTCCTTACTTTCATCTCTTGTTTGTTGGTTGAAAATGATATGCCCGAATAGGATATTCCATTATTAAAAGCATGCATGAAAGAATGGATTTCTAATATGATAACATACACGTCGTACTATGCTTTATGTACAATTTTCGTTCGAAGAGAAAAATAAAAGAAAAAAAATTAAAAATGTATCTTCAGAATAGTTAAGCTAGAAAAATAACTTTTAAAAGCTGTGCTGTCTGCTATTATTTAAAATACTTTTTAAATGAACTCAAATCAGTTGGAAACTCTCGGATGAGTAACGATAAAAAGTATATCTTCGGATAAACAATATAATTTCATTAAAATTCCAATACAGCCGCATCTCTTTTCAAATTAAAATTGCATAAAACAAGTCTTGGGATGTGTTAACCACAAGTTGATACAGTTTTATTCTCTTAGGAAATCTAAATAATTATTTTAGAAAGTAATTATTTCGATAGTCCGTGAATGCTTAAGTTTTAATATTTAAGTGCCCCATTTGTAATTATTAATTTATCTTGCATGCATAGGGATAAATACCTAATACCCGGTGTTAAGTCTCAAGTGTATTAGAATAACAACAGCAAAACTTCCTGTAGTACCTACTTATATGAAGGAGAAAAACTTATTTACTTTATTATTGGATAACTTTATTTCTCTGTGTGTAACAATAACGAGGATTTGTTTGTAAAGTTATAAAAATGTTAGCATTTCGCGATGTCTCCATGTTCAATCATCTTTTACGGCAAGCAGATTATCGATACTAATCGAATAAACAATTTATGAAGCTAAAGTGATTTTCATGTTTTGTAAAAAAATCATTTCAAAAGTTTTCAGTTTAGAAAATAAAGTAGCATACTTACTAAGCAAAATATTTACAGGAGAAAACAGTTTCAAGAAATTACATAATTTATAGCCTCATTTTCTTCTTTTAACATGAGTGCAGCAAAAATTTACAATGTTTTCTTTTAAGAAAAAAATTTTTGATAATATTTCACTGAGATAGGAAAAACCCAGGCCCGGACTGGTAATGATTAATTCATCAAGCAATTTCTTTAAGCGACTTCAGTATTCAGAAAATTGTTTATAACAAATTCGCTAGACACAAAATATAAAAATTTACTTTTTCTGTTTTTAAACTTTGTGATTCAATCGTCTTGTTTTACTTTACTGCCGGCGCTTGGCGGCACTGATTTAAAAAAAATGTTGATAACTATGCAATCAGAGTTTCACGCCAGTTTCCATTTTTCCTTAATCTATATGAAACACATTTGCGTCAGTGACACAAGAAAAATCTCTGCATACGAAATCGCTGAAAACTACAAAATAAACTAAATTGTACATTTAAAGTAGACAGGCTATCGGACTTCTAGAGCACTTTTTAACAAAACTTGCCGTCTGTTCCCAGTAAAACTCCAATTTTTAATTTTTTTTCAAAATAAGGAAAATCCCTATATAACGTAGATATGAATCATTTAAAGCATGTAACCCTTTAAAGCTATCGTTTAGTTACAGAAACTTGGATCTTACCCATTACTTATAGGGCTTTCGAATGAACCGCATCATTAAAGTTTATCTTATGTTTAGTATCCAGTGAATCAAATTGTTTGATCACACTATAGTAAACATAGTGCTCAATACTGAATGGCACTCCTGGAACAAAGCCAACACAATTTAAAGTTTACTTTAGTTCTTTGAGAATTGTACGTATACTTTATTAATTATTTCCTACTCACTTCAACTTTTTCCCGAATTCATCAATATTATTTCTCTATTTTTAACTCTCACAAATATAAAAAAGTATTTTTAAGTTTTATATAGCATTTCAATTATTATTTTTTGTCAATCTTTTTCCATGGTTAATTTATTGCAATGCCCCAAATTGCTTTTTGATATATTGGACACGTATCAATTTATTTATAATCAAATTAAATTAATTATTGATCAGTGATTGGCCACAAATTTGTTTACTATCAAAAATTCAGTAATTCTAAATTATTTGTATTATGTAGCTTTTCGAGCTCGTGCATCTGGCGAGAATGTAAGCCCACAACATTTTTTATCGATTAAAGCAATTAATTTTAAATTAAGGCTTCCTAACGTGGAGTAATTATTTACCAAAACAACTAACTTGTTTGCTTTAAAAAGCAAGTTACAATGTTTGTTAAGTGCTCATATTAGTTAACGTTGTGAATGTTTTCCAGATCAATGAGCACATAAGCAATTCAAGATTTATCAACTTGGATAAGCTAATATTGAATGTGTAGCAATAAAAACACACGAGGGATGATAATCCCTTGCGATTTTTACACATCGAGATTTTTCAAGTAAACAGAAAAAAGAAGTGCGAAAATTAACCACTTGGAAACAATCGCAGAAAAATTTCTTACACTCAATTCACAGACGGTTTTTTCATAAAGCAGACTGAATTATCGTTGAGATGAGACAAGTTGTATATAAAAACAAAATTGTGTCACGGCTTCCTTTAACAAAATCGCTATTTTTAGAACGTCAAGTGCTGTTCATAACAAACCATTTGAAAAGTACCATTAGCTAGCAAAACTAACAAAAAATGAAAACACGAAAATATATTTTGTGTTATCTTTCCTTCGGGCAGTAAAAATACATTTTTCACCTTTTTTGATCACAAAAAGCTCTAATTAAATTTTTATAACTCCAATGTTCTTGCTTTTGTTAGATGGATATAAATAAATTATGCCAGCAATGTTACAATTAACGTTGTCACGAAAAGGTTAGCTTCTTAGTAGCCTACGACTAAATAATTTACCAATAAAGAAAATTTATTATTTAAATTGTTGTCATGAATATGCATGAAGTAATTGTTGTGAAATATTTGTGTTCCTGATTTCAGATAAATTTACATCGAGCAATGGTGACATTTATTTCAAATTAATTTTTTATAATTTCCATTGCAGATCAATGAATTTTCAATTTGCTACGGGGTCGAACTGGCAGATAGATAATTGCCCTTGAACAGACACTGCTCAGGGTTATTTTAGGTTGTCTTTTTCCATTCAAAAAAATGTAGTAAGCCTGCGCCCTTCTAGTAATTTTTAATTGGCTGTTATTTGGAGGAAGTGGGTCGTGCATTGATCAATGGTGTCAACAACCCAAGGAAAACTATCTACCTCTATGTGGAATTTTTGATTATTCGTGATTTATTCTATTAGATGCCATTAAAAGTGTCGTCTGTAGTAACCAAATGAATAACTCACGTTTGATGTCATTTAACTCCAAAATGTTTGCATAAATCTTGAAACATCTGTTTACGAAACCACAAAAGAAATATTATTGATTTTCTTCTGGAACGTTTCTATGAGTAAATTAAAATGTTTTCCATGCCTGCACGCACAGTGGTTTAAGGGTGATGGAAACTAACGGATTTTAGTTTTTGTGACTTTATGGAAATACATGACATGAAATAGTGGACAGTGCTCCAAACTGTTTATCGCTCTATTCTGTTGGCAATGCAGTATACTTTCTACTGTCTGTAATAATCTACTGCCATGTTTTTGAAAAATCAGAAAATTATATTTTTGAACATTTGAATTTGTTCGATTGTACGAAGAAAAATTTATTTAATATAAAATAAATATTGAAAGTCAAATTTTATAAATTCACATATTCCAGATTTCCTGTTGTTGCCCCCCGTTGGATCCCACTTTAATATTTGGGAAAACTCAAATATCATTTAATTGAGATTAATATTGAAGATAAGTGCAATATACCAAATTTTCGGTAAATATTGGTTCAATGTAAATATTGGGATACTGTACTGCTTGGTACAGTATTTAAATACAATATTGCTGCAATATACTTTTAATATTGCAATGCTATATTGCCATTATATACAGTTTCAATATTGATTGTGCATATTCCGTCAATATTTAAATTTAATATTGGTACAATGTATGATTTAAAGATTTGAACACAATATTGATTGTTCTGTGTCATCCTAATATAAATAATATTGAAATTCAATATTTGTACAATATACTTTAAATATTACAGCAAAATCAAAAAATATTTTGATTCAAATGTAATGTAAAAAATTAATGGTAGAATTTTTCAGTCCGCCTCTGTTTTGCTGACGTCAGGTGAAAGAAATTAATGTCGCTTTGACTATTGACCGACTCATTTATTTATATCAGATAAAATAATCAAAAGTTTAACCAAATGAATCAAACAGTTTTATGATTACTGATTACTATATACAATTTTATAAAATCGATGCAAATGGACATTTAAATATCCTAGTAGTACAACCCTAATCGTAATAATTGTAGAAACAAAAATCACTAAGGAAAGTTCAAACTTTCCCATTTTCCCACTATTTTCCTTTACCAAATAAGCTCGAAATATAATTCATCAACACACGGGTTGGACTATGGCCAATTTATTCCCTATGTCAAGGTAAAGGATACAACCGTCTGCACAACGAATGTCGAAAATAATAAAACCACTTTTTCTGGTACACGCAATCATAAAAATTTCGATTTCTATCGGGAAAACAAAAGCAAAAGTATCTTTTCGTGTTTACACGGTTTTCTAACATCTTTGTACAACGATATTACGTGGGATTAATTTATGCAGAAGCGCGAAAGCCTCGCATGAATTAATCACAGTAATGAATGCATGTCCTAATATTTCAAAACGAAATGACAAAATAATCAATAAATAGATGTTACAGTAATCTGTAGTAATTTGTTTTCTATTGCTGTATAATGTGAATAATAATTTGCCATATTAATCAAAATGTCAAGTTCGTTAAGTATATAAAGATAACTAATAGCTCTCCCATTTAATCTATTTTTAGGAAAACATTTTAAAATTTTTGTGCGGTTATACTGTCGATTGACTTGTTTATTGCAGTTAATTTTCGATTGGAACGACAAAAACGGAGGTGCTATACCCAATAAAGCAGTTAGCTACCAGAACCGTGCAGTGGTTTAGCTATTTTTCCAGCAAATAGCTAATGTGGGTTTATAAGCTACTTACTTTAAATTTTAAAGTAGCTTAAGTTGCTTATTTAAATTTAATAAATTACTTTTGAGCTTAATAGTATATTGTGTATTAAGAGCAAAATATTTTCAAATTAAAAGTTAATATCAGAAAGAAAATATAAAATCAAAAATTTTTCTATGTGCATCGTAATGATTTGACGAAAAAATAAAAGAGTTGCAATCATTTCCGATTTACCTTAAAAAATTCGATAAGTTTCAGAACTGAAAAGTTATGGCTACAACCGACAGAGCAAGAAAAACCAACTTCCGCCGTGATCTGCTAAACCAATTCCGACTTCCTAAATTTATTTGTAAACTTCTTCATACTTTCGGCGACCTTTTAAAATAAAGTCATGAGAATCTACAAAAGAAATCGTTTAAACCGGCCAGTGCAATTATGTGCCGAAGCTAGCGCACTTTTGATGGAAATTTTTCGTCGTGTAAATAATGTATTGAGGAATTTTTATTTTTGACAAAATTTGAAGTTACATTCTACCATGTCAATGTGGTAATAATTAATTACTTTCAACGATAAATTAATAGCTTCCTGCACGTCAAATTCAAATTATCAATAAATTAAGCTCTTCATTATAATTGGTTTATACAAAAAGTATACTATAGACTTTTAGTTCAAACATTTTTGGACGTGGAGAGTGTCACAAAATTTCAATAATTATTATTTGCTTAGAATAAAGACCGAGTTGACTTAAACCTTGAATAAATTTAATTTTCAAAAAATCTCCCACGGCGCCGTGTTAGTGAAGATGAAAACGCAGTCTTGGTACTATAAATATTTTTTTTATCGTGAGAGAGCAAACGAGGTTTGGCATACTCGGAAAATCGCTGGGGATATAATTATATTTAGCTCTTTTGTTTACAAGTTTCCTCCGTTACCATAAGAGCTATCGGCTTTAATTTTGATAGGCACATTTATTCATGCGAGTAGAAAGTTCGTACGAGTTAAAATCAGAATTAGCTAAAAGTGTGGTTTCTGATTATGCGTGTTTGGTTGGTAACATTGTTCTCAGTAAGTACTGAAGCTGTCAGTTTGATTCTTTCGCAAAAACTTTCGTTCATGTTGCCTGAAGGTTCATAGTTTAGCTTTACTTCTCTTTCATCTGAAAATGACGTTTCAGTTGCTACGTTGGTTGGTTGAAACGGTAACTAGAATAAATTCCAAAATTTTAATTATGGAACGAAAGATAAATGGAAAAAGTTAGTTTAATGATATGAAAAATTAATTATAGTTCATGTTTAAAAACATAAATTTTATTTAATAATAAAAATATTTCTTAAATAATGTATTCGGAACCACAAAATTTTAAATTAAATAAAAACAAACAAAAAACAACACAAAATTAAATTTTATTTCAATTTATTTATTTTTGTTCATTTTACGTTATTTATGTTTTAAAATTGAACTAATCAAAATTGTTTTGTTTATCTTAACATCGATCAAATTTTTGCTTTACGAAAATACAATTTGTATTTTGAAATCGAAAGTTTTGAAAATGTTTCATTAATATATATTAACGGAAAATCGTAAAATTGGTTTTATCCGTAGTGCAGATGGATGGAACCTTATTGAAAGGAGTCAATTTAAAAAAAAAAGTTAATACTTATCAAAAGTCGACAAGCTAGCAAAAGACAATTCCAATAGTTCTCTCTGGGGACCCTAACATTTATTACGGTATCCGTCAAAACCTTCCATATTATAAATAAATAAGAAACTAAGACAATATACCCAAACACTTGTAACTTGTAAACGTATTATGTAGATAGATAAAATAAATTGAAGAACGCCAAACCAGTGCAGTACTCTAAATATTATTTAAGGATTACGAATATTGGAGATAATAAGGCAAGATGGTTTAGTATAGCCAATATGACCAGCACTTATCACTATTCTAAAATTTATTTTAAAGTTATGTTGACGTTAGTGTCGAAAAGATGCTAAAACAAAGAAGATTACGCAATTGGCCCGCTTATGTATTGTTGGCGCGTTTTAATGACCACTTGATTTTCGAAACGCTGTTGCTCAAGCCAGAGATTTTAAAGCGAACATGTTGCGTCTTTTTGGAAGTTTGATTCTATCGCATGGAATTTTTTTATTTTAAAGAATTACTCCATTTTATGATTACGGGAATTTTTAAGTCGAAACATGCGAATTATTCCACTATCATAATAATTAGCATAATTAATTTTATTTTGCTAGATATTTGCAGCAGATGCGATGATCAAATATTAAACAGTAAACAGCTACAGTTAATTAATCTAAAATTTCCTAGCAATCTTTTCCAGTTGTTTTCCAGTCACAGCTGAATAATATATTTGTTACTAGCTGTAAGTTAGCTAATTTACAGCTATAACTAAATTTAGATAAAACTAATACAAAATAACAAAGTTTCTAAACTAACTAACAGCACTAAGGAAAATTTTTAAGTTATAAATGCTATTAACTATTTCAATTGCTTTATTTTTGCTATTTACAAAACTTTTATTTCCTGTAGTACTCAAGGATTACCACTTAGGATAGTGTAATGATAATAGGAAAGCTGAAACTTGCAACTTGTTTTCAACTTCCATCAAGTATTGTATAAACAAAACCGACATTCCCATAGACGACAGTCTTATCTTTTTTTAAATTTGTTGTATTTTTATTGAACCGACAGTATAACTAGGTTTTCTATAATAAAATACTTTGTCATCCAGTTATTGGCTAAGTTTGGAGAAGTAATTTATATTCAGAGTTAATAAACAAAAATGTTAAATTTTCCTGACTTTAATTGTACTTCCGGAATGATAATGTTACAAAATAATAAACATTTTGTATTTTGTCTCCGAACTGCTACCGCCATTGTATTATTGATCAACATATGAGGCCGAAATTTCTTATCCGAAGTACTAGAGCTCCCCTTGTGGAATAAAATAATGCGACTGGGAATCTGGGACGATGTAACTTGACAATTTGGAAATTTTTGTAAAATAAATTTTGTAACAATCATTTAGGCTTTCTCATTAATCAAACCCACCGTGGGCGCTTAACACGAATGAGATTCAACCTACTTTAAATTCCAACAAAAGTTTTAATCAAAATTAAAGAAAAACAACTCCATCTTTTATTTTTGTTTATACTTCAGTAACAACTTTAGTTGTAAATTCTCCTAAGATTTCAAGTTAAGTTTGAGCTAATTTAAAGGACTTTTCTGCTAAAGAGACTAACGAGCGAATAACTAAACAAGAACTCGTCTCTAAGATGGTCGGTAGTAATTTTAGCAATCATTTATTAATTCAATAGCTCATTAAGGTGTTATAAATTCTGACATTTTATTAAAAAAAGTATATTCTAGCTTCTGTATTATGAAACAACCACTGCATCTTGAGTTACTTAATTTAATTTTATTTTTATAAGTCCAATGCTTTTTACATCAGCAGATTCGTTTAAGAAGATACGGAGAAAATAATTTTAAGTTGACATCTTCTTGCGAGTCAATAAAAGCAATTTTCTTTTAATGAAATTTAGAAATTATATTGATAAAATTTGAAACAAAACACAGATGGTTTAATAACAGAAATGATGAAGTTTGACGATATTTATAGTATTTTCGTTTTACCATCGGCCTCTGCCTTTGCCTCCGCACGTGAATTTCAAATAAAATTAATAATAATTGTTTTTAACTTATTATATTCTTTCGGTTTTCATGAAACTTAGTAATTACTATTAATTTTAGTATAAACTTGAGAAGATAATTAAGTTACATGTTATTTGCTTAGAATCTGAAGCATCACTATCACAATTTTATAACAAAATCAATATAGGCATTATGTTACTGTTAAAATTTTATTTTGTGGATTTTTTTAGATCAAATACTGAAAATCAAATATTTGCTTAATAATATGAAAGGTTTTGTTAAAACAACAAAATTAGAATAATTAACAAACAAAAATGTTAAATAAATTTTGATTACTTTATTTTTAAATTATCCAAGAATAATTCATTATACAGACGCAAAAAGTTAATTAAGTTAGTGTTTTAGTTTACGAAAACCGTCATATTTATCCTCCGACAACATGTTTAGATAAAAGTCTGCAAACTTAAAAAAAATCACGTCTATTCATAAAGTTTAAAAATCGATACTTTAGTCGTAAATGTAAGATGTATTCCGAAGCCGTTAAAAATACATTGCAACATTAATGGCATTTGTATGTCCAAATAAAACTTTAATGTAGAACACTTCAGTATTGGAAAATATAAAATTTGCAAAAACTATTGTGTAGTTTATAACAAAATTTTTAACGTCAATTTTATTTGATCCCATTGTCATTGAGGATTACGATATAGCAATTTTCTTTATTTTCCAAGCTGAATAAATCGTAAAAATGTCGTGCTACTTATTTATACTGTAATATTAACCATCGCAATAAGTACCTATCTAAAAAATTTCACCGCGACCTTACATTCCAATCGCTGCAAAAGCCGTAATGACTGCGAAAAATTACATTTATGTAGTTTTGTAGAGAATTTAAAACTTTGAAGCAACTAAAATCAAACTTCCGAGGTAACAAATTACTTAATGCTGCATCGATTACCTACTTTTCTGTGTTTGAAAGAGAATGCGTACAAACTTAAAGTCGAATTAAAAAACCTGAATTAAGCCAATAAAAGCAATTTAGAACACTCGTAAAGTGCCGCAAATCTCATCAAATCGTTACTTACTCACACATACCAATTTTGACTTTCAATTCATTTAGAAAAGCATTTAAAAGTTTGATAGAGGATTTAAAAATCAATTGGCGCTCGCCGGATAATAAAGACGACGATTTTATTTTATTAAACGGACTGATGAAGTAATTATATGATCATACAGCACGTTAATTAAATTTCATTAAGCCTTCCAATTAAAAATTTACTAGAAAGTGTCTAGAAAGTCTGAATTAATGAAGAACTGTTTTTTCATTTTTAAGTGGAAAGACAATTTTAAAAAATCAATTACCTCTCACACGCAGAACAATTTTTTATTCGGGACAAGAAAACAAATTGACATCAATTTTCCAATACTGCAGAAAGCCAGATTTGATTTTTTTAGAAAATTGAGGACATTCAAATAAATTTGTTCCGTTTAGACGAACGACCTAGAAAAACTCGTGGGTTGAACATTCCAGCTGAATTATCCTCATCAGTATCACTTGAATTTCGATCAAGTAATTTACTTGTATACTATTTTTAACTCTTGACTCTCGCCTATATATTTACATTGTAGCTTCTTTGACACCTGAGGCTAAAGTTCTTATGGAATAAGTTTCGTGAACGGTACTCCCAAAAAACGGAAACTGGAATATCATCCGAATTTGATAACCCACGGCAAAAAAATATTCTGGCTTTGAGAGGCTATTCAGAGTTGCTTTCAACCAGAAATAGTATGCCAATGTCGGCATGATAATCGCCATTGCTTGAATCAAAGAGAAAATAGAAGTCTTCGAGGTGAACTGCTGGGGTGTGA
This sequence comes from Cantharis rufa, assembly GCA_947369205.1. Classification (NCBI taxonomy): domain Eukaryota; kingdom Metazoa; phylum Arthropoda; class Insecta; order Coleoptera; family Cantharidae; genus Cantharis; species Cantharis rufa. The sequence continues at coordinate 96,941,469 of OX376303.1, forward strand.
AGTCCAGTAGACCAGTACGAAGTAAAGCCAGATAAAATTGACTAGCAGTAATGGAGCCAATAGTGTGAGAATCCGGTGGTAGAAAAAAATTCCCAGTCAATTTGTAGGAATCCCTCGAACATTGTAGACAACAGAATTTGAGTTTCAATAGACACAAGGTCATATTTAAAATTTTTGCTTTTGGACATCCGAAAAGATAAATATGACTTAAGATTGATCTATTATATTATAAAACTTCAGTGTAACATAATATTAACAGCCTAAATAAATTTTCGGGTGTTTTACATCTTTGAAAAAGACTGAGGACCGCACACGAGGATATAAGGAAGTGAAATATTTGTCTACATACATTAATGTGTTAAACGTTTAAGTGAATCATTAATTTCAACATCGTAAAGAATTTATTTTTTAAACCAAAAATTAATTAAAGGAAGTATAAGCCCAACTTCAAAATATACTGTAAATTAAAAAAGGCTGTTTGGCACTGGTTATAGCAGCTCCTCGACTTTTTCCCTTTTCCGTCACTTGAATTTCTTACATTTCATTGATTATTGATTTTGTCACTCTGTTTTATTATCTGTTTATGGTTTCTGTTTTTTGCTTCAGTGTAATCCGCTTGACGGCTGATCCCTCTTATAGTTCTGGAGAAAACTCTTATCCGCCATCCCTAGCTTTAATCCTCCGTACAACATAATAAACATATAACCCAATTCTTTTCAGTTAGGGTAAAAATAGTGTATTATACACCAAAGGACTAAAGGAGGACTTTAATTCCGCGGTGTTGCACTTTTAAACGACTTCCATTTCATTTTCTTCCAAGTATTAAACAAAAATTTAGAAAAATTTTGAAAAATCGAGTTATTCTATATATTTATTCTGCATAGTAGCATTATTTATACTGAACAGCTGTGGATTATTTCCGCAACAACAAATGTAGAGGGAAATGGACAACGGTTGCTAAGTTAGCTTAAGATTTATTTGTTAACATGCAAATAAATGTAAACAATTAAGTTTATCTTAAATGTCATTGTGTATACTGAAAGTTCCGGTCGGATTACCTAAGGGTTTTTGCGTGCAGTTTACCTTTATATCAGTTCCGGTTAAGTGGGATGTTATGTTAAAACAGCTACAAGTGTTGTTATTGGAATTACAAAATTTTGATTTAAAATCAACACAGCTGGTCAATCGATAGTTATGAAATACAAAAGTTTAATAATGCCAAATTTTTTGAAATCTTCAAATGGGACATTTAAATCATTTTCCAACTTATGCAATCGGTGAAAAAAAAATTGCGTTGATACCGTTTGAAAAAAGTCTGAGCTGCGCTGCGACTTAAACAAGTTTCAATAAAAATACTATTTAGTTATGAAAGTGATGCAGGGCAAATTCGTTTATCTTGTTCTATTTTTGCAAGAAAAAACCGATGAAAAACTAATTTTTCATTAAAAAGTCGCAAATGAAATTATAGAGCATAAAATTGTCAATTTAGATCAGAATTAAAGCTATTTTAGCCGTTTTCCATTTCCAGTGCATTTTACAATATTAAAGTGCGCATGCAGAATTGCTGACTCACTCTAAACCACCAATGCGATTACGCACGAACTATAGCTTTTACCAGAAAAAAACATAATAGATTTTTCTATACGAAATGTTATTTTCAACTTTTTGTTATATAATTTTTTTCACTTCGGAAAAATTCCTGAAAAGCTTTCGAGGAAAACTTTTTTTTATGTTCAATTTAATTATTTAGTAGTATGTAGCGTATTGATAGTTATCGATGAAAAAAGCAATTAAATGATTAATTAAAAATTCCTAAATGTGTTTCAAAATTGAGTAACCTGCAATTTTCTCTATTTTTAAAAATAGTTCGACCATTTAAACCCCATGCATAATGTATGAGAGTTATAACGATGACCCCATACTACTATTTTTACCCTATAAAATCGATTGATTAAGAATACCGTGGAGCATAAAAGTTTTTTAGTCAATTTTTAAATTACTATTTTATGGTTTACCCATTGTTTGTGTTTGTTTTGATTTTCTCAAAAGCGATGATGTTGCAAACGTGAAACGGGAGGGTTGAATTGTATACTTAAAAGTTGTGGCATTGATGAAATCATAATTCACCGGAAAATGTTCAACTATTGTGTAGGTATATCGTACCTAAGCAGATGGAAAGCGGAAGGCGAATACCCCAACATAGCTTTTCATCCCAAAGTTAAATTGATCGACGAACTAAATTTGTTATGCGCCTATGAACATAATGCTAAGTAATAAAAGCAACAACATTTTTTTATCGAAATGTATTTTATTGTTAGATCGATTAGAAGTAAACCAACGCAAACATGAAAATCAATCCCCGAAGAAAGAAAATTCATTACTAACTTAAGTTGGAAGTTATGTACATATAAATCGATTATATAATTTTCTATGGAATTTACTGAACCCTGCCAGCTAAGCTTAGTATTATTATTATTTGTACTACAATAATATTTTGTTAGTATTTTTTGCTTTCCTTATGTAATATTATGTGTTTTGTTAACCTTTACAGAAACACACATGTCGATACGTACTGGTATTTTAATAACATAAATATGTGGAGGAGGCTGAAAAAGTTTCGCCAAAATTAATTATTGAATTAAAATTTGACTTACAAAGCTCGTTGATGTTGCTATTTTTAGACTATGCCTAATTAGATTGTTATGGTTAATGTAACTTTCGTCAAAAGTTGCAAAATATTTTTAGCAAAACCGAAAATTAACTTGTAATATTTACAAAATTTAATTTAAAACTTTTCAAACGCAATTCCTCCGCACTGTTGAAGTCCTTTTCTTATACAAACGAAATAAATATTAAGTTTCAAAAATACATAATTTATTAACTTAGGAAAATTATTATCATTGAATTAAAATTTTAAATTTAATAAAAATTTCATTAGCTTTTCGCAATATTTTGATATTGCCTTTCTCGGATGATTTTAATTAATAATTTTTAATAGGTAATCTTTTGCTGATATTTTAATATGAAATAATTTGAATTTCATTGTGTTAGCTAAGCTCGTCAAGTGTGTTTTGTTTTATTTGTTAGGTTTGCGAATAATGAAAGCAATTTGAACACTCAACAACAAATAATTGTAACATCTGGATTTATGTCTCCTCACAATTCTTTACTTTAGTGAATAAATTGGATAACAAAAAGATCATGAAAGGGAAAACAAATTTAAAGAAGACAATTCCTAATCAAGTTTGCATAGAAAGTGGAAAGACTGATTAAATCTCTTGAACATTTTGAAAGAAAATTGAACCGATAACATATTCAGTAAAATAAAGTGGAAAAGCGGTGAGGAACGCAAAATTAGAATGGAATTGGACTGGATAAAATAAATAAGCAAACAAACTGTTGAGAGAAAAACAAACCAAGCCAAAAAATTATTATGAAGTATTGCAGTCAATATTTAAAAAGGTACGTAATTGTACGAGACGTCACGTATAAAACAATCATCTTTGATCCATATTCCATAAACGAGGGTAGACTAAACATCAAAATGATGACCTAACTAAAATTTGAAGCGACTCCCTATGACAATCAACGACCATTCCATCAATCCAAATTATGTGAAAATAAGGGAACTGTCAGCCAATCGATACCACGAATTTAACTTTCTCCTATAGACGCCATTAGAAAGAAGACAATTTTCTGAACATTAAAAAAACATTATTGCGGATTATCCATTAGTTTTCGAGAAAACGGCATTTAAAACTCGAAAGATAGGGATCAAACCACAATTTCTACCCAGGCATTCTGTAACCCGTCCGTGTACCCAGATAATATACTCTTGGTATTTTATTTAGACAAACGCAGAATTATTTTTTAGGGTGCATCCGAGATTTGCCTAAAACGCACAAAAAACAGGCACAGGGACAACTCGTCGCAGCCAACTTATTGCCGCGATCAACTCGCCGCGAGCCAACTCACCGCCGGCCCATTTAACCGCCGGGCACAGGTAAAGTGAGTTTATTTAGAGTTATTATTTATTGTGATTTTAGTTACAGTACAGAGATACTTCTATGTCTAATAAGACTAATATGTCCGGCTTCATAAAACCATTACCAAGCCGTTAAAGTTAACAGATGATTTTCATTGGCTTGTTAGTACTGAGAGTTAATTTCCATTGGTAAGTTAACTTTAACGGCCTGCTAAAAGTTAAAAAAAATAAGCCGTAAAAACAACGTTTTTCACTATACATCCTTTATATACGATGCTAGATTTTATAAAAGAATCATTGAGCGCAGCAGTTATTTATCATCGTGGCTATTGATTCGCTCTCATCCTTATTATTAATATCCATGTGGGGGGGCATAGCACCTGCAACAGGTCCAGGTATCACCTTAACTTTGTCATTTATTTTTAACTTACTAAATGTCAAAAGGTTGCTTGTCCGCTTTGCGCAAACAAATGAAAATGTTTCGATACTAAAATGAGTCAATAATTTTTTAATAGAACTTATAGAAAATGAAAGTAATATATTATTTTTATTATTAAAATATAAGAATGCAAAAACCATTTTTTTTGATGGCGGCGAGATAGCCGCGGCGAGTCGGCCCCACTGGAACTCGGTGTAAAGTGTGCGGTTACCAGGAGGGGGTTCTACACGCACGATGTGCACTCGACAGAGTAACAATAGCATCTGACCGCTATCACAGGTGCATTTCGCCAGCCCCCCCACTTCAATTTTTGGATCCAAAATAGTCTAAATTGTTTGTACCTCGTTTGTACCTTCCTTATTTTCGTTTGTACCCATTTTGTTTTTCAAATATTTTGAAATAATCTAAAATAGACATTTTGCCAGCTCCCCCCGTCCATTTTGAATTTTTTATCCAAAATAGTCTAAATCGTATGTACCTGTTTGTACTTTCCTTATTTTTTGTACCAGTTTTGTTTTTGAAATATTTCCGAAGTTTACTTTAAAAACTATAGTGCCCTTTAAAAAAAACAAAATAATTTTTTCTTCTTCACTCAACAACAAAAATTCTCGGACACTTCACTCGAAAAATTAACTTATCCTCCTCCCCCCCCCTCCCACTACAAATTTTAAACATTAATTTTGAAGTCAGGAGAAACGGAGATTTGTTCCCCTTACGAAACCTGTTAATAGATTCTATATTAAACATTTTCCGTTTCCCCTGACTTCAAAATTAATGTTTAAACTTTGTAGTGGGAAGGGGGGGGGAGAGGAGGATAAGTTAATTTTTCGAGTGAAATATCCGAGAATTTATGTTGTTCAGTGAAGAAGAAAAAATTATTTTGTTCCTTTTAAAGGGAACAATAGTTTTTAAACTTGTGCTTTTATGTGCTATTATTATTAATTACTATTATTTTTGGAATTTTTTTAGTCAGGGGTTTTTTAAAATTTTTAATTATAAAAAAATATTTGAGGCATTTTAAAATCCGAGGAACGAAATGTCATTATTAGAAATTTTGAAATATTTCAAAAACAAAACTGGTACAAACGAAAAGGTACATACAGATACAAACGAGGTACAAACGATTTAGACCATTTTGGATCAAAAATTCAAAATGGGGGGGGGGGGGCTGGCGAAATGCCTATGTTAGATATTTTAAAATATCTAAGAAACAAAATGGGTACAAACAAAAATAGGGAAGGTACAAACAGGTACAAACGAGGTACAAACGATTTAGATAGACTATTTTGAATCCAAAATTCAAAATTGGGGGTGGGGCTGGCAAAATGCACCTGCTAGCACTAAAAGTGCAGTAGCAGTCATGAAAATTGCATCACAGAATATTTCCGAATAAAAGAAAAATTCTAAATAAAATTTTAATAGCTGTACACAATATAAACACAATATGCACCCAAAGCTAAGCTTTTCAAACCGGGGGGTCTGGGGGGTATGGAATACCCTCCAGTACACCAGAGATTGTGCGCAAAAAAGTGTTATTGAACTTAGAAGCTTCAAACCGGAAATCTTATTTATAAAAATCTATAAAAAATTTCTGATTCAAGATTTCTGAATTCAATAACACATTTTTTTTTTAACACAATCACTAATGTGCTGGGGGGTATTCCATACCCCCCAGACCCCCCGGTTTGAGGAACCTATCTTTGTGAATGTGTTCAAAAAAGAAAATGTATTTTTGAGTTTATTAGTCTCAAACTAAAAATTTAAATTTGTATCTACTTCTATTATATTTTCTTAGAAATCTACTGTTTTGGAAATAATTCCCAATGCAATTTCCATGACCACTCTACTGAATATCTGAGCACACGGACGGGTAACAGAATGCCTGAGTACAAATCATGGTTTGATCGCCATCTAATTATGCCTGTGAAATTTCGATTTTTAAATACCGTTTTCTCGAAAACTAATGAATAATCCCCAATAATTTTTTTAAATGCCCAAAAAATTGTCCTCTATCTAATGGTTTTTAGGAAAATTCGTGTTATCGATTAACTGACAGTAACCGAAAAAAACTATTTATTAAATATGTGTTAAATTTATTTGCAGGGATTCTAGATTATTTTTACTATATAATAGTATATTACACATCAAAGGTGCAAAGGAGCTTATTATATGACATATGTCATGTCATATGTATGACATATGCCATACAATAACCATTACTTTTTTTAGTTTACTTCGAAAAGTAGAAGCTGAATCAACTGCTGATTTTTAGTAACGTCAGAAGCTGAATTGCTAATTTGGCGGCATAAAACCAGCTGACAATGCGCTGCGCAGCTGTTCAAATTGCTGAATATCAGCTGACTCAGCTCAATAGCTGAATTTTATGCTGACACAGCGGGTTGGCAGTTAATATTCAGCACAAAATGTTGCCTAGGATATTATCCATACCAACATATTACCTGTTGGTTATTTCCTGCTTAAATAAGCTCTTATAAGGGATCAGACAATTTTTGTCTAGGTTAGATTAATTAAAGATTTTTGGTTTTTTAAATTAAAAACTACTTCAATCTTTCATTTCATTCTCTCTTTTGTTTGATAACTTAATTTCGCAGACAATATTTACCGAAGTGATGTAGTACTGCAGTACAGATTTTATTCTATTTACTGACCAATACCTACTTTTGTGGCTCATGGGCTCCATCGGGTCGTGTGACTCGTTGAAGTGTTTAACTTCTACTCCATGTTTGTACTTTACGAAAATTTTTTTCAATTTATTTTATCCAAATTTCTAGGTTTTTGTTTTAATATTAAATTGATAATTAAATTTCAAAAATTTGAAGCAATTATCTAACCTCATCGTTATTATCAGCCATTTAATTTTATTATTTTAGTGGTTAACGCCGTTTTACGGCATATAGGGTTACTAAACAAAAGGAACTAAAGCGTTCTGAAAATTAATTGGCCGATGATAAAATCCAATAGACCATTTTTGGCACAAACAATTTTTGTCTTTTGTAAAGAGTATAGATTTTATATAACACATTTATTATATAGCGGCTATGAACATGCAATATTCATTCAAAAAATATTAAAAGCATCTGCTTTGTAACTCAATCGGTGATCCCACTAAAGCCGATCAGGTGGTTAATATTAATTTAAAAAGTTTATACAAAATATTGCGGTTGTTTTTTACGCATTCTTATAGTTATTATAGGAATAAATAATCGTTGCCCCAAACAACTAGTTAACCTAAATTTCTGATAAGGGTTGTTTAAAAAAACATGAAAATGGATAACCCTCCATACAAACTACAGAAAGTAGTACGCATAATGCATACGAAATCATTTATGAGCCGCAAAACTGTCCCTCATGCATCCCCTTGATAGCATTCGGTGATAGCCATCGCGCTATGGTTTTTAGGGTTTGTGTAGCACATCAGGCGAATGTACATTAGAATGACGCCTCCCGGGATATCCGAGCGGTTGAGCTGCAGACTTTTGAATAAAGTTTTCCCAAGCAAGATTAGGACTTAAAGTAATAAATTTCTTTAGTATAATTTTATGAAATACCGAAGATATTGAAAGTACATCTTGCCAAAGGGCATGAAAATTCCAACCCTTGAGAGAGTCTAAATGCCGTATGAAAGACCTTTAACGGAAGAAAATACTTCCCCTCTAAAAATTAGTTGATTAAATAATTACTTGAGTGAATCTCGGAGACCCTCTGAAAGGTATCGGAAGTAAGACATTTTACGATCACAACTGTGATTGCTGGATAGGTTATTCAATATTGAAATGTGGCTTAAAGAACAAAGACAAAAAAAATTAAAATAAGTTAAAAGATGACATAAGAGAAGTGAATATTGAAGATGCCTGGAAAAATATAACCAAAACTAGGTCAAGCTAGAGTCATCTTGCAATGCTCATTTCGCACAGAACCGGCTTGACAAATTCGTCAGATAGAAAACGACTTCATTCAATACGTTTTTATTCCATTCAGTGTAAATCTTGTCAACTAAAGAAATAAATCCCAGTGACATTGCCTACACAAGTTTCATTTGAATAACTGAATTTCGTAATAAAAGATCCTAGAATCATTCAAATCAATCAAAACCATGCAAATTAGTTGAATTAGTTTACTACATGTGATATCATATGTTTCGAATTTCTGATTATTTTCAGGCAAACCACAGAATCGTTAAGAGGTATAAATTGGAAATAGTGAAATCCAATAAAAAGTTGTTGAAAGAACAAAACGAATACTTCAACACGTACTATTAAAGGAAGACAAACGGAAATTCGAGAAAACAGAACCGTAGATTTAAAATCAAGACTTAGCGCAGTGTCAAACGAATAAAAACAAGAAGCTACAATGGTTCTACACTTGTACGAGCTCTTAAGTCTCAATGAAGTACAGCCCTCGGAAGAAAATAAAAAATAAATGAAAAGCTTTTTTTTAATAATTGAGTAGTCGGTGGGCGAACAGGAAAGGTCTAACGCTAGAAAATCGAGACCCGTCCATTAATGACATAATATTATTAAAATTTGTCAGCTGTCAGTTTTAGCATTCAAAATCAAACTAGGAAACTCTTTCTTTCACACTGATTTCCAAGATGGCGCAGAAACTTGGTAAGTTTGTAAGCAGAAAACGTTTCCGGAAGTGTTTCATAAGCAAGTGCTGTTTTCACTTAAATAACGATTTAAAGAAATTGATATTGATTCGTATAAACGTTCAATTTATAAATTTGAACATGTCTTCGGGGATATTAACAAAAAATAGAGCATTTTACCAGAATACCAATTACAATTTTGTTCGAAAAATTTATTAAATTCAAATGAAATAACTTCGTCAAATTTGCCATGCAAACTTAATGAGATCGCCAAAATTTAATCAAAAGTTTTCGGTTATCCAATTCTTTTTCCTGCGTTGTCAAAAACTATACAGTTGGAATTGATTGCCCACACGCTGTGGTTTCAAACTTAAGAACTCTTTTCTGTTGCTAATGCGAAATTGTAGTAATTCCCTCGCCAAGCATCAACTTTGAAAGGCATCGTGTTAAAGCAAAATCATCAATGGATTCTATTAAGGGATCAAATTTTTATGCGATGTTATCTGGCCTACCCCTTTTTCAGCGTAAAAAATTATTCAAGACGATTCCTAGGTTTAAAGTCACAAATTTACATAAATTTAGAAAAATTCTCCCAAATTTCCTTAGATCTCGAAATTTGCATATTTACATTTCCACCTTCAATAATAATTTAATTTGCAGTCTCGCAACAAGCAAGTAACCCGTAGCAAATGCAATTTTCACCAAGTTTCGAGAACAACAAGAATTATTATTGTGCTCGATTTTTGCGTGTTTCATTAAACACGTAAACTTATTAAAACTTGACCTAAATATTTAAGCGCCTAAATTAAAGCATATTTTCATCGTGATAACTTGCCGAAAATAGTTTTGCGATTTTTCAGATAGAAGAATATGAAGTAAAAATTAAAAATTATGGTTAAATCACCTGATTTTCACTGCTGAGTAGTTTTAATTGATCGTTGATGAGACTGTACTTGGCAGATTCTTCTTTTCTCAACGCTCGTTCCTTCTTCAACTCGGGGCTCCAGAATGTTTTAATTGAATGCATCGAGGAGCCCAATTTTTGGTTGGTGAGATCGAGTTCCTTCTTAAGATTACCAAGCTCTCGTTGCAGATCCGAATTTTGACTTTGTAGTTCTCCAATGAATGGTTGATGAGATGTAGGTGATTGACGAGCAGACCTGGAGGACCAGCCATAAGGAGGCAGTTCTTCGTCGAAATACAAACCGCGTTCTAACGATCGATCTCTACGATCGCGAATAGGTAAAAATTCGCGTTCGTGATCGACAACGACAGGACCGCGGTCCAACGACTGGTAGCGCACAGACATGGGGTTGGAGGGCCTGGTGGCGCTGCGGGAACGATGATGACTTGGCCCTACAGCTAACGGTCTACCTCTTTCCTCCAGCATTGGACTAGGAAGATCTTCGTCGCCCCGATAATACGGCGAATGATGATATCCGGAAACCCCGTGATCTGTAGGGGAATTATTTCCGGAGCGCGTTTGGCGCAAAGCTTTTCGGCCAACGGGGCTGCCTCCGGGATAAGCTATGCGGCTGGGGGACCGGTCCACGGTGGGCAGCCTCACGCCCCGGCCCGGGGACCGGCTGCCCCCCACATACGCGTCTCGGGACATTTCATGTCATTTCACGTACAACACCGAAGATGTCAGCCACACTCGTTCTATTCGTACCGTGGGCTACTGATCAATGAACGGGTGTAGCGTAGAAATGCGTGCGCACTCCTCTGCACACGACACCTACACCACCCTCGTAATAACCCTTGAATCATTTCGATCGAAAATTACTTGCACATTTTTCGCCCATTCTAAAATTTCGGTTGCGCGTGATTCTCAATTACAAGTGCCAATCAAAGGCATACAAAATATTAAACCTTAACAAAACACCGATACAAAAGCATACATAAAGGAAACTCTAATGAAAAAAGTGGGGGAAGCTATTTTCTTTACAATTACTGAAAACTGAAATACTACTACTAGCTTACACTATTAGCGTACCATGAAATTTTGAAATCAATAGTACAGAACTCGGTAAGATGCTCGCCTTATCGAGGTGTTCCCGTTCATAGATGGCAGCACTGGGATCAACTGAAAAATCATTGATTTATTTAAATTTTACGGTGTAATATTTTTTGCTTAAAAGAGGGAACAAATTACTATTAAGTAGAAAAGTTTATTATACATACAGAGAATAAAATTATACAAATTTGTCATGACTTAGGTACATTACTATACATAAAGAAATAAATTAAGCTTAAAAAAATTGTAAATATTGAATAAAGACAGTTTGGGAATTAGTAAAAAGAAAGTTTGTTATTACAATAATTTTAATGTTATTATCACATTTTCTCACGACCGGTACGTAAATCCTGTAGGGTTTCTAATTTAAGGTAACTTAAAAACTGTTACAGTTTTGACTCGACACTACTTGCAGGTGTATTCTTCAGTTTTTTCACTACAGGTATCGCAATCGACGTAACAACACCAATGAAATTTGCATCTGCATTGCCAGGATTTAGTATACTGATGAGTATTGTAGCCTCGTCCGCAACACATTAAATCACAGCCATCGGTACCTAGAATTTTTCAAAATTAGCCAACTCAAAATACTTAGTTCAATAACGAAAACTTACCTCGCGATGTTCTGTTACAAATCCGTCCCACAGTACCCAAAGAACCAACGGTGAGGTCCTTTTCGCAATAGTTTGGCGACATTTGTAAGAATACTAAATCGGCTCGTTTTGGAGACTTTTTAATGGGCATTTTTCCCTTTTTCAAAACCAGCTGCACTTTTCTTCGTTTTTTGTTTCCATTTTCCGCGTGTCGTGGTCCCATCGAACTTGGACCCGACGCAACCGGCCTCGCTCTGTAATACTTTTTCATTAGGTTATCCCCAATTTGTCTAAATGGTGGAAGAGTTTTCCAGCATGTCTTCATGGTGCAACTACCGGACACGCCATGACACTTGCATTCCGTTTGCAAGTTTATCTTGACAGCCTGTAACATTAAAAAACTTTTATAAATTTTCTGAGAAAACAAAAAGTAGACGAAATATTTGGGAAGGACACAGAAACCGCAAAACCGCCACGCTTGATTTATTTTCACGTCCTTGTAAAATTACCAGAGAATTCTACGTGCAACATTAATTATGTTTCAAATACCGAGAGCATGATAAACTATTTTTTTCTATCACGTTCGTTTGACTCAAGAATAAACAACTTATCGATACTGAATTATTTGATTTATTTGTTAAGGTTCAAAGCGTTTTAACATAACACTTAATTATTAAGTCAAGTACTAGGTGGAATGGAAAGCTTGAAATAACACTTGGATTTTTTTTTGGTGTTATTGAACGATCCAGCCATGAATATGTATAATTTACTAAACAGCTACAAGTAGGAACTGCAGAATAGTCATGCGGTTAAGCCGCAGACTTCGTTGAAAAACAACAAAAAATTTTATTTCTGAGATTTGTGGTCTGCCCGATTTTTAAAATAGGAAGCAACTTTTCGATCGTCCTGTATGTATATCTGGAGTATAAAAAATTAATAGATATATTTTATTATCATTACCGTCACATGACAATTTTGTGGTATTACGAAAACGTTGCAGATAAAAGGAGAAATTAAATTTTTTAGAATTAAAAGTTTGAAATTGATTCCGAACGTCGCGTTGCTGCTGCGATCCAACCTGATGTTAAGGTTTGCAATATAAATATGTATAAGTCGAGTACAATTTTTAAAAATCGAATTTTAGTGTGTCTAAAAATCAGTGTAAGATTATATTTTAATAAATTAATAAAAATTAAATTTTCATAATAATCATGGTAACTGAATAATTGGTTAAGCAAGAGAAAATATATGTTTTAGAATCAAGAAGTTAGTGTAAGAAGCATTTTATTGTTAACCTAAATTTCCAATAAAATGTTTGCGGTTTAACAAGAAAAAATTTGACGGAAGTTTAAGTATATAATAAATTGGTGACAACAGTTCAGTTATTGCACATGGAAAGCAATCAAACACATTTTAAAATTGTTTTGAAAATAAAAGAAAAACTAGCAATATTTTCGATTATACGGGGTGTCCCCGTGACCGTAGAGAACCTTTAAGGTGGCAATAAAGGACACTTTTCTAAGACAAATTTTCAAATAAAATTTTTGTCACCTTCCTTTTAACGCGATATTTTGAATTTCTGATTTCAAACGGCCATAGCTCCGATAATATTGATTTTTTAAGCTTAATGAATTAGAACTTTTTTAAAGATCATTCGCTTATCTACAAATTAGGTTATAACCCCTTATCCTGTAGAATCAATAGATTTTGAGATATAAATTAAATTAAGGGAAAAAATGTTTAAAATATTCAGGTTTTATTTTTTTTACTTTTCTTGCGAACCCCGTATCTCTTAAACGAAACGTCCTTAGAAAAAAACTAATGGCCCAAACTGGAGAGGGAATTTAACGGACTACAACTTTGGCCAAATAAATTTTTTTGAAAAACCAACCGTTTTCAAAGAAATTCTGAAAATAATAATCAAGGTGTAGGTAAAAAAAATAAATTAATGGAAAGACTACAGATAGGTGTAACAGAACTTAACGAAAGAAGCGCCACTATAAATAATACCGTGCAACACCTTTTGAAAAGAGCACGCCTGTGTGTTGAAAATAAGGGAGGCAATTTTGAAAATTTATTGAAATTAATTTTGTGAATTTATATTTATTTTACCTACACCTTGTTCATTATTTTCAAAATTTCTGCGAAAACGATTGGTTTTCCAAAAAAATTTATTTGACCAAAGTTGTAGCCCGTTAAATTCCCTACCCGGTTTGGGCTGTTAGTTTTTTTTTTGAGATGTTTCTTTTAAGAGATACGGGGTTCGCAAAAAAAGTAAAAAATGAAACTTGAATTTTTTGAACAATTTTTCCCTTAATTTAATTTATAACTTAAAATACGTTGATTCTACAAGATAAGGGGTTATAACCTAATTTAAAAAAAAGTTCTTATCCATTGAGCTTAAAAAATCAATAATATCGGAGCTATGGCGGTTTAAAATCAGAAATTGAAAAAATTGCTTTAAGGGGAGGTACCCCCCAAGCGTTTAGACTTGGACAAAAATTGTATTTAAAAATTTGTCTTAGAAAAGTGTCTTTTATCACCAAGTGAAAGGTTCTCCATGGTCACGGGGACACCCTGTATAATAACCAAAATTTAAATTTAAATTTTATTTTTTAATTTTAACTTTCTTTTTGGAAAATTTGCTTAATCCGGATTTTGCACATAATCACCGGAGATTTTGCATAATTGTCGAGCAAAACAATTTGCATATATCAGTAGTGATATACATTTTACATCATCGCCGATAAGAAAATAAGAACAAAATTTAAAAGAATCATTTCAATAAAAAGAAACTTATTTGGTTTCTTATAAATTGTAACAGAAAACAGGAATTTTCTTTCTGTCGTAATTTCAGAGTAAGTACCTATTGTTTTATGATAAAATAACATTTGTGAGTTAAAGCTTTAAAACCTAATGTAATCAAACGCAATATTTTAAAATTTTTTGTTTTATTTCTGTAAAATCTTGAATTTATATTTTTCTACCAATTAACAGAGATTGTTCCCACTTGTCCCTCTCTTTTATTTTATCACAGAATATGTTTTATTTGGAGCAAATGTACTTTTTGTGGCTGCCTACAACTTGTAATAGTTAGGATTGTAATGGATTGTCATTTTGAACCGCTTACGAGCGTTTGCCCCAAACGAAAAAACGTTTTTCGACTTCCTCGTATCAAAACATGTTGATTTTGGTCAAAAATGATCATCTACATTTTTGATGATTTTTGGCATTTTCTTATGCATTTTCACGAGATAAATCGATTTAAGGATTTATGTGTTTTAAAGTTAAAAAAAAAGATCATCATTTTGAACCGCTTACGAGCGTTTCCCCCAAACAATAATTTCAAACTTAAACTTTGGTATAATAATTAAAAATATACAGGGTGATATAAATAATCGGGAGTTATTTAATTTTTTGCTGAAAGAAAAATATTAGAATATTTTCAATTTTTTATCAATTATTCTAGTTTCACTCCTGTTTCCATAGTAATATAATTATACAAATTTTGACGTTTCAATTTGTATTACGTAATTTATCAAAATAGTGAAAAGTAATTGCTTATTATATTATTTGTACTAATAATTTTTTACATGCTTTATTATCCTGTTAAAATCATTATTAAATTAAAATTTCGTGTTGCAAGCTTTCAGCAATACTTTATTCCATTTTTTGCTTAGCCAAAACCATAAGCCTTTGGTGGGTGCTTGTCTGACCGTTTAAATGTTTAAAGAAAAACTTATAAAATTTAAAAATTAATTATAAATTTAAAGATGTGAAAACGGAACCCTTCACAATTAAAAAATTAGATATTTCACTCTTTTTTTTATATCTGTTGCAGTTTTATCACTCTGGTTCCACTGTCCTTCTATGATGGCCACCAAAGGAAAATTTAAGTATCATCTCAAAGTGAATGTTGAAGTTTATCAAATACTTCAATGGTAAACTTGATGGTAAGTGTAATACTTTCAGAATTATTATTTTCTATAGCTTATTTCATTTTTATAGAATTTGTGCTGTATAAATTCCATTTTATAAAAATGGCTTCGACATATCAAAACACTAAACGCACATCTTCACTCGACAACGTGGACGATGACGATGAACACCAGATGGAATCTTCGAGATATTCCAATCCAGGTGAAACGGTTAGTCCCAAAAGTAAGAGATTACGTTGCACGTTATATGAAACAACACCAACGAGGAAAAAGCAACGTATGAATTCGAATGAAAGCACTTCATCATCTAAACGTTACCGCTTTGCCGAAGATGATCGAAGAAACAGATGGAAAGATAAATCATTAAGAAGAGATAATCACAGACCCCATTCTAGACATCGGAGTAGATCTGAAAAAGAGGAACGGGAACATTCTAAAAAATACCATCTTCTACCAGAACACGACCCAACTGCAACAAAAAAATTATATGTAGGAAATTTGGATGGCAACACAACCAGCAGAGAACTGATTAAAATTTTTCAGCATTACGGTATCGTTGAAAAGATTGATATAAAACATCTACCTCGTAACACAGCGTACGCTTTCGTTACCATGACCACTCTAAATATGGCATACAAAGCCAAAGCGAGCCTTTCGGAAAATTACATAGGAGCATTGCGTTGTAAAATTGGCTACGGGAAAATTACTCCCACAACTGCTGTTTGGGTGGGAGGTTTGAACGTTCAGATTACAAATGAAGAAATAAAAAAAATATTTGATCGATTTGGAAAAATTTTAAGAATTGAACATCGTGGAGGTTCGGAGGAAGCTCAAATTTGGTATGATTACGTCGAGGAAGCTGCCGAAGCAGCAGACAAAATGCGTGGTCGGTTATTACCTGGATCCAGAAAACTTTTGCGAACGGATTTCGGAAACGATAATTTTGCTGACTACATAAAACAACAACGGTCATCGTCACCAGAAGATGATGTTGAAGTGGTTTCGGTATATCGTCAAAATTTCTCCGATGTTCTTAAACAATCTCCAAAATGGAAAGGCGATTTTATACTAAAGAATCTGAAACACCCAGTGAAATTGCAGTTATTGGAAAGTAGCAATAAGAGAACTGCTGACAGTTTACTGAAAGATGTTAATCAACTAGAAATCGCGTATAAATTAAAATTGGAATTACCCAAACTTGAAAATATACAAGAAAAAATATCAAAAAGCAGTTGTTGCCAAATTTTTTTAGGTCTGCCCAATATGGAAGATGTTACTAAACAACCGTTGTCAGAATTAGTGGCCTACCTCCAAGAGAAAAGTGTTGTAGGATTTCTTCATTTATCAAACAACAAAGGCGTTGTTTTGGGCTTCTTATACATTTTTCCCCCATGTGATTTTTCTCTCGAACTTATAAGACGTAGTCATCAGGTTTCCGAAATGGAAATTCGTGAGTTTTTAGTGTGTGTTTTAATTCTACGATCATAAATACATTTACGTGTTGTTCGATCAATGCGACAGTTGTTTGTAGCCAAATGTTGATGCTGATATTACAAAATATTTTAATAATTTGTTTTTACACAATAACTAATAAAATGTATGATATTCACCAAACTACCTTTTTCTCATGAGACATTGATAGTTATCACCTTGCCAGTAAAAGTACAAAACTCAAAATAATTTTTAAATTGTCACCGCGGACAAAACAGTTGTTTAGAGGATTATCTTGGATCAACCAATTATTACCAACGGTATAAATCCCCTATATATATATATAAAATATATGTATTTCTGAATTTTATTTTCAATCTTCTAAAAAAATAATAAGCGAAATGCCAGCACACGCAAACTATAGAAGGTATCATTCCACTAGCACTGAAAATTCCGTCAGTTCAAACGGCGATGATTCGAGAAAAGAACCAAAACGGATCCCGAATAAAAACAGATCTAGTAGAAGAAACCGATCGAGTTCTACTTCAAGCTTTGAATCGCATTCTAGTAAAAGACCAAAATTAAACTATAACACGATTTCAAAATCGCCACCGAATTATTCTCGATACAGGAGGAAGCGTTCTAGTTTTAGTGAAGAATCGTATACAGATCAAGAATCTTCTTACGAAAAAGATGTTGATAGAAAACCTCATCAGAACAACACCCATGAAATGCTACCTGAAGATGATCCTAGTGCTTCTAGAATTTTGTACATTGGAAATTTGGATACCGACATAACCAACACTAAATTGCACTCTATTTTGGAACGTTACGGTCATGTAATACGAGTAGACCTCAGGCCTGGAAAATTTGGCACAAAGCGTATGTATGCGTTTGCGAAATTTCTAACATTGGATATAGCGTACAAAGCCAAGATAGCACTATCAGGTCAGTTATTAACAAGATATCGATGCACAATTGGTTATGGCAAGCCTATAGCAACTGCGCGGGTCTGGGTTGGAGGATTAGAATCATCAATCACGACGTCTCAAATAAAAGCTAAATTTCGTACCTTTGGAGAAATAACAAAAATTGATCACAGTGAAGGTGACGATCAATGTTATATTAAGTATGAATCAATTGATGCAGCTTCTAAAGCTGTCAAAAAAATGCGAGGGTTTTTGTTTGCAGGTGCCCAACGTAGATTGAGAACCGATTTTGCAGACGTTCCTCCAAACGATTCCGAAAATCGTCGCAGTGGCTCAATAGAAAACAAGAAAAAACATTTTGACTGCTGTACAGTGCAAGACATTATTAAAAATTGTTCCATGGTGTGGCAAGGTAACATAATAATTGACGATTTACCACAAACTATTGCGATGCATTTAATTGAAGGCAATCAAGACATTGTGGATGAATTCATGAAGAACAAGGACGGTGAGTTACAGTTCACTGCTTTGCAAGAATTTAAGCAAAGTCAATTCAAATTAGAGGAACTGGAAGAAGGATTATCGTGTGGAAGTTCTCATGCAATGTTTTTGGCTATTCCTGTATCTGAGAATGAAGTGTCTCGTAAACGTGAATGTGTGTTGGATTCAAAGGAAAACGAAGCTGTTGGAAGAGTTACTTTGATAAACGAGGAAAATTCTACGTATGGAGCTTTGCTTATATTCTCACCATGCACGTTTTCCATTGGTTTTCTTAAACGTTCTTGCCCAAATTTTTCAGAAGAATCACTTACTGATGATTGCAAAATTATTGTAGCTTTACATGGATATTAATGTATTTAAACAACTAACTTGGCATTATTTTAAGTTACTCCAAATATCACATTTCTATTGCACAATTAAATAAAAACTTTTTTTGTAATTATTAATTTGATTTTATTATACACAACATATGGCTCAATGAAAATGAAACGCAATTCAAATAAGTTATCGTAAGGGCGGACATGTTCCCAGAAAGAAGAAACATTGAGCACTTTGGTTTTTTCGGTCACAAATGATTGGAACTCGCACCCGACCAGGATAATATTTAACAATTTTATCTGATTTTGCAAGTTTTGTGTTCTTCCATTCATCTTCATAACATTCATCTTCATCGGAATCTTCATCTAATAAGCGTTTCTTACTTTTAGTTTGTAACATCTTTGGTACTTCCATAATTTCATCTTCTTCCATTTTTTCTTCTTGTATAACTTTTTCGGACGGATCATTGGAAGATAAAATTATTGGCCATTTGAAGACCGACAAAAGCCGATTGAAAAATAAACTTTGTTGTTCCTTAATCTTATTTTTAATTACTTCGTCTACTTCTGTTAAATTTTGTAACGAAAACAATGATTCAGAACTGTGTTGTTCAGGCATAATAATTGAATGTCGTGTGTTTTCTTGTATTTCTTCGCAGTTGGCAAAAAGATTTTTTAAACCGGTCATGGTACAAATGGTAGGTGGTAAAATTTCCCTAATTGTGTCGACTCCAAATGAATCAAACAAGAATGACCTGGTTTTGGGAGCATATTTCTGCTGGTACAAACTTTTAACATCAACCATAAGATTATCATGATCAGATTTTTGGAATTTCGGAAGATCAACCTCAAACAAAGTTTTCCTTGAACCAAATAATAATAATAACTTGACGATGCGATTTAAAGAATCGGTGGAAACAGTCTCACGTGGCTTAACAACTTCTTGCTTCTGATCCTGGTTTATTTTCATGAAAAACTCGATTAAATGTTGATCGGCCGCACTTGGCTTGTTCGCTTTGTTTGTTTTGCACACTTGCAAACTTTGTTTTTCTAATCGGTAACGTTCTAAGTAGCGTTCAATTGTTTTCAAAGTGGGAATGCCTTCAACATTTCTTCGGATTTCGTTCAAAACTCCGTTCAAGTTTTCGATACGTTCGCTCTGGGTTCTTTGAAACATCAATTTTCTTGATCTTCGAATATCCTCGAGCTGTACATTGTTTTCGAGATGTTTTTTAATAGTTGTGTAACGCCCCTTCACATTATATCGCCCTTTTCCAAGTCGATCTCCCAACGTCTTCCAATTGGTTGCGCCATGTTGTTCGACGTGTTTCAGTATTTCACGATCATCTTCAATGGTGAAAGGTAACAGATTGCAGTTAATGGTTTCCAGATGATTCCTGTATCTGGTACTTAGCTGTAAACGAGTGCGAGTCTTCATAATATTGGCAATTGCAGTATAGTCTTTGCCAAATTTATCGATTAAGAAACATATAAGTATATCTTCTGCTTCCGTGAAGCTACCTTTTTTGATATCTTGAGGTATTAGATGATACGTATATCTATGGTACAGTTGATGTTTGGAACGTCCGATAAAATTTGTAGCGATAGCCGACCAGGGTATCCTGTCTCCCATACGTTGCTCTTCAACAAGATTGACCAGTTGTTCATCTTCTTCAGGTAAAAATCTTGTTCTTAAAAATTTATCACATAACTTGGTGAAATAGTGAACTATTACCATAAAACCACTTCTATTGGTTCCGAGTTCTTTTGCAATCGCATCCCAATTTTGAAAATTGTATTTCTTCACCAGGAAGTGAATGTTCTCATTTTCTTCTTTTGACCAATTCTTCTTATTAATATCGGGGTGCAAATATATGCGCCAAAATGATAGGCATTCGAAAGACGAGTGTCTGTCGTGCAAGTCGTTTATCACCGATAACCAATTAATTCCTGTTTCGTTATCCAACGGTGGTGCTATGTATTCCGTTTCGTTTTCAATTATTTTCAGTTGATTCTTCAAATTTTTAATTTCAGATCTTATCGCAGGTTTCGGAACTTGACGATAAGCTTTTTTGGCAGAACGTAATTGTTCCTGAAAAATATTTTTCCTGTAACTGCGGTAATGTTTACAAACGGTTTGATATAGAGATATTTGATCGTTGTGAATCCACCGTCTACCATCAATGAAAGATGTGTTTACCAGTTCGTGATTAGCTAGCTTTTTGTAATAATCTGCGTTGTGTTTAGGAGTTGCGTGGTGAATGGTTTTTTTAAAATAAGGAAATCCTAATTTACAAATATTTAAATTATAATGATTATCATGATCATCATTTTGTATAACTCGGCGTTTCTTTGCATTTTTAACACTTAGTTTTTTGATAATTCCACTACAAAGACTTTCGGCTTGTTCAACCCTCTTGGCGAGTTCTACACAATGCATAGATTTTAATCGGTTCAGTAAAATCAACCTTTTCAGTTGGGAATTTTGGCAGCACTCTAAGATTTTGATTTGATCACGACTTAAATTCAACTGAGTTGTGGAAAAATCGTTCAAAACGGAATTTTCAAAATCACCTTGAATTTGCAAAATTATCTGCCCTAAAGTTTCAGTATTATTTTCTTCGGGAATACTAATGTCGTCGTTAATTTCATACATATCATCAGTGTCTTCGAGGTTAGAGAGGTTGTCGTCATCGGAATCATCGTTACAAAAAGTATCATCATCCGGATTTTCTTCATCTGGATCTTCTTCGCCGTCACTTCCGATTAGATCGTCCCGAAAATAATAATTATCAAGCTCTGATTGAAGATCATTAAGATTATGATCGTAGTCGTCATCGTCCATTATTACTTTAGTAAGTTATTAATTAATTTAACTTCACTTTATTCCTTAGTAATTTTTGCTACTTACACAAGTTTTATCACAATTTTTACCAACCTAAAATTATGAAGTAAATTAATTGAGTTTTGATTTAAAATATTCAAAGTTTACCTAAATTCAATGGTGTATTATAGGAAATCTGCTCAGGTACAATAAACAATCAACATAATTATCATGCGCATGCAGATAAAATTTATGTATAAAAGTTATGAATTTTCAAAATAATATGAAGCAAAGTAAAAATTTGGACTTTGGTATCATTGATATGGTGGTGCAGTGGTGGAAACTAAATAATTTGAAAAAACTCCACTCAAATGATTTTTTATTTTGCAACAAATTTTTATAGTAGCAACGGTCGGCATCCAGGAGTTGATATCTCCAAAATTTATTGCGCATGAGAATTTATCAAGTAAGAAATTCATGTGAATTTCTGGGAAATCTTGGAGTGACTCCACATAAGAATTTCTAGTCGCTTAACTCTTCGGCAGGCATAAATAAATTGGTATACCAAGACGGGATCCATCCAAAACTCATGAGGGGGGGGGCATAATTTCAAAATATTCCTATTGGACAAAATCGTTGAACAAGAGGCCAGCTGCAGTAACTACCTTACATGTATCACTCTGACAATATATTTTACTACATTCTTGTGAGTTGTACTTTTTCTTCTAATTATTTATGAAGATCTCAATTACAATTAAATTAAGAAATACCCTAAACAGTTATATCCGCCACAAGATATAATAATTATGATAAGTAGGCCCAAAATCCCCCCTGCCCCCATATTTTAAAAATCAAATATAACTTTGGTATTTTCCAAAATTTCTGATGAAAAATTTTGAGTTTCTAAAAATGATGAAAAAAAATTGACATTTCAACTAATCGAAAACATTTCATCTTGAAGCGAAATTAAAATTTTTAATATCGAAATTATACGCTAAAGAAATAATTTAATGATACAGTTAACAGTCTAATCTTTTTAATCGGCTTATTATTAGTGGATTATAATGATTTGTAAATACAGTAATCAAGTTGTTCTGGTAGCCTTAAAACGCCTCAGGAATTTCAATTGATACCTCAACGAAATTCAAATTTAATTAATAACATAGCCAGTGTAAATTAAATTATAGAAAATTACGTTTAAATTAATGCTACCATTATTAGTAGAAGCTTTCAATTTTATAAAAAAAAGAGGGTGGGTACTAAATTCAATATCGCTAAAAATAAACGACAATTATAAAAAAAAGTAATTTATATTTGAGAACAAAATATTCGAAAAGAGTCTGAGTTTTTTGAATCGCGTGTTGTTGCTAATTGACAGGGTAGTGAATGATGAACCAACCGCCCGCGATTGTTAGCCCACTCATTGTCGACCTTATACCGAATGCATGTCACTAACATACAATGGGTAGATGGGTCGAAATTATATAAAATGCTATACAAACCTTTCTTCCCGCCCTATTATTATGGAGATTCATAAGACTTCGTTCGTCCCCCTCGAGTTCTCTGGCATCCAAAAATTTTCTGGCAAAACGAGTTCCAAATGTTATATCCACGCTGCAACCACCCCATTTCCATCCAGATGGTGTTGTATCTTTGATCCTTGGGCCTGGGGCGCAACCACAAGCAGAAATATTACCCCTTGCACACGCCGCTGTTACCGAATACGAAACACCCGCACTCGAAATTGCATAAGTGAAAGCCGCTTCTCGTGATCCTGAAATTGAAAACGAAACATTCATCAAACACCATTTTAGATTAATAATTACTTACATAGCAGATTAAAAAAATATCGTCCCACTTATTAAATCAGAAAAGTTGATTATGTGTGATTCAACGTGTGGGAGATTAGTGACAGGTTGAGGGATGCTAATGTTGAGGCTGTTAATTATTATCGCGCTTTAATACGCCGCCGATGAAAGGAAATTTGCCTTGATGTTATTTCACTATTTATGACAGCATTCATTTGCCTTCTTTCTCTAATAATTACATATTTTAACCGTGAAAACTTGACTAACTTGGAAGCTCGTTTAATACGTATCGACCAACTTTTTCCCACTTTTTTTCAATAACCATTACAAAAAAAATGGGTGCTGAAACTTCATAATTGATGAAGTGGTGTCAGAAGTGTTTATGATAAATTAATCTCATCATTATTTATGAAAACACTTAAAAAAATTTAAAAGTTTAGAGAACGGTCATAACAAGAACGAGTGGTTCAATTCTCAACCATAATATACAGTTTGACCCGTTTATCGCGAGTTTATTTTGTAGTAAATTTATTATTTTATAATTTAAAAATATTTTTGACTGTGCAGCTTTTTCGGTTAAGGCGTGGTAAAGTGCTCAACTTTATGTTTTAATCGGAACACCCTATATATTTACGTCGTGGTATTTTTCATTTTATTATTTTATTATTGATAGGTTTGTAATAAGTGTAGAACGTAATTAAGTAGAGTTACTAAGAGGTAAAATAATTAGTTATACCTGCTAATTTGAAAATTGCATTTTAAATGAAAATTTTTTAGGAATAAAGTGTCTCTTCGAACATCAATCA
Source organism: Cantharis rufa (assembly GCA_947369205.1). NCBI lineage: Eukaryota > Metazoa > Arthropoda > Insecta > Coleoptera > Cantharidae > Cantharis > Cantharis rufa. Next base: position 96,965,666 of record OX376303.1, read on the forward strand.
AAGGCGGCAGTTTTTATTATACAACGATTTGTATAAAAATAGTAGTGTAATAGAACCAGGTTGGTGTTAGAAGCAAAGGGATTTATTAATTTACTAACACAATTTAATTTAATGTCTTTGGTAAGTTTTAAGAAACTATTTTCGATTACCTTATTAATGTCTTTCCTACAAAAAATTATAGAGAAAACGCATGAACTTGTGGAAAAACTCGCCTGACGGCTCGTGCTTAAATCTGTCAACCTACAATTGATTGTCTTTATTTTTTGCTTTTTCCGTATGTGGTAATTTGGTTCCGAAAGTAAAATAAATTTATTATTTTGGTACACTTCCCCAAATTACATTGCAATATACAAATTCAGCCTGTATATTTTAATATTTTGTCTGACCATGGCTGCTTGAAGCCGAAGCTGGTGGCGAATATATAAATTTAAAAAGTGAGGAAAGAGAAATATTAAAAAGAAATATTATTGTTAAAAATTAATCGTTATACAGGGTGTCCCAGAACTCAATGCCATCGCTTGGAGGGCTGATAGGGCAGCTCATAACTGACCAGAAAATCAAATATGACCTTAGTAAAATATCGCTTTAATTTTTTTTATTATATTATATTATTGAAAATATTTTCTAATCTGTGGTTAATAGGAGGGCTACTCAGGGTTGCGCACTCATATTTAAAATCTTAAAATATGGAATTTCGTACATGTGACACTCTAAGAACTGATATAAGGTGTTGATTTTCACAAAATTCATAAAAGTGTTAATATCTCGAAAACCAACGATTTTCTACTTAGGTCATATTTTGATATTCTGGTCAATCATGAGCTGGTCTATCAACGCCTCCAAGGGTTGACGTTGAGATTTGGGACACCCTGTATATCATATAATAATATGATCAATTATATTGTTTTATAAATTTCGTTTTCATTGGGCTTCGTTAATTATAGCTGAATTATGCCCAATTTCATAAAACTTTTAACAGTCCGTTAAATTCAACTAACCAATGGAAATTAACTCTCAGTACTGACAAGCCAATAGAAATCATCTGTTAACTTTAACGGTTCGTTAAAAGTTTTATGAAATTGGACACATTGAAAAAAAATTCCTGCCATCATAGACCTGTTATTTTCGAGTTGGGGCTTTAATGATTTTTTAAAAATCGGATAGCTCCACAGATTTTTAGATCCGCATTTTTCAAGTTCGAATGACTTTCAGAAATGCTTTTACCAAAGATACCAAGATAGTGAGCACAAAAACCAATTTATCTCAATTTTTGTTATTTATCAAATCTGTCTCCTCCAGATAATGCTTTCACTAAAAATAATAAAAAATGTATTTTTAATATGATTATGGTCGCAGCAGCTTTAATAATATCATACGAAGGCACCGATTAAGGAAAGCAGCTAATATATTATATAGTAGCCGATTTCATTTTTTTTTTGGCTTTTTAGCCCTTTTTAACCAAAATTTTGGATGATCCACAAATGTCTAAAATGGTTAATGTCTAAATTTTTATAATTTACGTCTCCAACTATCATAATTCCATTAAAATAATTATAAAATTTCGATAAAGGTAATTGTATTGGTAGATCTCTCCTATTTTTGATCTCACTGCATCCTTGCATATTTGCACCTTTTTTTGATTTTGAGTTATTAAAATTTTGGTTTGTTCAATTTCGGAAATTAAGAAGAGTCTCATTGTTCACGTGCAGTAATCTATATATTTCGATTGGTAAAAAAATTGGCCAATCAGGGTTTTTGTTATATTATAAGCTTTTTTATCTGTTGACCAGTTGGTATACAATTTTAGATGGTAGGTCTGTTACAAGGGGTAAATATCCAGTACAATTTCTGTAACCAAGATTCGGAATTCCAAGGATTTCCAAGAATTCCAAGGATTTCCAAAAATTGCCAAGACTTCCAATTATTTCCAAAAATTTCAAAGTCTTCCAATGACTTCCAAAGAATTCCACTGAGTTCAAACAAATAGTTCAAATCAAAGTGCAATCTAAAGAATTCCAGTGATTTCCAAAGCATTTCAAGTAATTCCAGGGATTTCCAAAGATTTTCAGGGATTTCCAAGGTCTTCGAAGGAATTCTAACGATTTCCAAGAATTTCAGTGATTTCTAAACAATTCCAGAGATTTGCAACGAATTCCAATGAGTTCAACTCAAAGTGTAATCCAAAGAAGCCAGTGATTTCCAAAGAATTCCAGGGATTTCCAAGGAATTCCAAAGATTTCTAAGGAATTCCAAGGAATTCCAATTATTTCCAAGGGAATTTCAAACGAGTGAACACAAAATTTTTGGGATATTTACCTCTTGATCTGTTATACAAGAACAGAAGTCTAAACACGACGTAATTCGCTATTTTATTAGTCAAGGATCATTTCCAGGACCGGCGCTAGCCAGTTATGTCGCCCTTAACGGACGAAGTAACGAGTAAAGCTCGCTACCACGACCAAGTAGCATTTGATTTTTTTTGGATTTAAGCCACCTTTTAAGGTCAAAAATTTGACCGTGACGTGACGTGGCCGTCAAATCATGGCTTTCATTGGAATTCTAGTAAATTACTTAACTGTTGGATAGAAGATGGAAAAACAAACAAGGCGTCCGAATAAACAGAAGCAACAAAGATATAAAATAAAATGACATTTAATAAAAATATCCAAAATTTCAAATGCGAAAATACGAAAATTTGCCACTCTAAAAATTTGCCGCCCTGTGCAAAGACACCGTTCGCACAGATGGTAACGCCGGCCCTGATCATCTCAAATTTATTTCTGAGTAGCAGAGATTTTTGATTTAGGACACTATTTTACTTGAGGTGAGATATATGCTTCAGTTGGTAAAAATGTTAACTAATCAGAAATTTTTTTGGTTGACGAAAAATTACGAGGGAGTGAAAGAGTTTTGTACGCAATTCAAACGTACAATAATTTTAATTATTATTATACTATAACCAACAGGGCAGGCATCCTATCTGCCGCCCTACCCTTCAATGCAGCGGCGTAGCGAGGGGTTTTGCCGCCCGGGGCAGTCCCTGATTTGGCGCCCCCCTACTTGGCGAAAGTCAATTATTCTACCCAAATTTTGCGCACAACACATGACCTATCAAATTATTTAGTACAAAAAATAATAAAAAATGCTAATAATAGAAAAAGAGAAATAATTATTTGTTTTATATTTTATTTAATAAGTTTACTACAAATTAATTTTTCTTGCCTTCATTTGTGCAAATCTGTCAATAACACTCTCAAATTTACTTTTTTTAGAAAAAATGCCGCCCCTAAAATGTGCTCCCGGAGCGGACTTGTTGATTGGTTAATTTTCAACCAAGCATAATTTTTAATTAAACGAATCAGGAAATAAAGGTTCTTAGGTTCATAAATTATGGACAGCAATAGCGCAGAATAGGAAAATTTTATCGTTTCGTACCATTTTAAAATAATAATTTTTATTTTATAATAATTATGCTTTAGGCTGTTAAAATTTTCAATAATAATACAACAAGACGTCAAATTTTAATTACTTCTCAATTTTAATTTGTAAAGAAAAGAGTGCATTTTTTGCTAAACAATTACTGATTTACTCTTCCAATTCATAGAAGTTTAAATTGGACGGAACCTTAATTTGCTGGTATGGGTCCCTGGGACCCTCTCTGAGTGAGGGCCAATGGCGAGCAATCCCATAATATGTATAAGATGTTCCGTTAAAATAGTTAATAAATTTTATATCATATTCTTTAACTGTACGGAAAAATTCGCTATATTAATATAGTACCTAACTGAAATATAATCCTGCTAATTATTTATCCACAATTTCATGTTAGCAATTTTTAAAAACCCAGAAACAATTAATACACATCAAACCCCGTAGGTTTCTAATTTAGTGAATATTTTAAAATTTTAATAGATCGGGAAATTTAGACACACATGAAAATAGTAGATAACATTTCAAGCGAAAAGCTCAATTTGTTATAAACTATGATAAAATTGGAGCTTCCGACTTGAAGCTATTAATCACACCCGCCGCACGAGATAAGATGTAATTTGTTATTGAATTTTGCAGGACCGGCTTTATAAATATAAAGAAGCAATTTTTTATATTTTATATTTCACATCAAACGATAAAACATAAATCTCGATGTGCCGAACGCGGGATAATAAAGATTTAACAAATGGTACCGCATAAATCTTGGGTTAGTTGGCAAAATTACGAAACTATTCTTGTAAGCACACGTAACACTTATTTACATTACCATTTTCTATCAGGTGGTCGACAAGCTTTCAAAATTTATGGACGAGTCTGCAAGGCAAGTTCGCAAGTGTGATTTTTAAACTTTTGTAATTGCAGACTGCGATAAGCAGGATCAGATAACGTATTAACTGTACGGATCATCGCATCGAACGGAATCCTTTTACGTGGTAATCCGCAATTTTTGAAATAAAATTTAATGGCTACTTACGAATGGCCCGTTCGAGCAGTACATTTTATTCAGGCTCATCAATATTACAAATAACCTGTAATTTATAAATTTAATGCGGAAGCTGCAAAACTAGTATGAGTATCACGTTACACATCTTAATTTTTTTGTTTAAATTATACGGCAGTGTCAGTGACCACTGATTAATTCGTGCGTAAATTATATGCGGTTTTTATGGCAGTGACAAAATGTAACATTTGGAGTTAACATAATATTCCGGTTTTCCTTAATAAATTTGCTACCGAATCGATATTTCAATATTGTTCGGTTTTATTAACCCGTTAATTGAGAAAATTCGATCGGTCCAAAAAGCGATGCTAAAGAGCTACTCTCTGATGAGGTCATATTTACCTAAGTTCTCATATTAATTAGCATATCGCATCAATTAGAGAAAAGATAAGACGCAGCAGTGGGCTGAGACGACTGCAACAATTAACAAATAAACATGATGGTAATTATGGTTGCGACGACTTCATTAAGACTTGGTACACGTTTTCGAACTTGTACACGCATTCTTATTCTCATCCACTTGCAATTGAGAAAAACGACTCGACCATGGGTGCATTCCATTACATATCGACTTGGACTGCAGTCATATTTAATAATAACAATAATAAAAAGCCTCTTCGCTTCACGAGCAAGAGTAGTTTATATGGAATGTGTAACAGAACGAGTTAACGTTCCTGCTTCACAAAAGCTCAGGACAAGTGTATAAAATATCAAGCAATATAATAAATAAGGGGACACGGAAACAAATAAATGTTCAAATAATTTCCATTTATATTTTAAAATATTCAATTTTATTTTTCGACTCCACTTATAATTTCTCGAGATATTTTAAGTGGATTATTTTAATGTCTCATCCTTAGAATTGATCAAGAAATACATAAATAATCAAGTAACTGTTAATGATTTAACGCCTCCTACGGTCCTACGTCTACTGATTGTTCATTAAATAACACAAAAACCACCAATTAATGATGTTCATCTGACACGATTTTTCGTAATTATTTTTAATTATTAGCTTACATTGGCCATATCGTTTATTATGTAACCGATTAAGAAATGACCGAAAAACGTTTCTAATTACCTTTCGTGATTTTTGTCAATACCGATATTAATGCAAATTAATGATAGGCGGTATTTCTTATTTTTGACATCCACACACGGCATTTGGTTTGCACAAAATTATGAGTCAGGCCTAATTTAAGGACGACCAACAATGACAAACAATATCTGTAGATTGGAAGGTGACTTTTTTAATTTGTTCTTCAATGCATGAGGACGAGGATTGTGATGTGTTTGACCTGTACCAATGTGTGTCATTGTTTTAACCGCAAAAACTTCGGTTTTTGTAAACTGGATCATTGCTCGCAACGTCTACGTAGTTAGCTTTACCGTAATGCTATAAAAAAATAATTACCTAAAAATAAATTTTCTTTTCAGATTTGCAAAACTAAACTTTACGGATAGCCCGTTTCTTTAAGTATATTTTCAGTTGATTTTCCGGTCTGCGTTCTTTATGACAAAGCCCAATTTCTCGTATAAAGTTGCCAGGAAACGGTACTCATCGTATCACACTCAAGGGTGGTGGGGACAATGAATTGAGATTAGAGAAAAAGTAAGAATTTCTAGAATTTCAAATAAAAGAAAATCCCTAAATTTTAAACCATGTGCATTTTAATTGCCATTAGGACTCAAGACAATTTTTAATATTCGCTCTATTGCAAGTCGTGGAAAACCTGTATTAACTTGGGACTTCTCAGTTGATCACCAGTGATACTAACGTAACTGCGATGGAAATCTCCGGTACTTCCCTGATGTTATGTGGAAATCTTACGAGATTATTATTGTTTGAGGTTGTCCTTTCATAAGCGACAAACTGAAACGGAACTTTTGCGTTATTAATTCGACATTAATGCCCGGTTTCACAAAGTCTAATTAAAATTTAATCTCAACACTAAATTTTCATTGTTGAAAACCCTTAATCATAAATTAAATTTTAATTAGCCTTTGTGAAACCGGGCATAAGTCTATTTATTATGCCCCTACTAATAGTCCCGGATTAATGCGAGATTCCAGTAAATCCTAAGATTTACCAAATATGAGATTACCGGAATTTAGACCGTATCGTAGAAACAGCTGCTATTTTGAGAATTAATCTTGAATCTCAGATTAATCCGTGACTATTAGTACGGGTATCAGTGACGCGAATGCAGTACCGGACCGAGAAAACTATAGAAAACAAGAGTTTCGGCCTTTCAGGTAGTTTATTTAATAAATTGTCTGAATTTTACTATTATACGTTTTATAGCAGTTCCGTATGGACTTGATTCTTCTTCCTGAACTGGCTTTGGTTAGGTTCAATTGTATGAATTATTTTATTGAATGCAGAATAAGTTTCATACACAACAATATCACATTGATGTTCGCCGAAGAAAACATGTAATAATGTCTTCTGACATGACTTCATCTTTGGCCTCAGTTTATGATTACTCCTCTTATTATTTTATTTAAAAAGAAAATTATTCGACTATCCCGGTATTAGTAGTTTAATTATAAATCAATGATGCAATAGGAAATTTCTTCTTCTTGTTGCTTCTGGCCTAAAATGGCCAGTATCAATCGTTTTATATCAAGCTTGCTTATCAGCTTATTGTTTATCCCAATGCAGGGAGGAAATTTAGAGGAAATCTGGTGTACAAGTGAAAGAAAATATGAGGAAATTCCGGAAAATCTCGTAAGTGAAATACTGGTACAAAAATTATTCTCCCCTTGATGCCAATAAAATCAGCGATTCTGCTCTGATAGATCGACACGAGACACGCTGGAGTACACAGTGCTGTTAATTTATTTCTCTGTGTATAATAAAATAGCTAAGTAAAGAAATTACCGCGTTTCTAATAGCAATTAACACATCTTAATTATGTTGAATTAATCAAACAATTTGTTATCCAGTGCGCTAAATGCAAAAATTGAACTCGAGTGAGCGTGACCGAACCCAGTTACAAGTCTTGTCTGTAATGATTCAATAAATCAATAAGTATAAATAAATATCAATACATACTTCATGACCATATGTAGAACATATCGGTAATTAATATCATGTCTGTTGCGGGAATGTACTTAAAGGTTAACTTAGATTTATAATAAAATGAAAGCATTGATTTCCTAGGAAATTGTCATTGTAAATTCTTTTGTGTCTGAACAAGCAAAGTAATGGTCAGGCATTGTTTTGGAACAAGTAACCATAATTACTTATTAACTGTCCAGGTAACGGTGGGGAAAATGGACACTACCCATAACGACAACAGAGTAATAATTTTGCCATTAGGTCAACCAATTACAATACTTGTTTGTACCTTCTCTCGAGTCTTACTATGTAAATTCATACATAAATTAGCTACCATATTCAATTATTTTCAACAATTAAAAAAATATTACCCACATAAACAAATTAATTTACAAGTGTATACTTTTGTCGCCCTCAGTTTACCTGTCGTAAATTTTCATGTCGCTTATGGCACATTAAATCTTTTATTGCTTCCTATTTAAGGTTAACAAAAACTAAGAGATTTTCAATCGTATGCTTCCAGCTATGACATAATTGAATGTTTTAACAGCCATACATTTTCATTAAATTAATTTTTTCCATTTAGCCATAAGTAAAATAAAGTGTTTGTTTTGTAAGAAATTGAACAACCAATAGCTTCGAGTTCTTGGTAAATTATGAATTTTTTTCTTTTTCTTCTAATCACAAGAACGACGCAAGATTGTCGTATTGAGTGAAAATTTTTACAAGGAAAGTGGTGTAATTAATCAGCATCGACCTATAAACCCAGTCACTAGTTGACTGGCAGTTTTTGGAATTCTTTTTGATAAGAAGAAAGATAGAAAATAAACAAAGAATTTTAATTTTCAAAATTTACTATTTAAAAAATGAGACTCGCAAAAACTTGAAAAAGAGTCCTTGTTTTATCCGCTAAATTTTCAAAATTAAATCAACAATACGTAGTATCTGCATAACTAAAAATAAAAATATATTGCAATGTTTTTCTCTTTTATATCGAGGTTGATTTAAGATTTTAAAAATATCAAAATGTATTTTTATTTCTATATTTAAATTTAATTTCATAAACTAAAAATTTCCAATAGATTTCAATGCAGAAGCTTTAAGGGGGGTTACCGAATCAAGAAAAGGTTCTAGCTAGCTTTCGTTGGTAAATACGACAATGGTTTACATGATGATGAACAAATTATTTAAACATATTAATGGTACAAGACAACAACTTAATATAAAATTTAATAAACGTTTCTATGTTTGTCTCGTTTAGAAATTTTAAATTAAATATCGGTGATTTACTAAAGCATGAGTATATAATAGATTTGGTGTCCAACAGCGCGGGATTATCATGTTATCCTGTATAATCCGGACGGCTCATAAACTACGGTATTAAGGCACATAAACAAGTCTATGGTCAGCAGGCAGCGACTAACACACCACCAAAACATTACTTCACCATTTTGAAATCAAAACCAGAACATTTTATATTCCCATCTCAAATCTATTCATAAAAATATTGAAGCTTCTTTCGTGCTTTTATGAACGTTCCCTCGGGCTGTATCAACGCCTACTTTACAATTCGAATTATATAAATATTTAACCCACGTGCTAAATTTTTAATTGACTTTATCTCAACGATTATTATAATCTACTGACCATTTATCGCATCATTTGAATATTATTTGGAAGATGCATTGTATTTGGGTGGGTGTTAATATTATACTTAATTAAGTGCTTCTAGCTCATTACAATTATTTTTCATTTTCATTATTAATATCATCCTCATGTAAATACGAAAGAAAATTAATAGTAGAAATTAATAAACGTCCAATAAAAGCAATTCAATTTGTAATAAATCAAAATTAAAGCCATAAATCCTCCTGGTATCCATCGAACCCATGTTAGTAACTGCGACAATAGATTACCAATGCTACCTAACGAGGTGTTTCAGTTAACGCAATTTTACATATTAATTTATTGCCAGTATATATAATTTATTAATGGGTTAATTAAAAATAATATTTGCAAATCAATTTTCAAGTTAATTAATAAACCCGTTTAAAATCCTTTAATGAGCTGAATAAAAAAGGGCTTGAAACGTGAAAAAATTATTTTATACATTTTAATACAAATTAATTGGTACATTTACAGTATAACTTATAATCCTCATATTTTTGCCAGTGATAGCTATTATGGTAAGTTATCTGATTAGAATAAGACTGTAATAATAAGGAAAGACTTTGGAGGCATTCAAATGTCACTGGATATCAACGCTCGACATAGGCAGCTACCACAAGATCTGTCAATGATACATATAAAGCTCGTTTAGATGCTGACTTGAAATGTGACAATTTGACATGTGTTAGTTGGCATTATCTACATCTAAGTATCTATTACATCTATCATTCTATCTATAGCTTAAAATAAAAAAAAAAGTATTAACTTATCAGACTTAAGGTGTTTTCCCGTAACAAAATATAGGAAGAGATATTTCAAAAATAGACACAGCCATCAACACAACCTCGGAAGGTTCTGCAAGAAATGGAACAATGTCATTTTTTAGTATAATTTTATTAACACTCAATAAATACATCTATTTTTTGTATTTGACGGCTAAGAAGCGATTAAAAACGACATATTAATCACCGTTTCAATTTGAAATGGTTCCGAAAGCCATTCCTATTACGGAATCAATCCAGTAGTTACGTTCATACTCAGCCACAATTTTCCCGCATAAGGCAATCCAACTTGTGAGATTTATTTACAGTTATTAATCTCTAACACTCCAAGTTATTCGTTTTGAGATTAGCAAAAGGAAGTAATCCTATATTAAAATACACACATACTTAATTATACTCTTTATGGTTTCCAACCTTCTACTAAACAGCCGTTTTTTAAAAAAAATTGTGTATCTGGATAAGATGTTCCAATTTGCCAAAAAATGTAATTCACATCTCCTTCCATAGAATCTCAATCCATATGGAATCAATAATATTTATTGTAATCTATCGCATAAATAATTAAATGACATTTTTCTAAAGGAAGAGAAATTTTAACAAAGGATTTTGTATAGATCCTTTTATATTGACATTAAATGTTTTTATAATAGAAAATCAATAAAGTTTATTAATCGTGTTTCATATCATACGTTTGAAAGATGACGGAAGTCAATAATAAATCTTAATTTGTAATAGTATATTATTATGTTAATACAAAACTATACTAAAATAAACATTAATAATATATTGATTTATGTAGTGAAATTATATATATCAAAAGCTCCACTCTCACCTTTGACGATTAAGTATTATTTGCAATTTTAAATTATCCGATTGGAAATTATAGATTCCCCATCAAATTCTATTGCAAGATAGGTAGGTATACTAAATTATTGCACAGGATTAGGATGAAATTATAGATCATGGCGAAAACGAAACTGAAAATTTTTGATTTTAATTTTTTGTTTTTGCTGAAACGTTTACATAATAGGATCCAAAAAGGAATAAAAGTAAAAAATTGTAGTACCATCAACAGTAAAAGTAAACAATACTCTATTCTATTGTATTATTATACTGAACCACAAAAACTTGTCGAGGCATCCTAAGTTATAGATCAGGATGACTAATGACAATTCTTAGAATTATAGTCGTAGTTCGTTTTACAAGCGCCATTACACGGATTTAAACGTTTCGAAATTTATATGTTAAAAAAGTGTAGGTGCCGAACAACTTGATGATTACCCATCTGAGATATAAATCTGTAGTCGCTACTATCTACTAGTTTAACTCGTTAACACCACCCTAAATGGAGAACGGTTTTAAAAAAAGTTGTAGGCGAAATTGTTTAAATTTTCTAATTTTATATACAAAAACATTTGGCCAACTTCGTGCACTGCATATAATAATTAACATGTAGGAGTTCTCATGCTAACCGAATGCAAATGTCATTCCCGCGTTGTAATAAATCTGAAAAACGGTGGGTTTTTGCTGGTAATTCTATACCAACTCTGTACTATCTTACATCAATTTGAATGAAGCATTTGCTCGTTTGTGTCGCAATATATTTTAACAATTAAACTGTAAAATTAAAGTTAACTGCTAGAATTAATGCTTTTTCTCCTTTAGAATAACTACAAAGTAATTGTTCGTAATTTTATTAGGTACATCTGTATGAATTATGGATATATGCAAGAAAATAATAACACAAATTTCGATTTTATATTTAACTAAAAAAACAGGAATACAAATAAACTTTCAAATCAGATTTAATTGAATTTAGCCAGCTTTTCCAAGAAGTTCGATCGATAGAACATCCACATAGGAAAAACCTAGGTTTCATAGAAAGAAACGAAAATCAATAATATTGTGAAAAACCCACACGAGTGCGATGAAAATCTGGAAAATTTTCTATTCATAGTTTATAATTAACATAAAACTTGGCAATAAATTAATAATTAGATGTAGATTTTCTTTTTGGTAAAACAAAGGAAATTGTCGGAATGAATTTAGAATAACAGATTATTTTTGCAATTTCTTTGCTTTAACATTCTCTAAATTTTGAAATACTTGGTACCTAATACAATTTTAAATTAAATAATTTTTAAAAATAATATTGGAATATTTTCCATGAGCCGTTACAACCTCACTAGAGCACAAACTTTCAAATCTTTTTTGTTAAAAAATGTCATATTTCTCACCATTTCGCAAGAATATCTTGACCCTTCTTAACTTCTCAATTTTTTACATTTTCAAAAGTTCAGAGTTTTAGTAGACGAATCGTTTCAACATAACAAGGGTCTCATACATATAAACCCTTTTATTATATCATACCTAAGTAGACTAAAAACTGAATGCCCAAGAGACCTTTCAACTCACGCTACTTCTAATAAGACATGACAAATTCTGCAAGCACCTCAAGAGATTGGAAAAAGCCGCGGATGGACTATATTCCAAATGCGAAACACTGGAACCGGTGAATAGATTAATAGAATGAATGAATTAATCTGTATAGGGATGAGCAAGAAGCGATGGAAGCCTTTCATGACCAAGATTGTGTCCTTTCTTAGTTATAAAACAAAAAATTCAGGGATGTACCCAGGGATTAGCAATGTCCAGGGCCAGGCCGCTGTTAAAAAAAAGATGAATACTTGAAAATACTTGAGAATATTTTGTAATACCAGAACACCTAAGAATAATCGGGAATTTATTGGAAATATAATTGAAAATATGTTGGGAAAATCTTACAACTTCTTCAGCGCGTCAACTAATTTCCATTAGTGGCAAAAATCGTTCTATCACTTGACTCAAACCACTTGATTATTTAAATTATTTTTAAATTTTTAAATTATTTTTAAATCTTGTCGGTTTCGCAGAGGAGGATTCGGACGGGGACAGGCTTGCTATAAAAGCAAACGAGGCTCTGGAACTGATAGTCGCATGGGCGAATTCCAGAGGACTCAGACTTGTCCAGAAGCTGTGTTGGTGTGCGGAAGAAGGCGGGAGCCCTTGATTGATCTGAAACTCAATGGTGACAAGATCACTCTCAAGAAGGAGGTCACCATTTTGGGAGTGGTTGTAGACAAATACCTGAGTTTCACGCCACACATCCAGGCGGTATCAGCCAAGGCGCTAAAAATAACATCATCACTCGTCCGCCTTATGCCGAACATCGGGCGGCCGAAAACAACGAAAAGAAAACTCTTAGCGTCTATATCACAGTCGATACTGCTGTACGAAAACAACTACAGTGCGTGCAGTGACGAATGGCGCTAAGTTGGGGAACTCCTCACCCCCGATAACATATGCTAACAGATGAAAGGAGCTGGACGAGGATTACAAATTACATTCAAGCGATCCTCTTGGTTGTAAAACTGGCCGGAAGGCAAGAGTTTTCCAATCTGAAATCCTCCAATGGAGATATGAAGGAGCAGGGCTGTGGTCGACAGGCTGCTAACTCGACAGCCACCTCGAGGTTATCCGAAGTAATGCCGAAAGGCGAATCTAGGTCTCTCAAGGAGGGGGGGCTGAGTTTAGTGAGTGAAACCTCATACTCCGCATTCTCCGCACTCCTCAAATAACAAAAAAAAATTATTTTTCCATTTCCCTTTTTCTAAAAATATTATTACCAGATATGCGATGGCTAGAGGTATTTGCATCTTTTCTCCCTTCAATTTAAAATATAGATATCTCCCAAATTGTGCTAACAGAAACATAAGTAAAAAAATATGCACAAACTTCTAATATCAAATTTGACTCAAAAATTAGATAAATTTGAAGATAAAGATTTATATTTAAATTATTCTTTATTTAAATATTTAAAAATTAAATTTTAATTTTTTAAATTTGAATTATTTATATTGATTTATTTAAATATTAATTAGTTTATGGATTATTCAAATCGTTTGTGCATATTTGTGTATTAATTATTTTCATTTGTGTTAACACCGTTTTTGAGATATTTTCACAACTGAAGTGGGTGGAAGGGAGCGAGAAAGCTGCAAAAATGCGAACATTTCCTGAAGATTAATTATTATCGTTAATTACGAGGGGTTGAGGGGAGATGAGAGCTAAAATAATTGGAGGCCTATTATTTTAATGATTTTTGCTTTTGTTTGTTTTGTTCAAATCTGGAATTCACCACGTTGTTTCATTGAGCAGCAGTAAGCTATTCTATTATTAATTGAAAAAATACAGGTAGGATTTTCGGAAAGGATATAATCATCTTTTATGGAATTTCATCAGATATTTTTTATCATTTTCAATAAATTAATAACGATTTGGACATTTACGAGTTAATAAGTAAGTTTTATATGTATTTTAGTATAAATTTAGTCAGTGAATTTAGTTAATTTTAGCAAATTTTGTGGCTCACGCTAACATACGTCGTGCTCAAATGTAGTCGGCCACCTATAGATTTTTAAGTTTTAGGAATTTGGAAGGCTTTTTAATAAAACTAATTACAAATATAAATTGAAAATATGTTTTTTTAATTATTTTTAATATTTGGTGGCACCACCTTTTGCCTTAAGGATGCCTTTAATGCGATTAGGCATTGTAGCTACTAATTTGTAGCACACATCAGGGGTAATTTTTGCCCATTCTTCAAATATTGCCTGCTTTAATGCCTCTTTTGTTGGAGTTTTATAACGGGCAACCCTCTTCTTCAATATCGCCCATAAATTTTCAATGGGGGACAGGTCAGGACTTTGTGGCGGCCAATCCAAAATGGGAATTTGATTTTCTGTAAACCATCGCTTTGTTTTTTTTTGAAGAATGGCATGGTGCATTGTCTTGCTGAAAAATATATTTTGGGTTATCTTCCTCAAATAATTTTACTATTGTAGCCTCTAAATGGTCCTGTAAAGTCTCGATGTAGGTGTCCGAGTTCATCCTCTCTTCGCAGATTTTCACTTCGCCGACGCCCCTGGCCGACATTGAGCCCCATATCATGATACTGCCACCCCCAAATTTAACAGTGGGCACAACGCAAGCAGGGTCAAACTCTTCCCCCACCCTTCTCCTTACATAGGTGGATCCAGGCTGACGAAAAAGCTGGAAAGTAACATTCAAAATTAATATTAAATATTAATAATTAATAAAAATAACTAAAATAAGTGTTTAAGGTCCAATTATACAAAAATATTATGTAAAAACATTATAAAATACGTACCTCTATGTTGCTTTCGTCTGACCAAATTACCTTTGCCCAGTCGGCAACATTCCACTTTTTGTAATTTCTTGCAAATTGAAGCCGTTTTTTCATGTGCTGCTCAGTCAAAAAAGGCTTCTTTCGAGCTTTGCGACCGTGTAGCCCCTTTTCCTTCAACCGCCGTCTAACTGTTTGAGTTGTTTGATATCTCGACCCCACATTGCGCCCTTAGATCACGTGTTAAATCTTTTGAAGTTTTCCTTCGATTTTTTAGTGACAATCTTTCCAAAATGCGATCTTGTCTGGGTGATGTCACACGTTTTCTTCCACTTTTTGGCCGATTTTCTACAGAACCAGTCTCAGCCACTCGCCTCAGGGTATCTTGAACCGTCGCACGCGAACACTTCAATTTTAAAGCAATTTTTCGTTGAGACATACCTGTCGAATCCAAAAAGACAATCTGACTCCGAAGAGCAACACTTAAATGCGGCCGTTTTGGCATGATGTTGTTGCTATCACTTCACAATATTAAACTAAAAGTTAAATTTGTAAAAATTTTACCCTTTAGATTAAATAACAATACCGTTATCGACAGGTACATGTAAACCGTAATATTAAAAATTTACATTATTTCAAAAATGTACCTTATTTTACCGCCCTTTGGTGGAAATTTAAATTTTAATCTCATTAAAGGGTGTTAGGTATATGTATATGTAGCATTCCTTTATAAATTCGGAACGGCTTAATACTTATGACAAAATCTTAGGGTGGCCGACTACATTTGAGCACGACTGTATAAATAAAAAATATCAGGATTTCTTTGCTTGACCTTTCGCCTCACTCAGTGCGAACACCCGGATGTTCGTGAACTGTAACACTTTTTTTATTATAAGAATTTGAACTAATTAAAGACGGATATGCTTTGTAAATAAAATTGGGTTTCTGAAAGTTTGCTAAGGATCTCTGCAAAATAACAGTTCCTAGGTGGTCTGGAAGTAAGTAAATATACAAAATTTTTTATTGAGATTTTTACGAAGCTAATCGGATAATCCGAATCCTTTCAAGCAGAAAATAAAAAAATTTATTATAACTCCTTGTAAATATAATTTTTTCGTCTACGTTTTGATTGATGATGATTTTGAGAAACAACGATCTGAATGTAATGATCCAGGTTAATAAATTATCTTACCAAATGTGCATTAACATTGTTGTTTTCTCAAAATCATTTGATTGATATACTTCTACATTTTCGCGATTACTTTGTATCACCTTACACAAAGAACAACCAATAATAACGTCAGCGTCTCAGCTTCTTTTAATAAAAAATTTTTACATGGGCCATTCGCGCAAATTTATGGGCGAGTTTATTTCGTTTTGGTAATGAAATGCCTTAAATTTAATTTGATATAACTTAGGCAAATGGTATATTAATGTCACTTTAAGTAAAAATAATCATAATATGTGCTGTGTTTTACATAAACAGAAACGATTTGTCGGTGTATACCACGTCGTGTGGGCGATCCAACAAGTAAAACACCTGTGGATCCAAATTTACACCACAAATATCTGTAGTAGTTTCGGGAGTCAGCTAGAGACTTGTAGACTATAAGATTAATGATTTTCAAAGCACCACTCCTATTTACCATTTATTAATATATCTGTACATTGATACATTATTCATCATGTAAACTTAAGTCAAATTTTTCGTTAATAAAAAAATAGCTAAGTGAATACGAAATTAATTCTTCTTTCGTCCAATCGTACCGAAATGCCAGTCACGTGAAGTCTAAAGAGGGTAAAATAACGGAAGCTGGCTCCGAGGTAAAGATGACATGTTTTCGAGTGACGGAATTTTGAAATAGAACGTGCAAATCGCTTAATTAGAAAAACCATCATGGTTTTAATCGTAAATTCAGCGTGAAAGTTCGTAGATCGTGGCGTTTGTGCGCAAACACGCAGGATAAAAAGCGTTTAATAATGTAAATTAAAAAGTCACACCATATCAATTAATGTGTAATTACAGAACGTGTGTATGTATTTAAGGTTGATTTTATGATGGCATCCAATATAAAAGCTTGACTAATCTATAAAATTCCATGTTTTATGATAATCTCCTTTTCTTATGATGATTTCTATGAGAAGATAACAAATTTAAACGACTGTAAATGTTAGATTAAAATTTAAGGCCTGCCTTGTTGGAATGCGATACGCTTTATTTGACACACTTTATATAAAATTTTTGATTAAAAATTAATTAGTTTTCTTCATTTATAAGCATTCTTAAATTGATTAACAATTTTAAACTAGATATTTTCGTCTAATTGACATATTTACTGCTGGAGACTTCGACGCTCGCGTAAGACACGAACCCGAATCTGACTTCATTATTTTGTATTTTTCGAAGCTTCGGCTTATAAAATTTAAATTTTTAATAAATTGATGTTGTTCGCAAGTGTTTTTGGTTTAAATATTCATAAATGGTAGATATAGATTAACTCCGTATTGCCAAATCCGATTAAATTAAAATCAAAATTTACATAATGAGTCAATTAAATCACCAGTAATGTTTAGTATGCACACTTAATTTTGGATCATCACATAATTTATTTTAAAAGGAATCGACTTGTACGCTTTTTAGAATTATTTAGAAAAATTATATCGTAATATTTAATTTTAAATAGATCTCCAGCTACCTCATTCGTCCATTAGCCCATCCATCTGGTGGAGATGGAATATTTAGGTATGCAATAAATAGAAATTAATTTGTTGCTTTTACAACCGACTGTAAAACTAAAATGGTTTTACATTTGCATAACCGAACCGAATTGTTAATATAATAAAAGGTTTTATTAACTAATTTTATAGATAATTGAAAGTCCATTTATTAGATTAAATTACAGTAAAAAATAATTTATTTTTATTACCCTTTTATTGACAGATGAAAAAAAATTACTAAGATATTTAAATTAATTTGTTGTTGATAGGTTTTTTTAAGTTAATTAACAATTTAATGTGTTTTATTATAAATTTATTCTTCTGGTTTTTCTCCTTGCATACTGATAATTGCAAATTTTAATTTTGTTTTATTTAATCTTTATGTTAGTGATTGCAGCTTACAAACTGATGATAAAATATTGGAAGAAATTACATACCCACGGTTATAACGTGACCAAAAGAAGTTGGGTTGCTAATACCAGTACAATTCCATCGTTGGTGCCGAAATTGATATCGACATTCGTTGGTAGCAAGGCTAATTCCATCACCTACAGCTACCATCGCATCGGGAGCTGCTTTACACATATCTCTTTGTTTTGTTGTTAGACCAGGAATCCGTCCACAAATAACCTCGGCTCCAAGCGTTAGCACGCCACATACAAGTCTAAAAATAAATATTTCATTTATCATCGGCATTATTCATAATTAAAAGTAATAAAATAAAAGCAATTTTAATTACTGTAATGAAACTATGACACGGTTAATCGAAATCCATTTGTAAAACAAATTCGATGGTTTTCAATTTATCACCCGTATTAAAAGAAAATTTATAAACAGAATTAAAGCGATAAAAACGAAATACGTAGGAACTACATGATTTTAAATGTTGAATTAAGTTTCCTCTGTGCATTTGCATCAAAGACTAATCCTTATTTTTTTTAAATCTTATATGGAAAGTAGTTTGGTTCAAATAAATTATTATGTGGCAACTTTATATTATAAATGAGATAATGAAGTAAACTTCTTTGCAAAGAACGTCATAGATATCTCATGTCAATTAATGCATTTCTGTGGTTGCTGTCAGCAATCAACCAATAAAATAATTAGTATAGAATTTTATAATAAGAGTTTTATGGCTGAAAGATATCTAATGAGTTGATTATTAAAACATTTCTTTATATGGGAAGCACTTTAAATGCACGAATAAGATTTAACATAAAATTTAAATTGATTCCTATTTTTCCAAAAATAAATTATTGTTAATCCTTCCTTTTGAGAAGTTGAAGAAAAACTAGAAAAGGGTCAAAACGTTGAATAGTGCGAATATCGGCATGGGATGCAAAACATGGTAGAGAAAAAATTGAAAAGATGTAGAGTAGACAAAAAGAACAAATTAATTGCAATTAGCCGATTAGCGAGAGAATTACGAGAGAATAGTAAAGACAACTAAATTGACTGCATTGAATTAAAAATGCTTATAAAAATAAATTGAAACTAAATTTTGGAATTTTACAACAACCCCAGTTTGTAAATTTATATACTATTTCGTTGTAAAAATATATGTATTTAGGGCCGGATAAACCATGGGTGCAATGGAGCCGCCGCACCCAGCTCCAAAGTTTAGAAGGCGCCAAAATTGATTGTTTTTGAATTGTAAAAAAATGTGCATTGTGATTCCAGGGTACTGCATTTTTGCTTTGATTATAATTAGAGCTGGGATTTTATGCATTTTGCATATTCTTTAATAATGATATGCCAACAGAGTCGTTTTGAAATCTGGAGGATTTGGCAAAAAACAAATCCGAAAAAGCGCTTCTCAAAATGCATATTTTGCATATTTTCAATGTTTTGTGCATATTTCAGCAAATAATGCATATTTAGGCTACTTTTGGATTTTTTTGTAGAATGTTTATAGAGAAAATAAAATATTTTATTATTAAACTTGTCAATTTAAGCAATTATTTTGAAAATAGCCGTGCCTTCTGTTTATAACTTCCTTTTTGAAATATACACTCTTTAGAAATTTGGTGTTTTTCTTTATTGGCAATATTTGGGTAGCCTTTTGGTTTAGTTACAACTGTGGTAAATTTTGGTCATGTTTCATAATAGTCAAGTATAGAGGTACATAATATATGTTAAACGTCGGTCTCATCCAATTAATGCTACGTAAATTAATCAAAAATAATTTATTCTTAAAACCTCGTTTTCCTTGATGTATTTGATATAAAAAATAATTTATTATTATGCATATCAAAGCATATTTTATCAATTTTAGTGCATATTTTAGAGAAATTTGATGCATAGATATGGGCATATTTTCAAGTATTTTTGTGCATATAAATCCCACCTCTAATTATAATATTCTAGCTTGATCCGGCCCTGTATGTATTGAAATTTTTGTAAATATTTTTAAATGTGCTGGTTTTCCCGCTGAATGCCTGACGTAGCAACAGCTAGGTGATTTTGATTTTAACTTTTAAGTACTGAAGTGATTTCGATTATTTTTGAATTTTAAAATTGTCTCGTATTTGAAAACACACAGATGGACAGAATTATCTTGACGATTTGCTCTACTAGTATTAAAATTTTTATTCAAAGTAAAATAACACATTTTTGGATTTGAATTTTGAATTGAAAAAGAGAAAAGAAAAGTGAATATCTATTTATGGTAGAATTTAATTGGAAATTGAATGTATAAAGTTTTTGAAAAAAGGATTTTGAATTCCCACTAAATTACATACATCGCAAGGCATTCGACAGCATTAGATGGAATAAACCAAGGGGAAAATATCTCGAAAATTTTGGGTACACTCGTTTGGAATTCCCTTGGAAATCATTAGAATTCCTTGGAAATCACTGGAATTCCTTGGAAATCTTTGGAATTCCTTGGAAATCGTTGGAATTCTTGGAAATCTTTGAAATTCCGAGTCTTGTGTACAGAAATTTTACTGGATATTTACGCCTTGAAATAAACTGTGAATTAGCAATACACGAAATGGAAATTCGAAATGTTTCATAAACTAACCAAAGCTGGATCAGTAATTCGTAATGATTCTGAACCGGTCTAGGACATTTGAACGCGGCCGTTTGAACACGGCCGTTTAAACGCAGAAACGTTTGAACGCACGGACGTTTAAACGTAAGGAGGTTTAAACGCTAAAAATTAGATGCAATTTAACATGGATTAATATGAACTGCTTATACAGGTTAGTAAGTGCAACAATTCTTCATTATCCCTGAGCCCTGACCTCAAAATTAATACTTAAAATTTGTTATTGGTGGAGGGGGAAGGGCGATAATTCGAACTATTTTAGTAATTTTGACTCGCTCTTCTCTCACGTAGGGATCCGTAAGATAACTGATAGTCTATAATAGATGTCTAGATTTTAGGGTGGATCCGAGATTTGCTGTGGTTGCATTTGTCAAAATCGACCCTTGCTAAAAATATCCTTCTAGACCAGTACTACTCCACCAAGTGTGCTACCAGGAAAGGGGTGGATCTCCTTCGATGTGGATTCAAAACTGTGAGTTTTTTTTGAGGGACGAGATGCAATTGCATCTAATTTCTCCCGTTCAAACGTACTTGCGTTCAAACATCCCTGCGTTCAAACTTCTCGCGTTCAAACGTCCTTGCGTTCAAAGGTCCTTACGTTCAAACGTCCTTGCGTTCAAACATCCCTGCATTCAAACGTCCTCGCGTTCAAACATCCCTGCGTTCAAACGTTCTCGCGTTCTAACGACTGCGTTCATTTGTCCGGCTCCGTTCTAAACATCCATTTGCTCATAAAATAGCTTTCTTCCGCGTTTCTATCAAATTTTTAAATAAAATTTCTCGAAATAAAATTAAATTTCAGAAATTAAAGCAATGTTAATGAAAATGTACACCAAGTAGGTACAAAGTAGTGCTTTCGAGTTGGAATACGTAAATGCTTCGCCTTACATACTTGAGAAGCCTTTTACCTGGATGCTGCGATTTGATGTTTCTAAAACATATATCACCATTGAGAGCACACCGGGAGCTAACAAGCTGCTAACCCCATGCACTATACCACTGTGGTTCAAAAAGATAAATTTATTACATTTCAATTCGCAAATCGCGTCATCACCTCTGTTTACTACTTCAGTTCAAGTTCAGATAGCAACTTTTAGATTTTCTCAAAATCATAATTCGAAAGAGCTCGGTAGCTAAACGCGATAGGAAAAAAGTTACAAAAAGTTTTGTTTCAAAATTTTGAAAAATATTAAAAATTTCGTACATAATAATAATAAATCGATAACGTAAAATCGGTAAAATTTAAGATCAAACTAAGTTGTCAGTTTAAAAATTAAGTATATTCTTTACAATAAACAAAATGAAGCCGTCAACGGCACAGCGTGATACAAATCTTGTACAAACAAGAAGAAATTACGTCTCTTTATTACATATTTAGGTTTCCGATTTTCACTTTAAATTGATTCAATTAATTTTTCATTGGCATATTAAGATGTAAGCGGTTCTACTCGTATGTCATTATTACAACACCTACACGGTAAATGCTTCTCACATTTGAAAAAATTACAAGTCGCCGTATAAACATTTTCAGGACCGTAACAGACTTTGTTTTTCAGAAAATAAACTGTTTATGTAGTATTTTTATTTTTAGTATTACAGAGAATGGCGCCCGTTTTTAGACAGAGTTCAAACAAAGTACCGGCATATGGCTCGCTACGACCCTGTAGTGTAAATAAATTGCAACTTTTACGACTAACGTTTTTAAACGGATTCCCAATTAATTGTGTTTTTTATTGATTCAGTGGGCAGATTCAATAATTAATATCCTATGTATTTTATGTAGCTAATTAAGTATATTTTATATTTAAATGAGCAGCGAAATAATTAATATAAGTAGGATTTATTTCATATGTGGTCAATACAAACAGTGTGGGTTGAATTTTCAATGAAATATTAAATTCGCTATTGTAAATCAACAGTTCTAATTTTACTTGATTTTCTTGATTTACTACCCGTATACATTTCACACGCGCATGTTATTTTCCTAACAAATTTCCGTATTCTTGTAACTTGATGTGATTGTAAATCAAAATAATTTTTACTTAGTTAAATAAACTACTCGATAAATTATATTTAAAAAAAGCTATGTGCCATATTGAAATATTGCAGGATGGTGTTAAAATTTTGGATATGACACAAAAAAGCAACCGAAGAAATCGATTTCCATATTTTTCAAATAAAATTTAATAATAAATTAGAAACAAAAAATGAATTAATAAATATAAATTTTCATTAATAAAATCGATAAATTTATGGATATTTTATGTTTAACGTTCTCGGGCGCCTAACGCATTTGGAACTACCGTAAATAAAAACTTGCGTTAAAACTTATTGCGTAAGTTTTAACTTAATTATCTCGAAGTACGTTTAATTAACTTTTACTAATTTGTAGGAGCAGTTAACTCAAGTTTATGTCTTATTCTTTCTCGTTTAAATTAACAGTAATAACTTTTGAGTTACTCAAAAAGTTAAAAAATATTGTTGTCGCCTGAAGGTGTGCGTTCTTCAGCGACCGTTTCGAAACATGCAATACATACATCTAGAGAAAACAAGTCAACCAACGTCATAATATAATACAACAACTCCTATGTTCGCTTATAATTATCCTCATTATCTTACGGAACATCTTAAAATTTAAACATGGATTTGAACATGCGAGGAATGCGTTTTAATATTGATCACTTCAACAAGACGTAAATTTGTGTTGGCACATTAAAACGAAATAAGTCATTAATCTATGGCTAACAAGCCACTCTTGAAAGTTAACAATATTTGCTAAACAAACTCCAATATATGAAGGTATTAATTGATTGACCTTAAAACGCAATAAAGAATAAAATTACAATTGCTTTCGGCAATATAAGGAAAATAATCATTAAGGTTGTCAATTAGCAATCTCCAGGTTACATTTTCTCCTTGCACAAAATTGCTGACACTAATAGCAACAAAATAGAAATAAATGTTAAAATGTATCGTTTTTTGCAAAATTGCTACTTTATGTAAGACAAAATGAAACGCAAATAAAATATAAAGAAACATTTGCTTGTTAACGAGCTAGACTTTCCCACAATTTTAACGATTCACTAACAAGGGCTGGCTATTCTTGAGATAAACAATAGCATGAGAGACAAGAAAAAGAAGCTGGGTCGCTCATCGTACACATTCCACAATTACGTGAGCCCACTGTCAAATACGGTCATCATTTTTATTGCTTCGTTTTATCAATTTTGATAACAATGGCGTATATTAAGTGCATCCCGTTGTTTTACACCCCCGAAATAAATTAAACCAACCACTAATTAATTCTTGCCTTACAACTGGAAATGGCTTTTAGTGAAAAAATAACCAAAAGCCATTTGCTGATCCATTTATCGACACTTTTATTGATAACGAAATAAATAAAAGCCAAATCAAAAATTGTTTTGTCACTAATACACTGAAAGTTTTTGTTTCAAATGTCAAAAACTGGGACATCTATGTTAGCAATGTAAAAATTTGAATATTTCTCGAGAAAACCCTAAACTTACAACATATTTTAAATTTAATTTTTTGTTATTTATATCTTTGGCAGTTATTTTAATAACTTGTTTTCGTGTTTTCTCTCACGAGAACTTTTTCAAATTCTATTTATGTCTTGTATCAATAACAGCTCAAGACCTAATACCTGCAGGCAAGTTTTTTAGGGTCTTTTTGAGACTTACCTGTTTCAGAAGCCATAAATCACTCGTTTTTTATTTTAATATAATTTTTGTTAATAAGCGTTAATGTATTAAAGGAGATGATAGTATACAATAAGCTCATTAACTTATGTAAATTTTTTAAAGAAGTGATTAAGTTGGCTCAGGTGATTTTTGCTTGTTCGTTTGGGCGATTACGAGAATTATGTGCATGGATAGTGAGCACCAGTGTAGTTCTCGTAGGCGTTTTGGTATCCGATTAGAAATTGAAAAGGTTTAATGTGTCTATATACTTAAACTCGAGCGCCACTAATATTAAATATTACCTCGCCATAGATTTCAATAACAGTTGTGACTTTATTCCATCCGAACTACTATAAATCATAGAAACTAATCGGGTGTCATGGTGTCACTGATGTCAACAAGTCTATTGTCTCAAATGTACAAGCCATTCTCAAGAATGATTATAAATCGATCGATTGGAAACTTGATTTCTAACTGGACAATGAAAATATTAATAGAAAAACCTGCAATAATATGTTTTGATTTTATATACGGAAATAAATGAATAGTATATACTGCTATGACTTATCCTAACAATTTGGGGTTGTCAAAAAATTTCAACTTTTAAGTTTAACTTAAGCTAAACTTAAATGTTGGAGTTTATTCCAATTTCCGCCTGCAGATTTGTATTCACAGTTTAGTGCTTAATCATACTGAATAGACTAATTAGAAACGGTTGTTACGTGAAGTTATCTGAATACGTCACGGAAGAGTAAGATGATGTGTCGAATTACGTTAGTACTAACAACTTGTAGTGTTGTAGTTTGATCTTGCGGGCTTATCTTTAATTAAACGTCGGAATCTTTAAACATCGGAAAAGTTCAAAAAATGTCTTGGCAGTTAGATGTTTAGGCCTGCGCTTAACAGGAAAGTAGACGCATGCTGCAGGGGAAAATTAAAAAAAAAATACCAAACGCGTAAAATAGCAAATTTCTCCATCTAGCAATGGCAATCAATTCATTGCTGCAGTAATTCAAAAACTAGCGTTGGTACAAATTGCATTTTGTTATTCAAAACAACATTGGTAGTTAGCAATTGACAGCCAGCAAGTCAGAGATCACACCACATAAATTTCATTCAATAACCGGGGGGGGGGGGTTTCTACTATTTGTACCTATCTCTATATTTGTGGAGAATTCGCGTTTGCGATGGTGCGAACTTAAATTTTGATACCCAGGTGTAAGCATGTAATACAAAAGCTATACCAGTAATTTAATCAGGACGAGAAGATATAAATTATTATTGTGTAAATTAATACGCGGGTTACGCAATAAGTTACAAGATACGACCATATTTTATTGTATTCGCGTTTCCAAAATGAAAGTAAAGCCCGCAGCTACATTAAATTTATCGTTTAGATGATTTATGTGATTAAAGTACGAAAAACTTAAAAATCTACACGATATTTTAAGCTATTAACGGACAAAACAAATCCAAACTTTTTTAAATAATTTATTATATGTGCAAACGAAAAAAAATGAAGACAAAATCGCGTTTACAAGTGAAGACACGAAAGTTTGAACTGTCCATATATAAAAATGCACCTCTGACAGTTAGTTATCCGGGTGGTCCATCTCGTATCCAGTTCATCCACCCTCTTTGTGTTCCTTTTCTTTTGCCTCCGGACTTTAATCGGACCCTAATTATAATTGCCAAAGATAAATCAAAAATCAACAAGATTGTAATTGAGCCGTCATTGTATACGATTTGCTATGTAAATCTTTTCGATTTGGTACTCATCACTTATTTATTAACGCGACCAATTTACATATTTAAATAATATACCAAAATAGTGGCCAACTAACTTCAACATAAATTGTGTCATGCATTTTTCTTAAACAATAATTTGACGACCGATTGGTATCCTACACGAAAAAGGATGCAATTTTTTTGTTTTAAAAAACCATGCGAGTTAAAGATTATCTTAATGAAATCTACGTCGAGATCGTCATAAAATAAAGTTCACCTTCAAGGCTCTTCTCCTTATGTTGTATTATGTTGAACAATTAAGAATTCTGCCAAACTAACAGATAAATGATTATTGTTTAACTAAAATGTTTTGAGTTAAATTAGTAGCTCATAAATAAGCAGGGTGGCCAAGATAGCAATTTTAACAACATTATAAATTAGTGAAAAATAAATAACTCCAACTGATTTAGCTCGAATTTATTACGAATTTCTTGTCATCAATTATACTCAAATTACTAAGATTAATGCCTACATATTCTATTTAAGAAATCATTCCGGTGAGAACTATGACCTAAGAAAATCAGGTGCAAATGACATCAGGAAAATAAATGCAATACAACAGATCGATTATTTATTTTCCTTGTTTTCATTCAACAACATGTTGACATCAACACTTTTAGTTTGTGACATATTATCTAGACTCAGGGTGAAAACCTACTTTATGTCCTTGTTATGTAATATACTATTAACTTTCATATAACCATAAACTTTATAAAAGACTTGAATTTTACGATGAAATGGTTCGATCTCGAAAAATAAAACCCCTAACTTGCATAAATGTCAATTTATGTCGAATGTTTTTGTTAAACATATAAAAAAAATGTATCATTAAAGTTAGGTAAATTTTATGTCATGTTTTCAACTTTGTATACAATCTGATAAGCATTACTTACAAACAATTTGCTTTTTTTGATGACAAATCGTAAAATTTGAAAAATGTTGTACCTTGTTTTAAATACTGTATGATATTTAGGGATAAACCATTTTATTTTGGAAAAATCGCACACAAATAAATTAAAAGTGCAATTTTATTGCACGTGGAATTCTAACCACGACACTAATAATTCGGAAATTCGGAAATTTTTTTATTAGAAAATGATGATAATTTTAACAAAATCCAATTTTTGATTTGCCTGTATTTTGGGAGTATATTCGGCATGGTTATATTTAGAAAATCAGTCGGTATCGTCTAGTATGTAAAATTTTCGAACAATAATGTTACCAAGCTTGTAATAAAGAAGAACTTCTTTTGAGGATGAAAAAAGAACAAGAATCGTTTATCCATAAATGTTGGTACATCGAAACCCACAATTTAAAGATCAGTGTTAACACTTGACAAGTTGTAAGTAGGTCGACAATGGAGATTTTGAGTTTAATCCCAGTTATTGTATCCGAAAAACCTTCTCGAAAATCACAATAAACACCTACGACAAGCACCACAAACAACGTAAGCTTTATGTTTATGCGATTTTGGATTTTATAAACGTTTTCTTCATTTACGTATTCGAATTTTGTTTCAATTCGTTTTATGCATCAAAATATCAACTTGAATACAGATTTATGCTAATTTTATAAATCGATACAAGACATTTTTATGCAAATAATTTTATACAATAAAAATAAAACGTTATCGTAAAATTGAATCTCATATTTTTAGATTTAAAAATTTTCATTTTTATTGCGTTCGATATAGTAAACAACAAACTTAATGTACGTGCCAAAAGTTGAAGAGCTTTTTAATGGCTCGAAACTCAAACCTAGCAATTAACGGGCTGAATGCTATGGTGGTCATCTATGACCACTACTTAATTAGGTTATTTTGCAGCCGAAAAGGCAGGACATAAAATGCTGGCCCATTCTGAAGACGACCAAATTTTAAGATTTACAAAAGAAGCAAGGTTAACACCCGACTAAAATGCATTATTCAAGTGCTAATAGAACTACGAGTTTCAAGTATCAATTTAGTATTGTAATAGTAATAACACGTTCGAGTCCTAAATTAAGAGGAAGAAAAAGAAGATATTATTCTTACTTTTCCAATAAAACAAGCGCCCAAAGGAAGATGTTTGTAAAAAAGGTGTACTTGTATGCTTATTAGCAAATACAGATCCAGAAATTACTTCGAAAGTGTTGTACCAAGGTACTCATTATTTGACTATTTGAAAGATAATTTTAATGCAGTAAATCTTATTTCAAAATTTTAATAAACCCTAATCGAAAGTTAATTATCGTAAATATAGCTAAAAGATGAGATCTACTTACTTCAAGGACAGTTAAAGATCTATTACGTAATTACATCTTGAAAATTTTTCTATTTTTACTACGTATACATACATAATAGCACCTACATATTAACGTGGAACTTTAACCATGGCATAAATATTTTCGATACAACCAGGAATAAAATTAAACAACCTGAATTCATAATGCAAGATTTGGAACAAAATACATTCAACCATGTTAAGCGGGGGTGAACATCGCTTTAGTGACAGGACTTCATAGGTAGCAGAAAGCTTGGAAAACGAAACTAACTTAGTACATAGGTACGAGAATAATAGAATCCGAAATTATAATCAACTACATAATGGTGTTTAAATGCTTTGTGTCGTAAAAGTATAATTTTTTTTAATACTGCAAGCGTTTATTGTATACATTAAGAACAGAGATCTAAACTGGGTACTTTACCTATTATCCTGCCGGTAGAGCTAGTGATACGAATGTAGATTTTACTTATATTGTATTTTACGCATTAGACCCCACAAACACCGATGACCTAGGAAATTGTGTACGGATGTGTTTTTATTAGCTTTCAGGTTTGAAAATAATCTACCGATTTCTAACTGCTCTAAAATTCGGTGACCGGACAATTCGCTACTGGACATTTCGCATCCGTACATTTCGCACCCGGACATTTCGCTACCACCACTTTTAGCATATTATTAAAACTTAATAGTATTTTTTAGTATATTATTACTCATTATATTTTAATGAATGTTAACTCAGAACTCAAATAGGTGCTTCTAGCAAGGAGTGGCTAAATTAAAAAAAGGAAAAAATCTTAAATAATAAAATAATTTAAATAATGATTAATATGCTAGAACTGGTAGCAAAATGTCCCCGATAGCGAAATTTTCAGAAGCGAAATGTCCTGGTAGCGAAATGTCCGGGTACGAAATGTCCGGATGCAAAATGTCCCGTATTTTGTAATGTAATCTACTATTGAGCACTCCTAGATTTTGAACTGTTACTTATAAGTCATTTTTTTCTAGACAAAAGTCAAACTAGAAATCTCGACAGACTTAAGTAAAAATAAACAAAGTGACATCTTAATACATAAAATCCCAGCACCTTGCTGCTGCTGCTGCTCCTCCAGCGTGTCATTTTTGGAGAAAAGGAAACACTCTGATTGGTCGAATTTTTTTACCAACCAAAAAATATATTAAACCACCGCCGGCGCCGGTACTCCTCCTGGGACGAGTTGCACATCAATCGAGTTTCCAACTAATCGAGTCTAGATGCCCGTCCGTGGACGGGCTTTCCAGCTAGTTTATTTATATATTACAATTTTTTTTAACATGATATGAATATTAAGTGAACACGCAAATTTAATATTATGCAATAATATATTGGTATTTAAACGATTTCTACATCATTCTATTCCTTTTCCACTCAGGAAAAACTTTTACAAAAAATTTAAGTAGAAAAATTAATTTTGGGGAATCAATATTATACAAAACAGTAATTTATGGAAATAATCGTTTTCAGCTTACTCCAGAACGTCTAAACTCACAAAAATCTCAACTTTTGCTCCGCAGGATTAAAACACTTTTTCATTTTGTTGGTATGACAAAATTTTCGCTTTAGCAACAAATGTTAATTATTTGTAATCAAGTTTATTTGGTGATATAATAATAATTTAGCTTCTACAAATAAAAATATTAGTTGAATTAAACAATATTCTTTTAAGGATGTTTTTGCTGTGACACGCAGGCCCGTAGCCAGGGGGTGGCAAGATCGGGCAACGCCCGACCTTTTGAGGATTTTGCCCGACCTTTTAAAGTAAAAATATGCAACAATAAATTAAAAGAAAATTTCCCCATTCATTCCACGTTGGTCCCTTTTGTATAAGAATTTTTTTAAATTTTAAGTCGGTATATGCTTACAAATGCAATTCGTAGAATTGAAAAAACACAGTATCTACCGACATACACTTAGGGAGCGTTCATAAACTACGTGGTTTGGCCAAGGGGGGGGAGGGGTTAGGTAGAAAGCTACGCAGGGCTACGTGAGGGTACGGGGGGATTATAGTCAA
The DNA here is from genome assembly GCA_947369205.1 of Cantharis rufa. Lineage (NCBI taxonomy): Eukaryota > Metazoa > Arthropoda > Insecta > Coleoptera > Cantharidae > Cantharis > Cantharis rufa. Next base: position 96,996,428 of record OX376303.1, read on the forward strand.
GCTACGTAGTTTTCTTTATTTATTATGAAAGCAATTTTCAGAATATAAGCGACAACATAATATGGATATTTATTTCCGTATTTGGATTTTTTTTATTTATATTTTATATAGGTGCGCTATTTGTTTTAAAAACAAATATCGGTGTTATTCATTTTTTATACCAAATAATTTTTAAATAGTTTTGTTAACAGAAAACATAACATGCCTTCTGGACTTTATAGGAAAAAAAACTATGTTCCATCTAGGGGGGGGGGTAAGGTTATCAAGGTGAAAGCTACGTTAAGCTACATGATGGGAGGGAGGGGTTCTAAAGAGGTCAAAATCAAACTACGTGGTTTATGAACGCTCCCTTACGAGCGACAGCGAGAGCTATCTCAGTGGCCATCAAAGTTATAGATGCCCTGGTGGAAATATTTCTCTGAGAAAGTAAAACAAAGTCTGCAGAAGTCTTACAAACTCTGCAAAAGTCTAATTCAGAGTTTTCAGAGAAATATTTCCACCAGGGTGAACTTTCCTTTGCATAAGCGTTTATTTTATATTTTTTCCTTGTGCGCTATAACTACGATAAAGTGAAATGAATATCGTAGTCAAAATGCTATTTTTATGCTTGCGCGCGGCTGTGCTATAATACGGAAATAATAAATTTTAAAACCTTTCTTAAACCGCGTTGACCTTGAAATTTCAGGGAATTTTCGCCTGCGGCGCAAAAAATTGCCTAATCTTACTATCCATTTGCCCTACCTTCACTTTCGGTCTGGCTACGGGCCTGTGTGACAGCAAATGTAATATCACCATATTATGGATTAATTCAAACTTTAATATAGGTATAATATTAAAATAATTCTTATTCATAATTAAAAACAATAAAGAGCCGAAATTGTTTTGTTAGAAAAGGCATCAACAAAGTGTTTTTGCTACTACAACCAACTTTTTTGTACTACAAATTATAATGTTTGTTTAATCAAGTAATTTACTTGTTAATATTAATAATGTTTTGTTGCTGATGTCGTAAAGATATAAATTCAAAAAGAAGGCTTTTCGTGTTCTGAAAACAAATTTTAAGTTCTTCATTCTTATGTCTATAACAGTGGTTCTCAAATGTATTCGTCTGGCGGCACCCGCTATCATTCCTTTTTTTATGAAAAAATAAGCAAAGATGTGACGGATGAAACATATTTGTAAAATATTATATAACAATTTATAAACACATAGCTATGTGCCCAAGTAACATTTTGTGCTAACAAAATATTGTCAGTAAATTATCAGTAGCCATTGCAGTCTGTCAGCTTAAAATTTTAATTTAAAATGAAAATCAGCTGAAAAGCTTTAACATATATTTAGACGACGCTCTTAGAGAGTGGAAAAGCAGTATAAACTTTTACTCCTTCAATATCAACAGACAAAAATGGGTGCTAACAATGCTGTTCGCGGACGATCAAATATTGGTAGCAGACAGTGAAGACTCACTCCAGTATGCATTCCACAAGCTCCAGCAAATTATGAAAAATTACAACATGATGGTCTCAAAATCTAAAACAAAAACAATGGCGTTTCGGGGACAAGAATATATAAGATCTAAAATAGTACTCGAAAATTCACCTATCGAACAAGTAAACAACTTCAAATTTCTGGGCTGCACGCTAGACCTACACTTGGAGAGAGATATACAAGAGAAAATCGAGAAATTTAACTATCTGAATGGAACAATTAAGCGAACATTGAGTAAATGCACAAATAAATCCACGCCTCTAAAGTTCTATAAAGTGATGTCCGTACCTACAGTCACTTATGGCAGTGAAACGTGGGTGATGACAAAGAAACTGGAAAGTCGACTGCAACACGCGGAGATGAGATTTCTAAGATCTATCATGGGCTACACCCGAAGAGACAGAGTGCGAAACACAGACATCCGGAACGCTCTAGGCATTTTCAATCTAAACAATAAATTAGAAGAATACCGCGAAACATGGAAAAAACACTTGATGAGGATGAGCGAGACCCGACTTCCAAAACAATTATACCTACATAAAACTACAGGACGGCGTAAGGTCGGAAGACCTAGAAAAAGATGGAGTGACCAGTGATTGATGGTGACGTAACGGGTATATTTACTCAAAACATGCAGATGAAGAAAAAAGCTGATTTTCAGCGTCAGCTATTTCAGCCGAATTTAAGCTGACGCAAGAAAGCATCAGCTTAAAATTCATCTGGTTTTTAGCATCAGCACATTAGCTGGTTGTCAGCACTAGTAGATTAGCTGAATTTTAAACTTTTTTTCATCGTCAAGAATTCAAAAATTTCTGTTATTTATTGAAATTTAATGAAATTAATGATTGTAAGAAAAAATTTATTAACCAATAAAACAAAATGGGTTAATTTAATTTTTAAAATTTCTTTAAAATAAAAAAAATTTAATTTTTTTTTAGTTTACTTCAAAAAGTAGAAGCTGAGTCAACTGCTGATTTTCAGTAACGTCAGAAGCTGAATTGCTAATTTGGCGGCAAAAAACCAGCTGACAATGTGCTGCGGCAGCTGGTCAAATTGCTGAATATCATCTGAATACCAACTAAATATCATCTGAATACCAGCTGAATATCAGCTGACTCAGCGCTGAATCAGCTGATATTCAAAGCTGCGTCAGTTGATATTCAGCAATTTGACTAGCTGCCAAAGTGAGTTTACAGCGGGTATTTTGCCGCCAAATTAGCAATTCAGTAGCGTCTGATATTCAGCACAAAATGTTACTTGGGAGACTATTTCGCTTATCACCACACCACGCAAATCTCATGTTTAGGTAAATTCTTCCAATTTGTCCAATAAAATTCAAATATCTCATATAAAATTTTTTTGTTGCTAAAAATTTTGCGGCACCCCTGTGGGAGACTCGCGGCAACTTATTTGAGAAACACTGGTCTATAAATTAAATATACAGTAGCAGTCATGGAAATTGCATCGGTGATTACTTGAGAATTAATATAATAATAATTCCCAATGAAATTTCAATAACCGCACACAAAAAATACATTTTCGTTTTTGAACATAATCATAAAGCTAGGTTTTTCAAACCGGGGGGTCTGGGGGGTATGGAATACCCTCCAGTACACCAGAGACTGTGCGCAAAAAAATGTGTTATGGAACTTATGGATTTCAAACCAAAACTCTAACTTGTAAAATTTTAAAATCTAAGATTTATGATTTGAAATTCAATAGCACATTTTCTTTTTTTGAACACAATCATTGATATGCTGGGGGGTATTCCCCCGGTTTGGAAAACCATCTTTATGATTATGTTCAAAAAAGAAAATGTATTTATGAGCTTAATGCAATTTCCATGACCGCTACTGTATAATATAAAATAAAAAATATATAAATATCAAAATAAGATATAAATATCAAATTAAAAGCGACTGTTTTACGTCATCTAGCATTAATTTAATCTTAGGGGATAAAAAGTTAAAAGAATCAATAAATTCTAAAGCTATAAATAATGTTTACTATTGCAGAATTGTTTCTATCTCCATTATACCATTCAATTTTACGTGCAACACAAGAACGTCAAAAGAAAAGACTTTTGGTTGCAGAACAAGTTTTACTAGTACAGCTTATTGCCCACCACCCTAAACTTTGACACATAACATCTATATATCAAACTCAAAAGGTATTAGATTTTAGCAATCTTAATTTATATGCTTATTTGAAGATTCTGTCAACTGTAACACTGAAAATAATGGTCCGGTTAGGTTAGATTTTGTTACCTGTGACAATAAAATAATATACAGAGTGGCCAAATTAAACTGCAACCAGCTTTAAAAATTTTGCATTAGTTATGTCTTCTGATTAAGTAAATTGAACTTACAAATCACCAGATCTGGTTGCCAAAAAATATGCGTTTTATAAATAATAGTAGTTCAATCAAACCACCCTGTACATCTCTTCGAAGTTTCACTTTGTATTATAATACGTCCCCCAGCAATGTATAGCAAGTTCGGAGAAGCTTTCAAAATTGTTTTGCAGTGCTTCGGGGATCAAAAATTTTACTGCATAAACCGAGGTTTGTAACGGAAGTTACAGCTGAAATAACTGTGGCAAATCATTAAAAATATAGGAATTTATGCAAATTTTGTTTCAAATAAAAATAATTCCTTTATATTAACATAGGGTAAATCGGAGTGGTTTGACTTGGCGGAAGAGATAACCGTCTTTAATTAAGTTTAATTATAAGGTAGCCGTCACATTCTAAGTGATAACAAAATTAATATGTGAAACACAAGCTTAGACATTCAATGCACCAATTAGAAAGTTATGCTTTTTTTATAATTAAACTGTTTTTTGATAAAAACTTTTTTTTTTATTTAAATAAATTTTGAGATTCCTAGGTACTTTAATACTAAAATAAAAGTTTTACAACGACTTGAAAGGAGCCGACATTTTCTACAAAGAAATAAGTATTTAGTGGGAAGTTTTAGAAAAGCTTTGTTATAAATTTCTAACTTTCAAGTCCTCTTAGCGGGTGATTGATGAAAAGCCAGCTTAATAATTTTCATGTTAAGAGGATATTGCGAACATTTTTTTAGTTGGAGTAAAATCAAGTGGAATTAGCAAGATGAATTAATGACCGGCTCGTAAACGACTACTCTGGCGGCTAATTAAAAATATTAATGCAAATTTAGTATATACAAAGTGATTTTTTAAGATGTTTCTAAACATTGTAAGCAAATTTAAATATTTTCGATATTAGTGTGCAATTAATTTAATTATAGATTAAATTTGTTTATATTATAATACGTTAAAGCTGCAGTTCATGAATTTTAATGTGACGTGACATACTATTAGAATAATATAATACCAGCGACGATTAATATTAAAAGTAAATAAACATAAAATTTCTACAAATACATACTAACAAGAATTTTAACATTAAAGTAACTGCACAATTATTTCTCCTCCAGTAAGCAAATTGCAATTATAAATTATGCAGCATCCATTAGCAAACACACTATATACACGAAAGCAGAGGCGGACCGGGAACTTTTTCCATCCGGTTTTCAGACGACCAGTCGTATTTCAACTGGCCCATTAGTTATAAATATTAATTTGGTGTTTTTGATTAGACAACGAAAAATAATTTCCGGCCTACCGGTTATCGTCCGATTAGCTTCATGACGAGTCCGCCTCTGCATGAATATCAAATTTTATGTTGAATTCTTGTATGGGCATCCATTTAATTTTCAAATCAATATTAGCTTAGAAATGGAAGTATTAGCGATTGTATGCGTTTGCAAGCTTCTTGTCGTTTATTTCTGCGTATACCATCAGCGATAAATCAATGGGCTGTCATTATTTAACAATAGGAACGCCAACATAGCGAAACAAACGTTTTAACTTGCAGACGATAATAATTATTACAAGTTACATTACAACCGCAAATTACATTAAAGCAGATGTGATGTAACACAAGTCCGTTTTCGATCAATACATTTATTGTAAATTATGCAAAACAATCTATAATACTCAACCTTTTAGCATAAAATTCGCTATTCTCTAAGTATTTAAATGTTGTGTAAATGGCAATAAATATTCCCGATATATTTTAAATATTAAAGTTCTGTACTTTTACACTTCGGCCAATTAAAATAAAATACAGCGACGGTTTTATCGTACAATTTCAATTAAGTTAAAATTAGTTAACCATTTAAATGGGTTTTAACAACAACTGGGGTTAAAACAACTAAAAATTGTGTACGCCTCACAGGGAATGGTGCAAATAATTGTAAATATGTAAAGATAAAACAATAAAAGAAGGAATGTAACTTTTAATATTATATAATAAATATATTTTATATTGTACCATTGACTGACGAATTAAGTTATGAATACTCAACCGCATTTTTTTACGGAATATAAAATTCTTGTGGGTAAATAGTAATTTTTTGTTTATGAATTAAATATTTCTATAAATAAATATATGTAAATTTTTTCTAAACCGAGTTTCCTACCATAAAAACTAAAATTAATTGATCGATAATCGGCCATGTCTACATAAATTTGATATTGTCGTTTTTAATCGCACCTTCAATCTCGAGTAATTTTTTAAAGAATTTTTTTAACAAATTTATTAATATTAAATTATTAAATAAATGAGATGCGTGTTTCAAATTATTATATCCGACAAGTCAGGCTAATAATTCAAGAAAAGAAATAGAGACAGTCGAGGAAGCTTTTACCTCATTGCTAAATATAATTATTTATTCTCGAAAGCGTTCGTTTCATTTAAAAATGTATCAATTATGAAAATCTTTAATTCAAGGCTATCACTTTTTTTTAGTTTCTGTTCGAAACTTTAATTGAGTAAGAATTACAAATTAATTTTGATGTAATAAAGTTTTTATTTTAATGACAACATTTGCAAGTTCGTTTGAGTCTTTCTAAAATGAGATCCTGATCTGTGATCTTTTAATTTGCATGATTGAAGCACCTACATCCTTCTTGGCATCTGTGCGATTTCGTTTATTTATTGTATTTTCCATTTTTAATTCAAACACTTCAATTTTGATTACACTGCGAACTCTTGGCGTGGATAAACCTTTTTGAGGGTCTCGAGGAGAAAATTTGCAAAGTCCTAGTAAAAGTGAGAGTTAAAATGTAAATCAGTTCAACTCTCAAATTATTTTGTCGTGGTTCCTATACCACGTCTAGATTTGTCAGGCACAATTTTAATTACCAACTGACACGTTCCAGGAACAACGACATAAGTGCCATTTGTTAAATTTCACAGTGCATTAAGAAATACGTTTTGCTTCTCCGTTCAAACAATAAGTTTGTTGCGCCAATGTTAATGCACTGCCTAATAAAGATGTAGAAAAATCTGACGTTTAAATCGACAAGAAAAAGTAATTTTTAAAATTTTGAAGAAAAACCACAGTGAGATGGATTTTGAATTTAAAATTTGTTGCATCTGCGATTAAACCGAAATAATTATAAAAATTACTTTTCATTGCTAGATAATAAATTACCTAATATTTTTAATGATTAGTTTTTCCTGTTGGTTTTTTTCATTTAATTATTAGATAACTTTTACTGGATTCTTTTGTGGAATACCAACCAAAACTACACAGTGAGACTATTAATAATTGCGAGACTATTTAGCCTCTCATCAAAACCAGTATAATATAGAAGTGTCGTGCCTACTCTGTAATAATTTAATTATAACCATTATGTAAACTTTGCTAATAGAACAAGTGAACCATAAATATTAATAATAATATATTAAAGCACAATGTCTTAAGACTATTATTCTTCTTCACTAGGCAGTGCATATAGGCGATCGTTGAAGCCAAGACGACGTACTAGGGAATTTAATTCTTAGTGCTTAGATCACAGTACTCTCTTCCCAGTCGACCGGTGTAGACTTAAATATATAGAGAAAGTACGCCTGTTAATAAACCAAAAATGTGATATGGTAATAAAATATACAATACCAATGCTGCAACATGATACAATCAGGGGTTGGAGCCAAAAATTCTTATTGGCCTTGCGGTTCCAGAGAGTAGGAATATCTGTGGTGTTAATGGATAGAGAAAGCTATCCGCCTGGTAATTTTTGTAGTGCTTTCTCTTACATCACAGAAAAAAAAATTAAGACGCTAAAGTCAAAATTAAAAGTTGTAATAAGAATAAGAGTTAAGAACCCATCCTGTATATTATTACAGTTCCGGTTCTCTCATTTCAATTTTTTCAAATTTATTTCAAAATTATTTCTAGTACTACCCTGTCAGAAAGTTGTAAACAAATGTTATAAAAGTATTAATTGATTAATAAAATTTCTACGTAATTATAACATGCATCTCCACAATTAAAATTCAAATTAAAATAAATTAAAGCAAAGTTGTTTTTTTGGTTATTTTATAAATTTATAAAAATTGACTATAAAGTGTCCTAGTGCTTTATTTTTGTAATACTTCTAAAAACCTGAACTTTGCTATACCAGAGGCATATAATCATCACTTGATTTATTAAGGGTAAAATTGATTGGTAGTTTAGATAGTAAAACTTGATAATAAACCATATCCGTATTTTAAAATAATCAAAAAACACTTTTCAGAACTAAAATTCACAGACTTGGCATATTATTAGAACAGACTTCACATTATCTTCAATGACGAAATTGATTCTAAAACTGATATAGAAACCAAAATATATTGAGTTAACCGCTCACTATTTTCCTTAAATTCCAATTTAACTGCACGATTATTCATATTGTTATCTCTCTCTGAGAGTCCTTCGCCAACTTTTATTAGAAGGGTTTCTTCTACGGTCGACACACTTAAACGTCAGACCAAGAGTAGTGAAAAATACTTTGGTGCCGCTCGTAGCCGACAGTAAATAAAATAAAGTAAAACGTAAATTTTTACAAAATTGTAAAATCCCTCCCCCTTCTCTCCCCAGCCAGAGATATTCACTCCGGTTTGAAAATATCTTATAACTATTATTAAGGCAATGCAGGCAATGGCAAGTCTTAAACCCGAAATTAAGCTAAACTAAGTTTAAATAATCATGTTATTTTTTATTGTATACAAACAAAACAGCCTTTAAGAAATCGCAAAAAGAACAGCAAAAAGAACTCTTTCAGAACAAAATACATACCGTACTATGTATGTATGTATGTATGTATAAATAGAACCGAGTATCTCATGCCCGTACTAATAGTCACGGATCAATCTGAGACTCAAGATAATCCTAGAATTTACTGGAATTTAGACCGCATCGTAGCAACAGTTGCTATTTCGAGAATTGATCTTGAATCTCGGATCAATCCATGACAACTTGTACGGGCATTAGTGTCAGTAGTTGTTCGGCTGCCATACTAGATTAATGACTGTCTAAGTTTTAAATTATTATAATCAAAATTTGTTATTTAGAAAAAAATTTAATAATTAGTTTTAAAAATGGATATCGTCCAATATATGTAATATTATGTAAAAAAGAGATATTGGACCGTGTAAATCAAACTAAATATTTTTGGTTAGCCGACGTTTCGCTCAATTTATTCAAGGATGTTCATAATTTTCAAGTACTTTACATCATGTTTCAGGAAGTTACAAATTATTTGAGTGGAACTGATTATTATAGCCATATTTCTGTTTTTGTATTGCCATGAATATGCTTGAATTAATCGAGCAAAACGTCGTCGGCTAACAAATAATTTAGTTTAACTTACACATTCCAATATCAATCTCGTTCTATAGCAATACATATTTTTTAAGACTTTTGATGGATTTTATTAAATTCTTCTTCTTCCTCTTAATTTAGAACTTCGCCCAGTTGTTACTATTAATATTAATACACTTTGTCTAATTAAAATTTAATTTATATTATTAATAAATCATAAAAAAAAAATTAGTGAAAGAACTTGGAGGCTTTTTTTATTAAAAATTAATAAAAAATATTATCCTTCAGATAATCAGATAAATTTCTGCATTTTCCAAGAATAGCATAGCGTAAAATGCTTCAAATACTTTCTTTAGTAAAAATGAATCTTGATTTTTATTTAATTAAGATGATATATTAAAGTACTTTTTGAATCCTGTTATAAAATCAAAATCACATTTTTAGTTTTATAAAATTTTTCCTTTTTATCAATACTATCACAGTGACCACTAAAAAGTGGACCTTCAACATTTTAAGGTCATGGATAAATATAAAAAGTTATAATTTGCGTTTAATTTGTGAAATAACTGGTGCAAATAAATAAATCTGTAAAACAAAATTAATTATTTATAATTTTTCGTCGTTTTTTTCGAGTTTCACGTGCAAGGTTTTTACAGTTTCTACAATGTTTTCAAATAATAATGAAAAAAATTGCCAATTATTGTATCGTCTTTGGCAAATTTCAGAACTGTTGGTCATCTGCAAGTGATTAGAAAATCGATTACAAGATATTCCCACAAACATTTAAGTCAAGTTTATTATAAGCTTTAGAATAAAATAAAAATATGTTAATGAAAATTAATATTAATTTAAAATTTCCAAACTAAAAAAATAAATAACAGTAAAATTCAATAATTGATTTTATAAGTTATTATATCAACAGGTTAAATAGCAATTTTTTGATAAATTGTTTATTTATTGCCAAATTAATCGTTTAAATTATTTTATATTATATTATATTTCTTGTATCTCTGGATACATTTTTTTAAATATTTAATTTCCAACCTTTACGTTGCTGGGCAGATAAGGGTGATAAAGGGGAATTTCAACGGTTGTTAAATTATTTGTTTTAGGAAATTCTCGAAATAGGGTAGACTGTTAAAATAATTTATTACATAATTACAGAGCAGGAAAATTTAAAAAAATATTTTTTACCGTCAAATTATGGTAACTTTTTAGAAAATCCATGGGTTTTTTGAACGAAAATATTTTAAAAGATTGCATCACTTCGAAGAATAAATTCATCAATAGAATACATTCCATTGACCCCTTGTAATCAAAACTAAAACCCTAACAAATAAATTGCAAAGCCGGCAATTAAAACTTTAGATAAGGCTTTCTATGACTTTTTAAACAAATTTCTTTTCGAGTTTGTCGTAGTTTTGATTAATTACCAAGTGATTTTCGATTGATAGCGTCACTGACATTGACTAAAAATTTTGTGGCTGCTTAAAATTCTTATTTATGACCTTCAGAGAAACATTTAATTTAATTTTATACATTTAATTCTTAAAACTGAAAGTCGACACCTAATTAAATGGGTCATCTTTAATTAGCTATAAATAATTAATTTTGTTCGATTGTTGACTGCGGCGTATGTGCAAATTTCGAAAAGCTGTACATTCGTCGGGGTTAATAAAATCCCACAATTTGGTATATATACTTAACGATTTTTTCGTGAATATCGGTAAAACGACTCAATTAAATATTAAACAAATATCGACTTTTAACATTTATTGGTCAAACTTGTACTAAAATTAGCCTGTCTCACGAACTCGCCTTTAAAAATTAATGCTGTAATAAACAAACTCGATGATGTTTTGAATATTAAATTACCCTAAATGTCGATACATAACCTTACAGGTGACAATAATCTATAAAATTAATATTTTTCATAATTGAAGCCGTAATTATTCTGACATGAAAATTACACAAATTTGAAATTTTATTGCTTTTTCACAAACTGGAGTCACTTTTAAACCACAATAAATTTTCTGATATTAACACTTGGAAAATTTCGATACGTTAATAACCCGAATATTTTTATTCCTTCAAAAACGAGTATGCAAAAATTTTCTAAAACTTTCTTGATATGCTAATTACAAAATTTATTAAAAATATGCAGGAGAATCGTAAATTAATTTTAATAAAACAAATAAATTGCAAGCAATTTATAAGACAAAATTATTAATTTTTTGTGAACGTTAATAACAGTCAGATATGTCCGAACAAATTTGAAACCAAAATGATGACTTTCTTTGGTTTGACTCATGATTTATGGGTTTGGGCATCCTACAATTAAAAACCGACGAGTCTTTTACCTGAAATATTAATTAAAATACTTGCCTAATTATAAATGACGTGTATCATGTTAACAACGATTAACATCAAAATATTTCGTGATTTATCAAGTTAACGTGCATGCAGGTTGTGGTATGAAATTTGCTACTGCAAGCGAATTAATTTTTAAGTGTTTATTGATTTTTTGCGTGAACTTTTCGAATGACCCTTGTAATTTTAACTATTGAGGTGTTTGAAAAAAAGTAGAGTTTTTCACCTGAAATTTTGTAGAGATGACAGCAGCACGCAGAGTGCGAGCACGAGTTTCAAACCCGGTTCGCTAGCGCGCATTCTGATCCCTCATCAGACATAAAATAGTAACATCACTAAACATTACAAAATAACAATTTATTGCAAAATATGAATTGTTAAATAATGATGACACGTTTTCGTGATCGTCACACATGACTCGCATCTCACAATTAAATTTTGAACAGCATTTCCGCACACACCTTGTCTATCATTCAAAAAACTGTCACAAATTGTTAATAAAAAAATAATTTAAACTATGACTCGCTCGTCTTGTTTATATTTCTCAAACATTGTCGTTTGACAAAAGTCATTAAAACTGTTTGACTAGGAATTAAGACACTTCACTCACGTTCGGCCTTAAATAAATATGGAGCAATATTATGGCTTAATAAAACAGCGGCCATTTTGTTATTTAATTTAAATTTTATTGTTTAATGCGACAATAAAATGCAATTCACTTATTTACCCGAAATTCGACAACTTTTGAAAGCGATAACCTCGTCAAGTTGCAATTGCGTGACCGATTTCCTTCAAATTCGTCGGATTGAAATTTTGAAAATTCAAATTTTTTTCGAAATTTTGCGTATTTATAGATACCCGCGTAGAGATACTGATGGACCGTCTATACGACCCGAACAAAGTGGTTCCAGTATCAAACTCACCTGCCCACCTGTACCTGGACACGCGAACCAATCACTTCGACTTTTCCCACTCCACCAAGTCGATCAAATCGGCAATAAATAAGTGATAACTGATTACGCCAATTAAAAACCTTTTTTGGATTTTTCGAGCCCTCGACAAAATTCTACATTTTTGTGTAAATTCAAAAAAATATTTTTGTGGCGGTTGTCGTCGATGCGGGCGCCGAAATAAAAATTAATTTATGTTAAAAATTTAAGTAAGTAAATGTGTAATAAATGTAATAAAAAATGAATTGGAATTCTGAGCATTTTACCTGTTTACAATTTTATTTATAGAAGACTAAAACTTTTAAGAAGATAAACATTCTTGAAAACACGCCATTAATTTACATATAATAATAATTTAATTCTTATGCACGTAGATTTTTCTTTATATCAATTTTCTACTTGATAAATGGTGGTCAATATTTCAAGTCGTTACTTCAAGTTTAAAATTTAAACGACTTCTTGTTTGGCCAATATTACAATAAAGTTGTTTTGGTGCCCTAAGAAAACTAATTTTCTTATGAAAATATGTGCTTTGGGGCGGTTTAACCGAACATATAATTTGGAGACTTCGACGCTAGATCGTTCACGAAACCTTTTTTAATTTTGGAATTTTTAAATTTAAAATTTAATTCGAAAGCAACCACTCGAAGTGATTTACGAAATTTTATTTCGGATACTGAAAAATAAATTTAAAATAATTCAATCATCTCGTTAGTCGTCTTTGTGTGTACGAGCTGGTTCTGAATGAGTTCATATTTCTTCGGCTGTCGGCGATGATTTATAATTGGTCATGTATTTTGAGTCGATTATTAATATACATTAGACATTATATAATAATAATAATATTAGGTAATTTTATCCGCGAGGGTGCATGAGCTGTAGTTCCGTTGCTTTGTGCTCATCGGAAGTGTATTACTATGCATAAACGATTTAGCAATTTTACAATGGCGAATATACAATTTTCATTTTGATAACCCCTAATTTTAGATCAACCAGAACATTAAAATGAAAGAAACGTACGAACCGGAGATTTATTACGAGTTTATTTCTTCACATGTTGTAGAATTTTTATAATCTCAACTTTAATCACAAGAAGACAAATTGGAGACATCACATAACAAATACAGATATTTTTGACTACCTAGTTATGTAACTAAACAAATTTGAAGTTAGTTAATATAATTAATCATTTTTCAAAAAATTTGATACCGCGATTATTATGCCGTTACTCGAATGAAAAATTAAAATGATTTGTGTGTGACACAAGTCAAAATATATTAATTTACATCTTGTTAATTTGAATATTATTTAATATGCTATTGAATTATCTTAACGAGTCAGGTCAGGACCGGATTTCAGTTAATTTACCTATTTATTTCGATTCTCCCTGCTTAATACCTCTCATTAAATTTAAATCGGGTACGCTAATGGAAATTCTTGGCTTACTTTTTTTAAAAATGTTACGAAGGCACTGCCATTTTCGTTTTATTGCTCATAAAAGATTAATTAGATAGTCGTAATTAACCAATTATCTAATTTTTACTTCCTAGTGAAACTAATCCTACAACTTTTTTTTAAAGCTGTGCCACAATAAACGGTGGGTATCGAAAGAGTCTCACGATTCAACAAAAAACTGTAAGTTACGATCGCTCTAATCATAAATTCAAATGATTAAAAGTAGAAGAAACCCCTTTATTCTGTATTCATGTTAATTTAAAATTATTGTTATTGGGGAGGAGAATATAAAAAATATCTGGTTTTGGTAGCTATTTTTATCGAATATTTATTGTACGAACAAATCGTTTTTATACCTCGGCAACTTCGAAACGAAGCTTTTGTATTATTTGTAATTAATTCTAGAACTCCTATGACACCCCCCCCCTTGCAGGTAACCATTTCGATTGATTTGAGTGCCTTAGTTGATTGCAAAAAAATAATCAGGATACTTTCTAGAAGTTAGATCTTAAAAATGAAAATATTTGATTCTATCGGGGTCATCAATTCGGCGTGAGATATGCTGAAAAAATATTCCATGCTTCAAATCGCCTTTATTTTACAGTCAATTATGACCGTCATAAGTTAAACCGGGTAGATTTTACTATGCAATGGTTTTATGTTTTCGAAAATTTTATTAAGATCAAACACTAACATTTATGTTTTAATAATTGGATAGCATAATTTAAAGCTAAAGATAATAAAACCTTGTTTTTGCGTATGCCCTATTAACATAATATTCTGCTTTACGATTTCATTATTGAATAGGTTACATAATTTTACCAGCAGTCAAATCTGGAATTATATGCACATAAATTTTATCAGAGCGGCGGCTCTGGGTATCGTGCCCACGGCTTTGGCACATCTCATTTTTAATTTAATTTTCATTACTATTTTTTGGATTTTGAAAACCTATAACATTTCGTTAACCGATTAACTGGTCCACTTCGTCAGTAATTATGCAGAAACAATTTAGGAATTAAAACAGATAGATATTGCAATGCAGTGCCCACAGATTGATTATAAAGCTAAGGATGTATGGCCAGCCAATAAATTATTCGCATTATATTTTGACGTTTTCAAGCTTTTTCTTTTTAATTTTAATTTTCAAATAAATCATACATTTTTATATTTATACAGGGTGTCCCAAATCTTAACGTTATCCCTTCGAGATATTAACATTTTCATTAAATTTGTGAAAATTGTGAAAAAATCAGTTTTTCGAGTACCACATGTACAACATTCCATATTTTAAGATTATAATTTTAGGTACGCAACCCCGAATAGCCCTGCCCTTTGATCACATTATTAAAATAAAACTATTATGCCCGTACTAATGGTCACGGATCTACGAAGGCGTCCTGAGGCCACAAAGTAAAAAAATAAATTTTAAGTGTCAATTGCGACTTACAATAAATTGTCAATTTACACTTCGACGTCGCAATTGAACATTAAAAGTCGCAATTAATTGCCACTTAAAATTTATTTTTTAGTTTGAGGCTTCAGAACGCCTTGGTACGGATCAATCCGAAACTCAAAATAATCCTAGAATTTACCAATGAGATTACTGAAATTTAGACAGTATCGTAGCAACAACTGTTATTTCGAGAATTGATCTCGATACTCGGATCAATCCATGATTATTAGTACGGGCATTGCATTGGTGTCATAATTTTAGAAAAAAAAATGTTTTTGTCCGACTCATAATATTATTAATAATAAATTATAATAATAAAAAAAATTAAATAAAAAAAAACGATAGTCGGTCATGAGCTGGTCTATCAGCGGTTCAAAGGATGAAGTTGAGTTCTGGGCACCCTGTATATGTGTTAATTATGCCCTCGGCATTCATAATTTTTTTAGGAAGTTTTTAACTTTGTGGACTCGAATATTGTGCTATTATTTAAATAAAATCCGAATTTATTCTCTAGTCTAGAGAGTACCCCAAAGATTCATCACTGATTATAATATTTTGTTAAAATCTACACAGGGCGGTATATGAAAGTATAGAAGAGAGAAAATACTAAATGGAGAGAACTTAACTAAAAAATAATTTAATCTGCTGTTTCTCATCGATTACAATGCCTTTTTATGTGTGTGAACCTGGCACCTCACTTTTTTTAAGGTCAGTTCCATTAGCACCCAAGAAAGTTCTACAGTTCCTGACGATTAAAAAAAAAAAGTTCCGGGTCACCTGGAAATTTATTTTGAAAAATATGCGGTGCTTATTCCAGTAGCACCGCAAAATCGTAAAAAAAAAAGTATTTTTCTGGCGGCTTTCGAAAGTTCTCGAAGAGTTCTATAGTTCTAGATAAAATTTAATAAAAGTTCCGAGTTTTTTGAAAATTAGGAACCAGCACCGCATTCCGGAAACTCCGGGTGCTGACTGCAAACCTAGTTTTTTCGATAGTTCTGATATAGTTCTACACTCTCTAATGCGACTCGATAAGAGTTCTGGCCAGTACATATTTTTTTTAATTTTTTTTTAATAATCGAAAGTTGTTGTCATATTTGTAAAATTCTGACTCGAAAAACTTTTCAGTGCGAGATTCCGTCCAAATGGAACAACATTTTGCTTTCTCTATTTGCCATATCGGATTCGCCATTAGAATTTTAAAAATCTCATATCCAATTCCGATTTAGTAACCCCAAAAACCCTTGAGTACGAGATTTCAATCAAATAAATTAACTTCAGCATTTTTGTCCGCCACATTGGATCTGCCATTTAATTTCGAAAATCTAACTTCTAATTCAGATTCCGCGACCCATGGGTATGGGATTTCGTTCAAATAAATTAACTTTAGCATTTTTATCCACCATATTAGATCCGCCATTTTTAATTTGAAAGTAATTACCGGCCAAAAATGTTGTTGAATCGAGTCAGAAAACAGAACAATATCAAAATTGTCGCAAACACTAGGTTTCGAGTTTTGAGTTCGAGTTTCCGGAATGCGATGCTGGTTTGAAGTTTTCAGAAATTCAAAATAAATATGTACTGGCCAGAACTATTATCGAATCGCATTAGAGAATGTAGAACTGTATCAGAACTATCGAAAAAACTAGGGTCGCAGCCGGCACCTGGAGTTTCCAGAATGCTGCACTCTCGAGAGTGTAGAACTATATCAGAACTATCGACAAAAACTATGCTTGCAGTCAGAACCCGGAGTTTCCAAATATACGATGTTCGTTTCCAGTTTTCAAAAATTAAAAAATATACTTACTGGCCAGAACTATTTTGGAATCGAGTTATAGGAGATAAAACTACGTTAGAACTCTCGAGGACTGTCGAAAATCCCAGGTTCGAAGTCAGCACCCCGAGTTTTTCGGAGATGCGGTGCTGATTTCAGTCAAAAATTCGAAAAAAATATTTCCGACTCGGAACTTTTTTTGAAACCTATCTAGAACTATAAAACTCTTCGAAAACTTTCAAAAGCCGCCGGTAATATATTTTTTTTGCAATTTTGCGGTGCTACCGAACGTCAGCACGGTTCTAGAACTTTGTTTAGAATCGAGTCATAGGGGGCAAAACTATGTCAGATCTGTCAAAAATCCCAGGTTTTAAGTCAGCACCCCGAGTTTTCCGGAGATGAGGTGCTGGTTCCTAATTTTCAAAAATTTGAAAAAAATATTTTCGACTTGGAACTTTCTTTAAATTTTATCTAGAACTATAGAACTCTTCGAGAACTTTCGAAAGCCGTCAATAAAATATTTTTTTTACGATTTTGCGGTGCTACCGGAAGTTAGCACCGCATATTTAAAAATCAGTTTATCGGAACTTTTTTTTTAATCATCAGGAACTGTAGAACTTTCTTGGGTGCTAAATGGAACTGACCTTAAAATGGTCGATTTAAAAAAGTGAGATGCCAGGTTCACACACATTGCCTTTTTGAAATCATAAATATTTTACTGTTATAAAATTATGTAAAAATTTATTAAATATATAAATACAGGGTGTATTCAAAATATAATCAAGGTCTTTGTAACTTAAAGTTTAATTTTAGAAACTGTAGCGGTGAATGATTTGTTAATTTTCCAAATGTTGACGAAGAAAAGTTAAGTATTTTTTAAATATTTTCCCCCTGCGGCTCGTTTATTTTTTCAAAACCAAGAGTTTCCAAAATGTAACTTACTAGTTATTTAGTGGCGTGTCGCCGTGGGGGCTAGGGGGGGCTCGATCCCCCCCCCGCCCCTGTCTATAGTGGCGCCCTGGCGCCCCAAACAAAGAACATTTTGTAAACTTCGGTAATAAACTATCAAGTTTTCACTGTTATTTATTTACTCACCATAAATTTTTTAATTGTTATCACCAGTATTATTAAATCCTATCATAAAACTTGCCACATGCCAAATCAAAATAAAAATAATTTTGGTAAAACCAAATTCTATTGTATTCAAAACCGTTATCTTTACAAATTTTATAAGCCCGGAAATTTTGGGAAACCCCAAAAATAATATTGTTTGCACCTGCCTGTTTCAGGTAGGTAATTAAATTAGGTAGGCACCTATCGTAAATCGGCTTATTGCAAACGAATATAATTTGTAATATTTTGTCTTCAAAAGTATAAGAATTAAACAAAAAGCACAAAAAGCATGATAATTCAAATTAAAGCACAAAAACTCAAAAAAGCATATAAAACAGTGCCAAATAAATTTTTTTTTGATAAATCGCTTAGATTATTTAAAATTTTTGAGCTGCTTCGAATTTTCAGGAAAAGCATTTTGGCTACAAATCTGCACTCCACAATATATCACGATACTGTGCAATTTCCGGTATATTACCGGTAATATACGATAGAAGCATACGTCGCACAGTGGGGTATTTGACACTAAAAACTAGCCAAAATTGGAATTTTCAAAACCAGGGTTTTTGAGTTGAAACTCAAAAACCTGAAACTGAAAAAAAAAATGTTTAATTTGAAATTCATACATATTTGCGCCCCTAAGAATGGTTTGCCCCCCCCCCGCCCTAAAAGGCACGACACGCCACTGTAGTTATTATTCCCTAAACCAGAAGCGTATAGTTACATAGAAGCGTTAGGAACTGCGGTCATCTGAATTCCGTAGAACTGGTAAGATTAATTTTTAGTTAAAAAATCAAGAAAGTTAGAAGACAAAGGAATCTAATAAAACAATGGTGCTTTTAGGCCGCACAACCTTGGTAATCAAACAATAAAGAACGAATAATATATAATATAAGAATTGATAAAATTACAATGAAAAATAATTTTTTTCTAACTAGGTATAGAGGTATTCTATCCGAGTAGAAGCCTTTCCTTTCATTAAGATCTTAAATTGAAAAAAAAATGTTAAATAGTATAATCGTAGCGGTACTCAAATAAATGATGTGATTTGTAACATCTTCATTTCAATCTTTAGAATTCAAAATAGCAGTTAAGCAAAATATTTCAAATATATTAAGACATTGCTTAAATAATTCGAAAAATGGAAAAGTTCACAAACGAAATCTTGTTAATCCAAACGCGCGCGTCCCCAATAAATAAATAATGAACTGTAATACATGAGATTTAATAAGTAAACAGAAAAAAAGACGAAATTATACAAAAAACAGAAACGAAAAAATGTTTGCAAACTTGAAAGTCTTTGAGTAATATTGGAAGTTTATGGTTTATAATTAAAGCTGCTGCGAATTTGCATTTAATTACTTTTGCATTTCTAAAACAGATTCATAATAGTCATAATAGTCATAGAAAGAAGTCGTAACCTTTGCAATGCAAATTGAATATAATTCTCTAGAAGCCACTTGGCGCTAAATTAATAACGTAAGTACCTTATACTTATGTATTGCTTATTTACATGTTTATGATTTTAAATTTTATGCTAATATTTTTGTGCTAAATTTGAAAGTTATATATTTTATGAATTTAATTTCATTACGAGTAGAGTAGGTATATGGGCCTCCCTATTTTTTTGGAAAATTTACATGGGGTATGGAATACCCCCAGCACAACATTAGTGATTGTGTTCAAAAAAAGAAAATGTGTTATTGAATTTCAAATCAGAAATCTTAGATTTAAAAAAAATAGATTTCCGGTTGGAACTTATAAGTTTAATAACACTTTTTTGCGCACAATCTCTGGTGTACTGGAGGGTATTCCAGACCCCCCAGACCCCCCGGTTTGGAAAACCTAGCTTTGTGCGTGTATTGTATTTATTGAAATTTCATTAAGAATTGTTATTTTAATTCGGATATATTCATAGATGCAATTTCCATGACTGTTTCCATGACCTAGATCTGTTGTTTTCATTAATGAAAAAACCGAACTCACAAACATTACATTCGATTTAACATCGCTGAGTTGCTTTGGTAGATAAGAAGAAATTTTCAACTATCAGATGTACTCTTTAATCTTTTATTGGTTTAATCGTCTAATGTAAAACTTTTCTTTTCTTTTTCTTCCTTCTTAATATACCCATTTTTTGGTGCTTTTATCATTTTTTAAATATTTTTTCTTTCATTCTTCTTCTGCCTCGAGACAAAAGTTCCACTATTGGAATCAATATTAGAAGAAAAACAATATGAAAGTTTAAAAAGGTAAACTAATCGTAGTTATTAATTTATGTCAATTTTACAATGTAATTTTTGGGTATTTAAAAATACTCAGATGTAAAACGACCTTAATTCGAATTTTACGTTATAGGAACCAGGAAATTCCTTCAAATCTGACTTAAAAGTTATACTTACAAAATTTTGTTTTGTTATGTGTACATGTAATAAAAATGAAACTACTCACGACTGAGTTGTTTCATTTTTCTTATCTTGCAAATGATTTACAACATCGAGATATCTTTTTAAGTTATGCCCAACGAATACGAGTTATGCATCTTAACATGGTCACAATTATTTGACATTTTTAATTAATTTTACTACTGCAAACGTCAATTTATCACAAAATTTTGACTGACCCACTTACCCCAATTTTAAAACTCTCCATTCCATCTTTTTTCATTGATAACTTTTTGATTTCATTTTTTGTTTATATTACGTAAAACTCGCGATTGTTCGTTAAAAATTCAACTTGTGTTGTTATAAAAACAGACTGGCGGTAATTTTACTGATGAGCCTACTAATCCACCTTATCAGGTCCCTTCCCTCATTATCACATGTCTCCTCGTCTTGAATAATTAAAAAATAAGGTACCACCTATATCTTCATTTAAAAAATCTTCATTAATTAAAAAATTAAACAAATGGAAGATTAAAATTTATTATGCAATTTTTTGCAATGTTAATTTTATTTTCAAAACCAGAAAACGATCAGTCTTCTTGTAAAATATTTATTTAACCTTCAATAATTATTAATAATACAGCACAGTTTTTTTCAAAATTTAGGTGTGTTTATTTTTACACGATTTTAATCGTCAATTCAATTTTTAAACTTCAAAATAAATTATTTTTGAATTGTTTCGATAGTATAAATTTATTTATAGGTAAATGTTAAATTATTATTATTATTTATCATTATTATGTAATCGTAAATTTGCAATGTTTATCATCCGTAACTGTACTCGGCACTTTCACTATTTTTACGACAGATTTTTCGTTTCTTCAATTTTAAATTCTGTTATTTTGATCGTAAATGCATTAGGTTATCTTAAGATAAAAGCAATGAAATTTTGAAAAGTAACTTAAAATTTCTGTAGCTGATTTTGGTGCCGCTCATATTTCTTAAAAAATTTGCATTAAATAGTAAAAATAAATTAATACACGAAATTTGAAAAATTAATAGGTGAAATGAACATAACAGATGGAAGGAATGATAAAATTTCGATAAAAATGTTTTGAACTTGAAAGATAAATATTCAGAATGCAAGAACTTTATGAATTAAAAGTTTAATTGCGGTAATTCGAGTAAAACTTTATTGCGGCGAAAAGTTTGTGCTTAAAGCTAATATTTACGTTAGTTTTAAAGATATGTAGGTTAAATTTTAAAGCACTCTACTTCAAGTATTTTAATTTCAAGAAACTTGTTAAATTTCGAGTAAAAACTAAAATGCTACACAAAATTTGAGGGATTAACGACAAAATTGATAAAAAGAGTATAAACCTAATATTTTTTATTTTGATAAATTTGCAATTGAAAAAAGTATTTTTTCCTGAAAGCAATAGAAGGATAGCCACGCAATTTTCAGCTGAAGTTTTCATAATATAAAACTGGATAAAAAGATAAATATTATACAAGTTTAACGAAATCAGTGGCAATTGCAGTTAATTCGCAAAAAAAGCGGTATAACCAACATCACATCCCGATGAAAAACTAAATAAATTTCGTTAATTGAATAGCATAATTAATTTTTTCAACACTTTAATTAGTAAGCGTTCTAGCGTGAAAAGATAAAAACATTAATTATATACCACATTAGTCAAAGCAGAATTAATTAAATATTGCAACAATGACGAGACATTTAATACAAAATTTTAAAATGAATACCTGCATTCCTGATTAGCACTAATTAACTCCGTCTTAAAAAAACTTCCCGGTATTCTAGTGACTTTATTGAAAAAATTACATAGCACTATAGGTAATTAATGGATGTTGTGCAACATTCCACACTAATAATTCGAAACTTTACAATTCAAAAACGAATGTTATTGCAAAACTATCCATTAACAAGACATTTAAGCGCCCAATAAAATTTATTATTGCAAATTCCCCTTTTCAAAAATTCAACGTCATTATATCAAATTTCTTACTTTTAATGCGGGTCACCCAGTCACTGCTTAGGGTGGATACAATTACCCTTCGGTTATTATTGTAAACTTTCAGATATAATGCTAATTTTGTATATTTTATAAAGCCGAATTTATCAATAATAAAAATAGCAATGTATCTCCTTATTTTCGAGGGAGAAATTGGATGCCATACATCTGTTCACTTTTGTAATAAAACTGAAACTTTTATAACAAAAATATACGCAATTGTAATGTAAAACACAAACTATCGTTTGAAATTCTAGACCTGTGGTAAATTCGCCCCCCGATTTATTAAATATTTACGGCGATACTAGTTTTTATGCAAATTTTTTTACCTCGATAAAACAACCCATAAATACAAATTTTATCTGTAATAATCAAACGATGTAATTTTGTGCGACTCATAATAAGGGTTGTAAAATATCGCAATAGATAATTTATTTTATAAGGGTAGTTAATTTTTTACAGGCCATTCCTTTGTTTGCTATTTATTAAAAATCAATACAGATTTTATTGCTGCTATAATATAAATCGCAGACGAATAAGTTCGATGTGTCTATTTTTTGGGTTAGAGAGCTGAACAGAAAAAATTGTGATTCCCGATTTTGATCTCAGAATTTGAGAAATGCCTTTTTTCTACTCTTCTACCAACTGCAAATAGTCTGCGTCAGAGGTGGATCGACATAGAAGCTAAGAAAGCTTCAACTTCCAGTCTCTGAATGCAGTAAAATTTCCAATGCACGGTTGCTTCTCAAGTTTTTTGATTAAATTGATTATAGCATTCACGTTTACTTATTCTCTGATCTTCACCAATCGGCATTTGCTTCTTTATTAAACCACTCCAAAAACCCCTTCAATCAGGGATTTTTATTCAAGTCAAAAAGTCAAATTAGATTAAAATGAGGCAAATAGAAAAATTAACCGGTAAAAGTCTATAAATTGGTGGAGACCTTTGTTTTGGTTTACTGTTAAAGATAATAAAAGTCCTGACATCTACCTTCAAGGCTCGATCCGCCATCTTGAAAAGAAGGTGCTCCAATATCCCAAAGGTGCTCCAGATATCCCAAAAATCTATCTAACGACAAATCGACTCTAGAGAATAAAACTATCACAAAATTAAAAAATTAATTTATTAAGAATAAGAGTTATCCTAATCAAAAACAAGCTAAAATTACAATTTTTTAAAATAACTTAAGCGTCCCTTTGCTACTCGGCATCCCTAGGCATTGTTATTATTATTATTATTATTATTATTTTTTTTTTAATTATAATTTTGCGATAATTTCAATTCTGTAAAGTGCACTCTTACGAAAAATGTTAGTTAGAAATGTTAGTAACAGGTATGTACATAATTATTTACAGAATACCAATTTATAACATTTATGTAATCTTACAGCGTAACATAACTTACTATTAATAGAATGTTTTGAGTTAGAGAATCGCACTATTAGTGAAGTTGGCCTCCCATTTTCATCATTTTAATATAAAAAATTATAGAATCGTTATGTCTTGAAAGGTTACTCGATTTCAATGTTAGGTCGCTTCTGGTTTTAAAAAAATTATTACATTTTCGAAAAAATTTTAATTTTGATTATTGAAAAGAAAAAAGTTGAATTTTTTGGAGACTGACGTTGGTCCGATTAAACGGACTCAAGTAGCCATTCTGAACTCCATACTTTTAGTTTCTTTCGGGACCGCTTTCAAACTGGATGGGAGTCCTAAATACTTCACTATCCTCTTGCTCGGCATTAAAAGGTACAATTAACAAAATGTTTTGTTAATTTTTATTTTGTTATTTATTTTAATCTAGCTTTCTGTTGACGGTTTGGCGCTTGGCAATGTGATTTATTGAAAGTTTAACGAATTAACCAACTTTCAAGCAATGAAAACCTATCGAGAATAGATATTTTCGATACAAGTTAGGAAAACTAAAATTTTTCAATTCAAGGCAAAGCCGAAAATTAAAAAAGATGGTTTTCCATGAGTAGCGAACAATATTTTTTCTAATTATGTTTCAAAAAGAACCAATAACATATTTTTTATACATAATTCAGAATGAATTTATTAAAATATACATTAGAATTTCATAATTCAATTATGTTCGTGCATTTAAAGGAAAATGCATTTTTTCAAACTATTCACTGGCTAGATCACTGGAGAGAAAATTTTACTAACCTAAGTTTCTTATAAATCCATGAAGTAGCCCCTACCTGCAATAATAAAGAAATTTTTTGTTAGTTATCATTGCAGATGAGAACGGTTTTCTTCAAATTACCTTTATCACTGTAGACCTATTGCCTTATTCCTAGTGACCAGAATAGCTTCTTCGTTGTTCCTTCCAATAAACATAAGTCACTCACAAACTCGAACACTTTCACATTTTGTGTCACTTAAGTATTAAAAAGAAAATTATTCTCGATTATTAAGAAAGCTTTCATCAAAATTCTTCACGATAATTCGAACTCGAAACACCACACTCTCGTTCGCGGAAAACTAACATTTTTCCAAATTTTCTCCATACGATTACTTTTAAGCTGAATACATGCACTAGCGTTTGGCGGAATGCGATTTTTGTTTTGATTGGTTAAATTTCAATAAAAGGTTCAAATTGTACTAACCAAAACAAAAATTGCATTCCGCAAATCGCTAGTGCGTGTATTCAGCTTAAGGCCTTACAAACGAATGACTGATATGAGTCCGTACGGGGCATCGCGTCATAATTCGTATGTAACTTTTTTTTTGTTTCCTGTTTGCAATTTTAATCGAATTTTGTCTATAAGTTTCCTACTCTTTCGTCCGTCGTGCATTTTTGTAATCTTTATTTTCAAATTAACAAAATAAAATATAATTCAAACTGATAAAAATCGTACAGGTATTTTGTCATTTTTGACATTTTTGTGCAGATAAATTTTTCTAATAGCGTAAAACTTCTCATTTTGATTTTTATAATAACTTTTATCGCGATCTGATCAAGGTTTACCGAGATATGTTCAAAAAACAGAATTGGAGCACCTTTTTTTCAGGATGGCCGATCGAGCCATGGAGATAGAGGTCAGGACTTTTAGTATATTCAAAAGTATGCTAAAATAAAGATCTCCATCAATTTATAGCTTTTTACCGGTTAATTTTTACTATTTTTGCTAATTTGACTGAACTAGAAGAGATTAAAACCCTCAGAACGTATTAATTCTTATTTGGGAAGAAGGTGATGCATTCGGTTATTATCTACACATTGTCCAATTGACATAGTTACGTCAGAATACATTAGAATCGCGTTTATTTCTGATAACGTTTTGTTGAGGACGTCGTAGACTAAACACTGACGTTAATGTGACGTTGTTGAATGACTTATTTTTGACATCAAACATTTCAGTATAATTTTAACGTCATTTCTTTTCTAATTTCCAACTTCATGAAATGAAGAAATTTTAAGATCAAATTATGCATATTTTATAATATCAGCTAATATTTGTTATAAATAGTTGGTAATGTGTGCCTTGTTTCCAGTTTTGGCATTTTATTTATTTTGTGATTAAAAGCAAGAATTAATTATTATGTTCTATTCTAACCTAATCTAATAATTAGGTAAGTTCCTTTTAACTATCATTTTTTATCGTTTCTAAAATTATTCAATTGTTACATGAACCACGTGGGGGGAATCCCCGTTATTTAAACCAGTTGTTAGTTTATTTTTTATATTTTTCTTCATATTTTGACACTACTAACCAATTATCGACGGCAATGTGACGTAACTATTCCAACAAATGCAAAAAAATATTCATAAATCCGAAAACACCTTTTTTTGAATTACAGGAACTGGTGTTCAAGATTTTGGTCTACAGTTTACCCCTCAGTTTAAATGTTTAGATATTTGAGCGAGATATAGTAGAATGTTTGGAATATAATAGGAAAATGTCCCAAAATCTGTTGAGACTTCCCCAAATTGCTTGGGAAATGTTTAAAAAAAGAAGATTGTGGTTTTACCTCATAATTTACAGTTACTCACAAAAGAACTGGGACACTCCTATGTTAGCAATGTAAATTATACCTTTTGAAGACTTTTCATCTTATAAAACTCAATTTTACAGCAAAACTTATCCAACATTTTTTGTTGCAAATTTCATTCTCTTCATTTTTGTCTATATATATTTTTCTATTTTGTCCCACCGTTTCTGAGCGACAGTGACTTAAAAAGGACTCGGTAAATATTTTAATCAAATTAACATTCTTCACCAGTTTTCATTCCGTCGTTCAAAAGATTTTTAATTCGAATTTTATACCCAATGAGTTGAACTGACTCAAAAATATCAACAAGAAACACTTTGAACGCACCTATAAACAAAGCAGTAAAAACACAATTCTTTTTAAAAACATATCTTTTTATTGCTTACAAAGCAGTTCTGGTAGTCTGTAGACCACATACCACCGGTTTCAAACATCTCTAGCTCTGCCTATAAGACTTAGACAGTTCTGTACATTTTGCTCTCAGCTTGTTTTATAACTACGAAGTTTGGAGTATTCTAATTTTACAGCTTCTTGATTTTCTATGTTGTCACTAATCAAATTTCTTATTACGAAAACTGTTCTCTCCTTGCGACACGGATTGCTAGCATCAAAGGAGTTGGTACCACAATCCAGAGCAAGCGGTATAAAACCCAATTCTCTCAATTTATCTTGAATTTCCTTATTGTTATAGCACAAATTTCCCAACACTGCTACCAAATTAGTCTCAAATTCGTAAAAAGGATCATCTTCACTAATTTTATCTCTATCTGAAACCCCTACTGGAATGAAGGAAGGATGATTTTCTTTTCTTAAAATATGGAACATCTTTAATAGGCCTACACATTTTTCAGTTAATGCCGTAACGGAAACAATATTATAATTCTGAACCCAAGAATATGTAAGAATCACAGCCAATGAGAAAGTAATTTCTTTAACTTCGCTACTTTTCGGATTGTCGTTGAGTATTTTAAATAAATTATCACATTTCTTAAGAAATTCTACCACAATGCAATCAATTTTTACCTTCGAAAAGGTATACCCATGTATTGCCTCCCTATCTTTCCGTTTCAAAAATGTTAACACCTTAACTTTGTTTTCGATACTGTAACTTGGAAAACAATTTAAAAACTGTTCGTTTTGTATAAAAACAACCAGCAACTCCTTGATGTAAAAGGACGATTCGTCGCTGTAATAATTTAACAAATGTTCGTAAATTTCAGAGCACTCATCTACTAAATGTTCACTTAAAATATTGTAAAGAAAAGCGGATATACAGTCACTAAATTGCACCACCTTAAATAAACTTAAAACTGTTTTTTTAAATATAGACCACATCTGACGAGTATATTCTTCTCTTCCAACAACGACGTTGGTCAAGAATTCCGATATTATCTTTATACATACTGAATCATCTTGTTCCGAAACAAATATCAGAAGCTTCTCGGTATTACACATTAATTGCTGATTATTTGCACACAAATCTTGAGCGGAATTATTAGCCACATTGCAATTCCTCAAACTCCAATACACTTTTCTCGTTAACAGTTTCGTTTCATCGGATTTATCGAAATTATCTACCAGAAAGTTAATCACCAAAGCAAGAATGTTAACTACTTCTTGAGTAACAACAAATCTAAAAATGTAAATTTAAACTTGAAATAGTTTGTTAGTAGTGAACAACTTACGGATAAGGCAGCTTCGTTCTTGGATCAAATTGAACAAAGGTGAAAGAATTGTGTAAATATTTTTCCAAATCCACTAACTCTTTGGTATTTAAACAATTTTTAATAAAAGTACAATTCAAATCAAGAGGATGTTGCTTCATCGTGGACATTTCGGTTTGTTTGTGTTGATGTAAATTTATAGGTTAGTTAAACGTCACTTGGTTTATGTAACCAGGGGTTCCCAACTCATGACATTAGTAATCAATAAAGCAGTGGTGGCGGTAAGGATTTCAAATTTTTGTAAATTTTCTACTACTTTGCTAGATGAAAAACAGTAGTATTTACCAAATTTCGATTAAAACTACCTTTGTTCAAAAAATTTTGACAATAATTTAAAATTTTATTTTTGTTTGGGAAGCACCGATTTATGATAAGTTTTGCTACATCAATATAACCTAAAAATCTTGTGACGTTTATTTTAATAAAGGCGTGAATTAATGAAAATCGAGATGAAGTAATGTAATGTCCTTAAGAATGTTAGGTCCAAAACCGGCAAGAGCAGAGGCTCTCTGTAATCAGTCTTTACTGGAAGCCGGCGAACGTCCGTTGGACAGGGCCCTGTCGGAACCCGGCGATGTTAAAACACAATTTGCTACTCGAGAAGGTGCATATCGGCTCATGACACTGAGTGAGTATTCTCGACCAAATCGTGTCGGTTACCAAGCCCAGGGACAATCCCAACCCCAGGTTCGTGTCTCTTTGGTGGCACTACCCGATCAAGGTGAACGGATCTGTTTCAATCATGGTCGGGAAATTTATGTTTACGTTTATAAAGGCATTAAAAAGGCTGCAGATTTAAGTAAACCATTGGACAAAAAAGTTTACAAAGGTACGAATCCAACCTGCCATGATTTTAACAATGTTTCGGCTACCACCGAAACTGTCAGTTTACTGATAGGTTTCAGCACTGGCCAAATTCAATTGATTGATCCAATTAAAAAAGAGTTGAACAAATTGTTTAATGAGGAGCGTCTGATAGACAAGAGTCGAGTGACGTGTTTGTGTTGGATCCCTGGCAGTCGGTGTTTGTTTTTAGCCGCTCATGCTTCCGGTCAATTATACGTTTACAATGAAGAATTACCTTGCGGTTCCACTACACCACATTATCAGCCCTTCAAATCTGGAGAAGGTTTTACGGTTAGTACGTGTAAAACGAAGTCAACACGAAATCCACTGTTTCGGTGGTTGTTGGGCAACGGAGCTGCAATTAACGAAATTGCTTTCAGTCCAAATGGTACTCAATTAGCGATAGCATCACAAGATGGATTGTTGCGAGTGTTTCATTACGACAGTATGGATTTGTTGGGAACTGCACGTTCGTATTTTGGTGGGCTGTTGTGTGTTGCGTGGTCAGGTGATGGACGTTTGCTTGCTGCGGGTGGTGAAGATGATCTAGTCACGATTTGGTCTTTGGAACAAAGGCGCGTAGTGGCCAGAGCCCAGGGACACAGATCATGGGTTTCTTCGGTCGCGTTTGATATTTACTTGGAAATGGATGCATGTTATCGTTTGGGGTCTGTGGGACACGATACACAACTGTGTTTGTGGGAAATACCAGAAGATTCCTTAGTTCCTCCAAGACCGCGAGCTAAACGAAGATCTGATCCATTACAATTGGTAGGAACGCCTAGCTGTCCTAGACTTGATGAGTGTCCAATTTTGGAACCATTGGTGTGTAAGAAAGTCGCGCACGAACGTTTAACGTCGCTCGTGTTTCGTACCGACTGCATTATAACTGCATGTCAAGACGGTTACGTTTACACGTGGGCGCGACCTCCAGCTTGAACAGATTAGTTAGGAATACCGCTAAGTTTAAGTTTAAATATAGTCGGAACTAAATTGGAAAGTAACAAGTTCGTTCCGACTAATTTGTTTCCAAATAAGTTAAAAAATGTTATGATTTTAAATTGATTTTGTATAAAGGAACTGGATTTAGAAGTAAGAAATAAATTATTTATATTGATTTGCATTGTATTTTTCTATTATTCTAAAAAAGGGAGGGAAATTGCTGAGACAATCTGGTGTATAAGTGAAGAGAAATCCAAGGAAATGTAGGAAATCCTAATAAATCTGAGGAAATAGAAAATCCGGGGGTAAATCTCCTGACAAAAATACGTACACCACACCTCCTTTTCCTCACATTACCCCCATATCCTTATATCTCCTACACATTTCTTGCCTCATGTACACCAAATCTCCCCCATGATTTACCCCCCGAGAAAGTTTAGATAAGTTAAAGTTAAAAATTTAAATAAAGGAAATTGATTAAGAAATAAATAAATTATTTATATTGCCTTGTGTTGTTTTTTAATATTTTAAAATTCCAAAAATATAAAATTTTGCCATTTGCCATAAAACTAATGTTTGTAACATGCAAATAGATCACACAAAATGATGCAAATCAGCCCTTGCTAACTGTGTCAGGGCACAATAAACAATTTCGTGGTCTGAATATCTATCTAACCAAGACGTAATTAGACCTTCAACTGACGATTCATAAGTTTTTATCGTGAGCGTTTCGTTGTTTAAAATTATGTTGGGTTGCACCAACATATTGCGTGGTTGTTTGTGTGCTAAAACGATCGAACGCCAACTCAACCAAGGTTCAATAACTTCAGATAAATGCATGAACATGTTACGTGCGGCTTGGGAATCTCCTGTCGCCTTATACACTTGCAATTGCAACAAAAAGTGACCAATAGCATTACGTCCAGCACCTTGCATGGCTTCCTTGTCCAAAGTGATTCTCAATGCGCCAACTTTTGGTTGATATACCTTAGCAACACCTGCCTGCACCAATACTCGCATTATGACAAAACGAGCTTGAGCATGTGCTTGTAACCATCCCCGTCCAGGTTCCCACATCTCCAAAGATCGACCAGCACCAGCCCAGATTAACGACAACCAATTCACATACGCAACCACATCACCCTGGCTGCCTTGATGACCAAAAATATCTAATACAGATGGTTCCAGACTCAGATACAAACCCACAGCTTCTGCACGACATTCTTCATATGCAGAACTCATAGACCCAAAACGAGAATCATACGTATCTCCAGGTTCATAACACGATTTGATAATTTCGCCGGAAATTGGATTGGTTAAATTTGCAGAAAAATTAAGAGATCCGTCTTGTTCTCTTCTTAACAATTTACCAGAACCGTGACCCAAAAGTTCATGAAGACCCACCTATAAATAGTTTTATTATCGTAAAAGATGTATATTGCACTTCAGTTACCTGTAATTCAAACGCAGCAACGCGCCATTTACGCAGCAACGCAGAATCATGCTCATCCAGGAATGGTGTATTGGAATACTGATAACTGGCCGGAATAACGTTGCCCAAGGAGACGTTTTTAAATCCCTCTGATTGGCGAATGTCGTCATCTAAACAAAACAAGTATCCTGTTAATAAATGGGTATTGAGGGACTTAATGAATGAAAAAAGCTGCAGTAATGAGTAGATAACTCGAAAATCAATTAAATACTCACAATTAGGTATGTTAATTCCTGCAGGAACTCCACTACCAGCAAAAGTTAAAACATCCAAAGAAGTAAAATCCGGACGAATAAATTGGTCTTTTTCAAATGCTTTAGGCCATGGCAACAATCCCAATAATCTTTCTGCATTGTTAACCAGCACACCAAATTTTTCAGACATGGGACGATTTACAGCAGCAACAAAACTTTCGAATTCGCCACGAACACCAGCCGGGTCTCGATATGTTTCAATAAAACCAATGTAAGTTTCTATAGCAGGACTTTTATTTTGTATCCACAGGCGTGAGCCTTGCTTATGCTCGTTTAATGATCCAGTAGTGAAAGATCGAATGTATGCTTGCAACATGAGACCTTCTATTTGACTACCAAAAGGTATGGCTTGTTCTAAGCATCCCACCATTTTGTGCAACAATGGTGAATAATCCCCTTTCACCAAGCGATAAATATATTTGTCTGTCTCTTCTCTTTGTACCTCTCCGACTTCACTTGAAGCTAAACGAATTTCATATTCCACCTAAAACAGGTAAAGAAAATGTTTTTGGATTTTCGTTCTGTAAAATTAGTTTCTATCTCAATGTGGGTATATATTATCTATATTTAGTCATTAGAAAAAAGAAATTCCCTCCTTTTCAACAGCATTACTACTTTCTAATTTGTCTTTTCTTAATTCGCAATACACCAACACATTTTGAACCCTACAGTTGTGCAAAACTGGCGATAACCAAAAATAAAAACCTAGTGATCTCAAGACTGGACTCGACACCTTATCATAGTAGGGGAATATAGGGTGTCCTATACCCCAACCACCAGGCTCGTAGCCAGGAGTTTATTTTGGAGGGGGGGGCACTCATAAAAACCTTTCGTAAAAAGTAACATTTTCGGCGGATCCCCTTCTGGGAATTTTTTGTTACAAACAATTGTTGTTTTTTTAACTTTTTAAGGGGCCCAGGTGCCCCCCCTGGCTACGGGCCTGCCAACCACAATCAAGGCTTGCTTTAACCAGCTGTAGCTGGTTACAAAAAGCACGCCTCTATTAAAAAACCATTACTTTTATGATTGGAACTCGCCGATGCGACTGATTGACTGCAAAGTCAAACAGTATCTAGCGTTCTGTGGATTGTGGAATTTTTGCAAGGGAAATTGTTGTGGAAATCTGGTGTACAAGTGAAGAAAAATCTGAGGAAATTTCAAGAAATCTTAGAAATACTATGAATAGTTTTTATTTCTTTTTAAAGGAAATCATAAGATAATCCAGAAGGAAATCTTTCAAAAATGTTATAAAAGAAAAATTTTGCCTTGTGACTCGCCCCTCGTGGTAGCTTATACAGATAGCAGTGTGATGATTTGTCTAATTAGTTACATCTAATTCAGGTACTAATGTTAAATGAAATATATCTAGAGCTTTATTAACTCACCATCCCATTAAGCTTATCAGCTTTAAAGACTCTGGTGTTATAACTTTCCATGTTGTGCCGAATCAACCACTTCTGCACACGATCGCTGTCTTCCGGAGTACAGTTTTCAGAATAGTAAGTGGTGCAGCCTTGAGGTGGAAAACCAAGACACGTGCGGCCTTCTCTAAGATCAAAGAGGCTTTCTTTCATGTTGAAGAACTGCCAGACACTTTGCAAATCAGGCCAAACGGGACTCAACCTTAACATTTGTTCCATTCTTTCGGGCTCCAATCCTGGCACAAATTTAGTATCTCCAAAACCCTACAACCAATTTTATCAAAACAACGTTCAGGCGTTAACATTCAAGTGACCTTATAGTTTCCAGCATTTGTAAATACACCAGCGGTGTAAACCATAAGAGCATTAACTTCTCCTTCAGAGAAACCTTGCATCAGCGATGAAGTTCTAAATTTTTCAGGAGATTGAGCAGAAAAAAGCTTATGTAATAAGACGAATGCAGGGCCCGACTCGGGACTTGTCTGCAAGAATGTAATGAGTCCACCAATCCATGCACTTTGGCTCAAATGATAAGCGTACATTTTTTCTTTCGTAGTAAGTTGATTAAAAGCTTGTCCCACGTCCAAACTTACTACAGGTTGCTCCAAAGGTAAAACATACTGACTTTTATCCAATTCTCCACTCATTTTGCTTGAATTATTATAAAATTTTGGCTAAAATAATTTCTTACAATCAATCCTTAACTAATTAAAATAACATTTTTTTCAAGCTGTTACAGAAATTATGTTTTATGGTAACGTAAAATAAGGTTATGTCGAACTAGAATAAATTACCAGTGACCAGTGGCGTAACGCAAGATTAGGAACGCAGTGTTCAATATAATAAAATCGCTCACCTCTTAAATATTTAAATTTTTCTTTTAATTGTAATTTTTTGATACTTTTATTGAAGCTTTAAATTTTGACATTGTAGTAATATTATTTTGTTTCTAAACCGGACATAATGATTTTATGAGAATAAAATTTCTTATTTTTAGCATTTGACTAGAATAAAAATTGTTGATCTGAAAATTGGTTTAATCATTACTGAACAACATACTAAAACTCCCAAGTCCTTAGTAAGAGCATAATCTGTCTGTTTTGGTCAAGTAAGTTAATTTTTGACTTTTTGTAAAAATCAAATTTCAACGAGCTAATTTTGGAATTTGCTCGAAAGGTAAAAGTTCTACAAAAAAATGATAAATAGTAAAGTAAAAGATAATTTAATTTTCTCTATTTTTTTATATTTTATTATTTAATGGTAAAAATTAGCCTTGCTCTGACCATTTATTCTTAAAAAGGTGCTTTTTTGTTTTTTTTTATATTAAACTGTCATTTTAAATTGAGTTACTTATGCCAAATTTCTTCATCTTGAGGTATCTATCAGATAAGTATAAGCATAACCAATCAAATTTTTGATTTGTTATTTTGAATTTGAATAAATTGCAGTTGTCTGATTGGTCACTTGACTAATTTGATTTATACTTATCCGATAGATATTTCAGGGTGAAGAAATCAGGCAGAAGCAATCTTCAACTTTAGTTTTGGGTAATGCTATTAAAACATACTGCTTTTAAGGCGGAAAAACAAATTTTATGGAACATTTTTTATTGTTTGAGTTGTGCGCCATTATTAAAATAATTTTTGTAAAGAAGTGGATAAAATTTTTCGAGTAAAAACATTTTTTGCTTGTAAAAATATGGCACATTATAGGTAACATTATATAAATTTGTATCACAATTTAAGTAATATCTGCTTCCTAATTGCTATTTAACCAATTGAAACAGTTTCATTAGAAAAAGGTCGCAATTCTGCAACTTTAAGTAGCTGCGATAATTTTTTGCAAGCATTCCATTGATCTTGTACATATCTAACTCCACCAATTTCATTTACAGCGGCCATGTGTAGTCTTTCGGGATCTCCAGCCACCAGTACCGGATTAGAAGGGTCACTCTGTAAATATTACATTAAATAATTCCAAAACATGCTCGCGACATTATAATATATCTTACAGGTTCCATATTTCGTAGATAATCAAGAAGTTCACTAAGCCTGCCTTCAAACCCCGGGGCAAAACACTTTGGATCAACTGCTATAAAACATTGACCCAAGTTTGCTTCGTCAGTAATGTTTCCCCACTTTCTAATATGGGGACCAAATTGGGAACCTAAGTACGTACTGGTATTTATAGTTCAAGTAAGTACCAGAAATTTAATATTACCTGCTAAGATTCCGCAAAAAATCTCCACTAATACCCCCAACCCGTATCCTTTATATCCTGAAGTTAATTCGCTCCCCCCTAAAGGCATCAAGCATGCAGCATCAGAAGCGGAAGTAGTTGAAATACCCTCCTTGTCCTGAGCCCAACCTTCTGGTGTGGGTTCATTTTTACGTTTTTGCATTTCAATCTAAAATTTGACTTAACCAAATGAGAACATTCGTAATTTTTTGTTACCTTTCCAAGAGCTACTGCAGTAGTTGCCATGTCCAATACAAAACTATCCCCGTTTAAAGCAGGCGCTCCTAAGGCTATAGGATTGGTTCCCAAAGCTCCCTAAAATAAAATTTTAGATTAATAATAATAATTCGAATACTTTAAGAACCTACCGCTTTGCTTCGGGTTGGAGCCATTAAAGGTGAAGTGTTCGTAAAACTTAACCCTAACATGTTTTCTTTCAATGCTTGTAACGAGTACATTCCAGCAATACCGTAATGGTTTGATCCTAAATTCGAAATTGATTATCCAAAATTTTGAAATAAATTATTTCAAATTTACCTTTAGCGCACACCCAACCGACACCCACATTTTTTGCTTTTTGAATTGCTAAATCCATACAGAAGTTGCCTATAACTGCCCCTAAACCATTTTGACCGTCCACCCAAGCTGTAGCAGAAGTTTCTTGAATAAGCTTGGGCTTTGCTAGAGCGTTACAAGTGCCGCTTTTGACATCATTCACATACATTTCTAAAATAAAAAAAAAAGTTGTTCTGATTAGTTTTTATCGAAAAAACGGAAGGGTTACCTAATCGATTCATTCCGTGACTGTAATGTCCTCTATAATCAGCTTCCACTAGAAGATCCCCTAACGCTTCGGCATGCAATTTTGGCGTTCCTACGGCTTCCATACATTCTATTATAAAACGCCTGGCTTCTCTCAGCGCAACTAATGGTGTATCTAAATCATTCGTGTGTGTTAATTAGAACGAACAACCCAGTTTTATGACATTAATAATGTCTCTGATTATATCCAGAGTAAGTCAATATTTTTGTTATTGAAATATAATTTTATATTAGTTTTTGTAAAATTTTGAAAAACTAACTGGATATTTTATGCGTTTTCCAAGTTCTTAAATTTGTGTAAAACTTAAAATTTTGACGTACATGGTACTCCGTAGCGGTGGTGTTGCAATATTGTATGTTCAAAATATCTCGTTGATTTTTGAAATATTTATTTTGTAGTTAAATTGGGAATTTTGTAATTTTCGTAAAAATTTTATTTTGGATTTTGTAAATATTTTTGTATTTTATCGCTTTCCCGCCATCACGACAGTTAGGTGGGAAAACGAGGCCTTCGCTCAAAAATTGCGAGCCTAAAGAGGTTTTTGCGATTAGGTTTGATATCTTGTACTCGGGCTAAATAATATTGACTATGATTTTAAGTGAGTGATTTTCTTGATTATTTAAATTCTTGCATGCGATCAAATTTCGATAATTATAAATAGCGATTTTTGAGATATATTTTTGGATTTTGGAAATATTAATTAAATTGGTTTTAAATTAAAAGTTAAGGCAACAAGATTAATTTTGATTGCGTTAGCGTATGCTCGAGTTAGCTTTCGGACTGTGTTTCCGTTTTTACATTAGAAAAATTGTTTTTAAAATAATTTGAATTAGAATTGGATTTATTTATTTTTAGTTAGAAGAAGAAAATAAATAAAAATTTAAAAGGTAGTTCAAATAAAAACAAGAGAAACAATGAACAAAATGAATCAAACTTATATCAGACACATTAGATTAGATAAGAAAAAAAAATGTTTGATCAACTTAACAAAACAAATAACGAAATTAAAGAAAAATAAACAAATAAGATTAACTACAAAATATTAAATAAAACAATAATTATATGATTTTTAAAAGTGTAAATTCCAAAATAATAGAAAATTTAAGCCGAAATTAGAAGAAATAAATCAAAACTGATACAGGCTGGTACGGGAAGGGCAATAGGACGTTAATTTTCCTAAACATGATATTTATTATTATTGCCAACTAAAAATTTGATAATATGATGTTGAATTTTACTTAAGGCAGTGTTCTAGTCTAGAATTTTGAAAAAAATCAATATTTTGTTTTCTGCATATTCTTAAAGTTTAGACATTGAAGAATATACAGGGTGTCCCCGTGACCGTGGAGAACCTCTTAGGCGATGATAGAGGACACTTTTCTAAGACATATTTTTAAATAAAATTTTTGTCCAAGTCCAAACCCTTGGGGGGTATCTCACTTTAAAGCAATTTTTTCAATTTATGATTTCAAGCGGCCATTGCACCGATATTTTTGATTTTTTGTGTTTAATAGATTAGAGCTTTTTTATAGAGCATTTGAATATCTACAAATTACGTTATAACCCCTTATTGCCTAGAATCAACAGATTTCGAGTTATGAATTAAATTATGGGAAAAAATGTCAAAAAATTCCGAGTTTTATTTTTTTTACTTTTCTTGCCAACCCCGTATCTTTTAAACGAAACGTCTTAGAAAAAAACTAACGGCCCAAACCGGATAGGGCATTTAACGGGCTACAACTTTAGCTTAATAATTTTTTTTGGGAAACCAACCGTTTTCACAGAAATTACGAAAATAATGAACAAGGTGTATAGGTTAAAAAAAGTGTTATAGGTTAAAAGTCATTTATGTAGTTATAGCTATTTTAGTTAGGGGCATATGGGGCAATGCCTGATAGGTGATCATTTCAGCTATAAATTATATAAATGTACAAAATAATATAGGTCAACCCAAAATACTTAAAAATCATAAATATTTTCGTGTTTACTTTTCATTTCAGCTCAGTATATCTTTAGAAAGTCTACGATCAGGCCCTTGGCAAGGGGGGGTACGTGCCCCCTTCCTAAAAATGATTAAAAAACAACATTTGTTTGTAATAATTAAAATTCCCGGAAGGGGATCCCCCGAAAATATTACTTTTTACAAAAGGCTTTTTATGAGTGCCCTCCCCGAAATGAAATCCTGGCTACGGGCCTGTCTACGATTAAGATAAAAGTTTATTACAAAACTACATTCGACCCGGTTGACATATCTCAAGTTTTGCTTGACCGAGTTGATTCAAATTTTATAGCAACCTTCACTATTTTAATAAATTAAAAATTATAGAAAAAACGGGCCAAAAACTGTTTTTTGTTTTCAGACAGCTGCCGTTTAGCGAAAAAACTTTTTTCAGTTTTCTTTTTGGTAGGGGCTATAACGACATTCTTACTAATAATAAATCTTTTCTTTAATTTTGTTTCAGATGACCAAAAGGGTTGCAATCGTGTCAACCACCACAGCCCACTTTTACTTTATACTCAACTTTACTACCTGATAAGTCGCTTAATTTTAATTTTTTTTGTTCAAAAACTTTTTTGTAGGTTGTCAAAATATCAATAATTATGTTGTAAAAAATTGAATGGTAAAAATATTGTTCGCTTTTTTTTTATCAAGCTTGAAACAGCACCTGGAATTTATAGCTCTAGACTAGAACACTGCCTTAATAATAATCTTGGTGCGATATTTAATATTTAAATTTGAGGAATAATTCACTGAATTGGAAAGAGTCTTGTAGAAAAATGCTAGTGGTTAGGCTTTTGGTAATTTAAATTGATGATGTAAATATTTGAAAATTTTACCATAAAAATAACTGACAAATGTAAAAATACTAAAAACACAATTTTCAATTTAATAATTCAATAACACAATTTTCTTTATTTCGTAAAATTTTAGCAATTCTTTAGTACTTTTTATACCAAGGGGTAAATATCCCGAAAATTTTGTGTACACTCGTTTGGAATTCCCTTGGAAATCCCTGGAATTCCTTGGAAATCCCTGGAAGTCTTTGGAAATCACTGGAATTCTTTGGAAATCTATGGAATTCTTGGAAATCCCTGGAGTTCTTGGAAATAGTTAGAATTCTTTGGAAATCCTTTGAATTTTTTGGAATTCCTTGGAAATCCCTGGAATGCTTTGGAAATCACTGGAATTCTTTAAATTGAACTTTGATTTGAACTCATTGGAATTCCTGAAATTCTGTGGAATTCTTTGGAAATCCTTGGAATTCATGGACATCATTGGAATTCCTAGGAAATCGTTGGAATTCCTAGGAAATCGTTGGAATTCTTTGGAAGTCCTTGGAATTCTTTGGAAATCGTTGGAAGTCTTGGAAATCTTTGGAATTCCTTGGAATTCTTTGGAAGTCTTTGGAATTCCGAGTTTTGTGTACAGAAATTTTACTGAATATTTACCCCTTGTTTTATACTTATGAATAGAGCTCGGATTAAATGCACCAAAATACTTATATTTTGCATAAATATAAGTATATTTTTAAGAATAAGAAATTCGGTGCATATACATATATGCACCGAATTTCTCTAAAATATGCACTTAAAATTGATGAAAAAAGATAAAATATGCATTAATATGCAAACTAAAATTTTTTCTTTAATTTAATTTATAGATTATTTTAGATTCATAAAAGGTAATAATTTTAATAATAAATTGTATTTGCAAATTAATACTTGAAAAATAATATAAAAAACTACTTATTCATTTTTATTTTTAATAATATGGTAAATATTTTCAACTAAGTGTTTTTACAAATTGTCAATCAAAAATGATTGTCTTCGATCTGATAATACATTTTTGTATATTGAGAAGCTGCGTTCGACGTCTACTGAAGTTATTGGGGCATATTTGAACTTTAGATACAGTTCTGGATAGCTTTTAATTCAAATGGGCATGCAACGTTTGCTTAAATATGCACCAAACGTTGAAAATATGCAAAACATGCATTTTGAAAACCGGATTTTTGAATTCCTTTTGCCTAATTCGTCTAGATTTCTAAACGAATTTGTTGGCATATCATATTAAAAAACATGCAAATGCATAAAATCCGAGCTCTACTAATGAAGTATTCAAAATTTTGTTGTCTTCGTTTTGCTTTTTGATTTAATTTTAATTTATTAATTATAGTAATAAATCATTAAGTTTAATACCATTCTATTTAAAAAAAAGAAAAGTAATTCGTATTATGAAAACATTTAACCAAATTAAATGAATTTTTATTGTGTATGCTATTTATCACTCCCACTTAATTATAGTCATTAATCCATTTCACATAATATTGTACATAAAAAACGATGTTTCTAAAGTAAACAATGATTCCAAACAAAAAAGAACAAGATAAAACAAAATCAAAGTAATATATCGGTTGTGTTATTTATTTAATGATAATAGTTTTTGTGTTGAATTACATTCTTCAATTAGGTGTCAAAATCTGAAATTCTAAGGTGCAACCTTGACTTCGGGGGGAGGGGGGGGGGTTAAGACACTGATTTAAAATATTTTGAACTTTTTTAAAAAAAGGTGTCAAAATATAAAATATAAATCAAACTAGAACTGTCGGGAGCCCTACTTTTTTGTAGATTAAGGCTAAGGAGTCAGATGATTTCGCCGTCGCCACTTCGCTGTCGTCGTTTTATTTTCGACTCATATATTAAAATTTAAAAATTAATTAAACAGAAACATTTGAATTATTTTTGTTGCTTTTATTTATGTATTTTGATTGTCACCAGCCACCAAACCATCAACGACCATCACGTGTCATGGTTTCTATTTTAGCTCAGAAAAAAGTATTCCATCAACACCAGTTTGAGATGATAATTTAATTGCTTGGTTACTACTATAATAACCCACAAATATTAATTTCAATGTAGACAGATAGGATAGACTGTATCTAAAGTACAGCATCTTAAGATTAATTCTACAATTTATTGTTATTGTTATTTCTTACTATTGTTTGGACACTTTAATCTTATCTTATCTTGGTATTCAAATGTATTTCCGACTAAATATCATTAACATGTAGGTATAATAGCTAAGAAATCATACAAATTGTTGACATCTTCTATAGGTCCATACAACAGCTCTCAGAAAGCGTACAGACCAATGACCAATAAATATTTATTATTGATAATTACAGAAATCCTATTAGGTATGCATATGAAAATTATAATAATATAATTAATTTGATCAAATAAAAAATCATCCTCAATAATTTAAATTCATTTTCCTCTTCTTTTTTGCTTTACATCAAATATACCAAAAGTCGCGCTTTTTCTGGAAAAACGCTATAAGTGCAATTTATTTTCTCGTGGAATTTTTATGCAAATAATTGTTGAGATTGATAAACTTGGCATTAAAAAATTCTGTAAGGTGAAGATGAAGGTTTGATAAACACTGATCATGGGTTAAAATAGTATACTTTATTATTTACTAGTTTTGTACTCTTTGTACATCATCATGATAATTTATTAATAGAAGCTACATTAGCAAAATTAATTTAAAAATTTTTACAACTTAACAAATTATATTTTAAAAATTACAAGTGAAATTTGAAAAAAAAAAAAAAAATTGGGCATCTAAAAATGTTCTCTACTTATTACTATTACTAACCTGTGTTAGGTATACTTCCTGCCAACTTTGTAATTTAAAACAAACTTTATGTAAAATCATGCATTTATACATAATTCGTATTATTTATAATATATTAGGTTCACTTGATTTTATTCAATCTTTGACATTGATAAGATAAAGTGACAGTTTTTCAAAGAAACTTTTTAGTTAGTCAGCTTATATTTTACAAATAATTATATTAGTATCTACTTAATACTTATCAGCATTTTACCTATTTTTAATAATTTGGTCGACATAATTGCGATGTAACAACTACTAATTAACCAGGTTAATTAATACGGTGTAAATCGTGCACAAAACAAAACTAAACTGAATGTTCGGAACAACTTTTTTCGAGGACTACGATAATAGATAAGGTCAATGTTTATCTTGAAGTAGTAACCGTAAAGTAAGATTACTATTTACATATTTTTTCAATACTACATATTTATCGCAAAGTAATTCAGTCACTCACTGTACGTACGTATTAATTTCGTGTTTTGCCTTCATTCGTTTAAAATGTTTTCCCCACATAAATTTAAATTATTTTAAAACCAATATTCGGCAAAACTGGATTTACTTTGCATTATTTAAATTTTTGTGAGCCAATAAATAACCTGGAACACAGATGAAAATGAGTTCTGCATTGGAAGATCAACAGGTAATTACTTCTATTATTTTATTAAATTAATAATAATTGCACGAATAAAATTTATATAAGAAAATAAGTTATTTTTCTTTTTAAATTTTCCATAAAATATTATAAATAATTTTGTCATTTCATAACCAACAACGCCCATGAACCGAGTTGTTCGACATTAGCGCAAGCGTTGAATAAATGATTGAATAAATTTTCAAGGATGAATTTCAAAATAAGTTGTTTAAATTATATGTATATTAATAGACGATAGCGTAGTTTATTATTAATTTTAAATAAAGAAATTTTAAATGGGAAGTAGTACAAGTTGCAACAAACTGCAGATTTAAATCGACAAATATTTGCACAGTTGCGTCTGTACGAGGCCGGTTCAAAGAGATACATTGTTAAAAAAGTCGGTTAATCGGAAGTATATTTTTGAGTTTCAGCAATGGATTAAAAAACGAATTTTTTTTAATATTACAAAAAAGTAAAATATGTTTTCCAAGAACCTTCTCGCATAAAGATCGCGTGTTGAACATTAATCTCTGGTTGTAAAAATGCAATATTTCCGATAGTCGTAATTCAATAAGCAACCTTTGATTTAAACTTGCAAATAATGCTTAACTGCAATGTTAAATCAAAAAATATTTAATTTATACATTTTATTTCTTACGCTTACGTCCTTTGTGAACGCTCCCAAAGCAGTGTACCAAATTTCGTCTTATTAAAAAATTATTTAAAAGTAAAATATACTAAAGATTACAAAATAACTGTTTTGCAGTTTGTTTTGTACGTCAAGATATTTAAACAAATATTTATAATTTAAGCAACAATAATTCATACAATGGAAACTTAACAACTTTTTTCCCGTCAACCATGTGATGAATTATTATAAAATTTAAACAAAACATACAATTAACCTTTTTTTCCCATAATTTGTGACAATATTTTTGACAATAAATATATTTAAAAAATTTATTGCTTAAGTATGCAATTATAATTTAATTAATTTCAGCATTTGTCGTCTCCCTCTTATAATTAACAATATTTTAAAATATTTTTTTAATATGCAATAATTAAATTACAAATATAATTATAGAAAAAATAAAATTGTTTTACCTTAGATTACTTTTCATTATTTATAGATTTATTATAGGATTATTTTTTAATCAATTCCTGTCTTATCAGGTTCATAATCAAATAAGTTAATTGTAAAACTTTGATATAAATTACAGTTTAATATTTTACAACAGAAGGCAAAACAAGCAAACTTTGTCGAGGCTAGGGTTTGATTCATAAAAAAAACGTCAATATATTATTAGTAAAATAATAAATATTATAATGTGATTGGTTAAAATTCGATTGGTGAATCAGAGAATCGGCCT
Source organism: Cantharis rufa (assembly GCA_947369205.1). Classification (NCBI taxonomy): domain Eukaryota; kingdom Metazoa; phylum Arthropoda; class Insecta; order Coleoptera; family Cantharidae; genus Cantharis; species Cantharis rufa. The sequence continues at coordinate 97,040,550 of OX376303.1, forward strand.
CACCCAGGGGAATCAATTAAATAATTTCATAATAATTTACTCTATTACTGGATTTATTTAGTATAAAATAATGATTTTATATACTACATTTTTTTAATATTTTGGATTGAAAGCATATGTTTCTTATCTTCACCCCTCTTTTGACGTTTTTTAATTTTTTTAATAAACGATTCAAATGGCTATTTTATAAGCTACAAATGATCGTGGTATGTCTCATTTAAAAGATATTTTATTAATCCCAATTTCACAATATTGACAACCACATAATGAAACAAAAATCGACAACAAAATAATAAAATCAAATATTTCTCTATAAAATGCTTGAGGCTTTTCCCTCCCTCGCGGTGACGTTACTCTCGAATTCATGTCAAATCATGCAGGTTGACGGGCCTCATGTTCCTGAATTCGATTTTGCTGAAATATGTTTTTGTTTATACAAAATTATCAGACTTGTATTTTTTTCATTTAAAAAACTCATAGAAAAAATCGTACCTTGATAAATTTCGAACTAAATTTTAGCAAAATGTAACTTAAAATATAGTATTGGTATGAAAACCAGTTTATTTTTTTTTAAATATTTTGAAATGTAAAAAGAAGAAGGTAGTGTACTTGAATGTAAATTTTGAAATTATAAGCAGAATTGAAGATCATTGTCTAACAAGCAATTGTTATAATCCCCACATTAAATTAATGCACTTGTAATTAAAATCGGACAATAGAAATCATAATAAAAATGAATAATAATTGTAATCTGAAATAATCGATTGATTCGAAGTTTATAGTTAAAATGTGATAAGTGGTAGTAAGTAGTCGGTAGCTATATCAAACGTTCCAAGTTATGCTTACGGAATAACAGAACAGTGCTGTAACGATAATTATTTTTGTGTGCAAAAATGTGCCATTGACAAATGGGGGAGGGGGATCCTAATCACAATCAAAAATTTATTACAAATTGCCAGTGTTCATTTTACATTTTAAATTTAGTAAATTGAAATATCTCCTCAGGTATAGAATTGTGGTAAAATTACAATTTAGATAAATCCAAATAAACAGCTTTATTTGGAATGAAAGTAATTAAAATTAGGTCTAAATAATTTTAAATTGTCCGAATTTCGAATTATTTTATTGGCTCATTTTCATTTCATCACAGTATTTTTCAAAATACTGTTATATCTTTGAAAATAAAACGACCCGAAACGTGGGACAATTCTAATTAATTTTTAATTATTTTTATTCAAATTATCAAAAAAGTCAACTATAATAATTATTACTTATTTAAAACAGCTTTATGATGTCGCAAAATATTTTTTTTAAATTAGCCCATGTTCATATATATTAATTTAGTAAACAGCTTCAAAATCTAAGTTTAACGTAGGACCCCTTTTGTCATAGACTCTGTGCGACTGCACCTGTTGCACCTACCTAGTTACGGCCCTGTAACAGAAAACGTGATTGGTGAAAATGTTCTAATTTTATAGTTCTAAAAAGTGTTTAGTGCAATTTTAGAAAATACGAACTACAGTGTTTTTCATTATTTTTAAATAATGAATTGTTTTAAACAAATTAGAGAATTATTGAATCTTTTATGCCTTGTATTTTTCTATTAATATTAGTAACAGGTTTATTGGTGCCACTAAATAAGAGTAATTTGAAAAATTGAAAAGTTGTTTTCTTTTCTGACCCTTCTAACGCAGTAACCTTTAGCTTTAAACTTAACTCTACACTTAATTGGAGTGACTAATTACATTAGGATCTACCTATTTTTATTTTTTTTTTAATTTATAGAGCAAATTGACTTAATTAAAAATAGTCCACTTTAAAGTAGCGCCAAAAAAGCATTCAAGAAATTCGAGATTCGATAAATGCACAAACAAAACAGTTGAAATGGCATTAATTAAAACGATTAATCAAATTTTATTTTAAGACGAAACGCACTTTGGTATAGGGAAGGAAAATTCCAAGTCATTTTCATCAGGCGCCACTTTAGTAGATGCAGCAGCATTTTGACCCTCAAATGAGGGAATAATCATTATTAACAAAAGAATTATTACTTTGTCGTGTCTTTTGTTATGCAATTTTCATTCTGTAATTAAAAAATTGTAGTGCATAATTAAAAATTACAAAATCCATAAAAGTACCATAAAAATTCTCTTTTCTTTTTATCGTTAATTAGATTATACCCGTTTATATTGCATTATTATGTACTTACTTGTATACTCACGTGTTACTTTCATAATCATTTTAGATTTAAACATTTTTACAACCTGATTTTATCGATTGTTGTTACTATTTAAATATAAATATAAATAATTATAAATATTATAATATTATTAAATCTAAAATATTTATTGATATTGAAAATCTGGAGTATTTTCTTCCGAAATTATACAAAAATACGTATCATGGTATCTTATCACTTAATATTTTTTGGTAGGTTGAAAGAGCACTAAAATTAACACCTGTTTTTTGTAAATTCTATAAGTAACCATTACTGAAAAAATAGTATTTAAAAGTAATACTTCAGTCAGTTTATACAATAGAAATCCCAAGCTTTTTCTAATATGCGTGAAGTTAGCTGTGCCCAATGTATGCCAGTTGTGCCGTGTTTTTTAAAATTTTTTAAAATTTATTTTGGATTTTATAGAGATTGCTCATTTTGGGGTAGAAGTTGGCCTCGCAATTTTTGATATTTTTAAAAATCAAAATTGTATGGGATTCTAATTGACGTATGCCGTTGTGTGCCATAAATAATAAAATTTTATTTCAGGCGGTTCTTGGCCCAGTAGTTACTCATCACTTACTGAAGCAAAATTTCCAGTTCGAATTTATGAAAAATGGAAAAGTCTAATTTTCTTATATACGGAATGAAAATCCCTTTTCTTTGTAGTGCAGTTCTCCGAAAAAATTCATTCTATTAATCGCAGACGAACATTTTATAGTAAAATATACTTGGAAGCAATAAAAATCTTCAGACAGAGCAATTCTCCGAAAACATTCTTTTACCCCAGACAAAAATTTAATAGTAAAATATTCTTGGAAGCAATAAAAATCCTCAGACAGAGCAATTCTCCGAAAACATTCTTTTACCCAGACAAAAATTTTATAGTAAAATATTCTTGGAAGCAATAAAAATCCTCAGACAGAGCAATTCTCCGAAAACATTCTTTTACCCCAGACAAAAATTTAATAGTAAAATATTCTTGGAAGCAATAAAAATCCTCAGACAGAGCAATTCTCCGAAAAAATTCTTTCTTGTACCGCAGACAAAAATTTTATAGTAAAATTATGGGTATCCCAATTATGGAATACAATGGGGCTAACTTCTATCGATAAAATAGTTTTTGGCTCAAAATAATTTTATTTATCAAAATAAAATTTTATGATTTATGGCACACAACGGCACACGTCGAGTGGACTCCACTACAATTTTGATTTCAAAAAAAAATTAAAAATGGCGGGACTAACTTCTACTACAAAATAAGCAATCTCTATAAAATCCAAAATAATTAAAATAAAATAAAATAAAACGACACAGCGTGGCACACATCGGGCACAGTCCGGCACAATATTCAATTTTTAAATTTTTAAAAATGACGGGGCTAACTTCACGCACATGTTTTTCTAGCCGAATGATACGTTTATGTTTTACGTTAAAAATAAAAATGTCTGAAAAAAAACCTATTACTGCGGACTGTTACAATTGCGCACACTGTATCAACCCTACTCAAAATCCAAGAGTTTTGGATTTATTTTGCATAAACTAGCTGAAGTGTTGCATTGAAACTTTTTAACGGTTTTTTCACAGAAATGGTTCCTCGTAGCAATTTAAAGAGAAACAAGTGTTTGCTTAATATATGAGTACTCTTTCTCCTTACCAAAGCTTGTCCCAATTCTAAAGTTGCACTTGAGAGATTCTTCTTGTAAGTTGACTTTTACCATCTAATCCACTTTTAACTCGGGCTTCTACAACTTGCTATGAGTTTCTCGAAAAGCCAAAAAGTTAAAAAAAATTTTTTTTTTAATTTGGTAATATTAGTTTGAACAACATCAGAAACGTTAGAAACTTGACTTGATATTGGTAGGTTTCCAACTGTGGAGGAAAGTATCTTGGAGGAAATAGTATATATGTTACCGGCAATGCGCAAAATCCGGCAATTTGCAAAATTCCTAGGTAATCTGCAAACCGACTAAGTCGTTAAGCTACTATGCAAATTCACTAGTACTTTAGGCAATCTGCAAAATGGCTACGGTATTTCAGGCAATCTGCAAATTGTCTATATTGTTAGTTAATGTGCTTTTTGAGTATGTAACAGACTCATATTGACTAGGCAATGTAAAAAATGCTTGTAAATTCTGAAAAAAGATTAAAAAGCTGCACTACTAACGATAATGTAATCATATCCATTCCGTCTTTCGACAGGGGTCGAACAGATCCAAGGAATATGTTAGGTGTAGTTCTTGGCAAAGAAGAAGGATTTTATAAAATAGACACTAAAGCAGGATTTCTTCAGAAATGCTACAGTCGAAATGAATTTGAGCCGGTGACGCAAAACTTTATACATGCAGAAGATGTATGTACCTGCAGACGAAATTAGTCTTCGGGTGGCAGTGAGAACTGCTTCTTCTACAGGTGGCCAGGGAATGTTGAAATGTAATTGTGCAAAGAAGTGCATAAATAAATCATGCAAATGCTCTTAAAAATAGAGTTATGTGTAATAGTCGCTGTCACTTTTCTAATCCATGTAAAAATAAGTAACCTAATGTTTATAGTTTTTATTCTTATGTAAAATGTTCAACGGGCTATGTTTTAATAAATGGTTCTTTTAAAATGATCTATTTAAAATATCGTTTTTTACATTGCCTAGTCAATATGAGTCTGTTACATATTCAAAAAGCACATTAACTAACAATATAGACAATTTGCAAATTGCCTGAAACACTCTAGCCATTTTGCATATTGCCTAAAGTACTAGTTAATTTGCATAGCAGCTGACGACTCAGTCGGTTTGTAGATTACCTAGGAATTTTGAAAATTGCCGGATTTCGCAAATTGTCGGTAACATATACATCACACTTGCAGAAAGGACCACAATTTAGTGATCTGGTCGTTTTTGCATAAAGGAAAGTTATACTACTTTTTTTGAGGACACTTTCGTTTTCACGTCGATTAAAAATTTATAATCGGTCAATCAGTAATGTAAATGCAATCTACAATATTGACAAAACTGTTGAAAGATTTTTGTAATTGTAGAATTAAATTGCAGTCTCAGATAATTTTTTTAAATAAAATTGTAATTTAAGAAAATCTAAATCCAGAAAATAATCTAAACGACTTCAGAGCGCTTTTTACTTAAAATAATAAATACAAAAATATTTGAAATAAGCTTTTTAATTGCTTATTTACGTTTAATAAATTGTAAATATGCACATATATTAATTTATATTAGGTACATTTATTTGAGTATTCAGGTGTATCATTAATTTACATACAAATATAGCAAGTGTAAATATGTATAGCTCAATCGCGAAAACTTAAATAATATGAAAATTCAAATAAAATTCTGACTGTTCAGTTTTCTGCTGTTATACTTATAGCTCTGTTGAAATATGAATTATTTATTGAATATTATGCAATAATTGTTTCAATAAAACGGTTTTTATCTGTATTATAAACTTTAAATATTTATTGTACTTATATCACCGGAAGGCAAAAAATGCTTTTCTCTTTATATGCCTTGATCTTATGATTATTACCAATCTCTGTAGCTACATTTAATGAAAAATAAATTAAAAAATTCATAAATTGGCCAAAAAATCGTTATAAATTCTTTTAGACGTCTGGGAGGAGAGCACCTAAAAGAAACACTCGGTTACGCTCGGGCGTAATAATAGGCGGTAGAAACACAGTGCTACCAACATTGCCTATATATACAGCAATTGTGTGGATGCGCATATAATCGATTATAATAACTCAAAACAATCGATTATTTCCAATAATAATCCAATCGATCCAATAATCGATTAATCGAAAAATATTGATTCGTTTACATAATCGATAATTTATTATGAAATTTAATAATCGCGCACCCCTAGCTTGTGCTTGCTAAACATGTAGAACTGAACTATTATTATTTCAGCAAGGGATTTACGTAGAGCAAAAGCCTCATGTCTCGAAGTAACAGAGAGTCCATAATTATAAATCACTATAGTGGAAGTGCCCGAATCCCTGACCGAAATGAACCTTTCTTTATTATGATTCATGAAAAAATTTTAGGTGGCTTTCAGACTTTGTCTGACTTTCAGATTTTCTGCTAAAGTCAGGCGGTCTCAGACCGCTCTATCCTTGCAGTCAGCGATCGAAGTGGATTTTTAGTCGACCACAGCACACAAATTTTGTTGTTATTTTTTTAACGAACAGCTGGGGGTCTGGGAGTATAGAATACCATTTTCTTCGTCTAGAAATCTCACAAATACATATTTGCTTCAGGTCCTAAAAAAATCCCCAAAAGCAGAGAGATTTTACGTAGAGTTTTAAAATTACATTTAAATAACTTTTTTAATTTATATGATAGTTTGAAAAGATGCAGTTTTTAACTGCAAAGTGAGCAAAAATTATATATGTATTTTCGTCCTGTGCGTAATTTTTCGATTACTTATTTTTGCAATTGGTGTTCCTTAATTATTTTTCTACTTCTCATTATAGCTATTGTTTTTAAAGCTTTTTTAGTAACTAATCGGAAGTGGTAGCGAAATCTCTTGGTGGCGAGATAGCAAAATAGATTGCTGAATTTTTCGTAGTACAGATCTAGAAGAGTCAATGTAATTTTTTTTAAATTTTGGTCTTTTTTTCAGAGTAAATGGACTTCTCTGGATGTGTTTACAACTTGGGCACAAATAGAATCCAAAAAAGGATTCATTTAGCGCTTCGTCGTCCTTAATTTGTAATCTTATTATTTTTTCTATAAAGTTTCTAGTTTTCATCCTTTTTCGTAAGGATCTCTCAAGATTTTTTCAGTCATTCTCGCTTTCTTTTTTTCTTCTTTTCTTGTCTATGATATTTATCTTTGTGCATTTGTGTGTGTGTTTCTAAACACAATAACTGCTTCTTTATGTGTGATATCATTTTCTAATTCCATAGAACCTCTCTAATTATCGCATTTCTTACTTTTTCCAAATGAAACCTTCTGTAACTTCCTTTCAAAGCATCCCTTTTGTAGCATTATCATGTCGCAACCCTTTGATGTATCCAATATTTTACTTTGAATGGCACTGTTGCTAATGCAAATCACAAATGGTAATTGAATCTACCAGGTACTGGACCAATACTAATCACGTGAATTTCAAATCACGGAACAAGTCAACATAACTGGAATTTTAGCTTTGTTCCTGTATGGCAAACAGCAAACCAAAAGATATAATGTAACAATAAATACATTTAACCACAGAACATCATTCAATTATCGCGCACCCCAAGTTATGCAAATTTTCATGAGTGACGGTGCATAGTTTACAACTAAAGTAGCATTTGACCTACATGATAAAATATAAAACGAAGGAAGTAATTAAATGGATATAATTAATTATGTTTGTTTACATACTTGCATGTAGAATACTTAAAACTTTGCCATGTTGATTAGTCTAATTAAATCAAATTTCAATAAAACAATGCTAATTATTTATCAAGGACGTAAGAAAGCAACATTAAATAATTTTAATAATCATCGCGTAATTGCAGTGCACCGATGATGTAAGTGTGCTCGAGTGTGGATGTCTATTTCTGTTTCTTCATCAAATGAGGGTTGGTGGTTCTAAAATTAACGGAAACACTTTCCCTCTTTCGCTGTTCTCGGCTCAAAGTGTCATAACGAAATGGAAGTTACCTCCGTTACTTTATTTTGATGCCAGCCTGTCCTCATTTTTAACGTTCACCAACCAGAGGTTTTTAAATAACCCAACTACAGCTTCGTATTAGTAGATGTTGGTAGTAGCAGCATGAGAAACCGATGGTGAAGGTTGTCGTCGGTTAAACTCCGGGCACTAGTCGCGGTCGACCTGTACAGGTAAAATTCATGGTCAATAGAAAAAGTACAGTGTTGTTATTATTTTACTTGTGATGTTTCTTTCCTTTGGGTTACTTTATGCTAATTGAAAATTTCGGAATTTGTCGTTCTAAAACAGCTTAATGTACACTTAAGCCAGCATTTGCCGTAAGTAGTTACGACGCATTTTTGTTACTAAAATAGATAATTACGACTTGACATACTCAAATCAACTAAGATTATGTCAGCAACTCCATCCAAGTGGATTATTTTTGAGATTTTATAGATTTACTTCAACTTAAGTATTCAAATTTCACTTGTTGAATGGATTATTTAAGGAACCCATATCGGTGGACCCTCCTAAATAATAGAAAGTGAAAGTCAGTAATACGATTTTTTGTGTCTGCTCACAATGAAAGATATGAAACGAACCCTGCCATAAATGCAATAAGGCACACCTTGAAATAGCAGTCTAAGTCCAGTGAACCAATTAATATAGATTTACTTTGAACTCTTTATCGACCATGCACATAATTTTATTCTGAAGCGGATAATATTTCTGAGACCGGATTAATTTACTATGCAGATTGCAGTTTATTATTATCTTCTACACCTTATATGAAGACAAAAGGTTTCCACTAACCTGAGACTTTTCCTGCTGTTAATTTTTCTTCCAGTTGCCCAAAGTCATCCACCATCCATAATGTTGCATCCATTGAAAGAAATGAAAATCAGGAGTTTGTTACTCTTACCAGGTTATTTCTTTTCACTGATGGATGCGGAAGCGCCCTCTAAGGCTATCAAAATAGGCGAAGGTTGGACACAGTGGAACGGTAGCTTTCTTAATTTCTACCGAATAATTACTAATTTTAGTTTTCATTAAAACAACAAAGCATTACTGATTCATTAACTTTTTAGTAAACCACTAAAAATTTTGCACTTACACGCGTGGAAAGTGGAATCTCTAATGCGGCCAAGTGAGCACTCATAAAGAGGCGTTAATTGAATTATTCAATTTATTTTTTTTTTAATTAAAAAAGAGTCCGGAAGCGGTGTGAAACTGTGTAAGAGCCGGAAATTAGGTAAATATATAAATTAAAAAATGCAATTAAATATAATCGATGATTATATTTAGGTTTTGCATACCTCGGAGTTTGCATATTTATAAATTTTCTCATTATAGGCTAGACGCCAAGTAATTTTAAGTGGAAAAAAATGCTGAAAAAAGGTTTATTTATTTTAAATGTTCCGAAGTTTACGGTGGATCGGTTTTTTAGCCATATCTCGTTTTCTCTTCGTTTTACAAGAAAAATAATGGTGTACTAAATTCAAGATCATAAAATTCTCTATAAATTTGTTCCTATATGTCTTTCACGTAAAACCAATACTTTAGGTGCAACAGCCTGACAAAGTGGAGCTTACAAAACTGAAAATATAGAGAAATTTAAATAAACACATTTTTGCAGTAATTTTTGCATCATGAAAGTTATCATTATGGTATCTACCAATGGCTTAGCTTAATTTGGGCCACACGACCAAGGATTTCAGCGATTATTATTACTCTCTGTAAGCCAATGAAAACCTTTGAAGACTACAAAATTTAACGAATATTTCACGAGCTTTTTTCGAGAAATTTTCCCCAAACCATCAGGTATTGTAAAAATATCGATTGGTAATCTGAAATAACCAATGAGCATACCTTAAAGGCATTTTCCTAGGTTAGTTTAAATATCGACAAAATAAAATTTCAATTTCTTTTTCCAAATTTAATAAATATTCTATAAAACCAAAGACTTAGTACTTTTACTGCCCACTGCTGATAAAACCCTAATAAAAATAATCGAGAGTAAAAACTGAAACATTCACTTTTGGTTTTCAGAAGTTTTCAGAAGCAACATTTCAATAACCACCTGAAGGGGTAAATGAAATTGCTTATAAATTGATATAAAAGCGTTGCATGTTGTCTTAATTACATTTCCTTTAAAAATATTACAAACATTTTTACGCACCATAAATCTTTCTATTCGATGCGATGTGAAAATGAAAGAATAATTTCATCAACTTGGTTTAACAACTTAATACTTACTTTTCTGAAGGATTACTTTTCAGAACATCGCTTTTCATTTTTTATCGTTCTTCCTGCTTCTGTTTATTAACGTCACGAAATACATGTTTTTTATTAATCAATTAATCTGTATTTTTTTCAATTTTGCAATATTAAAACCGGAATCCGAATGGATAAAATCTCTTGTTTTGTAAATATTTTATAAAGTAGACTACCGAGTTTATGTTACGATACACAAAAATACATCGAGAATAACAGCTTCGAAAAAGTTCAACTTTTGAAAAATTAATCAATGAGATTCAGCTATTCCATAGGGCTAAAGAAAGTAAAATAATGTAGATTAAATAATAACAATGTAAACAATGATAAATACGAACTTTTGCTATCTAACATCGACATTCTAATTTTAAAAATTCGTTACTCTTGAAAACAAATCATTTTTAAGAAATTGTGGAGTTACGAAGTTTGAATATTAGAGAGACGATATGGCGTCACGGGGGGGGGGGGATTAAGTTCTGATTTAAAATTATCTATGCTCAGCAATGATAATTTATTATAAATTAATATATAATTTAAAAATTTATTATTATAAGTTATTTAATCTGATTGTCCACTTTTATTTGTGAAAGACGTATTCGTTTTCAACTTGCGCTATGGCAGTTTTATTCGTACTTCGACTTTCGCGCATTTTTTAATATGCCGGTATAACTGCATAACTACAATTGGAGAATATAAATTGTGTCTAGTAGTAACAAATTTGGTGTGTTGATGTAACTTTTAAATTGTCAACTGTAAATAAACTTAATGAAAAGTTGGAAGGAAGTTGTGTATCTCGATTGGCATCCTACTTATTTTTCGTTATTTCCGCAATCAGTTCAGTTCACTTCACAGCTTTTTAATTGTATGGTGTTAAATATGCAATCAGTTTTTATGGAAAATATTGTGTTAATGTTAAAATAATAGTTAAATAAAATGTCTATAGCAAGGACAATATTATATTACGTAAGTCTTACTTTATAATTTATAATAATTTTTGTAATTCGAGTGCCTGTTCTTAAAAATAAATTATTTAAACTAAATGCAATTGTCGCATGACGTTGTTTGAGAAATTCCCCAAGTATTGGTAAATAAACTTTTTAGATTTTAAATTAGGTACTTTAAGTTGTTATTTTTATATGTTTTATTGATTATCTTAAATTCAATAATATTATTACGTCGTTGGTTTTTCTTAAGGAAATTCTTAGTATATTAATCGCAAATTGATTATTTGTTGTATTTAAAATTCGGCTTAGTAAAATATTCAGGAGGGGGGGGGGGGACAAATGCAAAACTTGTCAAAGAAAGTTTTATTTTTAATCCGAATATAGATACTATTTTGCTGATATGTGGATGAAGTTTTTTATTCAAAAGTTTGATACCATATTTCCCCTGTATATATTTTACAATATAATAATAATATTAACCTTTGTATAGAACATACTATTGATCTTGTACTACATAATTTCGTATTATAATATTATGTTCCATTTGATCAAACCTTATCATAAGTCGGACATATTTTTAAATATAAACAATTTAATATTACATAACAAGAATTTATTGTAGTTTAATTAAAGTGGTTCCGCTTGGTAGTCCTGCATTAAATGCTAAATAACGGTAAATCTGTTACTTATTTCTTTATTTATGAAATGTCGAGCATGAAAATAAATTTTGCATAATACAAAAAACGGTAAAATTTTAAAAATAATTAATTCGATTTAATAAAATTTTTCCAATCAATTAAAATATTCGGTTTGGTGTGTCCGGTAGTTCATGTAATTTTAGAAATTAGGATCGTAGTTGAACACAATTTTTACAAAATAAGTGCTTTATTTACAAAACGATATCTTCTTTCGTTGTTTTTAAAAGTCTAAAGTCTATGTTACGTGCAATATCGAAAATTATTTTTATAAAACCATTAGATAACAAAAGTACTTATTATATAATTGAATGTTGCAATTTAATTGCAATGTCGATTATGGTAGGATGTGCATGGTACGCTTCACATACTAAACGTTCATGCAAAAATATATATAGACTGTTGCGCCCATGTAGAGAGGTACCATAAGTACTTACGTGTGTAGTCGTCCTAACGTTCAATTACCTCTCATGTTCAATTAATTTTAGGTGTTTTTATCGTATAATAATTATTGGTGTATATTAGGTTTACAAATTGGCTGTTAAAATTACTAATTAAGTTTTTTACAGTTTACAATATTGCTTTCAAAGTAAGACACAATTATAAGAATAATTTCTTCAATTACTGAATCACTAATAGTGCCTGTCACTACTTGGCCCCTATGTTATTATACTGATTAAGTTTCATAGAATTAAGTATAGGAACACCTAGTCAACATTTGAATAGAACAATTATTACAATTTTAACAAAAAATTACGGAATTTTTTTTATCATAATGAGTCTTCATTTAAACGGCATCACAGCGTGAAGATGTTGAGTACAGATTTGGTAGCATAACCGAAGATAGCATGTTTTAAGAGGGGGGGGGCAAAATAAAAAATAGTAATCAACTAAGTAAAGTAAAAACATACCAAAAGTAGGTAAGGTTTAAGTTTTTAGATTTTCTGAAAATCTGATATATTTAATATAATTTAATTCAACAAAAGGACTGCATTCATTTTATTAGTGCCATTTTAAAATTTAAAATTTGTATTTTGTATTCTTTTAAATCCGAAAGTTAAAAAATGCAAATTCTTGCATTTACACAATTGTTTTCATACTTTATTCTGTTATATTCTCTTATTCCATTAGATCCAAACTAAATCTTTGCTTATTTAAAAGAAATGAAAAGAAAATTCAGCAAATAGCCTGGAGGGGGGCAGCCGCCCCTTGCCCCCTCTAATGGATGCCAATGGCTAGAACAACCGATTTCTAATCTGAACAGTAATTTCCTTTATGTGACATCACAATGCTTTGATTTAATTGGACAATCGGATTCTCCTAAATTCGTGCTGACACAGATGAATAATAAGCCATGGCCTATAGTCCCCCCCCTCGCCCCCGAGACTTCTTTTTTGATATTATAGGCACATGTATACTTAAAATAATCTCCCAAACATTCAATTCAAAAGTTCAACATGACGTACCAAAATCTACTTTTAAAGTTTTCATTAAAATTTAACTACGTTTACTGGGCAAATATTATGAATTGTCTGATCCCATAATATACTGGTAAGTCATACAAAATAAATCAAGTAGACGTCATTCGAAGCTATAAATACAAAGGTTTAAATATTGTGTTAGCTAAAGAATTAATATTTGTAAACCATAATATTATGCTATCGCAAAAATGAAAATATGATAAACACATAGTAACCGCTAGTTAAGTGGTTAGTACTTCGGACTCCCGTCCTATCGTGCGTCCCATTCCTCCTGTGTTTAAGTCTGCTTGGTTTATTTTTCTACTTGTTCCGTTTTTATTTCATACCTCTCTCAGAACTAAGTAAATGTATGAAATCAATATACTTACTTTATTATTTGGCTAAACACGTGGGAAATTGTATATTTTATTACGTTTGTGACGGTCACCCATCTAAGTGTCAACCACGAGTTGTATTTGATGTTAGTTATTTACGAGTTTCGAAATTATCATGTTGGGCTGAATTGAATCATAAGTTGTTGCTTGCACCAGCTGCTGTTACTAATTTAATTCTAGGACTTAAAATATCTACACAAGTATAAAAAGAAAAGTACTTCTCGGTGCACATTCGTAATCATCTGCTATTTAGATTTTATAGGTCATATGTTTATATGTAGATATATTCGGGGGTCCGGGTTTTCCATTAAGAAGTGTAAACTTCGCGACTTCTGTTTATGATAAATTTTTTAAAATTGAAAAGAAAAATCGTAATGCAACAGAAGAAAATTTTTTTTCAAGTCTAGGTACTGCGCGTTTTCAAAAACGTCTAGCAGAGTTAGCACCGTGCTAGTATGTACTATTATTCAATTTTCAGACATAAATGGAAATTATTTTTCCAAAAATATGAATAGCTATTTATGTAACTAGATAGGAAAAATCTTAAATTTTCCAAGGGCCAGACGAATGAAAACAATATTTTTATGTTGGTATTGTTGATATTCAGGACTGGTAGATCAACCTTGTTTATATTGCCACGAATTTACTGTTATCAATTTTGTGGGTCTGGAAGGCAAGAACAATATTTTAAATTTAGCTGTAAACTTTAAAGTTCTCATCGAAAGTCACATGTGAGATCCCCAAAAGTTTCACTGTGAAAAAACTTGAACAAAAGTTAACATTGCATTGCTTTCGAAACTTTTTATTCTTCTGAACTTTTAATGTTATTTTGAAAATTAGCCAATAATATTTATTTTACAAGAAAATTGATAATAAAGTATTGTCGTCACTGATTACTAGTTTTTTAATTATTGACCTTGACGGCTACTTGCATTTGATAACAACCGTTGTTGTTTTATCATCACAATTATTGGTGTGATAAAAACTACATTAAAAAAATGTTCCCTGCCTTTCCGGACTGTAAGGTGAATTTTGAACGTCGAACAGTAGGATATACAGGACTTTGCTTTTGCAGGACAACGGTCTTGAGAATATTTTTGAGCCAATATTCTCCTCGACTTATTACTGCGCACTTTTTTTTTTATAAATTGCAGGACCCGGGATTCGAACCTGTAACCGTCAGATCTGTATGCCAACGCTCTACAGTTCTACCACGAAGGTCTCTAAAGTTAAACGAATTTAAGTGACTTGTCACGTTTTGTTTATTTACATTACTTAAATAAAAATAAATTTTTAATAGAAAATACTAGCTGTTATACAGGGTATTACATCATTGATAAAATTTAACACATGGTTTCCCACGTCGTTCTATCGTATTTTTGATTAAATGAGCATACCTAATTAAAAGTAATAAAACTTCGTAGTAGTCAATTAAAAGTAATTGTATAGTTAGCTGATACCGTGGTTCTCAAACTGGATTTATAGGTTTACAGGACCGTATAGGACATCGTTTTGGTTTCCAAATCGAGTAATTGTTTAAATTGCGAGTTTTAACTTTTAAAAAAATTTTAAATTTCATCTAACGACCGTTTTTGTCCTACTCAATAAAAACATATTGGGCACCATAGGTTTGTCCAAGTAAACTACCATTAGAAGTTAATCATATCCCTGGCGTACATTTTACAGTTTAGTGTTTAATTAGCAGCGCATAAACTTGATGTCAAGGAAATTTCCGTAGGAGGTGGACTTTTAATGCATTTGGATCAGCTTCAGGCCAAATCAAGACAATGCAATTTAAAAATAGATGGAAGGTTTTGCATAATTAGAATTTTTTGAATAATTAAACCACCTTGATGTGCGCATAATTTAGAATTAGAATAAATTAATTGTAAGAAAAACGGCGGTTTTAAAAATTAGGCACTTTATTACATAATAATATCAAATAAAAAACTAACGGTAGCCTATTTAACAAAGTAGATAATTGATTTTCATATGACTATTTATTTTTCTTATCAACCTCTACGATAACATAACATTGATAAAGAAGTTTTTTGTGAAAAGTGATTTAATAGTGTAACTTCATAGTTTTCAGTCAATTTTCATTATTGCTTATAAGTTTTTTAAATGTGGTGGTTGCCCTAAAAGTATATTTTTGTAAGTGGAACTAAAAGAATTTGTATGATTATTCTTATTATCATGTGATAATATTTAAAATAAGTTTCAAATTTTACATGTTTGATTTTTAATCAAACATTTTAAATTTGAAACTTATAAAATATTTTGTTGCCGTTTAATAAAAAAATTTAAATATCGGGCGATTTTCGATTAATACTAAAAATACATAATATCCTGCTATGACAAATATAAAAAAATTAATATTAAAGTAATCTTCCTTCATTGTGGGCTAACTGTATAGCAGCTTCGTAACTTGGTAGTTCGGCGTTTTCGTTGCAAACGTGAACGTGTTCGGCGTTTATATCTTTGTGGTGGTATTCGTTCACAACTGCTTCGTAAGGAGGAGGAGGACCACTAACAATCGCTCGAGGAATGTCTTCGGAAACATCGAAAAACTAAAATAAAAAATTGTGCTAGTTATGTGACTACGCCAAAAATTTTGATTCCAATTACCTGCTGCCCTTCCACGGTGTAAATTTCCAACGGCATATCGGGGTCCCTCCAATAGCGTTGTACATTATTTTGTCTTTTCTGTTGATTTCTATGACAACAGTAGCAAATGAGAAAGACCATCGTTATAATTCCACTCATCATGGCCCTGCAAAAAGAAGCCTAACTTGTATCGATCCAAAATTTACACATTTGCTCTCACGTCTGAACGTGGTTTATAGGTTTAAAAAATTACGTGACGAGTATAATGCAACATGTGCGATAGAATGGTGTTTTTGACCCGAAAGCTGATTTTTTAATTCACTTATGATCTAACACTCACCCTCCCAAAACGACGTTGACTCCATGAACTGGAACCGCTGGAGGCTTAAACACATTGTCCTTTTCCGAATGTTTGTTTTCGTTCATGTGCTTAGCGGCGAGAACTAATATTACACGTTCCAACGACATTCATCGAACAACGGTGCCTTATTGTTCAAAAAGTGGCCAAATCAAAAATTTATGCATGTTTTGTCAACACCAAAAATTAAACCACGTACATCGAGTAAAATCACGCACCGCTGTATACGATTTTCTTCGTTTTCCCGAGATAATCGATATTAACCTACATTTTCTTTTATTAACCGATCGATTTTGAATGTCAACCTGCGTTGGTATTTCAAATTCATTATTTTTTACAACGTAACGTACAAGTTTTTACATAAAACTAATGGTTTATTAATTTTTATTGAATCCATGTTACTTCATTTATTAACCATTTACAATGTTGTGAGTTGAGATTTTACCACGTATTGAACGTGACGTACTAATGTACCTTGTTTATTATCGAACGAATGAACCGAAAAGTAATTGAATAAAGCCAACAAATTTTCATGTACGATGTGTTTTATTACAGAGACTGATCATGAAGCCGGCAGGACTAAAACGTGCCCTTCTGGTGTTGCTGCTCATGTGTGGAGTCCTTATATTTTATCTATTTTGGAACCAAGAACCACCCTCTACGCCAGTCGAAATATCACGTAGTGAAATTATCGTACCACGTAATGTTCTATCAAGTCCACGGATTCAAGTTGCTTATAAGTGAGTAATTTTTGTTTCATTGTGATAAAAAATTACCGTGATAATTTAACTGAAAAATAAATTTCTTTCTTTCAGTCCTTCGGACCCAATTTGGACGTGGGAATGTACCAACCAAAAATGCGAAAGACACCTACTGGAAGAGAAGAAAAAGCCAACGTCCATGACAACCTGCAACATGTTATGCGGTTCCACGCAATTGTGGCCCCAACCGACCGGTCCAGTGAGTTTAGGCAGCAAAGCCCTAACTTTTTTTCATAATAAAATAGTGTTCGGCACGAAATTGCAAGGACCCGTCCAAAAACTACTAGAGCAAGCTTACGCAAGCTTCAACGAAACCATTTTGGGCATGACAAACAAACTGGTCGACACCTCGAAGCAAACCAGCGAAATTGGAATTTTATTAATCAAAATTAACATTAGACAAGTGGACCACGTTAAAATTAACATACACACGGACGAAAGTTACAATTTAACGTTACGACAAAATAGTACGTTTCTCACGGCGACGATAAACGCCAAAACGTTTTTTGGTGCCAGGCATGGATTGGAAACGTTATCTCAATTAATCTGGTGGGACGAATTCGCGTCGAATGGGATGTTGAAAATCTTAAACGCCGCTTTAGTGCAAGACGCCCCTATGTTTCCTTATCGCGGTATTATGTTGGACACTTCTCGTCAGTTTTTCCCAGTGAGTTATATTAAAAAAGTGCTCGAGGGGATGTCGGTCAACAAACTGAACGCGTTTCATTGGCATATCACCGATTCGCAAAGTTTTCCTTTCAAGGCTCCAAGTGCACCCCAGTTTGCGCAATACGGAGCTTACGCTCCTGATATGATTTACGACAGTGAGGATGTTAGAAGTGTCGTCGAATATGCAGCTGTTAGGGGAATCAGAGTTATGATGGAAATCGACGTGCCAGCTCACGCTGGGAACGGTTGGACGTGGGGACCACAGCAAGGTTTGGGGGAGTTGGCGGTTTGTGTCAATAAACAACCTTGGTCTATGTATTGTGGCGAACCGCCGTGTGGTCAAGTTAATCCCCAAAATCCAAACGTTTATAACTTATTAGAAAAACTCTACAGAGACATGTTACAATTAACTGATCAAAGTGAGTTTTTTCACATTGGTGGGGACGAGGTAAATTTGGAATGTTGGAGTCAATACTTAAATTGGGGCGGTGCATACGCGAATTACAGTGATCTTCACGATTTCTGGGGTGATTTTACGTTGAAGGCACTGCAAAGCTTAACGAAAGCAAACGGCGGTAAAGACCCATCGCATGTTGTTATTTGGTCCAGTAATCTTAGTAAGCGACCGTATGTTAATAAATATTTGGATAAAAATAAAATTGTTGTGCAAGCGTGGGGTCCTAGTCAGTGGCCAGAAACTTCAGATCTGTTAGCCGACGGCTATCGGATCATAATATCACACGTCGATGCGTGGTATTTGGATTGTGGGTTTGGACGTTGGAGGGAAAATGGTGAAGCCGCGTGCGACCCGTACAGACCTTGGCAGTCCGTATACAATTATAGGCCGTGGCAACATTTAAGTGGTGACAAAAAGCTTATACTTGGAGGAGAAGCTTGCCTTTGGACCGAGCAGGTTGCGCCCGAATCGTTAGATAGTCGACTTTGGCCGAGAGCCGCAGCTTTTGCTGAACGTCTTTGGAGCGATCCGCACACAGACTCATATTCTTCTAACATTGGAGAAGACGTATACACCAGATTGGTGACACAAAGAGACAGAATGGCAAAACGAGGCTTCAATGCGGAGGCTATGTGGCCGCGATGGTGTATACAAAATCCTGGTATGTGTCTTTGACCAATAAAAAATTTAGTGATACTATTGAATACGTGTAAACCAGAACACTTAAAACTATTGTGATAGCTGATAAAACCTGAGTTAAAACTACTAAATCTAGTCTGAATAAAAAAATAGTGAAACTTATGGTTAAGTTTTATAATATTGGACATAAGAGTACTTTTTAGCGCCATCAATTTTTACACCTGACATTTTAAATATTAAAAGAATTTTTGTAAATAATCTTCTTTCTTTTTGTACCTTAGATGTAAAGAAAATATTTTGTGAATACTATGTATTTAATTTTAATATAACAAATATTTTTTATCCAAATAAAAAATATATACAACTTTTAAACACTTTATACATTTTTTCCTGAGTTCACTTCAATAATAAAAAATTAAAGAGTTCCTCTGTAAAAAAATTTAAATTCTATGTCATAGCAATAAATATGAAGTGACTGCGCTGGTGCTGCTTTCGTTTTTGATTGCATTTGCGACCACGCAGGGTCCTTCAGGTTGGAAATAAAATTTAACTCAAACTCTCTTCCTCAGTTTTTGAATCCGAATAGGATGGTTTATCGTCGTGATAAGGCACCACAGGGTTGTTGCATTCGGTGATACAAAACAATTTTGACTTTTTTGGTCTTTGTCGTCTTCTGCTTTTACAAACTGTTTTCATTACGGCTCTAGAAAATGGCGGGCAGAAGAGGCAATATAACACAAATTTTATATTAACATGAGTCATCATTAACAGTGTGGCGACTAATTCTATTATTGCAGACGTATCCGCAGAAAATGGATTATCTTGGAAGAAAATAAGTTCCGTAATTTTTGGTTTGGTGAAATGTATTGGAAGTTCAAAAAATATGTAGAAGAAAACAATGGCAATTAGAGTTGTTGTCAATTTTGTTTGGTCCTAAAGCACAACATTAGAAAATAACACTACAGTGAATGAGGAGTCCACTACATACCCTCAATCGTCTTGTTTTTCCAGTAACCATTTTGCACTTCTTTTGCAACCTTACGGTATTTCTGATGGATTTAATTAAAAGAGTATTTCCTACAATTAAAATTACTGCTGGTAAAACTGCGGCGAAGGTAATGTCCAGCCAACTGTATAATTCAAAAAACCTGCAACAAAAAATGGGTAAAAAAGTCGCCCCCGGGTGGGCTCGAACCACCAACCTTTCGGTTAACAGCCGAACGCGCTAGCCAATTGCGCCACGGAGGCTCGGTGAATTATTAGTAAAATAAACTTCAGATATATTTATGTAAGGTTTTGAAAAAAAGTGAAACAAAAATTTATTCGTAAAATAAAAACTTATTTTTGAGATTTCAAAATTTTTAACACTCATCGGTCCGAAAAGTTCTAGTTTTGAGAAGAATAATGCAAAAAAATTATTTTATAATTATGATAAATTTATTACTGTTCCCTCCCCTTAACTTAAAGAATGATTATATTGAGTTTAGTTCGGAGCGGTTAAAAGCATTTGGAAAATCGCTCGATTGAAATTTCGTAAATTTAATGATTAGATTACTTCCTAAAAAGGATATGTTTTAGCTAGGCAACTTCTCTCACAGGTTTGGTATAATATCATATTGGTTTTGGAATTTTAACTCAAAAAATAGATGTTTTTAATTTTTGGTAAAAATATTTTTCTGTTATGTGACTGAAAACGAATGACTTTCTAGAATGATAATTGCAGACGGTAAATGACTGAATAGAAAATTTTGCATTGGTTGCAATTTCTACGTCACGTGCATGTTCATCGAAAAATAAACATATATACAGTTTTTGATACACAAAGAGATAGGACGAGGAGGAGTTAGAATTGTTATCATGAAACTGATTATAACTGTAGAATTTCCAAACTTATTCACCAATCTTATTTCCACTACTATGGGCTTATCGATATTAGCGATGGCGACTTTACTGTCGTCATATTGCAACAATAATTTCGATAATTGCGTAAACGTGCAATTTGTGCCCGACGACGAATAAAAAAAGGAAAATTAGATTTGGGATAGAATATAGTTATGTGAAATTCTAAATCTTAAAATTCCAGTTTCTGGTGTCAGAAAACTTACTTCGAGTATTTCTTATTCATTTAAATGAATTCGAAAAACTCGAAATAAGTTTTTTTTAAAAAGCAATTTTTTGATTAATTATTATTTGAAAATTAAATTTAAACATTCAATGCAATTCAGATTTTACTTTTATATTTTTAATCATAGTTTAGGGACGAGAAAGGATTTTTTGATTTTTTTTCCACTGTCTCCTAAATCCGGTGCACAATTGGGGCAGAATATAATATGTAGACCAGAAGTTATGGACTTTTATTTGTAAAAAATCGATACCACTTCAGCAACTTTGTAACTTTTCTATAAATTGTTTCACTTCTTTTCAATAATTCTTGATCTTTCAAAATTTGAAATCTACTGAATTAGGTGCAGGCTCATATTCATTAAAAATATTTTCTTACCAAGAATTAAAGAAAGGTGTCATTTCGATCAGGCCATTAGGACCAAGCGTAAAAATGAAACAATACGGTAAGGTGTAAAATATAGAGAAAATTAATCCAAAACCAGTAATAATTCGGGCTGTTCTAGGTCTGCAGAGCTTTGGTTTGACACGTCGTAGTGGGTCTCGCAAGAAATACAGCCGATCTGAGTAAAAAAATAAAATAAAATTTTTTTCAAAATAAGAGAAAGGATTTTTTGATTACTTGCCTATTGTAATAAATACTGTTGCTATTGTACCCATATTAATCAAAAATATTGTTATTGGAAAGCTCACAAACGCGTTGTAAGCTAAATAACGATGAGACCACCAAAATGTTCCACGACCAAATCCATTTAAAAACGCAAACATGCACATCACCACATCCACGGTAGCAATCACTACAACAAATCCAAAAATTAAATTAAAAAGATAACAATTAGATGGACTTCATGATGATAAATTGAAGATTGCTTAACAGAACTTACCTCGCAAATAGACATAGAAAGAACACTTGAACTGTTCTTTGTTCAAAACCCACAAACATATTATATTTTGAAATAATCCACAAGCGCATAAAAAAGGCAGCACGATAGCATAAAGGAAAAAATCTATAAAATTAAATACAATTAGACGATTGTCTAAAATTACACAAATACAATAATTTGTACAACAGTTTGTTGGAGAATCATCAGCGTCGACCAGCATTTTTCAGAAATAAATTAACACAATATAATGTTATAAAACTTTCAAAAACAAGTTACTATAAATTGGAATACAATAATATATCTCTTGATAATTATGAAATTAGGAATTGATTAAATCGTTTAATATGCATGCAAACAATATGTAGATATGTTCAATTTACCCTAAAAGCATAACCATGTTTCCTATTACAATAATATAATATAACAATTATTTTCAAGTGTGTTATCGGAAATAAGTTCTTTTATTACGCAAACAATGCAGTAAAATTGACATAATATTCATAACAGCAATAATAATATGGACAAATTATTGCAAAATAAATTTTCATTGTAAAAAAAATTGAAAATTTTGATATAAATATCAAACATCTGAAACAAAGCTCTTATTATCGTTTCTATTAAATATGAGTTGTAATGAATAAAATATGATGAAAAATAAAAGTATAAGTGGAAGGAAAGATGAAAGAAAATTATAATGAAGGATATTGAGAAAACATTAAATTATTGAAAGCAAAATACTTCTTTTTATATTTAAAAAGTCGTCTATATTTAACTAAATTTAGTTATCTTATATAATACGAGTTAAGTAGTGCCAAAGAAACCTAAAAAATATCTCTTATTCGCACGTCATATCCAAAAACATGCCGAGGTTGAGGTAAATAGAAAAAAGCTTGACAGTGGCGCGTAATCGGGATTTTTGGATAAATATTATGCTACGCAAAAAACAACAAAAGCTTCACTTTATTAGCTTAATTTTGGTTTTTGCCCGATTTTTTTCATTTTGAGATCAGACAACCGATATTCAAACTCAAAATAAATCAAAAATTTGATTGATTACTTGATTAATTTCTCAGGCGGATTTGCTATCCGATAGATATCTCAAAGTCAAAAAATCGGGCATAAGCCAATAAAAACATTAGATTAACCGTAAAAAAACCCAATGAAAAACTGTTGACACTAACGTATCCGGTTTAGAGTCGTCAAGAATTTAAACTTTCTTATTACTGCTTCTGTGCTTCGGAGGACACGTAACGTTGGCGTGGCGATCTTATTTAATTTACCATCATCACCAACAAATTATAGGCTTATGTAAGTTATCTGATGCTAGCAGTTAATGTCTTAGATGCAGTGGCGGCTAGTACGAGGATGGCGATGGGGCCCCTCTCTATCACAATGGAATATTAAGGTAACGACTGAGACAAGAAAAGTCATAAATCATAAAAATTATTAATTAAAGTGAAACAAATATCTTTATAATCAATTTTTTAAATCAATATACCTTATTACCTAAACAACATCTAGTTTTATCACTGAGTTTTGCTGAGAAAACAAGACAAAGACAAGAACTACTATTCAAGGGGTAAATATCCCAAAAATTTTGTGTACACTAGTTTGGAATTCCGTGGAAATCCCTGGAATTCTTTTGAAATAACTGGAATTCTTTGGAAATAACTGGAATTCTTGGAAATCTAAGGAATTATTTGGAAATCCCGGGAATTCTTGAAAATCGTTGGAGTTCTTTGGAAATCACTCGAATTCTGTGGAATTCTTTGGAAATACTTGAAATTCTTGGAAATCATTGTAATTCGTTGGAAATTCCCGGAATTCTTGGAAATCGTTTTAATTCCTTGGAAATTACTGGAAATCTTTGGAATTCTTAGGAAATCATTGGAATTCTTTGGAAGTCTCTGGAATTCTTTGGAATTCCTTGGAAATCGTTGGAAATCTTTGGGATTCCGAGTCTTGTGTACAGAAATTTTACAGGATATTTGCCCCTACTTCTATTAGTTAATTTTGGATTATACTGACACTGAAAACCTAACCCTACGTATTTTTACTGGTGCACTAGGAAAGAACTACCTCCCAGACCCCCTTTTTAAAAACAGAAAATCTGATATTGATTTTATTAAATAAGAATATTTCACTTTTTTGAACGAAATATGTTGGAATTGAGGTCCTGACTTGTTTCTTTCTGATATTTTCTGAGAAAAATCACAAAAAAACTATAAAGATCACGTAAACTATCTGTTTTTGGGACCCTCCAAACATAATTTTTATAATAAAACTTTTTTTGAATTAAATATTTAATTTTATTCGATCGACAAAGAAAAACTTTTCGTGTACAACATTCGGGAATTAACTGCAGGAATTGTCAAATAACTGCAGAAATAGAAAACAAAATGAAGAATTGGTATAGAAAGTGTTAGTCTGCGATGTACCTCTTGATTAAAAACAACAGAAACCCAATTTGAGATTTTGGTGAATGCAGAAATTTTGGGATGGAAAAAGCCGAAAATCATCAATTCCAAAATATGTCTGCGTGTATGAGTGTATGTTGTCAATTTTTGTAAGAGTGCTATCCCAAAAATTTCGATTTTTTATTTAAATTATTTTAAATATTTTTTCAAGTTTAAATGAAAAACAAATCATATATTTTTAAAAACTTTTAGATATTAATTTAATTTTAAAAATGAAAATATTAAAATAGTTTTTCGTTTTCTGCCTGTTTGTGCATAAAGCTTCGTGAATTAAGTTCCACTGTGTTATCTAATGTGACGCGCAAACATAAATTAACGAGATGCTGTTCAATTACCGTTCCCGAGTTCCGGACGATGAAAATATCTATTTCAAGCTCTGGATTAGTGTGTTATGTAAGGAATACCAGACAGATTGCTAACATTTAACTTTAGCACACTTTAGATATCAAAGTAAATCCCATCTTTGGCTTATCCAAACGAGAAAATTTGGAATCATATCACTTGCATATGCGGCTTATGTAGATTTTACCGAGTTTAATTTAGCTTTATGTTAAAATTTTCTCACTCCCAACAATTCCTATTTATTTTATTATTTTTCTAATTTCCAAATATTTTGAAATTGTATCTGAACAATTAAAATTTCGAAAAAATCAAGTCTTTATAAATTTACTACTTCAAAGTTCATTTAATCGCAACTTCTTCTCGTTAAAGGTTAGCAGACACCAATTTCTAGATTAGTTTAGTTTAGTAAGTGATTTTAGACTATCCAAGATTAAATCGAAGTGAAAGAGTCAATCTAATCGCCACTACGGAATTTATTACGAGAAAAACCGTGAAAAATGTAATTTTTTTGTGTGTACATTTTAACTTACTTTTGAAATTGGTGTCCGCCCAGCTTTATATATCATTTTTATAGCTTGCAATTTTTTAGAATCTATCACAATTTACAGCGCCCTTAATTACTTCTAGAGCATATTATATCGCTTACTCTCTACGTATCTCAATTCATCAGTGTACCAATTCAAGTTTTTGCTTTGCTTTTTATTTTCGTTTATCTTAATTACTTTTTCAGAGTATCCTGCCAAAACTTGGCGTTAAAAACATCCAACGAACTTTCCAACGCCAGTAACATAAAACTTCTCAATCTTAGGCTTCAACTTTAAGTTTGTTGTGAAAATCGTGATCCCTTCAGAGCTGGCCTTCTCGTGAAACTCTTGTTGAAAAATTAACGGAAACATTTCGTCGATTCTTTTCGACTAAAATATTAACTTAAATAATGCCAATAAAAAAATACCGAAGATTGATTTTAAATTATGCAGGAATATTGGAAATGTTCACGGATTGGAGAAAAAAATATGTAAAACTAAAGGATTTTGTTACATGTCTATTTAGTTTGTTGCTACATGTTAATACAAAAATTTAATATGATATGGAGAGTAAGTTGATTTTGCCTTTCAATATGTATTAAGATATAGTTTGAGGAGTTTATAAGTACAGATTATTTTTTATTTCGCCTTGATGATTTCTTGATTAGTTAACTCCCCATAAAATTTACTGTACCTGGTCAAAATTAAAAATTAATCTGTACATAGTTTATCTACAAAACGATTGGTATGTGTTGCACTTATTTATACAAAGTAACACATGACTTATGGTAACTTATCAAGTACACAAAAATAATAGAGATATCAAATATAACTAAAAATAATAAATTTTGCCTATTATACAATGTGGACAATATTTAATTTTTGGACGCCATCGCGAGCAAGTATCAAAAAATGCAAAAATAAAATACATTTAAATTATTCTCCAAGGGGGGCGCTCCAAAATTAAATATTGTCGTAATAGAACATAAACAGCCACATTAAATCTAAAATAGGTATATAAATGTTATATAAAAAAATTGTCATTAAGTATTACATCAGTACGTTGTTTACAAAAAGTAGAGTATATCTAAATTGTAAGCAAAGATAGGATGGCCCCTTAATTATATCAAGTGTAAAGCGTTTGGGTAAAAATTTTAGGGAGAGTATTGATTGGAGAAGTTGTGAAGGAGCCAAGCTAAATTTGCAAAGTTGGTGATAGATCATTAAATCGTCATGATTTTGCATTGTAAAATCACGCAAAACATGTTAAAAAGTGAAGCGCCGCAATACTACAGCCTCAGATAAACTTTTGTTATTATTCATCTTGGCAGTGTTCTATGCATTACAGCTTTGTGAACACGAGTTAGGAGTACTTGCTTTAAGTACAGTACATTTCAAAGCTCCTTTGGCAGTATACAAAACTTTCTCACTTTTGTTTCGTTTTTTTTGCGTTAACAGTTTTACCAAATTTTGAACAACGCGATTTTAAAACTAAATAGTCTTTCAAACGTTACAAAACGTCCATCTTCCTTCCTATTTTCATTTTTGGTATAAGTGTGCGCGCTGCCTGGTATCAACAACAACAAAATTTTTGGATTGACTTAAAGGGTTATTGAGAAAATGGCGATGCAATAATGCCGATTTACTGCTGATAAAAACGAAACTGTATTTGTTATGGTGGCACATAAGGTGGTGGTTTCCTATACGTTGGGGTCGGTTTTGGACGCGCTTGTCGTCCGTTATCTTGAGTACGCGCAAAAGGTGGTGGAGGCTGATATGGTTCTGAATCATCTGTAAGTTTTAGCGAACCACTCTTGCTGTATTCCGGAGGCGCCAGTGGTGGTTTCTCATCTTTGAGTATCACGGGAGTTTTGGTTCCCGATTCGGGCTTCTCGTCCAATTCCTCTTGGAATATCACCGGAATACCTTTATTTCCATAACTTTGCCGACCATCTTCTTCCAAGTTCATTTTTCCCGACCTACGTCTGCGGTATAGGACGCAGGCGGCAATACCAGCTAACAGTAACATCACAGAAATTATCACCGCCGGCACGATAAACGTTATGAAATACTCGTCGTTGCTTTCTTCCTGCGTCGTACCAGTCTCCTCAATTGGAACCATGGGTTCTTGAGTGCGCGTCGTAACAGGAACTACAGCTTTGCAAACACCAAGATGTTGTATTCTAAAGGCAGACACTATAAATTCTTCCATGGCTTTGTGCACGCGATTAGAAATAGTTCGTTCGTTGGTGACCAAAAGCGACTCCAGTCGTTTAATATCGTCGCGCGGGCATAGGTCTTTAGTAAGAGTTTTATTAAACCATGTAACTATACTGGAATCACGAATTCCCTTTGAGATTGAACTGAGATGAATGTGACTCGTGTTGTGATCGCCGAACAACTTGGCCAATTTTTCCATAAATTTACGTTTAGCACTCGGAGTTTTCGAAAAACTTTCGTAATCTGTTTCGATTGTCATGCTGGATTCCAAGTTGTAGTTCAATTTTGGAGACGGATGAATTTCCACCACCAAAATATCACTTGCAGTAAGACCACCACTGTCTTCACAAATTAGCTGATACTGAACCCTCCGCGTGTCCTTAGCGGTAGGAATACCGTAAAATTCTTTATTTTTACCGTCAAACTGTAACCAGTGGTTAGCAGGAATCGGTTGTTTATCCAACGTATACAAATGCAGTTTTAAATTTCTTGGATCATCTTCGGGATCGTAAAAGGTATCCTATAAAAATAACTTTAAATAAACACAAAATTTTATTTTTGTCTAACCCACCTCTGGCACTTTGTAAACCAGCAGTTCTCCAATGGTAGCATTGATGTGATCCACCGCATTTCGCAAGATAGGCGCAAGATTTGACGGTGGAACCAGATGAGGTGGTGAAATTGACGTTATGGGAACCGGAGGTAAAATTTCGAGTTCTTCACATACACCCATTCTGGACTGCGTAATTTTTTTTGCTCGAATTTCCGGTTGCAAGTTATTGCTCAAAGAAATGGAAGGATCGCCTTCGTCGTTAGCTGTAAGAATCTGTAAACAAATCGTCAACACCAAAATCGAATACTATTAAAAATTGACTTACGCTGAATAATTCGTCGATTTCTTCTTTTGGACAATAATTAAGCGCTAAAGAATCGTTCGTCCAGGTGAAGATCATCGGATCGGTCGTGTAATTAATTTTTCGTACGGTTATCCTCGAAGTGTTGACGGAATGAACGCTCGCGCCGATTCCTTTAAGGATGTGGAGAGCCCAGTCGATGGGAAACAAAAATTCGTGTTTCTTTTCGATTCGAGCAAAGAGGGTGAATTCGTGATTGACCACCCGCCAGTACTTGTTTTGCTGGACGATGATTTCGATTTTCTCCGATACGGAGGCACCCTCACGATCGGTTGCCCTTAATACAAATTCCCATCCGGAAATGTCTTCTTCTAGCGGACTAAAATAAAAAATTTAAAAACAGGTTTTTGAAATAAATTTCTCGCACGGCAATTTTTAATTGCGATAAATTGTCCGGAAAGAATTGTCGTGCGATTAATTGACGTAAATCCATTTTTGAGAAAATACTTACAGCCCATAAATTTCCTTCGTCTCCGGGTTGAATTGGCACCAGAAGTCTTTTTTGAGTGGATTACTCAATTTGTCTAAAAGTTCCAGTTTAAGATTGTATCCGTCTTCCATGTCGGAGAACATGTTTTCGGGAACTATCAGGGTGAAATTTTTGCCTGCGGTAACCGGGATACGATTGAGTCGGATTTGAACAGTGGGTGCGAAGTTTTTGACTTCGTATTCGATTTGTTCTGTCGCTTCTGGAGTTGTTACTTTTTGAGTGGTTAAAGATATCGTGTCTCGCACGGTTGAGTGTTTTGTGGAAACGTCCTCTGGAGTGGTTTGTTTTTCCGTAATAGTTTCCGTCGTTGTTGATGTTGTAGTGAGGATTTCGGTGGTTATAGGAATCATTGCTTCGCTTGCGATTAAGAGTGGTTCTTGAGAAGTAACTTTAATTGGCGGAATTGTTTCTAAAGGTAATTCGATTAAGTTGGTCGTTGGTTTCCTGGTAATAACGTCGATTATTGTTGTTTCGGTATCTGAAATTATTTCTGGTGTGGGTTTTTCGGGAGTGAAAGAAATATCGTTACGAGAGAACGGCACTTCGGTTTCTGATTCTTCATCGTCCCCGTCGTCGTATTCATCGTCGTATTCGTCATCTGTATCCAGAGTTTCGCTTGGTTTATATAATCCTCCCGCAGGAGTCACAATATCTGGCTTGGTTTCTTCGGTTTTTTGTTCTGTCGATGATTTAGTTGTTACAGTTGTTGTTGGCATTGCGGTCGTGGTTGTTGTTGTCGTACTTGTGGTAGTAGTGAAAGTAACTGCTTTAGTTGGAAAACTTGTTGTGGTGGTAATATCTATTGGTATTTCCTCTATCACCGAGTTCTCATTGGTTAATACGTTTTTAATGTTATCGGTTGAATCTGTTTCTTCTGGAGTATTATTACGTTGAGTCTCTTCGACAGGATTTAATTCACCGTGATGATGGCGATGAGGATGCGTTTCGCTAACGATCGAAGGTGTCGTCATCTTTTCCGTTACCGTTGTACTAGAGAATGTGGAGGAAGGTGTACTAGAAGTTATCGAATGTCTTCCAAGTGAATGTTCGGTGACATCTCTGTCGGGATCGTCGTAGTCTTCGTATTCGTAATATTCATAATCGCCACTACCTGTATATGCTAAAAAGAAATCGATTTAAAACAAACCAGGGGTGGTGTAATTAACTTACTGTCGTCTTGTCGTTTCTTTCTCAGCAGCGATCGAGTTTCCGTTTTGACGCGCCAACCTACAAGTGGCAACCTTAAAACTTCGGTAATAGTGCCGTCTTTAGCTTGTTGCTTGAGTTGGTGGATTACGGGTGCGCTTTTCAACCACAAGCGACCCTCGCAACCCACAATTACTTCAATAAGGCTTGTTAGTTTCGAAGAGCGAGATTTCAAATTGCCCGGTCCAGCCAAAACAACCGAGCTGTCGGTTATATCGTCTGGATGCATTTGAGGTTTTATTGTGAAAGCAATCTGCAAAAAATGGCGAAGGTAATAAAATGGAGCCGAACTGGAGAGTCGTGACTTACGTTTGGCATCCCAAAGAATTTGGCGATGTTATTGATTGCAATGATTCTCTGCTTTGGTTTGATTGCTTTGGCGCCTTTGTCGATGATTAGAGCTAAAACTGTATTGTCTTCGATTGAAGAACATTTATCGATACCTTCAGGCAGATCGCTTTCTTCCTTAACAGTTAACATAAATTCGTTTGTGATTATGTCAGTCATACTAACAGCTTTAATTGATATGTCTAAGTTACCGACATCCCCTTCTAAAGGAACACCCCAAAATATACCGTTCGCTTTATCAAATAATAACCATGAAGGCAGTGGTTTGTTTTGATCTACTTTAGCCTGCAATTAAAAATTTATTTCTATTAGAACACCATGAAGCAATGATAAACAGCGCTTATCAAATTAATTAATTTTAAATTGCAAACAAATAATTTAATTACTCCGTTTTTGATGAAAATCATTACAGTGCTGGATCCAGATAACCTAGGTCAAGATTAATTCTGAAATTCTGCGAAAACCTATATTTAAAATTTGTTATTGAAAAAGGTGATTCTATTAATAAACAAGTCCGATTGTGCGACTAATTTTCGTCACAATTACTTGATAAGACATGTTTTTGATGCAATTTGGAGAAAAAGCGGTTTCAATAAATAATAACAAAAATATCGATTGTTACGTTTGTTTGTTTGCCAATATCGCGATGGTACGCAAAGGCCAAGTTTTATTTAGACGTTGATGCATAATTTGTGAGTGTTAAATCTTTCGATATTTTGCTGCAGTAGTCATGAGACAGCATCGAAATAAAACAAAAAGTTTGTAGATACTCGAAACATCTGGATAGCAAGTGCAATATTTAATTATTTTTTAACATCCACTTGTGTTAATAAAAAAACGACGACAATTTGTAATGATTTGTCTCTGAAAGAAAGTTTCGTTTTAAACCTACCTCGAAATGCTTCACGTCTTTTAAGGAACCCTTTGGTATGGCTAGGTGGAAAATTCGATTTACTGTTGCGACATTATCGGCTACACCCCATGATTTTTTATGACCGTCTAATGGAAATTCGACTTCAAAATCGTCAGAAATGTCGAAATCGAAATCGTCGTCGAGAGCAAAAGCGCAGTATATAGTCAGCACTGCCAGCAGCGTCGATAATATTCGCGAGGAAGACATGTTGATAATAGTAGAGGGTCACGTAAACATCTTCTGAAACAAAGTGTAAATTAAGTCAAAAATTTAAACAAACTAAGAGGCTAAAATAACTTCATGCAGATATAATTTTAGCAATTACTCTTGCTCACTTGAATACGTTACCCTTGGAAAAGATTTAAATACACTTCCGTTATTACGAGTATATATAGACCAAAACGTCTCACGTTTAAACTCGTTACATTTATTACAGTTTCTAAGCGGTTTTATGAACCTAACTTAAGCCGCAATTAATAAACTTTTCAGCATAGCAAGCCGAAACTTTTATTTTAATTTTCCAAATATTTTGACAATCTAGTAAACTAGCGAAACTTCAAAACCTCATGCATTTAACAGTTCGAGTACAAAATTTGAAGTAACGATTTATTTATTCCAGCTTAAAATCCAAGTATGTTATTAGCGTCCTGCGGAACGGACATTAAATTTCACAAGTGGCCCTCCGGCGATCATCATGGATCGATCCAAATTTCCAAAACAGAATGCCCCATACACAGCATCTCGTGGTGCTGCGAAGGCGAATTGTTAGTTACAACTTCGCCGTCCTTAATATCCCCTATAATTATTTCCGTGGGACAAACCATTCAAAACTACCAGGTGGTCGATTTAACAAACGTACAAACAGCTGCTTTCTCAAGAACAAAACATAACATTGTAGCGTTTGGATGCAAAAATGGCCAAATGCTGCTGTACGATGTTAAAAAGCAGCAAATACTAGAGGATTTGCAAAATTTACCTTCGGAAGTTCAGTTTATCAATTATGCAGCGCAAGATACCAATATTGCAGTGGGATGCACCGACGGACAAATTTGTGTTTACAATTCCAACAACAATCTTTGCTCCTTCTTCCACATTCCGAATAGCAACAAAAATCTCACGACCATGTCGTATCATCCGACCGATTCCCACCTCTTGGCAGCGGGAAGCGAAGACGGAATTGCGGTTGTTTGGGATTCCACCACTGGAAAAACTAAGTTTATGAACCAAGCCAATAAAAATTGCATCGCGGATGTGGCATTCTCTTCCGGCTCGGACTTTACCATGGTAAGTTACGACAAAGGTTTATTATGGTACGATTTAAGAACCAACGAGTGCGTTTATTCCTTTAACGCCAACAATCCGCTAGTTGCGGTGGAATTTATACCAACCCATGACGACCAAATTGCGGTAGCCTCGATCGATGGAACGCTATTTTGTTACGACAAGAGAAAGATGTTACACCCAACGCAAACAATAATCTCGCTCGATTTTAACACGATTAGGAAACTTGCGTTCCGACCCGTATCTTGCAAAATCCCCAGTCAAAACTCTTTTCCCGGCACAACAATGATTTACAAAACTCAATTTAGAAGCAACGCAGAATCCATGTCGACCATTAATTCGATCGTGCCAGAATCCCTAAATTATAGAACACCTGCTTCTGGGGATTACAACGTTATCAATGATGGATTACAAATTTCTGCAAACAGCTCTAATTACGTGTCGATACAATCGAACAGGAATTCGTTAAATTCTAATATTTGCAACACGGCTGGTAACACTAATATTCTAAACATATTAACAATTCCCCACGAAAATCGTCAACCCCAGGAAGTACTTGTTCAAAGGTTCTCTATTCCGGTTACGGCCAAGGACCGAGATAAAGAGATCGAAGATTTTAAAAAAGAGTTACAGGATTTTACCCAAACCACGATTGAGCAACTCGGAGAGTTGATTAACCGCGAATTTCTCAATCTCAGAATGACGATAAGTAAAAAATTTGCCAGCATAGAAAGCAAATTGAATACCAAATGGAAGGAATTCTATGTGACGTTGGAGGATCTGGCTGGACATGATTTAGAGACGAGCAATGATGTGGAAACCCCGTAGTAATCAAGAATTTTAATTGCTATTCCCACATACAATTATTTAAATCAGTTTTCATTAATTTAACACACAAGATAAACTGTTAAGCTTCTCCAACGAACAGTTTATAAAAGGATTAAACGGTGGCTTTCCTATTGAACATTTATTAACGGTAGAGTTGAGGTTGTTACGTACATGCTTGTGGCTTATCTTTTGTAATGTTTAAATTGTTGAGTTGATTTTAAAAAATGTAATAAAGTTTTTGTGTGCGTGTTTCAAGGGTAAAAAGGTGAGTTTTATTATAAGATAAGGGTATTAAGGCAGGATGTTGAAAGGTGATCGAAGTTGATGTCGATAACGGCAATTTTAACATCGAAATGAATTTTTATCTCGCAAGTACAAACGAAACTACTTTTCGATCTTAAAATTATTGATTCAATTGAGTTTCTTTTTTTAAATTTCAAAGGTCTTCCCGTACTACCAGTTTTGGGGGGCAGATACAACGGAAGCTTTTGAAGTGAATGGATGACATTCAGAATTATCTATTTTATTTTTTGCATGCTCCCTTTGTGCAAGTGAGCTTTACAAACTTGTTTTTTGATAATCAACGGTTATTTGAATAGAAGAAAAACTTTAATGCGATTGCTACTTACAACAGCAATGATTGTTGAAATAATTTTATTCTATTACAGGCCAAATGAAACTGCGACGATGTCAGAGACAAAGCTTTAGCTTATAAATTCGAGTAATTATCAAACCGGAGTGCTTTTGAGGAAGAATGCTCTTATACTGGTGGAATTTCATTATAACATCATAAATTACATTTCTACATAAACCACTTGCAGATGAGTTCTCCAAAATTTGAATTCAAAATTGTTTGTTGCTTTATCAAAATGTTTACAATAAAAAAAAAATGATTGTGCCTTATCGATTCAGCTTCGGGGAAAATTCTAAGATTTCAGGTGAATTAATTTTGGGGTGAATTTTCATAAAAGCTCTTTAGAAAGTCGAGTCTCTCATGAAAAGGTCATGGGTTCAAAATCTTGCTCGAACACGTGTATATTTATGTTACATACGTTTTAATATAAATATAAGTCTTAAACTCTCGATTGTGTTACAAAAAAATTATTTTTTTGAACAATGGTTTATGTAAATTGTAAACGTCAACATCTTCAAGATGGTACTACTAACACAATAAATTGTTGATGGAAATTCTAGTGCAAGGAAGTACGAGGAAAACAAAATAATAAACTGCGAACAAACGAATTTTAAAAATTTGGTTGTTAAATTTTCAATTTGAATAATAAATTAAAAATGAACAAAAATCTGCGCAACCAGCCGAAAGAATTAAGACGCAGCACACCAACAACAATATAATATAACGTAAATTTAAAAATCAAATTTTTTATTTTTCTTTTGAAAATTTAACTCAAAACTAAATATTAAAATTCATTATATACGAGTGCTATCAATAAATTACAATTAAATTTACAACAGAATGTAACATCCGCGATTCCACATATTCACAGCATACCACTGGCTGCGCTTAGAAATCAATTAATCGAATCGAGTGTGTTTTTAATTAATCGCAAAATCAATTAGTTAAAAGAATCGTATCGACAAAGTTCGACGTATCGATAAGAAGTTTATTGACTTTAGAATGCAAGTTTACTTAAATTATTAATACTACATTAGATAACAAGGGCGTAAATTACATAGGTTATTATCTACAGGACGATATGATATTATTAGGAAAATTAAAATATAAGAATCTTGGAAACAGTCTTATACGTACAAGAAATAAGTAAATGTCAATTTGTACAAAATATTTCAGCAAATTCATTAAACTATCAGCTACTGCTTGATCTGGGGTAGCCGGCAGCAAATTAGAGTCCAAATTTTAATTAATAATTTTGGCAATAAATTATTTCTAGCGGTTAATCTCACAAATTATTACCCAAGTATAAGTTTATTCAATGTAGGTGCAGCCTTCTTATAAAATTAACCAATCGCAAGCGAGATTTACCTTTAGTACAATATTTTTTTAGGTAAACTTACCTCCTGAAAGCCATGTCCAAAATATTCATTCAGGCTAATTTCAAAAACTGTTAAGTAATTACCTCTTCTTTTTCATAAGTCAAAAGTACATTAAAAATGTATTTGCATAACAAATAATGTTACTACAGCCAGGTGTGAAAATATTACTATCAATCATCAAAATTTTTGCTTGTTCTCCGATTATGTTGACACGACAACTTTAATAATAATTTTGAGTGGAACTTTATCGTGCCATCACACGGAGGAAGCGTTAGTAATGAAAATGCTGTCATCAAGCCAAGAGCAAACGTTAACATTTTTTTAATGCAACAATGATAACAAAAATAATATTTTAAATAATACGTTATTCCAAACATATTTCAGTGTGAGTATATAAAATCAGCAAAGAACCTGAACTTTTAATTAAAATTAATATTAATTAACAGCTCTGAATTTGAAGGAATCATGTGCTTCCAAGTTTCATTAGAAGTTTGTAATTATTATACCAAAGGGCACGAACATATTGGTTCTCAGATCGCAATTATTTGCAACATCTGCTATCAACATCAACAAATTGTGGTTGATTAAGCTTGGCTAGAGCCTTTCGCACAGTAAAAAAAATTGACTTCCTATCTCGCCCTAAGAAAAACACAATTACCGACAAAACAAAACACCAACAATTTTTTTTTGGTAGCAAACCCAAAAGCTGCATCTGCATTGGGGACAATTTTATAGGAAAAAGAAAAGTGAAAAATTACATTACTCGCATTGTATAATACACTACAAATATTCGTACATATTTTCACCATAACATGACAAGTACAAATGATGAAGGCAAATGACATCATTTGACTTCGTCAAATTTCCCAAAAATATTATCATATAGGAGCTAGGATGCTGATATTTTAGATTAGAATATTGTGGTGAAAAAAGAATAAATTATGTATTATAAGAAAAAGAGTAGTCTGGTGGTGAGGTACAATTTAACATTGCCGAGTTGTTCAGATCTAGGTTCTTTTAATTTAGTTTCGTTTTTATTTGTATACATAATATTCCATTTATTACAACTTCTGCAATGTTGTGGTTGCGTTTTTTGCTCTACCCACTGTTCCATACTAATGGTTTTTTTGAATTTTATTGTAGTGCTATAGAAAATAACGTTTCTTTCCATTGCAGTCGTTACTGGAATATTTGCGATAGAAAGAAATGGGGATTCATAAATTCGCGGATTAAAATTTTTATAAGAGGGAGTGTCAAAGCAGCTGTCCCACACAAATCTTCCTTGAATATTTGTATGGTCTGGTACTTTGTTGATATTCAAATTTCAAATGCTGGTGCTAATTTAGAAAGCCGTAGATTCGAACCTTGGTCATTGCGCTGAAATTGTAAAATTACCTGCCGAAAAAATAAAGTGAAACTTTTGTCTTCGAAGTATTTTGAATCATCTGCGGTTATTTATCTTTTTCTCTTAAACGGGGTTTATTAATAAATTATGATTGTTCCCAGTAGGGTTTAACGAACTTCGTTTCGCAAAGCGGAAAGTGTTTTCCAAAACCAAAATTTAATTGTAATCGGAAAAGTAATTTTCCTCCGTCTGTTCGACGTTTACTCACTCATAAATTAGGTAGGTTTTTAAAGACCATATGACATTTATGTTTAAAAAGGTCAAAAACAAAGCAATAAAAGCTGAAATGCCCCATTGTATTTTCGCAGTTACCTAATCCATAATACCATTTAGGGCGTTTAATTTTAATATTTCTCTAAAAATTTTTATTTATAATTTAATCTTTGCAAGGATTAAAGTGGTTTCGCTATACAATTCGTTCGATGATAGAGTGGGCTTTATATTTTTGATCCTTGCCGTTGGCAGAGTTCTGTATTTACATTTGTATATCCTTTAAACATTTATGAATTGCGTACATCTTTTATGGAAGTGTACGTTCAAATAAAAATCAAGCTGTAAATATAAACGTGACAAATAATTATAGTGAATAAAATCTTAGAACGAACACGAATAATGTAGTAAATGAAAAAGGAAACTTTAATATTTTCTCGGCAGTCTAGTTTTTTATTTATTGTTATTCTTAAGCTCACTTTTTTAATAAAGCAAACAAATAAAAGTGTGGATACATTGAAGAAAATCTGGATTAACCACAATGATAAAGTTAGAAAGCGCTCCAGATGCGCGCCCGTATTAATGCTTTGTGAAACTCGTGCACAAAGAGATACATCCAGTTTGTCCTCAAAACTCAAGATTGTGTGAGCCTACATAATACAACCTTACAACATGCACGTCTTAGCTAAACTGTCATTTTAAACCAAGTTAATTACAACGTTCTGTTAATTTTTCTGTTTAGGGCAAAACCACTTCGCTGAACTTGATTTCCTCTTTACCTACTTTAAAAGGATGCACTTCTCGACAACAAAAACCTATCACTTCAATTCGTTTTCAGGCCAATAATTTAAAGCCACGCTTAAATCGATATTACTTCTCAAGAAAACTCAATCAATAATAAACTTGCGTGTTATGATTTCATTTACACGAAGGGATCAATAAACGCACATTTTCATTAATTGATGTCTAAATTACTGTTTAAAAAACGGAAGCGTCGCGCCAAACCCTAAAAACTGTTTCGATGTTGTTGGAAATCTGTTTATCGCGATTGGAAAAATTTAACAATAAACTTAACTAAATGCCGATATATTCCAAATTCTATTCAAATCAGACTTATTTTGTGCGCTTCATTTTATTAAAGCTGTAGACAAAAATAGACATATAATAACAAGAATGTAATCTGTATACACAAAGGGATTTAACCCCCCTCCCACATATCAGTAATTGACGCTATTCAGTAAAATATGTTCTGTATTTAAGTACAAAGTCCATTTTCCATGGAAGCTAAGAAAACACAGCTTTTCCTTGCCAATAAAAATGTTTCATTGTATACAATCTCTGTCTTTTGATGGGTCAGTTACGTAACCTGTTACGGGTCATAATTAATTATCTTGCAGCTAAGATTGCAAACTGCTTTAATAAGAGAAGCGATGCTACTGAATTTGAAAAAAGTGATTATAAATTTGCGAGAACAGCTATGGCTGCATCTTATTAAGTCAATATTTCAGGGAAGCCTTATATTTACAATATAATTACAATAATAAATCTGGTTAATAATAAGCTGAATTACAGATATGTTGTTTGTTAGCTGTTTGAAAAAATCTTCAAACAAAAATTAAAGGGAATACAATTATCAGTTGTAAAACAAAAAAATATTGTAATTGTATTTTTTGCTTGTTATTAATAGCAAAAGTCTGTTTTTGTCGAACTTTCAATTAGAGGTTATATTTATATTTTTACGTATTTGCTGAGTCTGACTCTGTCTCAGTTCAATTCCGGGAAAAGTCTGAAACTTCCATATGATCGTCTCCATGCTTCGGAGGGGTTGATGATTGCCGCCATCAACTATTAAAAACAGGGTTACACAGACATTCCACAAACCGGGGTCTAGGATTTTTCGCCGCGGCCGACTCGCCGCGTCCACACGCACCCGTTTAGACGCGGCCGTTTAGCCTCAACCGTTTAGGTGCAAGCATTTGGACGCAATTTTTTGACCCAGGACCTATTAACCTTCTTAAGTTCTTTAAACCGGGGGGTCTGGGGGTATGGAATACCCTCCAGTGCACCAGAGATTGTGGGCAAAAAAATTTTATTGAGCCTATAAGTTTCAAACCGGAAATCTAATTTCTAAAAATTTATCTGATTTGAAATTCAATAAAACATTATTTTCTTTAACACAATCACTAATGTACTGGGGGGTATTCCATCCCCCCCCCAGACCCCCCGGTTTGGGAAACCTGACAATGAAAATGTATTTTTGATCTTCAAAACCAAAGTTTCAAATAAAAAATTTAACTTTTTATTTATTTCTATTCCAATTTCTATTTTGTATTATTAAGAATATAAGTAATATATTTAGGCCCCGTTTTTCAATAGTAAGTTAACTCAAATTCAATGGTTAACTAAGATTTCTCATCAATCAGGATAGTCATAAACGTAAGTTAACCCTTGAATTTGGATTAACCAACGATTGAAAAACTGGGCTTTAAAAATCAATTTTTTTAATTCTGGAATAATTCCCAATGCAATTTCCATAACCGCTACTGTAGATTTATTTCACTCTAAAAAATAAATTAAAATGCAAGAGGTAAATATTCCGAAAATTTTGTGTAGATTTGTTTGGAATTCCCTTGGAAATCATTGAAATTCCTTGGAAATCCATGGAATTCTTTGGAAATCCCTGGAATTCCTTTGAAATCACTGGAATTCTTTGAAATTGCTTGGAAATCTTTGGAATTTCTTGAAAATCTTTGGAATTTCTTGGAAGTCTTTGGAATTCCTTGGAATAATTGGAAGTCTTGGAATTTCTTGGAAATCACTGAAATTATTTAGATTGAACTTTGATTTGAACTCATTGAAATTCCTTGGAAATCACTGGAATTCTATGAAATTCTTTGGAAATCCTTGAAAATCATTAGAATGCCTTGGAATTCTTGGAGATCGTTGGAATTCCTTGGAAATCACTGTAATTCCTAGGAAATCGTTGGAATTCTTGGAAATTCTTAGAATTCCGAGTCTTGTATACAGAAATTTTACTGGATATTTACCCCTTGATAAATTATTTTATTTGCAATTTTGCGGCAAACAGTCCTGCTGCAAATTGCTCTTGCGGCCAAATTGTCCATGCAACCAATAAGTTTTGCGGCAAACGGCTTTACGACGAACTGGCTGCGGTGAACTGACTGCGGCGAAGCGCTTACGGCAAAACGCTCGTGGCAAACTGGCCCATTCCCCCACAAACAGCAGTAGTAAGGTCTTAATGCCGAAACTTTTCTCAAAAGAAAAAGAGTCGAAAGACTGAAGGGTTGATGATGATTTATTTTTGTAATCTGTCATAAGAATCTAAAACAAATTCTACGAAATAATGGATTTTGTGATGAAATAATGGATTTAAAAAATTTTTTTTTTAGTGATAAACCGATGGGCAATCATGAAACTGACGAAAGGTAAGACATTTAAACTCTTGCAATATGTAATTAACATGGGTCGTGTAATGCAATGTACGAGGATAATTTCATCGTGTTATTACTATTAGTCATTAAAATTGGATATATTATTTTGAAAGAGTTACATTATAATTGCTCCATTTGTCAGCAGTTGAGCTGGAACTCCTCCTTCAAAGAATCCTGAAAATTTTGTTTCTAGTGGGTTGCTTATCCATCTTCAATGTGAAGTAATGAGAATTGTATAGCTTTAGAACTTAAGTTTTTATCCCAAGTTTTCCATTTATTTTACATTTTATGTTACAGGAACAGATCGCATCTCTAACAAATCAAAGGCAGAAAGAAAAGAAAAATTACGGATTAGAGAAGAAGCAGACTTCTTGACTAAGAAATATTCGCGAATGAACGATCATCAAGAGCTTTTCTGTTCAGATTGAGACCAACAAAAACTGAGAGATCAGAGATTCTCGGAAAACGTGGAGTACCACAAGAACGATCGAATATAATATAAAAATACATAATCATAAATTTGAAAATTTTATTTGAATAAATAGAAAAAAAACACGAATAATGTAAACGACATTTAATAGAATTTTTTCTAAAAATTTAAATCGACATTTTCTTGTTGAAACTTTTACATGGAGAAATTTAAAATTAAGTAAGACGAATTTTTAATAATTTTCGGCTGAGGTTGTTAACATTTCTGAACTATAGAAAAACTGTTTTGTGCGAAATTAAAGCATAATTTTTGCATTAAGAAATGCAAGAAAATGAAATTAAAATTTAATAAAAGAAAACGAGAGTTTTTAAGCTACAACGTCTTTGTTAAAGCTCGCGATAAAATATAAATAATTCAGCGTTACAAATTGGGTTACGCAAAAACAAAAACTCGATAAAAATCAGAGTTTTCATTAAAAACAGAAAATAGT
Organism: Cantharis rufa; assembly: GCA_947369205.1. Lineage (NCBI taxonomy): Eukaryota > Metazoa > Arthropoda > Insecta > Coleoptera > Cantharidae > Cantharis > Cantharis rufa. The sequence goes on from OX376303.1 coordinate 97,082,226, forward strand.
AAAATGAGCGAGCGTGCTGGAAAATTTATAGTTTTTTCTAGTGCCTACCACTTAAAAGACGGAAATGTGTGTGCGTCGGTCGGAAGTTCAAACTGGATGCATGGTTTCTAGCAGTTAAAAGAAAATAAAAGAGTGGAGTTGTAGAAAAATAAAGTAAATTTACTAAAAGAGTTTTATTTTAAGGCACCAGGTATAAATCATTCAGAAATGTCTTTAATTTAAAATTTTTCAAATTTAAACTTACGTAAACAAAAATGTAATTAACTTTTTCGATTAGGATTGTCTAAAACCAATTATTTTTTGGCGTTGGAAAATTAGAGTTTCCAAAATTTATCTTCTGAAATATGCCAGACACAACGCAAGATAAGTAGCAAAATTAATATTGTTTACCTAATATAAATATGGTTTTCTGCGATACCAAGATGAAGTCCTGAAGAAGCTCTATATTTACGCTTATCCTATAATTGAAATGGACGTAATATTTTATTGTTCCAGTTCGCTATCAGAGACACAACAAGAGGAACCAAATTGTGCCACATTTTTTATATTTACGTTGAATAAGAATTGATTACTTTGAGACTTTGATTTTATATTGTGAATTTGTTAAAGAGTTTTCCGCTTGCATTAATTTGTTAAATTGCATGGATTTGTTGAATTCTTGATTGCATTTCAATCCTGGCAAACTAATAGAACTGATTCCATTTTTCAGGTTTTTCATGATAGACTACCTCAGTGGTTTGCCACTGCCGAAATTGCTTGATTGGATGGAAAGAAACGATAACAGTAGAAGATAATTCATGAATTGCTTTAGGTAATCAAGCTGTCTAATTATTAATTTTAGTTGAATTTGATCGAAATTCTTTTCGAGTGTAAATAAAATCCGTTTGATTCGCAGTATTTTAGCAAAAATATTTTACATTTTAAAGCTCGTTAATTATAAGAGAACTTGAGGCTATAGAATTTTTATTAAAGAAACCTTAAACCCTGCCAAGTGGAAGACGAGGATTGTATAATAAGGGAAGCATTTAAGGTTTCAGAGGTCGCAGTGCATGTCTACCACAGATATGGTAATCATCTAAAAAAAATTACAAATTTAAATTTTAAGTGACGATAGCGACATTTGTTATTACACAAAAAGACGTGTTTTCGTTGGAGTAACAACTTTTAAACAGTTTCAAGTTGATAACGATCCAGTGTCGAATTAAAACAACTGGAAACAAAAAATTAGGATTAGGGTCTTAATTATATGGCTGATGAAATCAATGGTAGCTATAAATAATTACCAAGATTACATCTAATATTAGGTAAAGTTTTAAGTCTTCTCTCTGAATTATGACTCGAGAGGTTTTAAATTAACTTCTTTTGGGTAAATTGAAAGATAATTATCTTGGTTTGATTTCATGGTTTCTTAATGAATGATAAGTTACAAGTTGCGTGTATTTTTTTATTTTAAGACCAAACCAAACCGCCATATAAAATATATTGACGAAAATTACCCATTTTATCAATAGGTATAAATCTCACATGAAAAAAAAATGTTAACATAATATTTTGAAATAAAATATTAACTGTAATTTACTAACGAATTTTTAAATTTAATTTTATAAAATAAAATAAATTTGTTTTTATATTTCAGTTAAGGCTATTTGTAGATATTTATAATTGCAAATGCGTACGAAGTACCATTATAATGTCATTTTGGGAACCATCCATGCCTTTAAACTGCATAATACATTATTTAAATCACGCTTTATACTGCTGTGTGTCGTGATTTGTAAACTTCCGGCGACCAAAAACTCCATCAATCAACCCTTCACATTGTAATACTTCCGGAATAAAAATTGCTTCAAAACATTAAAAACCCAACTTATATTACAAAAGATTAAACAATATAGCACTTCGTTTTTTAAAATAAGCCGTTCCAACAAAACCATTCAGATATGAATTTAATAATTCGACAGAAAATTCCAACCAAATCTAGCAAACAAAAGGAAATAAAAACTACGCTTTTACTAATTCCATTACCAAATCTTGTACTTTCATTACTCTCTCGAATTTTTATTTTTATTTCGAAGCTTCTCACAGTATTTTGTCTTGATCAATTTGTATTCCTAACAAATTAAAATGTAAATCTCCAGAATTAAAATTTCTGCTGGAACATAATTTTTCTTAAAGGCACCATTAATTAAGAAATAATCTGCGCTTTACAGGAATATTTTTTCCGACATTTTTTTCTTTATTTATAACAACTGACGTGAAATGAGAATGCTGTCGCTAGACTGTGATTGGAATACCCAAGCTGCTTCAATCTTGAATTCCGTCAGGATACAAAAATTTTGTGTAATCTCTGTGTAGTCGTGCGATTATGATTTAAATTTTCCGAATAGCTTTAACCCAGTCACTCTAGATTAGATTTCGAATGAATTACTATCCAGCTGAATTATTTATACAACCCTCTTTGGTAGTTGGAAATAATATGTTAAGAGTTTTCATCATTTATTAGTGCCGAATAATCCACAGCGCTTCAAAGAGGTTTTACACGAGTTTCCGTTAATATCGCAGCATCCATTAGCATCCAGCGACTAAAATGGCTATTATTCAAAATAGTAATACGATAATCATTTACCATGAAAATTATGGTAAGTATAAATCCTTTTTAAAAGCTAAAGGGAACAAAAAAATTGTTTCTCGGACCAATAATGCACAAACTTTAAGTGTTACTAATTATTACAACAAATTACTTTTTTTAAAAAGCTCCTGAAGTGCTTTATATGTGAAGCTTCCAATAAAGCAGAGTGACCGACGCGACGGCGACGACGCTATGGAAAGTGCAATTATAATCACTCCTACACAGATTATAGAGAAAATGTAAGTCTAAAATCACTGGACCACGTATAATTTCTAATAGTATAACACCTACAGAAAATCAAGAAATGGTGAAACCTCGCAACCTACTCAATCCTTTTCGTTTACTCTAACGTTGTTGGTTTATTTTAATAAAACTGAAGAAATATGTAAATCAGTTAAAATGTTAGAAAAATTTAAAATAAATTAAAATCTAATTTTTGTAGGAAAAACTAGCGAGTGATTTAATTACGACGAATTAAGAAACAGCGGTTTCGACAATTTCAAAGTTTCCAAGAAAAATTCATTAAGTTAAGAAAAATTATAATTCAACCTTATAAGAGTTGGGTTAATTTAAAATTTTATTAACTAACGTAATTGTAACTCTTATTTAGTTTTCCCTTTGATTTTTGGCTTTGAGGTCCTGGAGTTATCCTGGAACGTAACAGAAATTGCTGTAATTAAATTAAATTTATGTCAAATATTACGCAGTAGAAAGCGTTACCAAAGCTTCAAGTTTTAGATTAATAAAATTAATTATTTAAAAATATATCGTCAACGTCAAAATTTCGTAATGAAATTCAAACTAAAATTCAAAATAAATTCTTTGAAACTGTTCAACGCCGCAAAATAATTGAAATTAAAATTGTTAGAACTTGCAAGATGATTTTACGAAATAATTATTTTGACGTCGTCCCTTTTCAGGTGCGTTCGTGTCCTCCAGGGATGAAAGAAAAACGCCAAACTATTAGTCATTATTTTTACCTTCGAACAATTTTCTCGCAAGAAAAGCTCTTACGGTGATATAGAAAAGATTTTTTTGCCACTGAAAGAAACGTTCGTTGTCTGAGAACTTCATAAAAATATAACCATTGAGATAATCCTAAAATAACCTATTTAGTAGGCGCATTACCATTAAAGTACGCGTGAGTGAATTTCTCGCGAAAAAGACAATAGAGACAATACGTAATAGCTTTCAAAAATTTTTTTTAGATGCAAATTTACCATCATTGATAATTTTCCACATTTACACACCGAGAAAAATAAAGTTTCTCTCTAAGCAAACACCGGGTTTACTGATAAACGTGTAATAGGTTGGTTTTATATTATACAGTAAATTCATTTCTGTTTTCACAAGTAATAAAAATTTGTTCCGACTGTTGTTTTGAGGAAAATTTTTTTATAAGCGGAATTCATAATTTTAGATAATATTATTTGTTAATAAAAAGAACACTTAAACTATAAATTAACTTAGTTAGTGTACCTATATAATTTTTATTGTGGAAGATATTTATATCTCTTTGTAAAACCTTAATTTAATTTGCGAGGAACCGCTTCATTAATTTGGTAATTAAAGAATATGTTATTTAATTACTCTACTGCTGTATAAATCCATTAAAATTTATATCAACAGATAGGTCGGCGTTTGTACAAAAATATGTTTCAAAAATTAAAAATGAAAGCTTTCAGTTATTACAATAAAAAGTAAACATTTAAATTTTGTATTTCAGCATCCTTTTGGTTGTTTTAGTCGAATGAATAAAATTACGTGGTGCTGTTATCAATGCAGGGGAGGTAGGTATGAAGATTCACAACTTTTATCAAATGCACGCATTAGTGCGGAAAGCACAAATCAGTTCGGTTTTGGGTTTTCAAGATTATTCGGGGACCACACCACAACCACAATAAATAATTTTGAATTTAATTGTTTTTTAATTGAAAATCAAACTTAAGATGATAAAATTTTGCAAGTATGTAATTAGCGTTTTAAATTGCTGTAATTCGATTTCAACTACGTATGTGCAGTTTATTGTTGTTGCTTCTTGACCTTTGATAAGCCGATCCCTCACTATCTAAACCGTTTATGCATATTTTAATCGGATATAAAAAATCTGATGTGACCATTGACTTGATTATCTGAACCTAGTGCTAGCGAATCAGCTGCCCCGATATTAATTTATCTTCATCAACTTAAATTTTAGCAAATATTCGTGGAAAAGTAATTAATTTTATATTTTGTTTTCATTAAGAAACAGAAATATGTCAACACAACAGTTTTCTATCTGTAATATCACAATTAAATTATTCCTTCTTTTTCTCTTTGGTTTAACTTGTGCTATTGACGCATTTTAAGATATTTTTTTTTTAAAGATAGAAACTAATAAATCAACTATTATTTTTTATTTTAGTGTAAAGTTTTCTAGAAATCAGTAAATAATGTAAAACGTTTCGTCGAGTTTATTCGCATATTACAGACAGAAAGTTGTTCCACTCAAATAATTACAGTTGAGAAATGTTTATTTTGTATTTTCTTTATTTCTTTCCAATATATTTTGAACTTTTGGATCTGAAATTTCTATATTACATTTTTTGCTTTTTTTATTGCTTTATATTAATTCCTTTTGTTATTTTTATCTAAATCAATGCGAGCTTGAGGGATCCACGTGATATAAAAACTCATAAGTAGTTTCTTACTACAACCGGAAAATCAAGATTTTCTTTATAACTAATTTGCTGTCCGAATAAAAAAATTAATTTTTGTTCTAAAATGAATTATTACTATTATTAATAAAAATATTATCAATTTCCAATTACCAGCTGGTGTAAGTTTGTGTGTGGGAAACAGTCGAAAAAATTTGGAAGTAATTATTTTAAATGGAACGTGTAAAAAGCTGCATCTGAAGACAAACTTCTTAATAAGGAAGAAAAGTAGAAAATGTTCCATATTTAAATAAAAACGGTTTTATAAGAGCCTCAATTTCGTAATAACCATTTACTCTGAAAGCTCCAACCGTGAAACTCGTTAATGCCTATTTTCCATTAAGATTATCAAATTTTTAAACTAAACTTTTCGGCGTTTTTCTAAACAACAAATAATTTGTGTCGACATAATGAGCTTTTTAAAAGGTACACGGTCAACTATTATTTTTGCGGTTAGTTCGATCATTCACCTTTTTATTTGTTTTGGATCTAAAATAATGAACTTACGAGGTCATAATAATTCAATTTGTTCGAACATTAAATTTATATAAACAAACTACGTGAATCTGATCAAATTTACTACAGGTACAGTTAAAAGTGTTAAAAGGCCAACCAATTTTCAAAAGCAAAAGCGCATCCAAAACAAGTTTTATCATTTAAATTGGAAAATAAAAATGACGAATGTTTCTCATTGTCTGCAAATTCCTTGCGTAACTAAATCGTTATCCGTTCTAGTAATAAATCTAAAAATAATTTATGTTCCTGATGCATTCTCGCAAAATTGAAGAAAACGTCCAAGTTTGGAATTCAGCTTTGTTTAGTTTAATTTTGAAAGGAAGAAATAGTAACCATGTCCAACATCATCATGGGTGGTAGGCCAGAACGAAGGAGTGGCGGATTACGAGATAAATAATCGGAAGTTAACTGTGCAGTAAGCATCAACAGCATCCGGTCCGGATTTGTCCGGACTAAAACAATGACGAACCAAGTTTAGAAATGGCAGCTCTTGTAATAATTTTAAATTATTAATAGCAGCAATTGTACCGCACAGAAATAATTTTCCATTTCGTCCATTAATATGGCAGCACGTGTTGGAAAACTGCATCAAAAAATTTAAAGTATTTTTTTGAACCAATTTATTAATAAAGTCAGTCATCCGTAGGCAAGATTTATTAGTCGTATCAGATCTAATTGAACTCAGTTCGTTTACTCTTCAGTAATTTGTTATTATTATAGGCGCCCATATGATACCCGCTGGCCTGTTAATCTTTAATTGTAATTTGTGGCTACAAATAATAAATTTATTTGTGTTACAACTTGTAACGTGTCCTACTTTTTTAGTATACAATTTTATGTTCCTGTTCTGACGCAATTGCTTTTATGTCGATTTTATCTATTTTGACACAAATACTTCATTTAAATTTAGCGGATAAATCTAATTTTTTCCCTATGATTATTGAAATGTATTTGCTACAAATTTTTAACTTGAAATTTGATAACAACAAAATGATCAAGTCTTTGTTGTTATATCAAGTATTGTCTAGACATAATGAACAATCTGTACGGTTACTGCGTTACTCATAATTTACTAACTTTTATTATTGGGATTTCATTGCTGATTATAATAAATACAACAATTCGCCTATGACTCAACTCAATTTTTTTGATATAAATAGGTGCATGAAAATGTCTCTCTTCAAAGAATAAACAATCTAATGAAATAGCTTTAAAGAAATATTCGGTCAATTACAAGTCTTCATTTAAGTTTGTTAAGTACATGATATTAATAAATCAGCAAATTATATTAAATTAGAGCAAAAATTTTAATAGGAAAATAATTCGACTAGAAAAATAATATTCAAATATTTGAATTTTAATTGCAAGTTTAATTACTAAAAAATGACTGCCTAATAATTATAATTACTTAAACAATAATTACTTTTTAAATCCAATGGACTTTTGACAATTTGATATTCGTATTAATTTTGCAATAATAATGCATCAATCACTAAATTTACATGTAAATTGGGTTTAAATTTTAATAATTAAACATTATTTAGGCAAATTAGGGCGATTATTATTCAAATTGAAATAAAATTCGAAACATTTGACGAAAATTACAAAATAATTAATAGGTCAGTGTAATCTACCAAGCAGATTATTATCTACTTGACATAATATTTATAAAATGACCCAAAGGAAATTTGCTTAGAAAATAAGTGCTTAAATTTAATTAAATATTTTAATTGAAAAACAATGTAAATATACAAGGGTGTCCCAATTAGAAAGCCACGTTTATCTGTTTTTATTTCAGCTAGCAATCATCAGGTTTTATGTCCTCAAAAATTTCTTTTCAAATTATCCTTATAATTTCATAACTTTTCTAATAACATAAGTGTCAAGTATGTAAACTGTTACAGGCTGGTGCGGGTTTGGGAGGATGGAATACCTCCCGGTCTGGTACAGTTTAAATAAATAAATTTAACTTTTCAAATGAAAATTATGGTCAACACGAGAGGAATTCCATATCCTCCAGGGTGCGGACTCAAAGGAGGTGTCCGGCAACTAAATTATAAGTCCAGGCCTGCATCTGGACCCAGTTTCAAACCAATGTCTGTGTTAATTAAAGTTAACGTTAGTTTAATTACCTTTATAACATTAGTTTAAGTTTAGAGCAAGCATGACAAATCATGACATAAAAAGAACACTGCGGATTCAGAAAGAGAAGGAACAGAGAAATTACTTTTAATAAATTCAAATATTAATTAATTTCAATAAAGAACCATGACAATATACGCCTATTATTTGTTGATTATTGTACTTCTTTGAATTAATTAAGGAAGTACAAGACCGAAAATTCCAAAAATTTTAAAAAGTTTGAAGAATGAAAAATATTTTAAAAGCTGTTATATTACGGGTTAAAAATATTATTTGCTCTCTATCACATCCTATTTTCGTACTGTTTCCAAAACAAGCAAAAAACAATTAATTTTTGAATTAAAAATTAGACTTTTTTACAGAACTTTGATTAGCAAAATTTAATAGAAAACGGCAAAAAGCTTAGAACTTTCAAATGTGAAAAAAATGTAAATTTATATTTGATCTGTAAATAATACAATAATTACAGTGAAAAGGCGCAAAAAATTACCATATTACTCTAATGTAATAATTTTATTGCTTTTTATGTTGAAAAAAACCAATCATTAAGACCTGAAAACTCTCAGTCCCAAGCCTATTGTAAGAACATAATATAAAATTTTTAAAAAAATTGAAATTTGAATATAGGTGTGCCATTAGGATTACAAGATGCTTGCAACGCAACCATCCTTTAGACTGCTAAAATATCACTGCAAGTGATATTAAATTATGTTTGCCTGCTGTGGTTTGCATTCCATGTTACGCTGTAGATTGGGCTTAACTTTTAGCCAGTATAAGTTCAAAAAATGTAAGTTGATTTATTTTATTTATTTATCATCAAAGCAGCCTTATGCCGCATTGTGGTATAATAAGTTTTAATCTGGTGTAAATGCTAAGGAATTTCCAATTGCAATACGATTTTCCCTTATTATGATGTTATAATGATTATTATTTGTTTACAATCTGCATTTGTGGTTACTGCATTACTCATAATCAGGAAAAGATTTATATTATTGCTATTTCACTGGCAGTTATCTGTCTATTTGATTAGAACCACAGAGGAACGCAAAATATTTTTATTATTTCCTAAACCTTTAACGCATCCTAACCGAGTTTTGAAGGATGGCGCCGGTATGTCTGAACTACGCTATTTCAATTAGTTTACTTGGTATTATATTATGGGAAAAAATATGAAAAATAAATTACCAATATAATGTTTAACCTTTGTATTAGTCGATAAACATGGATAACTAATTATATTTGGATAACCAATCACTTCGGCACAAGTTTGGCTTCCTTCCATGCAAGCTTGTTCTGACGCCGTCGCCACCTGATCCCCAGGATCTGCAGGAAGCAGTTCAGTTTCAAGTTTATTAAACTTAGCTGAAATGTATTGCCGAATCGAAAACACTCAGTAAATTACGGTGAAGTTTATCCAGAAAATATATGGAGATGAAATTCATAGGTTGAAAATTTAAAGGGAGGAATTATAAATAATGAAGATTGAATTTATTAGGACGGTGAAAATAAAATTTTCTTTGATGCATGAGTAACCGTGCGACGTGCAGTGTACTTTATTTATTTTTAACTTCTTTTTCATAACATGTGTTGGTTTATAACATAAATAAGGGTTGATGGATAACATGTAGAGAATTTGTTTGGGGAGTGCGTTCGTTTCGATCGCTTTTAGCCAACGCTAATCATTTAGGATTACAACATTTTGATGTTTTGAATGCCTAGTTTATCTTCGTGTCAAATAACTAGGGATCGATTTGAAAAGCATAATTCAAAGGTGGTGACCCAAAAATATCAAAGACTATACTTCCTAATCCGGATGTTTGCGAATAGTTTGCTTCATATTTACATAATATTGTATTTTAATATTCAAGTAATTAAGAATGATCTTCTGTTTGATCGCTTGACGGATGAAACATTCAACAAATATTTTTTTAAATCGAGAAATGTAATACCCGACTAATGGTCTGCTGTATTTTTATAAATGTCAATCTGTTTATTACCCAACGTAAGATAAAAATATAATTTATGCCGTGGTTCTCAAACAATATCCTCTTTCAAAAAAAATTAGAGCTCCAGTTCTTGAGAAATGCACCTTTTTGTAAAATTATTGTTTAATTAAAACTTCAAGTAAAGCTCTGTTTTATCTTCTGGGAACTGGAAAACTGCAATGAAGTGTAAATGCATATCCGGCATCCGGCATTAAAATAAGAATCTCCTTAAAATGCAAGTCTTGTTTGTGTTTACCTACCTCGAAGTACTCAATCCGCTGCTCTTTTAATGTACCGGCTAAAGAATTCGTAAATTATTCAACAGTTAATCTGTCATTTCAAACAAGAAGGTTTTTTATCATCGTGTTTAATCGCAAGTATGACTTGGGTGCGCCAGCAAATTAATGCAGTGTGATATTTCAAATGTTTCATTTGGAAAATCGAAATTATAATAATTATTGCAATTTGAATAATTTACATTTACTTATTGATAATGAAGTAATCAGAGATACTCAAATAATATGTCACATTTGATATAGCATATAAATTTGATAAGACAATCGAAAGTGATACAAATATGTTCAACAATTTGATGTTAGTGCAACAATCACGACTTTTCCTCTCAACTGAAAACTTTTGTTCTGAAACTTCAAAACTTTTGTGTAGTTACTAACTTGATTCTATTTCTAGAAGATTTCTGGAGAAATAGTCGCAAACGACAGTTTTGACAGTTTATTATCAATTATTTTTTATAACAAAGTGAATTTCAGACAACTTTTCAGTATGTTTGATAAATACATTGCAATGCTATATCTACTGGAATTCGTTTTATGATTACGATTATAGTAGACATCAGCAAAAATTGCTTTTTGCGTCTTATCCTTATATTAAAATTCTAGCTTTTCTTAAGCTGACTATTGAAATGATGATTGCGAACACGTATTGCATCGTGTAGATGGGTGACCTCTTCGAGAACACCTTGTATATTCAATTCTAGTATAACTCTAATATAATTTTAAATGCTTTTATATTTATTTTTCATATTTGCGCTGTTCGAGTTTCATGTAAAAAATTATTTTAATTAATTATAATTTTAATTTTAAAAGAAATTTAATAAAAAATATAAAATTATTATATTTTGTTTTTATTGCAGCAATAAACCGTTGTAGTACAAAAACAATTTAATGAAAAAAATAACAAAATACTTCGCTCGAATCTTTTGAAATACTGAATATTTAAATAAAATACTAATTTAAAAATATATAAATCGTTATTGGTGAAAATTAATATTAAATTAAATTTACTGAGTTAAACTAAGTAAATATAATAAAATGCAAATTATTTCATAAACAAACATTTGTGAACTAAAAAATCTGGAGAATGCAGTAAATTGTCTATTACTGAAACTTAATGAATTAATTTATTTGAATTTTATTGTAATTTCTTGAATTTCAATTTAGCAAAAATAAAAAATATATAAAATCAAACTCAGCGACCGGAAGTAAAAAATAAACATAACGATGATGTTGGAAATTTATAACTCTTTTTATTACATATTTCTTAGATGTATTTTGTTATTTTTGCAAGAAGATATTACTCATTATTACAACAAAAACGAAGAAATAAAACAAAATTTTTAAATTCTCATTTTTACTAATTTACTATTATCGTATCAGGCCAAAGGTTTTTAACTTTTAGAAAATAAAAATTCTATTAAAATGAATGATTCATTCTGGGAGGAGTTGAGAGATAGAGTAAGAATATAATTGTGCAAAAAGAAGAAGAAGAAAACCTGCAAGATGAAGAATATGCAAGAAATAAGAAGAAAGAAAATTCAGAGAATTGGCAAGCAATACATAACAAATATCGAAAAATAAATTTAGAAAGATTAGGCAGAAACGCAATAATAAAAGTTTGGTTTTGAAGGAAAATTTGGAAAATGGGGTTGAAAATCTAAATTTTAAAGATGGAGAATACTTGAATTACGAAATGGAAATTTATTTGATTTAAAAGACAAAATTCCTGGATCTGGAAAGTAATAAAAATTTTGAATCAGAAAATAAAAATTTAATGGATCTGGAAAATGACACAAATTTAGCTGGTTTTAAAAATAAAAGTTTAATTTTCAAAATAGAAAACGGTTTGGATTTGAAAAATGCAAATTTGAATGGTTCTGAAAATGAAGATTTTGATGTAAAAAATGAAAATTTAATTTTGAAAATTGATGACAATTTGGATATAAAACATGAATACAAATTTAAAAATCGAAGAAAATTTTGAGAAAAGTAAATCCATTTGTTCCTTTAATCAATTGATTTGAAAAGTGGAGATTTGGTCAGAATGAAAAATAAAAAATTTCAAAGGTTTGAGTAATTTGGAAGAGGAAAGTTTGATTAGATTGGAAGATGAAGATGAAAAAAATGACGTGGAGGAGAGAACAGTCAAGGGTGCACCGGCAACGCCAACACCAGGACTAAGAAGGAAGATTCGATTTGAAGTCAACAATTTACTATTTTTCGATTTTGAAAACGAGCATCCGCCTTCACCGAGGATCGTCTTTTGGAAGTCCATCAGATGGAAGTGGTTTAAACGATGGATATGGAAACACAACCCAAGCGATATTTTTTGACAAACCACCAGCCATTCGACTGTGGTTTTGCCCAGAGCCGTATTATCGCATAAGCCCATGAAGCCCGGGCTTGTGGCGCAACATTTCAGGGGCGCAAAGTTTAAGAAGACAGCTTCCTTTTCTCTCAAATACAATTTCAAATACAGTCTCAAATGCAAAATTTCAACTTTCTACGACTTGCCGTATTTGAGCTATGCGACATACATAGAAGTCACGACAAAACTAGTCAAAATGTATTCAGGGAAGGTCAAAACGAATATTTCCGTCAAAATCTGAAAACCGAAAAAAATCAGGATTACAATACTTCCTTATTTACAAGGAAGTAGAAACTGGAGGAAGTTCGCCGTTTTTTTTTCAGGTTTAATTTGAAAAATATCAATTTCAGAAAAAATTGCGAGAATCAAAGTTATAGAAAATTAAATTTCTTACAACTTTTGTCTTTAAGATTTTTCATTAAAATTGAAATTGACTGAGTTATTAAAAAAAAATATTTTTTATAAAATTCAAAATGCTGCCGCTTTTTTTATGTTTAATTTGAAAAATATTAATTTAAAAAAAAACGCGAGAACCAAAGTTATAGGAAATTACATTTTCTACAACTTTTGTCTTTACAATTTTTCGGTAAAATTGAAATTGGCCGAGTTATTAAAAAAAAACATTTTTTATAAAATTCAAAATGGCGCTGCTTTTTTCAGGTTTAATTTGAAAACTTTAGATTTCAGAAAAAAGTGCGGGAATCAATGTTATAGAAAATTCAATTTCCTACAACTTTTGTCTTTACGATTTTTCATTAAAATTAAAAATGGACGAGTTATTCAAGAAAAACTATTTTTCATAAAATTCAAATTGGCGCTGCATTTTTCTGGTTTAATTTGAAAAATACCGATTTCAGAAAAAACGTGTGGAAATCAATGTTGTAGAAATTTTAATTTCCTGCTACTTTCGTCTTTACGATTTTCCATTTAAATTAAAAATGGACGAGTTATTCAAGAAAAACTATTTTTCATAAAATTCAAAATGCCACCACTTTTTTTAGGTTTAATTTGAAAAATATTAATTTCAAGAAAAAAAAATCTGATGTGGACGCCACATGACTTCCTTGTTAAACTGTTAATACTTTTCTTAGTAACTAAAATGTAAATAATTATTTTATAGTTAGAATCTGGCTTTACCTAGACCTAGAGTAAAGTGTTCTTTTTGCCCGGACAATTGCAACCAAAAATAGGAGGTGCACAACTAGATGCTATAAGAGTCTCAAACACAAAATTTCAACTTTCTACAACTTGCGAGTTATGCGACATAGTACGTACAGACGTCACGACAAAACTAGTCAAAACGGATACAGGGAAGGTCAAAACGGAATATTTCCGTCAAAATCTGAAAACCGAAAAAATCGGGATTACAATACTTCCTTATTTACAAGGAAGTAAAAATGGTCAACTGTAAAGTTGAGGATAAGGGTTTTCAAAAAAACTGGGCTCTCGGAACTGTATGTTGGATAGCAAAGCTAGCTAACGCATGACTTCTATCACCATTTATAAAGCTTTGTATTGACTACTGAGACATTCTGTATTGATTTTTTTAATAAATAATAAAGAAAACAGACAGACACGAAACCTAGAGAAACCTAAAAATTAATATCAAAAAATTATTTTGTTTCGTGTTTTGTTTGGTAATTTTTTGAGTACTAGATAATTATTATTCGGATGTACGCACTCGAACGTAGACGACAGACAGTCATGCGCCACGAAAAAATATTTGATTTTATTTCCACGAGTTTCAATTTGATAAAATATTTGGCAAAAATTGCATTATGTGCGAGAATCACAAGATTTTCAACAAAATTTCCATAGAGCGCCCAAATACCGATATAATCCGGCTATGATCAGAATTCAAGTTTGACAGATATTAAAAACCTCTCGCTTTCTGCGTTTAATAAAATAGCAATTTCAAAACCATATTACATTCATTCCTCAGTGTTTAAAAATGTTTCAAGTAGCGGACGAAAATATAAAAAAAATTTCGTGTTTAATATTATTATTCCCGGGTTACTTTATATGCTAATAAAATCTTCGCGCATTTGTTAAAACGTTCAAAAACACTACCAGGGGCATTTTAGTATTACGTTAGTAGATGTAGAAATTGACTTAAATTTGCATTTAATTTTAATAAAGCCCAATTTCGTATGCTTATTATATTATAATTTCGGTACTAATCTTTAAGATACTGCAGGATTATCTCACACGTCTTTTCGCTTGCTCAAGTAGCGTCGAGGGCTGTTATCCTCGTAACACGTCGGTGTCATGTAACATTTTGAGAATCAATCGATTTTTATCAAATACTTTAATTTACAATGTTTGTTTTATAACTCCGAGTTTAATTAAATATTTGTATTCCGTGCATCCTGCAATGCGTTTTCATGAAACTATATTGTTCTCTGTCCTTTGTTTGCTTCCTTTATTTTATATGAACAAAGTTAATAACTTCGATTGCTGCTGTTTTTTATTTTCTCCCTATAAATAATAAAAGAACCCTTAGATCAATTTAATTATTTTTTTAATATTTAATAATAACTTTATTATTGTTTTACAACATCGATTTATAGAAACGTCTAGACACTTCGTGTTGCGCAGGATAATTGGTAACAAATTGTCCCGTATCAAAGATCCATTAATAACTTGTATTTTTGGATTTTTCTTTTATTATTGCGGCATTGCAGCATTAAACGTTAGGTAGGGACACTGCAGGTTTAAATTTTAAAATAATAGAAAACGCAAACTGCATATTAATCAGAAATGAAAAATTCAAACATTTACCAATGGCCGTGT
The DNA here is from genome assembly GCA_947369205.1 of Cantharis rufa. Taxonomy (NCBI): domain Eukaryota; kingdom Metazoa; phylum Arthropoda; class Insecta; order Coleoptera; family Cantharidae; genus Cantharis; species Cantharis rufa. The sequence goes on from OX376303.1 coordinate 97,097,651, forward strand.
TCGAGGTAGTAAATAGGAATAACGACTTTTCCATAAAATAAAGATGTTTTTAGATCTTATCAATTTCATATCTACATTCTTCCAAACATTCAATTTGCTTTATTTGTCAAACATTGCTGTAAAACATTTAAGCTGAGCTTAAGTAGATACTTTTGATGAGCTTAAAAGAAATAAATAAATCGTCGCAATAATAAACCTTCCTTCGGTAAATGGCGAATAATAAGAAAGAAAATATGCTTTTCGTAATATCAATTTTCTTTTCATAATTTGATAAATTATACAGTAACATAAAACTTACGTGTCAAGTTTTACATGTTAATTTAAAAAAAAGTTGCATAATCTAAATCTTAAAAATTGACAAGCTCGAAAGATGTCTGTGTTTCGTTGTAATACAAAATTATTCAAATACGTCAAGAGAACGAGAAATAATTCTGTAAAAATATGGTAATACAAGTCGAAGATATTTCTTTCCAGCACTTGAACTGAAATGTATCGTTTACAATTTACTCATTCGTTTTTTTCATTTACATTTAAAACACATCAACGTATAATAAAATAGTGCTTCAAAACAACTTCATCATACAGTTTACATAATGAGGATGCTATTTAGTCAAAATTATTGACTCTATTTTCTCGAAAGTGGGCAATTGAGCTTGCACAATTAACCACCATACTTTCCTTCTGTTGAAATACGAGAAATTTTATTTTAATATGAAAACCTTACGGAAAATAATCCTTTGAAATTCCCGCCAATAAATTGCGGTTGAACTTTTTTACAAAATTTTATAATATGTAAAGTGAAATTTTGTATCAAAGCATTCCATCCATAAAAAGAGTTATCTTTTCACATCTCAAACAATTAAAACAAAGAAAGAATTTTGCTTTGACAAAAATACCGGATTTTCGGTAAAACAAAGAAGTGGTATGGGTGCCAACTAATTTTTTTCCTTTTCTAATCTACATCCTGACATAAGAAGATTTCCATTTTTAATACATCTATTGCACCCTCACTAATGTTTATTAAATTTTTTTTAGTTAAATTTTTTTAATACTCATTATTTTTTCTTTGCATATTTCTCAAGCAATTTTGCGTAAAATTTCTCCATATTTTTTGTTTCTTTAAGACCTAACCATTTAAGTGGGCGGTTAAGTTTGCGCCATTTGCCTAATATGTTTTAGATGTATATTCCAGTTCCTACGCAACGAATATGCTTTATTTCATACATTTAGGATATTCAATTTAAGTTTCAAGTTTCGTTATGTGCTTGTCATTGCAAATTTTGAACATTTTTAGTACTTTCCATTAAATTTACGATAGTCTCTACTCATAAATGGAGCAATTTAACCAAATCTCCAAAATAAAACCTTACTGACATTTAATAATTTTTTTTTGTGGAAGTAAGATTACTCTTCTAAATGTAATATCCGATCAACTAACGTAAAAGTCTTCTGCGATTGTCTGATAAATTTGAATCGTGGATTTGTTTGTGTCACAATTAGTTCACTTAATCGCATCAAGCCAAGAAAGAATATTTCTTGAAAAGTTGAAAGACCCTAATGCTTCCTTCTTATTACTATAGGATTCTTTGCATAAAGCGATTACGGATATACTTATAAACTCCTTCCAACACAAAATCGATATCATTTCTTCTCGTAATGTGGTACAATTGCGACGTTTTAGTACAAAAAAGATAGTAAGCACAACTTTCAAAGTTTGATGAAAAAGATGATATACTGAATGATTGATATCTATAAAACTAAAGTTTAAGTGTAATGGCGTCAAAACCTACATCATTGTAGAGAACTCACGCAACCGAACTTTTTTTCGTGATTTTTTTAACAGAAAGTTAAGAACAGAGTTTTATTTTCAAGATATTTCATTTATTTATTGTCTGCCGTTTTAGGGGAAATATTTAAAAAAAGGGATCAGAGGTAGTCGATTATTTTCGAAAAGAACGGAGAATAATGCAATAATCTTGACTTTCGATGTAGAATCGTCCGCTTTGCAAGCCAAGTAATTTGAATCTCTGAATGGAATAATTCCATTTTTTCTTAGGGTTCGTGCCAATGTTCAGATCGTAAAATGTCCTTACCCCCCCTTAATCTCAATAGTGTCATTTTAAATGGTACTTTATTCTTGATGGAGTTTACCGATTTTCTAAATTTATGAAATAAAATTATTGGAATATCTATTTGGGTTGTGTATCCTTTCGGATTATCACGCAAGGCTTCAAATCTCTCTATTTTAAGAAAATATTTTCTAAAACTTGGAGAAGCCCGAAATTAAATAGTTCAAAAGTTTTATTTCGTCCTTTTAAAATATTTGTTTCCGACTTACTCTGTTAGTAAAGAGTGGAAAATAAAAACCCTACCTTCGTACCTTCGTTACATAGTAAATCTTTCCTGGCTTTATATATTTATGTACTCAACCTAAACTATTTAGAAGTCGAGTAAAAGTAAAGGAAGACGTGGACGACGGTAAAATCAAAACCAGCAGTTTTTTGTTTTACTTTTACTGCCGTCCAAAGTAATAATTTGTCTATAGCCGACCTTTTAACTTTGTCACACAAAAACTAACAGATTAAAGGACCTTTATCCTTCATAAATTAACGTTTAAATTCAAATGTAGAAAAATAAAATTTCCAAAATAATAGGACAAACCATGACATATCCCCTTTTAATGAAATATAACAAAAAAATTATCTTTTCCACTGTTGTTGTATTTTTTCTACAACCTTCATGTTATTTTCGACAATTAAATCATTAGTATTCCACACAAAGTTGTTGATTATTGAATTATCGTCATCGGCAATACACATTATAGTAGGTAACGTATATTGTACTAAATAGGTTTCAGAGCTATTAATAATTGTTCATTTAGAAGTAATTGAAAAATCGATTTCAGACTAAATTAAAAATATTATCAAATGTAATATAATCAAATATAAATTAATATTAAAAGCTTTTAATAAAAACAAAAATAAAATTACAGACAGGTTATTAATATTTTAATTTCATCCAAAAGCAATAAGTTATCATTGACGCCCATGAAGGATAATCTTCTAATACCTCCACTGAAGTGAATGTCTTTGTTTTAATTTAGGACTACGTAATGAAGAATAAGAAGCTTTTGTAAGCAAATGAGCTTTTCCAAATTAAATATCCAAATTGTAATGAAAGGAATGTAAGTAAAGAAATCGAAAAGTTGCAGAATCACCTTGTAGTTTCCATTTCAAATACCTAAATTCATATACAGACATGAAAGAATAAAGTTTGTAAACTTCAATAGGTAAATAATTTGTTTGCCTAATGAGTTGGATTCAACTTATCCGTAAACGCATTAGGGACGTTCTCGGGAAGCATTTGAAAGCTCTTTTGATTTATTTGGTGTGCCTCGAAGCAGATACATGTTCATTAAAATTTAAAAACTAGAATGCGTATGATTTCGTTTCAGCAGATACACAAAACTGATCGACTCAATTTAATAAACATTTTAATTAAAAAAGTTGGCTGTGCCGGTGTAACCTGATCGCTTATTCCAGAAATCGTATAAATTTAAAATTTGATCCTCTAACGTTACAAATAGTAATAAATGTACAAAAAATTATACCCTGCGAAATATTGGTTTACAAGTTTCGCATATTCTCCTGTAACGAAAAGTTAAACTTAGACCGAAGTTTCCATGGAAACGTGAAATGTTGCCATGGAAGAAAGGTACCGGTTTAAGCCCAAACTTGAAGCATTATTCAAATTGATAGAGGATTAAAAGTGTAAAACAAAGTGCTTTGGAGTGATATTAAAAAGTGACACCTTTGACTCTTGACGATAACAACGTCTTTGATAGCGATAAGGAAGGTTATTGCAATATATATGGGGTTACAATGCGGTTTCGAGTCGATTAGGGATGCACTTGTGTTTCGAGTTAATGAATAATCAACGCTCACACTTTAATTAGACCATTGCGTCACTCAAATGAGTGTTACAATATTTTTAGCACATGTTCTTTGCGAACTTATGGCGGTCAAAGTTCTTTAATTAGAAGTGTCGTTTATTCAGGAATCTGTTTATCTGTTTAATAAATACAATTGCGACCAGTTCAATTACATCAATTTCCGGTTTTCAAATAAACTCTCTCCCCTAGTTAACATATTTCAGTAAATTGTTTTAGAGGCTAAATAAATCACAAGTCAAATGTGTTTTTACTAGATAAAAGTGCATACAGTCTGTAAGTCAACATCCCTGTATAATCCAGAGTTCAACAAATAAGAACTATAAATATACTGGCTCGTTGTTCGTGTTCTTGCAGTATAATGGCTCATAAAATTTAAAGTCCGCTACCATCTTGTTACATAAAAAAAAAGAAAATTTAAATAATTGCAACTTGACAAAGTGCAAAACCTCGAGAATAACTTTTAAAAATATAATTTAATTTAATTCTGGAGGTTAAAGTTTATGTAAGAAAATGTATAGAAGTTGGTCCATTGCATTTATCGCTATTATCGATCATTTTTACCACTGACCTTTTGCCTCCAGAGACATTTTAATATCCAAACGATAAACTTGATGGAGGCTTTGATATTACAAGACTCGATTGTATTAAAACCGTTTAAATTAATAAATTATTAGAGCTTAATAACCATAACTAAATAGTTCAGATATTTTCTCATTAATTGATAATAAATTTGAATTACGAAAGCATTCTTCCATTTTATTCAAAATTAAGACATATCATTATCGCGTCAATATACATACATAATATACTTAATCGTAATGATTATACATAATATATTATTTGTAGTACTGCGGATCGTTGCACTCTCTCTTGGGTGAAAAAAACTCATCGTATGATAATATCAATTACCTAATGACAATAAATTTATAACAATAAATTGCCAAACAATTAGGAAAATAAAAAGAAACAATTAGTGAGCGACTTAATATGTCAAGGGAAGATTAATTGATATATTTCTATTATTTCCCCCTTTGGATGTCAAACATCTGCCCTATCAGTAATGTAATTTTTTTAATTTTCAAAACTACTCCCAGTTGTGGTGATTTTTACAAAACAATGAGTTCAATTAACACTGCATTTAGAGTTCTTTTTTTTTCAAGTACACCCCTGGGCATGGGATCGACTGGGGTGGCAAAATCGCAGGAGGTAGTTGCAAGTAGGTAGTAATTCTTTGCAAGTTCAGAAACCGGCTTAGGACAGATGCCGATATTCTCTTTTATAAATTAAACTTGCCAAAATTATGGACGAAAATTACTCTACTTACCAAAAAAGAATGTTGCAAACGATCGAATGTGGGAACTAACCCGCAAAAATTAAGGGTACAAAACACTACGCGAAAATGTTCATTTTTTACCCTCTCATCTTATTCACCGATTTGTGCTTACTACCGTTTTGTTGCCAGAAAGTGCTTTGCCCCTCCTTTACGCTAAGCATTCGATTCGTAAATTTTATTTGGGCTTCTCAACACCATCTTTTGCCGGGGTGCCGCACTTACTCGCTCGCCTTAATACGTGTCTGCAGTTTTCCTTCTCCACGCAGATATAACACAAAAACTACGACCGATTAATCTTGTAGAATTCCAAACGATGACATCACTAACATTGTATTCAAAAATTATTTTGGAGCAAAATTACAGAGAACGATAATTTTTTTCTAAATCCTCAAACAAGATCGATTAAAATAAAAACAGTTATAATTTTGGGTTAGAAAGGGTGAAGCAGAAGAATCAAAGAAGGATTACCTGACGCAAAAAGGTTTTAGCCCAAAGCAAGGAAACAACAGTAATTTTTATAAGAAATATTTTATTACTTGAAAATATTTAGTTTATTATCCATGTTTTCCATGTCACAGTAGTGGATTGGTGTGATCTGTAGTTGAGCTACAGAGCGAAAATCATTTCCGCTCTTCCGGTTTGCAAAGTAAAAATTTTATTTTGAAAAGTCTGTTTTGCATAATATTTTTAATTATTTTTTCCCGACTGGGAGTCAACGGAGAAAGTCTGCTAGACTTCACTTGTAATTTATTGTACCATTGCTTATTTTTGCGGAAAAAAGCAGGTCATTAGCCAACTTGAAAAGAGACCTAATTGGAATTTAACTGCATTTGCCATAAAAAAATTTTGCAATGAGGTATAATGACTTATCCTTTTTGAATCGAATATCTAACATCAGAAGATAATAATATTACAAAATAATTATTTTTGACATTATTTTGATGATATTGTAGTGATTACCTTGCGGCAACATCAGTTTAGAGTAATGAAATAAATAGAACAGACTTATCCACCTAGAAAAAGTTGATTAAATTATAACAATTCTCAGTTTTTTGAATAAGCATCTTGCTAACTTCCATTGTTGTAAAAGCCGATGGCACCGAAAACATTTTTTTTAACCAACCCCCTTGTATCTCACCCTCAAAAAATAATAATCGCAGTCGGAGTTTACCTTAGTTATTCGGAAATAGGTACGTATTTAAAATGGAACGCATAGGTAATAGTTAATGCACACAGAGAAAAATTTTTTTCTCGCTAAAAAAACGCAAAACGAATCAGTTTTTTTGCAAAACAAATTGATTCATTTTGAATCAAAGCCATTTTTCCTCTCTAAAAGTCAAGTCGCAAAAGTAATGAAGCCTAGCATGCAATGCAATGTATTCAAAATGTTCAGAAAGATGGCGTAGCAGTTTCAAACTTAAAATTTTTGAAAGCAATCGACCAGAGCTAGGGCCATTTGATTGCAAAATTTTTATTTTGCAAATGCAATTTAAAATCGAAAACTTAGTATTTTACTAGCCAATAAAATAAAATTTAATTTAATAAATTTAGAACAAAGTTCAATTAAATCAAGCCTCAGAGTACTATACTCATTAATTAATTGGACATAATATGATAGTTGTAGGTACCTACATGCAAGGTAGTAATTTATATGCTTAAAAGTTGCAAAATGGACTTCTACATATTGACATGATGTAAAGAAACTAGAGATTTTGAATTACATTGATTTCAAAATTATGAAAATATTGAACCACTCCGCATCGAGGTAAATAATTTTGGTGGGAAATTAAAAATTCAAATGAATTGATTGTGAATATATAATTAATATTTATTTTAAACAACAAGATAAACAACCTGCTTTATTTACAATTCAATTCAATTCAAATACCTGATCAAGTTTATAGAGGACATTACAATAAAAACTCCAGCCTGAAATTTTAACCGAATGGATTTGTAAGGTGGCGTACCTTCAATTCAAATTTAAGTTTTCAATATTTCAGTAATGTGTCTGCTTAAGCTATAGCCAAATATTCGCTTCAGCCAGAGACGTATTTACTTAAGGGCCATGGCTCGGGTCGGAAGGCTTTGAGGAGCGGCGCTCTGCTTGGGGCTCCTTTTATAATCAGAAAGAATTAAAAAAATTAATTTAAGCTTATTTTTAATTAATTTATGGGGCGACAAACCTTTTTGGGCCAGGGTGCTAAATTTTAAAATACGTCTCTGACTTCAGCCTATAGCAAGTCTATTTTTTGTTTGTCAACATTCTTGACAAACCACTCTCTTGTTTTCCGAAAGATGTTGCTACATAGCGTGACCACCCCACATCATTCGGCCTGAAAATCTAGTTTATCGCATAGCAAGACGAGATTTTCCGAAAAATTCACACCGGTGCGGTGCGGTGACCAATTCCGTCATTTAAGTGGTAAATATTATTTTCTTCCTGAAATTTCCTGAAAACTCATTTGAAGAACTAACCAGTGATGTAATTTTTAATAGGTTTCGCATAGATTTTCACTTTTCGGTTTACCTGCTTGTTTGCACACATTTTAGAGTTCAAATCAGTTTAGGCAAATAATTTCAGCAAAAATGCAGTTTTTTTATATATTAATATTGAGTTTTTATATATTCTCAAGATTTTTATGAAACTAATAATTTTCCTTTATTATGACGTTATTTTCCTTTCATCAGGGTTTACGAAGTCAAATATAAAAACAAGTTTTGTTTATCAACAAATTTCATAATGTGGTTTTATACATTTGATTAACATTTAAAATGTAAGTTTAGTAAATATTCTAGAAAGATTGCGGAACTTCTTATCTGTTATTCATGATACTCAGCAATGTTAAAAATTTTACAGGGTAGGAACGGTAAAATAACTGAGACTATCAAAATAACTTCATTGCAATGTAAAAAGCATTAAAATTATTTCCGTTATTTTTTTTTTTGCTTTATTACAAATATCTTTATGTTTAATGACATACTATTTCCAAACAATAAAAGTGTATACATTTTTATAGTAAATTAGTAGATTTTTCTATATCTAACAGTTTTTTTTTTATATATACAGTGACTCATAATGAAATCCTGACGCTTTTATGTTGCCGTGTTCTGGCATATAAAAATCGATTTTACAGCAAAACTTATTAGTCGTTTTTTGTTTTAAATTTCATTACCTTCAATTTTGTTTATATAAATTTTTTTATTTTGTCTCGCCGTTTCTGACTGACAGCGACTTAAACAAGACTCGGTAAAATACGAAAAATATATCTCGGAAACGGGGCGACCACATAGAAAAATGTATATGAACAAAAATAGAATAAAATTTAAATGAAGAAATGCCTATTTATTTTTAATATTTTGTCGCACCATTTCCGAGTCATAGATGATAATATTTTTCGTATTTTGCCGAGTATTGTTTAAGCCGCTGTCAGTCAGAAACGGCGCAACAAATTAAAAAATCTATATAAATAAAATTGAAGACAATAACATTTTCAACAAAAAATATCTAAAAAGTTTTGCTGTAAAATTGATTTTTATATGGCAAAAAACGGTTTCAAAACCAGCAATTTGCAGGATAATTTGCAATTTGCAGGATTCATTATGTGTCACTGTATATTATAATTATATTATACTTTTCAATTTTTCTCAAACTCTATTATATAATTCACATTAATCAAAATTTAAATATCAAATTATTTTAAAAATTTTGGAATAAATAAAAAATATATGAAAACTTGCGACCTGGTTTTAGAAGAAAAGTTTATTATGAATTCAGCTGAATTTACCAAGAGGTAAATAGCCAGTATAATTTCTGTACACAAAACTCGGAATTCCAAAGATTTCCAAGCATTCCAACGATTTCCAAGGAATTCCAAAAACTTCCAAAGAATTCTAACGATTTCCAAAGAATTCCAGAGATTTTCAAGGAATTCTAACGCTTTCCAAGAGTTCCAGGAATTTCTAAAGAATTCCATTGATTTCTAAGAATTCTAGGGATTTCCAAAGAATTCCAGGGATTTCTAAAGAATTCCAACAATTTCTAAAAATTTCAGGGATATCAAATGAATTTAAATGATTTCCAAGAATTTTCAAAGAATTCCATAGAATTCAAGTGATTTCCAAGGAATTCCAATGAGTTCAAATCAAAGTGAAATCTAAGGAATTCCAGTGATTTCCAAAGAATTTCAGGGATTTCCTAGGTATTCCAGAGATTTCCAAGGAATTCCATGGATTTCCAAGGAATTTCAAGGAATTCCAATGATTTCCAAAAAAATTCCAAACGAATGTACACAAAATTTTTGGGATATTTACCCTTTGGAATTTACAGTAGTAGTAATGAAAACTATGGCTGTGAGCGGCTGTAAGACAGCCCCACCTTTCTGTGGGGTACGGTAGCTTTGTCAAGACAGACGGAGCCTGCATTCTTTAGCCTCACAATTGAGTGCAATTCCTTATTTCCCGACAATTTATTGTCAGATATCTCCTTTGAATAAATTGGGTTTATGGTCTTACACCATGCTTTGGCAAAATTTGTTTCAATCTTCAAAATCAATTTTTTTCTTGGAGAAAAATTTATTAATTTTGATCTTTGATCTTATGATATATTTATATTAATTAGGTTTTATTAATAATAATATTATCCAAAAAATTACCTTTACAATTTACTTTAACAAATTTTTAATTATTGTACCAGCATTTTGAAAAAACATATATAAAATCCACCTTATTAGTTTGCACTTGATCAGCCTTCTATTTAATAGCTACTTGGTGTCTGTGCAGGCTTATTTTGATCGAATAAAATTGGAAACCGGACAAATAATCTAATTCCGTTCACAGTTTGACGCCTAATTACGGGGTGAGTAATTGAAACCCCGCAAACAATTAGACTGTCACTTGTCTTAGCCTGTGGGTGGTGGCGCCGATCCTACATCGAAGCTAGCTTTTAAAAATTTTCCACATTTACTTTTGTTGTTTTTGTAAGTTTAATAAAGAAAAATAAGGAGTTTGTAAGTCATCTCCAAACCTAAATGTATCAAGTTTGTTATGTTATCGTTCTCATTTATATAGGGAAACTTAATTGGCTCTAGTATTCCGTTCTAATTTTTTTTTTACAAATTAACAACTTTTATTGTTTCTCAAATAGCAATTCTGATTTTTTTATTTTCAAAATTACATATTACTACTTTTATTGTTTCTTAAATAAGAATTCTGCGCTACCTACTCATCTTGTAATTTTTAATACCCACAACATTGCTACATTTGAAAGTTACGTCGGCATAATGTTTTTACAATAAATGAATAGCGGTGAATTCATATTATGGCCGTGAATGGAAAATCTGCCAAACTACTAATAAATTAACTCTTAATAATAATTAGTGAAAGATGCTTATGACGCTCCGTAAGTCCCTAGTTTGAAGATTATAACTACCTACAAATAGGAATTTCAATTAATAGACGTTAAATTTGATTGCAAAAAAGCTCACATGCGTATATTGGAATTTTGGAATTCATTATTTTGTTTTGTTGTAAAATTCACTAAGTCTTGTATAAATTGTTATAAATTTTAGTGATATTACATGTACAGCATTGACATGTATATAAATCTGAACACATTCGCTATGCCACATTAACAAAATACAAGCATAATACTAAAGCTTCCGTTTTCTAAATTTATTGAATTTAAATTTGTAAATGGTACTTAGAATGCAGCAGACTAGGATATTCTACAAATAATATGTATGTACATAGGTAGGTATAAGATACTGCATTTAAAAAGAAAAATATATGTAGTACTCCGTGTATTGAAATCGAGACAAGTTTCTGAAGGAAAAATTATTAGTTAGAATATCGGCTTACGATTTTTATAAGTACTATATAAATAAAGAAAACTTGAACTGCTAAGAAAGGAAACGAGAAACTATTTTTATCAAATTCTTCGATCTGCAAGGCACGATCTAGATTCCACGCTGTATGCTCTCTATTCATTCTTTATCACTTTAACTCACAAAAACGAGTCCAACTTTACTGTTTATTACTAACTTCATTGACGCTCATGAAAGTATTAACGAAATATTCAAGGAAGACAATGGTCTCATATAACAAGGTAAACAAATATACCGCATCATTTGATACGTAAGACAAGTTTTTGAAAATGAAGTTAAAGGGTAATTTAACAATAAATCACTTTCAATGCCAGTAAGTGTGGAAAGTGTGCTTTTCCGAACAGTAGTAAATAAATATTATAATTTTTCTATGACTCAAGAGATCTTGGATACATTTGTGGGTTTTCTTAATATGATGACAATAGAAAATGTTTAAATAATCTAAATTTTGGTTAAAGTTAAATGTCTTGTTTTTCAAGATTTTTTATTTGTTTCATACTTTATCGGCACCCTGTATAAACAGCATACGAGTCAGTGGCAGAGCCAGCATTTTTAAGCCAAACTAAAATTTAAATTTCTTAATTGACGATATTCTTCAATTATTAATTAAGTTCATTTCACCTCAACAATCTTTTGTTTAACTTCCGTGTAATTTACCAATAATCAACTTCAAATAATTACTTCAAAACTTCCACAGCCAAAATACAAATTTCATCGTCATAATTATTAAAACAATTTATTTCTACATATTTATACACTAAAACTTAAATATCGGAGTAACTACCTTCTTGCCCATTGAACACGAACCGAAAATTCAAGTTCTGAATTTTTTATAGAAATTTTTTATTGCAAAAAAGTCACGCAAAATTTAAACTATGCAAATTTACAAACTGATCGTTTCAGTTTTAATATTTTTATTAGGCTGGTACCTATAATATGTCTGACAAAGAAAATATCACAATATATTGTCGTGTTTCAAAATTCATTTTTATTTGAATTTTTAATTTTGGAGGTGTGAATTTTTTTAATTTTTATTTTTGGAAATTGAATTTTGATTATGTAAATAATTTATTATAATAGTGCGAATATTTTGAATAATTGTTCGCGCCAACAAATTGTAAGTTGGCACGAAAGTTTTGATTAAGGATGCTTTTTTTGAGGGTGGGTTTTGTGGAAGTCTCCGCTGATTTTGTTTGGTTTTGTGGCTTTGATTTGAGATAATTTGAGAATTGTGTGAATAAATAGTTTAGAATTTGTGAGTACAATTTTATTATATTTTGAAGTGCTTTTGTCCCAATTTGGACAGGTTTTTGGAACGTGGAGCTTCCGGATCATTAAACGCATACTCCTGAGAGGTCTTGTAAGAAGTTGGATTTAAAAAAAATCCAACGTTCCATACAATATAATAAATTTAAAATAGCTGTTTAGTTCAGGCGAAGGATATTGAATTGGTAACGTATTTTCGTGTTACAAAATCGCATTTTTAAATTTTGAATTAAAAACATTTTTTTTTGTAAATTTGCAAATTTTGTTTGATAACTTGGCTTTTGCCATCTGCGTACACCGAAGCGGTCGTGTTTTACGGGAAGTCCCGTAAAACTTATATTTTGCATCTCTTATTTTAAAATTTTTTGAATGATTTTTGCGAATAAATATTTTTAATTGAGTCAGAAGATTTTTATTATTAATATTTTGGATATTTCCGCCCGTATTGGACGAGTCTTTGAATATAGTTTTTTTTTGAAATTTTGGAAGATTGCATTTTGGAGAAGAATTTGTTTAATTGGAAATTGATTTTCATTGAATTGGATAAATTAAAAAATGAAATTTTAGTTATTTTTTGGCATAGCTATATAATTTTGTAAAAGTTTTTTGAAATTTAAAATCAATTTGGATTTGTCAAAGAGAGTCTCATGTTCAAAAAAAAGTTTTTCTTAAAAATAAATAATTTTAATAGCAATTTGCAATTTCATTGCAGTATATTGGTGTAACTGGAGGAAAGAGGAATATGAGGACTGTGGCCTCGACCTTGATCTTAAATGAAGGATTCAATAAATTGCTTAAATTTCCACTGTCTTAAATCCTCTTTTACTTCATTCTTCCATTGGTTCATTGGTCTTCTTCTTCTTCTTGAACCCTCAACTTCAGCTTTCCATACTTTGTAGGGAGTTCTTTTGACATCCATTCTTACCAAATATCCCAACCATATAAGTTTCTATGTCTTTATCCAGGGCCGGATCAAGCTATTTCAGCGCCGGGGCAGATTAGGTAAATGGCGCCTTTAATCAGAACCGGAACTAGGATATGATGGGCCAGAGGCGACTTTCAAGCTTGCGCCTCTACTGGGGAGGTCTGAGGGGGTGCAGGCGAAATTTTTTTTAATTTTCAAGGTCAAGCGCTTTATTGTAAAATTAATAAATTGCGATACAAAAATATTCCTTAAAAAAAAAGTTTAGTAAAGCAAATTTATTTAAAACATAAATAACCAAAATATAAAAAAAAAAAAAAAACAAAGGAATAAGTACGTAACAGCAGGTAGTTGATCTACTATTTACGCGTGGTAAAAGCCACAGGTATCCTGCTAATCTTTTATTTATATTTTTTATTTTAGGATTATATTTCACGCTTTACTTCGAAGAGGGTTTGGATGCCTAAAACCTCCCCTCAGATACGGCCCTGCCCCCCAGGACGGTAAATCGCGGGGGTATTTATTTATATTTTTTAAAATTAATTTTAAAATTGAAAATTTGGCGCCCCCTAACTAGCTCGCGCCTGTGGCGGGCGCCTCTCTCGCTACGCCCTAGTTCCGGCCCTGCCTTTAATACTAATAATATCATATAGAATATTATAATCAAAGAAAAATGCAGTACCTTGGAATTACAACAATTAAAAACCGCTCAATTTTGGCGCCTTCTAAACTTTGGCGCTGGGTGCACCCATGGTTTATCCGGCCCTGCCTTTATCACTCCGACGATGTTTGCTTGTGACCATATAAATAGTAAATCTCCTGATTTGTTCTTCTTTCCCATCTTCCAACGATTAATTTTCCTCCATAAATTCTTCTCAAAATCTTTCTCTCCCAGACATTTAACATTTCTTTCTTTCTTTCTTTCTTTCTCAATATCCCTACCTCACACCCATATGTCGCTGTTGGTCTTATTATTGTTCTATAAACCCTTTCTTTCACCATTCGTGACATTATTGCTTTTATTATTTATTATTTTCATTATTGCTTCCTGGACTTTTTGTTATCATTGTTCCAAGATACGTAAATTCTTTGATCTCTTCAAATCTCAATAATATGGTCTCTGATAACTGATGAAGGATTCAATTGTTTAAATTTCCAAAAATCTGACATCGAAAGTAAATTAAAAACGGGAAATGCTTTATTTTACTTGGGAGCAAAATAATTTTAGAAATAATTCTAAAGGTGCTACCTGTACTACTTTGAAACTTACTGAAATTATAAACTAACTTAGTTTTAGTTTTATTTTGTTTAAAAAATATCAAACTTGCAAGTTAGCATTAACTTTCCGGTTGCGCACCGAAACGAAACAAGCAGCAATATCCGATATTTAAAAAACTGTAAAAATCCTTTTTCATTGTCTGAGAGAAAGTAAATAATCGGAATTGTCTCCGAAATCAGTAGTTGCGTAACTAAAATTTAGCTGTGATTGGTACATTGTTTTCTGAAATTTTACATTACATTCATTAGGAAATTTTTCAAATTTCTAAAGGCATTGAAATCCGAGTCCTGCTTATAAATAAAATTTCAGTTGTATGCAAAATTTGTGGGCAATTTTTTAATTACACAATTATATAGGTATATGAGACGGTCTCCATGGACTTAAAAATCAATACATAGTTTGGTAATCCAGTTCGGCTGGATTTTTATATCCGTTTAAACGTTCTTATTTGCTTGGTCGAGAATACTAAAATTGTATGATTTGTGTCTCAATTAAGCGAAGAGGTAGTATCGATAATTTAAGGAAAAAGAAAAGAGAGAAAACGGCGTGGTGTGTTGATTCGATCTAAAAGTTAATGTAGAGCGACGCGTATGTTAGCAGGAAGAATTAAAAACGGTAATCAATAATTACTAAATTACAGGCGATTACAGTCTGTTTGCACTTGTCACGTGAAACCGACCATTATGAAATTACCTGGGAGTGGCTCCCGTGTGCACCGAGACCACTAAATCCATCCCGGGACGATGGTAAATGAATATATACGTCGTTATCGTGGATATCTTGTGATAAGCAACGAGGTAATTTAAATTAAAGTATCCGCTCGATTTATTTTAAAAATGCTTTCAACAACGAATAGTGCGGTAGAGGAAAAAGTAAAGAGTTCCAAAAAAATAAAACAATCTGAATTTAATGTTAATAAGCACTTAGCGGAAAGCTTCAGTTTCATATTGCATTAGGAAAATGCGTTTTGATAATATAGTTATAAAATGCAGAAAAAAATACGAAAAAGAACTTGGAGCTATGGAAGAGTAATTTCTGTCATTCTCTTCCACGCCGTAGTCAGTCAATCTAGCTAACTAGATTTGGCGTTCATCTGGTGCTTTCATCTAATTTGCCACAAGCAACGGGTTCCCGAGAACTCTTTTTGTGGCAAACGTTGTCACAAATTCGACGACGTACAAAGCTGATTAATAGGAAAAATTGATGAAGTTTTCAAATATAAGAAAATTTAATGTTTTCCACATTAATTTTCATAATGAAGAAATAATAGCGAGGCGATGTATTTCGAGTTACAAAGTCATGACGATATTTTACAGATCATTTCACTTATAACATTGTTTAATGGAGTCACAATTTAACACTTAATTTGCAAATTTGTATTTAAATTAAAACTGATAGTGACATAGAAAGACCTGATGCGACAGAATTTAATAAAGCGTGAAGCTCGTTGCCCAAATACTACCCCATGCAAATAATCTTTATTTCTTTTATTTTTAAATTTTATGTCAGAAAATAAAATAAAAATTTTATTGTAATTAAGAACGTCACGTTTCGTTCCTTTACTTTTTAATTTTCTGCTTTTATCAGAAATTTTGCAATGCTAAAAATTGAAAGATTGTTGTATGCAAATGAAATTAAAACTGAAAAGTAACGATCACACAATCATAATAATTTCGTTACTTTGTACAGTAATTCTAATGCAGATTGCCGTGCGTGGCAAAAACAGGTTATTAATTGAACCCAACTTCCATTAAAATGAATGATAGCAAATAATTTAATTTTGAAAAGAAAAAGCCCCATTTGAATTTTATTAAATTCATGAGAGAATTTTCAGACAAAGTCAAACGTTTCATCCTGCATGTATACGCAGTACTACTTGTTTACTTCTAAAAATTTAAACGGATTCTGAAAAAGTTATGAAAAATAAACTTTGCAAAAAACAAAGGAAACGATAATTTAATAATTGTAATGATTATAATGTTTGAGATTCGCTGGATTAAATAATCCCCGTATCAAGCTCAACGATAGTCATGAATAATGGATTGTGTGTTAAACGTGATTTAGTTTAAGTGCTTATGTCGTTGGTTGTAAATACATACATACATACATACGTTTATACACTTATATTTTTCGTGTCCCGTTCCTGTTTGCAAAACATTCGAATATTTCAAAGATGAACGCTTTTCTAATCAAGACTAATGCGTATTTTAATAACAGCGTTCCCTACTGATTTTCAGCAGCACTTCATAATCAAATGAGTGTGAACAACGACTATAATGCATACAAGACTTTTTAATTATATTAGTTTCGTCTATTTACTCAGAAAAACATTGTTATTTGTAATCAAGTTTTGTGAATAACTGCAAATAAAATGAAACACTCTAACATTTCATTATTTTTATTAACTTAAAAAATTCCTAAACGGTTTTCAATTATACAAATTGTATTTTCCGAGTGCTTTTAAAATGGAAATTATATGTTAATTTACATACTTGTCAGATAAAATAAAAATGACAGTAATTGCATTGACACTATTAGTTCTGACGATCTATCCTTTAACAAGATGTTTAGATGGTTCTTTGTCTCCGCACAATTTTAAAAATAAATTAAAATTTTATGCAGTTATTTTGATTTTGTCAAAATTTATATTACAACTTGAAGATAGCAGACACATTCACTTATCACTAGCTAAACGCACTACAACTTTTAGTACCGACTGATTGGGGACATTTATTTGTAATTTTTCTTAAAATTCTTTTAAAAATATAGTTCAAATCCAAATTATAATTTAGTAGTATATAATTAGTAGCAGTAGTAGTAGATAATTTGAAAGATGACATTAAATTAAACAATTAATTTTTCCTTTAAATTTCGAATGAATCAAATTTGAAATAATCTCGATTTTTCACATAAGAATCAGTGAAATGCTCATTCTGCTGACGGTGTGTGTACCCGACGTAAATAGTTACAGTACTTATAGTAGGGGATACGAATAGGAAAAGATCTTCACCGATCTGTTTACGGGATGAAATATATTTTAAATCAAATTTAGTATGTTAATAAATATATCGCGTATGGGTTGCCTAAAAAAATCCTGACCAAGCTATGTTTAATTAAATATTCAAAAATGACATTTTATTTAAAATTACACCGACGTGTTTACGGAATAAATTTAATACCAACCGAAAATATGAAGCCTATAGAATATGCTAACGTAGGGTTGCCTAATTTTTTCCTGGCCCAACTAAAGGGTTGCCAGGTTTAAAGAGGTAGTCGAAAATAGATATCTTCACCCATTTGTTTACGAAATGAAACTTATATCAAAATGAGCGCCCTTTCATAGTGAACACGATAATATAGGGTTGCCTGCGAAAAACCTGACCAAAATAGGGGTTGCCGAGCTTTAAAAGGTGAAATTTTAAATGTGCGACAAATAGGTGCGAGCAATGTAACCGTGCAATAGAAGAGGACGCAGCTATAAGGCCGAGCGTTGAAGTCCGCCGGAAGAAAGAGAGTGAGCATGCTATGTGTTCATGCAATTGAGAAGGATAGCGTTACACTACAAAATAAATATGATAACGTGAGATTAATTCACATCGTCGGATATTTTATCTTAAACACTTTGCTATTTTTTCTGCAAAACAATAAATGCTTAAATTGGCAAATGTAATTATTTCAATTTTTATTTTCGTTATTAAGATTTTTCAAAAATCACCAAAATTGGTATAAATTTGCACAAATATGCAACATTTGCTTAAATGTTTACCAAACGTTGAAAATATGCAAAATATGCATTTTGAAAACCGGATTTTTTAATTCGTATTTGCCTAATTCGTCCACATTTCAAAACGAATTTATTATTATTATTATTATTATTGTTAAACAACATTAGATTGTACATAATAATAAAAAAGTACATAATAATTCTTATATTTTTTTTAGCTTAATGAAACTTTCACCTTTTAAAGCTCGGCAACCCCTATTTTGGTCAGGTTTTTCGCAGGCAACCCTATATCATCGTGTTCGCTATGAAAGAGCGCTTATTTTGATATAAGTTTCATTTCGTAAACAAATGGGTGAAGATATCTATTTTCGTATTTTCGACTACATCTTTAAACCTGGCAGCCCCTTAGTTAGGTCAGGAAAAAATTAGGCAACCCTAGGTTAGCCTATTCTATAGGCATCATATTTTCGGTTAGTATTAAATTTATTTCGTAAACACGTCGATGTAACTTTAAATAAGTCATTTTAGATGGGAAAAGCTAAAAAAATATAAGAATTTATTAATATATGTACTTTTTTGTTATTATGTACAATCTAATGTTGTTAAATAATAATAATAAATTCGTTTTGAAATGTGGACGAATTAGGCAAATACGAATTAAAAAATCCGGTTTTCAAAATGCATATTTTGCATATTTTCAACGTTTGGTAAACATTTAAGCAAATGTTGCATATTTGTGCAAATTTATACCAATTTTGGTGATTTTTGAAAAATCTTAATAACGAAAATAAAAATTGAAATAATTACATTTGCCAATTTAAGCATTTATTGTTTTGCAGAAAAAATAGCAAAGTGTTTAAGATAAAATATCCGACGATGTGAATTAATCTCACGTTATCATATTTATTTTGTAGTGTAACGCTATCCTTCTCAATTGCATGAACACATAGCATGCTCACTCTCTTTCTTCCGGCGGACTTCAACGCTCGGCCTTATAGCTGCGTCCTCTTCTATTGCACGGTTACATTGCTCGCACCTATTTGTCGCACATTTAAAATTTCACCTTTTAAAGCTCGGCAACCCCTATTTTGGTCAGGTTTTTCGCAGGCAACCCTATATTATCGTGTTCACTATGAAAGGGCGCTCATTTTGATATAAGTTTCATTTCGTAAACAAATGGGTGAAGATATCTATTTTCGACTACCTCTTTAAACCTGGCAACCCTTTAGTTGGGCCAGGAAAAAATTAGGCAACCCTACGTTAGCATATTCTATAGGCTTCATATTTTCGGTTGGTATTAAATTTATTCCGTAAACACGTCGGTGTAATTTTAAATAAAATGTCATTTTTGAATATTTAATTAAACATAGCTTGGTCAGGATTTTTTTAGGCAACCCATACGCGATATATTTATTAACATACTAAATTTGATTTAAAATATATTTCATCCCGTAAACAGATCGGTGAAGATCTTTTCCTATTCGTATCCTAGACTATTATTTTTAGTTGACTTAACTGTGCTACTACTAACATATATTATAAAATTCTTCTTCCCTAACTTCTCAATATGTGTTGATCTGTTTTGTATCATTAATGTACCAAATTTCACTCATGGTGTCGTGGATCTGTGTGTACTTGAATAGTATTTCTATAAGAGGCCAACTTTGCTAGATAAATGTAGTTTTGATTTTACTTTACGCAACACTATACAAGTCAGGACAGGATACAAGGTCAGGACGTTTGTAAACTACGCCAGCGGTCAATATTTTCATGGTCGGTAGCTTAAGGACAAGTAGTAAATTGCGCCAACGGTTGGTGGGGTAGCTTAAGTAGTAATACCCAAAGAGTGGTGTACTTATAAGTAAATATTATTTAAATATTATTGTGGTGGATCCGTGTATTGCCATGGCTGTCTTTGTCAAATTCGACTCTGCGCTACCCTGCGCTCCGGTCACCCTTTGTTCTGGGCGCTCCGAGCCGTTTTGCCAAAGACTAAACTAATTAAAAATATTCCTGGAGACTGAAAGAACTCGCCAAAGGTGGAACTCGAAAATATAATATTTAAACAGAATAAAAGGAAGGGGGGGTCAATTGCATCTAATTTCTCGGGTTCAAACGTCCTTGCATTCAAACTTCCCTGCGTTCAAACGTCCTGGCGTTTAAACGTCCCTGCGTTCAAACGTCTCTGCGTTCAAACGGTCGCGTCCAAACTACCGCGCTCAAACGGCCGCGTTCAAATGTCCGGCTTTGGTTCAATCGTCCGGGGATCAAGCGTCCGAGGACCAAACGTCCAGAACCAATCCTAGAATCCTTACACCATCTATAAAAAAATTACTATTAATGGAAATGCATTCAATTGCTTAAATAAATTAAAAATTGTGTACAAATTATTTGGATGAATGGCATCCTTGGTAATAATAATAAACAATAATAAAAATAGTGTGGTAATTGCTTACCTTTTATTAGATAAAGTTGTGGAGATGCAGTCGAGTAAACAGTCAAAATGAAACAAATAATATTTTCCGATGTTTCAGGTTGATTAATTTCATTTTAAACACTAAGATATACAAATTTAAAATAAAAATAAAATACAATTAGAATGAAAATTGATTTTGACCGCTTACTCAACTATATACAGTAGCGGTTATGGAAATTGCATTGAGAATTATTCCCGAATTAAAAAATAGATTTTACATAATATTCTTATTAATAAAGAATAGAAAATAGAATAAAAATAGATAAAAAGTTAAATTTTTGGTTTGAAACTCATAAGTTCAAAATTACAGGTATTTCAAACCGGGGGGTCTGGGGTCCCCAGCATATTAGTGTTTGTGTTTGTGATTTCTGGTTTGAAACGTATTTTTGATTTTAAAGTTTTAGAAGTTAGATTTCTGGTTTGAAACTTATAAATGCAATAACACTTTTCTTGCGTGCAATCTTTGGTGTACTGGAGGGTATTCCATACCCCCCAGACCCCCCGGTTTGAAATACCTAGCTTTGTGTGTGTATTGTGTTTATATTGTGTGCGATTATTAAAATTTCATTGGGAATTGTAATTTTACTTCTGAAGTAATCACCGATGCAATTTCCATGTCTGCACTGTATATCTCCACTACTTTTATAACAATAATTGTGCATCAATAATACTTATATAGAGAATCAATATTGCACCAATATTCACACAATATTGTCACACTTTACTGGCTACACCAAAGCAATAAGCAACAGGCAAGAGGTAAGTCACAAGGTAAATTTTTGTAATAGATTTTCTTTTACAAGAATTTTGAAGGATTTCCCAGGAATTTCTCTTAGGTTGCCTAAGACAGGGATTCTTAAACTTTTTATAGTTTAAGAGTGTTGAATAATAATAATAATATAAAAGAGCTATTACATTACACAAATGCCCAGACGCTTACAATAATAATTCACAAGTATAAACAAGTAACAACAATTTTTTTTATATATTTATAGCGGCAGCCCACCCGCAGAAACATGCATGACTGAAAAAATTATTCATTTTATTAACGAAAATTACATTAGTTTTGAGCCGATAAACAAAATTCGTTATATTGATGAACAAATTCATAAATACAATGATTTTTTTCATGAATACTACGAATTTTTCATCATTATAACGAATTTTGTTCATCGACGCAAAAATGATGATTTTTTGGTAAATATGATGAACCATTTTTTTCAGTGTGGCCAACAAATTTTTAAATATACAAAAATTACTGAATTTTTTAATTCTTTCAGGCAGACTCTTATACAATATTATACCAGTGCAAAAAAGAAATGATTTAAAGGTCCTAGAAGACGAGGACATATTTACATAAATATCCTAATTTCTTATCACTCTCAAGATCTATATCTTGTTCGCTGAGATACACTTAATTATAACTATAAAACGTTAATTTAAGGGTGCGTAGCAGGGCTCTGAACCCCTGGCCTTTAAGTAATGAACCCCTAAAAGGTCAATGGACCACACTTTAAGAACCGCTGCGCTGTCTTAAGATTTCTTTTCGAAAAAGTAAGAAAAGTCTCTAGTTTCCAAGATTTTTTAATTATTTTAGATTTTCAAAGAATTTTTTAGATTTCTTAGGAATTTTTTAGGTTTCCTATAATTTTCTAAAATTTCTTGATTTTCTTTAATTAAGATTTAAGATTTTCTTGAAATTTCTCAGATATTTTGTAAGAGTAAGTAATGGGGAAATATGTGGGGTCTCTGGGTGTCTCATGCCCGTATACTAATAGTCACAAATTAATCCGAGATTCAAGATTTATTCTCGAAATAGCAGCTGTTGCTACGATACGGTTTAAATTCCAGTAATCTAGTAAATCCTAGGATTATCTTGAATCTCGGATCATTTCGTGACTATTAGTACGGGGTCACTGAGATATAATATATTGTGAGGGCCTCACAATATATTATAAATATTATTGCACCCACTTGTTGTACCAATATTGGCTTATGTTCAGTGATTAAATTGGCAAACCACATTACAGAAATATCGCATCAATATTCACACTAAAGATCATATTATATTTCAACAATATTATTATATTATAATATCGGAACAAAATTGATTCAATGCTGCTACATGCAAAGGAAGAAGAAAAGTGAGAAATATTCGACTGCCCATCACGACATCGGAAAACCTCGGATCTGTAAAAGAAAAACATCTTCAAACATTTCCGTTGTTTCATCAGCCCAGCTGTTGATCTTGTAAATGAATTACGAAATTACCGAACGGATTCTGAAAATTTAATGAGATATCTTCTATACCTGTATTATCACGGTTTTGTTCTACACGGAATTTTATAGGTCCCTAACTACCGTGTCATAACGAGGGTTATCCGTATAAATATCACTTGCAATGGGGGAAACAAACAGACAACGTCTGCACGCCAATGTGGCTGGTGAGGAGGTTTTTTCACGAATATTTAATTTAATTTTAATTAAATACCGCGTTAATACGAGAATCGCGTTAATCGGAATTTTGGAAATCAAAAATTGGGGAAACTTGTTTTTGTTTAAATTTAATTTTTCACGTGTGCCAGTGTCTCACTATTAGCTTTGTAGTATTCGTACACAAATGTCTTGAGAATTGAGCTTACTTATAGTTTTAATTTGGTTGTATCAATTAACCGTGGAAGGAAAACCACAACCCCGATTTCCTTGGCATGCTATCATTTAAAGCTGCTTCTAATGACTTTGAAATTGCTTATTTTAATTTTAAATGGGACAAAAATGTTGGAGGATATTTTTGCCGAAAGTAATTAAATATTATTTTGACGGAGGTATACGATGTTGCAATAATAAGATGAGGTGTTGCATTTGCTTTGTTAAGAGTGTAGAAGACGTGCGTTGACAGCGTATTAAAGATGCGGTTTCGTTTGACGAATAGCAGCGTGCCTACTAAATAGAAACCGAGAAGCCGTCACATGAAACTGACAGGAATTAAGTTGGTTACCTTGTGATAATAGCAAACGACTAGTCAATTAAAAAACGCCGTAGTATCTCATAAAACGTTATAAGCAACGGATTTTGTGCTTAAAAAGCCGGTGAATGGTAGGTATAATAATCTTTTGTTGCGGTTGTTTGCTTTTAGTTTATCAATATATAGTTTTGAAGATTGATCGTAAAAAGGGATCAAAATTATTATTAATTTTTTTCAGCTTCTTGATGTATTATAATTCGTAGCTAATGGCCTAGCTGGAATTGAACACGACAAGCTTGAACGAACGTAATCCTCTCTACCTACTTCAAAGGCATTATAGTGGAATTAATAATGAATTATTTGCTGCCACCATCTACTTGTTGACAGGGAGATAGTGATTTCGCAACGGAAGCGGTAGAGAGGCAAGTAAAATACGAATTTTCACCGTAAGCTGCACCGCGCCTAAATTAAAATTCACAAACACCCGAATAACGAGTCTTGCACCGGAACCAAGATATTTACGAAAAAGATTAACCCATTTCCTCCTACAACGTCATAATTGCTTAAGCTCATCTACACGCCTAAATAAGCAGTTTCAAAGTTAGCCGTAATGCAAAATTAACACTAAGACTACGTTAATTTTCTAGACCGCGGCTTTTCGATTCAGCGAAAGGTCGGAAATTCTTGCTTTAATATCATCCTAATGTAGATTTGTTGCTCTGGGTTCTGTCATCAAATATCTCCCGTCGATTCCTTTACAGATCGTTACTACCCGTGTGTTTTCTTAAACTTCGCTCTTAATTACGATTTATATCTTTTCAATCGAGTTACACAAGTCACGTCAAATCACCTTCCTTATCGTATTATTTACTTTGAACCAATAAAGTAAATCATCACGCCTCCATGTTTACTTCTTATTCCAATTTTGATTTAAAAAACACAACGTTTATTAAAATATGCAGCCTCTTAGTCAAAACACCACCCACGCCAAATTTTACTCACAAATTTATCAATCTGCAGCTATATAAAATTACATATTTAAAAAAAACACCAAGTCTCTCCGATATATTCCTGTCGTCTCTTCCTGTCTTATTGCTATTATAATTTTTTGTTTTAAATGTAATCGGAATAATCTAATAATGCAAGGATTTTAGAATATCGAATTTTAAACAACAATATTTCTTGTATATAGGATGTCCTTATACGACCAAAGTACTCTTGTTAAGTGGTTATCAGTGGTAGATCTAGATTTTTTATGGCACATTTTGAAGTATCACTAGAATCTTTGACGTCAATTCTAGGCAATTGCTCGCAATTTGCCAGTGGTTTTTCGTCTCAATATTTAGTTTTAACTAGAAATTATTATCGTAACTATATATGTATATCCTAG
Organism: Cantharis rufa; assembly: GCA_947369205.1. NCBI lineage: Eukaryota > Metazoa > Arthropoda > Insecta > Coleoptera > Cantharidae > Cantharis > Cantharis rufa. Next base: position 97,122,840 of record OX376303.1, read on the forward strand.
ATAACACTCAATATCTACTGGATATTCAGCTATCTATTAGATATACGTTAAACAATATCTACACCTGGACGTCCACTAGATATCCATTGTATTTAGCAGTCTAACATAGATATCCCCTGGATACCAGATTGTCTTGGCAATACATCCACTGGACATCCAGAAGATGGGTTTGTATTGTCTGGGATTTAGCAACTGATATCTGCTAAATCATCAATGAAAAAATGATCAAACTATCGGTATCAACTATTATAGATACTCCAATAATGGCGATTAACAATCGTGGAGACTGTGGAACTCTAAATGAACTAAATGCTGCATCATCCAAAACTAATCCAAAATAAACCTTGGACGAGGATAGACTGATGTAATGAATTTCGGTTACTGTCACGAAAATGGGACCACTTTTTTCTATATACTACCATTGGAAAGAGAACAATTTTCTGTGTATTTAAAAACAAAATTATGCGGAATATTCATTGGTTTACGAGAAAACGGCATTTAAAAACCAAGATTTTCCATACATTTTACATAAGGATTGAGTACTACCTATGGGAGTTCGGACGACCTCCAGGCATGTCTTTAGCAAGGAAGCGTTTGTCAAAACGCGTTTTTAAAACAAGTCAAAATGAGTGTAGTAGGGTGTGATCTGTGAGCTTTTGATGTTTTTAGTTTACTGAAGGGCGCATCAAGGGTGTATCAAGTAGAAAAATGGCTTAGAACTTTTCGACTTAGAATTTTCCACTTCTATCTATGGGCGCTACGTTTGGGACACCTTGTAGATATTGTCATGTTCCAAAATTCCTTATTCAATTTTTGATTTATTTTATAAAATTAATACTAATTTTATGTATAAATTAATTTTTTTTGAAATTTGTAAATATGTTTTTATTTACTGTTTTTCCCGCCAAACGCTTAAGCCATAAGGTGGCAGTGGTGAGCAAAGAAAACCAAGCTTTCTGCCAACATGGCCGCAGGTAGCGGAACATAGAAATTTGTGTCTTGACATTTTTTGAAATTATGATTTCTGTATTTTGAAATTTAATTAATTATTATTGAGTGAGTAGTTTTTGATTATTTAGTGTCTGGTTTCACAAAGAAAAAAAAGAAATAATGTGAAACCGGGCATAATTTGGAAATTGTTACGAGAAAATTAATTAATTTGAATAATTAAGGATAAGATTGAAATCGGAGATTGAGAAAATTGAAGAGATAAAGTTGGATTTGAAAAATTATAATTGATCGATTCATAAATTTTATAATGAAAATTAAATTAAAGGCATCTTGAAGCAAAAATTGATAGGAAGGCAGATGGAATAGTTATCAATTGTATTTATTGTTCTCATTTTGTACATCGAGGATTTTATTAAAACGGTTAATATTTTGAATTTGGATTTAATTAGATTTGCCCGGAAAATAAAAATTATTTCGGGATTTATATTTTTATGGAGAAGCCAATTTGGTAATTATGACAAGAACCATTGCAATATATATTTATATTACTCTTTATTTTTCCCTTTGGGGCCATCCATAAAGTACGTCAAACGAATTTTAGGACTTTTGAACCCCTCCCCCCCTCCTTGTCACAGGTTGTCACATTGTTATAACCCCCCCCTCCTGATGTGACGTCACACATTTTTTAAATTTATGTATGTATTTAAAAATAATCGAGAGAAAACAGCTATTTTCATTTTTTACTTATTTTTATTAAATAATAATCTAATAAAATCAACATAAAGTCCAACATTTTATAAAACCGAAAAAACAAACGACTAGTTAGAAACTGCGTTTTAGTATTTTAAATTTTAACATGTGACGTCACAAAAGTATTGACCCCCCCCATGCCCCTTGTCACACGATGTCACACTTCGGTGATACCCTCCCCCCCCATTAACGTGTGACGTACTTTATGGATGGCCCCTTTGGTTCTGAATCATAGTGATTGAAAGAGGCTACAAGGATAATCGAAAACTTGTCAATAATTCCACCTTAGAAGCAAAGCAGCAAAATGTAGGAAAACGATATCTACAAAAGCTAATTTATTACTTTTACACGATAAGCTGTTGTTTACTTGATTTTGAGCTCAAAATCAAAATTTGTATAATAAAATGCAAACTTTCTTCTATTGACGGCAGCGAGTCGGCCAGGTGCGAGTTGGCCGAGGCAAGTTGTCTCTTCCACCAAGAGCTGATATTATTATTGGATTCGGATATCAATACCAAAGAGCTCTGCTGAGAACCTGAAGTAGAAATTAAAAGTAGGTAACTAACCATCAAAATTAGAAACAGTGTTCATTTTAATCTGATGTTTGGGTCTCTGCAAAAAAAATTAAGTCAACTAAAATTTTTTAAAATAAGGTGAATAGGTTTTCGGCCTAGGTTTGACAGAAAGTGAAGTCTACCTCTTTCCGGTAATCGCTAAGTCGTCGCGGTTTTTCAAAACAAGGTAATTGAAAGCGGAAAATTCATTAATGCCCGTACTAATAGTCACGGATTAATCCGAGATTCAAAATATACCTAGAATTTTCTAAACCAAGCAAGACTAAACTCGAAGGGTAAATCACCAGGGAGATATGCTGTACATGAGGCAAGAAATGTGTGGGAGATGTGGGTGAGATGTAAGAGATATAGGAACCATATCAAATCAAAGCAAAGATTAATATATTATTTTAAAAAAAATTATTTTAAAAATTTTTAGTATTTTTTACAACATTATTTTGCATCAAAATTATATTAAAAATAAATAAAACATTTTTTGGAAATATTCTTATGACATCAACTTAGTTGCTTATCGATTACTTACTTATGGAAACATTTTAAGCATACTCTTCTGGCGAGCAAAAAAAGGCACAACATGTCAAGCTACTATTCTCGGTTAAAGCCTTCATGGATAAAAGTCCAACATGGGCATTTATTAAGAGAGGGGCCAAAGGGGGCAGTTGTCCCCACCCGGGCTCTTGCCTTAAATTTTAAAATTTAATTTTAATTAATTTAAATTTCGTGTAGAAAGTTAATACTAAGTTCGCGAAGGAACTACGGAATTTGAAATTTGTCTTTTCTGTAATAAAGACAATTAAAAAAATTTGCCCCTCTCTGAAATAGATCTAATGGACGCCCATGATAAACAAGAATATGAATTACAGTTGAATTTTTCTATAAATCGAAGTTTTAAAGAAATACTATTTGTATCGAGATCGCATTTTACGTTAAAAATTGTTTCCCTAACTCGAATTTTCTACTTCTCGAATTTTTCTCGTTGTACAATGGAGGTTCGACTTAGAGAAGCTTGACTGTATATACAGAGAGCTCGAAATACATCATCATTACGGTTGGTACTGCAAATTACTATTATGAATAGGTACAGGATGTCCCAGAACTCAACGTCATCGCTTGGAGGTTCGATAGGCCAGTTAATGATCGGCTAGAATATCAAATATGACCGTAGTAAAAAAATCTTAAAAATTCGCAAAAAAAATTAATTCACTAGTCGCACAAAAACAATTTCTTTTTCTAAATTATGACACTAATAGTTTTATTTTAATCTGTGGAGGTGTGGGGAGATATGGGGAGATATGTGAGAAGGTGTGGGGAGATATGGGAGAGATATAAGGATATGGAAGAAATGTGGAGAGATGTGCAAAAATGTCGGAAGATGTGAGGAAATGTTGGGAGGTTTTGAGGAAAAGGAAATGTGGTGTACGTATTTTTGTCAGGAGATTTACCCGCCGACTAAACTATAACCGCTCTACTAACAACTGAGATCTTATGCTCTCGTAACGTAGTGACATTAATGAACACAATTTAGGCCCGATCGATTGGACATCTATTTATAGCAGTGGCCGCTCGTGACTTTTTCATTTGAGGAGGCTAATTATAAGGTATAAAGTTTTTCAGATATTCTTGGATTTCCTAAAGCTTCTAAGATCTCCTAGAATTTTCTAAGATTTTCTCAAAGTTTCTCTTGTAATCCAGAATCTTTTAGGGGTTTTCCCTTCGGTCCCATCCCAACCTTTTTTTAAACAAAAAAACCAACTTTGATGATGCTCTTCTTCTTTTTTCTACTTTGCCTGTATTTATCTATTCCGGAATCGTCGTCTAACCAAATTTTCTGGAGTGTTTCCACACTTCTTTACGCTTTCTTTACGCTTTCCCAGTTTTTCAATCGTTAGTTAACCCAAATTCAATAGTTAACTTAGATTTCTGACCAATCAGATAGTCATAAACGTAGGTTAACCATTGAATTTGGGTTAACTAACGATTGAAAAACTTGTACTAAGTCACGTAAGAGAATACGAAAATGCACAATAAGAGGCTGATGCTAAACTACGTCATTAAAAAGTTACTTTGGATACATAATAAGGAAGTGTGTTTTTCTTGTGCTTTTGTATTGCAATGTTTATATTATGGCAACAGTTCTGCGGATTTTTAATCAATGCATAGTCAGTGCGGAGTAATTTCTTCGAAATAATCTCGAAATCATCAGTAGTGGCTGCATATATGTTTAGGGTCGAAGAGTTTGTTTGCTTTTACGGTAGCCTAACGTCACTTTTTAGTTACTTTCGAGTTTAAAAAAAATATTTAAAACGGTTTTAACCGATTTAACAGGAAAAATCCTAAGAACAAAAAAAAGGGAGGTTTGAAAGAAAGTAGAAATTCATAAAATAAAATTAATATTTGGTATTTGTTTAATTTTTTACATACTTAACATAGTTTTATCAGAAATCGAACCTAATATTTTCACTTCAGTGGTCGAGGGTTGTCTATTCTATATTATCATTTCCGGCTAAGAAAGTTTTCTCTAGTAATTGTTTTTGCTTATAAACGAAATTATCTAACATATTTTTGTTTTCATCTTTTTTTTTATTAATTACAATTTACGCTTATTTCTGTGATTGGATAAATTGGCAATTATTTCCTGTAGCGAAGTGAACGGTTTACATCAATGTTATTACTACCTTGTGTAATAAAGATTATTAGAGTTTTTCTTTAAAATTTGTGTCTTGCAACTCATAGACGCATAATTTGCGATATTAACTGTATCATTTATATTCTTCCGACTTTAAAACGCTTTAAAATTATTAATTTTTAAATTATAATAAGTAAAAACACAAGATATACCTGCAGCTGAAAAATAAATCAGAGCAATAATTTTAGAAACTACAATTCAGAATCCGAAAAATACGTTTTGTATGGATCTTATTGTTAAACTGTTTTGTTCAGATGTACAACTTAAATTTATTAACTACTTACTTTTTTAATCTAATGAAATTATAAAACAAAAATTTTATATTAGAATTACTTTTTAATTTTGTGATTACCCCAATTTTTAAGGGTAAATCATAGCAATATAACACTTTTTGATGCGTCAGCAGGTTTTCAAATAATTATTACTTGATATGAACAATATTACGCGTTTCTGGGTTTATAGGTCTTATAATACAATAATTATTTTAGGTTTAATTAAAAGTGTTTTGATGAATTGAAAATTTAATTAATAAAGTAATGAGGAAATTATTTTAGAAAAAGTTCGCTCAAACGCACTTGACTTGCAAACTGACTTGGTGGATGAAAAAGGCATAAAGGTATGAGAGGAGATTAAAACTGAAAAATAAAAAAAAAGCTTTAAAAAATTTTGCTGCCTGAATTCGAGTTGTGCAAGTGCCACCATGGGCAAGTTTAAAAGTTTAGTTGCTTCGTTTTGTATGTAAATATGCTGTGTTATTTTATGAAAAATCGCGTCGTGGTCCAACCACCTAGCGACGTGATGGTCGAGATACAATCGTAGGATTGTTTGCAAAATATTTAAAATTTTAATCTTTTTCTTATTATCGATAAAACGAAACGTGGTTCTACAAAGCAGAGTCTGAACATATTTCTGTTTTGGATTACGTAGCAATCAATCATTACTAAGTTGTCAAAATCTGCGAAATAAGTGTCTAGTTTTATTATATTTCCGTGATATGTGTTACTCGAGCCAGAAAATTTTATTTTAATGGAATATAAAAAAAATTAGAAAAAGAAGTTAGGGGTTGGTAGTTAAAATAATATGCCGAAAATTTGTTTTCTTTTACTTAACAAGTTATAAAATAACACCAAAACGAATTTTTATCGTTACAATCCCTAAACAACGGCAGCAGCTTTCATTATTGATCTCTTTGGTTTTATTTTTGTTATAAACATCAGCTAAATTCTTATTCCAAAATTCTTGAAAACTGAATAATGAATGCTTACATTTGTTAAACAGAAGCATCGTACTGACTATTTACTTAAGAAAATCAGAGAAGCGTAAAGATTTGTTTTGCTCCCTTAATTTAAAGTTGAAAACAATTTTTGACTCGTGTGGTTTTTCGAGTAGGTAAAGTATCGATAAATTGTATTATTTCTATTTTGACAAGTCAGATAGTGGAAGATAAAGGGTACAACTATAGATAACCACCTGTTCTTTTCTCAGTGTTTCAAAATTTATTAAGTGCAAGAGCGTTATCGGCAATCGGACAGATGTCGCAATAATCCTTTATCAGTTCATTTCGTTCCGTCTAATGACGTCTTTTGAGTTTGAATCGGTTGTACAATAACAATCTTAACGTGGGCCAATAAAAACACAATAATAAGAATTCCGGAATAATGAATATGCCGTAGCGGAATAATTAGGCAAATAGGAAGTGCGGGTCTGGGGCGTAGATTCCAGTGCCGTAGATGATGAGGGGAACTGTTTAGCGTCGATACTCTCTACTCCTGTTTAGTGATTTCCCTTGGGCACTATCGATTGGAAAAAGTAACACCTCTACCTGATGATACACAACAATGTTGTCGTCTCAATGTTTCTTAATTCTAGAAGACGAAATCCCACAAGAAATACGCCGGACCGCAAAACCAAATTACTCGGAAAGTTTGAAAGAAAATGACACTTACAACAGAAGCGTCGCGTCGTTTGATTTAAAATTATAAACAATTTTTATGGTCACTCAACTTGAATATGTAATGTTGGGTTAGTGTAAGGAGATGAATGTTTTGCAATTTTTAAAAGTGTGTCGCCGCGAATGATTAAATATTAATTCTAGACACGGATGCTCAATTAGAATGTTTTTGACATTGTTGTCAATACAAGCAACCAGGCGTGACCATCGACTTGACAAGAACTGATTATGAATCGAAAGAAGTTCAGTCATTTACATCATACTTCATTTACATCTATTTATGCAAACGTTGTTCATCCAGTTCCAATGAACCTTTTTCGCCCTATTAAAAATTTATGAAAGTATTTTGTTTAATTTTAATTAACGCCAAATGAATAATTTATTATTCCAAAATTATATATTACTATTTATTCGAATTTTAAATTAATTTGTTTGTCGTAGTGCCTATATACCTATACCTATACCTATTTTTAATACCATCTTCAATTAACTTCGATTTGGGTTGGGAATAAAAATATCGAAATACAAGTATCTTATAGAAAATGTTTTCAAATCCTCTTACGTATCATTATTTGATGGCAGTTCAAAAATATGAATGTATAAAAATAAAAGTTCATTTTATTGATATGCCGAGTACGTTTTAAAAGGCATTAACTTTAAATTGGAGGTTAATCAGTAAAACATAGCTGCCTTACCTTTAAATAAAAAAAAAGTTACAAAAGTTCAGATGCACCTCCGATATACACCGGAAGCAATCAAGAAATGTTACCTCGGAAACTGGAAAGCTCAAACATCGCAACGGGATAATACCAGACGTTTGCGGTTCGTAGCGTTGCATCAATGAACATATTATTGTCGTAATTGCTTTGCAGTCTCAAATAACATTATTATGTAACTCATTATACCAGATTATTATACTTACTTTTACATGTCTTCTTGTTAATAGTTCATAATTGTTATCGACATGCAAATTAGATTACCTCTGCACAATTACCCAACTTTAGTTTAACGTGCACGAAGCAACTCCAATTTCACATTTTTTTTCTTCCAAAATATTGAATTTTTACAACTTACAATTGTAAGCTTTCGCCCTTCACCTCCGAAAGGTCACTTTCATTTTTATTTCGTTCTAGTTATTCTTCATATAAATTCCTTTACTGTTGCCAATAATTGATATTATATATAATAAAATTAAACCTAATACTATAGCCATAGCGACCTGTTAGGAAGTGGGCAACAAGTAGATGTAGAGTTTGTTTACTTTGCTTTAGAATAAGAATTGGATTAATTAATACATTAATGGCAAAAGTTGCGTAGGTTTTCTTCTGCTATTTCTTGAGGTTGTAATTATAACTATCGGAATTATAGACAGCTATACTAAAACATTATTGGTTAAAAATACATTCAACAACCTCTAAAAATTCCATTAAGAATGCACATCATAGCAGCAACACTGGATAAATTGAAGCAGTGCAGGGCACTTTGGCCCTTTGTTCACTCAGATAGGGTGAATTCATAGGAACAATCACTCATATGGAATCCCATATGATTCATATGATGGAATATCCAACATACAAAACTACCATATAATCAAATGGTACGTCGGCAAACGGCAAACGGCAAACGTTGGCAAACGGACAGCTAAATCACAGCAATTCAACAACAAAACTGTAAGTATCCAAAAACTACAATTTGGAGATTGCCCAAGTAACATTTTGTGCTGACAAAATATTGTCAGCAAATTATCAGCTACCATTGCGGTCTGTCAGCTTAAAATTCAGCTGATTTTCAGCGTTAGCTAATTCAGCTGATTTTCAGCACCAGCACGTTAGCTGAATTTTAAGCTGACGCAGCGAAGCGGTTTTCAGCACCAGCACATTATCTGACTTTTAAGCTGACGCTTCGTGGATTAGCTGAATTTTAAACTTTTCTTCATTGCCAAGAATTCAAAAATTTCTGTTCAATCTTCAAGAAATCAATAATATTATAATCTTTTAAACCCGTTTAAACCTAATATATTTTTTTTATAAATTATTTATGTAAATAATAATGTTAATAAACTCAAGTAACTAAAAACGAGTCATTTTTCATTTATATAATTAAATTATTATACCAGGGGTGGCCAATCTGCGGCTCGCGAGCCACGTGCGGCTCTTTGAAGGATTATTTGTGGCTCTCCTTTTTCATTTCTGTAATACTAGCTGAAACATAGCTGAATACCAGCTGAATATCAGCTGACTCAGCGCTGAATCGGCTGATATTCAGAACTGCGTCAGTTGATATTCAGCAATTTGACTAGCTTCCAAAGTGCGTTTTCAGCTGATTTTTTGCCGCCAAATTAGCAATTCAGTAGCGATTTAGCTTCTGACGTTACTAAAAATCAGAAGCTGCCTCAGCTCAAATGCTGAATTTTATTGGGTGACGTAACGATTCACCAACGGTCGACCAAGACCAATATCAAAAATCGACTGCAATTTGATAATTCAAATAAGTCAACGACTGGAGTTGGATTAATTAGAAAAAATACTCATATGCCGTATATTTTATTGTGTAAGTTACAAAACTCCGCTGTAAAAGTGAACGACACCATTTAGAAAATCCCACACATTTGAGGAAATCCCGGGAAATCTAAGAAAATATGGGTAATTTACCAATAATAAAAAATAAACCAAAAATTGACCTCAATAGATCCGATTTACCTATAATTTTTTTTGCAGATTCTATGGAACCAAATTTTTAGAAGTCTTTCTCATAAACAACTTGACATAGAATCTGTAAGAATAAATTAGACAATTTTGACAAAAAAATTGATATGTTTAATAACCCATATCTCAGAAAATCTAAATAGTATATTATATACTGACTGAGATTCGAAAATTACCCGTTACAGTTTTTAAAGCAAAAAAATTAAATATTATTGGATATAGATATGAAAAGCTTCATTTTCTCTATGTTTACCTATAAAATAGCTCGAAACGCTTGGGCCATAACAATAAAAACTAAATTTTATATAGTAGTAGTCATGGAAATTGCATCGCTGAATATTTCCGAATTAAAATAACAATTCCCAATGATATTTCAATAACCGTACGCAATATAAACACGTATACGCTCGCAAAGCTAGGTTTTTCAATGCGGAGGTCTGGGGGGGGGGGGGTATGGAATACCCTCCAGTACACCTGAGATTGTGTGCGAAAAAGTGTTATTGAGCTTATAAGTTTCTAACCGGAAATCTAATTTCTAAAAATATAAGATTTCGGATTTGAAATTCTATAACACATTTTCTTTTTTTGAACACAATCACTCATATGCTGGGAGGTATTCCATACCGCCCAGACCCCCCGGTTTGATAAACCTGGCTTTGAGATTGTATTCAAGAAAGAAAATATATTTTTGAACCAAAAATCTAACTTTTTATCTATTTCCAGTCTTCTTCTTCTTCCACTTTAAAGCTTGGATTGCTCCTATTTACCTTGACTTTGGGGTTCTGTCTTCTATTAAAGAGAAGCCAAAGTCACTGTTAATCTGTGAGCATATTAATTGTTTTACATCTGAGGTAGCTTATTGCTGGGCTCGTCTCAGATGTGTCCGTAACCCAGGATTTATGTTGATCAGGGCAAATCATCAACCCAGGGGGACCACCGGTTTTATGTGCCCTCCGAAATACGGAGACAATCATATGAAATTTCAGGCTCTTTCTGGATTTGAACCGGGTACATTAGTGCTAGCAGTTATTCAGCTTACATACTAAGCTAATGACTGTCTCGTTTCTATTCTATTTTCTATTCTTTATTATTAAGAATATAGGTCATATACTTAGAAATCTATTTTTTTTAATTCGGGAATAATTTCCAATGCAATTTCCATGACCGCTACTGTACATACACTTATTGGGTTGTGATGGTGACATATTTTAAATTTCAAAATATGGAGTAAATCTAGTAAGTAAATCTGGAGTAAGTCACAGGTAATGGATATTCTTTAGGCCTGAATAAATATGCGCGGTCGTGAGAAGCACGTATGTGAAAAGTTAGGATTTTCATGGATGGGTCGTTCCATATGAAGTGCCCACACTCAAAACCCTCACTTTCTCAGAAGGAGACGAAAATTGCAGGAGGTCTAGAATACAGGAAATAAGAGCACCCCTATTTAAGGTTTTTGCCATTCGCCCAACGGCTTGGCCGTGGCGGGGCACGGAAAAACCCAGTATTTTACATTTTGCCCCGCACGGCGAATCACTGTTTTCACTCTATCGTCTGAACAAACTGACTTAGAGCGATGGGACTTGTTCTAAAATGACATACTTGCTTTGACAAACAAGTTAAAGAAAAAAATGTGAAACTTATCAAATTTAAGGGTGAAAAAAAAAGCATCCCTAAATTTCAACCCTTAATAACTCAGAAAATAATCTCTTGTTTCCCACCATATTTTTTTTTCGAGCATCTCTTGTTCATTGTCTACTTAGAAAAAAATTTTAAATCGTGGACGGTCATGGGATCTAAAGATATGAATTTTTTAAGTTTATATGCTTGCCCATTTAGTTGTGGGTTTGTACCTATAAATAGTCCAGTCAAGATAGGATTTTACCCGGAAAAAATTCCCGGCAGCGATTTTTTTATTTTAAACTTATGGGGGGGTGTTTGGTAGTGTAAATCTCGATTTTCGGGAAAATCTGCCCATTGCGTTTGCCGCAATCTCGATTTAAAGGGTAAAATTTTGTTTTCTAAATTACTCGCTTATTTTCAACTTTAGAGTGAAAATGATAATAACCAAAGTTGTGGAAAATTTAATTTCCCACAGGTTTGGTCCTAATAATTTTTACGCTAAGATTGATATTTGTCGAGTTATTTGTCGAGATATATGTCGGCCGTCGGATCCTTGGATGATCTTCTGATCTCTGAGCTCATCTCTTGGGTAGTCGTTCTGGCAGCACTTTCTTACCCCTTTAGTTTACTCCATCTCGCAATCATATAGCTGTTCTCTATGGACACACTCGCATCATTATTTCGACTGATCTAATCAAAACATATAATTTTTCTCATATTGTTTTTGCTTTATTTTATGAGTAGTATATTATTATCAATTCCTTATTTATTTATTAATATCTCAATAACACTTTATTTTATTTTAGAAATTAACTTTTTGACGTCGTCGATGTAACACAATAAATTTATTATTAACCTCTCCTGTGGGGCGGGGGGCATAAGATAGATTTAAAAACGTCTCAAGTTTATTGATATCTGATCAATTCCGGATTTCTAAAACACATTGTTGCAAGAGTTGAATTTATTAACTTTTTTGAAGCTTATATTTTTTTCTCGTATTTCGTCAGCAATTTAATTAATATTAGTTATTTTAAATAACATTGTAATATTAACAATATTTTTGTTTTAATGTAAAAATAAAAATAAGAAGTTCCTTTAAAATGTTAACGCTTGTCCTAATGAAAACTAATTGTTAGGTGAACCTAACGTTTTTTTTGCTTTTGTACTGACTTTGTACGTAGGCGCTTCTGGCAAATTAAAATCTTTAATGAATACCTTTGAAGTGAAAGATTGTGTTTTCTTATTGTTATTTGTGGTGTTTATGATTGATAATTTTTTATATAAATTTTTTTAATGTTTGACGTACTTTGTGAAAGCTAGTTACAAAATTTGAACATCGGGGGTTGGAAAAGGTGGGATAACGCCGGCGCCGTGTATGCATCTGGGGTGTGGCGGGCGCCGGCTCACTCTCGGTTCTCAGTTGTTTGTGAAACACCCCCCGAGTAGAAACATTTCACGCTGATGGTTCGACGCTAGTCGTCGTCGTCGACCACACTGCACCGCAATCCACAAGAAAAACGGTGCTACCCGCATCGTCATGTTAAAACTTGACTAGGAAAAGTTGGGTGAGTAATTTTCAAAAAAATTTTTTTATTTAGATTGAAATGTTTTTTAATTAACTTTGATGGGTGCTCAACACGAAGGTGTAAAAATTGTATTTAATTAAATAGGCAATCGATTTATTCATATGAATTTTTAAGTGGTATCAGTTGATAACGGACCGAAAAAATTGTAGCCTTAACACTTACAAATTGATATTAGCAGATGTTTCGATTGTAAATAAGTGGGTTTACTTTAGGGTGCTATTGATAACAATTTACTGATAACTGTTGCATGTGCGATAACTTTTTATTACAGAAAAATTAATTAAGTTGACAAATCGTTTAACAAAATTATTATGTATCGTTAATAGGGGTAATATGTGTCGATGCATTATTAATCACCCACATTTTAAACACCGGCATTTGAACCCTGCACCAATTTGCCTCATCAATAATTTATTACCTTGATTGCCCAAGTCAAATTGTAAAACTCGCTTTTGAATTAAAAAAGTCCATTTTAAAGCTTTAAAAATCAGCGCGCGATTTGTTTTTCGAAATATTAAATTATATTACATGAAATTTTCTATCTTGAACGATGGATGAATTTGTTGGAAATCGGATTTTAGAAGTGCTAAGGAAATGAGTTTTATGTCTTAGAGTGCACTTATGGTTACCCGATTGCATCGGGTACAGGAAACAAAGTTCGGTATTTGCTTCCGTTCAAATAAGAACTTATTGATAGGATTTTCTGCAATAGGATTCTCTATGTTGTTATAGAAAAACGTCGTCTGCACGAAGAACACGTTTTAAAAATAATTGCATTTTAGGAAAAAAAGCGCTTAAATCCTGATTTAAGCGTTAGCGCGATGGACGATCCGATTCTGAAATTGACACTTGATAAAATACAATCGGGAAAGTGTATAAGCAAACACGGGCAGTTTAAACCCATTTAGTATATTAAAGGGGAACCACCTCACATAACCCCCAACGTTTTGTACCACCATTATTATCATCACGTGAATGTTTTAACAAACTTTTCAATTATGAAAACTAATCCCACGGCTTCATTCCTTAAATTTAATATGGCACGCAGTTCGCCGCTTGCTATTTCCCTTATAAAAAGCAATAATGGCACTTAAAAGAATGTAAAATGAATTCTGCTTAAATTCTAAATGCACTCTCTGAATTTATAAAACTGAACTTCCTGACTTCCTGCTTCACAACTTAATGTGATAAAATGCAGCCCAATAAAATTTTAATGCGGTGACGACATTTGGGGAAAAACAGTTTGCCAGATAATGGAAGACGAAATCCCCCAAATAAATTCGAAATAATTTTGGCCGTTAATTGAGTTTTGAGAAATAAAAAAAAATAAGCTGCACAAAGTTGCATTTTTCTATTGTGAATGTAGCGGAGTGGATTTCTATGTTTCTCTTCCTTCTTGTTTTGAGGATCGATTTGATACCATAAAATAAAGTAAACATTCGCTAACGGCGCTGCGTGTGTGCAGCAGGGGGCGCCAAATGTTAATTCGGTAAAAGCTTTTCTATGGCATCTAAACGGGATCTAGAAAATAACGTTCGCCTTTGAAAACGATACAGTTTACCCGTAACGGAGCTCACCTAAATGGTCTAAATAGAAGAGAAAAACTTTTAACACAAACAAGATATTGGCATCTACAGCGAATCGTTTATTTAATTTTCGGATAAACGGTTAACCCAAAATTAGATACTTGAAAACTACCTATATTGTCTTTCCTATATATCGCGTGCCCCCAAGATGATACACAAATACATACTTAACTCGAGATCAAATATTATTCCAAGATCCTACTTTTCGTTTACATCGTGACTATTCAGTTGGATCAATTCAATTTGATTTTATTTGATACAGACACAAATTTGGTTGAATTCGTATTTTTCTATTCAGTATCGGAAATCTAATTTACCTACAACATGACAAAGATGCGAAATAATAAAATTGACGATACTTTTTTTCTTACTCAAAGATTGTTGTTTATGGGATCTCCCGAATTTTATTTAAAAATTTTCCGATAAGTGAACTCGCATTATCTAAAAATAAAATGAACAGATAAGATGTTGTTTTGTACGTTTTTGCTGTATTTACTTTGACTTTCCCATTTCTTTGCGTTGCCGTTGTGGGTGCAAAATGCTATGGTAACGGACAAGATTCTTTATGAAAAATTGCTAAAGGCGGTTGTGTGGTCCGGGTAATAGGGATTATGCTCTAATGCTACATGAAGCACCGTTGCAGTTGAAAGATTTAAATGTTGGCTTTTGAAGGATTTTATTTTTATTTAAACAAGTCCTTTCAACGCAAATGCTTTTTATCCCGATCATTTTAAATTTATGAAATAATTGCCGTATTATTCAGTTTTTTTTTTAATTAACTTTTAAGATCCTTACCTTTTAAGGGGAGAAATCCATGTAGAAAGCAAAAAATATGTAGTTTAAAAATGAAAAGGAGAATGAAACCAATCTTTCTGAAATTTATATTATCTACTCAACATTCTACATTACAAAAATATGTTTTTGAATGTTATAACTTCTATATCTACAAAATAACAACAGCAACTAACAAAGGCCATTGTATCTCAACATTATTTTAGTTTTTGTTATCGATGAACCTAAAAATCTACTAAAAAAATTTAGAGTTAGAGAAAATAGCTGAAACTGAAAATAAAAGTTGAGAAGTATTATACGATAATTTTTGATTTCATTGGGTTATAAACATTATGTAACTTGATAAAATTGTAATTTTTTTAAATTCATCGACGACAAAATTTAATTGTGCACTTGAATTCGCGAAGTTCACTTTGACTACTTTTTCAAAATGTATCGTATTAATCTCGCTCTATATCTTGATTTTCAGAGAAAATCTTGCATTACTAGCTAATATTTATATTCAGAGCATTCAAAAATTTTAAAATAGCGTTATTGCCGTTATTAAAAATTTCCACAAACCTGACGATGCCAGGAATCCTTTTACATTTGGGTTTAAAAAAAAGATATTTTAACTTAAAATTTTACTTGGAAATATATTTTTGAGATGTTTTACTAGTAATTTAATACTGTAATAATTTTTTTTTGATTTCCAATCAGATTCATAAAGCAAAATGTAGCATTTTGACTTCAAATTTCAGTTTGAAACTTACTTAGTGATTTACGCAATCAGATTTTTTTCAAATTTTTAAACCAGTCAGATGGATTTTCCCCCTTAATATTTAGTATATTTATAGCTTTGAATTTTACAATGCCACCACTGATCCGTCATTCATTTATTTCACAAAATTCCAATTTGTGATATTTTTATTTGAATTACAGATATAATTGGTGTTTCCATTCTTCTTTTCTCTAAGTTCCATTGTGAAATTACAATACCCAAAATATATATTTTATTCTAAAATTGTACTGAAAATCCGTAAAGGTATAAAAATCAAAATAATTCTTTTAAGCCTACAAAAATTGACAATATAGAGATTTCCCAAACAACTTTTTGTTATTTTTATCATTATTCTGATGAAAAATAAAATGATTTTTGACCTACATTTGTATTAATTAAATACAAAGCTTCGTGCATATTTTGCTTTTCATAATATGAAATATCCAAAATATTAATATTAATAAAATATAGCTCAAACTTCGATTTTTCTTTTAATTTTTTTTTACCAATGGTTTCACTTATTATTTTCTTCATATCCTAATATTCCTAATATTCCTTTTCTCGTACCTTGGAATTTGGAATTAGATGTAGAACTGGCATCTTTTTCTACTTTTATTGTCTAAAAGACAATTTTTAATATTAATTTGTATTAATTTTTTTGTTATTTATTAAAAAAAATAACAAAATTTTCGCCATAAAAGGTTCTATGTTCTAGAATTTGGTGAGTTCTATGAAAATTTAATTATTTGAATAAAAATGTAAGAAAATATGATTTTTCAAGCTGGTTTTATTATATAATCGATAATACAATTTTTAAAAAAATTTAAGTGAAATTTAATATTTGAAAAGTTTTTTTTGGAATAAAAAAAATTGTTGATGCTAAGTACGTAGTCGATGAGTCGATTCTTTGTTTAAAAATAATTTATTACCTTTGTTTTAGATTTTGGTAGTACATTTTATTATTATATAATTTAATGCAATTATTTTTTTTTCCGTTTTTGTTTTTGGAAGTTGATTGAACCTGCAAACCATAATCACGGATCATCCGTGGGTTGGATATTAACCAGTAAATATCATTAACAAATATGTAATATAGCAAATAGTAAATATCAGTAAATATAAATTAACAGTTGGGTATTTACCGGCTAAACTTTACTATAAATAAACGAGCAATTTCGAAAATTTCGAAAAATTTCGTAAAAGTTTCTTGAATTTTCCCAAATATTGGATTGCCTTTCTCGACAAGCGAATGTATGCAATATTTAGGAAATCAGTTTTTGTAAATGAGACGTTGCTTGCATTTTCCTCTGTCTAATAGATACCTACGTGAAGTTTACGATATCTTTTTTTTTTATTTTCTATTGGCTCACAGCTGTCACATAAAACAGCATTATTCCTGTGAAGGTTTTCGCCACTTGTTAGTTCTTCGCCAGTGGAATTATTTGGTATCCAAACGATTTTTTGTGTTGCAATCTTTTTTTATGTTTGAATTCGTCTGGGCGCGTCATCGAGACAATATCAAATGTGTCGATCGAAAACAATCAATTATTAAAAATAAATACAAACATAAAATTAATTGGATGCTATTAAGCACATATTCAATTGATTTTAACTTCATTAAAAATAATTAGTAATTATAAAGTGTTGAGCGTGAAATTTAATCAATAGGAAGTTGCCGAAAAGTTCAAAATTTGAAATGCCCATTGAAAGTTTGCTGTACGTTTACACCTGCAATTATAATTTGGGGTGTAAAGTCACCATTATTGGAAAGAGCTTTCAAACTTACAGCCAATATATAAGCAATTTGTGACACGTATTATTTTTTACTATACAAAAAAGCTCTATATTCATTTACATTTTCAGAACTCAAAGAACACGATTTTTGACATTTCAGGTTTTGTTATTTAGTCATCAAAGTTCAATGAATTTCAATCGAGCTCCGTTGCTCAACGGGACAAATTTATTTTAAAACAAACGTATTTCGCATCGTTTCATCCCCCGCATCAAAAATTTGACCAAATTTAAATAAGCAAAATTGAAATAAAATTACGGCTTTTTCAAGCATCCACTTTCTCCATTTCTCTTTAGTTAAAATGCGCACACTTAAAAAATTAATTTAATTTTAAAACCAGTTCTTTTTCTATGGCCCTAAAATGTAAGCTATCAACAAGAAGATTAATTTTTTGAAAGCCTATTTAAGGAACAAAAATAATAGGGAATCTTAAAACAACAAGCTTTTATGAACTTAACTACAATTAAATTTCAATGTTTTAAGCTCCCCTTTCGCACCCGCTTAAATAATAATGCAATTCATTATTCATATAAAGCATCTGCTTTATAAGTTCACTTCTATACTATTAACATACACAACGCTAATAAAATTTAAAAACGGAACATTACATAGAAAAATAAAATTTTGCAAATCAATTTACATAAAACTCAAAAGTTCCGAGCTTTCTAATTTAAATTAATTATTTTTTATTAATCAATTTTGCGTTGCTTTCCTCCTGCCAGTAAAATACGAAACGAAGCTTTTTCATATTTACACTAAAATTAAAAGTAAAGAAAAATGATGCAATATTTTTAATGCATAAAACAAAATTATGTAAAGCGTGAAACTGTTGACCTCCGCGATGAGTTCGAATTATCAAAATATTGAAATTCGAATTTTTTATTCATGCTCCGAGTTAGCGTTGATTAGAAAAATAGAGTAGAAAAAATTTTACATTTCAAAAAATATTAATCGTTGCCAGTGATATATAAGATATATAAAATACAATAATAAACGAAATAAACGAGCACGGAGGATCAGTTTTATTTATATGACCAATATTGAATCTTGGCTAACATGAATCGAGAAGAAAATAATAAAACAAACGCGCTAACGTTATGACCCAGTCAGTTTTCTTTTATTTGCATTTTCTGATGCAGTTTATCTTTCTTCCATAAATAGTTTGGTTCATAAAATTGATAATTTTAATAGAAAATCCTATAACCGCTTCAAATCGATCAAAAATTGTAGTTTAGTCGTAAAAATGGAGCGACGAAATCAAATAAGAAAAATAACTCTTTCGTTGCATAAATAAATAAAACACGGAATTGCTGAAGTAATATAAGAAGCTGGCCTTTGCGGAACAAAATTTTACATTAAAATTAAGAAGTAATTAGATTTTGACTTGAAACTGTGCATCAAAATAGCGCATATTGCTATATCGATTTTGAGTTTTAAATTTTCTGCTACAAATTCTTTCACTGATGTAGACTTTCTCAATAATTATCCAGTGAAGTAACCTTTAGTCGAGGGATCGAAATAAAAATAATGATGTGATGTATTATTATACTACCTACACAGTTAAAAATTCTAGGTTTAGATATATTTGTAATATTGAAATTTTTAAATGTATATTTTATGTTATTTATAAAACTTACCTTCCGAACAACAATACAAGCTAATTCAAATTATCCAAAAATTGATTTTATTTGTTTATAATTTTGGGTAGTATTTGTTGCATTCGAAATGGGAAGCAAAATCATAGGATATTCCATATACGCTATTACTTCAGCAATTATGTAATTTGCTTGCATTAGCATGTGAATTTTGTTCCTAAATAAACAAAAACATTAAGCTCATATCAAATTCAATTAGATACAAATTTACCTGGCCTGCACCAATATCGTGAGTTGTTATTTATGTACCCTGCTATTGCTATTTTGGACATAAATTATAGTTTCATCTCACAATGTTTGTTAAATAGAAATTACATCAATATTCGGTTTGAAATAGTGTAATATACTCATTCACAGCAGTTCTATCGGTTTTAAAGTGGGATCAAATGTTTGTTAACTTACGCAGATAACTCAAATTTTGATAGTGCAGATCGTAGAGGACGCTCTATTATGTATACCATCATGACTTACTGAAGGCGGCTGTAGCCAGATGAAATTTAATTTATGAAATGAATTTATATTATTAATACAAAAATAGTATACGACACCTTTGCAGATACAACAAGAAGCTTTGTTGAAAAATGAAGAATTGAGAAAAAAATTTTAAATTCAAAACAAAATCAAAAAACTAAATAACATTTTTTTGTCATCGTATTTTGCAAAAAAAACTCGATTTTCCCTATAGGGAAATATTCCCAAATGGGGTTCCGCCAAAAAGAATCTGAAACGGAGTAAAAATAAATTTGAAGCTTAAAAAATAGTTTTTAACTTTTATTTTATTTTTTGAGTACCCTGTATGCCTATATCATTCGTTAAATTAAATGGATTAATTATTGTGCGATTTCCAATTGAAAAGTAAATTTAAAAAAGTTCCGCTTGGCGTACTTTGGAAGGAAACTCCGCTAGGAATATCCGGAGTTGTCAAAACGTGCAAATCGCGTTTTGCTACCATTTGCAAGCACATACTGGGGAGACTGGATTCTCATTATATTCGGGAACAAAAACAAAGTATCAAAATCGACTTGATGCAGTTCCAGAAAAGAACTCCGTGCCAAATTACAGAAAAACGTTGACAACCTTCCAATAGACTTAGAAATAAAAAGACTACACACCTGGAAAATCATTAAGAAAGGAAATTGCTCAACAATTTTGAACAAAAAAATTTTAGACCCCGCTAATTTCAGATATAAAACCGAAATAAAAGAAAACATGAAAAACCAAATTATGACACTAGGGCAGAAACGTTGGGATAAAACGGAAAATGGTCGTATCACTTTCCAATTTATTCCAAATGTAGAAGACCACCTAAACAAAATTACGACTTTCCAGATGAGCCAATTTCTCACCAGTCATGAGGGAATGAGGAGGCATCTAATCACTACTTGCGAATTCTATCACCAGACCTCAAACCACCCCACCTGAACTTCCATACACCTTTTTAACATAGAAAAACTATATAATAGATGATAATCAATAAAAACCGAAACCAGGCCAATTAAAATTCGGAAAATAGAAAGTCAAACCACCAACTGGAAATCAAAATTAAAAGGAATTCACAACCAAACCCAGTACCCCTTAAGCCAGGCCTGACAATCTTATAACCAAACTGAACCAAGCACACAAAGAAAACCAATAGTAACCACTGAATACGCCTAAATACCCCGAACTGAACCACAAAAATGGACACCTACATCCGAACTGGACCAAAAAAACAGATAGAAATAGAAAAACGAAAATAAATTTGGAAAACCCCGTATAAAATTTATTAAGAATCTAAAATAGTTGAGAATTTTCAAGTACCCTGTATCAGGAATTTTATTTTTGTTGGTATATTTTGTAATTAATTTTATGTAAATAAACTAACTTCCTCTGATGCAGTTCCTGATATCAGAATCCAGTTATCATAAATAAAACCGAATATTAAAAGAATTTGTCAGGAGAAAACAAAATGTCATTCTTCTTACTAATATATGTAAATATTGTAATAAGGTAAACTAGTATATCCATCACCGGCAACGGCAGAGGGGCGTAAAGAGAGAGAGAGAGAAAGCACATACAAGCTACCTTTCAATGCAAAACTTGATGACTTCTTTTTTTCTTTTTAACTAATATTAAGAAATCGGCTTGGGGTTCCGCCAAATTTTTTACATCACCCAAGGGTTCCGCGGCCAAAACTAATTGGAAACCGCTGCTATAATAAAATAATGATTTTTTTAATTTTTTCAATCTTTTAGAACACGACAATATAATATAAAGAACAGAGAGAGAAAGAGAGAGAGAGAGAGAGAGAGAGAGAAAGAGTTGAGCGCCTTTACCATAAAACACTAAATCAAAAATATTTTGTTTTGAAAACCTGTATCATTTAAATAACTTGAAATATGTTTGGTTCTGGTTTTTTTAAGAAATACAATAGCGGTCATGGAAATTGCATTGCAAATTATTTTTGAATTAAAAAAATAGATTTCTATATTATGTTCTTAATAATAAAGAAGAGAATATAGAATACAAATAGATAAAAGTAAAATTTTTAGTTTGAAACTGAAAACATTTTCATTTGTCATCACAAAGCTAGGTTTGTCAAACCGGGGGGTCTGGGGGGTATGGAATACCCCCCAGTACATTAGTGATTGTGTTCAAAAATAGAAAATGTGTTACTGAATGTTAAATCAGAAATTTTAGATTTTAAAATTTTAAAAGTTAGATTTCTGGTTTGAAACCTATAATCCCAATAACACATTTTATGCGCAGAATTTCTAGCTTTTTTGAAATTTCACTGCGAATTTCTCGTAATCGTACCAACCTAATTAATTCTAGTGCGTCTGCTATTCTGATAGAATATCAATTCGTAACAGCACTGTCGTGGAATTACATCATTAGCTTAATTATGTTGAATAAATTACTGAATGTTGTTTATAAAATAACAAAATCACGTAATTAACGTTTTTCAAAAATTGTGATTATTCAGATTTTGAAGAATAGAAGTTCTGAAAAAGTAAAAGGTTCTTAATTAATAACAAAACATACACATAAACCATCGGGAGGTATGGGAGGTAGCAAGGTTCGTCCAGTACCTTAAAGACTTACTCGCATTACTTGCATGTGCTACCTCAAGGTACTCCTTCAAATCTAAGACATTTTGAGATCCTGACGAATCGAAAAATCAATTCAAAGAAATTGATACTACTATATCGAAAGGTGGAAGGTTTAAACTCTCTTATGATTAATTTTTAGTTATTAATGGGAGTATATTAACTATCTAATTAAGCTGACTATTTATAACTCTACGGTTTTCGTAGTAATAATATGTCAAAATCGAAAGTTATATTAGGTAAATTTAGAACTGCAGCGCGTAAAAGCGTTGGCTATTAATAGCAGTGGCGTAACTACCCGGGTGGGGGGCAGAGTGGGCAATCGCTCCCGGGCCGAAAAAAATTATTATTTATTTGAACCGCTAGCATTTTCAAAAAATCACAAATTTTTACAATCCTTCGTTCCTTCGTTCAAGGACCGCATATTATCATTTACTAGCAGAACCTTTTTTATTTCCTTAACCGTTCACATGCAGGCATCCATCAAATATCAAAAATAATTAATGAATCAATAATTCCTTCAAAAACAAAATAATGTAATGGTCCGTCTAACAACAACGCAAGCAACCGGGGGCCCTCTTAGTTCTTAGAACTCAAAAAACATCAATTATTACACAAAAAATTCATATCTTAATTGGTAATCTGGTTTATCTACAATCCCTAAACAGGCTGTCGGATTAGCAGCATAT
Source organism: Cantharis rufa (assembly GCA_947369205.1). Classification (NCBI taxonomy): domain Eukaryota; kingdom Metazoa; phylum Arthropoda; class Insecta; order Coleoptera; family Cantharidae; genus Cantharis; species Cantharis rufa. The sequence continues at coordinate 97,146,027 of OX376303.1, forward strand.
CTATTTATCCATTTACCAGCCTTAAAAGGATTATCCGATAATTCGATATTTGAATGGGGTTTTTATTGGAAAATTTTCTGTATCTATATTCTAATCTATATTTTTTAAATTTCACCAGAAACATTGTAGTATAGAGTTCCACCTTATTATCTGTTGATCCGTCGATCTGCTGATCCATTAATACTGTCGCAAGTCTGTTAGGAAGTCTGAGAAAGGTATTTGATACCGAAAAACAATAAGTTCATTTTTAATACATTATTTGGGATCCTCCTGGCGACGCGCGAAGCGCCGAGTTTTTCACTAACCGAAAATTTTTTCCCTCGAGCCCAATTTTTAAAGTTACGCCACTGATTAATAGTATTTGCAAAAAAAACTTATTTAATTAATTATCACTACTATAAGACTTAATGAAAAATGAATACTTCTCTCACAGTACATATTCAAGCTTAATACGGAGTTACAGCAGAGAATAATATGAATGATATAACTAATTATTTGGAATATTTATAATGTTACTTGAAGCCTACAGTAAGCTTTCACTCACAGTTTTTAATTTTCTTAGTACACTACTGGTTTCAGAATTACTATAATTTTTATATTTTTGAAAATGTCCCATCTGAACCGGGCGTGTCCGTATTAAATATTATTTATACCAATTTAATTCAATATAATTTTATAAAATATACTAAATTAATGTGTAATGAAGGTTCGGAAATTAACCCAAAGAAAAAAATTAAACAAAATTACGTTTGACGTATAAAAGGAAATTTGTAAAATTAATTTACTGGAACTCGTGTGCACCTAAAAATGTTTAGAATCTCAATATACAACCATCCATTTAGTAAAAATGGATTTTTTTTTTATTAAAAGCAACAAAGTTAAAAAAAGAAAATTTATTCTGTGGTTTACATTTAACCGCAGTTAAAGTTTTAACGAAAACTTTAAAATACCATATTTTATTCTTCTTTTTAAAGTTAAAATCCTTAATATAGCAGATTTTTAATATTACGACTTTTTCGTTTAAAATTAGAAGGTGTATTTCTCATTTACTATGGCCATAAGGAAAAGTTAAATTTTAATTAAAGAAGGTTGTTTTAGTTTCTTGTAGTTTAATATAAAAATTGGTTAGTAATGGCATAATTTTTCATTATGCAAGTTTAAATTTGATTAACTAATGGAGTAAATTAATAGGCAAGTAGCTTGCTAGGTTTAATTTGCATATTTACGTTGTTGCAGGCTACAATCTGTGGATAACAATTTATTTATCAGACAAAACTATATTCTACTGAGAAAGCGTATTTCAGGTGCATGCATCAGGTAATTGGCAATTTAAATGGCATCGTACGAAACCTTATAGCTTTTTAGATGACGCTGACCCACTGTTTCCAGCCAGTTTATTTTGCAGCACTTCTGAAAGGCATTTTCGCGAAAGATGATTTGGTCGGATATACAAAATCTCGCGATGCTAACAAAAAATTGCCTCCCACTTCTAATTAAGCATTCCCAGTTAATTTAGTGTATGCTTTATTTAGTAATTTCATGACGAAATAAAACTTTTTGACTATACGTAAACACGAACACAATATAACACAAAATAACAATTCAAATGTTGTGTAATATATTACAGCAACCATTCCACTTGTTACGCAATTTTAGTACTGAAGAGTTCTTGTCAACGATGCGATTTGAGTGCTCACTCTTTACTTAGTTCCGCTTCGAGCTTTAACCCAAGTTTTACCGCATCATGCACACTGAAATGTTTTGTGTACATTTATCTTTGCCTTATGTCAATTTACAATTTTATCAAACTTCCAAACCCTCTAAAAATAAACAAATTAATGGATTTTCAGCTTTTAAACAAAATTCTTTTGATGTGATTTTTACCAAAAACTAATAGGCCTTAAATTAGAAAATTTTTTTACTCCCGTTTTAGGCCGATAACTAATGTTAATTTAAATTTAGGTTACATACTCTGCAACCTACCCCGAGATTGTATTACTTAAAGTTTATAACTAACCTAATTATTAATCCTGATTGAATATACAGCGTGTATGTTTAGAGTTTATATAAGTAATAATGATGTGGTAAACAAAAATTATAATTTCGAACCCCTGCATCGCATACTATAGCAATTTTGCTCCAGGTTAGCCTGTTTGCGTACACTAAGCCAAGTCACCACAAGAGTTGAATCTCTGTAAAATTAGTTGAGTGTAACACTACATCAAGAGGTGTACCTTATAATGCCACTTTGTAGTGTTATCTCGATTAATGTTACAAACTATTGAATTGTAATTACAACTTGTAGAAAATATATACTGCTCCAATTAATGTTGTCCAGTATTTCTGCGGTGGCATCCAATACAATAATGAAATGACATAATTAACGTAAAATTGTTGTCTAATTTTGTTCTATCCTTTGATATTCAGTTTGTGGTTTAATCACTTACATCAGTATCGCTTAAACCTTTTACATCTATAATGGCAGTTTCCAACCTTTACATGCACAAAATACATCGTGGTCAAGAGTAATAATTGGTCAATGTATTAGGAAATGCTTCGGAAATTACGGTTAATTTTAAAATTCTCAAAATATCAAAAAAAATTATAATTCATTGATTTATGGATAACATTTTGATATAGGAATATTTCGAGATGGAGAGAGTTGACTGTAGGTAGATTATATTAACTTACGAAAGTTAATATTAAATTAACATACATACATATTATCTAATCATGCCATTCCATTAACAGGGTAGGCAACAAACAAGAAACTACCCCAAAATTTAAACTTATAATTACTAAGACGAAATCATCTTCACTACCTTTTTTCGGATTTTCGTATTCCTACAAACTTCTTATGCTGACAGAGTGGGGTAATAAGTAGTTAAAAAAAGCCCTGTTTTTATAGTGAAATAAAAATAATAAATAATTTTAATTAAATTAAGGGCCGATTTTAAATAGCAATATCAATAATAATATGAAATTTTTGAATTTATAAATAAAATATATTCAAATATAGTAATGATTATACCGTAATTATGAACATAAACTTTAATAATTATTTATTTACTTTTTCGGGAGTGAGCCGCTCCCATCACCCTCATATCAGCCGCCACTAATTAACTACATTTTTGTATATTGGATTTCTACTTAAAAAATTTACCTCAACTGCTTTAAGCTTTCCTTTCGCAAAAATTGAAAAAGCAAAAAAAGCTCATTTCTTTTGAAATTTCTAAGATTTTCTAAAATTTCCTGGGATTGCTTCAAATTTCGTCGGATTTTGTTGGATTTCTTTAGATTATTCTTCACTTGTACAGTAGATTTCCCTAGTGATTCCCTCCTCTGGCAAGGCTAAATCATAATTAAACATAATTAAGTTTAATTGTTTTCGAGTTTTAGGATTTTACTCTTTTCTTTTCAAAGAAAATATAATTTCTTGGTTCCTTTATGGGATTTCATCGTTTCCTTAAGGGGGAAAAGGGTCTGAGATACAAACAAAGTAGTATTATATATTTGTGATTTTTTTGCATAGTACCTTATTTGTTAATATTTTAAAAATTTTTTTGCATTTTTAAGCATTATATTAAGAATATTTTGCTAACTTTCGCTAAAAAAAATTCCAAAATAAGCTAGTGGTAGTGATGAGAACTAAGTCACATAAAAGAAAAGGTTCCATGCGGTAGTCAGGATAACTCATGGTTGATTCATCTAAATGTGAAATCAAAAAACCAAAAATAAAGAAAGATTTTTTAAATTTCAATTACAACTTAGTTTTTAATTAAACAAAAAGAGCTGTTTTTGACAAAAATCACAGTTTTTTGATTCCACCTTTACCAAAATGGAAAAATTAATATTTTATTAATTCCTTCGTTCAAATCCAAGATAAACTTATGTACTAAAGAAATATTTTTGGTTTCTTGATTTCAGATGAAGCAACCATGAGTTATCCTGACTACCGCATGGAATCTTTTTTTTATGTGACTCAGTTCTCACCACCACCACTGGCTTATTTTGTAATATTTTTTAACGAAAATTTAGAAGAACATTCTTAATCATATAAAAACTTTTAAAAATACTAACAAATAAGGTACTCTAAAAAAAAATCATAAAAATATGCTTCTTTGTTTGTACCTCAGACCCATTTCCCCGTTAAGATTTCTGTTGAGTTGCTGCCCTTTGGGTGAATGAAATAATTGTAAACACTTAAAAGATATTTATTTACACTAAATTAAACTAACATTGCACTTGAAAACAAACTTAATTTTTACTTGCGCGCAATATGGCGTCTTGTCGCTGCGTCGCTTCTCTCGTACTTCGTCCTCGTTTTTTTGTTGTAGCAAAAATATATATATGAACCTTCTACAGCGCAGGACTCAAGAAAAGATAGGTTCACAAGATTAAAATAGAAAAGAAAATAGAAATTAAAAATGCTGAAATTAAAACAAACATGAAATACACTTAGATTAACATTATACAAATAAAAATAAATCAGATACACAATGTGAATGAACATATCGCCCACCTTGAAAGAACCCCTTTCAAAAACAATAAAAAAGGAAAAGTCATAGAAAAGTTGGTAGTCAAGAGTCTATAGGTAACACACAAACCTTTGATACTGCACGCCGAACTGTACCGGTCGAAGTTTTAACACTAACCACACGCACAACACAATCCTTGCCCGGGTGGATTTCGCTGATGCGTCCCATAGCCCATTTGAGAGGTGGTAAGTTCTCATCCCTCAGCAACACAAGCATGCCTACGTCAATGGATCGATTCTGCTGGGTCCTTTTGGAACGTTGTTGCAGCTGGCAGAGATATTCCTTGGACCAACGTTTCCAAAAATGTTGAACCATCTGTTGCAAATGTTGGTAATTTGTCAATCTGTTTGGCGGTACCCCTTGCAAATCTTCTTGCGGTAGTGCAGTTAGAGGTTGTCCGATTAGGAAATGGCCTGGTGTGAGAGCGGTGATATCGGAAGGATCACTGGATAATGGGGTTAACGGACGAGAGTTTAGACATGATTCTACTTGTGTTAGTAGAGTGTTCAGTTGTTCGAACGTTAAAATTGTTTCCCCAATGACCCTTTTAATATGTGACTTTGCAGACTTCACTGCAGCTTCCCATAAGCCTCCGAAAGTTGGGGACCTAGCGGGAATAAAATGCCAAATTATACCCTTTTGAGAGGTATAATTTGAGACATCAGCTTGGAATTTATTATTTTGCAATATCTGTCTTAGATTGCTTAGTACATTGTTGGCGCCTACGAAATTTGTGCCATTGTCCGAGTATATATTTGTACAATATCCCCGCCGCGCAATGAAACGTTTGAGAGCATTTAAAAATGATTCGGTGCTAAGGTCGGGAGCCAGTTCTAAATGAACGGCCTTTGTAGAAAAACAAACAAAAATGCATAGGTAAGCCTTTGAAGTTTTACATCCGCGAGATTTTCTGTCTTTCACTGTGTAAGGACCTGCATAATCTACACCGGAGACTAAAAAAGGTCGTGTTGGTGTAAGTCGAGATGCAGGTAGATCACCCATGGTCGGTTCCATCGTTACAGGCCGCACACGAAAACAACGAATGCACTTTCTGACGACCTTTTTGCACTGAGATGGCCCAGCAAGTGGCCAAAATCGCTCTCGCAGAGAAGCAAGTAAGGCTTGTGGCCCAGCATGTAATAAACGCAAGTGTTCTTGTGTTATTACTAGTTTCGTCAAGATGTGGTCTGCCGGTAGTACGATAGGGTGCTTCTTATTTAGATCAAACTTAGAATGGTCAAGTCGACCTCCTACGCGCATGACGCCTAAGTTATCGATGAATGGGAGCAGCATTAATAGTCTGCTATTGGTCCGTAAGGGTTTCTTTTTGGACAGCTGCCTGAGGTCATCAGCAAATGTTTGCGATTGACAAACCTTAATTAGGTGCATTAATGCACTATTTAGTTCGACTGTGGTCAGTGAACCATGTAGTCGTGGGTTTTGCCTTTGACAGTTGTTTTTAAATCTTAGAATGTAAGCTACTACTCTTTGCAGCTTAGTGAGAGATGAATAGAGCTCAAATAAGTTGTCCGAGGATAATTGTGTAGCTAACACGAAATGAGCTGGTGACTTTATTTCGAGAAGGTCACTTTCATGAATGTTATTGCGATCTGAGACTGGCCACTGGTCGTGACTGTGTGATAACCACGTAGGACCACTCCACCACAGTGAGGCAGTGGGTAGCTCTTTAGGGAACACTCCTCGAGATAATAAATCAGCAGGATTATCGTTTGAGCGTACGTGACGCCAATCATCGATCGTTGTCGTAGTTTGGATTTGTGCGACCCGGTTTGCGACGAACGTTTTCCAGGTATTTGCTGGTTTATTTAGCCAACTCAAGACTATAGTTGAGTCCGTCCATAAATAAGCTTTAGTGTATGGTATGTTTACCGACTTAATTACCTTGCTAAACAGATCGGCAAGAAGGAGAGCCCCGCATAATTCGAGCCGTGGGATGCTCAGATTTTTTAATGGAGCGATTCTTGATTTTGCGCATAATAAAGATACGTGAATATCACCGTTAGTATCAACGGATCGGATGTAAATGCATGCACCGTATGCCAGTTCTGATGCGTCTGAAAAACCATGAATTTCAATTTCTGAAGGGTTTTTGCATACCACATGACGCGGAATAATTAATTTATTTAATGATTTTAATCCATCCTGAAAGTGGACCCAGGTTGTATGTAGATCAGTTGGTAGGGATTCATCCCAACCAAGTTTGAATGACCAAAGCTTTTGCAATATTGATTTTGCTATTACCGTTACTGGTCCGAGTATACCGAGAGGGTCAAAGATTTGAGCAGTGGTGGATAAGATCATTCGCTTACTGACTGATCGACTAAAGTCGTAGTCCTTTATGGAAAATTTAAAAACGTCTGTGGATGAGTTCCACCACAAACCTAATGTCTTGGCTTCCGAATCGCCAATTTGCAATAGCTCGTTGCTACCTTCGACTACTTCAACCAATTGAGGACTGTTTGAACGCCACTTGCGTAATTCAAAACAGGCTGAGTTTAGAATATTTGTGACATTCTCCTTTATTTGTAAGAGTTCCTCGATGGAATTAGACCCAGTGAGCAAATCGTCCACATAGAAATCCTTTAGAATTACTGCTGACGCAGCAGGATAAACGGAGATATTTTCTTGAGCAACTTGGTGCAAACATCTCGTTGCTAGAAATGGAGCTGAAGAAGAACCGTAGGTGACTGTTGATAGCTCATAACACGAGACCGGATCGGTGGGATTAAAACGCCATAATATTCGCTGCAACGAACGTTGCTTTGGGTTGATCAAAATTTGTCGGTACATTTTTGCGATGTCCGCAACAAGCACGTACGAATGTTGTCTGAACCGTAAAATAATCGAAATCAGATCATCTTGAATGGTTGGGCCGACTAATTGCGCGTCGTTGAGGGAGAGACCCGTCGTTGTAACCGCCGAGCCGTCAAAAACTACCCTCAATCGAGTACTTGTACTATCATCTTTAATAACTGCATGATGAGGATAATAATATGAATTAATTTCAAATGATTCGCGTTCATTTATGAGTTTCATGTGACCTAAATCTTCGTATTCTTTCATGAAGGAGCTGTACTGTCGCTTTAGATCATTATTTTTTTCCAATTTGCGCTCTAATGAATATAACCGTTTTAAAGCAGAGGGGCGAGATTCTCCTAAGTGTGAGATGGAGTCATTGAGTGGTATGTTAACCGTAAACCGACCGTGAACGTCTCGAACCGTAGTATCGGAGAAGAGTTTTTCACATAATTTTTCCTCAGGCGACAACGAATGTGTTGATTGAAGTTCTTCAATTTCCCAAAATTTGGCTAGCTGCCTTTCTATTAGATTGTTGTGAGTAAAATTGCACTGAATTGACGAAGTTCCGGTGTACAATGTGGGAGACATAGGTCCGGCTACAATCCACCCGAACAGTGTCTTTTGTAATATCGGTTTATTATTACCTAACTTGATTTGCCCGATGCACAAAATTTTCCAAAATAAGTCTGCCCCAAGCAGTACGTCAACATCGCCAGTTACATTGAAAGTAGGATCTGCTAGTTTTATGTCTACCGGAATGTTAAGATGAGACGGGTCAAAGGTAATCGCAGGGATACTGTCGGTCACCCTGGGTAACACAAAACAATTTATATCGATAGCAAAAGCATTACTGCAGGATGAAATGTTTATAGAGGTTCTTTGGGAAACCTCGGAAGTGCTTCCATTTATGCCGGTTACAGCAATCGCCACCTTTGTTTTAGGTAATTTTAGCCTGGCACGCAAGTTCTCGGTAATAAAACTAGACTGCGATCCCGAGTCCAATAGTGCTCGGGCTTCCACGAAGCTACCTGCAGCGTCTCTCACCTTAATCATACTGGTTGATAGTAGGCAATGAGCGACGATGCCACAAACGGTGTGTGAGGCTACTGTCGACGCGTTTTGACTGATCGTATCATTTGGTGTTTCGATAGGTAGATTATTTTCTGTAGCCGTAACTAGCGGGGGAGTTGACTGGGGTGGTTCCGTATCTAAATGAAGCAAAGTGTTATGTGTCCTTCTGCACCTTTTGCATTTTGTGGCTTTGCAAAATCTTGTTGAATGGCCTTTCTGAAGGCAATTTAGGCAAAGGCGCATTTCCTTTGCTCGCTGAATTCTTTCTTGAATGGAAAGATTTAATAGAGTTGGGCAATTACTGAAATGATGGTTTGCCTTGCAAATAGTGCACGACGTTTGGGAGATTGCAAAATTAGAGACAACCCTTTCGCGTTTAGATGGTCGCGACTCTGAGATCGGCTGTTGCTTGCTGTGCTGGCATTTTTCTAGTGTTTTGCAGCGCTTCTCTAAAAATTCGATTAGTTCTACCATGGTTGGTATCTCGGGGTTGTCTTCGTTGAGACGCTCCCAATCGCGTAACGTGACACTATCTAATTTTTGGTTAATAATGTGTATTAATAAAGTGGACCATTGATCGACCGGTTGGTCCAGTGCCTTGAGGGCGTTTAAATTTATAGTAATATCATTTACCAATTGACGCAAACCCACTAGCGATTCCTTGTGCAAGGAAGTAATGTTAAGCAATGATTTTACATGATTGCTTATTATGAGATGTTTGTTCTCATATCTTTCGTGTAATAATTTTAATGCGCTACCGTAGTTTGCGTTGGTAACCGGTAATGAATCGATCACCTTTAATGCTTCTCCCTTTAGGGATGATTTGAGATAGTGGAACTTTTGAATAGCTGGTAAATCTGGGTCATTTTCAATTAGTGACTTAAATGTGTCGTAGAATGATACCCAGTTTTCATACGTTCCGTCGAACGTTTTCAGTTGCAATACTGGCAACCGACTATTACGCTTGAAAGATGATTCACTCGCAGTGTGTGAAACTTCTGAAGGACAGGGAGCGGCTACTTCAAGTAGCTTTGAATTGTCGCGAATTAATTTTTTAGACCTAGCAATAGAATCAAAATATGACGCTTCAAACGCTTCACGTTCGTCGTATTGAGCTGGACTGTTGTCCAATAGCTCGATGTCGTTTTGAATTACTTCGTAATCCTCGAACAATGGTTCAAGCTTTTCAAGGCGTGCAACTAGTTGCAACATTGCAACGTCGTTAATTTCAGTTATGCTTGTTAAATAATTATTGAATTTAGTAATACGTGCCTTTATGCTGCCGCGTTTTATATTCAATTGCGCGAGATTTTCCATACTGCTGTATGTAATGAATTTCGACAAAAAAAAATAAAATTAATGTATGAAACACAAGTAGAATTGGTAGGGATTAGAGGAAAGTAAAGGAATGCACTCACCCTAATTCAGAAGTCTTCAAGTGGAAACTTCAACTAACACCAACAATTCTTGTTCTTGTTACGCCACTGGCTATGACGTCAACAGCGACAAACAGTTGCTACCTGCTTGAACGTATTCGTCCAATGGATCGTCCTTCGGTAGTAAGTTGACTATGTGGTTGCGCGCGAACTCAGCGTGCAGATGTGCGAATGACTCCCGCACACAAATGAAAATATGTAACTGTAAACTGTAATTCACCAACACAAAACTACTAACGAAAGAAATGTTTCCTTGTCCAAGTTTATTTGCACTAAATTTGTAGTAATGTTTTTATTACAAATGTGTTGAAATCTAAATGAAATCCTGTTGGATACTTTGTACCGTTACTTATTATCATGTACTTATGTGGAACGATGTTTCGTTTCACTTTACGTGGTAAGATGATGCACCGAAATACGAGATAGTTTGTTTCAATTGTTCGAAATTTGACAAGCGATAATAATGTTCGCGAGGTCACTTGACGAGTAATGTTCTTTTGTGCACTAAATTAGTATTTTCTTTCTTGGGGTCACCAGGTTGTAATTAATAGTAATGTTTAACCACATACCAATTTGAACTCTTTGAGTGTTGTATCACGTCGGGGTCACCAAAATGTTGAGTTGCTGCCCTTTGGGTGAATGAAATAATTGTAAACACTTAAAAGATATTTATTTACACTAAATTAAACTAACATTGCACTTGAAAACAAACTTAATTTTTACTTGCGCGCAATATGGCGTCTTGTCGCTGCGTCGCTTCTCTCGTACTTCGTCCTCGTTTTTTTGTTGTAGCAAAAATATATATATGAACCTTCTACAGCGCAGGACTCAAGAAAAGATAGGTTCACAAGATTAAAATAGAAAAGAAAATAGAAATTAAAAATGCTGAAATTAAAACAAACATGAAATACACTTAGATTAACATTATACAAATAAAAATAAATCAGATACACAATGTGAATGAACAATTTCCTTTCGCAAAAACTGAAAAAGCAAAAGAAGCTTATTTCCTTTGGCATTTCTAAGATTTCCTAATATTTCTTTGCGTTTGCTTCAAATTTAATCGGATTCGTTGGATTTTCTCAAATTATTCTTCACTTGCACAGTGGAGTTTACTAGCGATTCCCCCCTCTGGCAAGGCTAAATCATAATTAAACATAATTAAGTTTAATTGTTTTTGAGTTTTAGAATATTACTGTTTGTTTATTTTTCTTTCAAAAAAGTTAAAATAATTAAATGATCTGCAAATAAAAAGTTTATTTTCCAAAATTTTTTTTCTTTCAAAGAAAATACAATTTTTTGGTTCCTTTATGGTTCCTCTCATCGTTTCCTTAAGGGGAGAAAGGGGTTTGAGATACAAACAAAGAAGCATATTTTTGTGATTTTTTTTGCAGAGTACCTTATTTGTTAATATTTTTAAAATTTTTTACATTATTAAGCATTATATTAAGAATTTTTTGCTAAATTTTCGCTAAAAAATATTCCAAAATAAGCCAGTGGTAGTGGTGAGAACTGAGTCACATAAAAGAAAAGATTCCATGCGGTAGTCAGGATAACTCATGGTTGCTTCATCTGAAATCAAAAAACCAAAAATATTTCTTTAGTACATAAGTTTATCTCGGATTTGAACAAAGGATTTTTTTTTATTTCAATTACAACTTAGATTTTAATTAAACAAAATGAGCAGTTTTTGGCAAAAATCACAGTTTTTTGATTGCACCTTTACCAAAAAGTAAAAAATCAATATTTTGCTAATTCCTTCGTTCAAATCAAAGATAAACTTATGTACTACTAAAGAAATATTTTTGGTTTTTTGATTTCAGATGAAGCAACCATGAGTTATCCTGACTACCGCATGGAACCTTTTGTTTGATGTGACTATTGCTTATTTTGCAAGATTTTTTAACGAAAATTTAACAGAATATTTTTAATATAATGGTTAATAATGTAAAAATTTTAAAAATATTAACAAATAAGGTACTTTGCAAAAGAAATCACAAAATCTTTGTTTGTACCTCAGACCCATTTCCCCCCTTAAGATTTCTTTTCGCAAAAACTGAAAAAGCAAAAAAAGCTTATTTCCTTTAGAGTTTCTAAGATTTTCTAAAATTTCTTTGAGTTTGCTTCAAATTTTGTCGGATTTTGTTGGATATCCTCAGATTATTTTTCACTTGTACAGTAGATTTCGCTAGCGATTCTCCCTTTGGCAAAACTGAATCGTAATTAAACAAAATTACGTTTAATAATTTTTGAGTTTTAAAATATTTGTTTGTTTATTTTTCTTAAAAAAAAGTTAAAATAATTAAGTGATCTGCAAATAAAAAGTTTAATTTCCAAAATTTTTTTTCTTTCAAAGAAAATACAATATTTTGGTTCCTATATGGTACCTTTCATCGTTTCCTTAACGACCGCGTTTTTAAATAAACTAGGAAAAAATCAAAAATCTGACCACTCTGACAAAGCTCTTGAAGTCCGAAACAGGTCAATCTGTTCGAAGTAGTAAAAATAAAAATTATTTATAAAACAAATTTTTTTCTGTTGTCCGTTTCTGCCGGCATAAGTACATATTACAGTCATCGATATAAAGCTCCAATGTTTGCAATTATTAATCTGCTTAATTTTTTGTTGACTCTTTAGTGTAATAATTATATGGTCACTATTACAATGTTAATTAATAAATTTTGATAAAATTAATTCCTTATTTTTCTCAAAATTATAAGCACGAAATTAATAATATTGGGTATATAAAATGTGAAATATAACAAATGTTTAAACATTTATTCTAGTTTTTAATACTCCATCGAAAGTCCATCGAAAATTTGTATAGGACTTGAATGAATCCTTACTTTGAGTGTTTGATTAATAAGCTTCGGTGAGCACAATTGACGCATTAATAATCTTTTCCAAAACTATTTTATTTGAAAATTCAAAGAATGTATATTAAAATATTGTAACAAAATATATAGCCTCGTAAGAATGACAATGTAATTTACATTATCTAAAAAATAGAAGACATCAAAGAATTTGGATGTTTTCTTGAAGTTTCTATTATCGTATTCCTTTTTAGTAACAATTTAAAAAATACGTAAAAAATCGATTAAAAATCTAATTCAGTATGGAAGCTCTAGTTCCCGCGAGAAAATCTGAAGGCCAAAACAATTTATAAGAAATAAGAAAACAATCGAGTAGAGGTAGGGTTTAGTCTCTTAGGACTTTGTGACGTCATCGGCCGGAAACGATCCCGGAGCACCAGGAAATGTTGTAGTTTCCCGCTTCACTGTCACGTACTTGGCCGGACTCGTAATTGATTCCGTCAAACCGCACTAATATAAAATGAAAAAGGCATACGGCGGGCGAGCTGGCGATGCCAACGGAGTATTATCATGCATTCACGTTTTAATCTTTTTTTGTCCTAGAATTTCGGAACGTCTTTGTATAGCTAGCTGCACAAAAGTTTGGAAACTTCAAAACTTACTCTGGGGTATTAGATGTCAAATTATAATCTCTCGTAAGTCACTACGTAAAATGCTTTGAAATGAGACAAGAAAATTGTTTTTGAAATTTACACTTTAGAGTTTAGAGAATAAATAGCAGCAATTGAAAGAACGATTTAGTTAAAATGAGGTAAAAGGGTCTTCTAATTTCCTTTTGTAATGGTGGCAATCAGTCTTAGAATTAAGTAATTTCAGAAATTACTGTTGCGTCCACTTCTAGTCAAGTCAGGAATGTCACACAGACACGCGATGTTTAATTTAGGGTTTTCATTTTAATCTAATTTTTTGTAATCATATTGCCTCTAACTAAGTAAATTTTAAAATAAATTTGCTAATTTAAAAACTTTTTTGGCATTAATGGACTCGGTTAATTGAAAAATTATTAATTTAGAAAATATTTCGGCTAAATTTTCGCCGGCATAATTACATATTTTAGACTAAAAACCAAAGTGCAATTGACCATTGCACCACCATTCGATGGATTTTCGATAGCAACTGTTGCCCGATATTGTGTTTCGCACTATAATTGCAGCAATACAACAGCTTGAAAGGATTTTTCCAATGTACGGTGATCAATAACGCCATGGAAATATAAAAGCAATTTTTAACTAATTAAAACTATAGAATCTCATTTATGTGCACTTGACAATAAACGCAGAACTTTAATAAAGCAAATTACTAGAAGCGCCGGCTTTAAAATCGTTTAACTTCATCACATCAAAATTTTAGAGAAATTCATTTTAAAAAAAAACGAAATAACCGTTTCTTCAAAAAATATATCAGATTATAATTTTGAGAGAATTGTGCAAAAGCTCCATAAATCTGTATCATCAAAGAGACGTGCGGATTAAAAACGTTTAAAATATTTCAAAAGCCAATATTCACCTGAAAAATCCTCTCATTTATTTCTGCTCATAAGAAAAATATTACAAATGAAAACATTCGCATTTGAATCGCCAGGCAGGGAACGGGAAGCCAATTTCCAACTTTTTTTAATTTTGCATGTAGGTAATATTTAATTAAAAACCTAGGTTTTCGATTTAAAATTATGCGATTTACAAAAATGAAGCGATATATACGTTTCAATTAATCAATCTCTGATTGATTGCACTTATGTATTAATGGTAATATCAACGATAATAAGGAACACAGAATTATGAAAAAAACTCTCCACTCAAAATCGTGAAAATTGATTGATTCTTATTTCGATTATCTTTTATCTATATTTTCTCAAGTAGCTAATGGTAATTACTTAATTAACGCCGCAGATTAAAACGTTTCCCAAAATGTGTTCTGCGAATCTCGAAAGTACTACAGCTTTGGACAGTTTAGTCCAGAAGAGCAGAGAGGCAGAGGAAAATCAAAAATTAGATGATTGGATAGACACTTTAGAATTTTAGAAGAACAGTAAAAATTAAAAAATTGTAAAAATTGTAAAGAAAATGAAACTAATATGAGGATTAATCCGTTCCATAGAAGAGATTAAAAATTTTTTCCGACACCAATATACTTCCTGCATATATTCGATTAATGACTTAATTACGCCGTTAGGGAAATTACCTGGTTAGTCAAAAATTGAAGAAGAAATTCAGGAATTTCTTTGAATTTTGCGTCTTACAGTAAATCATTAAAATGAAAAATCGTTATATCGGCAGAAAATGACGTTCAGTTTAGTATAAATAGAAGCTTTTAGAGAGAGTGAATGATTTTATCTTGTAAAAATGGAAGAATAGATTTGATTTGACAGATGTTATTCTTGTTCCACTATTTAGTCTACTGCAAGGAATAATGAACCAGTTAGGATGAACCGAGTGCTGTTTGGAATGAAATCCAAGAGATAAATGTAAAATAATTGCCTTACATTGGTTTGCACACATTGAGGAAATGAGTGTGAACGCATGCAGATAAATGAAATATGTGTAGAGAAGGGTAGCATAGTTGGATTTATCTAAGAAGCTTTTTAAGCTATATGCACATTTTCTTCCTTACCACGGAAGGAAACAGCATTATTAGGTATATACTAGATGTATGTTTATAGATTATCGTTTCCGGATTGGGTCAGTAAGGAGACGGCGAATTAATCCTCGAACAAAATCTATTCAAGATGATAATATCAAACTTGACTAATATTTCAATTTTAAATAAGGGATGAAAAGAAAATTATGAAATTAGTTTTTCTTGAACGCATTGTTTGTTTTGAATACATTAGTGGCTTATCCCGGTGGTACTCAACTTTTTTCACCAACAATCTTCTATTTTAAACTAAAATTTGCTGTTTATGTAAAGTATTAAAGATTAGTAACTGCATCAGTAAATAATTTTTAGTTAAATTAGCATCAAGCAGAACAATCATTTTTAATTGTTTTTTTTTTGTTGAAACCCACACACATCAGCCGGACAAACAAATTTTTTTTATATTAGCAAATAAATTTTTGTTGGTCATTGTAATACAAAAATATTCATTATTAGTAGTATTTCGTTGTTGAAAATTTGGTCACATATAGGTACTACGTTCAATTAAAATTTTTTTCCTTTTGAAAATTAATTATAATATTAAATAAAAATTCTGTGTGCATTGATTTATACTATACAATGCAAAAAATAGAGCAGGTCTACAATGGATGTTTAATATAAATTCTTTACATTTTAATTTAAAAATATTATATATCATAAAAACATTTAATATAATCAGGCTGATCATAATAATTATTTAACCAAAGCTTAAACATCACAACAATTTATTTTTAAGCTATATTTGTCTTGACAAAAATGCATAAGAATATTAAAAAATTTTGCCTTTGATTTACGTTTATATTGCACTTTATTTATCAAAGCAAATATGCAATTTAATAAAGCCCTTTAAGGATGTTATTAAACTATTACATTTTGTTGTAAAACACGAAATCATGAACTTTATTATTTTTCTCAACAAATATGTTTGCTAAATTTTGCAATATGTTTGTTAAAATAACAAATTCATATTTAAATGTATATTATGTTATATGACTTTCAAAAAATTAAAATTCGCTTGTCTTATGCTGACCCTGGTTGAGTGCGGAGTTAATTTTATTTCTATTGTCTGAATTTATAATTTTAACAATTTTTTCTAAGAAAACTAAATAATTGAAATTAATTTTCCCATTTTAACCAATGTTATTAACTTTTGCTTTCACATGAGAGAATATTAAACGGAAATTCTGTAATGCTCAATTTATGATCCAAGTGCGGCGGCTTTATAGCGTTAAATTGATATAAATGTACATTTAATAGGTTTACCATAAAATAATAGTCACCTACGGTTTTGATTCCTGGTGTTTATGAGGTGCGGTATGGCTAAACATCAATATCTTAAAAATTGAAACGCTTTAGGGTGTATCGTAAGTATACGACCACTTCCTTTTTGATATTGCAGCGTTTTAGAGTATGGTGTATTCTCAAGCAATAAATATGATGTTATTTTTTATTTTATGTATTTTGGTCGCCATTAATAGGTCCTTTTTCAAGTTATGACAAATCTATACAGCATTATGTTCCTCATTAAATTTTGCTCGGTTTGAGTGTTTATAGAAAACGACAATGTCGTAAGGACAATCTATAGAAGTTACTAAAATGTAAGTTAATTGCTAAAGCTTAACTATTGCAGAGCTTTATTGAAAGGCTATCGACACGACCCGTGTTCTCGTAAATGTATAGTTAGAAAATAATAAACTTACTTTTTACGACTTTAAGTAAAAAACTGCAAGGTTCTACCAAAAAGTTATTTTAGATTAACAATCCATATGCTATCAGAATATTTCTGTCAATAAAAATTTAGATTGAAATTATTTCTTTAAACCCAAACAAAATAAATTAATTAAATTAGTTCCACAATTTTTTCATAAAAGGATTACCAATTGACCGGACTGCAACTGCATCAGCAGCTTGTTATACTGAATAAAAAATTAATATTAGAAAAAAAGTTCCTTGTACACTGATAAAAAGAATGTTTTAATTCAAAACGAATTATTATTCAAAAAAAACCATTTTTATCAGTGTAAAAATAGCTTCGGAAAACTGCAAAATATGGATTTAATTTAAAAAAATATTTTCAGTGTTAAAATTTGAAACAGGCAAATGTTTTTCAAATTAAATTTTTGTTGTATGCAAAGAACGCAATTTTCTTGTTACAGAAAGCTTTTTAAAATTTAATTTTTAATAATTTAACTAAAAATTTTCTTTATAATTACAATAATTACTTTAATAATTTACTCTGCCGTAACCTCTTTGGTTTTAAAAAAGAAACAATATTTTCGGGTGGTTTCATTATTATTTTTAGTTTTTCATGTTATTGTTTCAAATCCAAACACAATTATTTTTTTATAATAATTTTACTAAATAAACGCTGTATTTGCTTAGGTAGCAAAGGTATAATTAAACTTTTATGATATTACAATCAATAAATAAAACGCCCTACGATCTAATCGGGTCAGGTGTACTTGAAGCGTCTGGTATCCTCCATCAGATCAGATTGGTTGATTAGCTAAACCAATCTTTGCAGTTTTAAATTAAGAGAAAAAACCTGAAAAAAAAGTTTGAATGCACAGGGAAAAATATGCAATTTGAGTTTTCTCAAAATCACTTCGATGTGGCATTTTATTTTTTTTATCTGGAGTCTTCAATTATTTAATTGTTTACTCGAACTCCTTTTTTATTGTAGCTAACGGTAAGACTGATTAGCATATTATGGTATATCATGTAATTTGTTGGATAGTGTGAATGATAGCAAATACACAACGCGGTCGGGTGCTTTTGTAATTCAAAGCTATCTGATCAGATTGGAAATTTTCATTTGGTTTCAAATTCAATAAGTATTTCTTTAGCTGTGTCACTAAACTGATATAAAAAAAGGTTTAAACCACAACTTGATTTGTTGTTTTTTGATCGAAAAAATTTCAAAATCACTTTTAAAATAATGCTTTGTAATTTCTTAAAATAAAAATTTTTTAAGAAATACTTTCATTCTTTGTCTATTAAACTTAAAAATAGAATGTACAAAAATTCTTGAATCAAAAAATTATCGGTGCAGCTATTGTTTAAAAAAATAAAAGTTTGGATAAAAAATCCAAAAGCATAAATAATTACTAAATAATATAAACAATGTTGACTTTCGTAATTATTTAAGAATTGACTACTTAATCTCTACTTAAACATTTTGTACTCTCTGTTTAAAGCAAATCAGACTTGATTCGATTTGCATAACAAGACTATCCGACAAGAAATGCCATTAAATTTTCAGCTGACAAATCTATCCACACTATCCAAGATACCATCTGATTTACAGAGGATACACGACGCTTCAAGGACACCTGACCAAATTGAGTCAGGAATTCTACAGTTTTTTTTGGTTCTGATTTTTTTTTAATTTTTGAGCTGTAGACGGCAGTGCTTTATATATCTATTACTATGAAAGTTTTATGATTTTAAAAATAATTTCTTTAGAATAAAAATCGCCACATCGTCGTTAAGATTAATTACCGCAAAAATTGAGCAGTAATTATAAAATGTTTATTTAGTAAAAGTTAGACATGACAATGCAGAGAGAACATGAATATGTAATTACCTAATTTTTCAAAAAATTCATTATGGCATGATCACTTGTAATTATAGTTTTAATTTATTAATAATTCGTTTAGAAGCAATTTCTACGTAATTTATTTTGAGTAGCGTTTAATAAATACAAAGTCGAACATTCTCTTTACTCTAATAGTTAATTACGTAGTCAAAATAACAAAATTTAAATCACGTCGAGCACACAATATTTCATATCTCGACTTGTAATACTAATTGCCAATTAATTTAGTTACTTTTTGAAGATGGGGTGTATTTAAGAATAATTTTGAAATTTAAGGTGTCTGTTGACTAATTAAATTAAGGTGTGTTGCGAGTTGACTTTTTGATTAATCTGTCTATTGAATTTTTTTTGATATATTACAGCGGAAGACAATTTTCAGCTACAAGAGTTATTCAATGGGTAATAAACTCGATATGAGTTCCAGCACTCACCGCAACACTTTGCTATTGGCAAGCCAAACTTGTGGATGGAGACATTTGCATTTTAAGTGTTTTCTGCACATATTGGCTTTGCATCAAACTCATACTCTCGGAATTGATAGTACATGCAACGTGGGCACACCACGGCATATACAAAGCAACCTGAGAGACTTTTATTTCAAAATTAGTTACCTCATAATATTATTTTCTTTAAATAAATAAAAATTTTAATTTGTTTTCATTCGACTGAAAAGTTCACATTATTATATTTCGTCAAAATTAAATTCCACAAAAAGTATTTCCTGTGCGAGCCACTTGCATAATAAAAATATTTTTTGGCAAATAACGGAAGCATCGTTGCGAATTTAATTAGTTGATTTGAGGTAAATAATGTAATCTGAAAGGTAAATCATAAAACGAACACAATAGAAGAACAGAAATTCTCTAAGTTGGAAAGAATTCCGTAAGTGGCATTAGAAACATCTGCCATCTGAAACTTTCCAAGTTTCAGTAGGAGACGAGATCGATTTACGAACTTTACCCTATTGTGAAGCATATTAAAAGTTGTTTTATTTCAAACCACCTAAGATGATTATAACTTAAAACTCCTGATTTTGTTCTTTCGACTTGAACATAACGACGGTTTTTTTTGACATCTCGCTTTAAATCATTTTAAACAGAATTTGCATTAAGTACCACAACTTCCTTGATAAAAGCACAATTTCGTCGATAATTGCGTAAGTTAAAACAAAAACTATAATTAATTTTACAATTGGAATTTAATTGGCACGAGCAAGAGTCGTTTCATATCCGATAGGTTAATTATTGACGAACCATTTAAATGAACACATACCTATGTATGGCTGCTCTTATTGCTTACCTTTGACAAAAAATATATTTCCTTTTTGCCTGAGGAAAAACTTCCTCTGCAAATGAATAAGCTTAGTGAACGTCATAAATTACACTTTTATTTATAAACTTTCGGCAGCAGTTTCCGTCTTCTGATTCTTGATAAATTTTTAATTTATAGGTATCTCAAATAATCGGGAAAATATAATATGTATTATAGGAGAGAATCCAAGCTTATTAATAATTTACGAATGTTCATGTTAAGTTAAAAATTCATAAAAGTACACTAGAAATACATAAATCACCATGCCAACCCCTATTCCTCTATTCCAAACGACATTCAAATGTATCTACAACTTCTCTTGCTGTCCCTTAGTTCTAAAAATCTATAATATAATTTTTCAAGTTTGTCCTTTTTCGTGTATTGGAATACTCGAGTGAAATGAAATTTTTGCAGAACGTTCTGCTGCAAATTCATGTAGTTACAAATAGAAATCTGGTTAGAAATGTATTGTGGGAGGAGTATCTATAATTTTTTGTATTTATCAAATATGGTCGTATTTTCCACAGGCAACAATGGTAAACACATTTAAACAATTTTTAATTTTTTTTCTTGCGGTTTTTATGATTATTTCATATATCGAATTAACTGTACATAAACAATTAATTGTGGATAAGCGGGCATATTGATTTGTAACAATTATTTTACTAGGTTTAATTGAAATAAACTAAATTACATGGTCACAATTATTGACTGTGGTTAATAACGGAGTTTAACCAAAATGCTGCGTCCAAACAACTGCTAATGAAAAAATATGAAATGCTAAAATCTATTTGAGCAACATTTGAATTGGGTAAAAGCATAATGTTATGTTAAAAATGTCTTATGGTGACTTTATGCAAAACGTAATTTAATTTAATGTAAGGATTCTAGAAACTCCATCGGTGAATTTATGTTCTCTTAGATAAACATACCAATAAAATCGTTACATTTAATTAATTTAAGTTTTGCATATACATTCACCATTAGTCAGCATCGGCTCGTTACTGGAGGAAAGGAGCTTAACCTCCTCAGAAATTTTGGACTAATAAACTAATAAATAATAAATTAGTAAAAAAAGGACAAAATTTAAATATGTAGTTATAATAGGAGAAGTACAAGTGAGATTGAGATCATACTCCAGTATAATCTACCTATTTTGCCCTATTTGCTCTAATACTACAATGAAAGGATACTATTTTTTAATTAAATTAATAACAAAACATGCATACAAACTTCAGATATTTGAAACCGGGAGAAAAGAAAAACTTTCATCATTGTAAATAATCGTAAACTTTGCAGCTTGAACTGAAAGAGTAAAGTAATAACGTAATTTTCCTTATAATCGCTGTTTTGGAAGTACGGCATTCTATTGGCCTCTTCATAACAGCCGCCACTGATGTTAAACAGAAGATCTCAATCCCAAAACTGACTTTTTAATTGTTATTTTAGTATGGAAATAACTTTAATAATCCCAATCTCTGGGTACCCAACAGTAGATTGCAACAAAAATTCAAAACAATAAGATTGTTACGTTAACATTTTTCCATTCTAATTTTTAAAAAATGTTTCTAATTTTTTAAGTTATTTTTGGCCACATTATATATTTAGAAGATACCCATGTTTGTAACTATTATGTTACAATAATGGGTCATTCCATATCAAGTGGTCCAATCTTGTCGCTCGACCATTCTAAAAAAAATTGAATTTTTTTGTGAAGCCATTCGAACATGTTAGTAGTGGCCATTATTTCAACTATATTGTTTTTCATTTTTGTGTGTGAGCCATTTTTGCTTTGCAATGCGCGGCATTTTTTGCAAATTTAAAGGTTTACGGCAACTGAAATATTTCAGCTCCCATTTGTCCTATCGAGATGGGGAAAAAATGAAATTGTTTAAAAAAAAACAGACTACAATATTGCTCTTTACATATTTTTACTTAAAAACAATCCTAAAGGGCAAAATTGCAGCGTCAATTCTTATCAGGTTTTTTAAGAAAATGCCATTTTTGAATGAAAATTAATGCATGAAGGGAAAAAATCTCAGTGTTAAAATTTTTTTTACAAAGAGATGGTAACTAGATTCACAAAAAAAATCAATTTTTTTTAGAATGGTCGAGCGACAAGATTGGACCACTTGATATGGAATGACTCTAATATGTTACGTAATAGCTCACTTTCTACACTGATTTGAGTTACATAATGAGATACTTTTGCGCACTAGCGAGGAAATAACCGTACATTTTGGAGTAATTTTCATCAATTTCTTGTTTGTATGCAATGAATTCAACTATATAATTTCAGAAAAAATTTACCTAAATTTTGGCTTCGTGAAAAGTTGTAGTACATATTACATAATATGTATTTCCCGTATAATAAAAATTTTTTCTTAATATAATAATACATGAATGATATTCATGTGAATGATATTTTCCATTACTGCTCTAAATTAACTGAGACTGTTCCACCACTGTTCCACAAGGTTGTCATGTATGTCAATTTGACATGAAATTCTGTCATAATTAATTTTAGTGCGTTAATTTGTTCATTTTTAACCTATTCTGATTGTTTTACGAGTGACTTGGTCAGTCAGGAAATTTTGATAGCTACATCATTTTAAAAAATAATTAGTGTTCACACGAAATATATTCTCCCGATGGACACATCTCCCAGAGGGACCGTTATTCTTGTTAGCCACATCTTCTAGTGTAATATAATATTATATAATATTTAATATACATAACTAGGACATATTTTTTTTTTAATTTGAGAGACCGAACAGATAATCTATTCAATTTATTGTATTATTTAAATCTATCAAAAAAATATCTAAAAATTTTAAATTTAAAAATCAAATAAAAATATTTAAATAAAAATAAGTTAACCTTATTAATAATTAGTAAATAATAAAATGCTTCGCAGCAAAAGTGTTACTACGAATTTTATTAATTATTATGAAAATGATTTTAATATTATAATATTATTATTGAGATGACCCGGTGGTCTCAATTGTAAAATAATTAATTTTTATAGAAAATATTATTTCACCAGTGGGCCATGAGACTCTATAAAACAAAACAAAAATCCAAAATTTATCAATCCAATTCCCAATTAAGCAAATTTTCTTCTCCAAAATTCAAACTTCCAAAATTTCTCCAAAAAACTCTCTTCAAACAAAATCAAACTTTTTATTTACAAAATTATCAAAAATATCTCAATCAAAGACTCAACCTTGAGACGAAAACTAAAAATTTTAACGGAGACCCTCCAAATCCAAAGCTAAGTTATTATCAAAAATTTTCGTGCCAACATAAAATTGTTGGCACGAACAATTATTCAAATAAAACATAATATTAAAAAAAAATAAATTTTAAAATTCAAAATTAAAAGAGTGATTTTGGAACACGAAAATATATAGATTAAGTAATAATTTTAGTTGATCTTTTCGATCATCTGCAAAATCTGCAAAAAAATAATTAATAGAATAGAAAGGTTTATATAAACAATTAAAATGTGCAGCGTTTCGGGCCGTCTTATTAACCCATTTTCAGGAATAAGTTTGACAAATATTACTGACAGTATAACATAGTAATCTATTTAAATTGTTTAAGGGGGTATTCTAGTCTAGAGGCACGAAAACCAAGAATATTTTTACTTTCCATTTTTTATCATTTGTTTACTGATACTTTAAAAATTCATAAAAATTTAAACGAAAAAAAATTCAAATTTCAAGAAGTTATAAGCTGGCCAAATGGGAGGTCCAAAAAAGACAGTGTCCGTGCAAGGTTTCAATCCTTCTGGTCATCTGAAACAAAATATTCAACGGATTCTTAATTAGTAAAATTTGTCGCTATAATATGACCCCTGGACAAGTAAAAAAAAAATTTTTAGACAAAATGGCGGCCGTTTAAAAACAAACTTTTTTTGCAGGTTTGTTATAACGATTCCAAATTTTTTTTAAATAATAAAATTCAAAATTTTCAGCTTTAGTTAGGTTCATGTCATAGAAGGATGGATAAAGAATGTTCACACAAAATTTGAAATAAATCGGTTCAGTAGAACTTGAGATATCGTGCACGCCAGTTTGAAAAACGTTGTTTCGAAAAAAAAAACGCGTTTAGAGTTTTGAGTCATAATACCGGCAATTTTACTCATAGAATGATACGGTATACTTACATATTTTTAATAGGCGATTCCTGCTCCATACAACAAAGTTCTTTTATAAATACGAACAGACTCACTCGAAACTAACTTGAAATGTTAATATAATAAGATTCAGGCCCGTAGCCAAGGGGGGCACCTGGGAGCACGTGCCCCTCCCGAAATGTTAAATAAAAACATTTGTTTGTAATAATAAAAATTCTCGGAAGGGGATCCTCGAAAATGTTACTTTTTACAAAAGGTTTTTTATGAGTGCCCCCCGAAATGAAATCCTGGCTATGGGCCTGATAAGGTTCTATGGGGGAATTCATTCGCAGGTAGTCGGGCAGTTATAAATAGCTATAACTCGTTAAATAATCGTAATTTTCATAAATCCTTTTAAGGGCATATTCTTGAATGTCTAAAATTCGGACATATAAAAAAAAATTTTAATGTTTTTCAAATTTTCAAATTTCTAGACTAGAATACCGCCTTATTAAATTGACCTAAAGCTTGATTCTTTTTATAATCGATTGATACGTGGTTTAAGTAGTGTAACTCGATATTAACCATATCAATATTTTAGAAAACCCATATTGTTATGGTTATTAAACAATATTGATATGGTTGATTCTTTTTATTCAGAATAATTATACATAAATTACGGTAATTATAATAAATTATGTCGTTCTTGAAGCTCTCTGCCTAGAGCTGTTGTCTTTGGATTCGGTAATACGAAAGGAATTATTTTTACTTATTAAGTAATTATTATTATTACTAATATTCTGAATATTTCAGCCAGTAACATAATTACGTAGTATACGTTTGGGCTTTTAACCAGCAAATACAGCAATGACAGTTTCAATGAGGGGAGAAATTGTGAATTTTATTAAATAAAGAATTTTAATTTTCCACAACTATAATTACTTTAAAAAAATTATCTTTTTAATTACTATGTCATTGATATTCTTTAGTAGGTATAACAATTCTATGAATTCATTTTCTATAATTTTTTTCAATTAGGTTAAGTGCTTTAATTACAACATCATAGCACCAACCGTTAACGTCGGTCACTGTTAGTTTTTAACTGTTTTTTTAATAAATAATTAGATAGGTTTATTAGATAAGAAATATTTTCAGTTGGGTTTTATAAGGGCTTTATTGCGCTTACAAGAGTAAATTGGTTACGTTAAGAAATATAATCACACAAAAGTAAATTTTCCGTTGTTGAGAAATTTAATCGATTGATTTTTCGATGGGCAACCCATTCTTGCCATAAGAATTGAACAAATACCATTTTTTTTTGGCAGTTAACCAGTTGTTCCAGCAGATTCAAAGTAAGTTGGTCACAAATCTTTTCTAAAAAAAATTATTTTTTCGGTCGCCCCACTACCAATTTTTTTTTGCTGGTATCTGCCTACTCTGTAAAAAATCTAGCCGCCACCACTGATCCGGAAAAATCGACAATAAAAATAGTAATATTTTTGCACCTGTGAATTATTTTTATGTAATTTGCATATAAATTAGAAATCAAAATTTTTGCAATTAAATAAATATTCACAGAGCAAACAACTTCAATTTTAAGTTTCTATCGTAAGCAAATAATGGTATAAATCTATATCGAAAATGTATGAGCAAAAATAAAGAATATCAATACTGTTTCCATGTTTCATGCAATAGTCATTGCAAATTATATGAAATTATCTACAAACTTAGAATTTTAACGAATCGCAAATCTCTTTGGATTTACAGAATTTTGTATATTTATGACATTTAAAATTTAAATACTAAATGTAATCCGTGCCTAATTCCCTTATATTAAGTTTTTCTTAGAGTGAATATTCGGAAAAAGCTATAATAAAAAAACTATTCATTTCAATTCGAAACGAAGGGTGAATTTATGATATGATTACCAGGTAACTCGCACCTATACTGCAGTTCTTATCCAACATGAATGATAAATATCTCAATGGCAATTCAGTGAATTTAATTTTTGAAAAATATTTTTTTTGAAATTTTTTTAGCAAAAATGTTATAATAAATTTTCATTTCGAGGGGGAATCACCCCGTGTAACTTCTGTAACATAATTTCTAATGCACACGATTTTCGTACCTGCATACTCGGCCATTATAAGTTTATCAGCTAGCGCTTTATGAATATAGTGCTAAAAATGTAAAAATAAAACTATAATTATTATTACCGCTAATACAAAACCAGGCAGGAGGTTTAGGTACTTAGCTACTTATAGCGTAATATTCCAATCCCGACTATTTTTACATAAACCTTTTGTAATTAACCAATAATACATCCTGTGCACTAATATAATATTAATGTTTAAGGTACGGTTTTGCCATGTCATCATGCAAATCCCTAGGTATATTTTATAAACTCAATTATACATAGATAGTAATAATGAGGGATGGTTAATAAGGAAATAGTTTAGAATTTTTAAAAAGCTAAAATGTGATTAACTGCGTCGAGTTAATAGACGCTTTTGTTGGCGGATTCTCTTGACACATCAGTTATTAATTCGTCCCGTGAGCTAACACTAACTCGATACACTGGTGCTGTTTTACCTAGTTAAGTGTCGCTCTAATCAAGTTTATTACTCCATCTCATCTTCACTCACATGGTTAAATTACTTCAAATTATGTTATTCGCCCGTGATTTTAAACTGAGTTTGACTCGAGTTTCACGCAATTTTCACGTAACGATCCAACCGACGGACTGATTATCGGCGGATGAGGAGGAGGAGGAGTAATATTTTTCAATTGATCTGTGGGTATGTAAAAATAAAACCGATCGCGTTTCACATAAAATTGACGGGCATCTTCGCGTAACAAAGTCGACTTTATAAATCTTTCCAATTTTGGCGGTGCTGTCGGTTACAAATTTGGCATGAAGTGTGAAACTTAGGGTGCGAACGACCAATTTGAACGACGATAAAATTCATCACGTTTCCAAAACGAAGCCATGCAGCCGTAGAAACGTGTCAAAAGTTGTGCTAAAATATCTATGCTTCATGTTTAATGCAACAGGCGCCGTCATTTCTGATAATGACTGCATTCTTCCGACCCGTATATACCAAATTACTCCCTCGACAGCCTCAACTCGCTTCATTACTTATATATTCCATCGCGGTAATTAGCTTTTTCGATTTTTTATTTTTCGGAATAGCGAAATCGATCCGAGTTTTTTTGACCCCGGACACACCTGTCCCCATGTGGCCCACTTTACCGAACCCACTTTATTGTAATAATAACAAATTTCTTGTGTGGCTAATGTAAGGAAATAGGTTTGGTGATTTACAAAACAAATGACATAGGGTGGATTTTCCTAACTCACAACAAAAACACGGATGTTTTACGAGCGCGTTTTAACGCCGTTACGACGCTATAATAATTCAATATACACAATCTGCTAGAAGAGAGCGAGAAAGCTCCTTAATAAAAATATACTACGCCTGTCTTTTATTAGGGTGTCAAAATGTTCATAAACAATGATAGAAGTGCTTCGATCAATCGTCGCCATATTGAATGCCTTTCCGGCGGAATGCCGGTTCCGCAGTAGACCAAACCGCTTTTCACTAGCTAAACTTTAGCTCCGGGCGGCGATGTTTAAATGGGACGCTTCCAACACGTCGATATCTTATGTGACACTTGAAGGTACGATATGGTGCAGTTTAACCGTGAGTTATAGCGATATACACCTGCCACTAGTGGATTGCTATTTTACTATCGAAATGCGATACAAAATATACAACGATTTTACTAAAATATTGCCGATTTGACGATAAAAGTTTACTTTATTGGACGGCGAAAAATTTTATTAAAAACTTTATATTTTAACTACATTCATCAAGGCGAATATTAAATTCGAAATCTTAAAATTTGTTGCACAAGGTAGAACTTGAGAAAACTGGGAAAATGTATTCCTGGAAGGCAGCAAGTGCCTATGACGGAATAACTTCCGGGATACAACCAGGGATTTCCGCAATTTACTGATATTCATTATTTACAAACAACTCGGGGATATTTAAATTGAACAAATTGCATTAAAAGTTTATTAATTTTTCCTTTTTTTTTTTGATGCCGACGCGAAATATTTTGAACTTGAAGTGAAATTTCGAAAAATAAAAATTGTTGTAGCAGAAAACAATAAAAAAACTCTTTATGGCGCTTTAAATAAATTGCGTTGTAAAGGGTGGGTTATATGAGCGTCGAATATGTCTTTGTAAAATATTGCCTTTATCGTAGTAAATGTTATTAAGGAGAGAAACGTTTCGGGATGAAAAAGTAAAGGTTGATTTAGTTAAAAAATTTTATCAAAAATTCGGTTTCCGTTAAATAACTTCCAGAAGAAGGATCTACATTTTGTAATCTTATATCCACCTACTGCTTTGTGGCTGAAACGCGATCCAAAGTGGGAGAAGGAAAAAAGGCAGGAGAAAATTCGGATTTCTCGCAAATCATAAACTCAAAGAAATATCATATAACGCAATCTAACAAAAAATATAAAAAAATCTAAATAAGAAATCGTTCAAATTCCATTTCTTCATTTATCTTTCCGCCTGCTACTCACAAAAATTCATTAATTTCTATTTTTGTTCGCTATAAATCTTGGAAAGTTTCATTTCTGATTTGATTTGATTCACGGTTGCGGGGACGCTCTTATAAATCCTCGTTCGGCATGTCGCGGCACGCTTCCCTAATAGGACGTCGATTTTCGACGAGCGGCATCCGCCGTTCCGGGTCTATAAACACATACAATTTTGCGGACCTCCGACACTCTCCAACGTATTTTACATTCATTCTTTACATAAAGCTTATGCACCACGCTTTCCAAATGACGAGCAAAAATTTACAAACTAATTTTTGCTTTTAACCAAAATTGGTTTCGGTCGTAAAATAAATATTCAAATGCAGTTGACGAGAACAAAGACGTAGTGGTGAGGCGAGGCGACGTGCACACATGCAAATTGCTAGAAATTTTTCACTTTTATCCTAGAACATATTTTTCGTGACAATAATGCATTGCGAATGGCTCTTCGTACGGCTGAAATTTTGAAATAATAAGCGGAAACGTGCCTACAATGTATTATTCATACGAATTGATATCGTTGCGGATCTACCGACCGCTTTTCCTATCTATGAATGCTGCAGTATTAACGGATTTCAAAATTATCCGACATGCGAGCCATTGTGTCGGTGCCAGTAGCACATTAACTCAACATTTCTCTTCATTCTTGCAATCTACTGACCGAATAACCTGTAGTCGTCGGGTCAACGGTTCACATTCAACATTCGTATAATAACCACCATCATCGTCAGGAAGAGCCGTTTTGCTACATAATTAAAATTGAGTGAATGGGACACTGCGAAGAGATGAATATCAATTTGACTCCGTGTTATTGGCGCCGAAGCGGTACCACCTGGTGTTCATCCGGAACTTCCAGCGTTACCTAACTCAATTACCAGCTATCCTGCTGAGAAACGTCATTACACGGTCTCGTCGCCCGTCCTCCAACACCACAGGAGCGTTTCTGTCTTTGCGTTTTATCCAATACAATAAATTACAATTACAGATTGGATTATCTAACCTTTTTATGTATAGATTACAGCCTTTCTTTGTTCTAATTAATAAGACGAATCAATTTGGCCAAATTGATTTTTTAAACTCGAAACTTTATTTCCGAAAAGTTTTCTACTCATTGAACCACAATAAACTTAGTTTTCCTGAATAGAATCTTCGAGTGTAGAAGGCGATTGTATATAAATATGTGAAAGAAGTAAAAAAGAAGCAAAAAGGCGTCAAAGAAATGTAGTGGCTCGTGGCGTGTCCGTCAGAAACTCCGAGTACCTATCGTCTACACCAGACGTCTTATCGCTATCTGTCAACACTCAATCAATACACCACACCGCATTACACCAAGTGTTCACTTTCTGCTTAGATGGATTTTAGAGTTTTTCCTCTAACATAAAGGGTTTGTCGATTTATCGAAATAAAATTTGACACTTTTATAAAGAAAAATACTCGGATAAGCATTATACCGACCACTAAGTAACCTTTTCTCCTGCCCCAAAAATCCCTTAATGTTATCCTCAAACATTTTAAAATAGTTCTGCCAAATACTTACCCAAGTCCTTGATTATCCCGAGGTAAGACATACAACCTTAAAACACCTGCTACTTGTCCCTAGACGCCATTTTACCAGTAAGGACAACTGCGCCTTTATTAAATGCTTCGCCATTTCTCTTTCTTACTTACTTTTCAGCTATACATATTTTTAAATATTTTAAACTTCCTCTTTTACAGAACCCCGAGACTTCTTAATGTCGGTACGTTATTTTCAATTTATGTATCATAAACACGCGGTAAGGAATTATTTTCGCCATGCTTTTTATTTTGTTTCATGGTCGGTTAACTTATGCATCAAAGTTATCTAAACTCGCTAAAACGAAAGAACGAAAATGCTGAAAATAAACTTCATTTAATTTTTAAAATCTCAAAACAAAATAAAAACTGCTGCAAAAGACATCGCCTTAATGTTTTTATAGTAAATTAAGCGTTACCCATCACCCAAGTTATAAAATTTCGTCTCCATGCATGAGTAGATTCGAAAAAGGGTGTTTAAGTATAAATGAAGATATGTGGCCACCGAGAAATTGTTTTCGAGAAAAAAAAGCGAAAACGTTTGTGTCGACGGAAATCAAAGAAATAAACAACACTTACAGGTTTACCACCTGGCTTTGTGCCGTTACTCTCCAATGAAAATTTATTGGAAGTATATATTTTTCCTTTGCTTTCCAACATTTATTTCATTATAATCATCAAAACGGAAACATAACCGAATGTCATTAACTGCCTCTTTGTTTGGACACGCGAATGTTTGTCATCCACTTACCTAATTGCTCTTGGGATACACAACTAGAGCAACTTTTTTTAATAATCCAATGCATTAAATTTAATAGATGCTCTAGTAAATTTAAAAATCATTTCAACCTTTTTTTATATTACCGGCTACTTCAGAACTAGCAAATTAACATTTTTATGTGTTTATGATTGCATAAGTTACTACTTTACTCATGTAGTTCATGGTGTCAAGTGGACGGGTTTTTTAACAAAATGAGTTTTAAAGGTATTATGTGATTAATTTTATTAAATAATAACTTTTCGCTTTAACAAAAAAAAAACTTCGTATGACCTACAAGAAGTTATTTCACTTGGTGCAATTTGCTATTCGGATTTTTTCTGCATTTTTAAAAGTGAAAATACTTTATGCACATTTATTCTGAGCAAATTATTGATTTTAAAATTATTCACTAATTATTTATTATTTTTAATTATTATAACTAAATATAATTATTCACCTTTTGGTTAACTTGATCATGCAATAAACACTTTACAAGTCAGATCAAATAATATAACTTTGCTCTTTCGAACTAATATCGAGTTTTCACTGAAAAAAGTGCCCGAAGTTACACAATTGTTCTACATTTCTGCATTATTTGTGTCTTGGTGCTAAACTCAATACTGTGTTTAGATACATAATAATAATTTGTGAAGAAAAATATTTCTAAAACAATATTCTATATACAGTAGCGGTCATGAAAATTTCAATGGGAATTTTCATTTTTCTGGGAAAGGCTAAAAAATAGAATAGAAATAGATAAAAAGCTAATTTTTTGGTTTAAAACTCATAAGCTCAAAAATACATTTTCTTCTTTTCACACAATCATAAAGATATATTTTTTTTAAACCGGGGGGTCTGGTATGGGGGTATGGAATACCCCCCCAGCACATTATAGTAATTGTGATAAAAAAAATGTGTTATCGAATTTCAAATCAGAAATCTTAAACTTTTAGAAATTAGATTTTCAGTTTGAAACTTAAAAGTGTAATAACACTTTTTTGCGCGCAATCTCTGGTGCACTGGAGGGTATTCCATACCCCCCAGACCCCCCGGTTTGAGAAACCTAGCTCTGTGTTCGTATTGTGTTTATATTGTATTGGGAGTGGTTATTCTACTTCGGAAATATTCAGCGATGCAATTTCTATGACTGCTACTGTGTAGGTAGGTACTAATATCTTTGAAGGAAACGTTAACCGGCCGCACAAGTTTTACAAATCACAGGAAATTCTCAAAAATCTTTATTTATTTCTTTAAATTTCGAAATAATCAACAGAAATATCCCAAGTGCATAAAAATCTGACACGGGCAACTCTGCGACGGTTAACTCGGTGACGGACAACTCGGCGATACTAATTCGGCGACGTCACCGGTTAGTTTGTTTGGATGTTTGGTCGCTATACACTCCTAGACCCTTCGGCCGATTTCAAGCCCGCTTTCACACTTACTCATTACGACTTTGATTAGGTTTTTGTCCAAAAAAACAAAGAGAAAAATAATAATAAAATAGAACAGTATAAGTACTACGGTTAGGTTTTTGTGCAAAAAATATTCTAAAAAATTGAGAGAAGAGAGAATTTCATAAAATATAGAAAGTTACTTGACGCGCATGAATGGATTAACTAGATTCCCATAAACACTCCAATTTAAAAAATTTACAG
The DNA here is from genome assembly GCA_947369205.1 of Cantharis rufa. Classification (NCBI taxonomy): domain Eukaryota; kingdom Metazoa; phylum Arthropoda; class Insecta; order Coleoptera; family Cantharidae; genus Cantharis; species Cantharis rufa. The sequence continues at coordinate 97,179,015 of OX376303.1, forward strand.
ATTAAATTACAAAATTACAAAAAAAAATTGTAGCAACCTCTGTGTTTGTATTTTTATTATTTTACTAAATATTTAATCTGACTGTTAAAATTCGAAAAAAATATAAAAATTGAAATTCACATTTTCTCTTTTGAACACAATCACAAAGCTGGGTTTGGCAAACCGGGGGGTCTGGGGGGTATGGAATACCCTCCAGTACACCAGAGCTTGTCGCAAAAAAGTGTTATTGGGCCAATAATAAGTTTCAAACCGGAAATTTAAATTTTAAATATCTCAGATTTCTGATTTGAAATTCTATAACACGATTTCTTGTTTTGAACAGAAACACTAATGTGCTGGGGGGTATTCCATACCCCCCAGACCCCCTCGGTTTAACAAACCTAGCTTTGTGTGTGTTTTGTGTTTATATTAAAATTTTATTGGGAATTTTTATTTTAATTCGGAAATATTCAGCGATGAAATTTCCATGCCTGCTACTGTACTTACCGTAAAAATATATGTTTATTTCTAAAACAAAATAATATAACTTTGAACTATAATGTTGTATAGAAACTTACCATGCAATTTTGTGCATTACCACAAAAATATTGTGTAACTTTCAGAGACATATTGTAAAATTTGGCGCCCTAAACCCAAAAAGTTCGCCGCCCCGTAAATTAATTTAAAAAATGCTAAAATTAATTTTTTTAATTTGTTCTGATTCCGCCCCGGGTCATGACCCTTAGATAAATACGTTTGTGATAACTTTTAGATATACAGGGTGGGCCAACTTCGACAAACTGATTTGAAATGCTTACAAGTGTTTTAATTTTTTTTTTTGCAAACATTAAAGAATTTTATAGAATTTTTAAAGAAAAACTTTTCAAAGGCTGAATAATTTCAAAAAATGCAAATTTTACGTGGCCACCTCGTTTCGCAGATTCCCAGAACAAACCAAAAAACATTCTAAATTGAAAACGGAAACGTTGCGCAACGTAATGCAAAATACCTTAAAAAGAGCCATCAGCTGCCAACAGGAAAATGAAGGACATTTGAAGGATATCATTTTACATACTTAACTTGAAAAAATTTAATAATTTATACCTTAATTTGCATAATAAAAACAAAAAATTATAAGCATTTCAATTCAGTTCGTCGAGATTGACCCACCCTATATAAATTCTTAACTTGTGAAATATAATAAATTAAAACTTTAATAAAAGTTAATTAAAAAATAAGAAAAATTAGTTTTATTGGCTGAGCTTTCAGCAAAAGTAATCGCTTTCTAACGAAAGCATCATTTTAAAAAGCTTGAAATTAATTTTATATTTAAATAAAAATTCAATAGTTTTTAATAGGCATAATATTATTTATAATAAAATTAATTAGACTACGTTTACAAAAATATGTAACAAAGTCTTTTGCTCGCTGGATTTTGGAGATATCATAATGATATTTTGAAAAATTTCAATTTATGATTGAGGTGCAGTGTACGGAGGCATATAAAGTATTTACTGTGTTTTTTAATATGCTATACAAGAGTCATACATTGGTTCTTCCTACTTTTCTTAAAAATCTTTTCGAGCTATTTACTCGTTTACATGCTTTGTTCAAGCTTTTCTTGTACCCTCGAAGACATGTAGATGTACTACGTTACGTACATTATGTACATCCATATTATGCCAGATGATGAAATGCAAAATTTTGTTGTTATTTCCCAAATGACTTTCTTGATGCCACAATATAAACGAACAACTCAATGTCGATCTACAAAATAAAGACATCAAATTTTTGTAAAAAAAAAATAATTTAGTTGCCAAATTTTAGCTATGTATATGACGTCATATTTTTAATATGAAAGAATTTAACATATAAAATGGTGTAAACAACTCATACATAGTACTCAGTGTAACCTGATATCTATAAATTGTGTAAGAGAGATTTTGTGTGCATTCTCTTAATGGAAATTAGTTTGCAGTTTAAGTGATATGTACAATAATGTTCACTTTAGGATGTTACAGGATCAAACACAAATATTCCGATTGCAAATACAATATCAACATGAAGAGTAGTTTGAACGCCAAATTATAAAACAATCAACTATTATTGTTATTATTCAAAAGCTTTTCTATTTGTTAGCTTCCTGAAATTTTTTCCCAAGAGAAAATTGCTGATGCACAGAACAATTAACTCAAAAACTGCAATAATTTTTACCTTCACTTGAAACAATATCTTTTTGCTCTGTAATTTTCTTTCGGATGAAAGCTTCAAATGTTATGATTCCATTGAAATACGCTAAGAAGTAGATACCTACATTCTTTATAAAAGCAATCAAACTTAAACTTCCGTGAAAACTTGATAGATCCTTCCTATTTCATTATCTATCATTAAGACGATTGAAGCGAAAATTCATAAAAAGTGAAGTTAATAACTTTCCATTTGAGCATTTTTATGTTTTTCCGATGAATAAAACTTACGCAGATAGCTCGAGGTGAGAAGCTGTAATTGCAAACTGAGGGTTAATTGTGTCTTGTAATTGCATCGAGCAATTAATTGAAGGGTCTGGCGCAAAGATTTTATCGTTACGAATTTCCAACTGTAAACAACTCATTCAAATTGCAACCATCCTAATCCTGGAATTTACTTTGCTCTTATTTTTTGAAGTTTACTCAAGATTGTTAAAGAGAAAAAACAGTAATAACCGGATATTGGTTATGATATCCATTATAACGATTGAAAGGAGCGGCTTTGTGTTTGTTCTCTATCAAGACCAACACTTGATACTGTCAAAATATTACTTTGCATATATCAAGTTTGCCGGATTGACGCATGAAAGTAAATGTAAACACATAAATTGCGACCAACCGGGGTATAAATTTTTCTCTTGCCGAGCAATTATTTATAATTAGCGCACACTGATCCAAATTGGAAGGAATCTCGAAATTAACACATATTATCGCGCAGTAAATATAAAATTTTTAAACATTTACGACCCGAGTTTCTATTATGAAAATGCAATTTACGTGGTGGTTGCGGCAATCGAGTTGCCCGTAATAATAAAGCGGCTGCTTCTAGGCGAGTAAATCGGCCCTAACCGCCTGCCTCAGCTTTTAATTGCTCTTTTAATAATATAATGTTTGACATATTTTAAGAGCGATTTATTATTTTAAGGTAATTAAGATTTTTATCCAATTACTTCAATTCGTTAACTTATTATATTCAGGTGGTGGTCCAAATTAATGTAAATTTCGTTTAAATTTTCCTTTTTATTGCACTCCTGTTAAATACAAGCGTTCGTGAAAATTTAATTACAACTCCAAAGCTGGTGCACTTTAGCTGCTCTCCAGCACAAAAAGAGTAGTAGTAGTAGTAGTGTCCCGTGCTTTTGAAATATGGTTAGGATCTGCATAAGGTAATTGATGAAATTGAGGGTTGCGAGAGCTATATCGGATGAGGAGAGTGCTTCCTTTGCTACTTTCTCGTTCTTAACCTGTTGTACTATGTGTAAACTGAAACTGGCAAATAAAAGCCTATTTATTAACTTGCCATTAATTTACACAATATTATATGGCTTAATGTTAATAAAGTGCGTTTTCGACTTTGTATCCATTAAATTCAGATTTCACGCACGGATAGTTAACATGCTCAATTTAACTCGGCACATCTGTTATTTAAAACATGACTGAGTTCAGTAAATATGAAAATGTAAATATTAAAAACACGATAATAATTCTGAAGCTTCTCGTTTACTTATTTACTCAAGTTTGAGAAATCTAATATGCATTTTCACTGCGGGCATTTGATAGCAGATGTTTATGTTGACGCTCCAGTTTGCTCTGGTTAGTTCATCACATTGTTAGTTATTTGTCTCAAAAATGTTTAGTAACCTTTAGAACTTTTTCTTTCTTCAAAATGGTAATTTATTTTCCCAGAATAATTGGTTTGTTAGTTCAACTATAAAAAATTCGCCTTGTTTGCTACAGCTGGCGATGATGAAAATTAAAACCAAATATTATGAGAAGCTCAATTATCAAATTGTTAAAAATTAAGGTGTGTAGTTAAGGAACATTCGTGGAAGAGCAAAAACTTGTAAAGTGAAGTTGCACAAACTGCACCGAAGTTGCGAATAAAAGCATTTCAAATTTATGAATAATAAATAAAAGTGTTCTGGAGAAGTACTTAATAATTCATTCTTACGAAAGGTCTGAAATAACGCAGTAGATTTTCATCTCGTGTATCAAACGCTTATCAACATTTATTTCAATTTTATTTATTTTATTCCTAAAAGAAAATTGTTAACAAAATTTCGTTACACGTCAAAAAGTATTTAAATCTCAGACTATTTACTTTTAAATATTTAAATTTTAGGATAAACTCAACTTTTTGATATTATTAAATTACGAATTTTCCTTAATACAAAATTTTAAATAAAATTTGATTCTTGATAAATAGATCTTCTATAGAAACACTGGACTAAAAATTGCTCTGAATAGAGTGCTTCCAAATGATACTACAACTTTAAATTTTTCTACTATTAAACTAATGTTTAAATTTAAAATTCTTTTAATTCTTTCAATAGAAAGCCTAATTTAAGTTACAAATTTTCATAATATACAAATAAATATGTTTGATCTTCTGAATTTGAAAAGCTGAATTTGCAGTTTGCAGTTTGAATTTGAATCATCAGGATTTGAAGAAACTAACCGGTTTGGTAAAAAGCGTTTTTACATAAAAAGCAACAATGAATATTTTAATTAAAAGTTTGTGATAATTTTATATCATAAACACAATGCAAAAGTTTAGAAATTCTAAATAAAACAACAAATGGAAAATGCCTATGGCCTGTCAGAATTACAATTTCTAATCCCACTACAAACATATGCAATTATTTATTTTACCATGCAAAATACATCAAATATTTTGTTGGTATTCTATGAAATGGAAAAATTTCCAGATTCGAGAATTATATTTATTGTTTTGTACATTTGAAAAGTTTATTAAAAACATTGCCAACGGAAAGGACTTTTATCGTGGTTTGAATACCACGGTAAGTTAAGTTAAACAGCAGTAATTTTTTTTTAACCGGGATTTTCCTGCAGTGGTTGAGTGAAAAATTCCAAAATATAGAAAAAGTAAAGATTTTGTATTATTAATTGTATTATAATTAAAAATTTATAACTCAATACCGAACACTCGGTTTTGAATCCTGGCAAAGCAAAAATTTTATTTCTGACCAACTTCTCTCTGAAAGCAATGTCAAACCACCGAGATGTAATCTGCTTAGTAAATCTTTTCAAAATAAAACCAATTTAATAAGTGGCAATTAAAAGGCAAGACAAGATTTGTAGGTCCCATTCTTCCATTCACACTAGTACTCGTAAAACCTGAAAAACTGAAAAAAAAGTGTTAACTAATCTTATCTTGAAACTATCACGTAAATAATATATCAACTCTTTAACGTTTATTGGTATATCTTATAATGTGTAATAGTAAATTCGGTTAATAATACTATCGAAAAACCCAACCTAAAGCTCCTGAAAAAAAGCTATTCAGTAATGTCAATCAAATGATATTTGGATATTTAATTTTATTCTTTATATTTAAATTACATTATTGATTTTAACTTTAAAACGATTTCATCTGTTAAATCAATAATCATTTTTGAAAGCCCTGACCGAATAGCATTTTTCAAGAGTTTTCATTTGATATGCTACTTAGAGTGTATTGCTATTTAAGGGGGGAAAAAGGTCTGAGATACAAACAAAGAAGAATATTTTTGTAATCAAAAATATTTCTTGAGTACATAAGTTCAGTTTTTGGCAAAAATCGCAGTTTTTTGATTGCACCTTTGCCAAAAAGTAAAATATTAATATTTTGTTAATTCCTTCGTTCAAATCCAACATAAACTTATGTACTAAAGAAATATTTTTGGTTTTTTGATTTCAGATGAAGCAACCATGAGTTATCCTGACTACCGCATGGAATCTTTTCTCTTATGTGACTCAGTTCTCACCATTACCACTGGCTTATTTTGTAATATTTTTTAACGAAAATTTAGCAGAACATTCGCAATATAATGCGTAATAATATAAAAAAATTTAAAAATATTAACAAATAAGGTATACTCTGCAAAAAAAAATCACAAAAATATGCTTCCTTGTTTGTACCTCAGACCCTTTCCCCCTTAAGATTTTAAATTTGATAGGTTTAAGAGTGAAATTGTGATTCACTCTGTAGCCTGGGTATATTAATTTAATGTTACCTTAAAAATAAAAATTTAACCCAACCTCGCAAGTACAAAGGAGGATATGAAAGAAGGATTTGATTGTGGCAATATTAATTAATCTAAATGTAATTGCCTATGTTGTGCGGCTTCAGCCGCACTGGTTTGCCACTATTCCTCCCTCCCAATTTTTTTAGGTTGGTAACTTAAAATAAACCAATTTGAAGGAGTGACAGACATAAGGACTTACAGGATTTACAAACTAATATACTCGTCGTATCATAGCAATTTATTGATATTGTGCCTTTTATTTGGTATAATAAAATAATATTCGTATGAAACATGTCGTGTTAAAAGAATTTTTTATTTGCGAAGAAGTGCTATCAAGCTATTCTTATTATAAATAACTTCGCTAGGCGAATATAATTTTATAAATTTTTTAATATCGAAATATAAAATAAATGATTTTATAAAATATCCCAGTTTGAAGTGTATTTTATTAGTTAACTTAATATTAAAATCAAAATACAGTAGTTTTCAAACCGGGGGGTCTGGGGGGTATGGAATACCCTCCAGTATACCTGAGATTGTGTGCAAAAAAGTGTTATTGAGCTTATAAGTTGTATCCAAAATTACCACTACTGTGAATAGTAGCAATTTTCAGTGAATTTGGCAATTTTCGGTAAAAATTGTGATGAAACCCAAGATGTTATACCAGCTCTTCATGCGGAAATAGAGCATGGATTCCAAAAAAAAAAAAAACTGCAAGAAGTTTTTGCCAACACATTAGCAGCCTCAATGGAGTTGGAAAAGATGACAGCCGCTACTCGTCTGAATATTGTCCTTAGTGGAGAAACATATAGAGACAAGCAGTCGATTTTCCCAAAATTAATTAAAAAAACAAAAATATCTTACCCCACTGCAAAACAGATTGAAAAATTCCAATTAGGCACCTGAAGAAAACAAAAATCCTTTCCGGATTCTAATTCCTCGGCATGGTTTACTTTCCGCAGTAATCGACCGCGGACTTGCAAATCCACACCTTAGCACAATCAACTCTAACACAAGGCTAGTTTAATTCTAACGAGTATCCACTGCAATAGAAGTGGCGCCTAAAATCGATCCTGCCATTAGCGGCACGGAGCAAAGGGCAAATAAGCGCTCGAACAATTATTAACAATAAATTGTTACAAAGTTTCTGATTTTCAAAGATTTCTGTTTTTAAATTCAATAACACATTTTCTTTCTTTGAACACAATCATTGATATGCTGGGGGGTATTCCATACCCTCCAGACCCCCCGGTTTGAAAAAGCTAGTTTTGTGATTATTATATTCAAAACAGAAATGTAAAAAAATGTATTTTTGAGCTTATGAGTTTCAAACCAAAAATCTAACTATTTCTATTTTATTTTCTACTCTACATTACTAAGAAAATAGGTAATATACTTATAAATCTATTTTTTTAATTCGGGAATAATTCCCAATGCAATTTCCATGACCGCTACTGTACTATAAACATATTATATATTTTAGTAATTTCAGGGGTTGATGGCATTTGAAATTAAATAACTTTAAAGATTTGCTAATTAGTAGCTCCTATGCTTTTTCAAATGAAGTTAACTTTACAACTGCAAAGTTAATTAACATCCGGGATTAGCATTAATCACATTCATGCCAATAATTGTAGTAGTTGGGTTATGTTACTACATTTACAATTATTGCAACCCTAATATCTCATCGATTTTGCTGTTGTGGGAATGTATCACATAACAATTAATAAGAGATTCACAAACTCAAACTTCGAAGGCGGTTTTAAGGATTCCTCCGCATCAATATAATATTGCCGTAATTATCATCAGGGTTTTCCATTTTTTCTTTATTACTTAAACATAATTTTACTGTATACTAGTAAGTACGTTATGAAAAACGTCGTTTCCAAAGCAAGTCCGGACAATCTCCGGCGATAATGAGAGTAGTGTCGCGTAGCAACGGCCGCATACCCGAAATTCCACGCGAGACTCGTTTCCAATTATTATATTCCATGTTTATTTCGGGGTATAAAACTCGCTCTAAATGAACAGATATTTGTTGTGTTCCAGTATTATGCGCATTCAACTGCAAAATGCTAGGTACTGGACGTGAATATCAATTACTTCCTAAAATTTTGTCAATTCAAGTTGGGCAAGGTTGGCTCAGAGGTTAGCAAGCATATTATGATCTTGCCTTCTCTCAAAATGTATATGCCGTGGTTTAAAGTTGTTTATAATTAAAAAAAAAAGTTTGTTTAATATTAATTGACCGCAAATATGGTTATAATTTATTAAGTACCCAGTAAATTTGTCTGTTTGAAATGCTAATTTTGTGTGGATAGATATGCATGATGAATATGAAATGTGCACAATGGCAGTGTAATTGAGTAGCTTCCAGAATGGAACAATCGATATGAAGTTTTAGAAATCTTTTGGTTAATATTTACATAATGCCACTGTTGCATGCATCCATATGGTTCGTTGGGTTTATGAGAACAGGATTCATGAATATCACGTAACGAACCCAAGCGTGGACCATACTAACTAATAATATTAATTTACTTCATTTGTTCTCCTAATTGCGGCTATATACACTTCGTGTTGACAAATTACTTATTCTGTAAGATATATGCGCATTACGTGAGGGAAGGCAATAATTACAAGCTAGAGCCGTTTATATACACCCTGGAAGATTAAAAACGTCTTACGCTAACCTTAAACAAAATCAAACGCAAATAAATTATTTAAATTAATTACTTTTCCTTTTCATAATTTTTCAAAAGGTGGCGAAAGTCCAAATTTGTGATAATTTCTTTCACTGGATTTGTTACACATCCTGAGAGAAATGGCAAAACTACAAATAATGGAAACCGCAAAAGCTTTCAAGAAAACTGGTTGGTGCTTTTTTTCTGATTATACTTTCAAATTACTCAACGAGCAGATCGTGCATTGTCGAAGTTGTGTCCTCTTCAATCTTGAACTTATCATCAAAGGATTTGTTGTTATCAGAAGACTGCGCGGATAAATTAATTCAGAATTTGCGCTAAATAGTACTTTATCATAAATAATGAACAGGTTGAATGTGAGTAAACTTTGCGACAAATTTATAGACAAAGAGTTAATTTACACACGAAGTAATTTTAATTCATCGCATTCTAAAGATATTTAACCCATCTGCAATTAACCTCAAAATTACACTTCAAATATAGTTTTGCTGCCGTATTAAGCTATCCAACCATTTGATGTTTCGGTGATAACTCCATGTTTGTAAGCAGAAGAGCTTTCAAAAACAGAACTACATGTACTTATGAAATAAAATATTGATATGTTACGGAAAAAACGAGTAACTGGAAAATGTATACATTTACCGGTAAATGTAGGTTTCACGGGAGTTGGTAAGACTGCGTTGAACAATGTAAAAAACACCGTTATCTTTACAATTACCGGTAAATGTACCTTGATAAACGTAAGTCGACGAATGAAAAAATTGAAATGCTACAGTAGCAAATTGTGCTGAAATAAAGAATAATTACATTATTATGCTGTTTTTGGTTTTCAAATAATTTAATAAAATTAATTTAAAACTTAAATATTTTTTTTATTTTTTTTTATATATGGTCGGTCAGATATTCCTAATTCTATTGCAAAAAGTACATTGTAATATATAATACATTTACCATAAGCGTCGGTGTAACATTTACCGGACAATGTGTACTTTTACCTTTTAAATAAGTTTTATTTAATTATCGAAAAGTAGTGATAATCTTTAATAATTAAGAAGAAAATGCTGTTGGAAGAGCAGTGGAATAATATCTTAACAATTTTTGTTATTAATTTGCAAAAGAAGTTTACTAAAAATATTAGTTTACTAATTTAATTTTAATTTATTGTAAACTGAGATGCAAAGTTTGAAATTTTAATTAAAAGCAACTTTTAAGACATTTCTTCAAAATTTGCAAACGGAAAAGGATATATAGGGTAAACATATTTTAAAAAACCAAAAATTAAAAAAAAAAGATAATTATTAGGACAAGGCACTACGGATACAAACTGATCGTTTAATTCCGACTGTGAAGTTTGTTTTATTATTAATTCAAAATATAAATACAATATCGAGAGCTTTAAAACCAGGTTTCCTGGTTTGCAAAAATCAATAGCTTCGGAAACTGCTGCCAGATAAAGGTAAAAATTAAAAACATTGTTTTAATGGGACCAGTCTTCAACGGTTTGACTTTAGCCACAAATTTAGAGGTGGATACACCCTGTATAATCTGAAAAACCGCACGATGCCAAAGTTCTTTGTAAGGCAAAATTCAAATTTAGCTTTATTGTATTACACACAGTCAGGGATTAAATCAAGAAAATTATAAGATGTAAGTAAAATGAAGAGTTAATTTGCAAGACAATAAATAGATATAAGAAAATTAATTATATTGAAAAGAACAACAAAAACAACTTTAAAAAATGAAAATTATTAATTTAAAAAATAATTTTATAAAGTAGAGATAAATAATTAAAATAAACTTGAAAATTATAATTCAAATAAAAGAAACCATTTAAGGTAGATTAAGACACAAAAAGATGTGAAGTGTCATCATCACATTAATGTTCTTTGAATCAAATATGAATAAATTTAATATAATAACAAATAAAACTAATATTAAGAAAATTCAAAATTCAATTGATAAAATTAAAAATCAACAAACTATTAAATTGATTAAATTGAATAAGAACGAAAAACGTGCTGTTAAAGCACTTCTGATTAAATAAATAAATTACCGAATCAATAAGAACTTTGTAAAAGGAAAAATTAAAAGAAATTTTTTGAGTAATCTATAATAGTACTAGTTTGCCAAGGTTGTGCAGCCTGAAGGCCGCACGTCAGTCTATGAAATTAATTAATATGTTGTTCCGTCACTTTCTCGTCATAATATTAGAAGTGAATTTCACATTTTGATATTTATTGGCATATAAATGACGATAGCAGACAAACCTGATTTAAAGTTAATCTTAACTTTAAACACAAAATCACATCAAATAAATTAATCGAATAATATGACAAATAGAATAAACCAACAGTTAATATCATTGTGTCAGTCTACAATACCTGTAATATAAGAAGCAAACGTTCTATTTTTGAACATTTGATTTAAAATTAATTAATAATGTTATAAAGTCTTTTGACCGCAGAGAGTTTACAGTTCACCTTTACACCAAATTTCCTTAATACTGAAATACCAATCCAGGTTTTCCACTTTCTACCTCGACTACCGATCAAACCAAATCATAACTGTGGTCTCAGAAAGAGAATTAATTACCTTCTGTTCCCCACACATTACTAAAACAGAATAGTGTACTATAAACAATTAGAAATGTTTTAATCAGGATTCGGGAAACGAAGCGTCCCTTTACTCGTCCCATAGACTCCCGCTTTTCACACCATCCAGTGATAATTGAAAAACAGTGCAATACTCTGCAATAATTTTTAACAATTTAAATGCACGGTTGTAAAATTTTAATCATAGATTAAATTTAAACTCACCTTTGTGAAACCAGGCATAAATGCCGAAATCGGAATTGACGTTAAACTGCATGTCCCCCTTACCTAATTTTACCGCCGACGAGCTTAGTTATATGAAAGGAAAGAAAAATAAAATTTAATCACATTTGAGAAAATTCTTTGTCGAGTTCGTATTCTTTATGTTTTTTACTAAATCTTCTTTGTAAAACATAAGAAAAATTGTAGAAGTAAAGAAGTTGTACAAATGTTTAAAATAGAAGAAGATTATTATGTTTTAGAAATAACAGAGAAGATTTAAAAAATTCTAATGTAGAGAATAAATAAAATACATTCTGTTTGAACCCTGTAGTTATGTATGTTTTTAATTTCAAATTATTGCTCGTATATATTTCATTTTCTTTTTAACGTGGTATTGTGATTTCATTTATTAAAAAACTAAAACAATATGAAATGTATTGCTTCAGGAACTGAAAACAACGAAGCTATTGTAATGTCTAAGGACGAAAGGAAGTAAATTTATAAAACAATTTCGAGTTTTTTGTTCAGCGCAACAACGGTGGGAAAATAATTTGGAATTGATTATTTTGCAGGTTCATCAAAATATTAAATATTAATCCACGAATAAATGCTGTTTATAAATTTTCATGTTAATTAAAAATGTGTCGGTTTAAATTTTTAAATTACAGCTTATGAGGCATTGTTCTATGTTGAGTGAATATTGTAATGTAGCATCATTTACAGCTCTAAATTTTAGTGCAAATGTTAAGCTCATTATTTTCCGAAAACAATGCAATGTTTATTATTTTCCCGCAAGTTTAATTAAAACTTAATATTTGCTATTTTCAATACAGCTACATCGTGAACAGGTAAATAGATTCAAAAAACAATAATTTACGTTATATGAAAATTTCAGCAGTAGGTCCCGATTAGATGAAACTTAAATTTATCGAACACGCTTAACCAAGCGCTAAAATATTTATAAATTTTAATGCTAAGTTTAATGTATTATCATGTCGATTTCAAATATTTTAGGGTCTGTTTGTTAAAATTTACCATTTTAAATATTTACAATTATTTATTTGACTTTCAAATCTTTTTGTTGCAGTAAATTTAAGGGTTTTCTACGAAAAATATTTATTGTATAAAACCTGCGATACTGTTAGTGGTTATTCTACCCACGCAAACTTCATCATTTGGCTTGTTATTTCACTTCTCAAATATCAGTCAATTCTTCATGTTATACTTTAGTGTATTATTAGGTTTAATAATAGGAGGTTTCCATTTCTTCACATGAAAATTCAATAAATGCCTCGGTTCCTCTTATTATTTGTGTTATTTTTTTATTGCGTTATTATTGACAAAATGCTGTTTGTAGGATAGGATCCTATCGATAAAAATTGAATGTCGATTTCCTAATTAATCGTTACAATGAGATATTGCAATTATTACCGACTTTATATTGTGTCACACAAATTAACTGGCAGTCGATACGCACGGCCTTTGATGTGAACTGTGGCGGTTAAGACTGCGGCATTGCGGCGGCCGGGTATGAATTCTGGGGTTTATTTTGAAAGCGCGTGGCAGGTCGGTACTACCGACATAGCCTAGAGCTACCCGCACTCGACGAATTTACCTGCAAACATTTACTAATTAATCTTAGGAAATGCTGTTATGATACAGACGTTCAACGAAAGCTCAAAGTGAATTATTGTATTGTTGAAACAGTGTCGGTGGTTTAACAATTTACGCAACTTACTTACGTCTATGTCTCTATGTGTAATGCAGATAGATCAGTTGGATGTATTTATTTCAAGTATCATCCACTACTTACTTGGTTGAACTGCTACATTTAAGATATAACTTCGAATTTCTCAAGCCTGCGGAATGGATTCAACAATGTTACAGTTAACTTGGTTGGTCACGTGTATTCTTGGGTAATTAACACATATTGAGGGATGTTATTGCTTGAGAATACACGTAGCTGACAAGTGACAACTTCTACAGCATAATCAGAAGTGGGATTGCATTGCTAATCAGCTTACACTATGTTTTTTTTTTAAATGTTACCAATGTAATAATTTTTATATACCTAATTGCTCTGTGTTAAAAACTGTATAAATAAATTTTTTTTAATATTTTGCTTCTTATTTATTACAGTTATTATGGTGCATTTTAATATGTTTACTTCATCTATCGGCTTCGCTAAAACCCAACTTGTGGAAAATGTACAAATACTACAAGAGGAACTATTCATTAATTACGTGTACTTTTGCATGATACTTTTGATTCGATTATTGTTTTAAAATAAATTTGGGAAATCACTCTTCAATTAAGGGGGGTATTATATAATTTTATTCAACTTTTCTTTTTCAACAAATGTTGTTACTTTCCTTTTTTTTATACCATAAAATGGAAATGTGGTCAGTTATCTCAACTTATGAGCGTTCTAACACCTAGGACACTTAATTAATCTTATCATTTTATGATAATAAATTATACTAAGTTATTTTTACAATAAATTTTTGGTTTCTTTATTTTTAAAATAGAAAAACTGAACTTGGACAATTTAGTTAACTTCTTTTTAAATTTTTTTTATGATTTTCAAATATGCATGATAAATCTACCTGTGCTCAAATTTAACTTTAATAAAGTTTCGAAATTTATTTATGCTGTAGTATATCTCTTTCTAAGTAGCTTCTTTGTTGTAATCGATAATAAATTATTCAATCAAAACAACCATACCTACTTTTTTGGCCTTATTTCTTTGGGTTCACTGTTTATTATACAATTTTCACGTCTTTACATTTATATGTGGGTGTATTTTATTCTATTAACAAAATCAAAATTTCCGAGATATTAAAAAATTATTGAACGTCATCTTGACAAAAATAATGTCAAATTACCAGTTTTGATCTCAGATATTTTTAAAACTAGAAAGTTTTTCCACGCTCAGTTTTTCTATAAATTTTTTGTGGAAAATTGAATTCCCCACACAATTTTTCTTTATTTCTTTTCTTGAACATTACCTGATTTTTAAGAAACTTTTCACTAAAATAAAGAATATAATAACTACAAACTTACGGGTTAATAAGCTTCAATCGGCCCTATAGCACCTACTTTTGGTGCTTGAATTTACTTAAATTTTAAAATAAGCGAGTAGGTATCGACTTAATTAGTATTTTTTTGTTATACGTGGATTACACAATGTGTGTTCTAATCTAAAATAAAAAAACATATTAAACAAAAACGAACGAAAAAGAAAGCCATGTACAATATTTATTTTTGCTTGTACGTTACAATCTCAAAATGAAATTTCATTGTTATTAAAGTTTTTGTGTTTTAAACAGACTTTATGGTATAGCTACCAGTGAAGTCAATAAATGTAACGGCGAGTTCTCGAATTTTTAATTTTGTAAATGTTTAAATACAATTATGTTCTCCTGCAGGTTTGCGTAGCTCTGTCGAAATCTTAGTTTATTTACTATTTTTAAAATACAATTTTTCTATGAAAATACGTTTCTAATGTAACATCGTGTAAATATGGCATAGCAATTATTTTAAGCTGGCCACTAACAAAACCAATACCATTTATAGTAGGTACATAAAATTATTTAGTAATTTAAATATTGGAGGGTTACTGTAATTTTAGTTAATCCTTCGGCACATAAATTTTAGCAATATCTAGACAGAACAATGGAGCCTAAAGATATCTTATGAACTTATACATTTTTAGTTACCTAGTGAGTTACGTCATAAAGAAAAATTTAATAAAAACCTTTTTTCACAAAGATATGAGCGCTTTGCAAAGAAAGTTAATAAATTTGTGATCCAACCAGTTAGGTCACAGGTAACGTTTTTTTTAATATCAAACGAACTACATACTTCTATTTCAGCCACTTTCAAGAAATTTGTTTCCTTTTTCTCCAAAATTTTATGGGGAAAAGAGTTGTAAAACATATATCAGAAAATGAGTGACAAAAATTATAATTTTTATTTTTTATTCGATTTTTATTTAGGTATTTATAGATTTAATTTTAGAAATTTGTAACTGCAATTAGTTTTACTAAAAGTGGGTTTTAATTATTTGCCGTTTTGTAGCCAAGTTTGAAATAAATATATTGACAATCAAAGTGCTTTTGATTACTTTTTTGCAACTATTTGTATAGCTCTACTTAAAGCCATAAATCGCTACAAAGAGCAATTTAATTATTAAATAACCCTTTTAGTAAATACAAATAAACTAACTGCCTAAATTAACTAAAATATATAGTCCAAAGCTTTTTTATTGTTATAGTAAATAACAGTCAAAATAAAAGTAACTTTTAAAAAATTTTTAAAAAAAATCGATGCAATTACGCAGCTACAGTTTCTTTCTTTTCTATAAATAATAAAAATATGTATTAAATTAATAATTGAATTGCACGCTAATAAACATTGAATAATATAAAGAAGAACTTGTGGGAAAAGAAAGAGTAGAAGATAAAGGAACAAAACCCATATTTTAAATTAATTTTATGCTTACCTTTGCTTACCAGATTTATAGTTTCCAATTTTATTGCCAATTTTCAATTTTCAACTATTTTTTAAATTTTTTAATTGTCCCCACCCCCCAACACTCCAAGGGTTCGTGTAGTGTAGTGATACACATTGTTGATGTATCATAGTTGCAACCTAATTACAGCTGAACTATGAATAAAATAACGATTTTGTAATTACTGAAAATACTGTAACAGCGTTTTGCATAGCTGCCAACAGGCTTCCACAGTTTACCGGGAGGTATACTTAACTGCCAGTTAGGCACAGTTAACTGTTACAGCTCTGTCAAATGCTGTTAATTTTAATTATAAATTTAATAATAATATAAAATTTGTGACAAGTTTGTACGTACAGGATGTAAATATATTTTTTGTACCATGTCCTAAAAATGCAAAGTAAATGACTGAAACCGATTAAAATTAAGCATCTGTTTTTAATTGGCGCAATAATTAAATTAACTGTAATTATTTTCATTTAACGAAAACATTTAATTTAAAAATTTAACTTTTTGTAATCGATTTCGAGTGTTAATTTTACATTATACTTAGCTTTAATTAGGGGATTAATATGTTCAATTATACATAATTATTTTTAATTTAATTTGCATTGCTCTTCACTCTATTGTCCGGACTGTAGCTCAATGTACCGAATCCCATCAGATTAATAATATGGATTTTTAATTAAAAAAAAATAATATTATACAGGTGGTGATAGAAGACACTGTTCTAAATGTAAGACTGAAAAGTAACATTTTAATAAAATGGGTTATTAAATGAAAATACTTCAAGTTTAAAAATTACATTACAAATTAATTCTTAAACTTATTACTTTATTCTTGTAATAGCTGTTAATTTTTAATTAGTTTTAGGTAGTATTACAAAATGTAACAAATTTGCTTTTAAAATTTTACTATTAGGCTCTCTTTCATTTTAGCATTTAATTCACTTTCACGATTCACATAATGCCATTTATGTGGCAATTTTTCACTAATTTTTTTTTGTCGTTAGAAACTTGATAAATGCAATTGCAATTTTACAAAAATTACTGTTAAAAATTTTTCAAGCACCTATTTCGTTAATTTAATTTCTTTCATATGAACACTCCTAAACTAACATAATTAAATCTATTATATTTTCTTATAATATAAATTACATATAATTTAATTTGTTATTATTTTAATTTTCAAAAAAATAAAATTTTAATTTAAAATTATTTTAATTTATTTTAATTATTTTAATTTTAATTTTTATTATAAGAAAAAATAATAGATTTAATAATCTCCATACAAGAGATACATAACTAAAAGAGACGTGTTTGTATGTAACCGATAAACTCGAGAACTACTGCATGAAATTTAACCAAAATTTGTGTGTGAGTTCTATGGGCCGTGAGGAGTGTTTCTGTAATATCAGAGGTAAAAAAGCTTGTAAGGAGAGCAGCGAATTCGCTTAAACAAAAATTACGTTGTTGACAAGTGGTGAGACAATAAAACAATGACAAAAAACAGATTGTGGTGACCCTGTATTTGTATTATTGTTTATTTATTTTAATAAAAATTTTTTATATTAATTTATATTAATAATTTAATCTTACGGCCAGTTTCATAATAAATTTTAAAAGTAGCTTTAATTTTAAAGCCAGCTTTAAGACAAAACGGACCAATATGAAACCATCGGTTTGGTCTTAAAGCTGGTTTTAAATATTATAAAATATTTATCAATTTCATATCAAAAAAGGCATTGCATTATTTTTAGGCATTTTTATTAATCGGATCGCACATCAATGGAATTTCAATAATGGAAAAGTTCAATTATTAATTAAATTGAAACCCGAGCGAAGCCGGGCGACCAGCTAGTGTTTAATAATTCCACATGATGTCACTTTTAAATAAACTTTTGTAATTTCACCAATTTTAATTTCCAAATTTTCAAATAAATCCAAATAAAATCTTCAAAAATCCGAATTAACAATAATAATCCAATTTAATTTATTATTTTCAAAGTCGATACCAATTTCAACTTCCAACTTTTTATTCGCACAAAATCAATATAAAATCTCAAAATTCAAAATAACGGAAGCTCTCCGTTGGCGTCCACTCAGGTAAGCGTAAACGGTCAAAAGCCTTAGTTGCAGCAAATTTCAAAATATTTATAAATTACCAAACTTTAACAACAGATTTAATTCAAATTTTAAAAAAAATCAAAATAAAAATTTTAAATTTAAATTTTTTAAATTCAAAATTTAAAAAATAATGATTTTGGAACACGACAATATTATGTCGTGGAACGTTGGATTTTTTTTTAAATCCAACTTCTTTTTCGGCCTTTGGTTCGCCAGCTAATTTTGCAAGTCGGAAGCAAGACCTATCAGGAGCGGGTTTAATGATCCGAAAGGTCCACAAATGAGCGATAAAATTAACTTTATAACAAACCAAAATCCAAATTAAATTAAATTTATTTCTAATAAAATTTCCGATATAGTAAAATGGAAATATTAAATGTGGCGGGCAATACGCCGATCATACACCTCGTTATCGGACGGACCTCGTTGACGGACCTGACGAAAAGCAAATTTAATCAAAATTTTCGTGCCAACTTACAATTTGTTTGCGCGAACAATTATTCAAAATATTCGCACTATTATAATAAACTAGCAAAAAGCCTGTCCAGGGACGGACATCTAAACCCGATTGGTTGGAAACTCGATTGATGTGCAACTCGTCTCAGGGGGAGTACCGGCGCCGGCGGTGGTTTAATATATTTTTCGGTTGGTAAAAAACCGACCAATCAGATTTTTTCTTTTTTCACCAAAAAATGACACTCTGGAGCCGGAGCCGGAGCAGCACAGTGCTGGGATTTTATATATTAAGATTATTATCAAAATCAAAATCCAATTTCCAAAAATAAAAATTAAAATAGTTATTTCCAAAATTAAAAATCGGATACTCAAAAAAATAAAAACAATCAAAATTACAACTGCAAAATTCATAATTCAAAAAAATTGATTTTATAACACGACTATATGTACATATATATAGGGTGGGCCAACTTCGACGAACTGATTTGATTTTGATTTTTTTGTTTTTAATAGTATATTACTGGCCGAACATCGAAAATGATCTGTTACTAGGTGAACAGCTACATATATTAAAAAACGAGCGTGAGAGAGCTTCTTAAAGCTGTCACTTGCTGTGCGAGAAAGTGTACACACGAATCCTGTGTCTACTCGTCGATGATGTGCTACTCAATTGGGCATTTTCAGAACATCGCTACGACGCATTCTAAAAAAATTTAATAATTTATACTTTCATTTGTAAAAAAACAATAAAAAACAATAAAAAACAATAATAACAAAATTGATATTATCGGATTGGTAGAGCTGGGTGAAAACTGGTATCCTTCGACGACATATTCACGTAAAACCTAATGGCTATGTCCCCCCGAACATAGCTTCGAAGCCTAGGCTTCCATTTTTTTTTTCATTTTTTTTTGTCTTTTAAACAAAATGTTTTACAAAATATTGACGAAATATAATATGTAGTCAACATCTTTAAAAAACAAATTTAGTTTTCAGAACATCCTAACATCATTAACTTGCGGTACGAACGTACTATGTATTAAAAACAATTTTCCTAGGTTTGATTTTGATATATTGTAGTAGGAGTGCCAGGATACGGACCTGAATGTATTTAGCTATCGTGCAATTAGAGGCTGATCTACATTGAAATTCTTGAAGCTATATTAAGTATATCTCGGATATCGCCTTGTAGCTTATTATCCACCTCGCAATTATAAAAATTCTATAAAAATATTGCAGTAAATTAATATTCTGAATTTCAGAAGCCACTGATATTTACATTGTTTTCGAAAATTGTAATCAAATATGCATGCTTTAAAGTTTCTTTATTTCGGTTTAGTTTTTGTGCGGTTAACTCGTATTTTGTTCTTCCAAATAAATTTGGATTTTTAATTTATTAAAATATTTTTGAAAGTTTTGTCATCTTTCGCAAAAATTGCGGAATCCGTTTTCTCCGAATCCCGAGTCACTTTATTGATGCTTCTTGATTATTCCGAAGCTTCCGACTCAGTTGGACACCATCAGGGGCCGCTCTAGCCTTTACGCCGCCCCGGGCAAAAATACAAATTTCCGCCTTTTTATGGGGTTAGTGAACTTTTTTTTAGCTTTTTCGATCTTTTTGTGGCGTCTCGGGGAATTTCATTAATATTTCAATTTGTCACGTCAACAGCCAAAATGCCTCCCTTTAGATTTGCCGCCCTGGACAGATGTCCAGGTTGTCCGCCCCCTACAGCGGGCCCTGACACCATCGTCTTCTACCAAACTACTGTATTATGGCTGCAATTTTTCTCGGAGCGCTCCACAAGAAGGTATCATTGCTCCACCATTATTCATATCATATACAGCCGATCTGGAAGGAATGATGTATCCGGACTGTTATCTGGATCTTTATGCAGGTGATTCCCAAATCCGTGTGTCCTGTCTACCCGGACACTGTATGTCCGTTTTATGACCATTTTAGGTACAGTCCAAAAGGACATGCATAAGATCACTTCTTTTTTTACAAATGGACGTCTTTCGAACGTTCAGAATAAGAGTTATGATGTAATGTGCAATTATGTCCATTTATATTCTTGTACTTTCGCGAATGTACACTGTAGGTACAGGGTAGCTCAATTTCGATGTCTTTTATGAGGAAATCGGTAATTATATGAAATATCGAAAAATGGATGGCGCATCCTCGATCTATGTATTATTTTGAGAAAAACTTAATGGCCAAAACCGAAATTTACTATCTTTTCTTGTTCTCGAGTTTTTTGATAAATGTCGATAATAGCGTTGTTATCCTTCTTTTCAATGATATATAATATGTGAGGTCCTCGATTTCATCCCATTTTATTAAAAATGTAACAAAAAAAATTTTTTTTCATCATTCATCATTTCATTTAAATGATCACATGCAATGAGCCTTTTAACGTCTTGCTTAGGACGATGACTAAAATACTTTAATAGAATACGAATAGATCGCCACCAAAGAGAAATCCAAAATTGTGGTCAAAATTTATAAAAATAATATCGAATGAAAACGTTGCTAATCACAAGTTCTTCGAAGTTAGGTGATAAACTGAACCGTAACGGGTCAAGACATTTGGGCGCCGGCAAAAAAAATTATTTCAAATTTAAAACTATTTCAATTGAAAATTTTTGTGTTTTCCTAACATTGGCGCTAAGAATTTTAAATTCCCTGACTTTACATGAGTTTTCCTGACAAGTTTTAAATTCCCTGACTTTGCCAGGTATTCCATACAAGTGAGAACCCTGTATTATCATTCATATTTTAAATATATAAAAAAGAGGGGGAGTAAAAAATTATTAAACCTCACGTGATTAAAGGGCTACCTCTAAGATGAGGGGGGTACCACAATTGACCAATTAGCGATACAAAAGTTTTTTATATCACCTTAGGGACCGTCCATTAATTACGTAAGGAATTTTAAGAAGAGGGGAGGCTCGTGGGGAGGTATGGAAAATCTTACAAATCCTTACGTGAGGTGGGGGGGGGCAGAGAGTCAACGTGTTTACTTAAGTTCTTTAAAATATTTTTTAAGACTTATTTAATTATAATTCATATTTTAGAAAAATAAAGGGTGGAGAGAGGGAAGACTAATTTTTTTTTAATTAATAACAAATGAAAAATTAGAATTATTAGAAGTTATGGAAATCAACATAATATATTACATTGAACATCTTCAATAATTAACCCGCCCTTTTTTGCAATATTTAAAATAATACTTCCCTTTTAGGAGTTACCTGTAGGAGTTATTGATATGATTTATATCTTTTAATATGATATCTGGCACTTAAAAGTCCCGGTGCCCAGACGGCGGCGGCGTCCAAAATTCCAGCGCCTAATAATCTGGCGCCCAAAAATCCGGTGCCCAAAAATCCGGCGCCTAAAAGTCCGACGCCCAAACTGCGGAGCCCAAATGGCGGCGCTCAAATGTCACGTATCGAAATTCCTAGAGGAATACCCGAGAATTTTTGTGAATTCGAAGAATGTGGGGTCCTTTCATCGTGCAGGGCCGGATAAACCATAGGTACAATGGAGCCGCGTCACCCAGGATCAAAGTTCAGATGACACCAAAATTGAGCGGTTTTTTAATTTAATTTCGCGCGTTATTCATTTTGATTTATTTAAATAGGGACCCAATGATAGATTTGAATCTTTTTATTCTCTTGGTCATGATAGCAATATTGATTCTATAGAACTCGGCAAAGAACTTCAACATTTCAATATTATAATGAACAAAAAACTAACTCTGATATAAATTTTAAACTCTCTGTGTTTGCAAAGCATGGAAGATCTTTTTCCAAATTTATTTATAGCAGTCAGGATACTGCCGACATTGCCAGTAACTAGCATCCGCTGAAAGGAGCTTTTCTAAATTAAAACTTAAAAAAGATCAAGCATGAGTCAGGAAAGGCTAGTTGACTTGGCTTTTATATCAATTAAATCTGAAATTTCTGATTCATTCGAATATGATACGTTCACAAAACAATTTATTTTTCACAGGATTATTATTTCTTATTGTTTTATTATTATTATTTGTTAGAAATAAATGTTATTTTTATTTTCATATTTTGTTATTATTTTTTATTTATTTTTTTTATATTTGTAGAAAATGTGGATTGTTTGAAATAAATTCATATAATTTTTGACTTAATTTAAAATTTTTATACGTAGATCCTGGAATAATGATGACAACAATTAAACAAGGTCACAGGCACATTTCCCAATTCTGTTTATAAACGGCAGAAAATCGGGGTAGTGTTCGGCAGAGAACGACACAGTTAAATAATGGAACGAAATATGCTACTGTTTGAGTTTCTCAAAAGATTTAAAAGCAATGTTGTGGTCGAATTCTTTTATTCGGTTGTTATAACAAGCATACATATATTTTTATAACTTTCTTTTTGATCTCAATATAGCGCTTTCCTCTTTTAATATGAAGTAAGAAAATATATATTATGTTTCTTTGGAGAGCGGAAGCAACATTTAAATCAATTCAAATTTTCCATCAATTGCCTTTTATGATGTGTGGACAATAAAAACAGAAGGCAAAGAAAGAAAAATGTAATCAAAACGTATCATAGCCATTTGACAATATATTTACAAGCATCAGCGATTTAAATTCAAGAGTAAAAATTGACAATTGAAATATTGAAACTCATTTGAAGTTCACATAAACTTCATATTTCATAATAAAAACTTTTCTTATTTCTCGAGTTTCTACGATATTATGTATGTTGAAGTTGTCTTAAGCGTGCTATTGGGGCATGCTTCCAAGTATATCATAATGCCGCTTATCCGAGCATATATAGAACTTGAAAAACATTTCAGTAGTTTTTAAATTAATTTGCGACGAGCAAAAAGAACTGAAATTGAATCGGGTTAAAAGTGCAGATTATCTGCTAGCATAGTTTTTGAAATTACAGTGCAAAAGTTAAAAATCTCGAGAGATATGGTTTAATAACGATGAAAACATTTTATCTATCCAGTAAACTTTATATTTATAAAATCTAATAATAAGACGTTATTGATTATCCGGTTCTATTCATATTGAAACGTACTACGTTTGGAACCCCATTATGCAATGAATCTTATTGAAAAAAAATCTACATTTCTTGTATAGAAACTTAAAGCTGTCAATCTAGCGTGATAAAATTATAATGGAGTTTTTCGAAAAATTCGCGCCATAACAAACTAATTTTGTAAATCACGAAACCGTGCCGAAAGAGGATTCTCTCCAACTTTAATTATTTTACAATGAGGCGTTAAAAAATAAAGAAAGTGTTTGCTTGTTGAAAGTGTGGAAGAGATGACGTGGATGACTTGGCACGATCCATCATCAGTCGGTTATCGGTTTGTGGTGAACCAGCGATGAAGTGAAGCGTTACTAACGCCGCTTTATCAATCACCCCCATATTATAACGCAGTTTTACTAAAACTTCTTACACTTTGTCGTATATTAATTTTTTCTTTTCGGATTTTGATCGTTTTCGCGTCCCCATGTTGAGAAAGTTGATTATTTATTTAAAACAAAAATTGCTACATTATTAACTTGACGAACTCCCCAACTTTGGTTGTTTTCCAAAAACTCCAATTAAGTGATGTTCGGGTAAATTTAAACGGACTGATAATAAAAATGTATGTACAAGGGAACTGCATTCGTGGTGGTGTTTAAGTGGTAAGGTAATGAAATGCGACCCGGATCAATATCCCGGAGCGACTGATTAAATGACACTGTTCCGGATATTGCCATCCAAATTGTCAGTGCTGTAGCTTCAAATCGTATATTATAGCCTCGACCGACTTCTTATATTTAATTCTTTCCATTATTTAATTAAAACAAAATATTTTTGGCGGGGTGCATTTTTGGAAACGGATTTGTATAACGTCGTCGTCGGCGAAATGCAACAACGGAACAAGGGTTGGAGAAATCGATCGATATTTAGATAGAAACATAATGTATGTCATTACAGTAAGTTCGCGATCTAATAACATTACGTGTTGGGATACATAATGGGGGAAATGGAACCAAATGTAAGGAATGTATGTAAACATATTCAGGTTTGGTGGCGTCTTGTCTCATATCGACGGCTCAGATAGCGACAGTATTGAATATAAAGCGACACATATAATCCACATTCCACACTGTTCTCGCATTCTCCAAACCTTCATACGTTCCGATTTACTTCCATACAATGAACCAACTTCAAACTTCCCTCTTCAATATAGCATCTATAACGCCTTCTTTATAAGCCGGCACGAACATTCCGGACTTGCCATTGAGGTGTTAGTGTTTGTGCATAGCACACGTAAATTATTGCACAACCGATCGCCTAATTTACAAGAGAAGCAATTAAGGAAACTGAACATTTATTTCAATTTGCACTTTTGGATTTGCTTTAAAAACTCTAACAGCTAAAGAAACCCGGTCCAAATTGCTCAGTAACCAGAGGCGCTCCTTTGTAATTCATGGGATTTCTTGCTTTATTTGTCATTCATCCCCGCTTTCCTCCGGTATTTGCCGTCTCTTACACACCAACAGGAAAAACTATTTCGATTTCTTATCTTGAAGCTGCAGCGCATTTAATCTCTCTCTGCTCCATTTGTCTCAATCCCAAGAACAATGTATTATTTAAAGATGTGATGCGCTATTTGGAAATTTAGTTTACTTTGTTGGTATAGTGTTAAACGACCTAAAAGTTTACGAAAACTTCCTTTCCAGTTTATTTTATTACGACATCAATGATTATGCGATCGCAACGTCGTCGTCGTCCTGGTCGGTCATCAAAATGTCAACCGCCATTTTACACGAATCCACCTTGCGAAATTTTCGTCAAGTCGACCCTAAAAATGCACGGAAATCTGATTAATACGACGCAAGTAATCAAGAGACGAAAGATCGAAAAATCAAAGCTGGACGGTGACATTTCAGCTGGTCTACTACATATAAGAAGCGAAGTTCTTTGAGGGTAATTCGGCTCGCGCACAAGATCCGAGATTAAAGTAATATTGTACTGTAGTGTCTTTTCTGCTTTATAAGGTGACAAAGATTAACGTCAAGTTTCATTTTGTTTCATTATTTAAGCATTCGATCGCTTTATTATTTATTTTTCATGTTTTACTTGTTACATAGACAAAAATTCAACCTATTCTTGGCAGCAGGGAAACTGTTTGAACACGACGAATAGTATTTCCGGAGTCGGAGTACAGTTTCCGGTTACGGGGATCAATTGTAAGACCGACGTGTTTGTTCTTCCATTATCTAAGACGAACCCTATTCATCTATGTAAGGATTTGCGGTTTGTATAAATTATTAACAAGTGCTAAGCGAATTTAATTGAGTTCTAATTTGATCACCAATCATTAAGGAATTGGATTAAATTGGAGGTAACCGCTTCCGTTCTCGCCAACCCATTGTTATCTCCATCCATCTTGGATGAAATTCAGGTTTTCTGAAATTAAACCAAAAAGTTCTTCGGACGATTATAAGTTTGAAACGCTAAACAGTGGGATGTATAATTATTATCAGTTGAGCGACAAACTTTTCGGTAGATGATGTGATGAAATAGAAGGGTGTCGAGTATTGTGGTAAATTATGATTCAAAGGAAGAGGAGCGAGTATCGTGACGGGAGTCAACGAGCATAGTAATTAGAAATCGGTTACTGAAAATGCTGGCGCCTTTTGTAAATTCTAACAAACAACATTGCTCCTCTTTTACAGTTCAAAGAAATCTTAAATATAAAATTACTTCGCGAGTGAAATTGTTTTGTAATTGACTTTATACCTTTGAACAATGCAAAAGATATTCATAAATAAAATTTAAACACTCAAAAACTCAAGTTCGTCAAGTTTAATTTTAATTTATACAGTTAGACGTGCTCTTACAAATTTCTACAACTTTTATTTTTAATTAATTTTCTCGTTACTTGACGACTCCAAATACGAAAGAAATAACAATATTTTGTTGTTCATCAATTTATATTTCGCAGTAATCGATTGAACGGAAAGTTGAAGCCGATCAAAAAGCTTCAAAACTTTACGAAAAACATGAAGTAAGATGGTGATCTGTAATTTTATCGAGTCCAAGCACGACGGTGCTAATTAATCGATATTTACAAATAGTTTCATTTCGGTTCAATTTGAGTACAATGGGGTCATGGAAATTGCATTGGGAATTATTCCCAAATTAAAACATTAGATTTCTGAGTATTATATTAAGTATTAAACTTTTTTTTTTAATTTTTTCAACTGAATACATAATTTCTCAAGAATATTTTGTGAAAATTTCAAGTCGATCGGAGTAAAATTGACCAAGTTCAATCCAAGAGAAAAAGGATTTGTCGCCCTAACAGAGCTATTAGTAGCTATAGCCTCAACAGAGTTTTTCGTTGCTGTAACAAGTTTTCTGCTGCCATAACAAAGTTTTTTTCTATGCAGAATAAGAAAATTTGTTAAATCAACTAATCTTTTTTACTGAATAGAAAACAACTTAGTTATGGCAGCAGAAAATTTGTTGAAGCAACAAAAAATTTGTTATAGCAGCAAAACAAAACTCAGTTGAGGCTACAGCTACTAATAGCTCTGTTAGAGCGACAAATCTTTTTTCACAGCGTATAGTGTACAAAACTTTAAGGGTTTTTCTGAGAGTTGTCATATTTGAAGTCCGTGTACGCCATAACTCAAAATCTACTGGAATAATCGTTTCAAAATTTTACGCAATTCACCAGGTATTGTCGAGAGATTTTTTTTGTTAATAATTATTAATTTTAAAACAACAAATTAGATGATTTTTTTTAACAAAAATCGGTTTTTTTTGCTTCCAAGGGCTACGAAAAATTGACAAACTGAAAAAAAAACAAATTCTCTCGCTTAATCACTCGCTTAATTTCCAATATTTTCCAATAAAAATTTAGGAAAATATTGTTCAAATGTTGCATTATTATATAGAATTTGACTGAATAAACTTATAACATTTATATCGCCAAAAAGAAATCTTAAAAACCAGTCTTTTTATCACCGAACTAACCTCGGTCTAGGATATGTGAACGCGGCCATTTGAACGCGGCCGTTTGAACGCGGCCGTTTGAATGCAGAGACACTTGAACGCAGAGACGTTTGAACGCGAGGACGTTTGAACACGAAGACGTTTGAACGCGAGAAATTAGAAGCAATTGACCACTTATTACATTTAACCTTTTATTCGAGAAATCATCCGATATAATTTATTATTATTCGACGAATCGATATTCGATTCGCATTTGAGAAATCACAAGATATTGATATTTTCATTGTCTTTCTAGAACGAAACAAAGTTTACCGAGTCAATATTTTCTTGGTCGGTAGCTTAACCACAAGTAGTAAATTGCGCCAACGGTTGGTGGGGTAGCTTAAGGAGTAATACCCAAAGAGTGGTGTACTTATTCGTAAATATTATTATGGTTGATCCTTGTATTGCCATGGTTGTCTTTGGCAAAACGGCTAGGAACGCCCGGAGCGGAGTGCAGGATAGCGCAGAGTCGAAAAACCAATTAAAAATATCACTGAAAACCGAAAGAATTCGCCAAAGGTGGAACTCGAAAAAGGTGAAACTCGAAAATATAATATTAAAAAATAATAAAGGGGGGGGAGTCAATTTCATCTAATTTCTCCCGTTCAAACGTCCCTGCGTTCAAACGTCTCTGCGTTCAAACGGCCGCGTTCAAACAGCCGCGTCCAAACGGCCGCGTTCAAATGTCCAGCTCCGAATTAACCTTACCCCGCCCTTAATAATAAAGAATAGAAATAGATAAAAAGTTAGATTTTTGGTTTGAAACTCATAAGCTCAAAAATACATTTTCTTTTTTAACACAATCAAAAATATGTTATAGAATTTCAAATCAGAAATCTTAGATTTTTAGAAATTGGATTTCCGGTTTGAAACTTATAAACTCAATAACATCTTTTTGCGCACAATCTCTGGTGTACTGGGGGGTATTCCATACCCCCCAGACCCCCCGGTTTGAAAAACCTAACTTCGTGTGGGTATTGCGTACGGTTATTGAAAGTTCATTGGGAATTTTTATTTTAATTCGGAAATATTTATATATACATATATATATCAAATTTCCATGACTGCTACTGTAGGTCGCACAGGTTTTAAAAGTATTACGAAAATTCTCAAAGATCATTAATTATTTCTTTAAATTTTGAAATAATCAAAGGAAGTACCTCATGTCGAGCAGAGCGGCCACTAGACCAATCAAGAGCCCGGAAAAACGTGTCGCAATGAGCGGAGTATGAAACTTGTCGCTCACTCGGCTCAAAACCTTGCAGATTATTGCGTCCGACGCTATGCTATAAACTACTCAAGGAAGAGGATACATTGATGCAATGAGACTGAAATGAAGCAGGTGTAATTGCGTTTTAGATCAAATGTTCTTATCTCGAGCAAATTCCAAGTAAAGCTCCAACATCAACCACCCATTTGGCCCACCCAAAACCAGATATTGTAAGCTCATATGATATTGGTGAATCAACGCTCTGAAAGAAAATTCAATTTAATTTAATTAAAATTTAATTTGAACGTAAAATACTGGAAGGTTTGAAAATGCACAAACCTCCATATAATACGGAACCATCATGGTGATTACGGAACCGGACATTTGAACGCGGCAATTTGAACGCGGCCGTTTGAACGCAGAAGAAATCTCACCTTTTTCGAGTTCCACCTTTGGCGAGTTCTTTCGGTCTTCAGGGATATTTTTAATTAGTTTAGTCTTTGGCAAAATAGCTCGGAGCGCCCGGAGCGGAGGGGACCGGAGCGCAGAGTAGCGCAGAGTCGAATTTAACAAAGACAACCATGGCAATACACGGATCCACCATAATAATATTTAAATAAATTTTACTAATAAGTACACCACTCTTTGGGTATTATGCTACCCCACCAACCGTTGGCGCAGTTTACATACGTCCTGACCCGCTAAACTATGTTTCATCCTAGAAAGACAATGAAAATATCAATATGTCGTGATTTCACGAATGCGAATCGAATATCGATTCGTCAAATAATAATTATATTGGATGATTTCTCGAATAAAAGGTTAAATATAATAAAAGGGAGGTCAATTGCATCTAATTTCTCGCGTTCAAACTTCCCTGCGTTCAAACGTCCTCGCGGTCAAACGTCCCTGCGTTCAAACGTCTCTGCGTTCAAACGACCGCGTTCAAACGGCCGCGTTCAAATGTCCTAGACCGTAGTGATTATGATCGATAGACCCAAATATACTATGCATACAACGGTTAGGGTTCTGATAATCGCCAAGGGAATTATTTTTCGTGGATTGTCCTGTTTCAAACCTATGAATCCGTAAAAACACGTGGCCGGACCCTGTAACGTTCCAGAAAAACCATAAGGGAAGTCCCCTCCGTGACCGTACGTCGAATTTACTGGTGTACTTAAATTCCAGTATCCAGGATTAGCTACAAAACTTCATCGGTAATTTTTTTGATTTATTGTAACAAATTCAAAAATACCCCACCATAGACCCATAGATCCAAGTATAATAACTGAAACTACAACCACGACGGTAACGACGGTGCAAATGTTATTAAACATTCCAAAAACAAGGCGACTAAAAGTAAAATTTCAAATAACATCTCAAGATTCTATTTTTTTTGTACCTGCAAACAAAATCGATATACCAAATAAGAAGAAGTCGAAGTAAGCGGATACGTAACTGATATTTATGAACGCAGTTTCTCTAAAAACCTTCTGGAGAGTGTTGTTTACGAAAGAGTCCCCGTAAAGGCTCATACCACGCGAACTGCTGGCAGATCCTGCAAAATTAAAAATTGGATAAGCTTAGCTAAAGCAGTGTACGCTTTTCTTGCCGATTATGTACTCCAAAATTAAATTTCATCCAATAGTAAATGCCGCAGACTCTCCAACACACACGTAACTGTAAATATACGCCGACCCAGCCCGTGGAACCCGAGATCCGGCGTAGCACAGCCCTGACGATAAAATCAAAAAAATAATTTTTTTCTCAAAATGTAACTGGTTGGGTTCCAACTGCCAGAATAGAGGCTACTCCTGCTATCAAAAATGACAGGACAATCGAAGGACCTGCAATGTTTCTGGCTACATTTCCTACCAAAATGTACGCACCGATTCCCAAAGTGGAACTAATGCCCAAAGAGGCAAGATCGAACATCAAATCAATCAAAAACCTTCCGTCGGGTCAATTTCAAATGTTACAAAATTTTCGTCCAAAATTATTTGCATTTAATCCTTCAATACTTAAACCTATCTTCTTATCTTTCTCCAATAATGTAATCCAATTTATAACTATGATCTTCCAAAACTTAATCTCATCAAAATCCAATTTTACTCAAATTTTTGAATAATCCTAACCAAATGAATAAAAATCACATACTGAAATTAAATAAATTTATTTTTCAAACACAAAATTCTCCAAACCAAAATCTTTTTTTGTTTCAAAATACAAAAATGGCTACAGGGATGTAATATCTAAACTTATATTATGGTTGATCCATGATATGTCTGATGAATACACAGTTAATCGTAATTTATAAAATGGATATTATGTTTTAGATCAGAAATAATCAGTACCAAAAAGATTAGGTAATTACTAATTAAACATAATTAATAATAATTAAAGAAAACACTGGAAGTTTGTTAAATGTAGTTAGTACCACTTTGCCATATCAATATGTTGAAAAGCTGTTTATTTTATAAAATATCATTGGCTAATCTCAAGTTTTTGGTTTAACCTGTAACTAAACAACTGCGCCTAAATGAAGTTTTTATCGTTGTAAACAAAAATTGTTTTTTCGAGATTTTCCAGTTTGAGATATATTATTATATACCAAACAACAAACATAACAAGTTTATTACATTTAAATAACAAAATATTAAGAGCTTATATTAAGGCAAAGATAACTTTCTTAATTGTAATAAAATCAAATATGTCAAAAGAAATTTAAACAACAAATTTCGTAAACATAATAAATTTAACTGAAATACAGCAAGTACTAACGGCTTTATTAAGCCGGAGCGAAGCAAAGATTTTTCTCAAGTTGCATCAAATTTTTACTTGCTCCTTTCAAAATTTACAAAATATTTCCATAATTTAATTCATAAAAATATCATGTAGGGTGGAGAGGAATTTCTTGAGGTAATAGCATTCGAAACGTTTTTATTTCCAAAAATTACATAAAAGTAATTTACCGTATTTATGCTTTAAATGACATCCTGAAAACTTTTGTTGAATATTTGAAAATTCTCCTGAAGGAAATTTTGTATTACCTATTTTTTTTTTGAAACAATACCTATAACTCTTGATAAGGAAAAATTAAAATAAATTGATAACCAAAATGAAAATTGCTTAGAGCTATCAGAAGTATAAATCCTGGCGTATCAGTAAATAGAAAAGGCGAATATACTTAAGAAAATGGCTTACAAATCAAACTAAAGGTATTCACTTATAAATTTATTTTTCGAATTTGTTACTCTAAAATAAAATTCGCCGTTGTTTATTTTTTGTATGCGAATAAACAAAACGTAAATTAATTAACTGAAACTTGATAATCCTTGATTTTTTCTTTTCAACTGCCGTACACATTTATTTTCGGGTTTTAATAAAATTTATTCCCAACATAATAAATCGGTTTTTTACGTTTTCAGTAAAAAAAGCTAAAATTGCCTTAACTTTTCTAATTAAGTGGAAAATTTGAAGTGGATTTTATGTTTCAGGTGTTGATGAATTTGGATCAAGTGCTTGATTGGTCGACTACTTTTTATACGGACAAGCGAAAAACCAAGATAAGACCATGGATTTCAAGTATCCATGGAAACAATTCCTGCGGCTAACAACAACGAAACCTTACGCCATTTTCCAAGTTTATACTTTTGTATATATTTAATTTTGTATATCTGATGCTTTGTTTTCTATTCTATACGAAAAAGTAAGAAACGCTTTTTTTTATTTCTTCCCTTATATGCGCGTAATAGAAACAACCGCTTTATTTATATCTACAAAGAATTTCTGTTATTTTCAAGAAACGTGGAACGCTTTGAGCGATTTCTACAATATAATATTTTCTTTTATAGATAGATAATTATTAAGAAAGGTAAAAGCTTACATTTAAGCAAAATATTTGTAGCTCCACTAGAAAATGTAATAAATGTAGGTATTTAATTATCAGAGTTCACTTGACTTAAAATCAAACGAAACGCTGGAAAAATTGTGTCTATTTCGAATGTGCTTTGCATTATTTAAAATAAATTAAATTGTTTTTCGACTCTCGCTTTTGCTACACTACACTGAAATATGTAATAATTATTAATTTTATTGTAATAAGTAAATTTATATAATATTGTGTAGTGCGAATCTAAACATTTAATCAACAAAATAAATATTGTCCGTTGTTACCTTTATTTATTTTAACTAAAATTTTATAATATTCGTGTATGCATTTGTAATGAATTTATATTATTAAATATTTGAAACATCATTTTTTGGAAATTTATTCATCTGTCAACATTCAAAAATATCCTCAATTAAATTGTCACATAGTAGTAACGAACTGGCGATATTAAGCAAACAAATCTCCAATTAATATCAGATCAAAATAAGTTATTTTCTTGATACTCAAAAGAATCTAGAGCAACAATAAAAAATTTCTAATAAAAGTAAGGCATTAGGTAAGTATATATCACAAAATATACATAAAATAAAGCAGACACATCAAATAGAAAATTCGAAAGAGGAGTAATAAATAACCAATTTCGAATTACTGAAAGAATTGCTTTGCTGTTGCCCGACACTACATTTTTAAAATTCAACAGTGCAAACGACTTAATACTCCTTTGGAAAAGAAAATGCAGGTAAGAACAAAAAAGTAAACACATATTATACAAAATATATATCGAAATAATGCTTAAACGAAACATATCACAGCTACGCAAACCTGCCGCAGATTTTAAGACGAACCTCCGGAGAAACTAGTAGTACCTACCTAGATTATTTTTGTATTGGTGAAGCGTAGCCGGGGTCATAAGACCGTACAAAATAAAATCGCAAGATTGATATGTGCGCTATGGAGAAGACAAGGCGAAACCATCCCATAAATTAAATTTCCTATTACGTCATCTGGCCATGCACTGCAGTGTATGGCACTTGCAAAAGCTCTTTTAAAATTTGAAGAGTATTTTTGGCCAGTGATTAAAAATATTCAATAAATATACCAATAAAATTCTCTGGTAATTCCTCCAAAATACCTTTTTATTCGGATGGAAAAGTAACTTTTCTTGGCACACAAATTTTCCATTCGTTCGGGTCGTTCCGCTCGCTTCGCATCTGTAAAACCCGCTCCGCAGGCAAAGTCAATTTTTTAGTTCTAATAAAGCAATATACTATTACTACAATTTGAAGATTTAAATTGCTTTAGTCAAAAATCTGCATAAATAGAAGATAAATACTTCCATCACAAAAAGACATTGGCACCAAGCATTGGCAGAAGTAATTTTCCTACAAATGGAATACAAATGCAGTTAAAATGCAATATTGAGTATTAAACAATAATTTTTGATCAGGTTACCGCAAAAATTTCTGAATCAATTACAGTAGAACCTCGATTATCCGGGCCAGCCGGGACCGAGCCTTTGCCGGATAATCGAAAACTCGGATAATCCAAAGACTTCATTTTTATTTTTTTAAGAATTTATTCAGAAAAATACATGTCAAGCGAAGAAAAGAAACATGATACTACATACATGTAACAAAAAATAACAGTTTTAATATGTATATATTATGTATGTACCACGTAAGAATAATCACTTAAAAAATCACTATTTTTTGTCGTTTTTGTGCTTCGTAACTTCTTTATAATTTTATAATTTCCTTCATTTTTCTAAGCTGAAGCACATGAATGTCATCAGTTCCAGGCTGTTTTTCAAAATATTGAATAAGTACATTACTGCACCCCCTGCTTCTCGATGACTTGTTTTGATGACTCAATTATTCTCATCGTCATCACTACTTTTGTCAGAACTTTCTGCAGAGGTCTGGTTATTTAAACAATCGTAATCCATAATCTGATAATCCCTTTTTATTCGTGATCACATTCTATCCATAACCTGGTGCACTAGTTTCTGAGCCTGCAGCAAGTGATCTTTTCTGCAAGAACCACCTGGTCCTAGCATCATTAAGCTCTCGAAAAGTAGACCCCTTTAGAGATTTTCTGTCAGAAATAGCTTTTGCACTCTTAGCTTCAGCTACAAAGCTCTGTAATTCGGCTGTCTTCTTCACAATGTCACGAACCGTTTGTTTTCCAATGTTATATGCTTTAGCCAACACAGCAATATGTTATTTTATTTTATTATGTTATTTTCAAATTGTTTTAAAATTTCCATTTTTCATTAGCACCAGTACGCTGCATTTTGTGCGGCTGTTTGCGTTTAACTGACGAGTCGGTCGGCAGTTGGCTAAAATAATAAGTAAACACATAAATAGGGGATTTCCCGAGCAGAACTTGGGGATTCCCCGAGACGAACGTCTGCACGGTGCATTCATGGACCAACCTCTGGCCGTAACCACGGATAATCAATTTAAAATGCCGCACGGAAAATCTGCCGCCCGGAAAAGCGCACACGGATAATCGGGGTTCTACTGTATTATTAATTAGCACAGGTAAAATTAAAGCTAAGCTATCAGTAGTTAAAACTGAGCTATAATTCATAATAATTATTTTTGTTGGTTAATTACGCTCATGCCTTTTGTTGATGAATTTCATATTAAAATTGTTGCCAGTGTTTTAAAAACCCACTGGTACACTCCTGTACTCTAATAAGAACTCATGAACGCCCTTTTTGTGAAAGAAGTATCTCTATAATATATCATTCGCCTGCCGCTATTTATTTAGGTATTTCTTCCTTTTTTGACTTGCATACCTCCTTGATTCATACTACTAATTCCTCTGAAGCAAATGCATTTATATACTTATGAGGATACAGATACTTTAAATAATATATTAATTTATATTATCCACCTCAAGAAACTAATGATTAAAGCAAATTTTAATTGAGAGGAATTAAAAAGATAAGTTTTCAAATTTTGTAATGTATTAACCATATAAACATAATATTCCAATCCGAATAAGCTGAATAACTTTATCAAGTTGAAAACGCACCTCCTGAAAATTGTATTATATAATTAAACTTTTATGAACCTTACCTGACCAAGATTAGAACCAACTTGGATTTTTATCTTAAAATTAGATTGCTTGAGACACAAAATTTAATAAATTGTGTAAAAATTAACATGATATAAGCAATAAGTACTTACTTAGATATATAATTATTTATTTCTTTATTTCATTTCCAACTGAAAAATGAAATATAAAACTTAATATTCGGTACTCAATACCAATATTAAAACTTTACGAGCACAGTGTTTATCAATTAATTTATTCTTCATTAAAAGAAAATGAAACGAAAAACTTAAATTAGTTTTACTTTATAACTTACAGTCAAAATTTTGTTGAATATCTGTGCTAGTTTAATCCCTAATATTTTGTGGATACGCACATTTTAATTTATGTAGAAATTTTTGAATAATTTATTATTTCTTTTAAATTAACATACTTTTAAAATTATTTAAAAAATTCTGTATCTTAGAGATTTTAAAACTCAACTAGACAGTAGCTGTTTCTTATTATGCGGGGTTGAAATAGTAAACGATGTATAGATGTTAATACAATGCATAACAGCACAAAATAAATGTTAAATTAAAAAAAAAAAAATTATTAATTTAATATAATTTTATATATTTAATTGCAAGTGATTGCGAAAACTTATTTTTATTAAAAAATTTTAAGTTTAAAATTCATTGCAATCAGAAATTTCTTTGTATTACATATAACTCGTTAGAAAGCCAATAATGCCGGCTTGAAAACATTGGTCGTTTGTTTAACGATACGACTTCATTCGCGTATACCCACTCGAGCTCAGATGAAGTGATCGTCTTTCTCAAAAAAAAAGTGTATTAGGTTTCCCGTAAATAGGTCCTCTTTAGAATATACAAAAGAACAATGCGGCTGAAAAAATTGTTTTAATTTTCACTTTCTTCTCACTTACCTGCACTATTTTGTAATTTCACAGGATGTATTAGAACGGGTACCATTAATAACTTACGTAATACTGCAACGATGTACAATATAGATTTATTAGGTATAACACATTGAAAATTACAAGTATGTATAATATCTACAACCACCTAACAAAACACTAATTAATTACAACTTAAATACGATGTGACTCATTGCCAAATAAATTTTTTCAAATTTTGATGTGTTTTATACGTATAAATGCAAAGAGATTGCATCAAAATGTACTAAAATGTCCATTATTGCTAACTAAAATGGTTCGTCAGATCCACCAGTGGGACGCGCTTGGGGAGCATCGATTGTTTGACTAGCAGCTACCGCGGTCGCAGCGATGGGACGTGTTTGGGCAGCAGCCGACTCCACTGCTGTAGGTGTCGTTTGACTGGTTTGACTGGATGTTATGGGTTGGGCTGTCGTACCCACTGTGACTGTAGCTGTGGCGCTTGTGGAAGTCGCCACGTGACTTACCGCTGTGGCCACGGCTGTTACTTGACTTACAGTCGTCGAAGTCTGCGTCGTAGCTGTCGGACGCAACGTAGATAAAAGTTGCGTTATGCGAGTCGTTAACGGATTATTATTTGCGATGCCTGCCGGTACCGTTCTTGCTGTATCCCTTTGTGATCTTACTAAAAATTGCTGAAACTCTGCTTGCTGTAAAATAGCTGGTAGCTCGTAATGATGGAAAAAGTAAAGCATGGAATGCTGGAAAAAACAAAATATCATTAATTCAATACGTCCTAATAAACATGAACAAAACAAATCGGAACTTACGAAAAACAAACAATGAAAATTTCTATACATAATTAATTATTAAATAATACATCGATAGAAGCTACTTTAAGTAACAAATTTGGTAGATTTTATGTTTTCTCCGCGATTATATTGAAATTTATTTACCTTGAATACAAATTTAATAAAACCTTATTTCAGTTCATGAAATGTTGAGGAAATGTTTACATGAATTGTTCAGTTTGTACACTCATAAAAATTGTTCGGCTTGAATATTCGTAAAACAATAAGTTACTCTTAATAAAAATATGGGATGTTTAAAATATAGTATCTTATTGAATTGTGCACATACTCACCATTTACTTTCAAAAAATTAGGGAAAATTTAGCAAAACATTTAATATTAATGTTTGACATAATGCAGAACGTCAATTTTACTAATAATTTTGAAATCGAGTAACTTGTGGATTTTTTAAAAATTTCTCGAAGCAGAACTAATCGAAAAATTTGTCAAATGTTGAAAATTAAAACGTCTGAATGTATTTTCCTATCTTATCATGCAATAAATAATACTGGGGTTCAATATAGTTACCAGACCGTCTTGACGATTCGATCAAAGCATATTCCCAATAGGATAGTCAAAGTAGTTGCAATTCAAGATTAACTCACCCCAGTTATTCCCTTAAAATGCCATTTTGGTCCAATTAATGCAACGTAAATTAGCACCACAACATGTGAGTTAATTGGATAAAAATTGCACTTATGTCCTAACGTTAAGTTCCTACTTATCATTCTGAACCCACACGTAAGTTTCAATGTATTTTAACTTTTGTTAATAATGTTGTTGTGCTAACTTACCTAGTGTTAATCGGACGAGAACGGTGCTTTATGCTTATTTTTGTGTTTTCTGTGTTTTAAAGGTACCATTAAGGTAGCTGTGTAGCATTTAGAGTGAGTCCCAGAGAATTGCCAAGTTTTCTACTTTCTACTTGATGTTTTCATTCAAGTTATCTTTCTATTCTTGTATTGTGGAATGACTTTAACAAACGGTGGGCTAATTTAAGATTACTACTGATTCGTACTCTTTATGCAAGTTCTTATTTCCTCTTTACAGTATGCTAAGCATTCCGTGGCCCCGAGGTATGCTGCGTGTAGCGGCTCCAATCAAAACGTGGAGGATTGCAATTCCGCCAAAATTACTATTAGAGAAGAATTTCATAAACCTGTCGTAATATTGCCAAGTTAATAAAGTTACTTTTGGAAATTTGCTACGTATTTCATATGTCCAAAATGAGGATGCTTATCAAAATATACGATTAAAAGTGACTTCATTTGTAATATAGGATAAATTTTCGAATTTAGAATGTAACATTGTTATGTAAAGTGCCGTGGACCTTACGAGATGCGGTAAGTTTTCTTCTTGTTATGTCAACAATTTTATTTAAAAATAAATTGCAAATCCGGACGTTTCCATTTTCTAAGAACATAGAAAGAGGCAAGTAGTCCAATCAAGTATTTTTGGTATCTAAATGTTTCTGTAGAAACCGGATTGTAGGGGTGCAAGTTATGAAAAGGACGATTGTGCCACCCGTGGCGCGTTTATTATTTATAAAATTGAATATGACAACTGCATGATATTGTCAGGTTTTAAATAGCATTCTATAGTGTATCACAATGAAACTTGTCCAGAATCGAACGCATAAAAAAGATCTCAAGTTATAATGTAAAAATTTTAATTTGTGCTTAGACGCCCGGTAAGACGTTGAAAGAAATATGAAAGTGCAGCGATACGTATGACATGCGGAAGAAATTAAACTGGCAAATAAATAAGAGGTTGTCGCGGTCCACTGACCGGAAATAGTCCCGTGAGGGCTTCTGAAAGCTCCAACTGTAATATAACTCGCGACCGAACTTATCAAAAGCCCTACTCAACTCTCAACAATATTCTCTTTTAATATTAAAAAAGTATAAGAAATAAAATTCCTCCAGGTTAGATTAGTACCTACAAATTAAACTTGACAAAATATTTTAAACCAAAGCTACGCTTTCATCCTTTTGAAGCAGGAGAGCAACCCGAATTATTATTATAAGAAAAATCTTCATCGTTATTTTGATAAAACCCTACCACGTAAAAGCACTCGAGTAAATATTAAGCCGGTAGGGGTTCCAATAAGAAATAAAATTAAAAATCAAACTTAATTATCATTTAATTAAAATTTTACCTGAATAAAAAGCCAAGATGTAACCAACGCCAAGCTGCTATACTGTCCATTAAATCGATAGTGATATGCATAAAATGTGAAGTGGTACAAATAGAAGAACCTGTAACAAAAATTATTAGATAACATTTAATAATTAAACATAATTTCGCTCTCTATTTTTTACAGTGTACATTCGGATACAACCCTAGACTATCTAGACCCAGATAAACAAATAAAAAATAATAGAAACCACTGTGCATCAATTTTTAAAAATAGTAAAATTAATTAATTATTATCAAATAAGAAGCATTTTCAATTCAGCCTGTAGTAGCGGAAATAGCGGGTCTAATACCAGATAAATTAGAAAAGTTTAACCAATAATTTCACTTTCCCAACATTTTTTCTCAAATCTTAAAATTATCTGCATAGCAATCTTTTTTGTTTGTGCTTTAGGGGGGTAAAAACGGACTACCCCAATGGATGTCCTAGGTTAAAA
The DNA here is from genome assembly GCA_947369205.1 of Cantharis rufa. Taxonomy (NCBI): domain Eukaryota; kingdom Metazoa; phylum Arthropoda; class Insecta; order Coleoptera; family Cantharidae; genus Cantharis; species Cantharis rufa. The sequence goes on from OX376303.1 coordinate 97,219,482, forward strand.
TCAACTTCTTGTCAATGAACTTTAAAACAAAGAGAAGAAAATTGAAATCCGACTTTTAGCAGAAGACCAGATTTTTTTTGTTCCTTTGTGTATAATGTGTATGTTATCTTGTTTGTATATAATTTGTTCATATTTTACAGGAATTATTCCGCAAATAAATAAAATAGTAAAAGTATTTTCAAGTGCCTCTCTTCTGAGCCTTCCTATCCATTGCTGAACAGGATCGTTCAACTTGGAACATTTCTTATAGAGAAAGGTTTCAACATTTAAACCCCACGGCTGCTTAAACCAATAAACCAAATTCCTGTTAAGAAGACTGCCGGATTAACGTGCCCTCCGAAGCACGGAGACGGTCATATGAAAGTTTCAGATTCTCCTCGGATACTTCAGTCAGCAGAGACCGTCTCTCTTTCAAGTGTCCACCGCTGAAAACGTGCAACAATACCCTTATTGCAAACGATCTTATGTAAATAAAATATTTGAAACAATAATTAAAATGTTGCTTGCATTTGCAATATTCTGGTATGGATTTGTTCACTTTTAAAGTTATTCTTTTGAGAACGAAATCACTACCCATCCGACCTAGTTAATGATGATGGACTACTGGTGTTAATTTTATCACCGAGATAAAATGTTTCATTAACTCAATCTTCCATTTTTCTACAAGATTATATTACACATCCTTAAAAATCATACTCGCCAATCTTCCTCTCGGGTTATTTAATCTTGAAAATGCGATTTTCATTTCCCTTTGAACCATATTGTGCATATCGAGTTTATCTGATGCATTTCACCCTTACAAAATTAAGAGATTCTTTCGGCTGAAAATAAATTGTTTTTATTGCGTTAACCCTGGGCCATTCAAAATATTGTATCGAGTATTTTTCGAAATCTACATGACATAGTAGATCACGCTCTATAGAGTCTCACGTTTCGCTTTGAGTGACAAGAAATGCATTTTTGGCAAATCTTATAAGTAAAACGAACACAGTGAATGATTTCGTCTCTTGAACTCACATTTTGACGGCTAATGCAAAAGAAATCCGATCCATCCTTGTGAAAACACCTTCATTGTTATTTTTCAGCATTATGCGATAATCTTGAAAGTATCAATTACCCAACTATCACCACAAATCCTTACAAAAGAAAATTCAATATGATTATTACTAAAAGCATCTCGACTTTACTGGAAAGAAAATTAACACTAACTAAAAATAATTAATTGCAACACGAGATTAATAGAAAATGGAAGTTCAGAAAAGTCGCATTTGTCGTACCAGCAATTTTTTGCACCGATCTAAAAGTACTAATTAACCTGAGGCGCCTTTCCATATAGCTACGGCAACTGTTTCCATTTGTTCTGTTTTTTTTTGCAGAAATGTTAGCTATATTTTCTACTTAATAAAGAAAAATAATCTGCACGACTAGCATCACAACTTCTTTTATTTTCGTGAACTTTCTGTAACATTTCATTCAAATATTTTTATTGGTCGGGTAAATTCTAAAACATTTGCTTTGGTATCTTTTTATAAGCTACTTACACGAACACGCATTATCTTCTTGTTACCTCCCTATGTAAGTATTTCGAAAAAAAAAAGGTAAAATTATTTGTATTATATTTCATACACAAATAAATTCAAAATTCTCCTTTCTGTGTCGCGAATAATGCAGGTGAACTTCAAAGTAACGAACGACACATTTTGATTTCATAAAACCCGGAGTTCGTTTCTTGTGAAGTAGAAAAATATGTATTCCATTGTCACGAGCTCTCTCAGATTTAAATATCTCGCGCTTTTGACGACATCGGACTGTCGTTCTATTGTCCGAAGATTCGTTCAAAGCATCAAGCGTAATCCGGGCACTTCTTATTCTTTACATTTTTTGCTACATCTGCGGAATAAATAAAAATTGTGAACACCACCCACCTCGTGCTTTATGAGATAAGCTAAATTTAACGATTCTTCCATTATTTTTTTTTCATCAAACACCTCACAAACAATAACCTTAAAAGTGAAAGAAAATCGTATTTTTCAAAATAAAATTTTTTGGACCACTTGTGATGATAAATGATATATTTTCCTAGTCTTCGACGTTATAACGCTTATACGAGAGTTAAACAATCTATTATATTTAACACTCCACAACTAATAATTGAAATATCGTGTATGGAGCATAAATATAAGTGAAATGCACTCAATTTATCTGCAGGATACGGCGACCGTCTGAATCGCACAATTCATACTTCCCCTTATCCTGTCAACCTCTTAAACACAATGTCAAATAATATACGTGGTACACACTACGCAAACACCTATTGATAAGCCGACAACATAGGCAGGTACACAAAAAGTAAAATTGTTCGGTTTATTTAAAAATAATTAATCAAATCAAATTGCCACCAACGGATTTTATCGATTAACTTCATCTCACGTACCACTCCACGTGATACAAATACTCACGTGTCCTTAGCATTTATTATTATTTTGTCCCAATGCTTACAAATTTAATATTTACACAAATTAATCTCAAGTTATGTACAACCAATCCTATAATCCCTAAATATGAAAATTACATTAAGCCACTTGATGTTTATCATCAACCAACCCTCAAATTTGCACCCTCCGTTCTCCAGCTAAGAATAACTAAAATTGATAGGTCGATCGCTCACTATAAGGCTAAATTTCTTCAATGATTAAGATGCAGCGACCTGAAACGCAAACAATGACACTTAAATTTGGTCTAAAATGACCAGCATATTTTGATTAATGTATTCGATTGAAAAGATTCATTGTCATCTTTCAGTCAGAACCAAAAGAATCGGTTAGGGCTTAATTATCCATAAATTTAACGATTCTGAGAGATTTCAAATGCAATTTTGAAGATTCTATCAAACTTGTTATCTCAAATTGGCACCAAACATGAATGGCCCCCAAAAATGTTCGCACGTTCTATTTTTAAAAAGCTGATCCAATTTATAAAAATGTACCAGGCTATTGAAAGAATAAGTAAGCACAACGAGCGTTAAAGGTTCCGCGATATCAAAATTTTTTAAAAAAGAATTGAAAAACTGAAGGAAAAAATTATGTAATACGAGTAAAGACGAAGGATTAACTAAAGAAAAATTAGAAAAGTAAGAAGAGTGTACATAACGAGAAAATTAATTTGTTGTTTTTGGTACCATTTTTAATTAATTTTAATGTGTATCTAAAAAACTACTTAATTCTAAAAATAACAAAACAGTCATATTTTCCACAAAAATCAATTGCCTCTTTATTGCAATCTCTAAAAATCATCGATGGCAACATATTTATAGGTCTATTATAGTCTTCACATTTATTCGAATTTGAAACTTTTTGCACTGAAATGATTTATGTTTTCCAATTTTCTGAAAAATAAAATTTTTACACGTGTTTTGAAAATGATTTTGTACTATAGACATTTTCTGGCACATTACAATTTAATTGCCAATATTTAATGTTATTCATAATTTCCTTGGTGCTTCCGCAAAAATACTTTTTAAATTTTTCACAAATACTCTGTTCATCTCTAGGTATAATTTTCATTGTCGAATAACACTGTCTCCTCAATATTTTCGTCAATAATTTTATTTGAAAATTTTTCGTTTTCTTGTCTAAATAATGATGTTTTTAATGTTAATATTGCTTCTCTATATTTATTTATATTTATTATCATCATCAACAGCTATACACAGCTATACAAATGATTTGTCGCTCTAACAAAACTTTTAGTAGCTATAGCCCCAACAGAGTTTTTCGTTGCTGAAACAAGTTTTCTGCTGCCATAATAAAGTTTTTTCTATGCAGAATAAAAAAAATTGTTAAATCAACTAATTTTTTTTACTGAATAGAAAACAACTTTGTTATTAGTGGCAGCAGAAAATACATTGTAGCAACAGAAAATTTATTATAACAGCAAAAAACTCAGTTGTTAGAGAAACAAATCATTTTTCTCAGTGTATCACCCTTCGTTGGACATAAGCCGCTTTCTCTTTCGAGAAAAGTTTCGGCATTACGACCTCAAGGATGCTTAAATCGAATTGGACAATGCCTGTTTTACTGTTTTCAATAGTTCATGATAGCAATCATCAACCAAGCGGGACTGTCAACTTTACGTGCCCTTCGAAGCACGGAAGCAGTCATTTGAAAGTTTTTAGGTAGTTTTATAATACCAGACCAAGAATGGTAATTATTTCCACTTAAAATTTTATTAGTACAATATACAATTTTTTTAGAATTAATTGAGTAAAGAATTGATTTTCTGGAAACAGTGCCGTTTTTCAGCATTTTATTAGATTCCATGTTAAAACGTCGAAATTGACTTTCGACGTTTTTACATGGAATCTGATAAAATGCTGAAAAACGGACTGTTTCCAGAAAATCAATTCTTTACTCAATTAATTCTAAAAAAATTGTATATTGTACTAATAACATTTCAAGTGGAAATAATTACCGGTTCCATGTCAAAACGTCGAAAATCAAGACACACGGTAAAATCTTTGATGTTCTTAAACCACATGCCTGGGCTAACTCCTGAGAGCGTCATGACGGATTTGGAAGTCGCTCAGATTAATGCTTTCAGACAGGCATTCAAAGGCATTAATAACAGAAGATGTCTTTTTCCATTTCAGACAATGCATATGGAGAGTTATTCAAAGAAACCATATGATTCGAGTCCAGAACTCATTCAAACCGAGTTCTTCATTACTAACGATGAGATACTTGAAGCTCTGGTTGATTATGTAGAAAATACTAAGATCGGCCGCCAACGCGGGTTAACTAGACGCCCTCCAAAGTTTCCAATCTGCAACCACCCTTCAATTTGGAAATTTATCCATGTTTTGAAGAAAGAACAGGGTATGAACGAGTTCAAAACAGAACAGTATATCAGCGGCCAACGACGAAAGAAGTATCGCAACGTTGCGGCCAGAGTTAAATCCATAGTGTCGTATCAGTGGCGTAGCTATCATAGGACAAACTGGGCAGTGCCCCAGGGGCCCCCGGGATTCTCGGTCAATTTGAAAACAGGAAAGAAATATTTAAAATTACCGTTTTCAATAACGTACTGGACATAATAATCTCTAAATTGAATACGCGTTAATTGGTCTGATTTTTATATACAATAGGTAACATTGGTTCTTGAGACGGCAGTTCTTAACAAAGTCAATAAAATAAAATTGTGGTTGCTGAGTGGCAACTCAGTGCACTCCTTAGTTAATTCAGGTTGAAACAGATGGTAAACATTCAGAAACTGCAGTGAAAAATTTTGTTCTATGACATCTGAATATTTACTTTGAAACTAAGCCTGACCACATTTTTGTAACAAAGTTGTTTCGTCCATGCAGTACGTTATTGAAAACGGTAATTTTAAATATTTCTTTCTTGTTTTCAAATTGAAGGGTAGTTGCACCTCAAGAGAGAACTGAAATCTCGATGCCATCCTTCCATAGAATTGTTTGTTTTGGGCAGGTTGCTGAGAACACCTTCATAACAATTCCAAAGTGCAATTGGAAACTTTGGAGGGCGTCTAGTTAACCCACCCTGGCAGCCGATCTAAGTATTTTCAAAATAATCAACCAGAGGTTCAAGTATCTCATTGTTAGTAATGATGAACTCGGTTTAAATAAGTTCCTCAAAAGATTGAATCACTTTGTCGACGGAGATAAAACTCAAAGCAGCCAACTTTCGAATATTAACTGAGAACTGAATGTTCTCACGGTTCTCGCACTGGACTCGAATCATATGGTTTTTTGACTAAAATGGAAAAAACATGCTCTGTTATTAGTGCCTTCGAATGCCTGTCTGAGCGACTTCAAAATCTGTCATGACGCTCTCAGGACTTAGCCCAGCATGAGGTTTTTGAGAACATCAAGGACTTTTCCGTATATCTTGTTTTTCGACGTTTTCACATGGAATCATCTATTTTGCTCGTTAATTTTTTTTAAATTCTTCCACGGTGCTGTGACAGAAAGATATTTTTTTATGAAATTTTAATAATTTCCAAGAAATTCCACGAAAATTTCCTACATGTATATACACAATTTTTTTACAATATCTTCCTCTCGTGTTTTTAAGTAGATATGTATGTTCTGCTTTATTTCTTTAGATATTATCTGAATGGCAACTTCAGAAGAAGAACTTCCACTATTCAAAGACGTAATACCTACTACTGATTTGCAAAACAGGGCTCTTTACACTTTAAATGTAATATTATTTTTACTAAAAATTTATTCATTCTATTTAATCTGTTTAATAAATAGGTAATCGTAGCGTAGGAAAATACTTGTTTTAAAACAATAATTACAAAGCTGCGAACTGTTTGTTGTTAATTTAAAGGTTAAAAATTATCTGAGCAAGTACATTCGTATCTTCATGAATATTTTATTAACACTCGTGATTATAATAACTAGTTCTTTTTTTAAACTTCCTTGAAGTTTTATTTTTTAGTTTTAGTTATTTTAATTGCGAACTGATATTTCTTACAACGTGGAAGTGTGAAGTCAGATTCATTCTGACAATTTCAAACGTGCAAACACTAACCCAATTGTTATTTATTAATTTATTTTGGAGCATATCATCAAGGCAGTTCCAACTATAAATTGTTATTTCGTAAACTTTCAGTTTAGTGTACAGTACAAATTTTTAATCCTGTAAAAATAGTTGAAGTTTTGAAGTAGAACAAGAATAAAATATAATTGCCCGGAAAGCTAAATCTTGGATGACAAACTTCCCCAACTATTTGAATTTTAATGAGTGGTAGCACAAAATTTGTAGATACTAAAGGAAGAAGTAATAAAAGGAGTTCTCGACATGAGCGTTTTGAGTTTTTTGCGAACGAAATAAGCAACAAAATAGCAACAAAAGCGAACGTATGACCCACAAATTTAGCGTGACATTTACAAATTGATCGATATTTACACTTATTTGCCACCTGATTGCTTATTTTGGCACGCAGTTGTCAAGTTTTCTTATTCGAACAATAAAAAAGAGGAAATATAAAAATTGCGATTGTTACAAATAGTTTATCGAGAACTCAATTATAATTGCTTAACATAAAGGAAGGAACAATAATGGTGATATAATTCATTCAAAAGTTTGCATAACTAAATAAAAGCCAAGGAACCGAACCGTTTATGATGATTTTGTTAGCAAATTTTCGAGAGAACAACCCTTTCCGTCAGTTTTCCGTTCAAATGAATGTAACCATGACTACTCTTATTGAACAGTTCCTTAAGTTTTCTCGAAAAACATATCGAAAAGGTAAAAAACACGACGTAAATTTTGCACGATAGAAAAAATTTTAAAATCGGAAATGCATGCAAACACGTTTGCGTTGCTTCGATTCCGCTGTAGTTAAAATTTATTTCAGCAAATCAAACTGCCAAACGGATAATTCAATAAGACCCTGAAGTGTATAATAGATTCTGAAAAGAGGATTACTGCGTAATCGTGCGGTGCAACAATTGAAGGCGTCTACGGCGTCTCAGATCTTATAAACACCGATAGGACTAACCCCATCGCTATTGTAAACAGACTCTCTTCATTAGGAGGAGATGATCCCTAGGTTATAGTGTTTATGAACAAACACGAACCAGCGGGATCACGTCTACAACGATGGCACTTGCCAGTGATTGGTTTTAGATCAACCTAAAAATACAATTACAAATAATCAATATTGGATGTTTATCTTTCTATATCTTGATAGGCTTATACGATTCTTTTGACGTCCAAAAGAAAATTATACGTAAACTTAATTAAAGAGATATTCAAAATTCAATAGGTGGATGAAATCTTGCTGAATTACATGCCTGGGGGTTCGTATATTTACAAAACAAACAAATTATAATAACCGTTGACAAACATGAGGCAACGGAGGTTTAGAACGCCGAATTAAGGCCCATTGATCCCTCATTAGCTAATGATAGATGGTAAGCGTAAATGCTAGCAAATTACACACTTTGGTGGAATAAGAGCATACCGACGGCGCCGTAAATCCGCCACCATACGGCGACGCCAACGTTACATCATCAATTGAGTTAGCAATTGACATTCTACATTTCAAACACATCCAAGTGGACCTTATATCATCTCTATTTGCCCACATATTTATTTTGCCGGACGAAATTAATTCGATATTTCTAAATCCCGACACACGGATAATTCCGTTCCGTTGTAATAAGTGAAGCAGAAAGAACCTGGCTTCGATTAATAAAAAATATATAATGGAGCTTTATTTGACGTCAAATTCGAAAGTTTGGAATCAACCGAAATAAAGCACAAAAAGACTGCGATGTTTACGTACAGAGTTATGTTGACGGGTTCATAAGAAAGCAATCAGCTAGAGCGCCCCGGGCCAGTATCAATCCGATGCTGAACCGCCCTTATACAACTTCAAGATATCTTGTAATTTCCCTTTATATAAAATCCAAAACCCATCGATTTTTTCCTTTAATATTAAAAGCAAATTAATAATCTAAAACAAAGCAGATGACCTTATTGTTCGTAATTGAAAACTTCTTACGACTCACTCATCTTCGATGTCGTTGTACAAATTACTTTATATAGAAAATTCAATTGTATTTACATAATATAGATGTAGACAATGCCTATTATATTACAGGAACTTATTATTTTGATTTACAAACGAAACTTCATTAATCACTCCAAATAAGTCTTCAAAAATGGATTTCGGAAAAAAGTAAATTTACTCACCTAAGCCAGTGCCTTTTTGTAACAGCCGTATGACAACAAATGGCATCGTATTGATCAGCAATCCAGACGATCAAAATAATATAAAAAGCAGTTGTGGTGTCGTTAAAAAATTCAGACATAATTGCCTCCATACCTGAAACAAAACGACAATTCAATTAAGTAAAACCTACATAAATCTCTGTTATTATCGGGTCGTGAAATTTACATTATTTTACATAAAATTTTCGTGTTTAATTTTGTGAAAACGATTGTTTATCACAAAATAATTTTTTTCGAATATTATAGAAAAAATAATTAAAATACGCAAATTATGTGGCAGACAAATTGCTGTCCCTGCAGTAAAACGCCAAGGAGTGCTTGTGTAAACGTGAATGACAAGAACAAAGTTGACTGACTTAAAAGACTACCAAACATTAGTCGAATATTAATTATCTTCATTAATACACATTCAGAAAACAAATATTTAAAATGTAAACGTTTTTAGATTACACTTATTAGTGCCCTCATGAACATTTTGCATTTTAACTTTTTGCATAATTGTTGCACGTAATGCATATGGTGAGTTTTTATTAACCAATTTTATATGCCCTACGTTGGTCGCCAGTGCGAAATTGTTGTGCCATATAGAGTGCAACCTCGATAACCCGAAAATTCAAACTCTTATTTGAGCTTATGGATTTTCTTTTCAGTTTTCTTTATCATATAATATGTAGGATTTACGAGGTATTTATGATTATGCCATGTCCATATTATTGCTTGCAGAAAAGTTAATAAAAAAAACGATGTTTTATCGTTACGCAATCACTGGTGTTGTCCGATTTCACATGTTTGTGGTCACAAGTTCAAACTTGCTCGATTGAAATAGAATTGGATCACGATTTTGGGGTTGCGATGTAGATAAACTCTATTGGCATTTTCCTATCGTCAATCAAATGTTAAAGAGCAAAATAGAACTTGAAGCGTTTATATTTCAATAGATTCTAAAACTACAATTAATGTATTTATTGATATTTATATAGTATTGTTACGTTGTAACCAATAATGAGATTGACTTGAGTGAAAAGACAAAAATCTAGATATTATTTGAGATTTTAGCTTAAACTTCAAAGATCATGTCAACGCAATTTGTAGTGTAGGTTACTTCAAGCTTAAGTCTCTGTACAGATACAACCTCTTACTTCCTTCCCAAGGCAAGTGGAACTTCAAAGTTTGATACTGCGTCAATATCGATTACTTCTCGATTACAATAATTTATTATATCCAATTATTTTTTATTATTATATAACTTATATAACTAAGTCATTTCATAAATTATTAGTGAGTGCTGACTAAATTAATGTCTACCTGCTGATCTCTAGTAACACATAGTAAATTACCCAAATACTTTCCTTTCGAAGACAAAAAACGTTATAAAACTGACTTACCACATATAAGCAGTTTTAATTATTACAAAAAAAAAATATAACTACACAAATAATAACTTAAATCAGTTTTCGCAGTTTAACCATATTTAAAACTTTAGCTTACAACATCCATGTTCAATATCACCCAGCTGACCTATACGAGTTGGTACACAGAATATTTTAGAAAAACTAAAGAGTTTTTCCACGATACCACTGTGCGTCGGTAACCGATTAATAATTTGTAGCTTCAATAAAATACCAAGTAATGCACAAAATAATACGATAAATTATTCTTATATTTGAAAGTAGCTTCAGCGGAACTAAAAGCTACAATAATTCAGCGTTATTTAATAACGGAATTTATAATTTGAGAAACAAATTTCAAGCTATTTTGTACAATAATCTCTTCGTCTGAGAATGTTAACGATCAGACATCCACCTAATGAAAATTGTTATGGTCTTGGCACCAATGTTTCACAATCTAGTAAAAATTTAATAAAACTATCATCGCACAATTAAGTAACTCCTAATTTTCTAATATGCGCCGAGTCCTAATGAAAAAGTTGGGAAATTTTAAAAATATTCATTCACCTGTAGGAAAAATTAAAATTTAATATTAAATTAAGTTACATTGAACTGAAGACTGAATAATAAGAATTCAATAATTAGGTTTCTAATGAATACTGAAAAAGACCTGAAATTTGAAAAAGAAATTCTGAAGAAGAAAATGATTACTTCTTTTGATTTTTAGAATTAATGATAACTTAAAAATCCATCCAACAAAAACCTCATTTTATTTCTTTTTTTTTCAAATATCGGTTATCAAGAAAACTTGTAAAATTAGTAAGGAAAAACAATATAGACAAGGTCAACGTTTAAGTCTTTGTACTGCTGCGATAAATTTAAAAGAAATATTTTCCAGCGAGCAAACGGGAAGCCCCGCAAACAATGACCCGGTTAGTCGCACTCACTTTACGCTCTTTTCACAAAAAGCTGCCATTTCGCGAAGCACTGAAGTTCTTTCATACACAGCTTTGCATAAACGAACCAATTATACTAACTGTATTCTGCCATCCTACTAAAAAATACACAAATACAGGAGGAAGACCTATATATTTTTGATATTTCCATAAAAGCTTGTCGTGTCCTTACATAAACGAATAATTTAGAACGGGCAAGTTACTTTGGCACCCTTTTTATTTAAAAGAACAAAATTTTGCATAAATTACTATTAAAAAATGTAAAATACATTTTTGGAGTTACGAGAAAAAATGGTTTTTTGGCACGATGTATGCACATAATTTTTGCTGATCGAAACTGTCAGTTAAATCGTGTTTCGTTCAGACGATGTCGCTGAAAGTTATTCGATGACAAAATAAGAAAAGTCGAAGAACGAATGAAGGAAAGGCGCAAGTGCATGACAAGAGATAATTAGTTTTCGCATTGGACAGCAGCCGGTGAAAAGTCAAACAAGCTGTACAGAAAACGACGATTTTTTAATGACGTAGAAATTTAAAACCCCGGATCATAAACATAAAATGTTTTAAAAAGTTTCTGCTCTTAAGAAATAATAAAATATAAATCTGATAGTACTGTACTACTTCGAGTTCTACTCCGAGTCCACGATTTATTTTCGATTCAAACTCCATTCACATGTGGGACAAATTATTGGAAACTTTTCAGTCGAATTGAATTGCTGTAATTACAATAACTGTTAAACACATGACGTAGTAAGAATAAATGGTACAATGCGATGAAGGATGCTTTTACGGTCTTGCAAAACGAAATACTATATAAAACGATATCTGCGTAAAGGAAAATATAACTAGGAAATACTATAACAACAAAATTTATATTCTCTTTGAAAGTCGAGAGATACTACCAGCAACTTTTATGAAATTGAATCAAGTAACACTTCTTATATCACAGAATGAAGGAATAACTTACCTACATGATATTTATAAAAATCAAAGAAAATTTATGAAAGACCAAGACCACAGTTTCAAGTGGAAAAGTTAATATTAAATATATTCAAGAAAATTGCTGTTGAATAAACTCAAGACTAATTGTTCCTCTTTGAAATTTTATCTGATAACATAGAAAAAATAACGTTTTAAATTTCGTATATCCCACCTAAACATGTATTTTCGAGTTTGATTATTCTCAACTTCAAATTATTCATAATAATATGAGTATGAGGAAAATATCAAAAATGAATTTTTACAATTTTTCAAAATGACCCCTATGTCTATTAACTTGTTTTTATCAAATATTCATAACATATTGGAAACATATTTTAGGTGGAAAATTCCAAGTTGAAGAAAAACATTTTCCCAAGTTTTTCGATTTATAGTAAAAATCAGGATCAATCAAAACAAAATACATGGGTGGAATAGAAGTCTGGCAAGTTTTTTAAATACACGCCATTAATTCGACGTTAAAATGTCGTCAAATTAACGTCATGTTCGATTACAGCAATCTACGAGCTGATGCTGATCACATTATATTATAAGCAGTGTGCTACCAGCAATAATGCTGAAGGCAGACAGTCTCCTTCCATTTGTCAATATAAAGAAGGTAGAACTATTGACAAGTTAAAACCAAAACAATTTCGGGTATTAACTGACGTAAAAATGTTTCCATAAGATGCAAAACTGCAAAACCAATTTCTGAAGATGAACTTTTTCAGTAGATAAATACCAGTAGTCTCGAAATAGTGAACAGCAAAAACCATGTTTGTTTTTTAAATATTAATTCCCAATTTATTTTTTCCTGTCTTCCTTTTTCTGCCATAAAAAAAGAATGAAGAAAACAGATTTTTATAGCATAAAAAAAAGACAGGAAAAAGTAAATTGGGAATTAATATTTAAAAATCAAACATGGTTTTGCTGTTCACTATTTCGAGACTCGATTGTATATCGTTTTACTTTTAAGTCTTAGGTTTTGGTACTAAAAATGTCATCTTATAGTTTTTCATGAAAATCAGTACTTATCGTGCATCTGTTTTCTTTTCAGAATTTGTTTTCATAATTTTTTGTTAAAAACTCTTTCTTCTCGTCTCTACCTTACATGTTTATCAAATCCCTTGATCCTTCAACCTGAGATCTTATTCTGGGTCTTCATCTTGGTCATTCTAGATATGGTTTCTATTCTATCACCGTATTGGTCTAATTTCCTGGATTATTTGCTGAGATGCCACCTATTATCATATTCCAAAATTCTCCATTCGAATTTTGATTTTTATTTTATGAAATTAATATTTTTTTGTAAAATTTATTTTAAAATTTGTTGTAGTGGCAGCAATGGGAGGTGAAAACGGCAGAAGCGGCAGGAAAATCTTTTTCTCTTGGAATTGTTTCAGATTTTAAATTTGATATTTCGCAGGAATAAATAATTTTGATTTGAAGTAAATTGGAAAATCATAATTATAGTTACTTCGTAAAATTTATAAATTTGAAATTAAATTAAAGGCAGCATAGAATAAATTCCATTTCCATTTGTATTGAAGATTTGTTATAATTTAAAATTGGATTTAGAAATTTTAAAAATACCAGGTTCGATTCCGGGCGGAACAAAGGAACATTTCATTTTTTAGAAAGAACATTACAATATCTATGAGCATCTTAACTTTTATGATGTCTCCAACTCTACGGGTTGATTAAATTGTTTTCATTAGCTAAGTATACATTCTATAATATGGATTCTGCAGTTTAAGGGGTTTCTCTGGTTTAAAGGGTTCAAAAAATCGATTTTTTTCGAAAAGCAGAAAAATCTGCTGTGGAAGACTTTCAAGAGGAGCAGGAAGGTGTACTCTATGAACCCGGTATCGCAGATTAATGGTAAATTAGAATTTTTATATTTGTAACTATTCTTGAAACTTCAAACGTGTTTTTCTAACTTTCCTCCATCATATCTCGAGAACGGCTTGGCCGATTCACTTCAAAATAAGGTCGACTCAGCATATATAGACGCACGAAATGATCTATTATCACCACAAAATTTAAAATATTTCTATTTTTTTTTGAACAAAAAGTTGACAAAAAAACACATGAAATTCGAAATCTTTGTTCCCAAGTCTGTCAAAAATCCAATTTTCAAAATTTTCTTTTCATAATAGTCCATTCCGTAGATATAAGCTTACAGATTAAAACACCGCCAAATTTTGTAGTTTCAGATAAGCCAATCAGCTGATTTCGTGAAGGAAGTGAGCGTCCATTTTTTCGAGGGAGGTGTCTTCAGAGCGCTATAACTTGGGTTCTAATGAATATTTTTAGCTAAAAATATATATGTACTCTTGAAACACTTATATATAAATGATAAAAACTCCAAACTTATATCTCTTCATTGGTTCTCACAAAAAAAATCCCAAAAAATGCTTAAAAATTCGACAGTCAAACCAGAGAACCCCCGTAAGTTAAAATTCAATGTCATTCCCATAAAACTATAACTTTAAAAATATAACAAAACAACATAACGTAACAATAATATAACTTGAGCAGTATTTTAAATTTCTAACAGCTTCTCTACACTATTACATTATTTGTTCAAAGTTGTATCTTCGTGTGGCACCACTCTGTATATTATATATTTTAGCTTTTAACAATATAGTTTTTGCTCTTTATTTCATTGAGTAAAATTACAATGTTGGATCTCTCTGTGTCTGTAGTCTCTTAGATTTTTTTTGAATTATTGAAGGTTTTCATTGTTTTTATTCTTTGAACTTTCGTGGTTTTGGTGCAATGCCCTTTGTAACTTCAGATACCATACATGGTCATTATTTCAAGGTGAAATCAAATTATTTATTTATGTTAAATAAGAGGTTGTTTCCATAAACCTTGAAATATTACCATGTTTACAAATTACATTATACATTCAACCTATTGTTGTTCGATTATAAAGATATTGAGGGTCACGAATAATTGATATAATTCTGTGTATAATTTTGCTTTATAACTAAATTTTACAAACGGTTTAATTAGCAACCCAATTGGTATTTTTTTGTTAAATTATAAAGCCTGTATTTTTAATTTTAATTTCTTAGTTGCCTGTGTCTGTTTTATTAATTTCATCTAGCGCCCAGAAAGGGACGAATATAAAGACAAGACCATTTTATTTTATGCTAAAAATAGAAAGTACGAGAAGCAAAAAATGCAATAACATTAAAATTAAGCACCAAAAACAGATTTGAATTTGTACGATGAAAAGTTGGTAGGTTACATGGTTAGTGTAGAATTTAGTTAAAAAGGTTGACAAAAGAGCGATGTTAACAACGTGTTGATTAAGAAAATAAATTCAAAAACAGGGTTGTAAAAAATACGTACGTGGACTTCTTATAGAAAAAACAACGATGACATAGATGTCACCATCACGGGTAGCTATAACTGCGTTACTCCAGCGAAAAAGAATTTTATTCCCCGAGTGACTTCAATATTTCCTTCGTCCTTTATTTTTCACTGCAGACCTTCTCTTATATCTCTTATATGAACGTATTTTTCATTTAGTTATATTTTACCAACTCCTTCGTCCCCAATAAAATTAAAAAAAAAGTAATCACAAAATTCTTGCACGAATATACGCTAACACAAATAATTGGATATAAGAGAACGGTAAATTGTAAGTTAAATAACCAAACCAATTGGCTTTTATTTACATGAACCTAATTAGGTATTAAAACTTCGAGACTTAAATTTTTAAAACAAAAAGGAAATAATGCAACGACACTGTTACCGAATAAAAATCTAATCAACGTAAAAATGGAAGAAGACTCTAAATTTAATTCGTAAACAAAAAACAAAATAAATGAACGTTAAATCAAATAGAACGCAAATAAAAATACAAATTGAATTTTGTAAAATGAACGACTAAATAATTAATGCAAAAAAAGAAGAATCTTACAAGTTAATTACACGTTTTCGCGCAAGTCAAAAATTAGTTTATGTTGAATCGAATTTCGTTATTTAAAAAAAGCCTATTTGTTGTTAATCTAACACGTTAATTAAAATTACCCGAGTCAAGCTGATTTACAATTTTGACGAGTCTCATTACAGTCAACAGTGATATTTACTATATAATAATTGATTAATTAGGTATCGACTAGTGTTACACTTAAAAGTACGATATCGAACTGGATGACGAATGACCACATCCATCATTAGACTGATTACAAGCCTGACAATCGCTGCTCTATGTTATTTTTAAAATTAAAAAAAAATTAATCAATTAGTAATATTGTGTTGTAACATTAAACGCCGAACCTACAGGGTGTTTCCCCTTTCGCCGCGCGCGCCTAATTAACGAAGGCTTGAGAATTTAGCGCGTAAGGATTCGGATAGCCATAGCTTTAAAGTTAAATTTATGTAATACCTGCAAACGATCTTCTAATGACTTTAGAAAGTCATTAGTACTCTTACAGTAATAGAAGTACGCTCCATTGACTCACAATCAAATCTCGACGCTGAAATTGCGTCAATGAGTCGTTTTAATTGAGATCTGCAAACATGTTGAAGTTGAAATCGAGTTCTGTAATTTTGACGGTTAATGAGGTAGGTGTGTTTATAGGTTCGCCATGTCGATTGAATTGTTTAAAATAATAGCGACATTTATAAAGAGATTTGTCAAGTAAATTGAAGAATAGAATTTATTAACAAGTTGGCAATTGGCCAAAAACACCGCAACTTTCTACTTGTTGATCAGGCGCCTGTTGCGTTTACACCAGTTGCTTTTGATTTTCTAACTTGTTGCTCAAAAACACTTCTCGGCACAAAAAGTCTTACCATTAAAGGAGTACGTTTATTGACTACTTACCGACTAGGGCTAGAATGACCGTCAGAAGTGGAGCAGCTGGAAAGTTTGCGGTGATGTTGAATTCCAACATTTGCAATAAATCAACTGGAAAAAGAAAAACGTGCAATATTACATTATTTCATGTGACAAGGACGAAATTTTAAGAATTAAAAATTTGGAATGGGATATTTATTGGCTTCTTGTTTTTCGATACGGAAGGATGAAAGCCTTAGGTCAGATATTATGTAAAATATTACCGCAAATTCGGTCAATATGAGCAGTTGTTTGCAGGACTGTGGAATCTGAGCCTAGAGCTACCGACCCTAGAGAATTTCGACTCACAGACACCGCAATGGTTTGAAACTCTCCATACTGACGCAAAAATCACCGGCTAGAAAATAAAGTCCGAAAATAAATTTGACAAAAAAGTTAATCTATAGTGCATCCTGGTTTCGTTTCGGCTTTATACAGCTTTGTTGTCTGAACGTTGTTGCGTCGTAATCACTTTTAATGAAATGTCGTCGTCTTAGCGGCCATATTGATTAGTCGACTTTACTGCTGCGTCTCCTTCATGATCTCCTAAGGCTCCGTGGTCCGCTCGCTCCCTTCATCAATCTTGCTCTAATAATTTATGCATACCCAGCACGAACGCTTGTAAACTTTTATCATTATCGAAGTAGACTCAAAACACGAACTCTTTTCTAATTACGAAAAAATTCATTTTGGCCTGCGATTAGTTCCATCTAAAATTTGACGGATGCTTCTGACAAACTTGTAAAAAATCGATTCTCCTCGTTTCTCTTTAATTTAATTAACCAAAAGCGCTTTAATGTCATTGAATTTATAATCAACTTCCATTTTTAGTAGTAACTCTCGTCCACATTTAAATCGATCAACTAAACTATCAAAATGCAATGACTGCATTGCTTGTTCAAATGAAACGATTATGCAGATATCGATTCCATACTATAATCCGGAGTCATCGTTGAAAACTATTGTTCGCTACAAAGTTATAATGCATTCGAGCCGTGCAAAAAAAAACCAACCTCAATTTATTTATTAACAAAACTCGAGAGTATGCTCCAAATAAATTCGCACCGCTAAATTAATCAATCTCGCAAGTTCTCGACGCGACGGAATAGCCATCAGTGATTTCTGCGTTAGTGGTATCATGTAATATCGGCGGGTTATTTTTTGATAGTGGTCAAGGGAACGAAATTATATAGCAAAAAGGGAAGAAAAACTCCCCGTCCGGTGGGTGGGTAATTGCGGTGATCTCTGAGGGAGAGCGTGTGCTGTTATAAATCAAAGGACTCACCGATGAACACGAATATCTGGTGATGCGAGTAGCGCAGCAACATGGACACGGACACCGTCTGAAAAACAAATCACAGATCAAAAACAAATCACAGATCAAAAACAAATCCAATTGAAGCATTACAGAAAGGAAAATCCTACTCGACTACGGGTGGTATTTTGTTTGCACTAAAAGCAATTTGCATTAACAGAACAAGAACAAAATATCGTCGAATTAAAAGATTACATTTACATACTATGTATACGCGTCCGACATATGCGCGGGTTAAAAACTAAAATTCTCAATTTAACTTAAACACCAAAAATTAATTAAATATTATTTTCCGGGCGCGCCACTCAAACCCCAAACCCACTTTTTTCTTTTAACCTCATCTAGAAATGACAACCTTCTTTTATATATTATTTAGGTCGCCTCGTGTCCATTAAATACGAGTAGCATTCTCAATAAATGTTGAAAAACAACGTCAAGTCTGCGAAATTCAATGATGGTGTGCATTTGGACTTAATAAAACTAAATATAAATAAATCTGCATACCCGGGGTACGAATTTAAAATTTTCTACCTCGTCGACTTTGAAATTTATAATTATTCTAATCGACTATTATGTCACATTTTGAAACTACAGAAATCTGGTGGTAGCACTTTAATTTTAATATTTTCGCAACCACTTAAAATTAAATTGTGTTGCGGGGTTGTCAACCATTTTGTATCGGGCTGTGAATAATTGCTAAGATATTCCAATCAATTACCGAGCCGGACGCCCGCTGTTAAGCAAACCAATTTGTATTAAAATTTTACATCAAAAAGACGTAACATGTCTGGAAAATTTTGTAAAAGGGTGGTTTTTCGTGAAATTGCTCCACTAACGATACCCAACTTAGCACTGATTAACCTCGTCATCTTGCAATTTTTAAATTTTCGTTTCGAACTCAATTTTGTAGGATTCAAGCTGCGAGTATTAATGAGTCGATTTAATAGTACCGTAATCCTTTTCAAAAGTGGATTTGGTTAAGTCAATTTAAGATAAAATCTAACAACCCCATCCCCGCCGCCGTCGCTCTACGATTTAATAACTTAAAATTGTCCGACAAAAAAAAACTGTAGTTTAATATCCAATTATTTAAATGTAATAAAATTACACAGAGCTCGTGAAATTTTTAAGTTAACGAGTTCTATTGGGTTTTAATTTCGACCGAAAAGCAGTTGTCGCTCCCTCGGTTAGTGGAAATTTGATATTTCAATTAGTTAGTGATACGAATAAATGTATTAGTCGACGACGAAATAAAAAGCCAATATTTTTCCATTTTTTTGCGATAATTGGTAATAATTTCAATTTTTAGCCGAAGCTTGAAAGCGTTCTGCGTGTGTGAATCTCTGCGTAGTCAATAATAAAAGGTCTTTTCCCATTACTGTATAACACTAATTACGAAGATCGTGTTACAGCGGCATAAATCTGAACCGGAACTTGATGCTGGCGGGTTAACTGACTCCCAATGGCCCACTAAGCTACCATGTAATTATGTCAACTATCAAGTAACACTGCCACAGTAACTGCTAGTTAAACCTGTTTTTACATAAGGGATCCTGTGACGCCAATCCATGATTCCCAATTCAATTTTGCATAATATTCATGTTTGTGAAAACAATGTAATTTGTGAAGGATTATCAAATACCAATTATTTCTAATTACATTTTGTTCCTTCGTTTATACACAAATGAAATAAATTATTTGTATTGATTTCTCGAATTCCGACGTTTTCAGCTAAAATTACAAGATTTCCCTTGAATTTGAAACGGTCTTTTACAATGTCGACTATTTTCCATCCCCCCATTGCATTTGTATGGTTTTCATTCTAGTTTTGTTTGATCTCGGTCTCTTGAAGAGCATATGTGGCAATTTCAAATTTCCAAAGAAAATTACTACTTTTTCACTTGGCAAATTCTACAGGGTGGTTCCCTATATTTTTATAACAAAATATATAAATAATTATCGTTTTCCATTTTGTTAGTAAAATTGTAAAATGCAATCACTCAATTTTTGTTTTAAATAAAACACCCTGTATTATTGTTACAAACCACTTTCCACATTTTCATACTTTCTTAACAACTTTTCTGCAAGGTGCTCACACCTATAAATATCGTATACTTTTAACAAAATATTATGCATTTCTTCCACAAAAATGCTTTTGAAATAAAAGAAAAACTAAGCAAGTTAATTAAAAACTTTCTCTGAAAATGTTATAACTAAAAAAGTTTATATAAAAAAAAAATTAAATAAAAAGCATTAACTGAATTCGTCCAATATTATACTTTTAGTCATCTATTTTTGATTTTCTTTTGTTTTGTCTTCTTGTTCTTCTTTCTTTTGTTTGTAAGCATTGTGTACCTTAGAAATAGGGCCTTCTGTATACATAAGTAATAAATTACTGATACGCCATTAATTCGTTCGATTCAGTTAAATATATGAAATATCCCAGTGTAATCTGTTATTTTTAATTTCTTTGGGATTTTATATTTTATTATATAATTTTAATATTTAAAACTAAATAATAAAATTAATTGAAATAAAGTTTCAAATCTGAGCTGCGTTACCTACGCATTTATTTGTTTCTCGTTGGTTTTTTTTTTGCTTTATTTTAAATAATATTCAAAATTAATGTCTTCTTTTACCATTGAAGTTTTTCAATTATTTTTTTAATTTCCACTTGCATTTTTCCGGCAATCTGTCAATGATTTGTACATTATTTTGTTCTAATATTGCTGCAGGTGCAGTTTAAAAAATATATTTTTATATTCCATAAATATTATAATATATTTCAGTATAGCATCCCACTGAAAGTATATATAAACTGTTTACATCCCAAAGCATAATTTAGTCAAAAGAATAATTTATCATTCTGTTTCTTATTTAGTATATTGGCAAAATGTATCTTCATTTGCTGTTAATTTGGTACTGACACACAAATTTACATAACACAACAACGTAAACTATCTGTAAAATCACTAGTAGGATCTTCCTGTAATGAGCGTATGGATGATGTTATATTTGATTGCTAATTAAAGGAACACGATGTCAGTGTGATAGTCACATCCTGTCCAACGATGAACAAAATTTTATTAACCCTTTGGGTAAGGTAAGATATTATTAGAACGGGTGGATGGGTGGTTTGTTAAATGATAACTATTTAGTTCAAACGCCAATATTCGCATGTAAATAATTTTCGATATTAATTTATGTAGCAGAGCCTATAATGAGGTATCCAATTCAAATAATAATTATTAAATAGTAACTAATTAGCAGCATTTTAATAACATGTGTGGTTTTAATATGACGTTATATACTTTTTACTGATGTGGTAAATGTTAACATTACATATCCGTATATTACATATATTTTCTAATTCAACAAAATTAATAATGGAAATACGACAAAAATAAATTATTTTTGCAGAAGTAAACTTCTGATTAATTTTTGTGAAACTTGTAAAACAACCAAAAATACAGTGAAAATTTAATTTGTAATGCCATTAATTTGATCAAAATTGAAAAACACTTCAAAAATTGTCTGTCTGATCACTGCCGGATTAACCATAAGGCAGAAAAGGCAGCTGCCTAATGGCCCCACTTGTTGTAGGGCCCCCATGAAAACAACAGACTTTTTAAGGCGGCAGTTTGGCTGTTGACGTGAGACGCCACAAAAAAAATCGAAAAAATTAAAAAAAAAAAAAAGCTCACTAATCCCATATGCAAGTAACAATTTTCTAGAGGGCCCCGAAAATATGTAACTGCCTAGGGGCCCACAAATGTTTAATCCGGCTCTGTGTCTGATGAAAAACTGAAACTTTGCGCAAAACGTAACAGTATCTATGTACCTTCAATTATTATATTTTTACAATCTGTGTTATATTTTTTTTTTAAATATTGTGTTTTTAAGGAAGTTTTTGTAATTAAAAATAACTAAGGTATAATTTTCGATGATCTAAAATCCAATTTTTTAAATATGCTAACTTCCTATCAAACAGCAATTATCTATGAAGTATGTAAAATATGTATTATGTTACAAGTAGTAGATTTTTTTGATAATAAATTTTTCAAGAGCAATAGGTAGATACTATTTTCATATACCTAATATGTTATTTATATATTATATACGCTTCCACTAACATAAGTGCCTATTCCTCAGAGATATGCCCATGAAGGAGAGGGGATCCCCCAATATCTTCGGCAAATCGACAAAAGTTCACGAATTTATCAAAATTTTGAGAAAATCACCGAACAATTGGCAAAATCATTAGTTGTCATAAATAGCTTATATTATTGAAAATCAATAGCAACATTAAAAAATCAATAAATAAAAACAAAAAAGTTCAAAAACAAAAGTTGACAAATTCAGAGCTGTTCCCCCTCAAAAATGTCGGTTTGGTTCGTCCCTGCTATTCCTATTTTAGTTGATAGATATGGAAAGGTAAAATAAACAGCTATTTACCATGATTAATCGTTCAAATAATTTATATATTAATAATAATGTTTAAATGTCAAGAACAAAGTTTTGATCATGTTGGAATATATGTTTGTACATTGATAGACCATTATTCGGTCATGGACAGTTGTACATAGCATTATGAGATGTCTATCAAAAACTGACATAAAAATTAAAAATTTTACTAAAAATGTCGTTTGGAAAGATGTTTTATACATTACGTTTGTTTAGATAATGCTTATGTAATTTCGTACAAGTCAAATCAACACGAAAAAGATTTATTCATAGGTAATATTAATGGTCTAATTGGCCCATGTTAGCCAAACGACATTTTTTCAAAATTGTGGTATACATATAACTCCTAAGTTACCAAATAACTCCTAAGAGTCTTATTTATTTACTAAACACAATTTCACAGTTCATTTCTTTAATTTTATTGTCACTTATCAGTAAGGGACAAGCAGTATGACATTTATGTCGTACATAAATATAGGCTTTAGCCTACACCAGCCGACTGGTGGTAGCATGGTATACACTGCTGTAATCTACAACCCAAGATAGATCTGTGGGCTATGGGGATGGCACTTTAGAGCTGATATATAAAATTTAAAGCATTAGTAAAATTTAAGAAAAGAATTAAATTAAAATTGAAGACTTGCATTGGTCAATTTCAAACCATTTGATTCCAAAATAAATTTTCAATGCTACATTTTAACATTATTAATGTATAAAATATTTGAATATTTGCTAGTAGCTACTAAGTAAGTTGACTGTGCAAAAGGTTGCAAGAGAATCATTTTAAAGACGAGGCTAAAATAAAATGCTCGGTGGATACCTAGTTATATACAGAAATATACTGGCAAATACTAGTCTTTAGGTATAAAAGTTTCCAACAAACTGTATTGGTAAATTTGATAATTGCTGCATAAATTTAAGAATAAATCCTAAAAAATATTTTCCTGAATTTGTATTCAGCAATAAACCAAATGTGCCATCAGCATTTGGTTTTTATTCAATATAACTTGTATATTTATTTCTAATTTATTGCAGTATTACCGCAACATAACAAAAATAAATTATTTAAAAAATGCAGCTAGCATGAAGCTGCACAACATCATTTTTTAAACTGTCAACTCAACCATATAAATTTGTTAATTCACATTGTTCATCAAATTGTGAATAAATAAACTCATTCCTTGCAGTAAAAGCAGAAAATATATAAAATTATATCGGTGTGAATTTGTATTGTGTTTGTGCACTGATATAATTAAACAAACTGAAAGGGAAATGTTTCACACAGTTATTAATTTTTTGTATGCAACTTTTCACCAAAAAAGAAAGTTCTTGTTCTCCTCAAACAAATTCTGTATTAAAGCAAACGAGTTATTTTCATATTTTCAGCTACTGATAAGTCTTCTTAATACTTACAAAAACCAGCATTATAAAAAAAGCAGCAATATAAGAGCTTCTTGCCATCCACATACTAACAAATCGATAATGTTCTCCAGTCACCACATTTCTAAAAAACCAATAACAGCAATGAAAATATCAAAAATAAACTCATAACAGAAATTCTACCTAACATATCCTTTGTTATCTTCAGTTTCTGCTAAAGCTTTAATAGATGACATGAGCAAATCATCGAATCCTAAAAAGTCTTGTAAAATCCTACGACTAAAAACATCACCAAAGCATTTGTCTTTTTCAGGATCCAGCGAAACAACATGAACTGGTATTCCTAGTCTGGCTCTAGTCGATGGATTCAGTCTCAGGAAGCCGTACTCCAACGAATATTCCACTATGTAGTCGTTTTCAGACCAACCTAAAACGAAAAAAATTAATCTCAATCCTTTTGTGTTATCAAATTTTGATTTACCTGTTTTACCAGCAGCTTCTCCTTCTGGAGAGTCAGTTGCGATTACAGATTGCTCCGTGGGAACTTGATTTACCAAACCATTGATCAGATTGCTTTGATTTTCGAACGAAATTCCATCACTTTCCAAATTCTCCAGCATAATCTTCCGGTAACCTTTGGAAAAATCTTGTAAGCCATCGAATTTGGTAGTGATAGCTACACTATCGGATAAATTTTTGGTAGAACTAGGTAAAAAATTAAACATGTTGATCTTATTCTCGATAACTTCACTTTGGTTGTTGTAGTTTTGATGTAAAGGTTCAGTTTGTTTTGTGTCTTCGTCCAACGTCGATTCCACATTGGCAAATGTATCACGAACCACAAATCCCAAAAACGACGTAAAATCTTCCACTTTATCTGGTTTGATTTTGTGATTTTTACTAAAACTTCTACCTAAACTGTAACCCACTTCGGGGTTTGTTAAAACCTCAACTCTTAAAATGCCATCACGTGGCCACGTATTTTTGATGTCATCCAAACAAGTAACAGGTGCCTTCGTAAAAGCAAGATGTATGTACATTAAAATAAAAAAAGCAAGTATGGCCTTAATTAATATCATAAACTCTATAAATCTACGTATAGGTAAAGGAATTGTCCTCGCGTATGCTAATGCGGCACGAAAAAATAATGTGTGAAATAAGCGATCTCTAACGTTAAATAAAGGATTTCGATTGTTGTTATTTCGAAATCGCATGGCATTTATTAGGGGTCCAACCGTGACATAATTATTTTCTGTGTTGACACTGAGAATATCTGCCAGGTTTCTCCCACTTTCGTTTCCTCCAATATTATTAGGCATTTTCACTAGTTATTAATCCCTAAATAGAAGAAAAATATTTTCATAACGCTAAGTAGATTTCCAGGTCAATTTCCAATCCAATATTTTCACTTCACAACATGAGACACAAATTATTCACTCCACCATTCGATATACGTCACATAAAACAGTGATTAGTCTAAAATAGTAATAATAATTGTAAATAAGTTACGACAAAGTCGTTTTATTTTGCATTTTGCGATTTAACTTTATAATAATCCAAAATGTGACAGCTGTCAGGTTGGAAATTTTTCTTTAATTTTCAAGTAAGTGCGTTATTGTCACGCGCTGGAAAGAGCTTCACGCACGATTAAGAATTTTAAAATTTTCGCCCAAAACGATTTTTAATATTTAGAACTTAATTATTGGAATTTGCGATGTATAACCACAAATCTTGTTTTGATTGTTACTTCACCATCTTACAGCCACCTGTCACTTTCACTGTCAAAGGTTTTCGAAATACGAAGAAAGATGTCGCTGCTAAACCAAAATCGATAAAAATTATATTTATAAGCAATTATTTACAGGATGCTCCACTTATGGCAAATAAATGCCTGAAAGTTTACTGAAAGTGAGATTATACCATTGTAGACGAATAAAATTGCAAATAAGTATTTATGAAATTAAAATAAAATATATATTATATTATTTGTAGATTTCACAGTACATAAATATTTTTATGTAAATATATCTTAAATTCTTCACGTTGCTATTTACAATGAACCCACTTCCAACTTTGCCACTACCGATTCTTTAGATTAATAATAAAGTAATAACAAATTTTCAACAATTATTTATAATCTATAAAAATAGAATTTCCTCTCCTGGAAACTAGATGATAGATACAAAAATGTGTAACAAACTTACAACTATAAAAATTAAATAAGCCTATTTTCCACTTATAAAAATAATAATTCTCATGCAGGAGTCAGTTTAGTATCAGGCTTGAGCAATGCAATTAAACCTGCGATAGAAGATACCGCACCCAAAAATCCAACAGTTCCTGGCGACAAACGTGTATACCCAAGAGCAGTTAAAGGTATAAAGAAATCACAGCAATTTTTTATTGTATCGACTAATACATCTGGGCTTTCGTTTACACATGCAAGTGCACGAACACCTACTTTGAAGACATCGTTTAGATTTTTACAGCCATCTTTGGTGAGAATTCTATGTCCATCCGATTTCAAAATTTGAGCTATTTCATAAAAATCTCGTACCAGATTCATCGTTATCGAGTATAACCAATACCTGTTTGAAAACGAGCTCCATTTATCAGTATCGACATTGCACATGTCCGCTCTACCCAACCACAAGATGTGATCGCACAACAAGAACAAAGCATTTGTGATTTTAGAAAGAGTAAGTGTTACTCGTACAGTCGAATCCGGATAGTGTTGCAGTGCCAAAGTGGCATACAAAGATTCAATACATCTTCCTAACCGTAACACTAAAAACAAGATAAATTAGAATAGGAAAGTTAGTTTAGTAGACAAGAAACCTTACGTTTTCGAAATGTACTCAATTGAAACTCGAGGTTTTTTAAACTTTGTACCCCACTTTTATTGTTGTGTTTTAAATTATGCCACACCAAACGGCTCACATATTGCAACAGTCTTGCAAGTTTGTCTCTTCCTGCTGTTTGATTATTTAATTTAATTAATGTTTCCATTTTATTATTTTTCAATTTAAGATATGAATGGTCAAATTCCAACAGCAACAACACTTAACACATTTTGATGGTCTCCGAACTTTTGACAGTGGTTGCATTCAACGAATCATGTTGTAATAACCTCACAATAACATCTGATAATTTTAGATTATTTTGTCTATATTTTACGTTTAATTATTATATCGGAGGTGAAATGAAAGTATATTTTTAAATTTTACGGATTTGATTTTAGAAAAATTTAATTTTTGAAAATATTTTGTGCCTTTTACCAGCGCGAGTTTCTCAAGTTTTTTCATACAATGAAGTGATTTCGGATCGACAATGGATAATTTGAACGAGGAATTAGACATTAAGCCCTTAATTTCGCCAAACCTAACCACTGATAATTTAGGAGAATCCAGTGGTCCTAAAAAGTGGTCACCGGGTGCCTGGCAAGATGGAAACCGTAAGAGTGCGTTTCAACCGTACAAACAACCGTTAGGTACGGTTTTAACGAATTTACAACGTGGGAACACGCAGGCCGAGACTCCAATTCCTGAAGAAACCGATATTAATTTTCACACGCGTGCAGGTCAAGGGGAAATTACCGAAAATGACATCAAGAGTGAGAAATCAGTAGATGTTGTCGATAGTGAAGGTTTAACGGCTCTTCATTGGGCATCTGCTTATGGCCAAATAGCAACGGTACAGTTGTTGATTTCGTTTGGAGCTGTGATTGATAAATTGGGACCAGAAGGAGAAACTTCCTTGTTGTTGGCTGCTAATGGAGGTCATCATGACGTCGTACGGTTGCTTTTGCATGAAGGAGCCAATGTTAATCATCACGATGACGTAAGTATCGTTTTCAGAAGAAATTTTCTTTTTTACTACTGTTTGGAAAAGTCCTATTTTCCACATTTGTTTAAGTAAGGTAAAGTAGGTTTTCCGCATTAGCGCGGAAAAGTTTTCCACATGTGAATTTCAGTAAAACCCCAGGAAATGTTTATAAATAATAAAATAAAAATTGAAAAAATTACTTTTCCGCACTAGGGAGCGTTCATAAACTACGTGGTTTGGCCAAGGGGGGGGGAGGGGTTAGGTAGAAAGCTACGCGGGGCTACGTGAGGGTACGGGGGGATTATAGTCAAGCTACGTAGTTTTCTTCATTTATTATGAAAGCAATTTTCAGAATATAAGCGACAACATAATATGGATATTTATTTCCGTATTTGGATTTTTTTAATTTATATTTTATATAGGGCGCTATTTGTTTTTAAAACAAATATCGGTGTTATTCATTTTTTATACCAAATAATTTTTAAATAGTTTTGTTAACAGAAAACATAACATGTCTTTTGGAAAAAAAACTACGTTCCATCTAGGGGGGGGGGTAAGGTTATCATGGTAAAAGCTACGTTAAGCTACATGATGGGAGGGAGGGGTTCTAAAGAGGTCAAAATCAAACTACGTGGTTTATGAACGCTCCCCTAGTGCAGAAAAATGAATTTTACCTCACTTCATCGAATATCGAAAAATTTCGATATTTGACGAAAAAGTCAAAACTACTGCTTGACTTTTTCAAACAGTGGTAAAAGAATGGTTATTTTATTGTGAGGCTTGTAGGTAGGAAATACTGCTCTGATGTATGCAGCTAGTGGTAATCATCCTCATTGCTGTAATGAGTTACTTTTACGTGGTGCTGACGTAACAATGGTAAATCACTGCAATGATAGTGCATATAAATTGGCCATTGACTTCAATAGCAATTTAGGTAGTAACTTTCTTCACGGTAAATTCCCGATAACATTAATTTTTTTATGTTCCAGCTTTACAAGTCATCGATAATCATCTTATCTATTTACTTGGTTCTTTGTAACACGATATTTTTTTTGTATATTTTTGTTAGGAATAAATTTATTAATAATAGCTATTTATGTCATGAGTACATAATTTAGGTCTTTATCGGACGAAGCCCAGTTTATGGCAGAGCGAGCTTGCGAGCGAGGCCAATAAATAGGCTGAGTCCAAAAAGCTTAATTATGTGCAAATGACATACATAGCTTTATGTTCGACTGCACCGTAGAAAATTTTCTTTTATATTTTTCTACTTTGACATTTAGGTAATAAAAATTGTATAATTTCGAAGAGTGCTTTTTCTATTGCTCCTGGTTTACATAAGTTGTTTATTAATTTGGATTAAAATTATGTGAAAAAATGGAAGAAATCGTTGAAATTGCTTTAAAAGCTAACTTTTGTAATCTATTATAATCAAAGTAATAATTAATGTAATCGTTTTTAAATTAAATTAAATAAAATAAAATATTAATTTTGACGTTTATTTCATTGACATTGACAGGCGGCCGTTTTACTTTATAAATAAAGCAAAACGGCCTAGTACCATAAAATGTTATCTTATGGTCGCTAAGTGATATTGTAATGATGTTATTATCATACAGTCGGACATAAAAAATTTTTTTCTGAAAACAATTCACTTTTCGTGATTGCACCGCTCTAAAGCGGTACTAACTCGAAAATTACAGAACTAAAAAGACGCAGATTTCTGAGTAACTCAAAAATTTAAAACATTCCTGAGCAGGTTCCAACTCAAAAATTACAGATCTCTGATTAAAAAAAATGTTGAATTATTACACTGTTTAATTATAAATTATAGCAGGTGGATATGATGTGCATTTGTAAAAGAATTTCCTGATAAGCCCAGTCTTATCGCTAGTGAGTAAATAGATCGCCGTTATTTGATAAATCAAAGATAACGGCAGGTTGTAAACGATTGTGCAGTTTTTATTGTAAAGTGATGGTTGTTCGATGAATTCCCATTACGAAAACTTGACAAATCCCAACGGATCCTCAATTTTTCAAATTATAAAATGGATTTGGAACACTCTGTTTCATCAAATAGTGGCAGTTATCACAATATATGCAATTTGGATTCCGATTGAACATTATCGTGGTACATTTTCTTGCCACGTAATTTTATGTACTTTGGGTGTAATTAATTTCCAATATTTTTTTTACATGAAATTTACGATGCTTTTGTAGATTCTTCCCCTTATGGCCGAAGCGTTTATGTTATTTTCAGACCACAACGTTTGGAGTCAAAAACTAGACAAAAGTGGAAGGAGTCGGTTGCACGTGGTCTTAGTATGCCTAAGTGCTATTTTTGTTATATCGGGAATTGCTGTAGAAATCGGCCGTAAATCAAAATATGAAGAAATGGTACACTTTGCATCTGCTCACGCTAATATGGGTAATATTGAGGAATCCAAAATATTATATTTTATGGTTCACAATTCAAATGTATTTTAGGTCTTTATTCGATGATTTTCATATTTGCAGCTTTAATATTAGAGATTTTAACGAACATATCGACTATATGCAGAGGGATTGCACCGGTTTGGTTTAAAATTGGACACAGTGTTTTTGGACAATTGGCTTATATCACGGGATTGGTTTGCCTGATTTTGGGTTTTTTTACAGGATGGTTTACATTTTACACGTCCCAAACTTCACGAATTACTGCCACCGTTGCTACGGTGATTATTATTATCTGGTCACTGTTTCACATTTGGAAGTCTTCGTACAGTCTTGTAAAATCAGTACTTTTATGTAGAACTCGAGCGTCCGATATCAAAAACTACCGTCAGGAAGAATATAGGGTAGGAATGATTTAACTCATTTGAATGGAAATAGAATACATCCATGCGAGGTACCCAGCTACATCTCGTATACTGTCCCGCTGAACGGAAGTCTAGGATATAATACCAAGATCGAGAAAAATTATTATGATATTACCTGCAATATATTATATATTTTACTTTTAAAATAAAAAAAGTTAATTTTTCATTGTGAAGAAAGAGAAGCAATAGCATAGTGAATATTGAGCTAGCAATGTGCCTTCAAAGTTTTGTCCCACCCAGCCCCCCACTCTCTCTAAAAATACGAATATTTTATTTTTTGCAGTTTTGTAACAAAAAAAAAATGTATTTTAAAATCATATATCTTTAAATGATTAAGCTACCCTCGAGCATGTGGGGATTTGCTGTTCGTCCGTAACACAAATCTTTTAGCAGGTGGATTACGTGGGACATCTTCTCCCATTATAGTGTATTTCGGATTTAGTTCATCAGCTGCTATACATTTGCCAACACCTTCACTATTAGGACAAAGAGAACAACTTGTTGAATTAAAAACTGGCCCGGTACCATAAATACTTTCAGTAAAATATTCCACACTTGCACCATGACTGCAGCCGACTAAAATTAAAAAATTGTATTACAGCTATAATAAAGAAACATAAACATACTGATAATGATAATAATTGCTGTCACGTCAGGAAAATGTTTAAGTTGAAGGCAACCTGGTTGAATTGACCCGCAATTTGGAAAAAAGTCCACGTGGCCGACAGATCCATAATATCCAAATATTCCACTATTAGTATGAATTACATCGACAAATTTGGCATCGCTCTTATCCAATCTCATCGAAATGTCTTGACCTTGATAAATAGGTCCTGCAGGATCCAATCCCGTTAGTCTGTCTATTTTCTGATTACATTTTTGCTGAACTCCTTGTCCTATCAGTCCAATTATTTGTGCACCTAAAGAAAACCCAACCATATGAACTTGGCCTAAATCGAAATACCCCTCCTTGTGTACTTTACAGAAAAAATCTGTCATAATTTCTGCTCCTTTTATTACATTGCAATAAGCTCGAGTATATTGCGTGTTAGATATGTTCCTGTATTCCACAGTAATTACGTTACAATCATAACGAGATAAGTAAGCATTCACCAAACCTGAAAGTAATTCGTCGTCAGCTGATTGAGTCCAGCCATTAAATAGGATCTTAGTATCCTTAAGTAAATCTATTTCGTGCAGGTTATTCAAAGTAAGAGTAACTGGATAATCAAGTTCTCTGTTGTATAAGTAATATCCAATATCGTTTTCGGAAACATTGTCATGAGACTTGCAACCAAAAAAGTGTTCCACAGTTCCATTTGTGATTAAATTCAATATTTCACTTGCAATGCCGCCAGGAAACGTAATGCCTTCTGTTACAATATTGGGATTAATTAAATAAATTGGATTATCTAATTCAGGACATTTCGCTACTTGGATATTTCGTTATCACTGTCGCTTCGTTAATTGAAAATTAATTAAATATTATCAATTTAGGAGCGGTAGCGAAATATCCGGAAGCGAATTGTCCGGAAGCGAAAGTTTCAGTAAAAATTTCACGTTTAAACTTTAAAACATATTTGGAAAGTAAAATTATTGTACCTGCTTGAGCACAACATCCTGTTATTAGGAAAGCAAGGATAGTTAAGATTACAAAGCTTTTCATTTAAGAAAATATTTCAGTACTAATCAATTAGGTAACACTTTTCACTGTGTGCAAATATTGACTGCTGTGCTTATGGTTTAAGTAGAAAATAAATTATAAAATTTATTTATTCATATTTTATTTCCGATATGACTACTTTACAAATGGAAACGTTGTCCCTAACGATCTAGTTATGTGTTCGCATAATTAGGTAGATACTTCTAAGTACTTTAATATTGGTATATGTTGTCGCTTTGTGTATCAGTTTCACGCAAGTTTTTGTTTATAATTATAATATATTAAGTAAATAAGTCAATGCTCTTTAAACCTTTTTCACGCTTCTTTGGTAAGCGTGATACGTATATTATTGTATATTTATTAAATATCAAATTATATATTACCAGGGACGGACTTGAAAGAAGTACCGGTAGGCAATCGTATCTTAAGCCTTGCAGTAAAATTACCGTAAAAATAACGTAGACGTAAATTTTACTAAATTCCTGCTCTCAAAGTACGGATAGGTAATTCGATCCCATTGCCATGAGCCCATATCGTGATATATCAGTGCACTGATTGCCACGATTTTATGAAAAATATATTTCTGAATGAATTTTACATTAATTTATAAAGTAATAGTTATTATCTGAATTTCGGTAATGCTACCGATACCAAACCCAAATACACAACTGGAAACAAAGTGGCACCAAAAACTAATCTGTTCTTATCATTTATCAATAAATTTTTACTCAACTGAGTTTTCTTAAAAATGATTAAGAAATCGTTCCAGTCAATGTATAGTATACAGTGAATGTGTTCCTGATATAATTTGGAGATAAGCTCATCGTTATCAAATCGATTGCCACAATAAGTATTTTAATCTGAATTGTTATTTTGATATCGACATTATATGAGACATTATTCGGTTATTTTTTTATTGCCAAGTATGTGATGTTATTTGAGTAAATTAGAATCTCAGTTTTAAAAAATGCAAAGCGATTCTGGATTTGCAATTTTGCAAATTTTGAAATGGATTTGGAATACTTTGTTTCATCAAATCTTGGCAGTGGTTACGGTGTACGCGATTTGGATTCCCATTGAAAATTATGTTGGTACACTCTCCTGGCATGTTATTCTCTGTACCATAGGTGTAAGTTATTTTGGCATTTGAGAAATAATAGTTCAAGGTCCAATTTCAGATTTTGCCTCTTATGGCAGAATCCTTAATGATGTTTTCGGAGAGCAACGTGTGGAGTCAACAACTGAATAAAACAGGAAAACGCTGGATACATGTAGTCATGATTTCTTTGAGTTCAGTTTTTATTATAGTGGGAATTGCTATAGAAATTAGCCGCACAGCACAACTTGATGGACTACATTTTTCAACGGCTCACGCTATTATGGGTAATAATAAAAATGCATTCAGTTGTAAAAATATAACAAACCATTTTAGGTCTGGTTGCGATGATTTTTATTTTCTTTGGCTTAATTGGTGGTATTTCGATCGGATTGTCGCCGCTATGTCACGAAATGATCGCACCAGTTTGGTTTAAAATTGCTCACAACGTTTTTGGACAATTGGGCTATATCATAGGATTGGTGTGTCTTATTTTAGGTTTTTATACCGAGTGGTTTGTTTTTTATACCTCCGAAGCTTCAAGATACACTGCCACCGGTGCTATTATCATTATTATCATTTGGTCGCTATTTTGCAGTTGGAAAACTTTATATCGCCACATCAAGTCAGCGCGGCCATATTAAGAAGTCGGCTTGATTGATTCATTTTTTCAAACTAAAACAATTTTAGTTTCAAGTTGTACAGTAATTGTTGAACCCAAGTGCAGATCCAAGGGGTAATATACCCTCTCCCTTTAGAAGTTTTCGAGTTTTCTAGATTTTTCATATTTTGTATTGTTCATAACTACTCTTTTTAGTTTTAGTATGGTATGTCGTATTACATTTTTTGTTATAAAACTTAATAAATGTAAAAAAAAGAATGGAAACCGTTTAGTTTCTTCAATTTACCCCGCCCCCCCCCCCCCCCCCGGTTACATTCAAATGTATTCGAAATTTTTTCCTTTAATTTCTGAAATAATCGATTTTAAAGTTTTGATTTTACATAAATAATAATCGGTGATTTGATCATTCTGTTGAAGGTACGTGATTTCGTCGTAATTAGGTGCAACAGTGTGTTGGAGCCGGTCGCAGTTGACTTCTAACCGTGCTACTGCTAACATTTAATAAGTATATTTTGAATTGGATTTCGTTAATTATAGTCGAATTTAACTTAAAAGCAAAGATACCATATTTCGCTTTTAGGGAGCATTGAAAATGTTTTTAATGAATAAAGCGACTCTAAGACCTCGCCTTTCTGTAAATTCGCAATTTTTAAGTGGAGCGGCTTCAGAATTGATTTTAATAAGTGAAGCGGTTAAAAAATTCACTACCTAATGCCCAATTTCTTCACTTCACTTCGCCCAGGATGATTTTAGTGAAGAAACTGGGCATAAGTAGAACAACCATTTTCAAATTCAATTTAGGCCCAAAAATTAAAAAAATAGATTTCTAAGTATATTACCAATATTCTTAATATTAAAGAATAGAAATATATAGATAAAAAGTTAAATTTTTGGTTTGAAACTCATAAGCTCAAAAATACATTTTCTTTTTTAAACACAATCACAAAGCTTTTCTTCCAAACCGGGGGGTCTGGGGGGTATGGAATACCCCCCAGCACATTAGTGATTGTGTTAAAAAAAAAGAAAATGTGTTATTGAATTTCAAATTATAAATCTTAGATTTTTAGAAATTAAATTTGCGGTTTGAAACTTATAAGTTCAATAATACTTTTTTGCGTACAATCTCTGGTGTACTGGAGGGTATTCCAGACCCCCCGGTTTGAAAATCCTAGCTTGGTGTGCGTATTGTGTTTATATTGTGTACAGTTATTGAAATTTCATTGAGAATTGTTATTTTAATTCGGAAATATACAGCGATTCAATTTCCATGACTGTTATTGTATAATTTAAAAACATGCTATCCAGAAACACAGGGATTAACCAAATAGAAACAGCCAATCCAATAATTTTTTTCCCAAATATTTGCATGATTCGGTAAACTTAAATGTTTATATTTGTAATTTAAGCTCTCTACTATCGTAATTTCACAAAAAAGTTTTTAACTTGTGATGATTCTGACTTAAAATGGTCAACCACTGTGCAAAATAAAAATTTTTAATTTGGTTATTATACATATTCTTATAGTTTGGAGTTCTAGCTATGTGTGTGAACCTGACACTTCACTTTATTAATCGACCATTTTAAGATCAGTTCCATGAGCACCCAAGAAAGTTCTACAGTTCCTAATGATTTAAAAAAAAAGTTCCGGTAGCGGTCACCTGGAAATTGATTTTGAAAAATATGCGGTGCTAACTTCCGGTAGCACCGCAAAATCGTAAAAAAAATATTTTTCTGACGGCTTTCGAAAGTTCTCGAAGAGTTCTATAGTTCTAGATAAAATTTAAAAAAAGTTCCGAGTCGGAAAAATTTTTTTCGAATTTTTGAAAATTAGGAACCAGCACCACATCTCCGGAAAACTCGAGGTGCTGACTTCGAACCTGGAATTTTCGACAGTCCTCGAGAGTTCTAACATAGTTTTATCTCCTACAACTCGATTCCAAAATAGTTCTGGCCAGTAAGTATATTTTTTTAATTTTTGAAAACTTGAAACGAGCACGCATTTTCGGAAACACCGGGTTCTGACTGCAAACAAAGTTTTCTCGATAGTTCTGATATAGTTCTACACTCTCAAGAGTGCAGCACCGCATTCCGGAAACTCCAGGTGTCGGCTGCAACCCTAGTTTTTTCGATAGTTCTGAAATAGTTCTACACACTCTAATGTGACTCGATAATAGTTCTGGCCAGTCCATATTTGTCCATGCTACCGGAAGTTAGCACCGCTTATTTTTCAAAATCAATTTCCAGGTGACCGGTACCGGAACTTTTTTTTTTAAATCATCAGAAACTGTAGAACTTTCTTGGGTGCTAATGGAACTGACCTTAAAACAATCGATTTAAAAAAGTGAGGTGCCAGATTCACTCACATGTTCTAGTTCTTACAGTATAACTGTCGAAATATAGATATTTACTTTTACAATATATTATATCCAAAAAGTAAAATGCTACCCCAGCAGTAGTACCATCGCCATAGAACCGTGATGGAGAATGAGTGATGAAAAGTAGGTCAAATAGTAGACTGTGACTCAGTAAGTGTGGGTCACAACTTTTATTTTTGCAAGGTAAGGTGCAAAAATTTGTTTTTACAAATTCGACATTAGATACTTATACTATTTATGTCTGTTTTTTAAGTTTATACAAATCAACGCGTGGGTCATTTGAAAATCCTTCGTGGGTCAGTGTCTGACCCGTGGGCCATAGGTTCGCCATCACTGGTCTAGAACATGCAGATGATTTAGCCATCACATAAACAGCATTGGCCGATAAATCATTTGGCCGACCAGTTTTAAGCCGATACTCATTTGGCCGACATTTTATTTTTTGGAAAATAAATAAATATTTAAATAAATTTTTATAGTTTCACTTTTAACGTTAATATACGTATACCGAAAATTCTTTTAACCCGATTCCATCTGGCTTCTCATTGAGTAACAATTAATCTTACGTACGATTATTGTGGAGGGGGGGGGGAGAATACAATGTTCTTATTTTTTCTTGTTATGGTATGGACTATGGAGGAAGTCTAGAAGTTGAAAAAATGTCTTACGTAATACATGAACGGCCCCTAAGCACATCAAATATTGGTATAAATGATTGCTGCAAAATAACTGTCGGCCAGATACAGCAGATGTGTATCAGCAGATACACATAGCTGGGCACCATCAACAATGAACAGTGGGACCATTCCCATGAGATTAAGTGTCGCATTGAGAAAGCAAGAAATGTATTCATCAAAATGTCTGCGCTATTTAAAAGCCATAACCTGACGATTAAAACAAAAAACAGAATGATGAGATGCTACGTATTTCCAGTATTGCTCTATGGAGTAGATGCCTGGACGCTGACGGAGGCGACGACAAAGAAACTCCTAGCATTCGAGATGTGGCTATACCGAAGAACTTTGAGAGTTTCGTGGGTGGAACATATAACGAGCCAAGAGATATTCTGAAGAATGGGAAAAGATCTCGAAATTATCTCAATAATAAAAAGTAGCAAATTGCAGTATCTCGGCCACATAATGAGAAATGGAAATAGATACCAACTCCTACAATGCATACTGCAAGGTGAAATAGTTGGGAAGAGAAGTGTTGGCAGAAGAAGAATATCTTGGCTAAAAAAATTTAAGAACGTGGTACTCCATGACGACCACAGAGCTCTTCCGAGCAGCGGTGATCAAGGTCAAGAGAGTTGGGATGATAGCCAACATCCGGAACTTTTAAATTTTTCAATTTTTTTTTCGACATTTTTGAGTTCATTTTGAACATTCGTTGGTACCTCAACTATTCAAAATATATTTAAAATTAAATTTTTCGTAGTAAAAATGGAATTTTTTTAATTTTTAATAATTTTGTCACATTTTGCCAAAATTAGATTTTTGAGGTTCCGAGGATAGCCACATTCATAGAGAACAAAATGGAAAAAAATTCGTTTATATGTCAACCACTGTTCAGACTGACATGTATAGCACAAAACCGACCAATCCAGGTCAGCATCGATTATAGGCCAATTTTTTGAGATTTATAATAATATTAGCAATAATAATATAAGGTAACAATCAATATTCCAATGGCAGTAGATCAAGTGTTAGAAAAATATAATGATATGCGTGTAAAGTTGGATGCATAAACAATACATTAGTCAACTATAATTTCATATCCATATCCATGCTGTTATAGATATTATTTGGAAAGTGCATTGGTTTTATACTCATAATTACATAATATAAAATATATCTGCTTAGCTATCATTAATTCGAGAAAGTAACCGATTTTACTGGAAGCTTGACTTCAACCTTCGCTTCCGCATCAGCCTAGAGCCAGCTTACCCGAAGATCAAGGGCTACACACAAATAAAATCAAAGTTTAGTATTAGCTTCTTTTTTTTGTACAAATGATTTTATATTTACCTAATAAAATACGGAAACATTGAAGTACCGAAGATAAACCAAAAAGTTTTAAAACAAAAAAAAATCCCATTGTTCAGATTGCTGAAATTCTACTAAAAACAGATAAGTTCCAAAAATACAACTCATATTAATTTTCAAAATAAAAAGTCAAAGTCTTTTTTTAAAAACTCAGTTTTGTAATTTTACAAAATATGTGTAATCTTAAGCTGCTTCACTTACCTTAGGAGTCCTCAGGTCTAAACGATTTGTAACGAGGTTCCGCAAATTAACCACTACTGTTCTGAAAATAAAATGAAAATCCAATTTTCTACATATAGCACTCAAAGCGTTATTGGTTCTGGTTGGATAAATTTCTAATGCATAAGCAAAATTACTTTAAGGCAAGGATTAACGAAGCTATAATGCCCTGTAGTGGAAACGTGGTTACTTCCTTGTTTTTACTTCCAAATTTAATAACATGTAATCCAGAATCAAAAATATAATTTTTGAATCTTTTATGAAAACACGTTGTTTGAGCCGTAATTTCTCTTTATATATATTTTTTTATTAATTTTGTTACGCCTTAACATTTTTTGAACGGTTTGATCTGTTTGTCCTTTTTTTGGTGCCGTTCTTTATTGCCAGCGTGCAAATCGAAGGGTCGAACTCTTCGACAAGTGTTTCCCTTTTTTGTGTGGGAACCACAAATATCGGTGGTTCCTAGAAACTATAATTTTTGTATATATGTTTTTTTGTACGTTTCTCTTTCTAACAACTTTTTAGTTTTAAGTCAGTACTAACCAAAACTTTGAAACGTGAACATGCATTTCACGAACTAGAAAATTGTAATTCAAGAGTTAAATAAATAGTTAGTCTCAAAAATAAGTGTTTATTATTAAAAGAAGAATAAACTGGTCCTTCAAATAAAAAACCCCGTTCCTAGTGGCTAGAAGAAGATTCACTTCCCACCAGGTGTAAACGGATTAAACCATAGACGTCCGACGCTGGCGTCTACATAGAATTTTTGGTCCTACGAGCCAAATTACGAACAGCCAAGAAATCATAAATCGAAGTGTAAAACTGGACGCCCTGAAGCTGACGTCCACACTACAGTGAAAACAACAACAATTATTAATTACATCAAGATAGAGGTGAGCAAATTCCTTTTTACAAAATTATTTTTATACCTTTCCTTTTTCGAAAAGCGAGATTTGAGTCAATTACGGCAAGTTTATCGCGATTAAAAGCAACTAGCATTTTTTTTCATTGCAACATTCGCTACAAAAGAGTATTTAACTTATATTACTTAATTTATTGTATTGCAAAATTTAAAAATCAATTTAAGGAAGAAAACAATTATTTTAAAATTTAATTATTGGTTCGCGTTATTTCAAATATTTTTCTTGCCATGGCAAAAGCAACCGAATTAATAAAAAAACGAGGTATAATTAAGGGCAGTCTCACAAGGTTCGAAACATTTTTAAAAAATATTGATAGACTGAACCCAGATGTAGTTCAAGTCAAGCTACGAATTGTAAACATCAATCCGTTGTTCCAAGAATTTAACGAAATTCAATCGGAAATCGAAATGTTAGGTGAGGAAAATTCAGATCTTTCCGAAAACGAAAGACAATTATTTGAAGATAAATATTTCAAATCATTAGCCGAAGCGGAAACATTAATTGTGAAAAACGATGAGACGGATTGGGAAAACTCGGGGTCGGTAAAAAGCGCGTCGGTACCATCAAACGTTGGTAGCGGCGGCGTTATGTCCGCGGTCGGTAGCGGCAACGCCGGTGCCGTCGGGGGCGGCAGCGTTATCTCCGCGGTCGGTAGCGGCAACGTCGTTGGTGGCAACGGCACTAATAATTTAAATCAAATTCGATTGCCGAGAATTAATATGCCTTCCTTTGAGGGTCAATATGACCAATGGTTATTTTTTAAGGACACATTTAGTTCCTTAGTGCATACAAACGATACTATCTCGTCTATTCAAAAATTTCAATATTTACGACTTTGTCTTAAAGGCGAAGCACGAGATGTAATTAAGTCACTGGAAGTTTCTAGTGCAAATTATGAAAGCGCATGGGATCTATTAGTCGAGCAATATGAAGATAAACGATTACTTGTATTAAATCACGTCAAATCCATTTTTGATTTGCCCAGTAGCACGCGCGAATCTCACGAGCATCTAAGAAAACTCACTAATGATCTTAACAAACACATGAAAGCTCTCGAAGTCCTAGGACAACCGGTGAAATACTGGGACACATTAATTGTTTATATAATTTTACAAAAATTAGACAAAGTCACGAGACGCGAATTTGAATCTAAATTTAGTGAAGAATTACCTACAATGCAGAATTTTTATGCTTTCCTCAGAAAGGAATCCAAATTTCTAGGTAATCTTGACGGCGCTAACGTGACAGAATACAAAAAACCGAAAGCAAAAGGTAATAATTTCTTCTCTAGTACGAGTCACGAATGTTTTAACTGCAGCGGAAAGCATTTGATGTATCAATGTGAGGAGTTCTTAAAACTTCCCATTGATAAGCGTTGGGAAAGAGTGAAACAAATTGGTATTTGTTTTAATTGTTTTCGAAAAAATCATTCAACTTATGAATGCAAGATGCGCGGTTGCAT
This sequence comes from Cantharis rufa, assembly GCA_947369205.1. Classification (NCBI taxonomy): domain Eukaryota; kingdom Metazoa; phylum Arthropoda; class Insecta; order Coleoptera; family Cantharidae; genus Cantharis; species Cantharis rufa. The sequence continues at coordinate 97,260,677 of OX376303.1, forward strand.
GAAATGTCGTAAACGACATAATACATCATTACATAATAACAATTCTTACGAGATCAATAAAGATCATAATATCAAAAAGAACAGTTCGATCGAACAAGTTCAAGTTATAGCTAACGATACGGCAGGCGAAGAGAACGCCATTGCAAGTACCACTGCACTTTGTAACTCATTTAACGGGTTCACACAAGTATTGCTATCTACAGCAATTATAAACGTTTATGATAATGAAGAAAATACGCACCGAGCGCGAGTTTTGCTTGACTCCGGTTCTCAATCACATTTTGTTACAAACGAGCTCGTGCAAAGGTTGAAACTGCCGGTTTCAAAAATCAATTTTTCTGTGTCGGGATTAAATCAAGCACTCACAAAAATTAGTAATGAAGTGAATATACGTTTTAGCTCGAAACATTCTAATTTCGAAGGTAACTTAAAGTGCTTAATTGTACCAAAAATAGCGGATCATATGCCTTCTGCGCCAATTGATAAAACTTCACTAAAACTACCCGAATATATAACATTAGCAGATAATACCTTTAATCAAGTTGACCGAATCGACATGTTGATAGGTGCAGATTTATTTTGGAGCTTGGTACGCTCAGGTCAATATCAATTAGGAAAAAATCGACCAATTATGCAGGAAACTGTACTGGGCTGGGTTATTTCGGGACCAATATCGGCACAACGCGCGACTTCACGCAAATACTGCGGATTCGTGTCGGACGAAATCATAAACTCGAATTTAATACGTTTTTGGGAAACTGAACATTGCCCAGAAAGCAAAGCGGTTTCACCAGAAGAAGAATTCTGCGAGAAACATTTCGCGAATACGACAAAACGCATGCCCGATGGACGTTTTGTAGTCAAGTACCCATTAAAAAATTCCGCGGAAATATTGGGGGATTCAAAACAAATAGCTTTAAAACGCTTTGAACAGTTGGAAAGAAAATTAAATAAAAATAAGTCTTTAAAGTTAGAATACGCGAAATTCATACGCGAATATGAAGAATTAGGACACTCAACTAGATTAATTAATGAGAATGATTACATGTGTTGCTATCTATGTCATCATTGCGTAATAAAACAAGAAAGTTTATCTACCAAATTAAGGGTGGTGTTCGACGCGTCCGCCAAAACAACGAGTGGTTATTCGCTGAATGACATTCAGGCAACGGGTCCGGTTATACAACAAGATCTGTTTTCTATCGTTACTCGCTTTAGGAAGCATAATTACGTATTAACGGCGGACGTAACTAAAATGTATCGGCAAGTATTGATATCTGAAGAACAAAGACCACTGCAGAGAATTCTTTGGCGTGACCCTATAACGGGGGAGATTATTCGCTATCAATTAAATACGGTCACCTACGGTACCACTTCTGCGTCATTTCTTGCAGTGCGATGCTTATATCAATTAGCAAAAGAAAATCGGTTTAAATATCCACGCACTAGTTCAATTATAGAAAATGATTGCTATATGGATGATGTAATTACAGGTGGAAAATCTATCGAAGAAATAAATCAAATTTACGAGGAAATAACAAACATCTTGAAAGATGGATGTTTTGTACTGAACAAATGGAGTTCTAACAATTCACAAATGTTAAAGAAAATTAGCGAATCTAATAACGATATAATTTTAAACATAGGCGAAGAGGGAGAGTCAAAAACGCTCGGGTTGACTTGGCACGCATCTAGGGATATTTTAAAATACGTTATAAACATTGATAAAATTGAAAAGGGAAATACTAAAAGAACGGTGCTGTCGGTCATCGCTAGACTCTTCGATCCGTTAGGTTTACTCGCGCCTTGTGTGATATCTGCAAAAATAATATTGCAGAAGATTTGGCAACATAATTTGTCATGGGATGATTTCATCCCGCAAGAATTAAATGTAACTTTTGAGAAGTTCAAAAAACAACTGCCTAGTTTAAATAATTTGGAAATAAAACGGCACGTTATTTGCAAAGATCCAATTAAAATAGAATTACACGGATTTGCAGATGCATCCGAATCTGCATATGGAGCTGCAATCTATATTCGCAGCATAGACACTCAAGGTAATGTACATTGCAATTTACTTTGGGCAAAGAGCAGAGTGGCTCCATTAAAAATTTTGACTATACCTCGTCTAGAATTATCCGCGGCATTTTTATTATCAAATTTAGTGGTAAAAGTTAAAAAGATTCTTGGTATGGAAATCCAAGAACAATTTCTTTGGAGCGATTCTACGATTACCTTAGCTTGGATAAAAACGTCACCGCACTTATTAAAGGTCTTTTGTGCGCACAGAGTGACTGAAATACAAGCTCTAACGTCTGTCAACGATTGGCATTTTGTAAAAACGCAGGAAAATCCCGCGGATTTGTTGACTCGCGGAATTCAATCAAATGACCTTATCGATAGCAAATTATGGTGGCATGGACCGAAATTTTTGTTTGAAAAATCAGAATTGTGGTCTATGTACAACGACCGCAATTTAATGCCGGAAGTTGATAGAAACGAGTTAGAAAAGGAAGCTCGTAAGAGTAAAATTGTTCTAACAGTCACATCAGTTAAAACATTCGAACTCTTCAACAAATTTTCAAAATTTTCGAAACTACAAAGAGTTTGCGCGTATTGTTTACGATTTAAGAAAAACGCATTGTCTAAAGTTGAAAATCGAGTATTCGGAGCATTAACTGCAGACGAACTTGTAGAATCGACAAATTGTTTAGTCAAAATTGCTCAGATTGAAATGTTTAACAAGGAACTTAAATTGCTGCGTAAAGGTAATCAGGTACATTCTAATAGCAAATTATTAAACTTAAACCCTTTTGTTGATCCCACCGGGATTATACGCGTAGGGGGGAGATTGAAAAATTCAATTTTTGATTTTGAGAAAAAACATCCGATAGTTGTAGACGCAAAACACAATTTAACTATTTTATTAATTAGACAAGAACATGAAAGATTGTTGCACGCGGGGCCCCAAGCAGTTTTAGCCTCATTGCGCGATCGTATTTGGGTAATAGCCGGTCGAAACTTGGTAAGGAAAATTACCAGAAGTTGTGTGAAATGTTTTAAAGCAAGACCTGTATCAATTGAAAGTCTAATGGGAAATCTGCCATTAGTTAGAGTTACCGCGTCCAGGCCATTTTTAAGTACCGGTATTGACTTTGCAGGTCCCTTTTTGTTAAAGGATCGAAACGGAAAAAAATATAATGTCACAAAAGCGTACGTTTGCGTTTTTGTTTGTTTGGCAACGAAGGCCGTACATTTAGAAGTTGTTAGCGACTTAACTACCGATGCGTTTATGGCAACGTTTCACCGGTTCGTCTCTCGTCGCGGTCATTGTTCGCATGTATATTCCGACAACGGTACGAATTTTGTAGGTGCTCAAGCACGGATTGAACGTTTACAATACGAACTTAAAGGACTGGTTGATTTTGAAAATGTACAGTGGCATTTTATCCCACCGAGAGCTCCAAATTTTGGGGGTCTCTGGGAGGCAGGAGTAAAGAGTTTTAAAACTCATTTGAAACGAGTGTTGGGTGATACAAAATTAAATTTCGAGGAATTTACTACGATATTGACTCAAATCGAAGCTTGTTTGAATTCCAGACCCCTCTATCCTTTGAGTAATGATCCCAATGACCCATCTCCTTTAACTCCTGCTCACTTCTTGATTGGACAACCATTAACGGCCGTAGTTGAGCCTCAACTGGCCGAATTAAGGATTAATCCTAGAAAACGTTTCATCATGCTCCAACAAATGAAACAACACTTCTGGAGCAGATGGTCAAAGGAATACGTGTCTGAGCTGCAGACTCGTACAAAGTGGCAGAAAAATCACCAGAGTCTACTGCGGTTAGGTGCAGTAGTTATCGTCAAAGAAGACGGCGTGCCTCCATTGAAATGGGTTCTAGGAAGACTAGAAAAGCTCCATCCCGGGAGCGACGGAGTGTGTCGCGTTGTGACTTTAAAAACTAAAACTGGATCACTAAAACGCCCTGTGACTAAAGTGTGTGTGTTACCAGTGCCGGAGGGTTAAAAATTCGTTAATGCCCTTGTATATTATGAACTTGAATTTTGGTATTTCCTTTGTGCTTGCGAAACTTATGTTAATTTCTAAACTTGTATTTTTTGTCTCATTTAAATTTCTGAAATCTTTTTATGCGATAATATGTTTATTCTAATTGTTTAATTTTTGTTTTGAAAGGGTTCTTTCAAGGCGGGCGGCATGTTTGAGCCGTAATTTCTCTTTATATATATTTTTTTATTAATTTTGTTACGCCTTAACATTTTTTGAACGGTTTGATCTGTTTGTCCTTTTTTTGGTGCCGTTCTTTATTGCCAGCGTGCAAATCGAAGGGTCGAACTCTTCGACAAGTGTTTCCCTTTTTTGTGTGGGAACCACAAATATCGGTGGTTCCTAGAAACTATAATTTTTGTATATATGTTTTTTTGTACGTTTCTCTTTCTAACAACTTTTTAGTTTTAAGTCAGTACTAACCAAAACTTTGAAACGTGAACATGCATTTCACGAACTAGAAAATTGTAATTCAAGAGTTAAATAAATAGTTAGTCTCAAAAATAAGTGTTTATTATTAAAAGAAGAATAAACTGGTCCTTCAAATAAAAAACCCCGTTCCTAGTGGCTAGAAGAAGATTCACTTCCCACCAGGTGTAAACGGATTAAACCATAGACGTCCGACGCTGGCGTCTACACACGTTTTCTGTTTTATAGAACGATCTTCAAGTTCAGTGTGACAGAAGAAAAATACAAACACGTTTGATGTCCACTATAATTATGTCGTTTGCTCCATCTTTAATTTGTTACTAATAAATACATAATAAAAACAATATAATACTTTTTAATTTATAACCTAATAGCATACAATAAAACAAGTAATTAATAATTAATTAAATTAAAAGTTAAATATAAGTAAATCTTTACCACATTCGTACGGCGCGTAATAATTACACGCAAAAACGACGTGTTTTCAAGTTTTTTTTTATTATTCACGGTGTAGAAAAAAAACTAAAATGTTGTTAGTTGTGTTTTTTAATACTAAATAATTTATGTATTTGGCAGTGTTTTTAAGCAGTTATAATAAGTAATCTGGCACTTAGCGCAAAAATATGCACCTTAATTGTAATGGGTTAATTAAATATTAAACAATCACAGACAACTAAAAATATAAGAGTATTTCTCTATTTGTGATTTATTTGAACATTTTGATAAATATCAAAAATTATTTCGGATTTCATTTTTGATAAGAACTAATCAGTCAGATTTTAAAATTTCGGATTTAAAAAACATTTTCTTTGAATCAGTCTACTTAAATTATTTATTCACATTCGTTCCCAATCACTGTTTTAAATCTTGCTGTACTTTCCTACAGGAAACGCAACAATTGTTTACATAATAATCGTAATGGCACAAACGAGCTTTGACAGCCAAATAACAATTCGAAAATTTATCGACGCAATTATCTAAAAAGAAATGGATTAGCACCCAATTAAAAATAACCCCGACAACTTACAATCTTGAGGCTCATCGTGAGCTGGTATGTTTATTTGGTCATCGTGTTTATCACATTTGCATGGTCGCTTCACCAACGGCTTATCATCTTCCTTACAGAAACTGGACAAAGAGCCGCTCTGCTCCATGCATTTAACTTCCCGCCTTTGTGTACCCGCTGGACAGTTTCCTTCACAAATACTCCATTCCCCAACAAACCAACGAGGAGGGCAGTCACTTTGGCATAATCTTTCGGTTGGGGGTTTTTCACTGATGGAACAAGTCATATCGGTTGTTACGCGCGATTGCCCACGCACTTTTATAATACACATTACATCGCGATGTTGCTTACTAAGTTCGTGACACGATTCGGAACAAGCACCCCAAGGTCCTGTAAACCACTGTCCTACACAATAACGATCACTCGAACAAGATCTCGTCGTTTCGGGCTTCAAACTATCATCACATTCCGTTTTTCCACAAATAGATAACCGTAATTGAGATCCAGTTCCGCACGATTCCGAACACTGAGACCATTCCGATACTAACCATGATGATGTGTTCCTGTTTGTGGCACAACTTCCGCTTTCGCAGTACTCTGCATGGGGTGGTCTCTGTTCGTACGAGCATCTACTGCTTAGGCAAGTCACCGATCTGGTGCGTTGTCCAGTTCCACAAGAAACGGAACACTAAAGAGAAAACAAAATTCTAAAAGGTGTCAAGAGTTTTAGGTTTCTGGTATGGCAAAAATACGAAAGATAATCAAATTGCTATGTAAATATAAATATTAAATGTGCAAATAAAATTAGAACAAATAGTAGATGGATGCGGCTGGAACCGTGAGATTTAAATTTGTTAATTTGTGATGATGTAACTGCATGACAAAAAATTTCGTCATTTTAATAATGCAAGGTATTATCGAATAAAGAAAGAATGCGACGGACTGAATGAACCAGAAAATTGGATAATTTGTGCAATGAAACGAAAAATTTACAAGTGGTTCTTTTATCTCCAATAAATTAATATTCTCATAATATAGTAAATAAATCTACTTTGGTGACTCATTCATTCATCAAAAATTCACAGTCACAACCGGCGGAGTTAGTATAAATATAGTAAATATATAAAAAAAAAAAAAACGCAAAAACTCACAGAAAAGAGAAGGCGCCAGGAAATGGCTCGGTCGAGTATAAGAGTATAATTATTATAATCAAGATGTGTAAGAAGCCATAACACCACATTGGTCATAGTTACGATAAAGAATCACAAAAACATGTAATATAAGTAATAAGGAAGAAAATTCCCCAGTAGCCAACGCATGCCTTGCATCAGGATCAGAAGATATAATGTATACTTTATTGTAATCAAAGAACGGCATTATTACTATATTAACGAAGAAGAAAAATCGTAAAAAAGAAGTTCTGGCTTCTTCTTCCTTCAAGATTACCTTAAAAAAAATTAAAAGTCCTACCTGCGTCCAAGGACCGACTTGCCAATCTTCATACTCGACAATATGACGATTGCTACTCGAAACTTGATGCAATTCATTATCGGTTTCCGTTTCACATTTTGGTAGTTCGCAAGGTCTATTTTCAACCGTTAGCTTTGGTTGCGTGCAAGCAGAATCGCTAAGCATGACCACACGATTGGAAATCTCTTGCTGACATCTTTGGATGAAGTGTTGTATTCCTTGTCCACAAGATCCAGAACACTGGCTCCAAGTTCCTTTCCAGTACGGGGGGCACGCTTCCATGTTGCACTGGAAATCTTGTTGTGGAGGATGCTCAAGATGAGTGCATCGTTTTTCCGAAACTACGGTATGCGTGTGCTCTCGAACGCAGGAGTACTTTTTCGTTTGCATTCCTATCAAAATTTGTTTGATTTACAACATGTAACAGTTTCGTTATCCACTTCCAAATTGTTACAGTATTTTTAGTAACAAACCAAAAGTGGTAGCGAAATATCCTAGAACCGCCGAAAACTTACCTCCCCCACAAGATTTTGAACACGGGGTTACGCCGATGGCTTTCCAGGAAAACCGTCGTTTTGGCCTCTTCCGATGGTAACTTGGTACGCGAGCTTCATCCTTTTGAGAATTCATGGGTAAGTCGAGTCGGCGTGGTTCAATTACGTCGTATTTGGACCGTTTAAGATACGGCGGGGCTATTTTTTCCATGGACGTTGATGTCGTCATCGGTAACATATATCCATATTTAATTCCAATATTTGGTTGTTGATACACAATCTAACGCGAAATTATTATAAATTGGTAAAAAGAAATGGTATGAAAGACTAACCATAAGGTCGACGGGATTGACTAAAGGTCCTAGGGCTGTTACGGTTTCCAAAACATTCTGGTCGTTACCCTTGTAGATGAAACGCGTTCCTGCCGCTTCTATTGTTGCGCTCGGGCTAAATTTCCAATCACCATTAACGATAAAGGATCCATTCGCATTACGAAGCGCTAAAACGCAACGCATTTGTATAATTATGCCAGACATTTAAATAATATCTAAATGGGAAATGTTTAAAGTGATTGCAAAAACATTAATTGCAATAAATTTGTGGCTGCATTGAAGCGGCATCGTTTACTAAGTATCATTGCGAGAAATAGTTCAACGAGAGGTCAGTTTATTTGAAATAATACCAAGGTTAAATAAATATTTCTTAATCGTATGCAACAATGTTTTTGGCAAAAAATTTAAATTTCGTTCACCTATATAATTTTTGGTGTGCTGTAACTGTTGGACGTTTATTTTGCATGCTCCTTCCGGAATTTGCGCAACTAGCGAATAACCAAGCGGTAAATCTGGTTTGGTGTAGATTCCCGAAATACTTTTGCAAAATCCTTTGGAACACGCGGAGCATTCTTCGGGAAGTTCGTCGATTGCACCTATCACTCCGTTGCCGGCAACGCTCTAAAAAATCAAAAAAAAATGTCAACAGTCGACTAGCATTTAGTTATGTTAATTGGTACATTTGGCACGTTTTTGCGCGAGGAGATAAATTATCGCTTTTTAAAAATTTGTCGCCAGTCAAGCTATTTTGTATGATTTTATGAAGTTCGTAAATTAATTAAAATAGCTTTTGATCTCTTTAGAATTGTGCAGCAGTCGACAGTCGGCTACAGTCATACAACTGTTGCACATAGTAATTGGCTATACTGAATAAAATGCATGTAGGCTGAAATAGCAATAATAGGAAGTGTACGCAGGATATAGTTACACTTCATTTAAGTTTAATTAACGAATTACCGTCTTGTTCGATAAGAGTGATAAAGGAAATTAAAATTTAAGTTATTAAGACAATTTGGAATGAGGCTCAAGTGAGAAAGTTATCGCGTCCATAATATTGCAACACTTATTTTCTCAATGGTTTCACACCCTAATTTTTAAATTGTAATAATAACTTTATTATAAGAAAAGGCGATTGTTAAACCAGTACTTTAAATTATCATAATCGTATCAACAAAAATTGCTTAAAACTCAATTTGATATTTCAACAGATTATCGCTCATATAGATCTTGATATTTTAACACCGCTCTCAAATTAACTTGAAACATTAAAGATCGTGTCAGATTTCGGCAACTTATTTTTGATCATCACTTAAAATTAAATAGGTACTGAATTACGACGACATCGTTATAACTATGAACATTATTTATGTATATTAATTGGCTTTGCAAATCATAGGTGAGCAAACTTGTAAATTAAAGTTTGAATTGAATGCACAATCCAATTGCCGTTTCAATTTTTATTTAAATAACTAACTTCAATTAACTTGACATAATGCATAATATTATACCTCTTTTTAATTTCAAAAAAAATAGTAATTACGATTGTTGCACTGGGCGCCAGATCTGCAACCGCAAACCATGATGATTCAACTGACATGATCAGTATTTTTTTTAGTTCTTGCCCTCGAGAGTATACCGCAATTGGAAAGAGAATATTGATAATTGGAAGGAACATTATTAGCCCGAAAGGAGTTGATTCATCAAAAATTAGTTTTTACCTTAGTTGCCGCTAACTCCATTTCGCAACTCCTGTATGAAATATACAGTTACTCACATATATATTCGGACACTCCTATGTTAACAATGTTAATTTGACGTTTTCAAGACGTTTTTTTTTATATAAAAATTGCTTTTACAGCAAAATTTTGTAGATATTTTTTGTTGGAAATTTCATTGCCTTAAATTTTGTTTATATACATTTTTCTATTTTGTTGCACCGTTTCCGACTGACAGCGACTTAAACAAGACCCTGTAAAATCCAAAAAATATTATCGTCTAAATCTCGGAAACGGTGCATCATAATAAAAAAATGAATATACAATTTTTTTTTTGTAAATTTCATTCTCTACAGTTTTGTTCATATACATTTTTCTAATTGGTCGCACCGTTTCTGAGATATAGATGATAATATTTTTTGCATTTTACCGAGTCTTGTTCAAGTCGCTGTCAGTCGGAACCGGTGCAACAAAATAGAAAAATGTATATAAACAAAATTTAAGGCAATGAAATTTTCAACAAAAAATGTCTACAAAATTTTGCTTTAAAAGCGATTTTTATATAAAAAAAACACGTCTTGAAAACGTCAAATTAACATTGTTAACATAGGAGTGTCCGAATATTTATTATGTGAGTAACTGTACATATTGCTATGATCTTCCACATACACTTAAGAGTATCCTAAATCCTATATTATTTATAAAAATGTTCAAATATTTCTATATTTTATAATACCTCATCTTTTTATCTTTTATCATTTCAAACCCTTCTAAAAATAAAAAATCAAGACTACTTGACATAATTATTATAACAGCAATATTATTTATACATAAAAGAATTTGAAATTGAACCAATAAATTTTAAATTAGAAATTGAGAGAATAATTATTGCAAGGTTAATATAATAATAAAATAAGATATTTGCACTCTATTTATATATTATATGTTTTTATTTTCGTGATGCGTTTTGGCTACATACAGTCGTCTTCGGACACAACATTATAAAATTTCGACTGGATGTAGTCGAAATACAAAAATAAAAACATCAATGAGTCAAGTGCAAATATCTTAATGTATCATAATAAATTTTAGATATAAAGCAAAAATTATACAGTAGCGGTCATAGAAATTGCAGTGGGAATTATCCCGAACTAAAAAAATAGATTTCTATATCATATTCTTAACCCGCTGTTACATATGTGGGGTGTGGTAAACCCCAGCGTTTAAAAATCGTTCTGAATATGTACCAAATGTGATCTCCTGCGCTTTTCCTTTTCAGTAGCTTCCCGCATAAGTCTCCACCATCAAAATCAACTGTTAATGCAGTATTGTGCGAACAGAAAATTTAGAAAATTTCTAAATTAAATTTAGCTGTTGCCTGGCTAAGGTCTAACCGCGTCTAAGCTCTACCTAAAGCCTGAGTCGAGTTGCACCAAAATATTATGGCGTCGCCTTATCTGAGCAATTGCTTAACTGAGATTCAATTTGGAAACAGCCTAAAATCTGTCACATTGCAAGTGACAGTCGCAACTTAAGCTGCAGCTTAGCTCTAGTTAGGACTTAAGACGCGATGGAAAAACCGGACATTAGTCATCTAAAGTGCTCTGGGTGTGTCAAACCCCACATATGCAATGGCGTTTGTAATTTGGTCTTTAGAAGTATGTAATTGTTATTTTAAGATTCTTTTGATTAAGGAAATTAATATTCTTACATTTTGTGATGTATATGCATGCGAATACAAAGGGGAGGGGGGGTAATCAACCCTCATGAATCTTGGAAAAATAATTTACTCAAAAAATGGACTTATCTGTTTTTGCATTGTATCCTTGCGGATAAAATTAATAAGATTTTCACTGCAGCTTTGCCCACTTCGCTGCGCCGCGCCGCTTAAATGCCGCCATAAATACTCTTGTGATATACAGAGAAAATAATCAAGATTTTCAATGTTTATCAAAATATTGGGACTTGAACTAATCCATGATTATATCACAGCAAAACAAGATAATCCGAGGTAATAGGAAAATTCGCCAGAAAATTGAAAATTTCGTTCATGATGATTCTGATTTTTTCTGTTTGGTTTACAAGCATCAAATTTTATCCATACGTTCTTTTGTTATTTGTTTACTGTTTCCATTTAATGTTTTCAAAATACGATGTTTATTTTTTTTTTTTTTAGATATTTGAATCAAGATAATTATGTTTTTTGTTTGATGAAAATTGACTGTTTCTACTTTTACTTTATTGTTTTCAAATAACGCGATTTTAATTATTTCTTTGGTGTTCATGTTTCTTAGGTGATCATAAAAACCATTAAACAATGAAAATTAAAAAAAAAGCAGAAAACAAAAAATATCACTTTTGTCACACCGCACATATGTACTGGTATAATTTTTTTCCACATATGTAATGGCATGGCGGGTTAATAATAAAGAATAGAAAATAGAATAGAAATAGATAAAAAGTTAAATTTTTAGTGAAACTCATAAACTCGAGAATACATTTTTTTAACACAATCGCAAAGCTAGGTTTATCAAACCGGGGGGTCTGGGGGGTATGGAATACCCCCCAGTATACATCAGTGATTGTGTTCAAAAATAGAAAATGTGTTATTGAATTTCAAATCAGAAATCTTAGATTTTAGATTTCCAATTTGAAACCCATAAGCTCAATAACACCATTTTTTGGGAACAATCTCTGGTGTACTGGAGGGTATTCCATACCCCCCAGACCCCCCGGTTTAAAAATCCAACTTTGTGTGCGTACTGCGTATTGTGTTTATATAATGTATAGTTATTAACATATGAAATATGTTATAACATATGAACATATATAACATATGAAATATATGAAAACAAAATAAAATATTGTTTCGATTTTTCCAAAATATATTTTTTTTACATTTTTTCAACTAATTTTGGTATCAAGTAGCAGGAATTTTTATTTATAAATGTCAAATAAATTTGAGTTTTCATTTTGTATTGAGTTCATACTGTACGAGTTAATTTTGATTTTAGATTTTCTAGGTCTGCCTGATGAGATTCATAAATTCAAAACATATGATATATCAAATGGCGCAGACCAGGCCCGTATTTGAGGGGGGGTTTTGGGGGTTTAACCCCCCCCCCCCCAAATAAAATCGCGCGAGATAAAATCCTAGAATATCGCACCCTGAGACGACAACTGTCGTAACTTTTAAAAGCATGTTTTGAGATAATTGCATTTTAAAATTTGCAAAGCTGTACATTTTCATGAAGTTTAGAACTGTTGTTGGCTAAATAGCGCTTAAATGATAAGCGATGGAAGTTACGACATAGTTCCACTAAAAAAAGTTTTAAAAAATAAATAAGAATCCATCAAAACCTGAAAATTGGCATTTCTAACTTTATAGTAGAGCGATTGTCCTTGAAAATTTAAAAATTTTCGCCTGCTTCGCAATTTCCTGGGGGGGGGTATTACATACCTCCCACACCCCCCGGTGTTCGAGCTGACGCAACGCACTTTTATTTATGATTTAACCCCCCCCCCCCCAAATCAAAGTTCGAGATACGGCCCTGTCGCAGACTATCAACTTAGTTGCTTTTTAACAGTAAGATTTTCAATATTTTTAACTTAACACGATTATGATTATATTTCATTTTGATATTGTGTATATTGTGTGCGGTTGTTGAAATTTCATTGGGAATTGTTATTTTAATTCGGAAATAATTACCGATGCAATTACCATGGCTGCTACTGTATAATAAACATTTTCTCTTATACATAACTACTTATGTATTATAATTATATAAACGAAAAAATTAAAAAAAAAATCTTTAAAAAATCCGAAAGGGAAAAGGGAAATTGGCCGCCCGAGAAAGCGTAGGCGTAAGCTTAAATCCTGAAAGGAAGAAGAAGACTATGTATTGCTGAGAAAGAGAGAACAATAAATTCATAAAGCTGCCTAAGAAAAATATTCTTGCAAAATATAAGTCAGTGACGGGACTTGAAAATTTAATTCCACCCCTGCCTGCAGAAATAATTTTAGGTCCCCAATTAGTTAGATACGAAAGACAAAATATAAATTAATAAAAAAATTTTATAAAAAACAAAGGCTTCACTTGTGCCAACCGACAGTTTGACAACAGTTCTTTCTATATTTATACACATTTGCTTTGTAAATACCTATTATTTAATTATGATAAGAAAATTATTATAATAAATTATAATCAGATAATAAATCCGTATAAACCGACAAGCTGACACAATTTTTTCATCTGCAGTAGACCAGCTGTGATATCTTCAATTAATAATTAAAATTTAATTTAATCTCAAGTTTTGAATAGAACTCCCAAAACCCCTGGCTACGACATTGTTGATTAATATACTATTTAATAATAAGAATGTTAGCTAACCTAACCTTGTGAATATTTAAAATATGAATGCTTTTAATTAAATTTAATTAAAAACTCAACATAATTCTATTAGAATAATTGACGGTTTTTCAAAAATAAAGTCTGCTATAATAAGAGTACGAAGACTAAGAATGTGGCAATAATATTATTATAATAAATTTATTTAAAATTTAAAGTTCTATTTTAGAAAATTACCAGATGTTGATAGATTGAGTTCCTTGTTGTGCATACAATTACTGGAGTGATGAGTGGAAATATCTTATTTAATAAAGCCAATCACAGAACGTGCACACAAACCTTTCGCCTTTTGAAACCGCCCGGGGGATTTGGGGGGAAAACACTTGTGTCCAAAAAACAACCTTTAAAGCAATTTTTGTAAGGGCGAGGTATTTTATTAAGGTCTCTTACTGCTAATTAATACTTTAAAAAACTTACTATTTTACTTATTATTAAATCAAAAATCCAATTATTATGTAAAAATATGTAAGCTTTTACAAGATTTTCACATGTTGATAACAATAAACCATATATATTTTTATCTGTACAAGTGACAAAAAAAATTTAGACATAATTAGAACTATTTTTCAGAAAATGGCATATAATTTAATAACTTGAAGTTGCTACCTTCAAGCTAACTGCTTGAGATCTTAAAATTCTTTACATTAAGATCAGGTGAAAATGAAGCGAGTCGGTTTCAAATGACGAGGTTTAAAAATTAAATTTAATTAATTTGATTAAATTATGAAAACATGTAAAGCGAATAATATTATTCAATTTTTTAAGTCCATTTTTGTTCATAAATATCCAAATTCTCAAAGCCACAACAAAGTTAGAGTAGAAAATAGTTTCGAAAGAAAATGCATCCAAAATTGTCTGTAAAAATTTTTGGAAAAATGTTGGTTTTCAGTACCTACGTACGTATATCTATAACTGTTTGGAACTTAAAAAAATTTTATCCTTAAAAAGGACCTGGGGCAGCGCGAGTATTAATCAAGGATAGTTCGTCGTGATTATATAATCAACTCGACAAGTAGGAAGTAGGAACTCTCCAAAACTAAAATTAGGTTAAAAAAGTTGCATTATAATAATTTTTTGACGAGAAACGACAAGTTGCAATTATGGCAATAAAGATAAGTTGCACTCGACTGTCGACTCCAAATTACATAAATAATTCAAGGCTTATGAAGAGTTGTTTAGTGTCAATTACTGGATGTTTTATGACTCTTAACGAGCATATCATCCTTGTATTTAACAAATTGAATTCAGATTTCAGTTAAGTACCTATAAAACTAAAGAATTTTGTATTCTTGCACAATGTAAAGCAGAAGTAAAATCCAGATCGCATAAAATAAGTTTCAATTAAGAATCAAGCTCGTAACTTTTTCAATCTTCTACTTAGCACTAATTATTATAATTTTAATCTCATTTTAAAGACTAATTTTCAAAATAAAACTGATTAGCGTTCAGTGTTACTTTGTTGTTATCGATTTAATGTTTTTATTAATTTGGATGTTAAAAGGTAAGTAAGCATTTTAATAGCCGCAAATTATTTTGTGTAATAAAAATTCCAAAGTTTTTTAAAGTTCTTGGCATCATGTAATCTCCATATATCATAGATTGCATAAAAAGCTCGACGTGTTTGCAAAATACTTTTTGAAATTTTTCGAAATTGGTTATTATTTACTTCATTGCATCAATAAAATAAATTTAATGCTATCCGCTGGCTTATTTGACATATGCACATTAACATTTGTAAAGAGATTGAAATATATGACTTTCATAAACATGTTAGTGCAATTGACGTGTAAGCATCATCCACCAGCTAAAAATATCGGTTATGTTCTCCTTTTGACATTGGTTGTATTAGAAAATTTAAGTTGCACAAAGATCAGGTTTCGACATTTTTCCCATTTATTAAAAATTCCTAGTTCTATTTTCGTATCCAATTCAGAGCTAACAGTACTTCAATAATAATTTTACTCTCAATTAGCTTCGTGTGGCTCCCGGTGGCGCCTACCAAGCTTCCCTCCCGCTTAATTCAAATAGTTGGTTTATTAAAAATTTATTTCTATACCGAATGCAAATTTATTCAAATTAAAACAATTTTAAGTATGCAAATTGATAAAGAAATATAAACAATTTTTCAACGTTCATAATAATTTATTAAAATTTGTGAAAACCACTCTGAATCTAATCATATAATTACATAGTAAATTTTTTTTATGGAACACTTATGGAAACTTGTACGCAAGCTAACTTAATAAATAAAGATATATAAAAAGTAATTTATTTTCGGTTTATACATAAATATGTAATGAAATTCATAAAAACAAACTTTTATTATTAAATTTTATGTTAAAATTTTAATATTAAAATCAATAAAAATGTACATAAATTTTCTACAAATTTTATTTATTGCCCTTTTAATCAAATTAAATAGTAATATTATCAAGATGAGAGCCAACGGTTGTATAATTATTGTTGAATTTGTCTAATTAATACTCGCGACACAGCAAGGGGTAATTACCCCTCCTTTCCCTAGAATTAAAAAACTACATTTCACTTTGGTTTCGAGTTTCTAGTCATCTTAACAAGTAGACAAGATTTTTCTCTCTCCTATGTCGTTTCCACCGATTTTCCCATTATATTTGAAGGGCTTATTGTTATAAAATGATAAGCCACATTTCATACTTTTTGAGATTTTAAGCCCAATTGATTGTGAATTATAATGACAAGCCACTACCGAAGTATTACAAAAATATTGCAATGATGATGACGCGATAATACAATGTAATTATCTAGCAAACACCGAGATGTTGCACATTTTCTCAAGTTTAAATTCATTGTACTGTAATTTATGCATTTGTGGCTTATCATTTTATAACAATAAGCCCTTCATTTATATCTGTTTTGACTATCAAACCTATGCTTTGGTTTTTTTAAAACTCTTTTTCGATTTGAGAACTCGAATTTTGTAAACTAATTTGGATTTACGATTGTTGGTATGTCCGCCATGATAATTATTTAGGCACTGGGGGGTATTCCATACCCATACCCCCCAGACCCCCCGGTTTGAGACTACTCTAGTCTGTATGCATGTTCTATAATAATTGATTTTATTCCATAGGAACCGTCACTGTTTCAGAAAAAATATATTTATTACCTGTATGACGAAGCAATTTGTACCGGGGGGTCTGCAGTTACAAAATACCCCCCAGTATTACACTAATTCTATGGAATACCGCTTAATGCAGTGTGTAAAATATACAATACAACAATGTAAAATACCAGGAATGGTTTAGTTATTCTTAAATACTTAAATATGTTTAGTTCGTATCAAGACATTGTAGATCCTACCCAGCCTTTAATTTAGAATTGAAAAAAGTCCTTATAAATCAGGCTCGAACTGGAAGATTTACTACATTTATGGAAAAAAATCAGTTAGTCTTGAATTGACTGTTTTCTATGCATTCTGTGTGGGACCACACTCTAGCCGTTACGCCACCTCGGACAAAAACCCAAATTTTCGCCCCTTTATGGGGTTAATAAGCATTTTTTTTTTTAGATTTTTTGATCTTTTTGTGGCGTCTCGGGGAATTTCATTAATATTTCAATTTGTCACGTCAACAGTCAAATTGCCGCCCCGGACAAATGTCCGTGTTGTCCGCCCCCTACAGCGGGCCCTGATTCTAGACCAAACGCAGCTATGAGCTAAATTATTCTTAAGGGGAGATTACCCGAGAGGCATGAAAAATGCATGAATTTCGGGAATTTTTTTTTATTATCAAATAAATACTTTTGGAAATATGTTTTAATGTATGTTATTCTACTTATAATTGACAGTAAATTCAAAATTTATTTATAAAAAAAAATCAAAAACGGCGGCCCAAGTCCCCGCGAAAGAAAGCCGTATGCGGCATGCATTCATCTGCGCGGGGCGCTACACAGCCTTGCCGGTTCATCTGATTGAAATGTGGTTAGAAAATTATTAATAAATTTAGGGGGCCTTATCGATTTTAGTTTAAAAAAAAAACGGCATAGCAAAATGGCAGCCGTTTAAAAATAGATATTTTCGATATATAAGTTAGGAAAACTAACATTTTTCCATTCAAGGCGAAGGTTTACGATCGAGGCTGAAGGTAAGTATTACTTTTCCGCACACTTTTGAATGTCACAAAGTGACACTTTTTGAAACATAATTAGAAAAAAAACAATTTTTTTACCCTGTTTTCTTGCTTCAACCGACGAAAACAATATTTCTAAATAAATTTTTGATAAAAATCTCTTCGACGAGGGGCCCCACAAATTGATTTTCGCACTGATAAATGTAGTTTATGTAAGTAGTAAATGAAGTTACATGTTTACCAGCTGGCAAACGGCGGTAAAATATGAAAATATCTTTTTGCCATCTTATTCAAAATACTTTGAGGATGGAATTTATGTAAACAAAAAAAAATCGAAATTTTCAACGTCATGAACGGTAACCTGGCCTTAAGATAATCAGAAATTATCTTGTTTGGCTTTAACTAGCAGTTCAAGGTTATATCCATCTTTGTATAATCACGTAGCAGGTAAGAAGACGTCCATTAATTATGTGAGCAATTTTTCTTAAAATTTGTTGACCCCTCCCTCCCCCTTGGTGAGATTTGGTAAGATGTAGCGGGACCCCCCTCCACCTCACGTGAGATTTACTCTATAATTTTTAAATAATGAAAGTTATTTGATGTTTTACATATTTACATATAATTTTACACTAAAATACAAAATTTTATTTGTTATAATTAGAGCTCGGATTTTATGCATTTGCATGTTTTTTAGTATTGAAATGCCAACAAATTTGTTTTGAAATCTAGACGAATTGGGCAAAAGCGAATCCAAAAATTCGGTTTTCAAAATGCATATTTTCAACCTTGGGTGAATATTTAAGCAAATTTTGCATATTTGTGCTTTGGACCACTTTTGGTGTTTTTTGAAAAAATTTAATAAAGAAAATAAAAAATTATTATTAAATTTGTCAATTTAAGCAATTATTGAAGATAAAATGGCCAAGTGTTTAAAGGTAAGAACAAACCGACCAATAAAATGTTCGCAACATGTTGATATTGGTGTTGTCAAGATGTATCCCGGTAACTAGCAACTAGTTGATGGGTACTCGTCAATATCGGGCGGCATGACATAAAGAAATTTGTTGCATGTTGCTTGTATCCATGTTTTCCTTTTAACATGGATACAAGCATTTGGCGCCCTGTGCCCAAAAGGTTTGCCGCCTCATATATCAATTTAAAAAAAGCTAAAATTAATTTTTTTTATTCATTCAGATTATAAAAGGCGCCCCAAGCAAAGCGGGAAGGACGGCGAAAATTTTTTAGTTTGCATATCAATGCATATTTTACATTTTTTCATCAATTTTAGTGCATATTTTAGAGAAATTCGGTGCATATATATGCAATTTGGAATCGTTCTAAAAAACCTGCAAAAATTTTGTCTAAAAATATTTTTTTGAATTATCCAAGAGTCATACCATAGCAACAACTTGACTAATTAAGAATCCATTAGATTTTTTTTGTTTCAGATGACCAGAAGGATTGAAACCTTGCACACCGGCACACTGTCTTTTGTATTGGATCTCTCTCTTTGCCAGCTTATAACTTCTTGAAATTTGAATTTCTTTTCGTTTACATTTTTACGAATTCTTCAAGTATCAATAAACAAATGTTAAAAAAAATGGATAATAAAAATATTCGCGCCTCTAGAATACCCCCTTAAATATACACGATAACCTTATAGGTCGATTTTGGCACTTGTTTGCGTGTAATCGGTAAGTATGTATCAAAATTGACTTGCAAATCAGAAATGAGAAATGATTTATCGGTAAACTGAATTATATTGAATTAATTAAATTATATAAATGCTTATAAATAATTAATAATATTTAAAGAGCATGTATTAATAATAATTTGTAAATCTCATTTATAATTAAAAGTACTCTTTAGTAATTATGTTAAAATAATAAATTGTGTTATATATACATAAATAATATGTTGTTATTATAATATCAATATCGAATAGATATGGTATATGCATATTCTATCATTATACGCACAAATTTTTGATAACAAACCAAATGAGTCAAGTGTAATTTTTAATTGTTGTTCATTTTGACCGATTTCGATATCGCCGTAGCTAAAGAGGTAATAACTTCCTTTAATAAAAATTAAAGCTACTTTAGAAGTAATTCAAAATAGTACTGCTTTGTCCTGATTTCAATATGAAACCATGTTTAACCCTTCACCGGACGGGTGAGGTCCTATTGTATACCTTACAGAAATGCTAAAAAGACTAAAAAAATGTATAATTAAATTTTACAATACATTTAAGACATTAATACTTTGAAAAAATCAAATGTCAAAATTGTAAACGATATTTTTAATATTTCTGTTGTGGTGATGTGCGGTACATATTATGGCATATGACCTGAATAAATTGACTTATTTTTATTTGAAATTGCCATGAGTAATTTAAAAAAATGTAAGTTATGATCGAGAAATTTTGAAAAAATAGAAGCAAATGACAATATTAAATGTTTTAAAGAATGGAATGTTAACGACTACCATGCGGTTTTTAATGAAAAAATGTCGTTAGTTCACAATTCGGGTTGTTTGATTGAAGCCCATCGTAGCTACGATGAAATATTAGTTATTTGATAACATCGATTACTAATAAGGCAATAACAATAAAATTGTTTCGATTGCGCTTAAAAACACTTTATTCGAATGCAACGAATCACCATCACATACGAACACTCTCTTTCCATAAAATAATTTAGATTAAACTACTAAAAAGTTTTTCTCTAGCCATCTGCTCTAACAGAGATAACCAGCATTAGTTCAAATAAACAACAAACGCATATTTGGTTTTATTTACACAAAAATTTCCCAGTACCCATTATCGTGTTGCAAAAATTTGCAAAAAATTTGAAATTCCTAAGCCATGATTGAACAGTCAAATTAAACCGTCAAATTGAAGTGTAAACAAACCTTTTTTGGGCATACGCCCTCACTTCAAAAGGTCGAAACCGTCTAATTAACTTTATACCCAGCAGGTTGGATTCTTTTTAATTGCAATTGAAATGATTAATATATCCAATTTAATTGTTAATAAATATTTTAACCTTGCCCGATTATACCGAATAAAAAAGCATTATTACAATTTAATCATATTTGGTATTGTGGTTTTTGAAACTTTTTCTAATTTACCACTACTTTTGTACTATGCTTTCAATAGAAAAATTCTAAAATTAATCTAAAGTGAGAATACTATTAAGCATCATCGTTCGTTTCCTAACAAAATGCTCTAGTAATACCATACAATTAAAATCGAATTTGTAGGTTACTGAAGCGATTTCAAAATACGAAAGGTCAAAACGATAATTCACACAATTTTCAAAATAAATCTAAAAAGCAATCAACGCACTCCTAATGTAGACAATAAATCGTGTTTAAAAGTAGATTTTGGCAAAACTCCTAATTTGAAATTACGTAAACAACCCTGTATATAAAATAATAAAAGAAGTTAGTGGTTGTTCTTGTTTGGGAAATTTAAAATAGAACAATTGACGTCAATGATCGCCTAATGTGTTGTCTATTATTGGCTGATAATTTACGTTAAGTGTCAATTTTGATTATTATTGTTGATAATTTATCAATTATTAATAATCTCTACACAACTTTTTTTTTGACTTGATCCAGAAAGTAAAATAAATGTCAGAAAAAAATGTGTAGGATCGCACAAGGTTAGCTGTATGAACCAAAAATTTTAAAGAATGCAAGAATGTAAATAAACTTTCGATTAATAACCTCTCCATTAATAAATTTTCTGTTTTTGCAATTTAGTTTACTCTCGGAATAACGAAATCGTGAAAGATTGATGTTTCGGCTATTTTTAATTTATACAAGTCAAAATAAGGGAAAACGAATGCTATCCTGAATCAAATTTAAAATTTAACTACCACTCCCCCACCCCCCTTTATTTTGGTTTCAACATTAAATTTAATTATACCTTCCAGCTGATCGGATCGGTAATAAAAATTCAATTTGCTGGTTTGCCTAATTTTCAAAATTACAGCCACGAGAAATGAAATTGAAAATTATAATCTAAATGGTTTTTGATAGTTTACAAATAAAATCGGTTCTGTTATTAAAAGAGAGTAAATTTTTAATTAAAATTTCAAAACTACCAGAAACCAATAAAATATCGATTAAAAATTTTGAAATGAACCGTTTGGTGTATCAATTTGTATCTAATTATGAAGGTTACAAAAACAATGTTTTAAGCATTTTTAGTTTGAAAACCGTTTTGGTTTCGGCTGTTTCGGTAACTTAAAAAATTGAATATAATACAATATTACAGTATGCATAATTGGTAAATTACTCATTGTCAGTTGCTACAGAGTTAATTTAGTCGTTGAGCTTGGATTATCGTAACTGAAAATTCTTTAATTTTTTACTAATTTTACATTTAATCAAATTAATTTTCTTTGTGATTAAGCGCGTCCATTTCCTGAAGATTTAAATGATGTAATTCAAGATTAATTGAATTACAGAAAATATTGAACTCATGTTTATATTTATAGGAAATTAGCATTTACAACGGTATTGAATTATATAACATTAAAAATAACTTTTCTGATAAATTAAGATTTTAATTTTCAAAAACTACCGACTACACATTGCGTAGTGGAAAATTACTCAAGATTTTTAGAACACGTAACATGATAAGACAATCGAAACCGCAATACCAAACATGATTTAATTGTTATATTATCAAAATTTTGATGTTTTGTTTACTATTAAATTACAGATGATTAATATTAATCAGCAGCCAAATTATCGAAATATATCAAAAACGATATTAAATGAATGGGGTACTATTGCAGTTCGTGGTAAAAAAGTTTATATAAAAAATATATTGTGAAAGTCAAATTTCATTAGAAATTCTGTTAAAACTACATTTCACAGATAGTGCGGTTTGTAGACCGCGCAGATCCGACACTTTTCTGTTACCTCCAAGGAAGCAAAGAATATTATTTATCGCTCAACTTGGCCAGTTTACTCCTGAGTTACTCGTTTGCTTCCAAAAATTTGATAAAGGTATACAATTTAAAAGAAAACGTTTAGTGGTAATATTTTTCAAAATTATCAGAAAATATTAACAGTGGCTCTTTCGGTGCGCTTTGTCGTACACCTCAACAACAACAAAATTAAAATTAAAAAGACACCGATTTAGCTAAAATCTCAGAAATTAACAAGTTTAGAATCATTTGATTCCAAGTCAAGTACTTTCATGTACAATACATGAAAATTTTATCCAACAAAAAAGGCACTTTTTTAATTTTTTTAAATCAAAAAACATATTTCCTTAAATAAAGAATAAATATATTCTTGAAATTATTTATTTCATTTAAAAATATAATTTCTGTACGCAATAAAATATACTGCAGTATAAATATCAGTTGTCTTCTACAAAGAATATTTTTTACTTGGAATATTATTTAAATTCAAGAAAATTTCCTTAGAATGAAGAACACTGTTTTCTAGATAAATGAATATTAATATATTCTTAATCGAAGGAACTTAATTACGTAAAAATTTTTTTATAGTTGTCAGCAAAAATGCTCAACTGAGATTAAAATCTTGCGCAAAGATAACATTCTTTATGTTATGTTAAGAACTTCTTAATTCAAAAATATTCTTTATTTAAATTAAATAAATTTACAACAACTAGGTTTAAAAACAGCATTAATTCTTTAATTTAATAATATATTTATGTGATCTAAGAAAACTGAATCAAGAATATATTTTTCTTACAACTAAAAAATAATTTTCGTGCAGCTATTGAAAACAGAGAATTTCTTGATTCAAGTGATACTTATTTGAACCAAGTAATTTTTTTTTTCTGTGCATGTTTAATACTATTTTTTCTAAGAAAAAAATTTTTAAAGGAATATTTTTGACATCCGAAGCATTGAGAAAATGTAAAAAACAAAAATTTGAATTTTTAAAATGGTTACTGTTTATTCATGCTTTTTTAAGTATTACTTCCTTGTAAAAAGGAAGTGTCGTAGTAATCCCTATTTTTTTCGATTTTCAGATTTTGACGGAAATATTCGTTTTGACCTTCCCTGAATCCGTTTTGACTAGTTTTGTCTTGACGTCTGTAGGTACGGACGTCTGTATATCGCACCAGAGTCGGCGCTAGCCAATTTGCCGTCCTGTGCAAGTTTAAGACTATATTAACGGGCGATGTAACGGGTAAATCCCACCTAGGCCAGTTTTTAAGGTCAAATACCCTACTGTGCGCCGCAAGCAAAATTTTTATTTAAAGGAACATGGCCGTTATTTCATGGCTTTCATAGGAATTCTAGTGAATTACTTAACTGTTGGATAGATGATGGAAAAACAAATGGGGGTCCGAATGAACACAAGCAACCAACATATAAAATAAAATGGTATTTATTAAAAATATTTTTTTTTAAATAAATGACATTTAATAAAAATATCCAAAATTTCACATGCAAATTTGCCGCCCCAAAAATCTGCCGCCCTGTGCAATGGCACCGTTGGCACATATGGTAACGCCGGCCCTGCATCGCACAATTCAAATACGGCAAGTCGTACAAAGTTGAAATTTTGTATTTGAGACTCTTATAGCATCTAGTTGTGCACCTCCTATTTTTGATTTTTGCTTAAAAAAGCAATACCTGACGCGCACTAATGGATTAACACAATAATTATTCTACATTTTAATTATTAATAAAAGTTTTAGCGGTTTAACAAGGAAGTCATGTGGTGTCCACATCAAATTTTTTTCATATATTTTTGTATTTAATATATTAATAATAAAAATTTTAGTAAAATTGAGAAAAGAAGTTAGTAATTGGAAGGGGGGAGGCAGCAAGAGAGATTGTGCTGGCAAAATTCTATACATTCAAACAAGAGTTAAGACGCAGCAAACCGCAGTGAAGTCGGTCCCATCGAGAATTTCAAAATTTATTTTTATTAAAACAGGGTTCCCACTAAATTTTTCAAAGCAAATTCCATGATTTTTTCAGGTTTTCCCTGACAAGAATTTTAATTTTCCCTGACATTTTAATGCCGTAATACAGTAATCGGAAAACAATTTGTACAGAAAAAAATACATAATTTAATAAAAACAAATATTAAATATATTTCTGGAGCTTTCAAATGAGGCAATATAATTTTGGTACAATTACTTCAATATTTTTCTAAATTTTAAAAATATTGTCAAAACAATTCAAAATTCAGTTCAGTAGATACACAATATAATTTATTAAAAATTTGAAAATTAAAAAAAAATTATTTTAAATTAAATTTAAAAATATTTTATTTGAAAACAATTGCTTGACAGAATTTTTATTTTCCCTGACATTGGTGCTAAAACTTTCAAATTCCCTGACTTATCCAGGTTTTCCAAACTCGACAAAAAATTATCAAAATTAATCTGGTGAATTAAATGCAGATTAAATTTAAAATCTATCTGGACACAGTTTATTAGTCTCCGATTATGTCTAATCAACGGATAAAATTGCTGTAAGATTTTTTATTTGTTGTTTTCCACTAAAAAAAAAAATTTCAAATAATAATATTTTGTTAAATCATACAAATAAGTTAGTTGATGTAAAGAAAAACTTTGTTTTAGCAGCAAAGTTGCAAAAAAAGCAAAAAAAAAGTTTATTGATCAACAAAGTTTTCTTTTGTTGCTACAACAAAGATTTTCGTTAAATCAACTAATTTATTTGTTAGATTTAATAGCATTATGAAAAATTTGAAAAATTTTTTTAGTTTGCATTTTTACCTTTTTGTGGATATTTTTTGGTTCTCTTGTAAAATAGAGTAATTTGCTAACGCCACCTAAGGGGTGTACAGAGCTTGCAAAGTCACCCTATATATAGGAACTGTTTTCTCTTCAGTTTATGAACAATAAACAGAAACTTTTAAAAATCGTAATGAATAATTGGATACTGGATAATAACTAGATATTGGAAAAATCCAATAAACTTGAAAAGTTATACACAATTTTATGACGTTTACAGCTTATGGGGTCACTGTATTGACTGCTAATGCAAAAGTACTCATCAATCTGGCAAACCATCTAGGTATTTTCCAGGATATGGAAATTTTCCACGATTATAATATTATATGAATTCGTCCAAACAGAAAAACACAAAGTAATTTAGACATTTCCGTTATTTGATAAAGCTTAACGTTTAATAGTGGCCCGGATTCCAATCTCATGTTTGGTGTAAAATTTATGCAAGAATTTCAATTATTCCAATTCGGTATAATCTTTATTTGGAAAAATTCAATTACAATTTTTTTCCTTGCGAAGACAACTTTGACTTTTGAAAAATCGCTGGTATCGGAAATAAAAATTAATTTTTGTTTTGACACTGAAAAATTAAAAATAAACTCGATATGTGTAGGCATATAAAAATTAATGTGGAATAAATTTAAAAAGACGTGCAAAAATAAAACTAAAAATAAAAAATCGCACGCCGGTGTCAAAATTGATTAAAGATGCGGGTCGTTATAACTCTTAAATCAATCCTAGCGCTCTAATATTTCATACTTATGTGTGTCAATTTTTTAAAAATAATCTTTAAATTGGCACTAATTAAAAGCACCACCAAAATGCTAAAAATGCCAAAATTCTCGAGACGAAACATTCCGAACTTTGGTAAATACGTATGATTTTTCTCAAACTTTGCCTTCTCGATAATTTATAAAACCTAATCTTTCGATCTGAGATTTTGATGTATGTTTGGTCTTTTAAATTTTAATCGAGTTCATGGGTGGACAAATTTTTAGGGAAACCCACTTCGTCTTCACTTGTGGTGTATTATTTATTTTTATATGCCGTAATTTCTATTTTCCTTTTTAAATATGTACGTGCCGGTGATAATTCAATTTACGTATAAAAAATTAATTTACGAGCCTAATCGAATTAACTGCTGAGCAATAAATTTTCGTTTAATAAACGGAGGGAGAGCTCTGCTGATCATCTTCACGTTTTAGACAAATTTTTTAAACACACAATGTAAATTTTTTAAATATCTCACTTGCGATGTTTGGAAGTCGAACTTATTAATAATATTGGTACGTACTTTATTTATAGGAACTGAATTAGTTAGATACCGAAAATATGAGAGGTTCGCATTTTTCGAACTATGCATACGATTTTCAATGCCAAACAATTGCGGGCATCGATATTTTTATTTTACAACCCATGAATGCAAATCGATTTTGATTTAATGAATCGAAACGATTTTTGTGCCATTCCCAAATATTTGATTAAAAACCGCGAAGGAAATGTGACTCATTAAAATTACAAAGAAATTGACAATGTGTTTATTAACCATAACAAAAATCTTACCAATAATATAATGCCCAATACGATCCACATTTTGGCCGATCTGATTGTAATAGCGCGATTTTGCAAAAATGACACCGCGCTGCAAATTGCAATTTTAAACATGAAACGATAATTAAATTACGTGTACTTATTATAAAACGAGCACATAACGAAATACTATTTGCATTTAGGAAAGATTAAATCTTATCGCCCGAAAAAAAAAGAACTAAAATAAATTAAGGTGACCTTACGAACATAAATTAAGGTAAATAATCAAAATTTTAATTGGTCCAAAAATTTTAAAACCATTTTCCATTTAAATTTGAATGCAAAAATTTCAAGTTTGATCATTTATATGTTACTACCGTCTCTTCTCGCGAAGAATCCGCGTTAGACTGGTGCGGAATTGGTGTCGATATTGTTAATTCTGATACTCCAACGAGCGCTGCTCACTAGAGGATTGTGATTCTTTTGCTTTACGGGGAGGTGGATCATATTACACATAAATGAAGATAACAATGAATTCAAAACCATGTTATAAAATCTGATTGAAAATTTTATTGCTTTCAAATCAATAACATTAACATACTCGTACTTGTCGGAAGTTTAATTAGTCTGCAACTTTAGAGCGGCTTTTAAGTTTTTCATAATCTAATGGCTTTCCAGATAATTTATTTTAAATTAATAACCAAATTCAAAACACTGTTTTACATACGTAAATCATAAAAATCGCTGGTGCTGCAACTTCAACTGCGCTAAGGAACTTAAAAAGATCCCACTGCAATAATTTCGTCATTTTTAGATTTCGTAGAATTTCCATTTTTAAATAAATCGAATAGTGCAAAGTGCAAGACTTAAAATGGAATCGGCCCGGATAACAGAAAATCTGAGATGTTTTTGAGAAAAACTTTTTCTTCAAAAGTTAACGAAATGTCAAATCATAGCAAAAGAGAAAGGTACGATAGATTTGATGATGAGGCTGTGCTTTTCGTTTCAGGTTCGAAAGTCACATCATATCTGACATTTCAATGATTTAAATATTAGCTCATAATAAATCTAATACCAGTAGTTATTTATATACCAAATACGAAACTACCGCTTTACCGTACGAGTGCGAAACGTTGCTAACATCACGAACGGATTTATTTACTAACCCATGAGCTTATAAAAAGTGGTCAAGTGAATAAATTGGGTGGCATAATAACGGTCAAAAACATGAAGCCTTTACTGTCAACACATGACCGATTTCGGAATTATTCCAAGTGATTGTTATCTTTAGATGCACACTCAGCAGCAAACCTATACTGAAATCAAAGTTAAGGCCCCTGATTAAACAGTATTCAACATTTTTCATTGTTGTTTTTAATTTTTTCCCGCAACATTGGAAATTGATAATTCTTCAGTTAGAATGTTTGGTCGTGCCGACTACGCACTGCTGTGATCTAAAGTCCAAGATCGATCTATGAGTGCTCAAGTGCTCACAGAACCATGAGTGCCAACTTGGTTCATTAACAGATCATAAAAATGTTAAAAAAGAAGAAATTGATTTTTAAAAATGCATAAAAATAAAAATTTCACGTCCATAAGATTATGATTTGTAGCAAAATATGGATACTTCAAACCAAATCTAACTGTATTAGCAATCAACCGTCTCCTTCACAATTTTCGTTTTCTAATTAAAGATTGAATTACACTTAAAGCTATCATAACAACAGCAATATCTTTTAATTGGAACAGGCTCACTATTGGTAAGCGTTGGGTAGTCTTTGAATAAATACCATTCATAGCTTTCAAGCATCGCGTGGTACATCTACAAGTGCATAAAACCAATGCTAAAAGTATAGTTTTATTTTAAAGAAATTTAACAATGCAACTACCTGTTGATTCCTGATTGAGAAACTGATCCAGCTGAAGTGGTATTGAAAATACCACACGACCGCATTTGATTTTACCTTTGACCACTTCCAGTTAATCGGAAGTAACGGTATCTTAGTCCATAATTCAACACTCGTCAAAAACCACTTCATCCATAAAATTCATTCATTAGATGGGTCAATAACTAACCAAACCGAAAGATGGAAAATATATCTTCGATCTACACTACAGTTGAATAGTGAACGTGCAATAACTTTCTAAACGGATTAAGACTGATATATTGTAAAAGCACCATTATCATTCGAGAAAACAATTGATACTTCGAAGAAGATAAACATTCAGCAGAAGTGAAACTCGTAGGCAACTTTCAAGTAAATATTATCGAAGTGCCGAACTTTGGCTGGACCATCAGCCAAAATGAAGTTCTTTTCGGGCAAACGGAAGGAGAGCGAAAAAGAACTCAAATTTTGAGCAATCAAATGATGAATAATAAAAATGTTGTTAAGAATAAAAATTTTATTATTCCGATTGAAAAATTTCAATTGTATATTTAAAAATCTCTTCTATTTGTCTACTTTATGACATTTTAGATACGTAAGTAGACACTTCACGTCGATACATCATACATTGTTAAAAATATAGACACTTAACACTTGAAACTTTTCTAGGCGCATCATTCTCACGTATCCCGCTGTTAAAATTTACCAGTTTTACGATTCGTTTCTTTTATAAAACATCCGATGCATTTGTTAATCTGAAATTTATTCAAGAGCTGCCTAATCCTCAAACGAGAACATAAATTAATTGTTACGATATCACAATTAAATAACATTTTATTCTGTATCCAATTAAGTTAAAATTTGTTTCCGATGTTGTGTACTCTTTGAGCGACCATGGTATATCGATCGAAGCAAAAAATTAATGTTTCTTTACGACCAAAACTAACTAACTTAAGTGATGCTTAAGTTTTTTTAATTTTTTACGTCGTCGAGTTGAAAAAAAACTCTGATTAAGACATCAGCTTATGGCTTCTTCGATATCTGTAATTTTATTACATAAAAAAGGAAATTATTTAAAAATTACACATTTGTATTTTTAGAAATAATAATTAGATAAGTAACTACTGGTATTAATTTTTTCTCGTAATCCTGTTGAGTTATCGAACCAGCAATCAAAGAGCGTTTATCATTACATTTGATGATAGGTTAAGTCATGACGTTCTTTGCTAAAAGGAGTTTGTTGTTAATAACAGACGAGATGCAAATAAAATCTGATTAAAGCAAACCTAAATCCACACGAATTTGCACTAATGTTGATACTTAATACCACAAATATTTATATTCCCAATTACAAACGGATAATAAATACATTTTGTTGCAACTGCCAACCATCGGCAATAAAACAAATTGTTTAATGACTTTTTTCAGTTTAAATTATATCTTGGATAAAATAATATGCAGTTCAACGACATAAACATCAAAGGATAAATATACGGAATCATCACACAAATTAATTATTTACAAAATGCATGTCGTCTTCATTGCTGAATTGATTAGATTTTTGAAATTGGAATCAATTGAACCGCGACATCAATCAAAAGTTTTTTTGATGGATGGATTTCCACCAAGAGAAAATGGGTCAATTAATCAATTTTAGAAACTCAATTTGCGGTAATTAAGAGAAATAGCGATGCGACGATTGCTGTAAAAATTGAAGTCTTCATCTGGCCGAGAGATCTTCCTCGAGCATCGTTACTTTGCAAAATTGATCAAAACTTTTGGCTTTGATAAATCATCCAATAAGATAATTCTATAAGCGCTGTCAAGATTAATGCTAGAGAGACAAACGACTGAATTTTAGTTTTGGCACTGACGGTCTAATGATAAACGAACAAATTGCCTATTGACAAATTTGCAAATTCATTCCATCCATTTTAAAGTACAGCGCGCTTCCAAGAACCGATTTCTTTATTTTTTTCAATAAACCAATCCAAAACTCATTAAAAGATGCAAAAACTTTAATAACAAAACTGCTTCGGCCAGGTGGCGGAACAAATTTTAAACAATAAAATTTACTAATAATAATAATACAGGACCAGACGAATGGTTCGTCCGCGTAGTCGTAAAGCGAAGATAATAAAAGGGGATAAAATTGCAATGCCTGGAAAAAATTCGTTATAGCCATAACTGGATGAAATAAGTCTCAAGGTACATCACAAAAGAATGTGGGCCAGTGATTAATTCGTTAAAATTCCTCAATGACCGTGTGCGATAGTTTAGCGAATTAAAATTTAATTTTGTTTATAAAAAAATCATTTATTTATAAGGCAAAACGTATAATTGTCTTAGATCATAAAATCAAAATAAATTAGTGTAATAGCAAGACATTTAACTAACATAACAATTAATTACACATCATTTATCATCATTTGAATTTCGTTATTACTTGTCGCACTACTTTATATTACAAGATAATTCGGTTAATTTTTTAAATAAATTTATTGTACGTCGAGTTTCAATTTTTCAAAATCCAACAAGAAAAAGTACTTTTTTTGGATTTTGATTTCAACATTAATTGGTCGTCGCCAAAAATTCTCCAGCGTTGCTCGGTGAGGGCTGCAAAACTTTATTGCAGAATAATAAGCTATTTTCAAAGAATTCAAGTTCAAATTTTGAAGTTCATTTTTCGACGTGAAAATTCTGCATTATTTCCAACCGTCATAAAAGTTTTCAATTTTGTAAGCAGACATATCCTGCAATCTTCAAGAAAATGATGAAAATTAACAAATGTACCAAAAAATGGTGAGAGACTGTTTCTCCTGAAAGAAACTTATTTTGTTACCTACTATCTTTTCTAAGATGATTAGGCAAATCTAAGGTCATCCTAGTACTAACACTCTCTCTCTTTAACATAAAAGTTAAAGAAACATTTTAAATTATCGTTTGCTGTTTACTGTTACCACGGGAAACCGTGGAGTTTATGATCTACATAGATTTATCAGTGGGCAAATGAGCCTGTGGTCGAGCAAAGCATTTCCAAAACGTAACCTAAGAGATGAAATTAAAGCACTCTAGCGTATGAAGACCTTTTTGGGAGACTGAGCAATATCCTCGAAGAGATAATTATCATAGTACTGCTAGCAGGAGACTTCCATCGGGCTCTACCAGTAGTACCAAGAAGAATATGATGAGAAATTTACTAAATTTTCCCCTAAAATGGAGAACAAAGAGTATCTCGAGTCCAAGAGTAAGATCAACACGTATTTAACATAACCCAAGCTAGAATGACCACTTCATAAAAAAAAATTTGGACTACGTCAGAGATTTAGTGCTCTTTTGTTACTAATTTGTTGCCGCATTTCCGATTTTGTCCCGCTATTACCATTATTTTACCATGTTTTACAATTGGTACTCGTGATTCTGTGAGTACTTGAATAAAATTCTTAAGGTTGCTATCGAACTTGGGCTTTAGATCACATTGAACCGCAGTTTCCCGCTTTTCAACCCGTCGATTTAAGCTTTACACCACATTTCTGATCTTTTAATCTCAAACTCACCTTGGTACCGTACCATATGGGTACCATACCACCCAGTGTGTAGGACGTTGTAATCTATTTGTTCTGAAATAGTCATGATACTTGTTTAATAAAATAAATCACAGAATAGGTACACAAGCCTTCGATTTTTCAAACAGGGGGGGGTCTGTTTTTTAGAAAATTATAAAATATAAAATAATAATAAATAATGGTCAGTCAATCGACCCCACGAGTTGAGCTTCGACTCTTGCACTACTGGAAAGAGGAAAATTTTCTGAGCATTTTGAGATCGCACATTGATATGGATTATCCATTAGTTTTCAAGAAAACGGCATTTGAAAATCAAAATTTTACATGCATTTTAGATAGGGATTTCAACTAACACAAGTGTTCTATTGGCGGTACGCGTGATTAATATACTCTTACTGATAGCCGTAGCGCTTGTATTTAGTTGTCGACCTCCGTTAGTGCGATGGCACGTACCACGCTAGGTCGATTTATCCGCTTTTTCGAGGGTAAATCGTTAAAACGAGTGAAACTTCTGCAGGGTTTACGTTTAATATCGAGGCAGAAAATGTGTCCTAACGTGCGATGTCGTTGAGACAATCTAAAATACGTCTTTCGTTGCCCCAAGTCCAGGGATCGCTTGTACTCGCTGAGTGAGGGCACCGTTTTAGCCCACTGTTGCGTTCGAACAATTTGGGTGATGAACGCGTTGTACATTTGGGTAACGGGCAAGGAAGCGACCGCAACCGCTACCACCGTGGGTATGCCACGGCGCACAACGTACCGGTTGTTCCGGATATTCCGCGAGATGTGTTTATAGCAACTTAACCAAGACGCGGAGCTTCTACGCGTCGGTGGCCCCGGAGAAGTCGTTTTCCAAGTCGTTTTCGTTTGTCGTTTTTGAGAAGTCTCGTCCAAATTGACGAGAGCGTTATTACTAAGCGCAAGCATAACGTGGGGAGGGTAGTTCCGCAAAAGTGGATCTTGGGCCTGTATAGTATGACTCAGAAGCGTGGGGTTATACTATACATCCCCAATAGAAAAGGTTCTACTTTAGAGGCGCTAATATCCGAACACGTTAGGCTTGGCTCTGAGATTTGGACGGATTGCTGGAGTGGTTATGCTGACTTATCGCATCTCGGCGGTGTATCGCCCTACACCCATAACACCGTTAATCACTCAATGTATTTTCGCGATCCAATTACCGGCGTCTGCACCAACGGTGTCGAGGGTTACTGGTCCACTTTGAAGCACTGGCTGCGAAAGCGGTACCTGCTGAAAAGCAGAAACCTGCCGGAACACATACGCGTCTTCATGTGGCTGCAGCTCTACGGCCGTACGCCGGAATTGATTCTCGACAATATTCTCGAGCAGATTACCACTCGTTTTCCGGTGTAGTTAGACACCGGCCATTTTCAGGGCCCACAAATTAAAGGATGAGTTTTTTATTTAAATTAAGACAAACGCTGAACTAATTTTTAGGGTGGATTCTCGATTGCCTTGGTTGTGTTCGTCAAAACGGCGCGTAGCGCCCGGAGCGGAGGGGACCGGAGCGGAGGGTGCGGAGAAATTTTAAAAACCGTAATTCGATTCATTTTAAATCCAACTAACCAATCCTAATCTGCTTAAGCGTAAGATTGTTATGTGGTGGTTGTGAGTTTGATACTAGACCATCAAGCCTACTGATATTTCCGAGAGTGTCTCCCTAAGGTTCTGGCAACATCTTCGAAGTGTTACAAGAATATTTGTATACCTTGGTAGTATATAATTGGGGTTGCCTGTATCCCCCACCACTTTTTTCTCAAGCCACACAATAACATACTTTCTAAGGTCGATGCGCGCGCAGTCTAAGCGGTATATACCGGTACAGTATACCTGTACGGTATATACCGGTATACCGCACCGTAGCGTACCAGTATATACCGTACCGCACCGTACCGTACAGGTATACCGTATCAGTATATACCGCTTAGGCTGCGCGCGCATTGACCTTGGAAAGTATGTGTGGCTTGAGAAAAAAGTGGTGGGGGGATAGAGGCAACATCAATTATATACTACTTACCTTCTCTGTAAATACAATTTATAATTTTCCCGCGGTACAAAGATCTCGTTCAACTGCAGGTGGAATACCCCCCAGTGCACTGGTAGTAATTGTGTTCAAAGGAAAGACCCATAAGCAAAACGATCGCGTGTATCGTTAAAGCTCGCCGTGATTGACTTGATATTGCATACCGCTGGAAGGCATTTAAATTATAAACCATATTTATGACTTACTAATTAAACATCACACACATAGTACCTACAGCATCAACAACCCAAGTGTTGATGACACAGGTCCACAGCTGATTCGACAATAAAATTTTATAATTACCATTATAAATCACTTTAATTCGTTATTCGTAAGAATTAACGTAATTTGTAACGCTAATTTCGGGTTTCTTATACGTAGTCGATCCACGTTATACGTCATAGGTAGATAAAGAACCGAACACTTTATACCATGAAGCGCAAGAGTAAAATAGTAATTTTATTGTTAGGAATGCATCAAAAATATTATTCAAAGTTAATAATAATAATTATGTTTTTAAAATTTAATAACTAAAACTTAAAATGTTGTTTCCGGAGGGCGGCGCACTATTGCCCTCCCAATAACAGTCGCCACTGATGCTACAATAAAAAATTAAATTCGTGGCAGAACGTAGGGTTGCCAACCCTCCCGAAAACCCCAAAAGGCTCCGGTTATAATGATTAACCTCCCGAGCCTCCAGGGACCCAATAATTTCTCCGGTTTTTTCTATCAGATTTCTATTACAGTACACACCCTGTATACAGGAGGCAATGACAACCTAATACTAATTATAGGATTAAGAATACCAACCAAACACTCATCTACTCACTACACATATGGAGTAAGAAAAGAAACCGAATGAATATTTCTTTAGTAAAAGCCGAGTTACAAATACTAATCAACTTCGATTTTTCATGTAAACCTTTTATAATTTTGTGATAAAAACGTGTAAGCATGTAAGCAAATAATAAAAGCCCATTGAGGTTTCAACGATGCTCTAACGACACCAAACTCATCCAAAAATTCAAAATTGGGGAGGCCACTGACATGTATACCTGAAGACCAATTTAGGAAGAGTTTAAAAACTACTTTGCTGAAACAATTTATTATAGAAATTTTTTAAACGTGTATTCATTATTTCGATAGGTCTTCTCTTCTTCGGTCTGTTCTTGTGACTTTTTTTGTATTTTTACAGTAAATTGCAATATAAGTCTCCGTAATACATTTATTTAAGAATGAAAATGCCACATGAAATAGAAATATCATAAAGGAATAAATTTAAAAAAAATAGAAATGAAAACAATATATTATGCAGTATTACACAGTTGGGACCGTATACAAGCCGCGAGATTGAAATTTTCCGGCTAATTAGGATGTAAGAATACTATGTCTTTATTACAAGTCCAGAGTTTATTGGGGAAACTGGACAAAACATTATATTTTATGCATGATTTTAACGAAAATCATCAGAAGTTGGTTTAAAAAAAATAATTTAACCAAACCAGTGTATGGTTGCCCTTCCTTCTTATTCCAATAGAAGCCAATCCTGTACACTTTTTAAGATCTACATTCTTGTTGGAATTTAAAAAACCATTACATATTCATTAGCATTGTAGGCAATAGTTATTCAGTTTATTATTTTTTAACAAAATTGAAATAAATTCCAATTATCTTTTTTGTAGCTGTAATAACTTATGATATAAAGTTATTATGTAGTTATTTAATAATTTCTATAATAATATAATTACATACATCATTGACCAAGACACAATGACACCGTGAGACGGGCTCCGGCAAGCGCATTTTTCGCTCATTGACTAAAATGACACTTTTTCAGTTTTTATCTCGACGACCATGATGTAATTAAGATTAATTAACACAATAAACTAAAAACCCATAAATCTTCCTGCAAAGAAAATGTACGAAATTGTCAGTTTTTAATAAAGTCTTATCGTTCAGGGAAAAAAACTGTGCAAGAGTTATCACTGCCATTTAATTGTCGTTTAATTTGAGTTCAATGTCGCTCTACAATCTGCTTTTTGTA
Source organism: Cantharis rufa (assembly GCA_947369205.1). Classification (NCBI taxonomy): domain Eukaryota; kingdom Metazoa; phylum Arthropoda; class Insecta; order Coleoptera; family Cantharidae; genus Cantharis; species Cantharis rufa. Next base: position 97,297,542 of record OX376303.1, read on the forward strand.
CTTATTGCTGTAATTTATCCAAGCAATGAAGAATGCCAGCAAACGCACACATAGATGTGTATGCACACCGAGTGTTTGGTACAAAACTTGAAATTATGAATAGGATCTGTTTTGCATCAGATATCTTATGCATTGCCTGCATGCACATCATTTGCTAATTAATTATAAGTGACGTATGAACGTATTCCATAATGCATCAAATGTTTACATTGGAATGTATATTTTGAAATTCCATTTGTCAAATATTTAACAATAAATAAAGTAAACCCACTGTGTTGTAATATACCAAAAGTTGTTTCATTTACAAATTAGAACGAGATAAAGAAAATTGAATTAACAGGAGTTAAACGCAATTCTAATGGTATCCAGTTTACCACACAGAATAATGGTAGATCAAATTGCCGATAATATAACAATGCTCCAAGTGCCATTTTTATCTCGAACCACATCATTTTAATAACCAACTAATTTACATATTTACCTTGCAACGACCATTAACGCATACTCCTTTTGTTCCGCCAGGAGCGGCTTTGCCAGTTGCTGATAAAGGATGCGAACAGGAAGTACCATCGATTACGGTCTTGTTCAAAGTAGCGTAAAATCTCAAACCCAAAGGACGACAATTTAAAGCGCACTCGTCGCCACCTAGAAATTCAAATTTATGTTAATTAAGTGGCCGATGGTCGGTCTATAATTAAATTAGTTATACAGTGTCTTTGCCAACATGTCAAAACAGTTGTATAAGTTGTAAACAGTTACCTTGTAAAAACGGTTCCCAATAATATAATTTTCCTTTGAACGAATATCGATTGAAATACGAACATTGTTCCACTCGAAAATCTCTTTCGACTGGACACCTCTGAAAAATCAAATATTTCCAATTTTAGCTTTCGGGATATTGGGTAATATTAAAATAATGCGCCTTTGGCCTGACCCACCAAAATCCAAAATATTCCTCGAACGACTGCGCCACCGATGGATGAATTGATCATAATTGAGCCATGTCAAATTAAAAACCTCTTAAAGTTTAGAACCAAAATGACAACTAAATAATTCATACAAAGGCCGCATTATTAGTTAATTTTTTTTTCGAGATTAACAATACGTAGATACTTACTTGAGGATTGCAAAGGTGAAATCGTTTATAGATGCCAATACAATGCTTCTTTGTGTTTCTCTTCTTTAATTTTAGTCGCCAATTTTCTTGATCGTTGCTGTAATAAAATTATTTATAAATAAATATTATGTTATATACTGCACGATTAAATATCAAGTATTTATAAAGATTTCAATAATTTGATATAAATAATCTAATATTTTTTTGGTAAATCGTCGCTATTGCATCAACAAAGACAGTCTTTATGAACGGATTTTAATATTAGAAATACTTGAGGCGAAACGTATTATCGTTTCATTTAATGTGTCAATGTTTAATTGAATGCAAATTCATTTTATTAATTTCAGATTTTAAATTATACACAAGCAATAAATACTGATTTAAAATAATAAAAAACAAACCAGTATATACGGAAATAATTTACTCGTTCGCCAGTGTAACTAATAGAGCAATTTTTTGAACAAAGTTGTTTAATGTCCATGTAAGGTATATTACAGGTACTTCGCATTTTTTTCGATTTTTAGACTGATATCAAAAAATTAAAAAGAAAATTTGAAAAAAAAAAAAAATAAAGCAAGTACAAAATGATATTGAAAACATAATATTCAATATTTTTTTAAATACCGAAAAAAAATAGAAAAAGAAATAAGAAGAAATATGTTTTATTATTTTTTATTACATTCGTAAAGTCTATAGTCAATCAGATACAAGTGGATATACTGAGCAATCGCAGTCAAAAATGTGAAATTTTTTCTAACTACACTACCTATAACATTCAACAAGTCGGGTTTATGTTTTCCATGTTTTCTTCTGCCAATAATAAATTCATATAATTTTAGTCTGAAAAATTATTTTCAGCGTTTTCATTGCATCGTGTAACTTTAACGATGGTATATTAAAATTTCAAAATAGTGAAATGCAAATTTTTCGTGCATACAAATATTCGGAATTTTTTAATAAAAAGATGTTTGAAATCCTGCCAACGGTTTTCGGTAACGGAATTTTGCTATAATAAAATTTCAATTTCATGAAATTAACAAATAATTTATTCGGGTTATGGGAACGCTCGGCCGGAAGAGAAAAATCTTCATGGGGAATAAAAAATTTTCGTCTCCAACAGGAAAGATCTAATAGGAAGAAGAATGAGGAATTGGAAATTGTGTGTTTTTATGATAGGCAGAAGGGGTTACAGTTGCCTTCAAGGATTGCACCACTTTTCTCCATTGCTGTCTACTTTGTGCCTTCTTTTTCCATCCACTAACTCCTATTAGTCTCAAGTCCGGTTCCACCGCATCCAGCCATCTTTGGTCGTCCTCTCTTTCTTGTGTCCAAAAGTCTTCCTTCCATTGCCCTTCTTGTGATTCTAGTTTCCGGAAGCCGGAGTACGTGTCCTAACTATCTAACTCTTTGCAATCGAGCAACATCCCTTATTTGGGGTTATCAAACAATTCATAAATTTCTGCGTTGGTTCTTCTTTTCCATTCGTCTTCCACTTTCTTCCCTCCGTAAATAATTCTTAGAACCTTTCGTTCCCATATCTCCAAGTCAATGGGTAAATATCCAGTAAAATTTCTGTACACAAGACTCGGAATTCCAAAGATTTCCAAGAATTCCAATGATTTCCAAAGAATTCCAAAGAATTTCAAGGATTTCCAAGGAATTCCAAGGTATATTCCAATTGAATATCTGGTCAATCACCAATCTATTAGGTCTAAAACCACATTGGTACTCTCCTACAGTTTTCTCTATGAATTTTTGCATCCTTTCTTTAATGAGATTTGCCAATACCTTGTACACCACATTTAACAGAGCTATGCCTCGGTAATTCTCACATCGTGTTCTATCCGCCTTTTTAAAAATTGGGCAAATCATCGCTTGCGACCATTCTTTTGGCATCCTTTTATCATTCCATACTTTGCTAATCAGTTTATATACCTCTTTTATAATCTGCTCACCTCCATATGTAATCATTTCCACCTGGATGCCCTCCTCTCCTGGACTTTTGTGATTCTTCATCTTTTTTATTATGTTTTCTATTTCTTCCTCCGTTGGCTTATTTCCTCCGTTTCTTCATCCTTCATTGCAGAAGTGCAATTCCAATTCTAGTCCGCAGTTGTCTTCTTCCACCTCGTTCAGTATGTCTTCAAAATATTCTGCCCATCTTTCGAGACTTCTCTTTTCATCCCAAGTTTCCGTCTTTACTTCTACAATACACCTCCTTGAATTGTTGACTTTGTTTTTTCGTCTTTATTTGTTGGCAAAACCTTCTTACTTCCTTTGCTTTATAGCTCTCTTCCAACTTCTTCGTTTCCTCCTCTTCCGCTCTTCTCTTCGCTACTCTACATTCGTGTTTACTTCTTCTGTTCCTTTATTTATCATTTCTATTCTTGCTTGTTTTCTTTCAGAATTTATAGCCAAATTTAATTCCAAAATGAAGATTCCGTCTTTCTGTTCTATAATTTTTGAGTTGGAGAGGCTTCGGAGATGTTTAAAGTATCAGTACGACTCATATCGGCTCTATTTTGATTGTTTCTTGGAAAGTTACTGGACTGATTGACAAAAAAAAAGAACTTGATTAGTACCGTGTGAGGAAGTGGGCAATGGACTGCAGTCGCATAATATAGGCCAACCGTTATATCGAATAATTTCAATAAAAAGTCGAAATTACGTAAGCAATACCGATACCAGGAAAAAAGAATTATGCCATTATGATATCGATATTACATAAAAACTTACCATCGGTATATGTCAAACAGATTATAATTTTTTTTTAAATAAATTGTGTAAGAATAAACAAACAATTTCTCTTCGATTTCAAAAATTCATTGTATATATGGAAGTGAAGCGTATTAATTTTTTTCTGGTCTTGATGTGTTCCGACAAATACCTTCAGGTACTTTATGCTGGTCTGCTAGTCTGTATAATAAGGTGGTCCATAATTATATAAATTTATAGCCTATCTAAATAGAAAACTATAACAGTTTAATCTTGATTTACTCAAAGAATTGTGTAGATTTGAAAAAATGCGTGAAAATTAATTCAAGTGGATGAATTCCATTTTTTTCCTCATAATTAAGCATGGCACGCGATTTTCTGCTTTGTTAAAGCGTTTGAGAGACGCAAAACGAGCGTTAACATAAAGTTCGATCTGATCGTGTCGTACAGGGAATTGCAGCCTGCTGCTTTACCATAATAATCGTTACTAATCTGGAATGAATGCTACTGCAATTACTATTAGTATTTTTAAGTAGCCGCTGGCTACTCGAATTACTTCAAGTGCCATAACATAAATAAATATGTATGTTTAACATACCAAAACAAATCGGAAAAATATAAATAATAATAAATACACAAACGCAATGATTTATGATCGAAGAATAAATTTTTGAAGAATGTGGTTTTGAACGTAAGCGACTCCGGTCGAACAATAAACGTCAACCTAAGATAATTAATTAAACAGCAAAAATGTATCCATCAGATCAGATATATTAGCGCATAAAAATCCGCCATCTTAAAAATTAAAATAGTACCCAAATTAAATTATAAAATAACTAAACGCTAGGCGAAGCATTGGATTGTATCACCAGTGAGTACCTAATTGAGCAGAAAATTAGAATATTTATTTTGGAGGAAAATGCAATAATTTATTTTGGTAAATTTAAAAAAAACGTCGCAAAAATTTTTCCCGACCACCCGAATCGAACGAGTGTATCCATAACAAATAAATTTATTACCAAGATAATTCACTAAATAAAACATTAACAATTAATAAATTAATTTAACCAATAAAATTTTTAGATTAGTTTTAATTGAATAAAAAAAGATTCGAATGACGAAACGACATTAAAATATTTTTTTAACTTTTAACGAATAAAATAAATTGTGTATGTGCGACTTTTTTATTGATTGTTTTATTTAAGAGACGGAGTAATTAATTGATTGTAAATGATACTTAAAATTAGTTTAATTTTATAAAAGAATAATTCTATTGTTCTATCGGCATAAAATTTTGTATTTAATGTCGTCGTGGCTCTTTAAAATGTCAATCAATCTGAGAATCGTTCGTTACGTTTATAATTTCCGGGATGGAATTCAATTTAATTTTAAGCGTCGATGATTGCTTTTGTTATTTATTTGTTGATCTCATCTTCTGTACATTTTTGTCACTCTTTTTTCGCACTACAATATTTTAACATGATTGTATGTTTGCAAGTCCAAATTAATTTGCTTAAATTCACAATACAGACCAGTGGTGTGCGTTAGGCACCTTTTCAAAATCCTTTGTGTCCCTTTGAGGGAAAATTTTAAAGAAACACCTATTTCTCTGAATTTCTCAAGATTTCCTACAGAATCTGTGAATAAATATCCTTTAGCGATGTGTATCCTTAGTATGTATTGTAAAAATTTTTATTGAGATTATCCAATTATAGGTTTACTTTTAGAGCCGCCGCAGTACCCCCACCGAATGATGACTCTAGTTGTAACAGTATGACTAGCTTGCAATTGAATTGTTTCCTTTTAATCAGGTGATAATTTTTTTAATGTTCATTCTGTTCAGAAAAGTAATTTGTTTACCAGGCCGTGGAATTTATGATTCGATGAATCGGATTGCTTTCTTTTACTCCGATGATTACTTTCGTTGTTCTTTGTCTTCAAAATTAATTCGTTTGGAAAGACGTGAAATTTAAGATTCCATGGATTCCGGCCTGTATTTAAGATCTGTAGACCAATAGGCTGAATCTGTCGTGAGGTGCCTAATAAATAGGTACCTTTTTTTAAATGAATTGTTATTTTAAGTAAAAATGTTAGGTAAATTAATGTTAAATTAAATTTTTTTATATCAGGTTATGTACAGTGGCTCCAACAATAAATTATTAATACACCCCTATGTTAACCATGTAAATTTCACATTTTGAAACCGTTTTATGACATATAAAAATCGCTTTTACAGCAAAACTTTTCAGATATTTTTTATTGAAAATTTTAATCTCTTCAGTTTTGTTTCTATACATTTTTTTATTTTCTTTCGCTGTTTACGAGTTACAGCGACTTGAAGAAAACTCTGTAAAAAACTCCCATAAGAGCAATGTTAATTTTATTAACTTTTTTACTTAGTTTTCTTTAAGTCGCTGTAACTCGTAAACGGCGAAAAAAAATTAAAAAATGTATAGAAACAAAACTGAAGAGATTAAAATTTTCAATAAAAAATATCTGACAAATTTTGCTGTAAAAGCGAGTTTTATATGTCAAAAAACGGTTTCAAAAGGTGCAATTTACATGGTTAAAATAGGGGTGTATTAATAATTGTTGGAGCCACTGTATATCAGTGGACTTTTTTAATTTCGGTCTATTCAAAATTGAAATTTTCAAATAGGTTTTCTTTGTGGTGCGAGCCCATAGGCTGCAGCGTATGTATTCTGCGCTTAAATACGGCCCTGCATGGATTTATATCATCGAATTGCTTACTTTTAATTTAATGATTTTTTCAGATTTATTTTGTTCAGGGAAGGAACTTGTTTTACATGATATTTGCATAAAATTTGTTTTCTAAACCGGAGTGCCCAGAAGGGCATTATAGTTCCGTTCTGTTGGTTTTTGTGTTTTCGTTCGGAGTCACCATTCCAGGGATGATGTTTCACCGATTGTCGACTTACTTTTAGAGCCGCCATATCTGTATTTTCATAATGTTTATCATGCTGAAATAACACCTGTGACTACTAATCGTAAGTGCGCGATTATTTATAAGTGACATAGTGGCAAAATGATAAACCTAACCTAAACCTGAACCTAACCTAGACCAGAACCTAACCTAAACCAGAGCCTAACCTTAACCAGAACCTAACCTTAACCAGAACCTAACCTAAACCAGAACCTAACCTAAACCAGAACCTAACCTAAACCAGAACCTAACCTAAACCAGAACCTAACCTAAACCAGAACCTAACCTAAACCAGAACCTAACCTAAACCAGAACCTAACCTAAACCAGAACCTAACCTAAACCAGAACCTAAACCAGAACCTAACCTAAACCAGAACCTAACATAAACCATAGCCTAACTTAAACCAGAACCTAACCTAAACCAGAACCTAACCTAAACCAGAACCTAACCTTAACCAGAACCTAACCTAAACCAGAACCTAACCTAAACCAGAACCTAACCTAAACCAGAACCTAACCTTAACCAGAACCTAACCTAAACCAGAACCTAACCTAAACCAGAACCTAACCTAAACCAGAACCTAAACCAGAACCTAACCTAAACCAGAACCTAACATAAACCATAGCCTAACTTAAACCAGAACCTAACCTAAACCAGAACCTAACCTAAACCAGAACCTAACCTAAACCAGAACCTAACCTAAACCAGAACCTAACCTAAACCAGAACCTAACCTAAACCAGAACCTAACCTAAACCAGAACCTAACCTAAACCAGAACCTAACCTAAACCAGAACCTAACCTAAACCAGAGCCTAACTTAAACCAGAACCTAACCTAAACCAGAACCTAACCTAAACCAGAACCTAGCCTAGACCTAAACCATCCAAATAGTACAAAAATAGAAGTAAGTTATAATAAATTAAGATGGATTGCAAAAAAAAGGTATTTTAAAAATGATTATTCAGCTTTCAAATAGAAATCTGTAATTTGGATTAATTTTGTATTATGATATTATAGCACAGTCGACCCTAAGATAACGCGGTTAATTCGTACCGCATTTTATGACAACCGCGTTATAAATAAACCTGGAATTTAGCATTACAAAACACGTTAATTCGTAGCGTCTTATGTGGAAAATTATATCATCTAATATTGAAACCGCAAGAAAATGTGTATGGCAATTTATTGAGAGTTGGTATTCCAACGAAACGTCAGTTAAATACAACATGGCTACCCGTGAACAGCTGTTAGTTTTTAATTGACGCTGAATGTACATATTATATTTAACCTTGTATTTTGTCAAAGGAAGTTTATCACAATATCATCATCTGCACGCTTCAGACCAATAGTGGTCCGTTCTCGCCAGCTCCTCCTGGTACGGCTCATAGATTTTCTTCCTCTGGGCTTATATTGGAACAATTTCTTTGGTAATCAGATATGATCCATTCTCTCTATGCCGATCTATGTTTTTTATTTTTTCGATTGAACTGTAGATGTTAAGCTCATTTCTTATATCTGTATTTCTTCTCATCAGATCATAGGAATCTCATTTCGGCGCTTTGCAGTCATTATTCATTTCGTCTGTCAAAATTTCGCTGCCGTATGAAAATATTGGTATAGAAATAGTTTAGTAGAATTTTATTGCCCCGTTCTGGTTGGCGTTGGTTTTGAAAGTTCTCTTAATTCTGCCGTAGCAATATAAATGGCACATTTTCCGTTCTTCCGAAGATACAGTGCAGGACTTACGCTTCCGCTTCCGAACAAACAGTGCAGCATTTACGCTTAGGCCCGTGAGGCCCGGGCCTAAGGCGGCAAAATCCCAATCTATGGAGCTGGCACCAAAATATTCAAGCTAGCACATTTACAGTTTTTTTGCAAATCTACATTGAAACTGGGGATGGGGCTAATATTTTGGTTCCAAACATGGTTTGGTTAGATTAGGATTTTTAATATTCGTATATAAATGTTATATTTATAATAATTACTATCAAGCAAACAGGGCGTCATATCGGACAGGGCCTAGAGCGCAGGCGACCCTAAATCCGCCACTGTGAACATAGGGAAATAACATGAAAAATTGATTTTTTTCATTCTTGCTTCCCAATGAAACGGTTTTTTAAACGGAAAAATAAAGATTTTTTTTCGTATTTAAAGATATTCAACATTTGATATTTTATTTTTTATTATTATTCAAAACCCAATAATAAAATAAAAAAATACAGGGTGTCCTCGTGACCCAAGTCCAAACCCTTGGGGGGTACCTCACTTTAAAGCAATTTTTTGAACTTCTGATTTCAAACGGCCATAGCTACATTATTATTGATTTTTTAAGCTTAACTGGTTAGAACCCTTATCTATAAAATAGGTTATAACCACTTATCGTCTAGAATCAACGGATTTCGAGTTATAAATTAAATTAAAGGAAAACATTTTTTTTAAATTCAGGTTTTATTTTTTTTTACTTTTCTTGCGAACCCCGTATCTCTTAAACGAAACATCTTACAAAAAAACTCATGGCCCAAACCGGATAGGGAATTTAACGGGCTACAATTTTGGTCAAATAAATTTAAATTTAAAATAATTGTCTAGGTACACAAAAATAAATTCACAAAATTTATTTTAATACATTTTCAGAATGGAAAAACAAAAAAGTTCGGAAAAACTAAAAATCCCCATCAGTCCCACTTGGGCTAAAAATATTATGCAAAATCAAAAGTCAAAAAATCGGTTTTTCTCTAATATCTCTTAAATGGAAAATTTTACTGTAACAATAATTTATACAAAATTTGTAGATCATGCGATTTTCTACAAAAAAGTTTGAATATTTTTTTCCTCCGAATTATAGTTCATGAATGAAATTAAAATATAGTTTTACTCCTGATCAAAAAGATGTGCCAAAAAAAATGGAATTGAATTAACATGCGCACATGTAAAATTTTCATTAAAAAATAGTCATCATTTCGAAAGAAATAAGTAAAAAACAAAATAATTTTCAAGCGATTGTAGCACAGACAGGTAAGAAATTATCTGTGAAAGTAGACTTTAGTATTCTAAAGTATTACAAAACGAAATCCCAAAATTTTATCCAAATCGGTCTGATAGTTTGCGAAATTTTCCGAAATTGAATTTCTATTTTGACTGGACTATCTATAAAAGTTGCAAAGCGATGACTTTATATTGCATTGCAAAATTGTTAAAACATTTTTTTTAAGACTTCTATGCTCTACAATTTTTTTGCAATAATTATTGCCGGTTTTTTTTTGTTCAAATTTATTTTGAGTACTGCAGAGTACCGAAGGTACTACCACTATAATGACTGAAATATTACAAAAATTCCTTTGTCTGTTAAAAATAAATTTGGTGTCGAAACTAGAAGCAAATTTGAAATTTTGAAATTGAAAAAAAAATTGCTCCTTTGCAAACCTTTTTAAAATGAGATATTAGATATTGTATTGAACTGTAAATCCCCTGGGTGGATAGGACACAAACACAACGCTGTCCCAATATAAAAATGTTGTATTTCATGATTTTTTTTTTGTTATGTTTTTTTTTTAAATCCAAATATTGAAATATTATAAATATACTATATAGTATATTTTTTATTACCTATATTATCACTATATCTTTTAAGATACACAATACTTAGTAGATAAACTGTACTTAATGTTTGTTTTGTTTGTGCCAATATTAAAATAAAACAAAAATTAAAAATGTTACATACGACCTTGTATTATTGACATTTGGTATCACACGAAACAGTCGAAAAGAGCTCTCCTGCCCTGTTATATATACTTTTCCACGACCTACTGTTTGACGTCGTCTCTAAATGTTAGCAAAGAAACAAGACTATATCTTATTACACTGGTCAAGTGAAGTGTTCTCAAATCGGTCACCCATTCAAATACTAGCCGCGCTAGTAATCTGGATTCAAATGGTAATGAAAGTTTTATTTCAGCTGAAAATATTTACTTACAGAGAGTAAGCTTATTCCTCGGGTCAACATCGATAAAGAACATTTCCCAAGTTATTTTCCAGTGAATTACCTCCAAGTGTTACTTATAAACTACAATCCATTGAAGCTGAGAAACGAGAAATCTGGTGAAGTGAAGAGTGAGAATATGTATTTTGATTGCTTTTTCCGTAATCAAAAATGTTGCAAAGTAATAAATGGAGGACATTAATAAATGTTATGTAGCCATTAGTAAAAGGAAAACACCAAAGCTTACAGGCGCCAAATTGCTACTTTTCCGCTTTTAGAAAATAGGAACTCACGACATTCGATAGACATGTTTGTGATCTATAAATTAAGCGCTTGTGTATTGATGGTGAGTTTCTTATTTTTGCTCGTTACAATTTCATGTCCATGTTTAACTTATATATGTAGAGCTAGCATTGCGGATTCTGAACAAGAACATATAAAAATAGAGATGACATCGTAAAGTAAGCTTGCAGTAATACCTTAGTGATATAGCTAGGCTAGGTACACGATGGGAATGCAATGAACGAACGAATCGGTTGCATTTGACAATTTATTGATTTAATGAGCTATTGTTCAAATGCATTGAAGTGGTTAAGGCGTACGACGCCACATTTCCGGTTAGAATTTTGCAAAGAAGCGTCGACTGCGCCAAAGTTTCAGATAAAGGAAGACCAAGCGGTTCCCATTGTTTCAAAACCATACTTTTTGGTTTATAAATAATACGTGACATCATTTGTATCATCGAAAATCGATCGATCGAACAAAGTAAATATCACAGACGTTTGTTTATCTGTTCTTGAAAGAACGGCATTTTTTTAATGTTGCTCATAAATAAATTTACGATCACACTAACGCAAACATTTTCATGAAAAAATCAGAACATTCTTCACTTATTGAATGAAGTTACTAAAATAGAAAAATGTGGGATATTTTAATAACCGACATTAAAAATAGCAATTTAAGTTATATACAAGGTTATTCGCCAAAATATTAAAAGTTGAACTACGAACACCGGCACAGGGCACGCGAGAGGTTATAAATTATAAACAAACCTAGAATTTTTCACGGGGATGCAGTGGCGTATTTGTTGAGTAACACCACCCCCACAACTTCTCGAACAGGGCGTCCATGGACTCCAAGACGACCACACCCCCTCCTTTTTCAATTTATTGTTTTTGAATCGCTGTTCGGTATACATTTGATGTACCTGAAATTAAAAAAAACTAATTAAAAAAGATTAATGATTTTCAGTTAGAAAGTTGGAATTACGTTGTAAAATCCAAAAATTATTGTTTCATTATCTCGAGAACCACCCCTTTAGATAGGTTAATTAAAGCTCTAAGTTTACAGTTCCTTAACCTCCTCTTTTGTGAACCGCAGGTCTCTAATAAGATGTACTTTTTTAAAAGTTGTTCGTAAAGTGCATTAGCATAGCAGAATATTGTAGTTGTTGTGTTTTGCATGTTACTGAAGTCTCCGAAAAGGAAACAACGCTGATTTAAATTATGGCTTTTCTTTAGACCGTTCTTTGACGTCAAGAATTTGCGTGATTATTAAAATTGTACCGTGCCCTTTATAAATGCTACGCATTCTCGAACCCCCTTAACTCGTTCTTCTTTTTTTCGTCCAGTTCTTTTCGTATTATCTCCACTCGAAAGAATAAAGGTGACGTTTTCACGAATATGATGTCGAGATAATGTCCACCATTATGATGGAATTATTATTATCATTTTTTTTTTTGATAAAATTAATTTCACAAACGAATGGGGGCCGATGTTCGCCTCTTTTCGGAGAAGAAGAATAAGATGAAAGAAATACAATGTTTGAAAATTAATGGATGTTTACTCGTTTTATTTTTATCTTTTATTCCTTATTCAATAATTGACTTGATCAATAAGTCGGTTTTATAGTAATGACGGGTTATCGATAACCATGTCGCTTATAATTAATATCCCAGTTGTATTTTTTATGTGAACCGGTAATTACAGTATTATAATTTGAAGGCGTAATCATGTCATGTTTGTATTAATTTAGACAATCAAGTTTCAATTTGGAGTTTTATTTATTCTACCTATTGTCTCTTATTATTTAATAATCCACGTTATTAATCGATTATTTAATTAAAAAATGTCACGAATTCCTCGTCTTAAATCCTTCCAATCATTAATTAACTCGAAATTTACTGTCAGTCGCATACTTACTTTCGACGGATAAGCTGTAATCTCCTTGCCTGGAATATTCGTGCTTCGAATTGTGCATCGTATGAGAACAACGAAAAATACCGCCACCCTGTAAATAAAAAGGTATTATAAGTAACACTTCAGAAAGCAATTAAACAGTAATATGTAATTATCCACATGATTAATCATCTTAAATATTACATGTAATTTTCCTTCCCGCGATAATTGGAGCAATAACTTTCAAATACGTGTGAGCTTTCAGCTAATGTACCCACAATGATAAGCTACAGTTCAGACGAAGATGAACATTACGAACCCTACTACGCCCAAAATCCCCATCAGCGCAGGGCCGTTGATAGACTCGACAAAGAGAAAGCTTCAAATGAATATAATGTGGAAAAATCCAGAAAGTCCGGCACCAAAAGATACACCGTAGACCCCGATCCAGAAGTTCTCGATGCTTACGATTTCTTCTATAAAACCACCAAAAGCTTGCTGGTTTTGTTTCAAATCATGGGTGTAATGCCCATCGAGCGGTCTGGAGTCGCAGTTACTACTTTCAGGTGAGTCCCATTATTTGAATTTTTCCGGTTACTCCGGTGAAACCGAAAAAATAATCAATTCCAGAACCTGATTTTTAGGTGGTCATCTAAGCCTGCCATATATGCTTACTGCATTTATACAGCGGAAACCCTGTTTGTGAGTACAATACTGAAAGAAAGGTTGGATTTAATCATGCAAGGAGGAAAAAGATTTGACGAGTACATTTACGGTGTAATTTTTATAAGCATTTTGATTCCTCACTACTTGTTGCCAATTTTGGCATGGACCAATGGAACCGAGGTAGCCAAATTCAAAAATATGTGGACGCGATTTCAGGTGATTTTATGTGATGCTTGAAAATGTAAATTTTTAAATTTCCCTTTCAGTTGAAATATTATGAAATAACAGGAATTCCGTTACTGTTTGAAAAGTTAACCCTGACCAGTTACGGCCTATGTATCTTTTCGTGGGTTTTGGGTATTGCCATCATGTTATCTCAGTATTATTTGCAACCCGATATGGAACTTTGGCATACGGCAGGATACTATCACATTTTGGCAATGCTCAACTGTCTGTGTTCTTTGTGGTATATAAACTGTTCCGCTAAAGGAATTGCAGCCAAAGGTTTAGCGGAAAGTCTGCACGATGCTTTAGAATCGGATGATCCTGCCAAACGACTAGCAGAATACCGTGATGTATGGGTGGATTTGTCACACATGATGCAACAACTTGGAAAAGCTTATAGTGGCATGTACGCCATGTATTGTATTCTAATACTTTTAACTACCATCGTGGCCAGTTATGGATGCTTAACAGAAATTCTCGATCGAGGTCTTTCGTTCAAAGAAATAGGATTGATTATGATAGTGACCTATTGTTTAGGATTATTGTACATAATATGCAACGAAGCCTACCACGCTTCTCAAAGAATGGGACCGGAATTTCGAGAGAGATTGCTTAACGTTAATCTTGGAGCAGTGGATATGCGCACCAGACAGGAAATCCACATGTTCCTCACAGCTATCGACAAGAATCCACCCGTTATGAATTTAAACCAGTACGCCAATGTTAACAGGAAGCTAATTTCGACTGTAAGTATTCTCAAACACTGACAAGATACACACTAATAATTAGTCTATTTTTTAGACCCTCACATCAGTCTGCACGTATCTGGTAATGTTGATGCAATTTCGTTCGACTTTAATGAGAAATGCCGCCTTTGCGGCACGTAAACTAAAGCCTCACCATTTGGGTATTGGAAATCACACGGAATTATGAAAGTGCATTCAACTTATCACAAAAGCCAATAAGTTCTTCTGTTTTAAATACCAAAAACCGACATTTAATGTGACCTTTTTAATTTCAGTCGATAAAAAAAACGATGTTATTTGGCCTTAGCAGCTTAGAAATTCACTTCACGTCGTTTATTGATATTTTACACTTTAATATGCAAACCGTGAATCAATCATTATTAAATTATTCTAAAATGGAAATCATTAGATAATAAATGGGTAATATAATTACTACGTCTATTTATTTTAAGAATGACGTTACGTCAGGATGTTCCGTTACACATTTCCAACATCATTTTTAGCAAAACAACAAAAAGTTTTACGCATTTAATTTGATGAAATGAGTCGGCTTTAACGGCGTTACAAGAATTTTAATAACTTGACAACAACAGTTTCGCGTGTCAAGAGATATGTGACATTTTCCGTCCCCTCAATTTGAGACAAACTGAAAATTACGGCGTGAAATTGCTTTAATTAATATTTAAAATAAGCACAAATTATTACAAAATTTATTTTAAATTATGAGATTAACCACACCGACCGCTCAGAATATTTAAATAATATGTTAGTATTGTTTTTTGTCGCCGTATATGACAATTTTGTCAATTTTTAAACGGTAACTTGAAGAAACGTAATTTGAAACTTAGTGCGTCAATTATGTTAATGACTTATAATTAAAAACCTACAATTATACGCACACCGGACTTCCTTCATATCAGAATATTTCTTTCGTAACAATGAAATATTACAAAACATATCATGCTTTATCGAAAAAATTAGAAAATCGAAAAAGAAACAAAGAAATCGCAATTGATGGAAGAAAATTTTTGGTAGCTAGGCAGCTGAGCCCGAGGCACATACGTGATTTTTTAAAGAAAAATTTTAAATGGCAACAAATTGCACTTCTTTAAGTGCCATACACTATGCAGTGCGTAGGCGATCATTTGGCTGAAGCCAAGATGACGTACTAGGAAATTTAATTAATGAGGTGGTATCCCGCTGCCTTCCCCATACATAATATGTCACATCCTAGACGTGTCGAATATACTGCTGTGATCTAAAGCCCAATTTAAATCTGTGGGCTATGGGGAAAGCAACGGAAAATTACATTAAGGGCCATTTGTATAGTGCGAGTTTAACAACCGATTAAAGTTAAACCAAGATTAACTTTGAAATTGAGCATTCTGATTGGTTTAACAGTGAGTTGATCTTGGTTTAACTTTGATCGATTGTTAAACTCGAACTGTACAAGTGACCCTAAGTTGGAAACTATAAAGAAATTGAGATCAAGTTTGCGGTGAGTTTCTATAGATACCACGAAGGATTTATTTCCAAGATTCGATTAAACATCTATGCTATTAATTTATTGTAAATTTAGATTTATTTAAAATAAAATTTAGATTTAAATTTGGATTTAGCCGGACGAATCGCTAGATTTGAGTATGTACACTTTACTGCTATTAGACAGTATTACCTAATGCAGCTATTTACTGACTGGTCTTGCCGATACTGCCACTTATTGTTAATACGCCTCCTTACTGCTGATATTGTTAGATACTGCTTAATGATGTCATTTACTACCGTTACTACCCGATATGTAGAGAGGTAATCCCCAAGGGGTAAATATCCCGAAAACTTTGTGTACACTCGTTTGGAATTCCCTTGGAAATCATTGGAAATCCTTGGAAATCCCTGGAATTCCTTGGAAATCCCTGAAATTCTTTGGAGTTCCTAGGAAATCGTTGGAATTCTTTGGAAATCGTTGAAAATCATTGGAAGTTTTGGAAATCTTGGGAATTCCGTGGAAATCATTGGAAATCCTTGGAATTCCTTCGAAATCTTTGGAAATCCTTGGAATTCGTTGAAAATCATTGGAATTCGTTGAAAATCCTTGGAATTCCTAGGAAATCATTGAAAATCATTGGAAGTCTTGGAATTCCTTGGAAATCGTTGGAATTCTTGGAAATCTTTGGAATTCCGAATCTTGTGTACAGAAATTTTACTGGATATTTACACCTTGTAATCCTAATAAATAAAATCCCATCACGCTGCTGATCCTGCTACAGCGTGTCATTTTTTGGTGAAAAATAAACGCTCTAATTGGTTTATTTTTTACCAACCGAAAAATATATTAAAGTAAAGTTGGGACTAAAAATATTTGAAAAAAAAAATTAATAATTAGTATGTTATAAAAAAGATAAACAATTAAAATTTAGTAATCCTAAATAAAAAATGCCAGGACGCTGCTGCTCCTGCTGCTACAGCGTGTCCTATTTTTGGTAGCAAAAACCCCAAGACGTAGACATGATTAATTAGAAGAAAAACAAAGAGGAGAAATTGAAAAACAAAGAGAATGAGGAAGTAACAGCAAGTAGTGAAGAGATGCGAAAAAAGTCGAAAACGAAGAAAATGTACGACACAAAATTGAAAATGTGTCAACGTCTTAATGTATAACCGGATAATCGAGCAAAACGGATAATCAGATCAACGGAAAATCGGATAACCGTATCAATGAACAATTAAAACTGATAATATTATAGAAACTGCTGTTTTTATTTAGATTGTTAAAATAGAGATGAACCGGTCGATCTTATGTTAGTGTTAGGACTTTTTTAATTAATACCGCTAAAATACAGATCCACCGTTTAGCTGCCCGTCCCCAGACGGGCTTTCCAGCTAGCATTACATAATAAACGTAGTAACGGATAGTAACAACAGAAAATAGCAGTGGAAGACAATTTCCGCAGTAAGTGGCCGTATTTAGGTAGTTCCGAGCAGTATTAGGCAGTAATAATTTTTTTATTTTACTCAAAAGAAACCCTTCTACTAAGTACTGCACAATATTTCCTGTTACTACCACTTATTGCGCAATACTACTGATAATGTCTAATAATGCTAATACTATCTTATATAAGGGGTTAATATTTCAAAAAAAATTTGTACACAGATCGGAATTGCAACGATTTTCATGAAATTCCAGAGGTCTTGAAATATTCTGGATTTTACATGGGAGGGCAGGAACAGATCCCTACACGCACTTAAGCAGCTAAATTGGGTCCATACTTCGGGTCTTGTCACTCCTCAAGCCGTTCCAATTGCAGGATAAACTCAAGTATATTGGTAGACGAAGTGTCACTGACTCTGACTATGTTAGGCCTTTCGTTCAAGTTCACAAAGCATATTATGCTCTACCGTTTTGTCTACTCTGTTGCATCTCCGACACCTGGGATCATTTACAAGTCCTAGTATGCTAAGATGTATGTATGATTAATTTGAAGTCTCCAAAGATTTCCAAAAAAAGTGTGATTCTAAAGAATTTCAATGATTTCCAATGAATTTCAAAAATTTACAAGTAATTCCGGATAATTCCAATAAATGCTAGTGATTTCGTTACTGTGAAAAAGGATTTGTCGCCTTAACAAAACTTTTAGTAGCTTTTTCGTTGCTGCAACAAATTTTCTGCTGCCTTAAGAAAGTTTTTTCTATGCAGAATAAGAAAATTTGATAAATCAACTAATCTTTTTTACTGAATAGAAAACAACTTTGCTATGGCAACAGAAAATTTGTTGCAGCAACAAAAAATTTGTTATAGCAGCAAAAACACTCAGTTGAAGCTATAGCTACTAATAGCAACAAATCATTTTTCTCAGTGTAGAAATTTCAGTTATTCTCTAAGAATTCCAAATAATTTCAAACAAGTGAATACTAAAATCGTCTGAGATATTTATCAATTGGCCTTATACTTCTAATAATATCATTTACTGATGATATTGTAATTTCCTACCCAATACTACACTTACACTTACTGTTGATACTGCCTATACTGCTGTTCAGTGTAGGTACACTATAATACCAATGCAGTGATTCCCCCCGGGATTAGTTATTCTTATATTCTTGTAAAGTCATGCAGAATTGCAAAAAAAAATTCCTTGGTAATATTTACCGAGAATTTAAATTTGTTGTCCAATTCATTTTCGTCCTGTAGTATAACTTTATTTCTGTTTCTTTCTCCTATTTGAGACTGTTATTTCCAACTGCGTACCAAGACGCTTTAGAATGCTTTTTGGCTCAGTGATCACTAAAAACTGTAAGAGTTTCGAAAATTAAGCAGACTGAAAATGTATACCTTCGCTTCGTTGTAGGTATCCAATTAATTGCAGGCTCAACTATGAATGACCGAAACACATCGGCGTTTCCTTCTAATCAACAGTAAATCTAATAGAAATTAATTTCTTGTGAAAAAAACACCATGTAAATTTAAGTTAATAAATGGATGAACAATCGCAATTCATTAGGATTGTGTTTATGTCGAGTTGACTACGAACATCATTAATATATCCGAAGATTTTCAAATTTCAAAAAAGGTGTTAACATTTTAACACCGCATAAATTTTATGGGCACATGGCAAATTTTCTAATAAATCACCCCGGTAAGTGGTAATCAAAAACCTGAACAGTAACAAAATAAAATCAATTTCGTGTAGGTTATTATTAAACTATCAGTGAAGTAGTTAAATTTGATGATATAAGGTCTAAGCTAAAGCCTTAATTACTTTTTACGATAACGCACCGTTAAATAAATCTAAAATACTTGAGCAATCTTACACTCCTAAACACACCTACATTATTAATAAGATGATAATAAGGCAATTTTGATCACATATTGGTAATAAATATGTGTTATGATTGTAATATATGTAAATAATAAGTTTTTGATATGAACATCATAAATAACACTCCTTTACGTTTTTTAGCCAATCACGAAGATGAATTGAAATTTCGTTTCTTAATATAAACCAGTTCCTTATTAAAAACTAAGCAGGAAAGGGCTGCTTTCAAGTGTTTCTATATTTGGAATCTTGAATATTTATTATAAGTGCAACGGTGGTTCACATAAAATGGTATTATAATTGAATCCAATCCATAACCTAAGTCCACAATATGTACATACAGTATGTACCTACTAGCAAATAAGCCAATTCTCCCACTGAAACATTGGGTGCATGTGTCTGAAATTTTAAAAATTACCACGGGGGGTAGTCAACCGCAACGACAAAAAGTTTATATTGCATCGACGATCAGTTTCTTTCACACCACCACCACACCATTAAAATTTTTCCCGGCGGTTAGCTTTTGGTCAGAAGTAATATAATAAACCATCTGGATAATAAATTTATCCATTTTTGTTTGATTCGCTGATGGATAATAACTTACAAAATCAATTGTAGTTTTTTAATTCACTTGTTTAGTTGGAGTGGGTGAACTTGTTATTATGAAACGGTGGCTTCTACCTGTCGTCGTATTTAGAAAACTTCATACAACCGACTTAATTTAATTTTAACACATTTCAAGAACTTCTAGTTCAAGGCGGGGGGGGGGGTAAAATTAAAAAGCACGCTTTTAATTATTTTGTTAAAAGGATCAAAGATTCGATACAGTAGTTGACCTACAACTAAAAACGTGGGTTCGATGGTCGAAATTTTTCGTCTAGAATACATTAACCGCAACTCGATGATCAGCAAACTAATTAGAATTTTTAAGGAAAAAAATTATCGATAATCTATGCTTATTAATTTTTGGCAGCACCAAACAGTTTTTAATTTTGCATATCAAAAATTTTATTTTTGAAGCTTTAGAGCCAACGTTTACTGCGATTGCTAGATTATTCTGGTTTGGACACAAAAATGCGGCAAGAATTTGATAAAACTTTTCAGACATTTTTGGTTAAAAATTTCATTACCTTCATTTTTGTGTATATACATTTTTCTATTTTGTCGCACCGTTTCAGAGATATAGTGATTTAAATAAAAAACTTGAATCAAAAATAAAAGGAATTTTCTATTTCTCTCTTCTTTTAAATCGCTATATCTAGGAAACGGGGCGACGAAATAGAAAAATGTTATAATCAAAAATGAAGGAAATGAAATTTGCAACAAAAAATGTCTGATAAGTATTGATGTAAAAGCAATTTTTTTCATTCAGCGATTCAAATTCGAGAAGCCACAATATTTATTATAATCTTCTTCATGCTTTGGAAGGCACGCAAAGCTGTCGGTTCTTCTTCACTTATAATTATTTTGAAATTAGTACTAAAATTTTTCGGAAAACAGGAATTAGAATTAATTGTACAAGTAAATGTACAATCAATTGTACAAGTAAAATTAATTGAATTTGAGAATTTCAAATAGGTACCATTTTTTTAAGTCGAGTTGATGTCCTGAATTTTAATATAAAATACTGGAATTTTGGTGTTTAACACAGTGGCTGGCTTTTTTGAATAGTAGATTATATACTACATCTGTAACCGATCCGATGTCATTTTATATTCTTGAATTCACGATTATCTCCTTACCAAAGCAGGTAAAATCGTTATCGTAGATTCCTAACTTGTTTAGTTCTCGTGGATTGCATTAATCACTTAACCAACCCAGGCACTTTAATATTGCCGATATTTGATTTTATTTTGTAAATTTAATTATTATTTCGTGACTCATTAATAATTTAATAAAATCCTACCAAGATGCTAAAAACTGCAGAACTCCTGTTGATATTCCACTTAACGATATACAACCATAAATTTGAAAACTTGTTTTTTTCTTGTATAAGGAAATAATTAGTTCAACAGCTCAAAAGTTGTCAACAATTTTGTAACTGGCCTTGTGAGGTACATTTCATTTTTGCTTGCACTACTCAATCTTTTTTTTTTAGTTATGCAGTCAATGAACGTACCTATTTCGTATTTCCTCATACTTTTAATCTAACCAACTTTTAGTAAAAGGTACCGCGATGAAGCAACTCCAATTTTCCTTCTTGCTTCTTCACTGCGTATTGTTCTTCTTCTACATTGTAATCTTCAATCAGATTGGAGCTAGATCAGTTATTAGAAGATCGCCAGAAGAAGATATATTTTCGATAATTAATTAATGTAACTGTTTAACTAATAACGCAGTGTTTTATAGTATGGTAACAATTAATTACCGGGTTTTAATAAAAATTTAAGTAATTAATTATACGAGAGGCCTCACAGCGTGTTTCGAATCCCTATCTGTATTTATTAGCCTTTGGGATGCATTAAAAAATTAGAAGTCACTTAATTGTAGGTATGTGAAAGGTTACTGATGTCTAATTGATTTAATTAAGCATGTCAGATTCAAATTGACGTTTAATGAACAAATAAATTGAAATCAAAGACAAGATATCCAGGTATTCCCAGCTTAAGATACATAAAGTCTGTACACAAGGCGGCAATGTCAAACGTTTGTCACAATCAAACAAACTGAGACATTAGTTTCTTATTTGCAGACAAAACGTGCTCAGCCTTCCAAAAATTTTATTCAAAACACAAAGAAAAATATTCTATTAATTTGTTTGTTACCACATCTTTTTTTAAATTTGGAATTTTATCGTCTCTGCTGATAAATATAAATTTTTTTAATGCTGTTCCATATTAAATAAACACATTCGAATTCGAACATTGATAAATTAAATTTAAAGAAAAAACATTGAAAGCCATGATTGACATGTTTGGATTGTTGCTCCAGATTTTGGTGAAAAAAAAATAAATTAATAACCAATGAAATTTTTATCATCTCACTGATTGATTTAGAAACAATAACAATTAATGGTAATAATAGGACACATTTTCACACTTATTTTTCAAAATCGAAAGGTTATCATACTGTAATTGGTATGGATAAATGAACTATTTGTTTAAAATTAAACACATCAAATTCTGTTTTGATTCAATTCGTATAATTGGAAATGATACAATCGAAGTTCAATGCCAGCGAATGTTCTAAATATTAAAATTCTCGCCTTCGTTCTAATTAATTTTACGAGGAGCGCTCATAAAGAGTATTCGTTCCTGCCTCGTGTGATTGGCATAGTATGTACCTCGTAATACATTCAGTTAGCATTCTTTTGCATAAATTTTAACATAATTATGTTGTTTATCCGAAAGTCATTATTTATCATTCCAATTGTCACTTAATTTTTTCTGCTATCCTGTGCGTATTTTTAAATTATAAATTATGTGAGTACCACGGGCTTAAAAATAAATAATTAAGTTGTACGATGTGATATTAAAATTCTGTCATATCTTGTCGCAGAATTCGTCTAAATCTAAATTTATTACACACTTACATTCGACATAATTATTTATGTGTTGTATTAATTCTTATTTATTATGTCATCATGCAATTAGTGTAATTTATGCTAAGGGATGGATTGGTAAAATTGTCCACTTGAACTTTTAAGCACACACCAAATTTAACAAAAATGTTGCGACCACTTAACACATTTTAATCTTCGGCTTGCTTCAATTTTAATCCGTATAAACGTTTCATCTATCGTTTTCAATTCCGTAAATTACGCAGCTATCAACTTTGACCAGTAAAGTAATAAATAAGCTCAAAAATTGTATAGAATTTCATCATATAAATAATACGATTTAATATACCCACAGAATTACTGTTACACGAAAATTTGTCAAAAAATATTGGTCAAGCCATAAAATTTAAGTAGTCATATTTTTAAATTGAAGAAATATTACTGGATTTTGAAATATTCTTTTAGAAATTTAAGTAAGGAATACTTTTATTTCAGATGAAAAATGTTCAAAGCTTTTCTAAAATCAAGAGAATTTAAGTGAAAAAACGATTTAAAACCATTTTGGAATATACGCACATTAAAAAAATAAAGATTTCCCAAATTTTTGGTGCACTTTTTGGGCTAAAATCTCTACCAGAATTAGTCGTTGAAATTAGAAAATAGAACTTCTAATTTAACATAAAATTTCATACTTTTATTTTAATAAAACTGAAATGGACAAAAGAGGCGTCCAACACTTGCTTTTGGCTTTAACAATTTGAGTTGCATCAAAAAACCATTTACTTATAAAATATTTTTAACTAAAATCAATTAAAATCGGTTATTTTTTGTATAAACAATTACTTTTTCGGTGAAACTCATAATTATGGTTTGAAAAGAGCTCATTTTAATTTAATTTACTTTTCAAAATTATTTTGAAAATTTACTTGTCAAAAGAGTTTCCTTTTCATCCTAATTAAACAATATACTATTTTTAATGAAACAAAAAATGGTGGACTGCAAGGTAAGCCAGATAAATGCTATTTACCATTTTACTCGCAAAATTTAGTCCGACAGTTTCAAAACGGTTTGAACTGCTGCAGAAACACAGCTAATATTGAATGTTAATTAACACTTTTGGTTATCAGGAAGCAATCCTGCTAGCAAAATCATTGCATTTTTCAAAAATACCTGATGGTAGTTCAAAAGATTGTCGGTATACTATGTTACTACTAAATTGAAAGCCGTAATAAATTGCTTTATTACTGCAAATCTTAGTTTGGGTATAATTTAACTTTTGGGCAGGCCCAACGGAAGAGTGGGTCAGGGGGTGATTCCCCCGGGGCCCGGAGTTTCTAAAATCCCGAAATTCAAAACTGCCAGTTAAATGAGCCTACGAATTTAACTTTTTCCTAAAGACTATTGGAATGAGAACAATATTCTGAGCATCTCAAAAAAAATTCTTTTGAATTATCCATTAGTTTTCGAGAAAACTATAATTTTGTAGTTGAACAAGTATTTTATGAACAGTTTTTATTTAGACAAACGTAAAACTAGTTTTAAGGGTGAATCCGTGATTTGCAGTGACTATGCGGTTACTACTAGTAAAGGCGCGTTCTCGCGAATCAAGTTTCTCTCTAGTCGCATCCTCATGACTAAGGAATCGAGATCCCAATGGTTCACTCGAAGTACATTGAATGAAACCATTAGGATTCTCTTGGGAATAATTAATTAATGGGGTGATTTCCCGTTGCCTTCCCCACAGCCCACAGATCAATCTTGGGCTTTAGATCATAGCATTTGAACCGCGATCACCCGCTTCCCGGTCAGTCGGTGTAGGCTTTACGCCACACTGCGGTCTGAAACAAGTTTAAATACTTGATTAATGAAAGTTGAACGATTTATAAGTGAGAACCTTTGTTTCCATCAAGTTTACTCTATTGTTTCAATAGAAAATCATTCAACTTTTGTTGATCAACTAAACTTATGTACGCCATATACGCTACGGTTTACCGGTGATGTTACCTGTGCAGGTTTGCCTGCGCAGGTCCATCGATTGCATCGACATTTGTGCGGGGCGGAAAATCTAAAGGGCGGCATTTTGGCTGTTGACGTGACAAATTGAAATATTAATGAAATTCCCGAAACACCACAAAAAGATCGAAAAAGCTAAAAAAAAGCTCACTATTCCCATAAAAAGGCGGAAATTTGTGTTTTTGTCCGGCGGCTTCAAGGCCGACCTCTAGAGCAACCTCTGTCAGCAGATGCCACAGACTTTCTTCACAGACTTTCTTCACTTTCACAGAGATTCTTCGTGTTGCTTCTTTTCCTTTCTAACATTGCTTCTCAAATTATTTAATTTTCGCACAACTGCTGCTTTGTTCGCATCTGGCTCAATTTCTTTCAATTTTTCTGTAAGCAATTTATAAGCAGCTTATTTTTTGTCTCGATCATGGTACTTTTTGCTTTTGACTTGCCAAAGACATGGATGAGTTCTATAATATATATCGATAAAATCTTCAAGCACTTTTTTAGTTGAATCTGGTGGCCCCATTTTCGCCTGTTGATTTACGTGGCAATACGATGCGAGTGATTCGATGACCGTCCAGGACAGACACTAGAAAACAACTGACGCGACCTGCGCAGGCCATCGGAGTATATACACACACGCACAGGTGTACCGTACGGTGTCGATCAAAAATATAGATTTTCGAATTTGCCTGTACGTCGCCTGTCGCCTGTACAGGTTAAAAAAACTGCAGACCTCTCCGGTAAACCGTAGCGTGAGTGGCCAGCATTAAGTTTCATCGCACGATGTGCACTCACCGGAGTAACAAGTACACGTACCGACAATAGAAAACCCGTGTCCGTAGAAGTCCCTATTTAAAATGCATTGAAAGTTAAAATTTTTAATTAATAATCGGCAATAATTTTTATTTTTAACTGTTCAGAAAATTGTCCTCTTTCTAATAGTCTTTAGGAAAAAGTTAAATTCGTGGGCCCATTTAACTGTTCATCATCAGTTAATGGATCAAACAACGTTCTAAAAACTGTGCGCCTCTCGCCTTAAAATGGTAAAAATTTTAATTTTTTGCAATTTGAATGCAGTTTTGCAAATAAATAATAAAAGGTCTTTACCATGCGACATGAACACTTTCTATAACTCATTTGCAATGTTTTGATTAATAAATAACAATAAACAGTAACAAATTCAAATTAAAATTTCCACTTAAAAAGTAGAATTGAGTTAAATTCCTTATCCTGGATGGATAATCTAGTTCCTGAATGAATGATAAGAGATGTCTGCTTTTGTCAAAAAATGTTTTAAAGGGCATAGCCCAATTAGATGGTGCAAATTCCCCCGTCTGGGATTTTGACCGGAACTAGGGCATTCGATTTGGTATCAAAAAAGACCAAGCCCCTCAAATTTTCAGCCCGCTAGGGCAACTCTAACCACTGCTACCGCCAAAAAAGCCACTTTTCACCATTTTTACGATAACTCTCGCTAGAAATAACATTTTCACACCCAGTTTTCGGCATTCAAAGGGTGATTTAATAAAGAAGACGTCTGAATTTTTTCAGATTTTTTGGCTCTATAACCCAAAAATGAAACCCATTTTAATATTTGGACCGTGATTTTCAGAACTTTCTCTCTTCCCGGCACAAAATTAAAAAACGTCAATTTTTGGCATTTTTTATTACCTTTCAGATGGTGTAATGTGAAAAATTTTTTATGTGGGACCCAAGGTCGAAAACATGTGAACTATGCGATTTTGCACATTTTTGGCCTACTTTTGGCCCGTTTTATTGATTCTCTTGCGGCGTTTTTGGGAACATTGAGTTATCATAAGGTTCATGAGACATTTGAGCCCAAGTTCCAACCCCTCGGGAACAATTCTGCCCAAAAATGAAGCTCCAAAATCAAGTCAGCACCATAAAAACCCCTCAACTCCCACTCTCTGACCCCCATAATTTGTGCAAATAGACATCGAAAGTTTTGGTGAATTCTGAGACGGTAAGGGTGAATCCACATGGCGTTTTACCGTCTGAGAAGTTGAGTATGGCGGGCGAGTTGGAATGAATTGATCGCATTTGTACCTGACTTTTTAGAAGATTGATTCATTTTGATAGGCAAAGGCCATGAAAAAGTCCATTTTACCACAATAATTTTTCCAATATGTTAAAATTGGAGTTTAGAAAGCTCAAGTAAACAATGGATTATTCATTTGAAGTTCAAATTTTGAACTTGCCCGCCAATGCCAATCTCTCAACATGTATGTATACTTACTTATTGATCATGTAAAATGAATTTTGTCACTGCATTTCCCTCCCAAAATGAATCGATTGTCCCAAATCCACAATTAAACACTATTAGAAGAAACATTTGGGAAATATGGGGTGAAAAAAGTCAGGTACAAATGCGATCTATTCATTTAAACTCGCCCGCTAAACTCAACTTCTCAGACTTTAAAACCCCATGTGAGAGTTGAGGGGTTTTTATGGTGCTGAATTGATTTTGGAGCTTCATTTTTGGGCAGAATCATTCACGAGGGGTTGGAACTAGGGCTCAAATGTCTTGTAAACCTCATGATAACTCAATGTTCTGAAAAAAGGCCGCAAGAGAATCAATCAAACAATCAAAAAAAATTGCAAAAATGTGCAAAATCGCATAGTTCACATGTTTTCGACCTTGGGTCCCACATAAAAATTTTTTCACATTACACCATCTGAAAGGTAATAAAAAATGCCAAAAATTGACGTTTTTTAATTTTGTGCCGGGAAGAGAGAAAGTTCTGAAAATCACGTTCCAAATATTAAAATGGGTGTCATTTTTGGGTTATGGAGCCCAAAAAATCTAAAAAATTCAGACGTCTTCTTCATTAAATCACCCTTTGAATGCCGAAAACCGGGTGTGAAAATGTAATTTCTAGCGAAAGTTATCGTAAAAATGGTGAAAAGTGGCTTTTTCGGCGGTAGCAGACGCTAGGGTTGCCCTAGCGGGCTGAAAATTTGGGGGGCTTGGTCTTTTTTGATACCAAATCAAATGCCCTAGTTCCAGTCAAAATCCTAGACGGGGGACTTTGCACTATCTTATTGGGCTATGCCCTTTGTAGTTTCATTCATTAAATCTAATGTTTTATATCCAACTTTTCGCAATAACAAGTGTAGCATGCAAACTAGAAAAGTTCTAATTTAAATAATTGATAAGTTTGTATATTACTACTTATACAACGGCATTGAGCTCTCGTAGACCCCAATCAATTAATTGTCACATCTGCAGTAATATCAACAATTGAAATGTACGCGAATCTGAAGTGCTTTGTTATGAACTCACGGAAAACAAATTAATTTTAAAATTTTGTATTTTATCCTTTCGTTAAACCAAGAGGAAAAGTTCTTTTAACTGACTAACCGCACAAGGATCGGTCGGTTTTAACCAAAAAGCACAACAAAATTCTCGTGGCATTCAATTTTAGCCATTTTACATAGTAAACCACTTCAGTATTAAATGGAATCAATGGCGATTCTATTCATCATCCTTCAATATCATGATGGAACATAATATAAACATTTTGGAACAACTTCTTTACAAAGGATTTTTTGATGCGGAAGAAAACTTTAGTAATATAAATTGACACTAACAAATTGACCGACAGATCTTGAATTTAAATTATTGATGAAGCCAATTCAATATAAAAGTTATATAAATCAATGCATTTATTTAATAATTTATTACGATTTTTGATTGAGGCAAAAAGTGAAAAAATCTAATTAAGAGCAATCAGGGGTCATTGGGAGTCATTAAAATGCAAGAACATGGAAATTACTTTACTTGACGATAAACATTAAAGATTATTTTTATTGGAAATTAAACAGCGGGTGTTTCGTTAATGCCTGCACCATCTTCATTAATTTCCACGCTTTTCAAAAACTTACATTTGACCCCATTTCATGCAGTAAATTAATGCTATAAAATTCTTAACTCTTTTCCTCGATGATAATATCCGGCTACATGCAATTTCTATAATATGGTGGTTTTATGACTCGACCACATTACCCCATATATGTAGTAGATAGCATTGCTGTTCAAACACTTCATGCGCTTGTCTTGCTTGTCCCGATAAGAAGTTTATTTACCATTTATGCTTCAATTTGGTGCGACTTTTAATTTTTTACAAATATATCACGATTTTATTTAGAGGAACACTCCAGAGGAAAGATCCACTTATTAAGATCAAAAAATAAAAAATGGAATTGAAAACATAAGAATTAGTAGGTACTCTTCTTATTTGGGGGCTTCAATCGGCCCAATTTGAAGTGGCTCATCGAATTTTACTATGTAACTCTACATTGGTATATTCTTAACTTATCTAAAAAAAAAATTTATTTTGGTTTACCAACACCAGCCAAAAACGGAACCAGAAATGGTAGATTAAAAAAAGAAGATATTACATGTTCAATGCTCCATGGTCACTGAAGTAAAGCTGATTGGAAGATAAGCATCAAATTTATTAGCCTTCAAAGATGAAATAACAAATTTTGAAGCAGGAAGAGCTTAACCCAAACAGACTTTTAACGTTCAATAAATGCAAATATTACATGCGTAACTTAAATCAATGATGTAATTGGCATGATTACATTCATCGGAGACATAATCCGCATAATTTCTCTTACGAACCGTACCTGACGACTTATTTAGCATGATTAAACATTAAACTCTCAAAACAGATTCAGTTATCTACGCATAGCGTGAAAGATCAAAACAAAATTTGAAAAAAACGAAAATTTTAAATTCCCATCCAATTTTATACACCGAGAAAAAAATGTATAAGAAGTAGTAACTCATTTTTTATTAGAAATGGCACCAACAAAGATTTTTGCTGCTATAACTAAATGTTTTGTAATACAAAATAATACGTTTGTTTAATCAACCAATTCATTTGTTAAGTCAAATAATATTTTGTTGTTGATGTTGTTTTTTCTCTCTGTGCAGAGTACTCAAAAAAATTGAGTTTGAAAAAGTCTAAATTATAGCTGCACTGAGAAAAAGGATTTGTAGCTCTAACAAAGCTATTAGTAGCTATAGCCTCAACAGAGTTTTTCGTTGCTGTAACAAGTTTTCTGCTGCCACAATAAAGTTTTTTTCTATGCAGAATGAGAAAATTTGTTAAATCAACTAATCTTTTTCACTGAATAGAAAACAACTTAGTTATGGCAGCAAAAAATTTGTTGCAGCAACAAAAAATTTGTTATAGCAGCAAAACAAAACTCAGTTGAGGCTATAGCTACTAATAGCTCTGTTAGAGCGACAAATCTTTTTTCACAGTGTGTATACGCTGAAAGTCAAGTATTTGACAATGAGAAAAGTCAGAAAGTTGATGGTTCGATTCCCCTGGTGCTTTAGTTTTTCTAGTATGCAATCGAATCACCAACCTCCTGACTAACTTTGCTACAAGATTAGAGTTGTGAAATGTTTGGCATTTAGATTATGCATCTAGTATAGCCAGTTAGAATTTTTTAAACTCAATTTTTTTCGAGTGTTTCGAAGTGTGTTTCGAGAATTTTAAAAAACCCGATTACACTGTGGTTCTGTTGAAGATAAACGGTTAATCGTGTAGTTTTATGTAGTAACGATTAACGGTGTAGTCGATTTTCACAAAATGTAAAACTTGAATTTTTACTTTATAGAACATTTCTAGAAGACTGAAAAGAAAAACAAACCTAGAAAACCAATAACCGTAAAGAGTCAGATTATTACAGATCAATTTTACGTGCAGTGACTCCTATATGTTAACAATGCGAATAGCCGGTTTTGAAGCCGTTTTTTGGCATATAAAAATCTATTTACAGCAAAACTTATTAGATGTTTTTTGTTGCAAATTTCATTGCCTTCAATTTTGTTCATATACATTTTTTTATTTTGTCGCGTCGTTTCTGACTGACAGCGGCTTAAACAACACTCGGTAAAATACGAAAAATATTGTCATCTACAATATCTCGGAAATGTCCAAAAAGTTTTGCTGTAAAATGGATTTTTGTATACCAAAAAACGTCCGGATTTCATTATGTCACTGTACGTACCCCGTTGCTACATCTGACCGTTTGAAAACGATTCCAACTGCTGCAGAAACAAAGACAATGGCATTTAAGAACCAAAATCCGACTTATTCGATAACGTTAGTGTGCCAATTTATTTTTAATGTCAATAATCTTAACTCATAAACAAATTATGTATATCAGAACAATTTGTATTTTGGCCAATCATAAGAAATAAATCATTTTAATTCAATTGATTTATTGAAATTTATTCTAGTTCCGAAGACTTTTGTAACAACTAACTTGATCAGAGGTAATCAAACAATTAAATATTTTGACCTTTAATACCTAATAATAATTTTTGATACAAAAATTAATGCGGGTCATGAAACTGAATGGTTGCAAGTACAAAAAATTATTCTCCGGAGTGAGTAAACCATGGATTCTTGATTCTAATGTGTAGTTACCATGTTAAATTTTGACAACAAAACGTAATCGACATTAAGAAAATTGTAGGAAGTGGGCGGTTTCTTGAAGAAATGTTAACTTTTTAAATTTTGTGATACGAACTGAATTACCTTGAAACATTATATAAATTTTATAGCCTTTAGCCCAATTAAAACATCAAAAAAGAAATAATATAATAAGGTGAAACGACAAATGTCGACGGGAACTATATTGATGATCATCATCAATCAGAGATGGAACGGTTACGTCAACATAAATGTCGTTCATTGTTTAAAATTTTCAATTTATTTGAAGTTACGGAGGTTTGAAAATACCGGAAGGAAATGGTATTTTGGTAGCGCTTAGGTGCAGCTTTCAATAACTTACAACTGTCAGTACAATATTACAAAACCAAAAATAGCAGTTTAATCAGTTTTATAGCAAAAACAGGCTGAAATCGATATTACGTTGATAAAAAAAAGTAGCTGCAATTTGCAAACTTTGTTTTGCGGTTTTGCAAATTTAGCCGGGTGATTCCCTTTATGCAGAGGTGGAGAGAACGTGTAATCAAAATCTTGTTTTTGTTGCAATAACGAGCTTTTATTGTGGCACTTGGTATGGTGATTACACGTCGAAATGAAATGAAAACCGATCCGCACCTCCTCTGAACTCAGCGTTAATTTGTTTGCACATACACAACATCAAGTGACTATAAAAATTATAGAAATCAAAATTGATGCGATTCCATTGTTGTAAATGGCTTTTAAATATTATTTCAATTTAATTTCAATTTATAATTGAAGGGAAGGTCCTCAATGTCTGGTCAAAACAATGGACATAATAAACTACCAATAGATAAGCATTTACATATCAAATTGAAACCATCCCAGCTGGTTTCAGTCAATCAACTGAATTAGAAATCAATTGCATTTCAAATGATAATAAATAAACGATTAGGAATGCTCCAATTTCGTCTAATAAACAAAAACACAATAAAAAAGGAACCAACCAAAAACTAAGTTGTAGGTAGACAAAAATATAATTTGATTATCATTAAGCAAACTAGGCCATAAATAAAATTAATTATCCCTCGTAATTATTGCAATTTATTACTCATTGTTCTTTTTATTATAAACAAACAATTCCGAATTGAAAAGTCATCGTTCCTTCTTGACATCGCATCTTTCATTACTATAATATCGACTCGCATTTTCGTGAATCGAGAATTAGAAATTGAAAAAAAAAAGGTATTTTACCAACCTTAAATGAAACATCCTGATTTTCAGGATAAATCACTTGAAAATTAAGGCACTCTACATTTTAATACCGAAAATTGTTCATTCACCTTTTTTGAGTTTTACATACTCGAAACATAATTTTAAAAAAAGAGTCTGTTTTAGTTTAAAAAATTGTCAAAAGTTGTCCACATTGTAAAAAAATTTCAAAATTTTTCAACAACACGTAAGGCACGTGAAAATGTCAGTGCTCATAGGAGAAACACAACTCGTGCGAACGAGGCGCCAGGAATGACTGAATGTGAATACAAAGTGTCAGTTGCTGTAAACCGATATCTAGTTTTGACACCGAAAGATTTAAATGGTCCTCCTCAATGAATGGAGGACCTTACAATTACCACTTTTAAAACACGAAATTTTGCAATTTTAATTGAAATCAACTTTTTTTGTCGACATTCAAAAGAAAAAAAAACTGGACCAAGTTGTTTAGGCGTTGATTATCCACTTCTGGTTTAGCATTTCATTTACAATTAATTTCATAATTAAATCGAATCGACAAAATTAATTCTTATTAACCGAAACTTTTAAAATATTAATGTAACGAATTGTCTTGCAATCGAAAAACTGGATGATCTCATTGTTAATTAAGTTATTATCAATCGCGTAAAATGGGCGATAAGATGTTGCAAATTTCAAGTCAACATACACATAAAAATTGTCAATATTTTAATTAGACAAATTTAATTACCATCAGTTTTTTTGGGATAATATTTATCGGCTTGTTTTTATTATTTAAAAATTATGGGTCAAAATGCCAAGTGGGATATTTTATCGTTTTGAACTTCCAATTATAATATTATAATACACTCTGTATGACCATTATTGCAACTTTTATTCATTATTTTGTGTGTTTATTTGAAAACTTCTAAAATTAATTTAATTAGCGCTTAGTTAGTGTTCCAAGTGTTTCGAAACGGAAATAAAAATTACTTCAGAATGACGAAATTTCGGATTGATAAAACTAATGACACCTAAAAGTGATGATGATTTGCCAAAATCAAAGGTCTGGGGGGTCATAAAAAATTGAATCAGGACTTAGCAACCTGATTATCTCACAAGGCTTACTTTTGGTTCATTAAAAATTTGCCAAGATAATACGCATTATTTTAAAAAATAAAATTTAATTCTTTTATTCTAGAAAATATAAAATTAAAAATATTCCTTTAAAAATCAAAAAAACGCTTTATTTTTGGGTAATTTGTATCAAAATTATATTATTGATTTCCCCCTCGTCCTCACCTGCCCTAACACGAAAACATGACCCCTAAACTTGTACGAAACAAATGAGGTGATTCTACGACTTAGTTTAAGAAAAAAAGATCCTATTAACATGGGTTTGCAAACGCAGCGTTTCCGAGATACAGGGTGTTCAAAGAAATTGTTTTCTCTTACTATTTTTTGCGATATCTCAAGAACCGTTAAGGCTACAGGCTCCAGCTTTTGTACAGATTTTTACATAAATAATAGCTACTTTTAAGGCTCTAAAGCAATGTTCTCAGATATGCCAGTGGTGGAGATAGTATAGGGTTTCGTAAGGGTTTCACCCCCGTAACTTTTACGTCACTCGAAAATTTGGCTTTTTGACAGGAAATTTCCAAGCGTCAGAGGTTTTTACATAAAAAAAGTACTCTTGGTCAAAAGCTATAGGTGCCACCGTTTTCCCGAAAAATATTATTTTACGATCAAAAACGTACAAGATTCAATAATTTTCAATAAATTTTTCAATAAAAAAAAACATTTTTTTTTCAAAAGTAATTTATAAAAACTGTAACAAAGCAATCTCGAAAGCAATCATTCTTACAAAATTTAATAATTTCATACAATTCATCACAATGTAAAAAAAGTATGAGAAAACAATTTCTTTGAACACCCTGTATCTCGAAAATCCTCTGTATCTCATATTTCAAGTTCTCCGAAGACATTTTTAAAATGCAACCTATTTTTGAGATTTTTAGAATTTTATAAAATAAAATATCAAATAATTTTAAAAATAATTGTAATAAATTTTGCGTCCCTGTATTTTTGGCGCCCGAAGTGCTAGCTTCTTGGTTAATCCGCCTCTGAGGATTATTGGATATTATTTTAGAATTATATCGAACGTTTAGTTATATTTATTGATAACAAGGCACAATGATTGTTTAAAGATTATGTATGCTTGAAGGTAATTGATACTTAGATTGGAATCTTGCAAAAAATGACAACAACTTCCTGCTTTATAGAAAATTCCTGAGACCAATGGCAATGTTTTTGCAGCTTTTGAAGTTCGTATTAACAAAGATTTGAAATCTTCCAATAACATCAACAAAAATTAATGATAATAATCGGTAAAACATCACAGAATAGTAATTATTATTAATTCCTCATTTATTAAAAACCAATAAAAAAGTAATTAGTAGCTAATAAAACTAATTATCTTATTAAATTTAGAGATAAGTAGTATAATAAGTCTACACCGAATAAGTCTTGGGCCAAAGAATTTCATTGCCTGGAGTTCATAACATCAACTTTCTGGCTAACCTGCTCAGATTTGTATGTGCAGGGGCTGCTCTAGTCTCTACGCCGCCCCGGACAAAAACCTCAAATTTCCGCCCCTTTATGGGGTGAGATTTTTTTTAGCTTTTTCGATTTTCTTGTGGCGTCTCGGGGAATTTCATTAATATTTCAATTTGTTACGTCAAGAGCCAAAATGCCGCCCTGGACAAATGTCCGGGCCAATGTCAAATAAATGAAGGATCATCGCTTCGCATACCCCCTCCGAAAATTAACAGTCTTAAATATCATAAGGATGTGCCTCCATATGTAACTATCTTGACTATGTCAATCTGTGCAACTTTGTTAGCTTCTCTAAGTTCTACATTATTTAGTATAAATGTCCATGTATCATCGAAAAAGCTATATTTATCCACCGTATCAGCTGTAAATGTTAGGCGGGCTTTAGTTTTTCTTTTTAATACTCTATTCATAATTTTATCAAATTTTTTTAAACCGATAGCTTCCAAGTCTGTATCAATTTCTCCAGATTCAACTAATTCGTTCAAACTAGCTTGCAGTGATTCACCCAAAGTAGTGCTTCTATATAGCTCATGGATTTTACTGTTGCTCATTTTTGCCAAGATTATTTTCAATCTTTCTTAAATCTTCAATCTTCAATTAAAAAAATCAATCAATCTTGTTAAAAATTTACAATTATTAGTTTTACCTTTATAGACTTTTTGATCCGTTGATCCGATAATCTGGTATGATAATCCGTTTATCCCTTAATCAGATTTATCCGATAATACTTGATCAATGGAGCTGGGGTTATTTTATTCGGGGCGTATATAAATTAAATTAATTAATTTACTATTTTTTAAATCTGAGATTTAATTAATACTAAACTTTGAAATTTTTAAACCAATAAATAATCAGATCATGCAATAAAAATTATTTTTTTATATAATATTATTTAATTTAATAAAATTTAAAAAAATAAAAAAAAGTGTTAAGTTGTGGTTTTAGAGGTCCTTCAAATTCGGGGGCCAGGGCGCATGCTTTCCATTAAATCCGCCGCTGTATTTGAAGAACAATTAAACATTTTTATTTCATTTGAAACTGCATTTATCTAAATTGTCATTAATTTTGCACTTCCATTTTATCTTACTTAACAGAAACGACACCGACTTGAATTATAGCCAGTCGAAGAAAGTCAATGTCCAAAAAAGTGAAATACTAAAATAAAACAAATAAGCTTTTTGGCCAACAAGTGACATAAGCAATTATACCCCCTGGGGTGGTAATACATTTATTAATTTTATGTATAATGTAGCTGTATTGAAAAAAAATTATCTCAAAATTTATTGCTTACTAGGTTGGAACCAAGCGGAAATTAACCCTTCATCACTCGTGTCATATACTATCATAAAACTAAAAAAAACTCGAAGGTGTCATAATTTACTTATATGCCAGTTCCTGTATGCGTTGACTCGCATCAGGCAAGTAATATATTATATTATTTACAAAAATGATACGTGCAGGATCGGACTGGACAGAAATAAACCACACAAATCATTACGCAGTTTTCGTTAATTGGTAGTAATGTATCAGGATGGGCAATTCCTTTTTTTTTTAAACCGTCCTTACCATTATTAATGTATAGGTCAATTTTTTAAAAACCAAGTTTTACTATTACGTAACAAACGACTGAACCAATGAACCTACCTACATATAAAGAATCAAAAATGTGAAAGAAAACTGGGCTGCAAGTTATTAAACTTAGCATTAAATGTGACACCTTATAATTAAACTGTTGATTATTTTTGCTTGTCGGTTATTAAGGTATCAGGTTTAATTTAATATTTGTATATGATTAAAAATTTAATTTTTAAATGCAAATTTTCATTATGATGAAAGATTTTAAAAAAGGAAAAAATTTAAATTGCTCTATTATGGTAACTCGAGTTGGTCTTTTTTGATAACTGTTGGTTAATTCATAAATAATTTTGTTAATTATATTTAAAAAATGCGGACTTTGTATTTTTCGCGAGGTTAGTGTATGAAAAATAATTTAAAATCATCTTGGAAAGACGGAAACGTTAGTCATTCTGATCGGCTATTGTTAATTTTTCTAATGTGTAGTCAATGTATTCTTTAAAAAAATAGTAATTTTGATTTAACGAAATAATTATCAAGGGCATAAATAGCCAATAGCGTGACTGTCATATTATCTGCTATACATGCGAAAGGACACGCATGAGTCAGTTGCTTGTTCGTGATTGAAAATCAAATTAAATTAGGAAAAGGGAACTCCCCAAAATAAAAATAAAAAAAATTCAAAGTGCGCTGAGATTTTGAATATTTAATTTTATTCTTTACATTTTTTTTATTAATAAAAATACTGATTTTGTATATTGAAGCCTTTAATTGCTGTGGTGTAATAAAGTTGGTGATTACTTTTTAACACAATAGTAAAAATTATCGGTCGCGCTGGTTACGACACTGCAAATAGCAAAAAATAATTAAATCCAAAGATTAGAGTAATTGTAACTAATATTGATATAAGTAACAATTAGCCATAAATTGTGATTAACGTAATTGTTAACGGTCAAAAATTATAATCATTGTATTTTTTTAATTGAAAATTTAATATCTGTACAGGACTGGGTCGAAGAAAATTGTCGTTTCTAGCAAATGCACTTTTAAAAATTAGAAAACCAAAGCTTATTTTTAGAAAAAATTCAAAAAGATTTTCAGTTATTGCAAAAAACAACTGAAGAAAAACTACAAAGATCATTGCTAAGCACTGAAATTACCATCTAAATAAGAATAAAATTACTGGACCTTGCTGGACCATGGTTTCCGTCTCATCTACAGTTTTTCACGTGGTATTGATTTTCCCAGACCCAGATTATAATAATAAATAAGTCTTACATTCCAGTAGGAATTTAGCTGTCTTTTTCGAGACTTAACAAATCCGTTTTTTGGGTTGGTTTAGTCCCCATTCACTTAACATTATTTAATTTCTTTTCTTTCTTACTTACTTTTTTACAGTCTATGGTCTGTTTTCGCCATCACCGTGATTCTTCTCCATTCCTGTCTATTTTTAACTCTTTCTCTCCAATCTCTTACTCCCATTATTCTCAGGTCATCCATCACCTGATCAAACCATCTCAGATTGGGTCTACCTCTAGCACGATCTTCCATTGCGGTCTCTACTTCGTAATTCTACTTATCATAGAGTCCTCGTCGCTCCTCATCACGTGACCAAACCATCTCATTCTCATTGACTTGATCGTCTTCACCACGTCTTCATTGTCCACATATCTCAGCAACTCAAAATTTATTATTGGTCTATTTTCTCGATCTTCAACTTTTACTGATCCCAGAAATGTATGCAAGACCTTGCTGTCAAAAAGACTCATCTCTTCTTCTTCTCCCTTACTAAGGCATATATTGTTTCCGCTGCGTAAGTAATCACTGGTCTTATGATTGTTGATCTTGATAGTTTTTTATCTTTCAGTAGATGTTTATTTGCGTAATACGCCTAATTATACCTTGCTGTATTTTCTTCTTTAATTCTTGTCGTCTGTTATTTTTGTTATTTATCTGTACTCTCAGATAACTAAAATCATTCACTTCTTCATATTCTTCGTTGTCAATTTCTAAATCTAATTTCTTCTCTCTGACTTTTTATTTATTTCGTTTCTCCTTGGTTTATTTTTAGTTCCATTGGTTTTGCGGCATCTTTACATTCGTTACTATCTTCTGTTGGGGCATAAGCGGTAATGATCGACATGTTTACCGAACTTTTCTTAATTTTCAGATATGCTATAGTCTCCCATTTACAGGTTACAGGTTGAAATTGCATTATGTTGTTTTCTCTTTATTTCTTACCATAAAATCTGTTGCGATTCTTCCTTGTTCATTTTCTCCCGAGTATAACATTACGTATTCATTGGTTGTTATCTCTCCTTGTCCCTTAATTGAAGCAGAAGTAAACTAATTCTATTTCAGATTCACGCTCTTTGCTACTCCAATTACCATAGAGCTAGTTTTTTCCATCGAAGGCATCACCACTAGAAATTTATTACTGGGGAACACCTATCCCAGGTGTGATGAGAAATTGTCGCTTCCTCATTTTTGTGGGAAAGATAAATTTCATTACAATCTGCTCAATTCATCAGCAACCTCGTTTACCTTTCTAGATTTTAGTACAGTTCTGATGTTCCATGTGGCCATTTTTGTTGCTTTACATTTTTTGTTTTTCCTTTTTGTTTTGTCTCCTTTGCTAGCTACATTCGCGGATCTCATCTCGTTCATTGCCATTTCTCGCCTTCTCGGTCTCTTCCTCTCAGTTTTTTTTCTTTTTTTCCTCCTTCCTATTTATTTTTTTGGTGTTTGATCCTTATTGCTTTTCAGCATTAGATCATTCTTGTTTTCATTCCATATGTATACTTGATCCTGCTTGTACATTCTTTGGTATCCAATTTTAACTTTTTCTCCGCTCTTCATAGTGTCTTTAGCCATCGCCCATATTTTGTTTTGGATTTCCTTCTCTTGGTTGGAAAATCTTTTTCTATGTATTTTTTAGTTCTTTTAATTAGATGGAATTACCATCTAAATAAGAATAAAATTGCAATTGAGGTATTAGGATTAAATAAAATATTTAAGTTTATTAAAATACTATATAAATGTAAGTTTTATTTTTTTTATCCAAAAAGCCTTGCTGGACTATGGTTTCGGTCTCATCTACAGTTTTTCACGTGGTATTGATCTTCCCAGCCCCAGATTAACAAATAGAATATATAGCTTAAAATTATCATTTTTCCAACTGACTCGGTTTCGAAACAAATGTTTTACTGTTTATGGTAATAATCAGCAACTTAGGAAAACCGACGGTGACAAGTTTACGTGCCCCCCGAATCATAGAAAAAGTTTGTTTCTTTCCAGATTCAACCTGGGTTTAACAGACCTTGTTGCTAGTCGGAAAATGCAAATAGTAGCTAATATTTGCAAGATTGCGGATAAAATTTTTCCGTTATTCAATATCTCTTACTATCATTTAAAAATAAAAGCATTATTTAAAAATTCCAAACTACTTTTTGTTTTGAGAAGAGAGACGAGAGAAGATGTGACGAAATATTTGGAAAGAGGTCTACGTTTGTATAGCAATTGAAAAATTGCACTAATAAGGGGAAGGAGTCAAAAAGTTCTCAAAATTTCATATAATGTAATTTATTAAGATCCCCAATTTAAAAAACTCCAAATAAGGAATCTGTTGTGAATGGCAATTTTAAAATGACCTGTTAGCTTTTCGTGCTTTCAGATTTATTCAATTCTCGTAGCCTCTCATTCTTCACTCACCAAATGTTTAACTGCTTGCCCTGACTAATACTACAATTTAAACATTTGCTGCGTAAGGTACCCTGTTCAAATCCGTGAAAAAGTATAGAACTGTTATACGACCGTCTCCATGCTTCGGAGGGCACGTAAAGTCAGCGGTCCCATTGGATTGATAATTGACTTTTTATGCTAAAACCTTTCTCGAGAGAGAGAAAAAATCTGATGGTTCAAGAGTGGACTGAAAGGCTGATTATGATGATTTACAATTTA
Organism: Cantharis rufa; assembly: GCA_947369205.1. Lineage (NCBI taxonomy): Eukaryota > Metazoa > Arthropoda > Insecta > Coleoptera > Cantharidae > Cantharis > Cantharis rufa. The sequence goes on from OX376303.1 coordinate 97,338,270, forward strand.
ACTTAGATTTACCTCAAGTTCGGCAAGATATATTTAAATCTTAGCTTATTCTTAAGCTTAGCAACACGTAAGCTTAGCAACCAAAATTAAATAGCAAAGTTGATCTTGAGCTACCTAAGATAAGGTAAGAAAATGCACGAAACCAAAATTTTTTTAGGATTTCAGGTAGGAGGACAGGTATAAAGGTTTTCTAAAGATATCGAAGTTGATATAACATTTTATTACATAAAATTTTCATACAAAACTACAAAAATGTCATTTCCTATTTCTTACAATAAATTCCAATCAATAAATTATTTTTTGGGGTGCACGATAACGGATACAACTTATTTAAAAATACTTGGTATCCATCTTCTTCGGCCCTAAATTTTCTATCGGAATCTATAACATTCATGCATTGGTACCCTTGTTTAGTTTTCACATTTTCTTTATCATGTGTTTGATCGGCCGCATGACAAATGGTTAAATAATCATTGTAACTCAAGGAGCAGTTTCGAAATACTTTACTTTTGGGGTAGGTTACCCTCTCACAATCGTTAATAAAACCGTAACAGCATGGACAGCACACAAAATGCGCCCTATTAGACACACAAGTTTGGATTACTAAATCGGTTGCGACACCACATGCATGAAGCGACATACCGATATCAAACGATCCAATAAAATAATCAAGATTACTTTGTACTAAACTTATATTGCTTAATTTCAAATTATTTATTCGTTCGCGGGCTTCCTGCAACGATCGCTCTTTATTTTCGACCAAAATTACGTGGCAATTCTTTAAAAGAGCTGCCACCAAAATTCCCAAATGTCCACCACCACTACAAAAATCTACGATCGTGAAAGAGTCCGTTTTTGCAATTTCAACAACAACTTTGGCCAAACTTTCAAGTTGAGATAGTTTCCGTGCCGCTCGCGATTTCGGAACGGCCCCGCCCAGAGGATTCGCATCCAGAGGAACGTCCGACCAAGAAAAGTTTAAATTTTTCACAAAATCCTCGTTTAGGGATATAGAAAATGGGGTAACTTTGGATAAAGCCTTTTCTATGTTTTCTTGTTTTGTGTAAGCTCTGTTTTGGTTCTTCGAGACAGTTGCATCTCCTTTATATAAACTTTTACCGTTCACCTCTTGCTGTAAGACTAAAGTGCCTTGAAAGGGGATCACAATTGCAGGTAAAGCAAAATTTATCAAGGAGCCAAATTTGTCCGATTTTAAATTTTGGAACCACGAAACCGACAATGGTAGCATTTCAGTGACGGAATTTTCGGGAAAGATTTTAAAGAAAATGCAGTAGCATGGGTACAAAAGTAAATCGGCAAGGGTCATATAAGGGCCTTCTGCAAATCGGTGCTCCAAGTTTAACTGATCGACAGGAACATCACTTCGTATGAGTTTGTCATTATTTTTTACACGAGCCAATTTGTATACATTGTGAATGCGCACAGGTTGATCCAAATGGCTTTCAAAACGCGAAAAATCTTTTGGAATGCACGAAGAGTCCACTTGTACTAGTAACTTTTTAACTGTGGAAATTATATCTACTTCACAAAATTTTGTCCAAATAGATACCTCGCTACATGCCATTAAGCAAGCTTCACGAAAACCTAATAAAGCCAATGTTTCGGAATCAACCGACATTTTGAGAATTTGTCGACAAACTGCAGCTAAACCTGAAATGACCGTATTCGTTACAATAATCACAGGCCAGATACAAAAATTAGCGATTTTGCTAGTTTCTTCCTTTAGGATAAAAGTCGAAGAAACTTCCGAAATACTGACAGCAAATAAAGGTTCATTCAAGTTGTTGTTAGTCTCGGTAACTACTTCCAAATTAACGTCTTTTATGTTACAAACCTTTAGAACATTTAAAACAATCAAACTTTCTAATCTTAATTGCAATGATTCCCTATTTTCAGAGTACGACTTAATATAAATGGTTGCCATTTTAAAATTAAAAAATAAATTAGAATATTAACGAATTAACCTCACTGTGAATTATACCGTATTAGCTAATTGTCGTTGCATTCTTTGAAGGATACGCTTGGTTAATACTTTTTTACGTATGTAAACGCAAACGATTGAAAAGAATGAAGTGAAAAACATGAAGGTTTCAAATTTCCAAAACCTACGTTCTTCGATATAAGCCACTTTATCACAACTTCTTGTTACCATTTCTCCACTGGCACATTTCAAAACTTCCTTATAACTGGTGTGAACACAAACTCCCAATGTTCTGCTTTGTATTTCAAAATCTGCAACAAAAAGAGTAGTAAGGTATCTTAGAAATCGTAAGACATTTCCAAGTTTTACCTGTACAAGGGTGACACTCTTTGACCACTTCAAATTTCTCTCTTTCCCAGCAGGTAGAATTTTGTTCAACGGGAAACGAACGTTTAAAGGAGTTATTTCTTTCAGTCCAATGTGATTCCAAAATTAAAACGACCAAAGTCAAACTAAAATATTTTAGGTTAGGTCAAAGTTTTGCAAAAAAATTGTGTGCTTACGCTCCCAGTAAAGTTACACTCAATAACATTCGTCTTCTAGGACATGATTCGATCATAGTTTCACAATGTAAATAAATTAGAATGAAATGCAAAATTAAAGTTGTTGATTCAAAATGCAAATTAATCGCACATTAAAGGGGAATCTACATTAAATCATTGAATGCAGCTGAAATATCATGCATACCAACATTGCATAATATAAACAATTGTGACATTTTAACACCGAAATAGAATGTAAATAATAAAGTTCACCTTAGATATTTTCGATTTTAAATTAAAATATGTCGCGAAATCCTTCGACGTTGATGAGCATACCAGCTGACGAACAATTCGACTTTTTATTCAAGATCGTTCTGATTGGAGACTGCGGTACTGGCAAGACGTGTGTTGTGCAGAGATTTAAAAATGGTACATTTGTCGAAAGATATGGCAACACAATAGGAGTTGATTTTTCAATGAAAACAGTTATGGTCGAAGGGAAGAGAGTCAAAGTGAGTTGGAAGATTATTAATATTGCCAAGATTTTAATATCTTTTTTCAGTTGCAAATTTGGGACACTGCCGGACAAGAAAGGTTTCGAACAATCACTCAGAGTTACTATAGATCTGCGAATGGCGTCGTAATTGTGTACGATATAACTAAACGATCTTCATTCTTGTCGGTGGCAAAATGGGTGGAAGAAGTAAGGCGGTACTCTGGGACTGCTGTTTTAGTTGCTTTGGTAGGAAATAAGGCGGATATGGAAAATTTAAGGGAGGTTGAATTTGAGGAAGCCGAAGCTCTGTCTGTGTATATGCCGGAAATTTTGTTTGTTCTCGAAGCTAGTGCAAAAGAAAACTCAAACATAGAGGATGCTTTTTTGTGTTTGGCAACTGAACTAAAGGTAAAATAATAGATTTTTATTTATTTTGTGTTTTCATGAAAACAAATTATAGAGACGGCATGATAGTGGGAATTTACATAACGAAGATGAAGAGACTGTTCGTTTGGGTGATAGTCATACGATCAGCAGTAAATGCAGTTCGTGTGTAAAAAGTAATGGCTTCTAACGTACATAAAATAATACACTAGCACCTGAATGTGCCTTAATAAACCAAAAACATCTTTTTTTGTAACCAACTAACATTTTAATACTCTCAATGTGCTCTCAATTTTATTTATCTGTGGTATATCTCTATTTTTCTAATTAATATTTTAAGCGTGTTAAATATATTTTTTTATTACTAATTATGGTACACTGGGGTTACATCGTCTTTCTTCAGTTTTTATTGCTTTTGTCCTGTTTTTTGGTGGCAACAAATTTTCTTTTTTGGAAAATCAAAAAATTATTTTATAGGATTAAAATAGAAATTGCTTGAAAAGTTGTTTATCTCTCTTTCTTGACCGTCTGATATCAGCATTTTGCTTGAACTTCGACTGTCCGAAAGTAAAAAATATTATTTCGGGTTATGCAATAATAATATTTATTACATGTTGCTATGTTGATAATTTTGATTTTCCAAAAAGCGAAGCTACCCTCACAGACATTGGTATCAAACATATTATTTATTTACTGGGGTTTCCCATACGTTTTAATGAAAATTGTTCCTTGTGAAAATCTGAAGAACTTTTATTCTTTTGTTGCGTCCATAAAAGACCAAGTGATCCTAGTTTTAGTACCTTTATAATTTTGCTTACAAACGGCAAAAACTTAATGATATTATTTGATCTGCAATTATATTTATTTAGTAGTTTTAAGTTTTACTAAAACGTACTGTAACTATTTAAGATACAAAATCTTTTTTTTTACTAGGTAGGTAGAGTAAAATCGCAATAAATTTGTTATATTTTTATCTGTAATCGAATCACCGAGGAAAAAATCTCTCGTATAGTCCAATTTGAATGTTCAGTAATATTATTTGCCATGGCTGTTGCTCAAAATACAAAAAACAAATAATGCAAATATAAATGAATACATACATATTAAAGAATGAGTCAAGTTTAAATAAATTTGTACTCGTATCAGCGAGTTAAATAATATAGCTTACGATAATTTTTCTCCTAATAACGTTCTTGACTGCCCAACACTGCTTCATTTGTTGTTAAAAATTATTGCCATTAGTATTTAATTGTTATATAATGTACCTTCTTTGGAGAGTTGATATTATTTATGTTTGTAGATTATACTGTTTGTTTATAAAGAAAATCAATGTTCAATTTATTGAAATAAATTTTAAAGAGTAAACATTTTTAATTCTATTGAGTCATCTTATACATAATATTATTATAAGTGTTGCGTTGTAATGAAAGCATATAACAATAATATTTAATTATATATAACAAAATTCTAAACATTTTCAAAATATAAAAGTATATAAGTTGATAACAGATTCAGTTTTTATTATTAGTTCAAATTTTAAAAGTTTACTAGAATTCTTAAACTTGATTCCTAATTATTTATTGATTGATAAAACTAACTTGAAATTTAATTTTCCAACTTATTTTTATTTAAATTATAATTTTACATCGGAGCTCACAAAATCACTGTCGACTGGTATTAACGTGTAAGTCTAAAGTAGCAGGACAAAATTCAAACTGGAATAATAAAAGGTTGGTAATAAAAAATTTAAAATTAATATTTTATTATGAAAATACACAGTTTTTGTGTTTTGGAACACAGAAAAAAATAAATTTAAACACATAATGGTCCATTTTCTTCAATTTTTCAGACTTTACTTTTAACATCTTCCATCCGTTTCCATTGGAAATCAGAAAGTTTCCATTAGTCGAGCTGCAAGGATATTAGATGGATTTGCATATTTTGAAACAATTGGTCTGTTTTGACCATCTAGCCAATTTAAGGTTTTTTTTGGATAATGGCGACCAGGGCTGAAGCTTTTGAAAATGGTAAAAGTGAAAAAAAAATAATAGTAGGATGAAACCCATATTGGAAAAGGAAGAAAATATAACAAAAATGATAGGAAAAATTATTTACGGGCGATCTGAGGTCGGGAAGTGGAAGGGGGTGAGTTTTTAAGGGTAAAAAACGGTTTATCTCGATTTCCGGCAAAATTACAAGTCTTATGGAAAAAAGTTTAATGGAAAAGTTGTAGGTAATAAAAAGATCCACAACTTTTGTATTTACACTTTTTTCACACAACTTCAAAATTTATGTGAAAAATTCAAATAATCAAGTTTTTGGTTTTTTATTTTTATCTTTTACACAATAATTTTTTTTTACTAAATATGGTCAAAACTTACTTTTTTTTGTCCCAAACACACTGTAATTATTTTGATGTAAAACAATTCTGCATTGTTTTTCTGGTTGCGATAGAACATCTGGATTTGCCGGAAAATGAAAGAAAATTATCGTAAATTCATTATTAGATGATAAAAATTTGTCAAATTTAGCCAACATTTTTTATAAAAAAGATGCAAACAAAGAAGATATCGAAAAAAAATTGATTAGAATTAATCAAATCTATTTATAAACGTAAAAATGATAATATCATTTATGATTCAATTAAGATTTCCAAAATATCAATTGGCAAAAATTAACTCATCTTTCATATTGGCAAATCTCCCACTCACAGAAGTGCAACAGAACAACATTGTTACATTGGGGCTGGAAGCAACATCAACGTGGCATTATGCCCAAATTTACAGAAAATGAATTAATTCCGGAAATATTGCTCAAAACTATTTGCTGCAGCTGTGAAACTGGATGTAACAGTTTAAAATGTGGTAACCGAAAACATGGTTAAAATGCTCAAATTGTCATGGTTCTGAAAAATGTTCTAATGTGGAAGAGAAAACCTACGAGGAAGTTAATGATTCAGATGAAGAAGCAATGCAGACTGGAAATAATATTGGAGACGAAGACGGCGATGGTCTTGAAGATCTACAAGAATCGGGAAGGTTTGTCGAATCCGACGATGGAGAAATGAAAAAATTTTACGTTTTTCGAGTAATGAAAGTGTAAATTTTAATAAATAGCTCAAAATTGTACATAATGATTAAAAAAAACTTTTCGGATTCGAGTTTTTTTCGTTTCTTTGCATTTTCTGAGAACATTTACCATCAGAAAGTAGAGATTTCAACTAATAAAAAGCCCACCGACATTTTTAAAAAAGATATTTTGAGACGAGAATTTTCGATTCAAAATTATGGTAGTTTTTAGATATTAAGTCAAAATAAGGTGAAAAAATAAATATTTTAAATCAAAATAATTACATTTGGAACATAAAAAGGTAAATTTTCACCAAATTTCGTGAAAAAAAAAATTATTTTGTAAAAGATAAAAATAAAAATCCAAAAACTGGGTTTTTGAATTTTTCACATAAATTTTGGGGCTATGTAAAAAAAAGCGTAAATACAAAAGTTGTAGATCTACTATTATTTTTTGTGGTTTTTAAAATTATCGATCCTGATGATCTTTTAAAAAAATGTTGTCTCAAAAGATGGCACTTTCCGGGTATTTCCGCTAATTTTTTTATCGGTGTGTCTTGGTTTCACGTTTCTCTTGTATCTTATTACTTTTAATTTTTTCAAATTTTGGCAAATTATTGTTTGCGAAACTTGAAATTTCTTTGATATTATGCGAGCACTCACTCCAATTTTGTTTTCAGTGACTTTCTTCAAGGAACTTCTTCCGGTTTTTTTTAATTTTTGTGCAATAGTGCACAAGTGCGGAAAGTAGTACTTTTCCACACTTTTTAATATCACAAAGTAACGCTGTTTGAAACATAATTAGAAAAGCAAAATTAGTTATTTGCAATTTTTCACTTCTGAACGTAAAAAAACTTTTCTTACCTAACTGCAGTTCGTGCATTTAAAGAAAAATTCATTTTTTCACAGTTTTAAACTATTCGCTGGAGAGAAAATTTTACTAACCTGAGTGTCTTATAAATCCATGAAGTGGGCCTTACCTACAATAATAAAGAAAATTTTTTGTTAGTTATCTTTGCAGATGAGAACGGTTTTCTTCAAATTACCTTTATCACTGTAGTCTTTTTGCCTTATTCCTAGTGGCCAGGATAGCTTCTTCGTTGTTCCTTCCAATAAACATAAGTCACTCACAAACCTGAACACTTTCACATTTTGTTTCACTTAAGTATTAAAAAGAAAATTGTTCTCGATTATTAAGAAAGCTTTCGAAACTCCAAACACCACACTCTCGTTCGCGGAAAACGGAACATTTTTCCGAATTTTCTCCATACGATTACTTTTAAGCTGAATACATGCACTAGCGTTTTGCTGAATGCGATTTTTGTTTTGATTGGTTAAATTTCAATAAAAGGTTCAAATTTTACTAATCAAAACAAAAATCGCATTCCACAAATCACTAGTTCGTGTATTCAGCTTAAGGCCTTACAAACGAATGACTGATATGAGTCCGTACGGGGCCCTGCGTCATAATTCGTACATAACTTTTTTTTTGTTTCCTGTTTGCAATTTTAACGATTTTTGTCTATGAAGTTCCCCACACTGGGCCGGCAGTCGGGCATTTTTGTAATCTTCATTTTCAAATTAGCAAAATAAAATATAATTTGAACTGGTAAAAATCGTACAGGTATTTTGTTCTTTTTGACATTTTTGTGCATATAAAATTTTCGAACAGTGTATTCTCATTTGCCGCAACTTTTTGTAAATTTTGAGAAAATCCTAGATCGGTTTCATTATTTTTGTTTTGCGCTTTTTATTAGTTTTCTAATGCCAATTTTAGACACTTAATTTTTTTTCGATTGCCACCTGTAACACAAAAATTAAATTTTAACTATTTACACCAATACGAAAATAAACAACTTACGTTATTATTGACAATATAAACCAAAGTTTCATAATCACCGACCTTAAAGGTCCAAAAACCACGCAACTTTTTAAAATATGTCTTCTTTTTTCTATAGTTTCTATTTATTTCTTTTTCTATTACAATTGCGACCTCTGACGTCGGAAATATGCTACGAGTTCCATTTCTGTCAAGTTTCGACCTGTCTGTGGAAAAGTGGAAAAATAATATGAACCTATTGTGTTTTATTGTAATTTATAGACAGTATATGAAAAGAAGACATTTTTTTATAAGTTGCGTGGTTTTTGGAACTTTTAAGTCGGTGATTATGAAACTTTGGTTTGTATTGTTATATTGTCAATAATAACGTAAGTTTTTTAATTTCATATCGGTGTAAATATTTAATAGCAATATTTAATTTTTGCGTTACAAGTGGCAATCGAAAAATTGTCAATTCAAATTGGCATTTGAAAACTAATCAAAAGCGCAAAACAAAAGTTATTAAATGGAATTTTCAAAAAATGTACCAAAAGTTGCGAAAATTTGTCAGCAAATGAGAAGTTTTACGCTATTAGAAAATTTTATCTGCACAAAAATATCAAAAATTACAAAATACCTGTACGATTTTTTCCAGTTTGAATTATATTTTATTTTATTTTGTTAATTTGAAAATGAAGATTACAAAAATGCACGATGACGAACGAGCGGAAAACTTATAGACAAAAATCGATTAAAATTGCAAACAGGAAAAAAAAAAAAAAGTTATGTACGAATTATGACGCAGGGCCCCGTACGGACTCGTATCAGTCATTCGTTTGTAAGGCCTTAAGCTGAATACATGTACTAGTGATTTGCGGAATGCGGTTTTTGTTTTGATTAGTAAAATTTGAACCTTTTATTGAAATTTAACCAATCAAAACAAAAATCGCATTCCTCAAAACGCTATAGTGCATGTATTCAGCTTAAAAGTAATATGGAGAAAATTCGGAAAAATGTTCAGTTTTCCGCGAACAAGAGTGTGGTGTTTTGAGTTCGAATTATCGTGAAGAATATTGATGAAAGCTTTCTTAATAATCGAGAACAATTTTCTTTTTAATACTTAAGTGAAACAAAATGTGAAAGTGTTCCGGTTTGTGAGTGACTTATGTTTATTGGAAGGAACAACGAAGAAGCTATCCTGGCCACTAGGAATAAGGCAAAAGGACTACAGTGATAAAGGTAATTTGAAGAAAACCGTTCTCATCTGCAATGATCCTAGACAGAGAGGCTATTCTGAACTATGGAGTTCAGAACTCCATAGTTCAGAATAGCCACTTGAGTCCGGTTAACCGGATCAACGTCAGTCTCCAAATATCAAACTTTTTTCTTTTCAAGAGACAAAATCAAAAATCTTTCAAAAAGGTAATATTTTTTTTAAACCAGAAGCGACCTAACGTTAAAACCGAGTAACCTTTCAAGACCTAACGATTCTATATTTTTTTATATCAAAATGATGAAGATGGGATGCCAACTTCACAAAGATTTACAGATCATCAAATTTAGTATTCATTTAAAATAACAGTGACAAATTCACGGCCGGATTATCCAATAGGCAAACTAAGCAGCTGCCTAGGGGCGCCGAGTAGTAAAGAGGCGCTTAAAGTATGTTTTTTAAAAAATTGTAATTTTAGCTTGTTTTTGATTAGTCTAACTCTAATTCTTAAAAAATTAATTTTTAAATTTTATGATAGTTTTAAACTCATCCCATTTTTGAAATTATTTATTTATTTTACAGTGTACGAACCTTTTTTTAATCGAAATTGCAGGTCTTCACGGGGTGGTTTGCTTATAGTATGTAATTAAAAAATGCGAAATCGCTTCATGTTATCACATATTTGTAAATCGATAATTATTATTGATTATAACCAATTTAATAAAATTGAAATAATTATGAATATAAAGGATTAAAGGATATTTTAAGGACTTACAAAAATAATTAAACAATAATATGTTAATTTTTTTCTGTATTTCCTTAATATGGTATATCTGGTTACCTGGCCTGCTTACCTCCTTTATCTGGTGAATGAGTTCACATAACGTTGAGTCTTGAGGTGATAAAAATGAGCTTTACACCAAGAATTGCGTACGAGCTATGATTGTAAACTAACATAAAAATATAAATAATAATAAAGTTAAAGGCGGGGTTTAAGTTGCAAATCAATTTAAACTAATCGAATACGTAATTGAGTTATTTGCATTCTACCAACTCTGAACTCACCAACTGTTGTTTGATGGAAAAGCATGGATAATAGGTATTCCTAGATTTGTCGCTTTAAAAAATCTGAATTTTTAAGAAATTTTAAAAATAAGCAATAGGATGAAAAGTTGACCTGTAATCTTGAAAATTAAATAAAAATTTATGAACTTATGGAGTTACTTTCACATAATTTGTACGCCTCCAGGAGATTGACCACCTTCACCGAGACATCCTGAATAGATTACGAAAATACAGGGTGACCCAAAAAAAATGATAACAAAGTTTAATCGGACCTAACACGCAAGTTTTTTGTTGTTGGTATTTTATTTTAGCACACTGAGATTGCACACAAAATTGCAAATTTTGTTATGTGTTTTATTGCTTATTTTATAGATATCTAATCAAAGAGAGAAAATTTTAGAGTTACATCAACATGGAATGCGCAATTGTGACATCGCGCGAAGGCTCGGCATAGCGGCACCAAATGTCAGCCGAATAATCAAACAAATTGAGAAGCGCGGTCAAAACGGACGTCATCCAGAGAGCCGAAGAAAGCGAACAGTCAGCACGCCGAGGGTCCGTCAGATCATCAAGAAACGATTTCTGCAAAATTCGAGGGTCTCAATGAGAAAAATTGCCCGCAAGATCGGTGTTTCACGTGAATCGGCTTGCTGAATAGCTAAGAAGCACCTTAAGGTCAAGCCCAATAATATTCAAAAAGTTCAACTGTTGACCGATGGTAACAAGCTCGTGCTACTTCAAAGATATCGTCAGCTCCTTTGTCGCGCCGCTTCTCTATCGTGGAATCGGATTGTGTTCACAGATGAGAAGCTTTCACCGTCGAGCAAGCGCACAACCGTCAAAATGACCGGATTTGGTCTGTTAATGCTCTAGGTACTTCTGCTGCCGTATAGCACCGTGAATATCTACAGTCTGTGATAGTTTGGGCCGGAATTTGCTCAACTGGAAAAACCCTCTGGTTTTTGTGGATCAGAGTGTGAAATTTAACCAAGAGGTTTACCGACGCGACGTTCTCGAAGCCGTCGTCTTTCCATGGACTCATCAACATTTCGACAATGCGAATTGGACGTTTCAACCAGATTGGTCAACGAACCAACGCGCATAGGGCAAAAAGCCACTCAAAATTGGTGCAAATCTCATTTCCCGGATATCATCACATCCACGGAATGGTTCCCCCTACTCGGCAGATCTCAATCCGATGGATTACAGCGTGTGGTAAATTTTGAAGGCCAAAGCCTGTGAGACACCCCACAAAAGTTCGGAGGCGTTAAAGCAGTTGTTGTGCCGTGATTGGGATCGGATATCCATGAAAAGAGCTTCGGCGCGTAGCCTTAAATTTTCAGAAGCGTTTGACGTTGTGTATAGCAGTAGAAGGCGGCCATTTCGAAACTAGTTAATTATTTTTCTCAACAATAATGTTAGTTATTATTATTTGTTGTGAAAAAGTTTTTCTTCAGTTTAATAAAGTTCTTATGATAAAAAGTTTTGTTATCATTTTTTTTGGGTCACCCTGTATTGTCACCCACGTCAAGCTAGCACCCCCACCTTCTCAAAAATTAGAAATATTTATACTATAATTATGGACTAATTATGGACTAATTTTGGACAGCATTCGCGAATTTTGGACTACAACGGTTTGGCAATAAAAGATAAATCTTTGGTGGGGGTGCTGAGTTGACGTCAAGCTAGCACCCCCACCTCGAAAAAATTACATTTTTAAAAAATTTATTATACCATAATTATGGACTAATTATGGACTCATTTTGGACAGCATTCGCGAATTTGGAACAATAACGGTTTCGCGATAAAAGAGAAATCTTTGGTGGGGGTGCTGAGTTGACGTCAAGCTAGCACCCCCACCTCGAAAAAATTACTTTTTTTTTAAATTAAGTATACCATAATTATGGACCAATTATGGACTCATTTTGGACAGTATTCGCGAATTTGGAACAATAACGGTTTCGCGATGAAAGATAAATCTTTGGCGGGACAAATGTTTTTAAATATTTAACAACAATTTAAATACTAACAATTTAATAGATGCATTTATTAAAAAAAATAGTACTTATTCTGAATATAACAGTAAGGCGGGATAAATTTGTTTTTCTTTTCTTACGGTGTTTTGGGCATCTTTACAATCGTCTAATTGCACCCATACTTGCTGGTTTCGCAAACAAAGCGCATAATAGTGGCCAACGGAAGTCAAATCATCATCCAGTGGTGGTTCAAAATGAACTAATCCTATCATTTTATATTCCTTTTCCATAAAGGAATATTTTATCTTTTGAGGAATTCTATTTAATTCGATAAATGGAAGTTTTGATAGATTATTAGAATCATAAATCTCAAAAGCAAGAAAGTATCCTATAATCAAAATAAATAAATAAAAACGAAAAACTAGGAAAAAAATCCGACTAGATTAATCACTTACCAATTTCTGAAACTGTAATAATTTCAGTGCCTGAGCATTTGCTTCGACAAGGACACTGTGTCCTTATTAAAATTTCGTTTTCCATGCACAGGGTGTATCAGAAAATGCTCAGAGTGAAAGATACATGTCACTACCCCCCCCCCCAAATGAATTTTTTATTAAAATTGGTGTCAAACGTTTGAGCTTCCTTAGAGCTTCATGAGCTTCCGTTCCCGTTGTTTGAACTTCAACGGTCGCGGAGTTATTTGCGAAATCTTTGGGAGAGGAAAGCTGTAGACATGTTTTTCTATTTTTGGTACTTTTCAACATTTTTCAGTAATTTTGGTGTCAATCTATAGAGCTTCGTTTGAACTTCAACGAGCTTCTATATTCATCATTATAATGTAATTTTTTTCAAAGTTATTGGTGTTTTAAATTTTATGTACCTCCAAGCAAGTTGCGCGTGAAAATTTTAAATTTTAATTTGGTAAACAACTTTTCATTTGGATTTGATTTTATTTTGATTTAAAATTAAATATTTATTTGAAGTAATGAACAATAAATTATCATCAATTTTGGGTCCCCTGACTGATGGCTGCTGGTCTTTCAATTAAATACCGCAATTCAAGTTTCTTAGCATTCGAACCAATAAAAACGATTACCTCCCTGTAGAAAAGGAGCATAGGAATATAAAGTCTTGTCAACTCGAACAATAGCAGTAAAAGCTCAATGAATCTTAAACAAAACTTTATCGATTGATCTCGATTGCATAAAGAAAAAGTTACTATAAATTCTCTATACTCTTTCATATCCCCCCCCCTTTTCTTCAACCAGTTTTAGGAATTTGGGAGGCTCAAACGACGAAAATGAAAGCTCAACTAAAGCTCAAACGTTTAACACCAATTAAAATAAAAAATTCGATTGGGTGGGGGGGCAGCAACATGTAAGTCAGAGTCAAATTTAAAATTTAGCCCCATCAAAGATTTATCTTTTATCGCGAAACCGTTATTGTTCCAAATTCGCGAATGCTGTCCAAAATGAGTCCATAATTAGTCCATAATTATGGTATACTTAATTTTAAAAAAAAGTAATTTTTTCGAGGTGGGGGTGCTAGCTTGACGTCAACTCAGCACCCCCACCAAAGATTTCTCTTTTATCGCGAAACCGTTATTGTTCCAAATTCGCGAATGCTGTCCAAAATGAGTCCATAATTAGTCCATAATTATGGTATAATAAATTTTTTAAAAATGTAATTTTTTCGAGGTGGGGGTGCTAGCTTGACGTCAACTCAGCACCCCCACCAAAGATTTATCTTTTATTGCCAAACCGTTGTAGTCCAAAATTCGCGAATGCTGTCCAAAATTAGTCCATAATTAGTCCATAATTATAGTATAAATATTTCTAATTTTTGAGAAGGTGGGGGTGCTAGCTTGACGTGGGTTGTATTGTCCTACTTTTAACCTACGACGTTGTTGCAAAGGACGTGTAATGGGTTCGAGACACATGTATGTCCCTAATTAAAAATTGATATCTTTTAATCATATAATCTAATTTATTCTAAAAGTGGGCACTACATAATATTATCTAAATACTACCTAATAATAAATTATACAATTTTTACAATCATAAATATTTGGTTTATCTACTCATAGTCTATTTACAATATTGAGCAAATGATATATGTACAAAATAAATTATGTATTTTTATTATCCCCCAACCAATTACCCCAATTAGATTTTTACATTTTTTGTTGCGAAGGATTGTACAACACCTCGGAAGGATCTTCCACTGAACCTTCTGTTTCACTTTTCTGCTGGGTTTCACTACAAAAAATGTTATATTTAAATTAATTTAATTTTAATCCCGAGTTTGTTCTTACTCGTAATGGTGGTGGTTGGCTCTAAACAAGGATTTGGGACAGTCTTTCATATAGGGCCAACATTCCGAGGCGCCAGATTTACCTCGACCTGCATTTTCGGCTTCCACGTACTCCGATATTAAACTAGAATATGGCGACTTACTCGCTCTAAAATTGAAAATATAATTTTTATAATTTTGATATAATTAATTACTTACGTAAAGAACAGCTTGATAATTTCTCCCAGTAATCCATAGTTTATCAAGGGATTTGCGTGAACTTCACATATCGCTCGAAGCAAACACGCCTTACCATTCATACCGAAATTTTCTAAAAAGTCTTCGACGATTGTGTAAAGTAACGCTCTTTCGCCTCCATGGAAGGCGTGCTTGTGTTCTGGTGGCAAGCTTGGAGCTTCTTGGGCTGTAGACCTCCTATTTCTTTTGTGTTGTATGAAGGATGCGATATAATCGGCTAGGTATCCACCAGCTGCTCGCCCCATGGATCGTGCTAGTACTGGCGGAAGAATTCCATAAGGATTTTCGTTGTCAGTTAAGCCCAATTTATTGAAGTCGACTGTGAACAATACAAGAGTAAATAAAAATAATTAATTAATTTTTTTAACTTACTGGTAAACGGCAAACTGATGGTTAAATTGGAGAAGAAACCGTCTGGGGGATATCGAACGAATGGCAACGAGAGCGAAGGCGCTATCACTAAACTCGTTCCTGGAGGTAGAGCAAGTCTTCCATCCGAGGTGACCCATAAAATTCTCTTTTGACGTGAATGGGGTTGCTCATCCGTGTTTACACAGGGCCTTATTAATTTTAAAATGAGTAATAAGTAAACGGTTGAGACGTTTTTCATTGTTTGTCGTATTGTTTCGTGAAGACTCAATGTCATGGTACCTGAAACGAAAATAAAGCAAGTAAATAAAAGTTAAAATTATTGAAATTGCTCACGTAGTTTGTATGCAAAGTAATTGCAGCAAAAAACGGTATTAAATTTAAAACACGAAGCACGACTTGCAAGAGTTTTCTAATATCAAAACTCTTTTAGAATACTAAGCGCTCATCACTTAATTTTTTCCGAAAAATTCGCACATTTTCTCCTGTGATTTTAATTGGTGTTTTCATGTTCGAATTTTGCCAAAGGAAGTCACGTCGCGTGCATCCAAATAAATTCCGCGGCAAGCCCGACTATTTTTTTAATCGTCTGCGTGCATTGAAGTCTTTGTTTTGATTGATTGCTTTTTAACAATTGGAACGGTGCTTATTTCATTTTGCAGTTATTAAAAATAAGGTGTTCTACAATGTGAGGATAATATACGACGAGCTAATGAAAAGAGGTTAACAGGTGTATTTTTTGACGAAAGAATATTAATTAATCGCAAACAATCGATAATAATTGCGTGCTACCAAATGCTGTAATAATTGTTTCTCCAATTTTTTGGCCATACTTCCGATGTTCTAAAAATCAAAACTGGACATTGTTCAGCACCAGTGCATTCTGTATTTTATTATTATTAAAAATTAAAAGTGAATTACAAAAAGTAGTTAATATATTGGCAATTTTTGAAATACTGAAAAAATACAAAAAATAAGTCAGCTTTAGTCTCTTGGTGTACACTATACTGTTTTCTTCTTTTTTTCAGTTGCACGGTGAAAAGCGGCATTTGACTCTTTTAAAATAATTGCATAATTACATTTGGACAATTTTGGACAATCTTCCGGTGTAAACTATCTTGCATGTACATAATATGGGAAAAGTAATTTCCGTTGTAATTTATTACTCGAGCTAAATTCATAGTTTCCCTTTTCTCATAACATTTTAGGATTGGATATGAAACTGTTCTTGCAAGTGAATATCATATTATGCAATCCACGAAGGGTCTTGATGAAGGACCTTTTCGGGTATAGGATCAATATGCATATTCAAGCTTAAAATTCTTTTTTATTTACTCTTGGCGAAAATTCAATATTATATACCTAGTTTTCTCTCAATTTTACCAAAACGCATCCGCAAATTGTCGTTTATCTATAGACAGGCAATGACATGGAATAGTGAAGTGTCCGATAGCGATTTAAAGCGTAATTGATTAAGCCTTTTGTATTTGATAATTTTTTATCAGTAACTCAATAACCAAAACAATTAACTGGTTATAGTCAGAGGGTTTTCCACCGTAGCATATATTATTAACGCTTCGTGATAATAACGAATCGACTTTCTTCAATGTATGAAATATGCATACATATTGATTATGTTAAACAAAAAGCCCAACGTTTTTCTGAATTTATTTAAAAATTCTTGTATTATTTCAGTTAATCAATTACAATGTCCTGAAACAAACATGAAAGGTTAGATAAAATCGATTTAAACGGTTTAAAAGTTCAGACTTAAAATAATTTTTTTATATTTAGATTTCTCAATTTGTAAACTAATTTTAAGAAAATCTGGTTGTAGATTTTCGTATTTTTAGATCTGGACGTCAAACTCCAAAAGCAATCATTGTGTAATTGCTATGAAACCACAATTGATGTTTTCGCTACTTCCATAAGGTTTGTCTATATGTTTTGGGGTTTGTACATAAGGATTATAGATAAAAAAAACAAGACAAAATTTTATATTCATTAAAGAAGACGAAGAAAAGTGCCTAGATATCAATTTAAATATAATGTAAATTTTTACATATAACAATAAAGGCGTAACACGTGGGCGAAACCCGACAAAGGCGAAAAACCGCAGCCCCATTGTCTTTTTTTATTTTAAATTTGATTTAATGAATGAAGTTGACACTTCCTTTTTTTTGTACTTATAAGTAGTTAATTTCGCTTTTCTCTATGATTTACTTCTCCGCGTGCTCCGGTCTGTGGTTTTGCACATCAGACATATGGCCTAGACATAATGGCTCAAACCATTATAAACTTTCTTTTTAAATTGGCGTTATATTCTAGTAATCACTGGGTACTGTGCTCTAATCTGAGCGCAAAGCTCTCGCGTTCGTTATGTTAATTGAACAATGCGGTTGGTTTGTGGATTAAAAATATCTATTATCTTACTTTGGCTTCCTTAACTTCTCCCCAAAATTAGAAGAGAAACAGCTTTTTTGAATGAATTGAATTGAAACATAGAAGCAGATTTCAAGAAGTGCTACGTGAACCCCCGGCATTTGATTATTACGCTTTGACCACCCTCGCAGTCATTGGGTAAAATTTAATCCTAACGTTTTCTTGTCTTCTTAATATATAAAACTCAAAGTTTGTGTGTATGTATATTGTCGTGTTTCAAAATCCATTTTTTTGAATTTTTAATTTTGGAGTTGTGAATTTTGATTCAATTTATATTTTTTTGAGTACCTATCTGATTTTTTATTTTGTGAATAACTATTTTAATTTTTATTTTTGGAAATTGAATTTTGGATTTTGTAAATAATTTATTACTTATAATGTGAATATAAATTGTAAGTTATATAATTGTAAGAATAACAAATTGTAAGTTGGCACGAAAATTTTGATTATGAATGCTTTTTGCCGGGTCCGTCAAGTTGGACGGACGCGTTTTGCGGAAGTCTCCGCTAATTTTGTTTTATTTTGCGTCTATGATTGAAGATAATTTGATTTTGCGTGAATAAATAGTTTTGGTTTTCGTGAGTACAATTTTATTTAATAATTTGAATTGTTTTTTCCTGGTCTGGTTTTTTTCCTGCGCCGGCAGTAAAAGTAATGTTTATTCCAGGGGTGGCCAACCTGCGGCTCGCGAGCCACATGCGGCTCTTTGAAGGATTATTTGTGGCTCTCGATAAATGGAAAAAAATTAACAATAATTAAAATTATTTGAAAAATGTTTATTTAAAATAACTAAAAATATTTTAAATTCTGCTTTTGGATTGTGTTTATTTGATGTCTTAATTTTTTATTAAGATTAAATTATTAAATTATCTGTTTATTTACAAATGTAAAAGCAGAACTGACATTCGTCGCCATCTGCAACAATTATAGCATCTTCCGATAGGGTAAAATATAAACATATTTTCAAATTATTTTAATTGTTGTTAATTTTTTATTGCTTAATTTTACTATTGAAATAAAATTTACCATTTTCCTAAACCAAATGGTACTGAATACGGACCTGACCCCTGCTGTTTTTGATACCACTTTTAACTTTTTTCATATTATTTTTTAATGAATGTTAACCCAGATTATTATTTATTTATTATTATTTTGTCTTCAAATAGAAACAAACGATAAAGTTTTACTCTTTATTTTTTCACTTTTACTGCCGCTGGCAGAAAATAGTATATTATACACCAAGGAGCATAAGAAGGAATTTCTTTTGAATATTACATTGACTATTGTATTATCAAAATTTTGTTTTTGCGAAATTGCTCAATTTCACTTGGGTTTTACATTAAATATTTTGATTTTAATAAAATGCTGGGCCGGATTTGGATATTTTTTTGCTCAAAGTTTTGTTTTGGAATATTGAAAGCATAATCGGGAACGGAAATTCATTTTGGACCATTATTTCGCCGCATATTATAAGAAATCGTAATTTATTATACTTGGCCCAGTTTTTCCAAAATTTCCTTATATTTTTTAGTCTCGATATTTCTTACAGCATATACACTGCAGTGATTTTTTTATATGTCCAAATTTTCCAATTGGGTTTATCCAAAATTATACATTTCTTAAAAATTTGCCCGGCTCTATTTGAAAATTGAAATTAAAATTTCAAATAAAATTTTCCAATATAAAATGGAACGGTCAATCGGAAAGATAAATCGCACCATACACACTGATAAAACTTATTCACGCTGCCTTCAATGTTTAACTTCAAATTTAATATTTAAATATTCAAACAAATAAAAATACGATCATCCAAAAAACCATTATCCAAAATCAAACGCTTTATTAGCAAATTATCCAAATTTTTAATATCAAAAATCACATAACATAAAGGAGACCATTTGCCCCTCATCCGCTTCGGGCGGCCGTTTAATCAAAATTATCGTGCCAACTTACAATTTTGTTGGCTCGCACACACACACGATTCAAAATATTCACTATTATAATAAATTATTTACAAAATCAAAATTCAATTCCCAAAAATTAAAAAAATTAAAATATTCACAAAATCAAAAATCGGATACCCAAAAAAATGAAAACAATCAAAATTAACAACTCCAAAATTCAAAAAAAAAAATGGATTTTGAAACACGACAACACATTATCTTCCTCGTACTTAACCCTTGTGTTTCTCATTTACCTTATTTAAATTATAACAAATAATATAAAGTAGCAGTCAAGGAAATTGCATCGCTAAATATTTCCGAATTAAAATAACAATTCCCAATGAAATTTCAATAACCGTACACAATATAAACACAATACGCACACAAAACTAGGTTTTTCAAACCAGGGGGTCTGGGGGGTATGGAATACCGTCCAGTACACCAGAGCTTGTACGAAAAAAAAGTATTATGGAATTTAAGTTTCAAACCGCGAATCTAATTTCTAAAAATCTAAGATTTCTGATTTGAAATTCAATAACACATCTTCTTTTTTGAAGAAAATGTATTTTTGAGCTTATGAGTTTCAAACCAAAAATTTAAGGAAGGACGGAATAAAGTTCTAGCTCTACTATATAGGGTTTGAACCAAGGATCTCGGCTTGGTATTCTACCCACTGAAGCATCAGACTTTAACCGTCCTCATGAATATGAGTCAGATAACAATATAAATATAATTAAATAATTATTATTCTAATAAAAATCATAAAAATAATACTTTTTAAAATAATTTTGGTATGGTTATACCCAAAAAATACGCAAAACGGAATTAAATAAAATCACAAAAAATTAAAAACTTTTTTTTGAAAGCATGGGATATCTGTGGTAATATTAATAAGTATAAAGTATTTAATATTCAATAATCAATGGCATAATATTTAATTAATTATGTAAATACATACATAACATAGTAGTGTGTAACAGATTTTTTTTTGTCAAACCAGTAATAAATTAAAATATGCAAATTATGAACACATAGAATGCATTAATTGGTAAATCATATCATACTGCATTCAGATGAGAACTGAAGAATTAAATTTTTAAAAATATGTCCAGAAGTGTGACGCAAAGCATGCTACCGGCTGACTAGGGAGCATGAAACCACGGTTTTATTCCCGAAAATTCATTTTTCGTTTTTTTCAAATTCATCACCTCTATTAATGAATAGTAAAAAAAAATAATATTAAATTGGAAAAATAGGGAAAACCAAAAAAAAATTAAATTTTTCTAATATTTAAAGCAACCTGTATTTGTTTACACTTCCTGTTTATTTCTTAAGCAGGTATATTTACTTGATTCGATAAATTAATTTTTTAACAATAAAACGAGAATTCTCTGCATGCTTTTTAGTTCAATGGTATACTTTAATTATTATGCAGTTGCGATAAAAATAATCGTTGACACTGATTTAATTAACATTTTTATCGTCTTCGGTGCTACATAAATTAAGTTTTTTTTTTCGAAACAAAAATTTTATTGATACAAATCATGCTTTCTTTCCCAGTTCAGGAATTTAATTTTTTTAAATTATTCACGTTTTACTTATTTTGTATAAAAAATATTTTTATGATTTTATCCTTTCAGCAAATGTTTGCTTTAAGCTTTCTTCTTTCATTTACTTTTTATTGCAGAAATAATTGCATAGCATTAATAGCTGTTAGATAAATTAATTTTTCATTTAACATTCATGTAATCACAAACGGTACACGAATAGCAGTTACTATAATAATTACACTGGCTGGTGTAAGTAAAACTCATAATTCTTAATGATGTACCATTCTTGCTTTTGTATGTTTTCGTATGCTAATCGCATGTTATTTTGGCAATTTATCAACCGCAAAAATGTTAATAATAATTGCTATTGCAAATTTATTTTTAGAAATTAAACGAAAAATATTTCTTACCACAAAAGTATATTGTGAACGTGGAATATGAAAATCACAAATTTTAAAAAACCTTTTTTCCAAAACGGTCACCACTTGTAACATATTATTTAGTTTATGTATCTTTGGAGCACTTCAATGTTTTTTACTTTACAACAATCGGTTCCGATAAACAATAACACCCGTTGCATGATTCTCGTCTAGTACGAGTAACAAGTGTGAGGCTCGATATGCTGCTAACAAGAAGATCAAGAGGGCAGAACCAGAAACACCGTGCTCACTCTCTACTCCAGTGACCGAGACATTGCAAAATGCGATCAAAACTGCACCACCCTACACAGCAGGTCACGGTCCAAATTATTCAGCGACGTTCGATGGAATTGCAAAAGAATAAAAAAGAAGAATTAGGTTTTCCACGACTTCGGGGGGTCCGTTCCGGCTCGGACCGTTAGGTAGAAACTAAACATTCAAATTGCTCGTCTGATTGGATTATTAGTTTTTTTCGCCATAGTTGCGTTTTAATTGTCCAATCAGTCAAATCGCTTTTTTGTACTCACCAAGTATGTAGCCGTCAGCCCCCAGTCGTCTACTTAATTAACGAAGTAATTTATATATGGTACATAGTATATTATCTAATCGATGCAATCTCTAATTGCATTTTTCTGTATTAATGAGAGAAACCTAACGAAATGAAGATGATATGGCAAAATTAGCGAAAGTCACCACATTTATAATTACGTAATTATAATTAATTGTTGGAACAATTTTTGCATAATATAAATATTGTTTCCGATAAATGAAAATTGAAATTGTTCGAGGGTATTGCCGTTATAAAAGTAACAACCAGGATGGATCTCTTCGTACAACCGGTCTTCACTTGGTCACTGGGGTAGCCGTTATGCAACTCAATTAAACACCAAATGCATCAATCGCTCTTAATGCGATCACATATTTGGAATTACCCGGACGCTATGACATTTTCTCATTTTTTTTGGAATACAAAATTTTTGTTTAATATTAATGAAAAATGACACGGAAGACGGTCATAAATCCGATGCGTTCCATTTTTTCTCAAATAAACCAAACTTGATTTTTAAACAAGTTTGCATTTTGCGAAAAACACGCTGAACTACTTTTTGATTACCAATGCCCACACGTTCGTATAATGCAGATGATAAGATGTTCTTGCATAACGGGACATTTTAAAGTTGTTAACAATTATCAACTATTTTGCAAAATAAAGTATACCCATCCAATCGATTTTGATACACACGAGTTATACCAGTATTTTACATAAATTATCTAATTTTTAAATTACCTATTCGGTTTTTTTGCACTCCTTCTTTCATCGGCATGCATTCGTTTAGGCTACTAGGACAAAAATTTCACTTTAACTTTTAACGACGTATTGATTCCCAAAAACAGCTATCTGACACTGAAATTTTCTTTATCGCTGTAATATCGATTGAAAGTGTCTCAAGTTTTTTGACTGACCTTATAAAGTTGAACTTGATTTTGGAATAATTTTGCAACCCACCAATTACTTTCCTCTTTAATTATTAATCTTGCTTCTTCCGGAATTCATCTAAAAAAAATACCGAGAATATCTTAAGAAGTATTATTTGACTTGAACTTTTCTTCTTTCTCTTGATGCATTTTGTTCCACGCATAATATGCTAATTAACCTTTTATTAAGTTTTGTCTTCAAAGTTTAACCTTCAAGATGTAACACTTTATTTTTATGAATTATTGCATCCAAAAAGAAGACCACGACAGAGGTTTAATATAAACAACGATCTAATTACAACTGGAAATTCCTGAATTGGCATACGTCGAGATGTACGTATACTAAAAATGGCTTTTGGCACACGGAATTAATACATTATACAAAATTCTCGGATATGTTAAAGCAGAAATTAATTTAATTATCAGTAATTATATAAATTTTTTAAAGAAAATCACAGAGTGGCTTTGATGTATTAGCAAAAATAGAATTCATTAGCCAAGAAATGAACATAAAAGATACATAATGATCAAGTGTGATCAAGTAAAGCTAGGGCTAAGTTGAAGATTTGGCAAGACATCAAAAAATCCAATTAAATTAACTGAAATTTTCCCGAAATATGGATTTAGCCAAAACGATCGAATTTTAATTACTCGGCAATTATATTGCCAAATAAACAGTAGTGGATTAAAGTAGATTAAGGCCACCGGACGTAGAAGAAAATATTGGACCACTTAAAAAAAGAGAGTAATTGCACAAACGAAATCAAACTTGATGTCAATCGAAAAAAGTGTGAAGGTGTGGTTTTGCGAGACTTCAGATTTCGGAACCTGCCGTTTAATCCGCCTCTGAAAATAAATTATTGTTTATTAATAGCATTAGATACAAATGTTCACATACAGGGACGGATACACCATGGGTGCAATGGAGCCGTCGCACCCAGCGTCAAAGTTTAGAAGGCGCCAAAATGAATGTTTTTTAATTGTGCATAAATGTGCATTGTGATTCCAAGGTACTGCATTTTTTCTTTGATTCTAATATTCTAAATGATATTATATTAATATTAAAAGCGCCATTTACCTAATCTGCACCCGGCGCTGAAATAGCTTGATCCTGCCCTGTTCACATATATTAAGAAGTGACACTAATGGCACGTATCCTTGTAACAATATATAATCAATATGCTTGTATCTTGTAATTGAAATAAAGATATTCTTCAAAAGATTGTGCACGTAGGGGGCGGGGGGGGGACAGAGCATATGGAGAATACGGTACTTTTAAAAACCACTTTAGTGACGTTAATTTTAATTTTTGGTTTATTTTATTAGTCTGAAAAGATAACGAAAATTTTATTGACAAAAGTATGAAAATGATTTTGTAATCAGATTTCAAGGTCAAACGTACTTTTACAGAATTATCCATTTTTACCTCAAAATTCTTTTTATAGAAATCGAGCAGGCTTAATAAACCTAACACGTTTTCAGACAAAAGCTATGTGGAAAATGCAGTGTAATTATTATTCTCTTGCGAATGTTTAATTACTCCAGATTTATCCTGTGCAGGTGCCATTAACTGTATAGCTTAAATGAGGGGTCAACACCTAGTTTTAATTCAATGTTGAAAAAGAATCAAATCTTCCTTCGAATGAATTTGTTTTTTTTTTAATTTTAATTTTACTTAAAAAATTTTAGTTTTAAAGATTTTATAGTATACTAGGCGGCAAGCATAAGTATATAGCGGCAAGCAAGGCGACAGTGCAAAGCTTTTTTTTTTTAAAGGAATAGCCTGAATGCCAAAGCAGTCTACTGGTGGACCCTGGAAATCGCCTCACTGAGAAAAGAGGGCACGAAGTCGCGTAGAAATCTACAGAGGGGACGCAGCAGACTGAGAAATATAGACGAACTCTGCGCTCAACACCAGCTCAATAAGAAAATACTTGCAATAGCAATCGAGAAGAGCAAAAAAAATCCTGGATGATCTTATATATGGGGGAGAGGATTTAAGATCGTGACGGGAAGACTTGCCAAGCGTCAAATACTTGGTATGACAAAATAAAGAGTAAAAAACATCGTAGAGACACTCATTCCTACCCATCCACTAAACAACAAGTGGTTAATAGATCCAACTGAAGCGATTAAATTCACGCCCGAGGAACTTCACATAGCACTGAAGAAAATGTCCACGAGAAAAGCACCAGGCCCGGACGGGATTCCTACCAAGGCCATAAATGCCCTACATGATCAAAATCCCGATACCCCCTTGAACATCCTAAATATTCAACTTACCGAGAGCACCTTCCCAACCGTTTGGAAAAGGATGAAGCTGGTGTTGATCAGAAAGGAAAACAAGCCCCTAGAGTTGCTTAGCTCATATAGGCCGATATGTCTACTCGACAAACTTGCAAAGCAAAAAAACAGAGCGCCTTATATGATGAGGTTTATTGGGAAATTGAGGAGAAGGCGCAGTTGAGCGAAAACTAGTTCGGTTTTCGCAGAGGGCGTTCCACCATCGACGCCCTAATGAAGATAATTGGAATAGCCAAGGCCGCCAGATCTGGATCACGCCGAACTCGCAAGATATGTGTACTTATCACATTTGACGTGAGGAATGCCTTTAACTCGGCAGCATGGAAACACATTATAAGCTGAACTACAAAAAAAAAACATCTCACCGTACCTGATAAATGTGCTGAAGAGATACTTCACCGAAAGATGGCTGATGGTGCAAGAGAAAATGCGGGAATCAGAAGAACAGGTGTTGTTGTTGGGCCCACGACTGTGGAATATCAAATACGACGGCGTCCTAAGGTTACCACTTTCAGAGGGTGCGACACTCGTGGGTTTTGCCAACGACATGAACCTACTGGTGACCGCAACACCGAGATTGAGCTAATGCAGTTAGCGAACGAGACCATAAGGCAAATCGGCGAGTGGATTGCGGAGATGGGTCTCGAGCTGGTACCGGCAAAAACGGAGGCGGTTTTTCTTACAGGAAGAAGAAAAATACATAAAGTTGAGTTCCACCTCGGCTCACACGTTAAAACGTTGGGAGTCATCATAGATAAACATCTGAGTTTCGGCCAACACCTTTCAGAAACTGCACCTAAGGCTGAAAGAACTCGTACGGCTCTCAGTCGATTGATGCCCAACGAGGGCCGGCCGAATACCGCCAAGAGAAGAGTGCTGGCGGCGCTCACCCACTCAGTGATACTCTACAGCGCATCGATATGGGTTAGAGCGATGGAGATTCAAAGACATCGAAATAAGATCCTGAAGGTACAACGAAAGATGTTGATAAGGATCTGCTACGCCTATAGAACGGAGTCGGGAGCCGCGATACTGGTCCTCGGAAGCTTACCACCTATAGACCTGCTGGCGATCGAACGCAGCAAGGACTGTAGTAACAAGTCAAAGAGAAAGATTCACCGACAGGAGATGATGGAAGAATGGCAGACTTGCTGAGATAGCTCTACACAAGGGGCATGGACCAAGGTATTTATACCCAATATTGCAAAATAGAACCAACGCATTTAGAAGCCAGTTTGAAGCCACGAAAAATTGCGAGGAAATTGAACCGAAAGTAGAAGAGGATGAGGAGCAGGAAAATAAGGTAATGGACAAATTAATTATAAACAAAATTGACCAAATCAAGGAAAGACAGGTAGCTCCAGTACCGGGACCAACATTACATAGGTACTTTAAAGGCGTATTACGTTGCGATTGCCATTGTTGAGTTTGTAAACAAACATCTTCCATTGCATCTGAGGAGGATTTTGGATTTTGTGGAAATAAATTAATTTCAGATTTTGGATCACAACCGGAATGGCTTCCGTTGCAAACCACCGGTTATTTAACCATGGTTGTGAAGCGAAACCCAGAAGAGCAAAATCGTGTTTCAAAATCCAAAAATTTTGTTAAATTTGAATTTTTGTTTTAATTGATTTTAAATTTAAATTTAAGCTTTTTGTAAATATTTGAATTTCTGTTTGCGCCAGTCATTTTATGTTGGTACGAAAATTTGGAATAACTTGGCTTTTGCCAGGTCCGCAAAGTGGATAAATTGAGAATTTATGCAATAAAAGTTGTTCTTTACTGGAACTAATTTTTTATTGTTGATCTGGATGACTTTTGTCCGTATTTGGACGATTTTGAAGTGATTTGGAAGGCTTTAAATACAAAATTTGGAAGCGTTTAGTATATGATAATGGAAGTTGATAATTAAAATTTGGAAATTCGAGTATTAACATTTAGAAAAGCTGGAGTCTCATGTTCATAAAAATTGGTGGCCCGCAGGAAAATTAATATTTCCTCAAAATTTAAAATTTTATAAAATTAGAAGCCAATATAGAGTAGATTTGATCTGAAATTTAAAAGAAATGTCTTGCGATGCTGTGTATAAACAAATATTAAATAATACATTGAACTTTTCTCGACCCTGTAGCCTTATAATTAAACTGGATGTTGGAATATAGTGGGTTTTTTGGGTCCTACAGTTTAAATGTTAAATACTTTTTTTAAGTCACATTTTTCCATTGCTTTTATAAATAAAAATGAAATTTTTCACAAAAATTTCAGTGCTATTCTGCTCTTGAGTCCGCATTTGGTAAGCCTTGGTATTCTAGCGTAACTTATATTGTATCAACTTAAATGCAGTTTAAAGAGCATTCTATTTTTAAATAAAAAATAAAACTGGAGTTTTATTGTTCATCAGATCTCGAACTTTCAAATCAAGTGTATTTATTAAGCTTTCAATCGGCGTTTTCATAAAATTGCTTTTATTATTTATAAACAAGGATGCACCTAAATTACTAAATTCTTTTAAATATTCCAATATTTTACATTTTATATGTTCAAAAATAATTTAATAGTAAAATTTTTAAATAAATAAATCAAACAAGTGTTTATCTAACAAAAAATTTTATGTTTCAAATATAATTTTTAAATAATTTTTTGAGTTAATAAAATTTTCTTTAAAATCAATTGTTTCAAAATATTTTTCAATTTATTTAAAATTAAATTCAATTTTACATTGTGCTAACAAAATCACGGTTGACCGGCTTCCTCTCTATTTGCTTTAAGTGGAAAATCTCGAAGGGAAAACAATCATAATAAATGGGAACCGAAAAGAAAATTTAGGATTCTTTTTTTGGGAAGGGGGGAATATAATAAATAAATTAAAATAATACAAAATTATTATTTTTGAAATTTTGAATTACAAAATTTTAAAAAAAATTAGAAAATGATGGTCTCTGATATACCGAAACATGCATATTTATTTACAAATTGTTAGTTTTATTGACTACTTTTTGTTATTTTTAGTAAAGAGTGCGACTACATCCTTTGTTTTATTTTATCATGTTTCCACATTATTCAAACGCTATTCTATAATGGTAATTAATTTGTACCATCCTGAAGGTACTTCTCAAATTGAAAAAAAGAATTTAATATAAAAAATTCTACTATTATTGACAATAATTTAAAAAATAATTGTTTTAAATCTTTCATCATGACTATAATCTACCAATCTATTCTATTTCAATTTTTAAACGGATAATAGGACAAAATAAAATAGATAAGTTATCACTTATCCGTTATCACCAAATTAATTGTTTATCAATGTATTTTACAGTAAATACGCAATGTAAAAACTGCAGTAACTAATAATTATTTTTAAAAATGGGTGAAATCAGTCACGCGCTGAATCTTACTTTAATATCAAAAAATAAACAATTTCCGAAGGCAACAATGAAGGAACCAACATCCAAAAGGTATTTATTAGCGTCCTAGAAATTAGTGACGTTTCAATCCCGTTTTAGATTCATAACAAAATGATTTTGAATAGTTTTAACTAAATCTCACTTTGTTATATACTGTTACGCTCCAATATCAACTCTTCTCCTAAATTTTATTTGTCATATTTTAGATCATCCGCCGCAAACGTAATAGAGGATTTAATAAAATGTTCACTTTGTTTGTCCAAATTAAATAATCCCAAAATGCTACCATGTCAGCATACATTTTGTAGTAAATGCTTGGAAGCCCATTTCGAACAATCAAAGATGAGTAATTCGCCTAATAGCGAAAAAATCTACTTGCATTGTCCCACATGCGAGTTGCCTATGAAAATTAAACAAAATTTCAATATCGAAAGTTTGCCAAGGAATTTTTACTTGGACTCTGTTCTTCAAATTTTCAATGAAGATAGTTCCTCTTCAGAAACGCCGTGCGTTAATTGCCAAAACGATTGTCAAGGCAGAGACCCTTGCTATCATTGCGAAAAGGTAAATATAATTCACCAAAAATCAAATTTGTTCAATGCTAATACCGCAACTATCCACTCAGATATTTTGTAAATCTTGTTGGGAAGAGCACTTGGTAACCATAACAGAAAATTTTTCTTCATTAATGGATCATCTTCTGGAATCCGAAAGTCAGTTGGAGAGGCGTTTCTCCAATTTTCAGAAAGCCTACTACGAAAGTGTGAATTCCATAAGACTTTTGACAGAAAAAAAGATTGTCGAACTGAAACTTCAGGAACAGGAAAATCTAAAATCCCTCGAAAATATGTTAAGCAAAAATGAAGGAATCCGTCAAAAATACACGCGGCAAATTGCACGCGTAAAAAACGACATAGAAAATTCCAAACTGGAATTTGCGGGCAACGATCAACGAAAAGTAAGTGATAAATTTGGAAATTTTACCCCTTAACTTTTAGTGTTTTTCAGGTAGAAATTTACATGTGTTTTCACGGTTTAATTTCTAATACCTTAAGTGAAATTTCTCAGTTGAAAATCATGGAACCTACGTTTGATAGCAAAAAATTTAAGCTGAATAAAGTGCAAGGTGAGGTTACTCGTGTAGATGCAATTGAGAGTTTACCCAATAATAGCTCGGCGATGGTGAGGTATTACCGGAGTAAAATTTTTTGCCCAAGGTTAATTTGGACTAGATGTCCAAAACCTTCAGGTTTAGGAATTCCGCCTTGGTCGGAAGACCTTATCTATTTCACCACAGCTGGAAACGAAACGGTGATAGTTGTAAACCGGCAAAATTTTAAAATTATGAGAACATTAAGTTCTCTGCAGATGAGTTTCCCTTATGGAATAACGTTTTGTGGAATGCGTATGGAAGTTTACGTGTCGGATAAGTGGAAAAATTGTATTCACGTGTTTTCGAGCGAAGGAAAGTACAAAAGAAGCTTACGAGATACTGGACCGGGAGGGGATGTTTTAAGAAATCCTACAGGAATTGCAATTGACGAAGACCACCTTGTGGTTTGCGATACAGGAAACGATAGAGTTATTATTTTGGATCCGGAAACTGGCAGGTTGTTGAGATCCATAGGGGTTAAAAATAATTTGACCGAATTTGTAACTCCTGCCACTGTTGTGGTATGTGGAGACAAAATAATTGTGGGCGACTCAGGAACTCATATAATTAAAATTTTTGATAAATTTGGAAATAAATTGTCAGAATTTGGTTCTAGAGGTGGACAAAATGGACAATTTAAATCGATCGATGCAATTACGTGCGATTCGATGGGCTTTATATTGGTTGGAGATTCGGTTAATGAGCGCATTCAAGTTTTTAAGCAGAATGGAAAACTTGTGCGAATTTTCACTTCTTCTGGACAAGGAGCTGGAAAGTTGAAGCATATTTCTGGGTTATTGGTTACACCACAATTTGAAATTGTTGTTAGCGATTATTTAAACAGGCGCTTGCAGGTGTTTTAAGTATTATTTTCAAATCTTTCATAAGTTTTCTTAAATTATAATTAGCAATTTTGATTCTGCCAGTGTTTTTCTTTTATTGTAACTAATAAAGATATATTTTGAATACTTGTACTTTTTTTTTCTGCCAATCAAGCTACAGCAGACTTTTTTTTTTTTTTTTTTTTTTTTTGGAGGTTTTTTGAAATTTCCAATTTACGTTTCCTAATTTGGAGAACGTGCAAAAATAATTTGCTTAAATCTCTAATCTGGGGATTATTTGGAGATTTTTTTTTATGTGAGAAAATTTACTAATTTATTATAGTTAATAATAATATTGAATATTTTTATTGTATTTATTGTAACATAGAATAATATTTTTACACAGAATCCTCACGAGCGAATATTTCTGCAAGCATTGAATCTTCAAGCACACCCAGGAACATACAACAATATTTCAAATTCTAATATACCAATTGTTGCAGAACCATTTATATTTGGAAATGCTAATCCTCGGAATGAGCCGACAGTGGTAACTTTCCCTACTTGCACTGATCCTTCATGCATAAGACGTCCTATGTATACCTCTTCCCCAGATTCTTCACCACCATGGACTATTTTTAAGAAGTCTAATTTTTTTAAAACCTTAATGTCGTCATAGTGAATTTTAGCCCACTGAAATTTACATGAATGTTTTCTACCTAAAATCTGAAATTAAATTCAGAAATATTAAATTAATAATATGCAAAGAATTGTTGTACAGGTAGAATAGACGTGCATGGGCGCTTATAGGTGAAATTTCAGGAGGGGGGGGGTCAAAATAAAAATAATTCTCAAAATGCCAAATTAAATTAAATTAAAAATACGGGGCACTTGCACTTACGACCAGACGGGGTTTGATCTTCGTCCGAGGCCCGTAAGTCTCATGGCCAGGCTTCAACTTTTAAGTTCCAACTTTGGGTTGGAGTTTTTATCTTGATCAAGCAAGATTTTACCCAATGACTTATACAGAGCCGCCACCCTATAAAAATGCCCACAACAAGCATTACTAGATAGGGAGTACTGAAGACCGGTATAAACCGGTAAAGTTTACCCAAATCTTGCCTAACTTCATCTTAACCCTGGTACTCTTCATGAAAAAAATTATAGCATACACTCAGATACTCACCTTTAAATTGGTTGATGTAGTATGATTACGTAGTTTTGCAGTAACAGTTAGTGAAGTTGCATCTGGCCGAAGAGTACCTGGTAAAGTACCAATATTTACCATAGCGGATTGTCCAATATAAGCTTCAATATAACCTTCTATACTTTGAACTGCCACGAAAGCATCGTTAGGCACTTTTCCCTCATAGTCTTGCCAAAAATAGTCTGAATAATAAACGCATTAGTGAAATTTCAAAGCATATTAACTATAATAAAATTTTACCGATCTCCAATGCTGTTACAACAGCCGAGAACAGCACAATTGAAAAAATGATTGTGCAGTAAGATTTTGTCATGTTTCTTCTACTTGCAGCAGTTCACTGTGTGGATTCAATATGAACACTTTTATGATAATAATCTTTATTATAATCTCTAAGCTTTTATGATAATATCCTAAAAAGTGATTATAAAGATTAATTGATTTAATTAATTAATTAATTAATTGGTATCATATCAGTTATAATAAATGTAAAACTTTAATACTTATAACAAGTTATAATTCAATATTATTAAACATCAATTTTAATTTTGAGTTTTCAGCGAAGAAAATTTATTATTGGTTGTATAATGTTTTAGTTTGATTATATTTTACAAGTTAAGATTTTATATACATAGAACAACCTAATTTCGAGAACTCATTGTATTTGAAATCCGGATGCTCTTATGTTAACAATGTAAAGCCCGCCTCACACGACGCTTATTTTGCTGATGGATTGCTCGGCACACGTTGTTTCGGCGACCGCAGTTTGGCGAAAGCAACGGTAAATTCGGCGACCCGAAATTCGGCTATGCTACTTTCGGCGATTCCAATTCGGCACCGGCTTTTCGGCGATTCTCATACGGCGACAGAAAATTCGACTACGTCTACAAGACTACAACTTTACTACAATCTTTAATCTTTAATCTTTAATCTTTAATCTTCAATCTTTAATCTTCAATCTCTAATTTTCAATCTTCAATCTCCAGTCTTTAATCTTCAATCTCTAATCTTTAATCTTCAATCTTTAATTTTTAATCTTCTTCTATATATAATTTTTAAACATAAAAAAATATTAAAAAATCATAAATATTTGAATTTTACATGCATTAAAATTAATTCAAAAGTCTATCGTTGTACCTTTAACTGAAAACGAGACAATTCAGTATCCGGAAGCTTTCTCCAGGGACACCGGGACAGAGTACCAAAAATAGGAACAGTCCCGTTCAAAGCGGGACGTATGGCCACGTTAGTTATATTATGTATAATAGTATACTAGCTGGATAGCCGGCTTCGCACGGAGTCTCATTAAAAATATAATACTTTGCCTTAGTCTGAGTACTCCAATGTTTTCCAGTCTTGCTTTCAGTTGCTGATTTATTTGTGAAGCTCAAAATACCTTTCTTGGGGGATGAAGGAAATCTCGTTAATCCGTTTATGCGCGTCCGCTAATTTTGTGATATCTCACTTTTCTTTCAACTTTTTTAACATTTTCTTGCACTAAAACATTTTCCAAGTCCTACTGAATATGTGTTCCAAATTTGGTTAAAATCGGTCGAAGGGTCTAGGGAGTGTATAGCGAACAAACATACAAACAAGCTTTTTTATATATATACATATTAGAGATTAGAGAAGAGATTAGAGATAGAGATAAAGTATAATATACTACATAATTATTAAAAGACGGTCATTAGCCTAGTAAGTGTAATAAAAAAATTGCTATCTGCCCTTGCGGGCAAACAGAATTTTTCTCTACTCGCTGGAAGAAGAACCAGCTTTAAATTTAGTGTAGATGCTCAAGATGTTACGACTAGCTGATTTGTGCCGGTAGCGAGGGTGTGTTTTCAAAGATATTCATCAACCACTGCAGAAAAAAATTCACCTACAAAGGAAGGCCAACACTGAGATGGGAAAGGAGAAATTGTAGATACTTGTCTCTATATTATCCGTAGTGGAGAAACATACAGAGAACAAGTAGTCTACGCCCACAGTAAAAACCAAAATAAAAGTAAAAATAATTTACTTTATTAAATCAATTTAAAAGACCACGTTGAAATGTATAAGCAAGATAAAATGCTATCGTTGAAGCGCTTGATAATGCAGTCAGTCGATAGAAAATAAAATCAATATAAATTGAATTATTGCAAATAATTCATTTTAACTGCCGCGAGTAACGAAAGCGAAGATATAAATAAGGTGTTAAAAAAACAAGAAGTCTCCTAAAAATCAGTCCACTGGACCAACACTTACCCAAAACTTTTCTTGAACCCAGAAACACATTCACTTCCGTCTTTTCGAGCCAACTCAAGTAAAAATTGAACTAATCAGTCTAATCAGCCCAGATAACAGGAGCGCCTCGTTGGGAAGGGAAGGAAGAAATACATAGGTGTACCCATAAAAACAAATTCAATAAAATTTGTTACATAAGTTAGCAGAACAACTGCTGATTCTAAGGTACTCGGTTCAAATCAGAGGAGATCAAAAACTTTTATATGACCGTTTCCGTGCTTAGGAGGGCACGTAGAGCCGGTGGTCCCCCTGGATTGACGATTGATGCCGTCAACTACTAAAAACAGGGTTACAGGCATTCCCAACCCTGTTTCGGCAGCCGTGGGGTCTTAATGCCCGAACCTCTCTCGAAAGAGAAGGAGGCCGATGAAAGGCCTGTGAAGAAGAGAACTCATAGTATAGGAGTCGTTTGACGGGGTAAAGGGCGAAAAGAAAAAAGCCTATGCCTTTCGTCATGTGCCGAAAATGATATTTTGCGATTAGATAAAATAAGATTAAGGTAAAGTAATTAGTTCTCTCAAAATTAAGTAAATAATAAATATGTATTTTATTACTTTGCATGTGTTACATAAATTGCGTTTTCGTTTTGACGCCCTTTTTTTCATTTTTGACCTTGACGTTCTGTCAATTGGTCAGACTTATGTAATTATAGAACAAATTCTTAAATCTACAACGTGTTAAAAGCCGAGCAAAGAAATTCTGTCAAGTCCAAGATTCGAAGCCAGAATTTCCTCTCTGTAACTCAACCAGCGATCACATCAATCCACTGCTGTAACGACCTGTTAAAAATATTTTTTTTATTTCATTGCGCAATCATTTTGTACTTAAATCCAAAAATTCACCTGGTTTGCAATTTTTGCCGGGTTATAGCTAAAATTCATCTTCAGTAACTGGATTATAACTCTTCCAGTGGCGTAGCGTGGATTTCTGAAACTTAGGGCAAATCCTAAATTTTCAGCCCTCCTATTTAATAACAAAGATAAAAAAGTTTTTCTGTTCTCTGCGGCCCCCTAGAGATGTCTCGCCCAGGGCAATTGCCCTCCCTCCCCGCTGCGCTACTGAACTCTTAAATATACTCAAAAACACAATGTGACGTCACATTTCTGACTGAAAATGAGCGATTTGCAAAAAAAGCATTTTTAACATTGAATATTTATTATAAGTATTTAATATTGTAATAGTAAATAACATTTTTGCTCATTCTGGGTTAATACAAAATTGCAAAGCACTATTTTAATAAAGCAAAAATGGGTTAGGTAGACTAATTAAATTACATTAGGAAAGACGAAAATTCTTGCAAGCTGGACTGGATCTTCAATTACACCCAGGAACATATAACAATATTTCAAAATTTAGAATACGAATTGTTGCACTACCGTCTCTGTTTGGAAATGCTAATCCTCGGAAAGGGTCGACATTGTAAACTTTCCCTACATGCAGTGATCCTTCGTGCATTTGACGTCCTATGTACACCTCCTCATTGGTTTCTTCGCCTCCGTGGACAATTTTTAAGAAATTTAATCTTTTCAAAACTGTAATGTCGCTGTACTGAATTTGAACCCACTTTAATTTACAGGGGTGTTCTGTAGCTAAAATCTGAAATTAAGTTCAGAAAAATTAAATCATAAATATGCAAGCAAATATTAGTAATTCTGTTAAAATATATGAATTTCCACAGACTGTAAGTGGGTACTCCTTTTGGAATTATTTTAAAGGACTTGGACCTCAGCAGACGGAATACAATTTATATTCCAATCCTCTTCCTTTGGAAGGTAATGGAAAATCATCTAGGCATTTGCCATGAGAAATCTTGGCACTCCATGTAATGGAGTGCCGGGGTCTCCTCATATATATCCTTCATCTCATGTTGTTCGGTGGGGATGGAATTTTGGGAGGTGATGACCCTTGTGGAATTAGCGCAAGGCTTGGTCGGACTAGCCTTTATGTAGGGTGAAGAACATCGGTGAGACCATCGAGGAATATTTCTCCTGTACTTCTAATCACTTTGGAACCCCTTGGTTTGGGAGTTCATCTCAACTGTACAAGCTCTGTTATTGACAGAAGAGCCTTATAACTTCAGCTTGTACTATACTGGAACCCTCTTGGCGTATGAGCACACTTGGTAAAACGGAAAGACTTCTCCGATCGGAGAATAGGTGCGGAAGGATGTTCGCACCATTCTCTTAGAAGTTACTATCTTAACCCCGATGCTCTCCAGCTTAAAATTTATAGCCTATACTTAGTCACTTACCTTCAAATTACTTGATGCAGTTGAATTATGTCCGTTACTGGTAATTGTTAGCGAAGTTGCACCTGGCAAAAGAGTTCCTGGCAAAGTGCCAGCATTCAAGATGAAGCATTGTCCAACATAAGCTGCAGCGGTACCATCTGAATTTTGAACTGCCACGAAAGCATCGTAGGGTACGTCTCCCTCATAATCTTTCCAATAATAATCTGAAAAATTAATAAATTAGTGAAATATCAAAGCATATTATAAGAAAATTTTACCAATGTCCAAAGCCGTTACAACGGCCGAGAAGAGCAAAACCGAAAAAATTACTGTGCAGTAAAAATTTGCCATGTTTCTTCTACTAGTAGCGTAAGTATACTGTGGATTCAATGTGACCTGCGTTGATCATTTATACTAATTTCTGGAAAAATTGTTTTTAATTTTGAAATTACCTTATTTATCTGGAAATATTTAAATTATTATTTGCCGAGTTGATTAGTGCAGTATATTTAGTTAACCTAAATAGTTAAGAATTTATTGCATTTCTTGAGCGATAAAAATATTATACCTGCTTATCAAATTGTTGAACTTGTCTACGTACACGTACAGGATGGTTTTTAATTAATATATTAATGCATTGTCCTTATTCTAATGCCCTTAAAGGATTTTACCTTTTTCCCATGTTTAACTTGGTTAAACATACTGCCACCTCGAGATTAGTGAAGGATGATGATATTGCCTGGCTGGGGCCCATTTGTCTCTGTTTTTACCTATTGTAGTTCCATTTGTCCTAGTAGTTTGTATGACAATTGCTTCCTTCCACCGATGATTTATCACACAATATCCTAAGCTCAACCTACTTTCTACGACCTTTTCCTAGTTTTTTTTGAGAGAAATGAGGCTTTTTCACTTGAATTGGATGGGCTTTATAACTTTTATTTGGATTTTGCGATTCTAATTTTTTTTTATTTTGCCTCACTGCCTCTTAGGTTTGAAGCTCAGAAGTCCACTTGGTTGCGGGTTTAAGATTTGTGAGTGGGTCAAATATTGGAATTTGATATATTTTTGATCATTTAGATCATTATTGATCTAAATTGAATCATATAGAGATTATTATTGATATTTGATTATCAATAATCGATTTAAATAACCGAAACATGCATTTGAAATAAAGGATGATCAAATGATTATTTAATTTAGTAACACTTTGACTGTTTACAAATTATTATTAATTAATTTTACCACATTACGGCTAAACAAACAGAATATTTAGGTTACTATTTGCTTAATTGATTAGTTTATTAATTAGATAAATTAGTTTTTTTTCCAGTTTTAATTCCAGTTTTGTGAATAATATTGTTAAATAAAATAAAGCAAAAATAATATTTGTAAATAATAAGGATTATTGCAATAAAAAAATTGTTTACTATTTTGAGTTCACCTATATTATGAATTTATTGCATTTGTTGTATGATAATATTATTTTATTCTTATTCTTAACACGATAAGGAACTTAAAAAAATTATTCACCTACAGGATGGTTTTTAAATAAGTACATTGTAATTATGTAATTATTGCAAATGCCGTTGAAGTATTGCAAGTTTTGCTAATGTTTAACTTTATTTATTTTTATTATATTTAAAATAATATATAAAATGTAAATATTCTTTTTGTTTTTTAAATTAAAAAAAATTTCTAGCCCCCGATTGCGGCTCATAAGAAAAAATCACTGCCAATTCGGGAATTTTGCAGCTTTTGACAAGATTTTTTTCCTTACATCATAGGTCATCATACTTGATTTTTAAAAAATTTAAAAATCCAAAATATTTAAAAGATAACTCATATATTGCAATATTTCTAAAAAAATTGAAACTCGGTTTTCTCAAAAAACACAAATTAATTTTTCTAAAATAATTTTTTTTAATTTAAAAAATCAAAATCTAAAAAATGAGTAATATTGATCTAAACACTACAGGGATGGAGTGAATGCTACGTGCCATGAGGGTTAAAATCCCTGTTGTTTAGTTATATTATATCTCTTCAGAATTACTATACATTTTTGATGCGTGAAATGCAGATAATATAATATAAAATATAAAATATAATATAATTATACCTTTGTATAATATCAATACAGAATTTTGCATATTATCTCTTAAATACATAATTATTTAAATTATCTCGTTAGGAATTACTATAAAAACATTAGCTCATATCAAATTGAACACACAGTAAACGCAATACCTGTTACAAGAAGGAATTATGACAAAAAATTATTACACAATGATTTTTTCAATTTTGCTGCTTTCAGCCGTTGTGACAGCATTTGATATTGGTAACATTTTTTTGTGTCATATTTTGCCTTGATACTTTACTACCACATCCATTTTTCAGACTATTATTGGAAAGACTATTATGATGGCGAAGCTCCCTCCGATGCTTTCGTAGCAGTTCAAAATCCAGATGGTACCGCTGCTGTTTATATTGGACAATGTTCCATCTTGAATATTGGAACTTTGCCAGGAACTCTTTGGCCAGGTGCAACTTCTCTAACAATTACTGCTAGCGGACGTAATGCAACGGCATCAAGCAATTTGAAGGTAAGTGTCTGCCAGAAGCTTTCTCTAGAGTGTTTTGCTATATATGGGTGCCAGATTTTCTTTATTCATTATTGTTTAAATAAAAAAATTATACTAAAATAATGAGAATTACATACAAAACTGCAGCAACTAATCGAGTTGCACACCAATCGAGCTCAACTATATTATATTATAAATTTAATCATTCGGAACTTAATTTCAGATTTTAGCTACAGAACACCCCTGTAAATTACAGTGGGCTAAAATTCGTTACAACGAGATTAAAATTTTAAAAAATTCAGAATTTTTAAAAATTGTTCATGGAGGTGAAGAAACGAGGGAAGAGGTGTACATAGGACGTCACATGCATGAAGGATCATTGCAAGTAGGAAAAGTATACAATGTTCCTCCATACCAAGGATTAGCATTTCCAAACAGAGATGGTACTGCAACAACTCGTATTAGAGAATTTGAAATATTGTTGTATGTTCCTGGCTGTTCAGGATAGACTTGAAGTTGTTAATTTTAATTTTCGATGAGTAAACTAATATCTTTTAATGTTTATAATAATAAGTAATACCATTAAATAATAATACTATTATTAGAATTTTTATTCGGGTGAACAGTAGTAGGCGACTGTATACGTCAAAATTAAAAAAATGCAATTAATTTGTGTTATATTTATTTTTTATTAAAATCAATAACTATTTTGAGATAAACCAGGTAGAGAAAACTGGAATTAAACGATTATGGAATTTTGTTTAACATTTACTTGATTTTCCCCTGTATGTAACGACAATGCTAAATGCAAATCTAGGGAGTTTTGTGTCACAATTGTATTACTAAACTACAAAATTCTTGGTGTGAATTGTCAAGAACCACTCCCGGCATTATTTGGCGTACATAATTTAATTTCCGGTTAGTTTTATATTATTAATTACATAAATGAAATAATTAAGCTCAGCTTGTAACAATCATATTTTAATTGACATATTGGTAGCTTTTAACGTACTAACAAATTAAATTTTGCTCATGGCACCGAATGTCAAATTTGCCCGAGGATAATTATAAAGAACCCATTATTTTCCACATGGCAAATGTTTAATGGTCGAATTTTAAAAAAATCAACCGTTTTTAATGTGAGCTTTTCTTATTTGTCCGCAGTTATCCTTTAAGAGAATTTGCAAAATGTCGGTTGCCGCCGCGGTAGTGAACGTCTACAATACTAATGTGACTACAGATAATTTGTCCAGACATGACATGTTATCGTGGGTTAACGACTGCCTGCAGAGTAGTTTCGCTAAAATAGAAGAATTATGCACCGGCGCCGCTTATTGCCAATTTATGGACATGCTATTCCCCAACTCCGTTCCTCTCAAGAAGGTCAAGTTTAAAACTAATCTGGAGCATGAGTACATCCAAAATTTTAAAGTTTTGCAAGCCGCATTCAAGAAGATGGGAGTCGACAAGGTAGGCTTTATATCTCATTGTATACTCGAATTGATCACCAAACCGTGTACCAAAAGAAATCTAATTGTACCACTG
Organism: Cantharis rufa; assembly: GCA_947369205.1. NCBI lineage: Eukaryota > Metazoa > Arthropoda > Insecta > Coleoptera > Cantharidae > Cantharis > Cantharis rufa. The sequence goes on from OX376303.1 coordinate 97,379,056, forward strand.
TGGGTTGTTACACAAATTTTATAGGTAATTCCTGTAGACAGACTAATAAAAGGTCGTTTTCAAGACAACTTTGAGTTCTTGCAATGGTTCAAGAAATTTTTTGACGCCAACTACGATGGCAGAGAGTACGACGGTTTGGAAGCTAGAGGTGGTTTGGGCTTAGGCTCGGGATCTCAGGATCATGGAGGTTTAGTGCCGCCACAATATCACCCACCTTCCAAACAGCAACAGCAGCGACAGGGTAACTCCAGTTACAATAGATTTCTTTTACCTTGTAGCACAGTGCACGCGTCTTTGGATTCAATTTATTTATTATTGCACTTTTTGTTTTAATTCCTCTTTATAATTTACATTTTGCATGACTTTTGGTTTGCTTGCATTCGGTAGATAGTTCCAATTGATCGATTGGTGAAGGGACGGTTTCAAGATAACTTTGAATTTCTGCAATGGTTCAAGAAATTTTTCGATGCCAACTACCAAGGTGCACCTTATGATGCTGTCGGAATGCGCGCCGGAGAAGGTTTGGGAGGTGGAGGAGTACCAAGATCGGCTTTGACGTCTGCACGTAAACCTGCTCTAGCTGCACCAAGTAAAACTAAACCTGTCGGTAAAGCTAGTATGTGTTTTATATATCTTTAATAAAAAAACTGCTTTCTTCTTTCCTGTTCTTTAGCCTTGCATATCGGACTCTAATTTTGTTCTTTTTTAGTGCCTAAAGTAAATGCGGTCAAACCTATTTCGAAGCCTATTAATGTGTCCAGTCGGGGTGATGCCACAAAAGTAGAAGAACTCAGCAATCAAATTTTAGAACTTAAGGTGAGATTGTTATTTTTTTATTTAGTACAGCCACAAATATTTTGGAAACAACATTTTGAGATAGAGGAATTATCAATATACAAACATGTGGTGTAATATTCAGCTTTCCTATATTTTGATTCTGAGGATGTATTTTGTAAAATCTGTAAAACTTTTCAAATCTGATAGTCCAGTTTGTATAATTATTAAATTAACTGATTTTACTTATTCCTTATATTTGTTGTTAAAATCTTAACTATTTGACTATGCTTGGTGCAAAGGCTTGGTTTATAATTTCTCAGCATTTTCAGATGAACGTAGAGGGATTAGAAAAGGAAAGAGATTTTTATTTTGGTAAACTGAGAGATATTGAAGTGATGTGTCAAGAAAATGATGATCAAAATCCGCTCATTCAAAGAATTTTAGATGTGCTTTATGCTACAGAGGTTTGTGTAATTAAACCATTATTTGAGTAAGTTTTGATCTAATTTTTTCCTTTTCATATAAAACAGGAGGGTTTTGCTCCACCTGATGAAGTGGAAGATGTTCCAGGCGAAGAAGACGAATATTAACGTCGATAACATATAGCTCATCTTGAATGGTTCACGTTTTATCTTGTTGATCGGCTTTTGCATTTTCATCATGCTAAAATTTAAATTCCTTTTTTTTACAATTATTTATTAAGTACTATGTATATGTATCGTTTAAACTTGTTTTCATGCCGTTTGTTAATAATGCATTACATTAAACCAAATTTTATGTTTGATCATCAATGGTAGTGTTTTATGAAGTTTATAATGCGGTTACGTTTCAGTTTTAATCAATAAAGTTTCCAAATTGGTTACAAATTTTGATATAATTTTTTAATCCAGACCACTTTCCAAATTCCTAAATAAATCCAAAAAAACTGTAAATCTCTTGTGTAAACTTTTTATCAACTTGAACTTAACAAAGAGCAGTTGATGGTTTTGAAGATAAATCTATTTTATTTACATTTTCATCATAATTGGCAGGTAGGGGCCGATAAAAATTTAGTTACATTGAAAAAACAACTTTCATAGTATTCAAGAAATGGATTTATAAATTTGTTCACCTGTGCAAAAATGATGATTTTTTCAGGTTCCAGACAACTCCACATTATCCTCCTCTGGTGGATAATATATAAAAATTAATACAGTGAATTAATTTGAAATCCTTATAACGGCAATAGACAAAAAAATGTATTTTTTTACTACATTTTTATTAACTCACTTTCAATGTTGTCTGTTCGATACAATTTTTGCAATCAATTTTCAACTAATTGCCCTCCCATCTTCATCATTTTGATATAAAAATATATGGAATCGTTAGGTCTTGCAAGGTCACTCGGTTTTAACGTCAGGTAGCTTCTGGTTTAAAAAAAAAAATTACATTTTCAAAATATTTTTGAAAAGAAAAAGGTTTGATTTTTTGGAGATTGACTATGTACTATGTTGTTGACATAATGTTATCATAACATTCTCTAATATAATTTTTAGAGAATCGCACTATATTATAAGTTCGTACAAGTTCCTTTTGCGCTGATCAGGAAAATTCCCGAGTATTCCACAAAAGAAAATTCATGAAGAAGTCAACCAAAAGGAAATTTGCTCCTCACGAGTTTTGTTTTGCGTTTAACAAAATTTTTTTGTATTGAAAAAATTTGATTTTGTGTTTTCCCATGCAAATACTAATTAAGTAGTATTTAATACTAAATGCATGCGAATTCGGACGAAAATGTGTTTTGACGAATTCGTCGGAAAAAACAAACGCCGGTTTGACGTTGACGTTCTGACGCGTTCGTTGCTGTTATGGGGTTTCAAAATCAAAAACCGACACGTCGGAAGTATGACGTCTGGCATTGCCACCACCTAAAAATAAAATTCCAATTTATCACAGTATGCGAATTATGATTGAACAGTGATTTTTACTTTTATTAGTTTGTTTACATTAACTTGCATATACAGTGTTGTGTGTTGGCGACAGTTTAGGATTATGTCCATTATGTCTCACATTATCATTGCAAGGTATTTAAAATTTTTATAACGCTGGTTTAATATGACATCGTCAATGCTAATGATGTGTATTGTTTTTCGTTTTTGAAAGGGTATAAACACTCACATTGGAAATCAGGCGTTTGTTTTTTTTTTGACGAACTCGTCAGAACTAATTTTCGTCTGAATTCTCATGCACAGTGACCTGTGCATTAGGTGGATTATATTATGAATAATTCAATGTAAAACAAAACAAATTTTATTAGATTGGGCTTATTAGTTTTCAAATTTCAAGGTCTTATGATTCGTGATGTCTATTTCCGTATACGAATATTGCACAATATTTTACAATATTTCCCTCCCCCCTAATTGGTAAAACGTCTTTGAGTCATTTAATTTAATAAAATTTAAAAATTTCAAAGTATTTTCTCTTTTCAATAATTTTTTTAAGGGAAGAAAATTATTCCCACGTCGACACAACCAATCACATTTAGAAAGTAGTTCTTGTCAATCAATCAGATATTTATGGAGTAAATATTATTTATAAGAGCAGCGGTGTCCGAGCGGTTAAGGCAGTGAATCCTCAACCAAAGTGTTGCGGCACACTTTTAACGATTTCAAAATTTGGCGCCACACAAAGAAAGAAGGAAGACACAAAAAAGACTTGAGGCATAAAAATCGGTTTATGATTCTAAGAAAGGACGCGTTGCAAAACAAATAATGAAATAATTTAAATTTTTTTTATGAATTTAAATATCTATTCTTGTTAAAAGAATTTTTTTTAAATCATACATTTAATGATATTAACATAATTATATAATTATTATCTAAAATTTGGCGGCACACTTTTAGAATTTCGCGGCACACAAAAAATGCACAGTGGTTGAGAATCACTGGGTTAAGGAGATGAACTTGAAATCCATTAGACTTGACCTGCACAGGTTCGAATCTTATCCGCAGCGTTTCTTTTGAATAACGAATAAACCACTTAATTACACAAGTTTACAAATTCGGGTCAACTTTTGGACCCAAGCAGATAAGAATGATTCTTAACGTTATTTGATGCCCTGAACTCAGATCTTCAATCTGTTTATCAAGATTGGCTCTAGTTTTCGAGTTCGCGCTAAACCAAGTCACGTGACAAAATCATGACAAGTGCTCTCAAAGATGCGTATTTGCATTACTTTGGTATTTTTGCAAAATTACCACAATATGGGAGCTCGAATGTCTCTGAAGATACATTTTCTGCATTTATATCTTGATTTTTTCCCACAAGAGTTGGGCGACATGAGCGACGGGCAAGGAGAGCGGCTACATCAAGACATAGCAAAAATCGAAAGGCGATACCAAGAATTTTGGGACGAAGGTATGATGAGCGACTATTGTTAATGCATGAAGCATGAAACAGATTCCAAGCTGTATAAAAGACTCAGTTCAACCTCTGTTTATTTCTGATTTATTCTTTTTAATTCAATAAATGGCCGTTAATGGTCAAATACAGTAATATATGAATTTATTGAATATTTCGAAAACTAGAAGCAATTTTAAAAAACGGGCTGCTGATTTGGATTCAGCTCCCCAATTTACGTTATAAACAGCTTTTGGTTGCTCAGGTCCAAAACCGTGTATACTTGTGTTATTATTCACAACCTCGTTTACAAAATATTTAATCAAAACAAGGATTAACTAATTTTTTTGTTTCAGTTCAGATGACATTGGTGCGTGAACGCGAAATTCGTATTTCGCGAACGGGATTGTGATGTGTCGAGTTCGAATTAGGGAACGTACCCATACTACGTGACCCACTTTTTAGCAATTTTTACCCCCCTCCCCCCCCTAGGTGACCACCTGTAGTATATTCCAAGACCCCCCCTCCCCCCCATACTTTTCACGTAGTAATTCAGAAATAAGATTTTAAATCATTTTTTGCTAACAGAAAGTTAAAAAAAAATTTGGATCATAATGCCGGATAAAACTGCCGATAATGCTAAATTTTCATTTTACAGGATAAATAATCTCATGTGTATGGGAATCGCATGGCAATCAAAAACCTCATCAATGTTATTAGTTTATTACCAAGAATGAAATTGATATCATTTTACACTTGTTTAAAATATACAGGATAAATAATATGTGTGTGAGAATCGCACTTCGCATGGCAATCAAATTCTTATGCGTTGTCGACGTCATTACCAAGAAACTTTTATAATTTCATACACTGTTTAAACAAAAAGTTGCTAATTTGAATTTTTTAAAAATAGTAATAGATTTAGGGTAACAGTATTTAATTAAAAGTAATATATTATGTATTTGCATTACGCTGTAGAGAAATTAACGTAGAATAAAATTGCAGAGATAACGCAATTTGTCAAAAAATATTGACTACGTGACGAAAACCTAACTCCCCCCCGCCCCTGTGACCAAGCGTAGTCTTTTGAAGACCCCCCTCCCCCCCCTAAACGGGTCACGTAGTATGGGTACGTTCCCTTATCGTGAAGAAGCTTGATGGAAGCTTTCTTAATGATCGGGAATAATTTTTTTTTAATACGTAAGTGAAAAAAAAAGTGAAAGTGTTCGGGTCTGTGAGTGACTTAAGTTTATTGGAAGAAACAATAAGGAAGGTATCCTGGCCACTAGGAATAATGCAATAGGACTACAGTGATAAAGGTAATTTGGCGAAAACCGTTCTCATCTGCAATGATAACTAACAAAAAATTTTCTTTATATTTGTAGGTAGGCTCAACTTCGTAGGTTTAGCAACAACTCAGGTTAGTAAAATTTTCTCTCCAGTGATGTAGCCAGTGAATAGTTTGAAATTGTGAAAAAATGCATTTTTCTTTAAATGCACGAACTACGGTTAGGTAAGAAAAGTTTTTTTTACGTTCTGAAGTAAAATATTGTTAATAAGTAACTAATTTTTTTTCTTCGGAGGTTTTCATTGCTTGAAAGTTGGTTAATTCGTTAAGCTTTCAATAAATCATATTGTCAAGCCTTGAAGAAAAAAATCTTGATTGCAATGGGCAAATGCCCATCTAAATCTCACCATAGGAGATTGGGAAAAGATAATTTAACTTATTCCCTACAGCTAATATTTGCTATTTTAGCATCCTTAATTATGAAACTCGAATGGAGATCGTCACAGAAAGAGCTCAATTTATTAGGAGACAACTAGGTAAGCGTTTTAATCAAGATTGTGTCGTACAAACCGTAAAACATACACAAGCAGTTATGATTTGGTTCTGCATTACGATTAAAGGAGCAGGAGCAGTCTACTTTGTCAGCGGAACAATGGATGTATGGGAGTACCAGGAGGTAATAAATACAGTTCTGCTGCCTAAAAAAAAATCCCTGGGAACGCATAAATCTTGATATTCATTTATGCAAAACGGATCACCAAGCCACAGAGCCAAATAAGTAACAAAATTGCTTTCTTCGAAGAAAATTCCCGTATTACCAAGGCCAGGTAATTCACCCGATATGAATGCCATCGAAAATGTTTGGAGTCGGCTCAAATCACTTCTATATACATCACCGAACACAACTTAAAATTCAAGAAATTTGGGAAAAAAATGAAGAAATAAAACAAATGATATCACAGTGTATACGGAGCATGCTAGAAAATGCACGTGCTAAGGCAAGGGGTGGAAACACAAAATATTAATTTTAATATGTAAAAGTAATAAAAGTTAATGTTGGAGTTTGTTTATGTCTTTTAATTTTACCTAAAAATCGAAATAAAGTATAAAATGTAGAAATTTTTGTTTAAAAATGCGGTAACCGCATTTTACTTTTTGAATATGAATTTTGGAAAAAGTATCTATCTTTTGGGAGACCTCACAATCGGATATTAATTTTTTAATTGTTTGAAAATTTTAAACTTCAGAATTTCGGAGGAGGCGAAGTAGTCTCTTCTGACGACCCGCCGCCGGCGCCGTTCTTATTAAATACTCGTACACTGAATTTTTGAGAATATTTATTTCAAAATCTTAAAATGCCACTATCAGGCGTCAGATCGTTTTTTGGGGTGAAAAAAAATACGGGTTTCCTTATCTTGCATAAACAACATTTTGGAACATCATATCCACTCAGTCTGTATGATTTCACTGTATATGAAGTGAAGTTATTCAAAAGCTTGCTTGTTATCTAAGAAAAATTGTTATATTTTCCGCAGTGGCGGATCTGTATTGCAACTAATGAAGCAAAAGCTTCAGGTTTCTGATGTAACCGGAGCTCCATTATCATAAATAATTGAAGTGTCCGGTTTCGCTCAGGCGTGATTCCACGTTTTTTTCGTAAAAGAAGAAATAGATAATTGATTTACACGTATTTCTCTATATTCTCGATTTTTAGCTTATGATTCTAATTTGACCCGCAAGGTTCTGCGCGGGATTTGATCTGGGGGTTTGAGAAATATCTTTCAGTATTAATTGGCAACTGACTAAAAAGTACAGAGTGCACTGGACGGTATTTTACACTCCTAATATTATACAAAACAATAATATATATGTAGTTGCGGTTTTAGTGGTCCTGGTCCTTGTTAGTTTAGAATTAATGCGTTCAAATGAAAATTGATATTTTTTTGTAAAAAAATTGTTCAGCTTATCCCGACTACTGCTCCGAAAGTATGGGTTCTATCCAAAAAACGTATTGAAAATTCAAATTTATAGAAAATTTTATCAACTTTAATTTATTATACCACTATTTTTACCCTAAAACAAAGAGAAAGCAAGATATTACCAAAAAAAGGCTTCTAAACATTCTCGCTTTTTCAACGTTTTTCTAAGAATAATAATTTTTTAAGATATAATAATAAATAAAACCTCTAGGAGAAAACGAAAGATATTTCATCTTTTCATTTCTGTTTTTCTTGTTGTTTTCTGATTACGACGATTAACCATGAAGACAAAAACAGATGTAAATTTAAATACATAATATGCTAATATTTAATTAAGTTTCTTTGTATAACTTTTTAATCAAATTCTGTATTATTTACAAATCTGAGATGGAAAATCTTCTATTTCAGGCAACGCTATATTTTCGTTAATGATATTTATAACCAGTGGCGTAGCATCACGAGGAAGAGTGAGTGAGAAAACGTGAATATAAAAAAAATAGCAATTGGTGAAACTTGTAGGGAAATTCACTATCTGGTTTGGTCAAAAGCGGGTTCTTTTTAAATTCTAAGTCAAAATTGTCGGGAAAAACTTGTAAAGAAGTCGTAACTGAAATAAAGCGATCGATTTTAATTCAAAAGCGATTTGTTTATTAACACACAAATTTTTAAACTACCTGTACAAATAAATACCACAATATAGTTAATATAAAACAAGTGTGAATTTTCCACTGGACAGATTTAGTACCTACGTTATTGCAAATGTAATCTGCAAGAAGCCGATTTACGTGCAAACATAAATTATGATTGCATTTATATAATAAATATTGACTAGCATAATATCATGATATGAATAGGCAATAAGGTACTTATTGTGCTTTGTGCTATGCTGCGAGTAATTCGGCCCCTTTTCATTTATGTAGTACGTAATTAAGTCAAAAAATACAAAAAGCTTGTGGATAGAGTAGATCGTCCGTCTGTCTACTTCACAGTTCTAACATCAAAATTTTGCTACTCTTCACTGAGTCATTTAGTAAACGTAGGACCCTCTCTATTCGTCAATTGCGACTTTATGATATCTATTCCATCAGTGTTAAATATATCTCGAATTATTCAGCCTTATCTGTACACGTTTATTAAAGATCACACATATTAAGTTAGTACAAATAGTGTTTATGTCTCGGACAATTTAATAATGTTCGATCAAACTTCACATTCCGCCACGTTACGGCTAACGGCCGACGAACTGCTTAACTGCAAATGGTAATCGCTGTTCAGCACCAAATCCGCAACGCATCCTTTAATTCCAGAAGAGTACCTTGCTCCAGTATTAATTGACACTTGTGGCATTCCGCCAACGTATAATCCCGGATTTACAGAACAAATTCTTGCAACTTCGACGGATTGCGTTGTAACCGCTGCTCCGTTGTCTACAACCAATAAACCGCTACCTCCAACTCTGCAATAAAATTTCACTTTATCGATACATTTGCTCGGGAAAACTTTTAACCGTTATTGAAAAACTTTGAACACAGTAAATGGTGTATCTTTGTTAAAGGAATTACTTACGTGGCTGCTTTTATTCGATGCCATAAATTGTCGTGAACTATAGAAGTGTTGTGAACCACTACTATCTCCTCATTGCGGTCGGAGTATCGCAAAACGAGATTTCCACGTTCCACGCCCAACGAAAGAAAATCGATTCCAAAATCCAGCCAAACTAAAAGTCCGTCCATCGAACTTATTTTGAATCGCATATTGATATCTATGTGACTTGCCGACGCAGCCGATAACGTTTGAGGATTGTTGAAATATAGGTAACTGTCGTCGCCCTCAAAAGAAGGCGGACCGTGTCCACACACGTGGTCTCTGTAACCTGGTTTACAACGGCACGTAAAATAATCTAACTGAGGTATGCATTCGCCGTTTTCCCCGCACGGTCGGGCCACACATGGATGAGGACAATTGTTGACATTAGCACCACCGAGCGCTTCCGCAAGAATTGAGACAGTGCGTCCATTAATAACTACTTTTTGAATACAACCGATAAAATTCGATCGTACTCGTACCTGAGGTGAGACGTTATCAAAGTTTGGTGCACCACCTAAGAATAAGTTTTGAGGAAGTGATAATTGTGTAAAAGCTCCTACGGAAAGGACTTCTATTGGTAACTGATTGTCTACTTCTAATATAGCTAATCGCCCAGTTCTCGATACTTTAATTTGATGCCAATTTCCAATTTCGATCCGTTGAGAACTTCTAGCCGTCGTTGCACCAGTTCCTAAGTCGTAAGTGAACTCCACGAAACCTTCGTTTAAGGATATTGCAATGAAGTCTCCAAAACCGTCTGCTCGTTGACCGTTGTAAAGTATCAGTCCGTCAGCAACCGTCGGTTTTAGAGTTATTTGCAAATCCAACCAAGTGAGAACTTCGTCGGCGAGACCTCGGTATCGTAAATGGCTGGATCCGTTGAACGCTGGCACTTGTAAATCCACTCGAATTTCGCACAAATCTCCCGAAAATCCCAGCGGACACAAGCACACGGCAGTTGCATCGCTGGTCAAACATTTTCCGCCGTGTTGGCAAGGAACGCGACTGCATCTGTCGGCGGTGCATTCCTCTGTAAAAAAAGGTTAAATAGTTTTTTAGCCAACGTCCTGTTTTGCTTTGCTTACCTATTCCGAAACCCTTGGCGGCTTCTCCATGCGGTTCCAGGGCAAATTTATAAGCGTGATCGTTCACTTCCAAATTTCGTATACAGCCTTTGATACCGGAAGAAACCGGCAACTTTTCCGCAAGTCCCGTTGTGTTGCCCGTTCCGCCTATGAAGAGAGGTTCGCGGAAGGTAATCCGAGAGAACAATCCTTTAGATCTTCCCTTTACGTGCTTTCCGGAATTAAGTTGTAGCCACGCATCCCATCGATGTCTGTATAAGGTAACTCGATTCCACTGATTCAAAAGAACCGTTTCTTCAGAACGCACGACTCCAACGCCGGAACCGCAATCGAACCTAAAAGTTAGATAATTTAGATTTTTATTTGAAGAGTAAAATGTTTTCTTACCGAAATTCGACAAATCCTTGATGAAGCAGCAATGCCATGAAGTCACCCGCCATGTCGTCTCTTTCTCCAGTTAGGAAAAAAATTCCGTCGTACGATTCCGGTCGTAACTCGAGGGTTAATTGGACGTGTTTGTATGCTCCCCTGAGAGCTGAAAAAGCTAACCAACTCAAGCCCGTGAATCTTGGAGAATTGATTTCCATTTCTGAAAAATGCGAGGTAATAACCGTGATTTGGGAGTTAAATTTGGTTACCTTTTTCGCAATGGTCTCCCGATTTGCCAAGAGGACAAAGACAAATGGGAGAATTTGAATTGTTGTCTAGCATGCAGCCACCTCCGAGACCGCAATCTAGTGGACATGGTTTTTCCGTCGGTAAAGGCAGTGTTGCTTTGGGTTGGCCAGTCATGTCGGTCAGTTTTTGTTCCAATCTTGGACCTTGCGTCGTGCTTCCGCTTATATTTTGATTAATTTCGTTTGATTCGTTGAACGTGTTTAATTGGGCATCAAATATTGCATCTTTTTGATATAACACATCTTCTTCGTTATCTTCACTACCTATGCGAGAAGAAGCATCCGTTGAATTCGATTCTGAAAAGTTTAATTTGATTAGGAATATTGGAAAATGTCGCAACTGTTTGTACCGTGACAACTGTAACCATCTTCGTGTAATTCGTAACCCGGATTGCATTCGCATTCGTACATCCCGTCGTGCAATTCATAGCACAGCTGTTGACATGGACTTCCCTGTCCGCATTGACCTAAATCAACAAAATAAATTTAATTATGCAGTTTATGTGTGCGGAACTAATTTTAATTTGAAAACAATTTTTACTTTTCATTGTTAAACTTTCAAAATGACTGACATGGAACGTTGTGTATAAATCGCTCATTAATTGGGATGAATTACTTTTGTAGTTTGACACAATTTAACGTTCAAGCTTTAACGACTATGTTTTGCAATTTAAATTATTCTATTAATTACGCTGCATTTGACATGAGTTTTTCTGCCCTTTTTTTTCTTCCGCCAAGCAATACCGTTCCACTAATTGTCATTAACGTTTTAATGGCGAACGCGTTTTGCAATAGTCAGTTTTTGCCGCTCCAATGTATCGGCAAAACTACACGCAATTTTCATTCGACATCCAACTTTCCCAACAAAAGCTTCCATTAATCTCAAAAAAAGTACATGCATGCAAAATGTTGTAGTCATTATTGAGCACTTAAAACCTTCATTTTTCAAAAGTAATTTTAAAAATAAAAGCTGTAATCTCTTTTCTATTTGGTACTTCTTAAACTTTTATCTCGGTCAACTTTTTGATCTGTTGCTGTCTTTTTTTGCTCGAGTTTTTATGACAAACTGGATCGCTGTGTTTTTATTTTATTATGTCTTTCGTTTGCTTTAACACAATTTTGACGGATCTTTTAGAAAAAATATCTCAGACTCTCGGAGGCTTTGAATCGCGAAAAGCTCCATTAGTTCCAAGTATACGTGGACGTTCGCAAACAATGATGAATGAATTACGTACGGAATTAACTGGGTTTAAACCTGCGGTCGAGGAGATATGAAAGACGTCAACTAAAGTGTAATTGTTGGGTTTTATTAAATATAATTAATCAAGCTTTTGTTGTTTTGTTAAATCTTTTGTGGGAGGTTTAACTCGTTTACAAAGAAAGCGTTATAGGGATATACTACACGAGACTGCACAAAAATAAGAGAAAAGAATCAGTGGAAAACTGGCGATTTTAAAATTTTTAATATTTTAGTTTCAATTTTCCTGCGTATGTAAATATCATTTAAAAGATGAAGTTTGATGTAGGCATTAAATATTGCACGGGAATAAGTTTATTTGTCAAAGAAATAAATGTTTTTTATCGTGTATCCTGAAAATGATGATTAATAATATATCGAAACCGGTTTATTTATTTGACAAAAACGTACTTCTTCCATACATTATATAATTTAAAATCGAATTTTTCAAAATTGGACCGTATTAATAAAAATAAAATATATGTACATAACTTGGAGCGAAGTTTGTATTTTTATTTGCCAATGCAGATCTGAGAAAATGAATTTTATAATAATAATAATATATTATATTACTTTGAAATACGATTTATTCGCCATTTTTCATTCGTATTTGATTTTGAAGACGATCTGACTGAATGCCATAATTTAGTTAATTTGAATAAGAAATTTTCGAATAGCTTTTCGCGTAAATATATTTTTAATATATTATACGGGTAACTACGTTATATTTTTAAATTTTATTTAAAAAATGTTAGAAAATCTCGAGATTCCTCTTTGAGAATTATTAAGTCGAAACAATTTATTGCTTTAAAGCAAAATGATATAAAAATATAGGCACCAGAAGTTCAGATGGTTAAATTCATAGTTCGAGAGGACAATTCAACGGTAAACCCCAGGAAGTCTTTTCTAGTAGACTTGAAATATTATATATTGTTCATAACTCAATGAATTAAATTCATTTGTTATTATTCAAAGAAAACTTAAATCCAAAAATGAAGGCCTAATGGGGTAAAGCAGGTTAGCTGCCCCCACAGGGGATTAACGTAAATTTTTAATTTATATTTTAGAAAATAATCGATTTTAAAGATTTTACGAGAAATGAAGAGCAATTTTAATTATTTAAATAAAATTTTCACGGAAAATGAAAATTTTCCCCTAAATTAGGTTGTGGTCAACCACTCCGGATTTTAAGTAAGCATTGAATGCAGCCGCTCTCCAGAAGTACGCTTTGTTTTATTAGGTGCAATCGTGCTGGCTTGAGCCCGCATTCAAAATTCGTCCGGTTAGCAAATACATCTCACTGAAACAACGAGTTCATCATATTGATGGAAAATTCATCGTTTTTACAACGACGATCAAAATTATATTATATTGATGAACACATTTATAAATTTAATTATTTTATTCATAGATACCTACTAAAAGGTAGCATTCGGATCACGGCAGTCGCTGCCCGGCGGCCGCGACCCGGCAGTAGCGGCTGTGCAGCGCCGCCTGCCGGCGCGACGTTGGCAGCACCGCCCGGCCGATCTGCTCGCCTATAATTTTGTCTTCAATTAAACTAAGTACAAATTTAAACTGTGTTTTATTCAGTCTGCAGTACTTCCTGAATTTCTGTTCCTTTAAATTTAAGTGCCGTTTTATCAGGATTTGATAGCTGCATCAACTCTGGATGTATATAATGAATTTATTTTATTTCTCTTTGATGAAAGTAAGAGCAACATTATTGCATCATCCTCTTCTTAGTCCTCTATCAGTCGCTTCAGGAGTTCTCGTTTTCGTTTAAAGTTGTGAGACATAGTTCAGCTTTGATAGATACTCAAAACACGACCCAACGCACAACTTTTCACACTAAACTCTTGCTTGATACTGCACGTGGCAGTATTGCCGCTTAGCAGCGCAGTTCACTAGCGCCGCACAGCATCGGCTGCCGGGCAGCGACTGCCGTGATCCGAATGCTACCTTAAGAATTTTTCATCAATAGGATGAATTTTGTTTGTCATCGCCAAAATAATTAATTTTTTCAAAAGTCAAAAGTCTAACCTTTAAAGCTTTTACCTCTAAAATTCTATTCTTAAAGTTTAAACCTCGAAGCGTCAATCTCCAATCTGCAACCTCTAAGCTCAAACTTCCAACCTCTAAGCTCAAACCTTCAACCTCTAAGCTTTCAGCTCATCCCTCCAACCTCTAAGCTCAAATCTCCAACCTATAAGCTTTGAGCTTGAACCTCCAACTTCTAAGCTTTAAGCTCAAACCTCCAACCTCTAAGCTTAAATCTCAAATCTAAGATTAAAACTTTAAGCTCTGATTTCTAAGGTTAGAGGTTACTGAAAACGAATTACTGCCAATCAACTCCTAAATAGAGTAATTAGATACAAATGGATACAATTTATGATACCGCGTGACCGATCTTACACCCGATCATAGGGAAATAACATGGGAAATTCATTATTTAAAATTCCTATTTACTTCCTATTATAACGGATAAACATTAAAAAGATTTTGGTTAAAATTAAAAATAAATAAATACTGTTCGTAATATGTTAGTGTTAATTAAGTCACGTACGGGTAACAGAACACCCATGTAGAATTCATAGTGTAATCCCTATCTAAAATGCATGTAAAATTTTGATTTTTAAATGCCATTTTCTCGAAAACTAATGGATAATCCTCAAAAATTTATTTACATAAAATTCTCAGAAAATTGTTCTCAATAGTAATATAACAAGACCTCATTTTTAGATCGATAAGTTGTATTGTAAATACGAAGGCATCGTTGCATAGCAATGCACGAAAAACTTGTTTTGAGTGCAATTGCTTAATGCAACGATGCCTGAGTAAAATTTACAAGCAACTTATCGATCTAAAAATAATGAGGTCGAGTTATATTTATTGAGATAATTACCCGAACATTTATTTGATATTGACAAACGTCAAAATTATGTAAACAAAGAGGCGTGGCATCGAACCGGATGAGGCACTCTTTCCGCAGGAAGAGACACAATTGCCAGTGTAAGTGTTTGTTTACCTTTTGTAAGTGTAATTATCTTTCTAATAGTGCAAAGGTTAAAGTTCTACGCGTGGTATGGCTTAACTGACAGATCCCGATCCGTAATTTTCGGTATTGGCGACTTTTACAGATATGTTTTTGCCAACTGTAAAAGCTACAGGAATCCGTCTTTTTTGAATTTGAGCGGATTGCGGGTATGGGTTTACCAATAAAGTGGACCCAAAAATCTTTTTGACTCAACTTCTATTTTCAAAAAATCTGTCGTTTAGAGTAAATGTTTTTACTAAAAGTTAATATGTTTTCGTAGTAGACGTAGCAAATAATTTTCGACCAAATCTTTCAGTTTCCGACTTGGAAACCTGTCAACACGTTAAGATCTGCAGTGGTAAGATTGAAAACTATTCTAACTCGAACCCACGGCATTAGTTAGTATGAGTAAACTTAAGAAAACTTTCTATAATGGACATTTTGACACACTAAAAATCTGTCTAAATATAAGGAAATACTTAATTAAAGCGATATTCTTGACACGAAAAGTAATTAAGCTTCTTGTAGCTTCTTATCCCCGATCTTTATTGAAAAACGAAAAATAAAAGTAAGACTTTATTTTGTTCTATAAATCCGAGTTTTCAGTATTTCGTACGAAAAGCTTGAAAAAGCGAAGCAAGTATGAAGTAGGCATTTGAATTTAAAATAGTATATTGCAGATTAAAAGTTGAAAATGACTTTTTAGTTTTTGAGTTTTCAGTTGTTTTAATTTGATCCCTATCTGAAAATAGTGTATTGTTTCATTAGGATTGAAAGACAAACTTTTGTTTTGTAAAATTTTGCATAATAAAATTCTCTATTTTTTAAAGATAGAGAATTTTTCTTTCTCCTTCATCTCGTTTATACATTCGTGCGCTTCAGTTGTCACTTTCGGACCGTTACTTAATACCAAAGATTTTTTTTTATTACAAAACAGATTATATAAAATAATGCTGGCAAGAAAATGTTCAACTTAGATTAAGTATAAATGCAATTAATGAATAAATTCATAATTACAATAAAACTTTTCATTAATACTATGAATGTTTTTACATTTTTATGCTATATGAAAATATGACAGTTCTTGGTTTAGAAGATGTAGTAGGAAGGTTAGGATAATTGCCTCCTTGACTTTTTAGATGACCCTTTTGTGTTATTATATTTTATCTCCTTCTAAGGTAAAATTTTTCATTTTTTATTACCGAAATATTTCTTTTTATGTAATTCACTTCCACTACTTTCTCTAACGTAATTTTTGGTTTATTTTTGTAATTATTCTCAATTTAATTTGTTAATTCAAACCATTTTTAGAGATTATTCTAGAGCATTCTCATCATATTATGAGGTTTTTTCAGTGCCTGTTGAGCAATGTTTCGACTTCATATAATACTTTTTTTTATTATGAGTCTTTTATCTTATCTAATAATATTGTAATCTCTTGGGAACTACATGTTTCAGGATTATGCTTTGTCAGTTATTCAGATTCAGCTTAAAATTCTCTGCACATATTTTTTGCTTAGGTTCTTCAGCCGATATAATATTTTACCTTTCTTGTTTGCTCTTTTTATTAAAATACGGCATATTGTTCGTCCTGGAATAAAATTGAGAGTATTTGGCAATTCAACATTGACTTCCAGTCAATGAGTAGATTTATTTAAAAGCTCACTTTTAACCTTTCCTTTTCAATTATAGTTAATAATTTCCACCGTCCAAACACAAGTTTAAAAAATAAATTAGAAGGACCATGAAGGATATTTGCAGTTTTAGCTACGATATTACAGTTTACAACTATTAGAAGTAGCTTTGGGTGCGTTTACTTTTTATAGTTACGAAGCCATCAATGCCTTATCTTGCACATTTTTCTTTAAACGTCGAGCAATAAACATTCTCGCCAAAGGAACTGAGATTAAATTTAAACTAACGGCTGCACTCTGGTAGAGGCGAAATACAATAATTAACTATTTAAAAAAAATTATTATGCACGACACGTGTTTCAGAAGCTGGCCCTTTGGGTTAGTAGTCAACAAATAATCATCTACATAACAGACAAAAAATTACTATTTTTAAAATTTGGAAATAATTTTTAGAAATCTGACCAAAATGAACTCCAAAATTCATTAATGACTTTCTGAGAACATATAATTATTATGCAATTGTATGCTGGCAGCCAACCACAAATCCATTGGGAAATATTCGTTTTCCAAACTTTGATCATATATTTCATCATCTCGAGAGTTACAAAGGATAAAACCAGTAAAATTCAATTAATTATAATCAAGCCCTACATCTTATTTAGCCTTAATCAAAACTTATGAGAAATTTTATCGAATTATTTAAAGTTTATTAAGTTTCTTAAATTATCGAAGTTTTGCTCAATTTAATAGCTTCACTTGCTTTAGAATTTTTATCGATTTACTAATTTTTAAACTTTGGCGACCAATTAATACGTATGTTGAATATTTTCTTCATTTTCTATCTGAAGGTTTACTTTGGATAATAGTAAATTAACTTTTATTGACGTCACTGGATGGTAGGCGACCATTTACGTTGGTACGGCTGTGTTTGCTAACCCACGACGTCAGATGATATTTTCGCGGGACTGATTTTGGTTTTATTTAATAACATAGAAATTCGTTGCAATTGGGCCTAGGCGCAGCACCGTTGATTTCTAATCCGACCGCGAAAAAGACCCAATTATATTTTTGAAAGAATTCTATCTTTCATTGCCAGGAAAGTTATATAGATAATTAAAAATATAAGATTTCTGGACTTTTCCAACAGCGGCAGAAACTTTCAATAAATTAAGTCAATCAATCCTCATTATTAGATGGATGGATTGCCCGTCATTTTAAATTAATGAAAAATTCCTCCAGTAAATGTAAAGACGTTACACCGTAGATAATTCAATCATTGATTAAACATATTAAAATATAAACATTACATTAATGACCTAAGTAATTGTAAACATCAAGAGGCTACTAGCTAATCAGTGGGTTAATTACAAAAATTTGATTTGGAAAAAGGTAAACAAAATCGATGTGAGTGTTACTTTATAGGGAAGAGGCCGAACGCTCTACCAATAAAAGAATCCATGTTAGGGGAACTTTTGATCTACTAAGGTCAAAATTAGTGTCACTGCCCTAGCTCTAGTCAATATTCTCGAGTTTATTCAAAAGATTAGATGTCATGAAGAGTGCTGGGGCGGGATGCTGGGGAGAAGTACAAGTGTTATAAGTGCTAATATTTTCACCCTCTAATGAAAATTTAAAATTCTTTAAATCACCGTAAGTCGTCATTTTCTGTTTTATTAAAAATAGCTACTTTTCTATATTATCTTTGGATGGATCAGTTAGAGAACAACAAAATTACAAGATCTTGATTTAAACGGTTGAGCGGAGTAATTTGTTTTCAATTTTCGTTTGGTTTAAATCCCAGATGAGCCACTATAAATTTTCCAATTCATTTTTAAGCTCTTGGTTATTTATTTTTATAAACCAGATATTTGAAAAGTACCATAAGCTTGAGTAGCTATGTAAGAGCCTTTGCATCTTTTAGCATTTCGGGAGTTTTACCGCTCCCGATATTGTATTTTAACGTATTCCTGGAAGTGAACGATTTGCATTAAAAATTAAATTCCATGAGGATCTTTCAATCTTCTGAATGTTTTAAAAATATTTTACAGTTACGGTAGCTTGTTTTATCCTTTATTGATGATATCGCGGGGGCGTTTAAATAAGGAATTGTGGGCAATGTTTTGTATTCTTCATACACTTTAAAAAGGGTTTTGTATCTTGGCAAATTGGGTTCAAATTGGTCGAATGGCGTAAACCAACTTGTTGATTTAGCCGTTTGTTGATAAGATTTTTTGAATTTGGACGGTCCGAGAAAAGTTTAAATTGAAAAATCGAGCTTTCGCATTTAGCATAAAGCTGAACAGCAAAAAGAAAACACACAGAATTTATATGTTATGTTAAATTATCTCGTGGTTTGGGAAAAGAAAAATGTGCTTCGAGATGAGGTGCTTAAATATGTAAGTAATAGCGGAGGAGAATAGGAGGAAATATTTGAAAAGTTGAAAGTAATAAAACGTGGAAGTTTAAAATTGCAGAATGCGCCGAACAAAATATTTAAATTGTAAGTCACGGAATAGATAAGTAAGGACGACTTGGAAGGGAGGGTTAAAAACTGAAGAAGGAATAGTAATGTTAAAATTTTTGGAAGATATTGCTGCGAGGAATTTTCCAGCATGTACATGAACGAAATGAAAACAGACTCCAATTTATCTAAATGCTACAAAATTACGTGATGGAACAAGTTACCAATTACGAACGTAATATTTTGGCTGTACAAAAAGCTAATTAGAAGAGGACGGGCTGTAATTTAAACTATTACAATTCATCCAGAATTGATGACACTGGAAACGTCGTTTCAATCTAAAATTACTATTTACTTAATTTCGTTGACAAAAGCCACATAACTCGAGAATTAGAAATGTTTCATCCAATTTACAATTAAAATTAGTTTTTGCTATTAAAATCTTAAAATGTAACTTTTACTCTCGAGAGAGTAACGCGAATATAGCTCGGCGGGTTTTGTGTAAATAGAAATTGATTTTCTAATTATTTTTGTAATAAAACGTTGAGCTAGTGGCACGAAAATGCTTTCTTCCGTAATTTTGCTAATCAATGTCCTGGTCGACAGGTAATGGAATGTTTGGTTGGGTTACCTTGGATACGAAAGCCTCAGAGGTAACCTAAGCCATTCGACAACTACTATCCTGAGAATTTTTTTTCTAAAATTAAATTTTATATCGATTTAGTTGGTAGAAAAAATTAAATCAATTTCCATTAGGATAATTACAATTGTTCTTTCGGAATAATTTATTGCGAAAGTTTCATGCGGTACCTATTATCGATTATTTTCACGCTAATAATCAATAAGGAAAAAAAACAAAGCCAAATATTTGAATTAAGTAATTACCGGAGGTAATTGCTACGTAGTTAAAATAAGCGAAGGTTGCTCGTTTTTATTAAATGGTTTCCAAATTAAAAATTTATCGACGTTTGAAATTGCGTGAGTTATATGTGGGCAGAGTTCGGTTTTCCCATTTAATTGAGTTAAACACAAACCTTGGAAAGCTGCTTCAAATTGGATGATTTTTGTTGCAGAATCTTGGGTATCGTGGCATTCGACTATTAATCCGGTCAAAAATATAAGCAGGCATCGGAAATTGACTTCTCCAGGCCCCATGGCACTCCGGCGAATTGCTATATCACCGTCCAAACGAGTAGGCCTCCGGGATCACCTGTAATGTTCACATACATCCCACCCCGGGGCCCACTAAAGCATTTTCCTTGTTGTTCCACATTGGATTTACTAATTACACTGGCTATTATTATTCATATCTCATCAACTGTTGCATGTTGATTAAATGGCACTCGTAAAACCACCCAACTTTAATTATCCAATTACACCCGCTCCAAAACTACCCGTTAAATATTAATTTTTAATTAAACACTTCGTATAACTTTTAGATGCGAAATCATAACACATAATCCTATTCTATGCTCTATAGATAACTATGGTGGTGAATTGTATATCGTTCAATACTTCTCATTCTGCCGCCGATCGAACAGTTACTTTGCGCCCTCTACCAAACCCGGAAATATTTAGGGGATGATTTCCCGCTAGCAGTTTTTAAAGGAACCTGCAGCGCCGCTGCTCAATAAAACACCGCTAATAATATTGTGTTAATTTAATATGAACAAAAAGACTACAACAAAGTAAAAATCTTCGATAATAATACTGTCGAGTAAAAAAAAAAAAACAATTATGTCCTTAAATAAACAATATACTTAACAACAATAGGTACAAAATATTTTAAAAATTTGATAATTTGGACGAATATTGTACATTGGTAGATAAATCAGTGCGGTTTCAAGAACAATTAC
The DNA here is from genome assembly GCA_947369205.1 of Cantharis rufa. NCBI lineage: Eukaryota > Metazoa > Arthropoda > Insecta > Coleoptera > Cantharidae > Cantharis > Cantharis rufa. The sequence goes on from OX376303.1 coordinate 97,400,052, forward strand.
TATTCTATTTACGTAATTTGAATTGGCGCCAAAACTGTTATCACAATCAGTACGACCACTAATGCTATTGTTACTATCACATACAAACCCAAAAGCAACTTCCTTAGAGTTGAATGCTAAAAAATCAAAATCAGAAATTTTCACTTGAGAAAAAAACTTATGCTTACCGGAGAATCCATGTTTACCATGTGAGTGCTTAATTTTCCGGGTGTATTCAAGTCTTTCATTGGAAATGATGTTATGCGTTTGTTGGATGAGTTTTCCGAGATGCAACTTAATATCTAAAATAAAATATTTATATTGAACCAAAATATTCAAGTCTTGAATTTTTTCAAAAAAATAATTTTGGAAATTTTGAATTTCGGTTTTAACACGGCAAATTTTTGCACAGTAGAAAAAGAAAAGGAAAATAAATTATAAAATATGATAATATGAAGATGTGAGGTATTTAAAAATTACTGGAAAAATAAAATTACGATTTGAAAAACATTTAAGGTCAAAAAAAAAATTATGGAAAGCGTGAGCAATTTTCTAATATCAAAATTATAATTTAAAGATAAAATTTGCATTGCAATATCGTCAAGGTAAACACAAAATTTGAATACATCGCACATTAAAAGAAACAATGAGACATCCAAAAAAAACTCGAAGTTATGCACTTGAGCTGTTTTTCTTGATTTTACGACTTATCTAGATACAAACGATTCTTCGATCAAAAATCGCCGTAATTTGAGTCAAATCAGAAACTCGATTTTTCGAGATATCACAGTTACGTTAATAAACTGGTGATTGTACGACGTGAAATCTAGAAGTTTAGTAATTTCAAGATTTTAACTTCAAACCCAATTTATAAAGGAAAATAACTGCAAAACATTAAGATAAGTTATATAAATGGCGCTATTGTATTCGTAACCTGGTTAACAAACAACTAATTAAATTGTATACGAATTGTTAAATTTGTGACGCTGTGTTTTACCAGGTTTACCTGGGCTATGCTAATAGTAAGAAAATTTATAGTTTGGAAAATTATAAATCCTAACAGTGAACATTCTGTCTACCACTGCTCGGCAGTAGTCGGCCATGGCACTGGACGGAACTTTCAATTTAACGTGGAATCCAAACCATGGAGGAGGTGGCGCAGACTTACCAACTCTGTTGGTGTTACTAACGTTACGTGGAATCATAAAAAAAAATTCTCGCTGAGAGATATTCTCAACTGTTCTTAACCGATCCGGTCCTGCGTAATTGACCGTGGTTCATAATAACACCGCACTTACAATATATTTTTTTCAATTTTTCTGTTCCGATCCGATCGGAGCTGTTATTCCGTCCGGGCTGGAACCGGAGATTTCGACTTAACAGTAACACACTTAACCGTCAGGGTGTAACCGCCTTCCGCATTGAAAAGTTGCATAAGTAATTTATAATTTAAATTTATTGTGATATTTCGTAGTGATCTGAAAAATTGCAGAACACTTGGGAAAAATCGCAAAATCTGCAATTGTTAAAAATCTTACCGATAAAATTAAATGCATCACTACGTGAAAAACGACAAACGCCACCAAAATCCAATCAAACCAGTTAGGAAGTTCCGCTTTATTCAATTTTGCGGCAAAGAAGATGGTGATTACTAAAATTAAAAAAGAGTAAGTAAAACAGTACAGCAATGTTTAAATTTAACGAACTTGCAATAATATGAGCACAATTTCCACCCAACCAATGTAACCAATTAAAAATCGGTCGTTTGGAAGTACCAGGGTGCGGTCGGAAAAAGGCAGCGATGGGTTGTATAAAACATATCGCAGTTACTATGCAGCCAAGAATGGCATGAGGATTATTCTCGCTGGACCAAGCTTTCAATTCAACAAAAATGAGAGCAAACGCCACCGTCGTTAAAGTCCAAGTGACGACCATGAAGTTTCGATGCCACTACAAATAGAAAATTTTAGTTGCTAAAGATAAACAAGACCATAGGTACTTACAGCGAACCACAAATCTTTTCCCCATAAAGTTTTTCCAACCCAAGTTTTTCTATAATATCGGGCGACGAAAGTTCCCAAGGAAGCCGTTCCAATCCAAGCAGCCAACATAAAAGCTCCATGGAGTCGTACAAGAAGTTTAGAAGCACCTGCAACGCTGGATATGTCCGATAAGAAACGGCTGTCTGAACTCGCCAGAAATCCGATATCGTGAAACGCTACTTTATTTTCTGAAATGCAAAATATTATTACAACCTTGAAGTGTGACAAATTGGTAATGGTTACGTTTAACTTGACTTCCGGCCGCAATTAAAATATTGTATTTGTTGTTAATCAAATCAAAGGTCCGTCCGTTAATTGACGTTTTGGCGTCCCGCACAACTCGACAATACAACTCGCCATCTGCTGCACTAAAAGTTTTAAGCTCGATTCCTTGTTGTGACTAAAACAAAAATATGTCTTTTTTTTGTTTTTAATTTGGTTATTAGAAAACTTACGTTTCGTATTCTATTGACATCGAGTTTGGGACGTGGATCGGTCCACGATAAGTAGGCTTTTACGGAATTTCCACTTTTAACGCACTCTATTACGGAATCGTCACCCATCACTTGGTCATCGGAAAGACCAACGCCCACCCAGGCAGGATTGCCGGTAGCTTTCATTTCAAATTCGTACTGACTTCCTTTTACGGTAATAGCGGTCACGGCTTTGCAGTTTTCGTTTTGCACGCAGTTATCGGGTACTCCAAAACATAGCTTGTTTATGGAACAGCCCTCGTAAAATGGGTCTGATTTTTTAGCTGGCTTGGGAGTGTCTTCTGGAGTGTAATGCGGAGATGTGCTACTTAGCGAGGGTTGATTGTGTGAATGATGCTCGTGGTTGTTTAGTATATCGCTTGAAATTTGTAGACTTCTCGATTGAACTCCTACCCAAAACGTGGAATAATCCTGAGCGACTGTGGAACTTTAAATAACATTACGGCGAGGACTGTTTTGCTTAATCGGCGAACTTACTTGAATATTACAGGACCTTCGTAACCAGCTGGAGGAATCCATCGCACTTCCAAAAGTGATGTTGGTACAGGATTGTTATGAGTGATTGTGTCTCCTGGTTGTTGACAATCTATGGTGTGAACGAGATTATTGAGTGGTTCGAATGTACCGCCCGTGTTTCCATTTGGAAGTCGAGCTTGTAGCATGACTCCTTCAAAAGGCACTTCGGTTGCTGATTTTATGGACACAATGTAACCTAGTTCGCTGGGAATTCCGAAAACTTCAAAAGGTGATGGTGCTAGCTGTTTTGATATACCACCGCCGTGGAAAGGATGCATGGACTGACAGACACTAGTAGGTGCTCCATTTGGAAGTCCATTTATTTTGTTGAAAAACACCAAGAGAAGAACGAATAGCATATTCTAAAACAAAAAATATAAGTTTAATTTAAAATTATTGGTATATGAAAAACTTTACTTTTGTATTAAAGAGAACATTAACTCCTGACGACACGAAGGCAAGCGAAGCATGAATATCAATAGACTGAAGTTAAAATTCAAGTATTGCGTACTTCCACCATTGTAAAAGGTAAAACCACAAGAAAATAGTTTTAGTAAAATTTACGATAAGAAAATGAATTCGTTATTAAAAATGTATTGTCGAGTCAATTTTGTGTTAACATTTTTGTTGGCAGGTAATTGATTTAGCGATCGCTCGTGAAAATTGTATCTAAATAGCGCATCGAAGTACCAAAGTTCAACGCTCCAAAAATCGACCTGTAGATTTTTCCATGCTGTTTATGTTTAATATATTACGCTAAATTTGTTTGTAGTGGAAACGATCCTTCATTTTAGGTCATTGATGTATTAGTTAAGAATGTCTAATTAAAGTGCATCGATTGCACGACCGCTAATTTATAGATGGAGAAAAGCCTATAGGCTACATAACAACCTGGTTAAAGTTTACCAACACTTAAATATTTAACACAATTTTATTATGTACTTTTAATTGTCGACTAACTTTATTATTACATAATCGACTTAAGTACGTCTTCAATACTTCATTAATTTTAGTGGAAATTGAAATGAAGTCAAAAGTTAATACATTATTCATTTTCTGATTACATGTCGTTAATGCAAGAATAATTTAGATACTTTGTAATAGTTTGAACAAATTTGGATATACGAGGGTCGATCGACAAGAAAACCAATAATCAATATTGTCCGTTTTTCATTTCTGTGAAAATTAGTCACCAACACAAACCATAAATCACCGACACTTTCACTGCATCACTTCCGAGTTTCTACAAACCGTGAGAGTTCAAATTCAGAGAAATTAAATTTAAAACAAGAATTTTTAATTTTCTAGGGATCGAACGTGTACAAAAATTGGAAAAATACCTGGTGAACAAACTCTAATTGTCGTTGCCGTCCTACTTTAATATTCCTGCGGCTGAATTGCTGTTCTTTGTTAGAAAGGGAGTAAAAATGAATGAGTAAGTGCTGATATAATCTTACCACTTGTTGTTATAGCTGTTATTATTTGTAATTACATCAAATACTACTATATTAAAATCAGAACAATTAAATTTGTACTCATGATTTTCTTTGTGCGTAAATATATCGGCACTCCGATTTCGGCGACGCTTTACTCGGGAAAGAAATGTTGAAAAAGTGGAAATTTTAGTTTTTCAAAATAAGAAAAAATTGTAGCCGAAGAAACGAGGCTCTTTTGAAATTTACAATTTTTTAAAAAATAGTGAAAAATACTGAAAAAATATTAGAGAAGAGTTTAAACACTGTTTATATCAGCGGTCGCCAAACTACTGAACCACTGGAGCAGTTCACGAGAAAATTTTGGGGTGTCCGTGAAAAAAAGGGGTAGTAGATGAGGTCCATCACTGTTTTCACTTAAAAAAATGTATCTTAAGTGGCAACAGTTTCGTCGCTACGGCCATTTAAACTTAAAAATTAGTGAAACAATATTTAAAAAAATAAATCTTGCATTTTTAACATATTTTTACTTAATTATCCATAACTTTAGAGGCATTGTTTTTAAATAAAAAATTGTTAGAATTTAATTTGTAGATAATCTCGCGTACTTTAAAACAGAACTGATGTATTTATACTGAAAAATCTACAGTTTTGTTGATATAGCCATTTGAACGTAGGGATTAGTAAAAGAAATGTAAAAAAATTAATTTTCGAATATTTTCAACCAAATTTAATCTATAACTTCAAATTCGTTTATTTTAGATAAAAAGAGTTAGAATTGAGTTTGTAAGTAATTTTACGTGCTTTAAAAATGTACTGATTCGTTTATACATAGAGATGGACGGTTTTGTTGCTATGGTCATTTAAACGTAAAATTTGATTAATTAAATTGAAAAACATAAATTTTTCAATATTTTTTTGGCTAAATTTAATCCATAACTTCAAAGTCGTTGATTTCAGATAAAAAGAGTTAGAATCGAGTTTGTCGGTTATTTCACGTTCTTTAAATAAGTACTGAAGTATTTATGCTGAAAAATCGACCGTTTTATTGCTATGACCGTTTTGAACGTAAAATTTGGTAAATAAAATTTTAAATAATAAATTTTGAAATTTCAACTAATATTAATAATAATCAAATTTATAATAATAATATTTTTCAGGATATAGTCAGTTGAAAAATTCAAAATGTGTTCTATTAGTTCAATTGTTATATTTTATTTTGTATCTGCAACTGTCAACGAGAAATTTAACAAAAACTACATTTTGAATTTTTCAACTGACTATATCTCGAAAAATATGGACTTTCGAGAAAAAATATTCAAACAAAAATGATAGGAAGTATAATTTCCTACAAAAAAGGGTATTATCATTTTTATCGTCCGGCGCACCGTTTACGAGATAATAATATAAATGCGTTTTTCTATTCAATTTTTATAATTTTTTTTAATTTAGTCATTGAGTTTGTTACAGTGCCATTGTAAATGTAGTGAAACATTATATTATGATCATATTTAACGTTTACCTTAAAGTTGTATTATCTCAATAGAGAACGAAATATTTTTCGAAACGATAAGTTTTTAACCCAAAACGAAGAAGATGTAATTAAAATATTATACCCTACGAAAATTGGATGAAGTGTACTTAAGGTTCCTTTTTTGAATTTTTGTCGTAAAGACTGCAGATTTATTAGAACTGATTGAGTGAGAAATATTTAAATCAGATGCAAAAGTTTTGGGTGATACGGACAATTGTGTCAAATGGGAGACGAGCGATGGATCAACAAAATATTGGAGAAGCTGTCTAAGCAAAGGGTAAAAGTAAATCTTTTCTCACAGGAGCAAGCTTCCTCAGAGCTAACGCGACACGCACGAAAATGCGAGAGAAAAGTTTAATATATTCATAAATACAAAATTAAAGCTGTAATGCATAATATATTATATAAAATTGATTTTAATTGCTAATATCTTCCAATATTAACATATATAGATATTAACTTAAGAAATGCGCATAATGAAATTCACAAGAAAAAATGAAGAAAGAATTTGAGAAAAGGGTATATATGACTTGAATAAATTTTAAAAACAAAATTTCGTTCATCATCAGTCATTATGTATTGAAATTCGAAACATTATGCTTGACCCAAGTATACTATAATTTTTTTCTTGAAATTTTTTTCAATAACTATTTTAAATATTAAAATTATCAGACAAGTCCCTGCGAAATTTCCTAAATTTCCCACATGCCCAGTGTGCTCCTGTAGCCTGTACAAAATAACAACAGCGCTCTCCCCAGAATATAAGCCCCGAGTTCTAAATAACACAAGTTAGTATATTCGTTGGCTTTCATATTTACATTTTATAATTGCGAAAAATCCATCCATCAAAGTTGCAAAAATTATAACTAAATTATTTTTATTTGACTTTAAAAATTATTTCTTCGTTAATGAGATAATTTGTTGTTAATTATGCAAATTAAAATTTTTGTGACGTATTTTTTACGTAAATTAATTATAAATAGCAAAATTATTTAAAATAATAATAATTTAGAAATTGCAATAAACTGGAATATTAAATATCAGAAAAAATGTAAACATGATCGGTTTTTAAGATATTTGTTTACCTGTTGCATTAAAAGGTGAACAAGTGGAAAGAAACGATTTTTTGAAAGTCTGGGATATAATTAAGAAATACGATTTGTTAGTGCAATACTTCGTCGTTTCTTCGACTGTAGCACTTATTAACTCATTTACGGTTAAACTTCAAATATTTTAGCGTCTAATTAAGTTTATTTGTTAAAATTTCTAATTTTATTAAAAAATTACCGCCTAATTACTACTTGAAAATTATCATAAATCATAAAAATGTGTAATTAAAACCAATTGAAAAATTTAAATATACTGTGCGCTTTCCTCGAAACCTCCGGAGTCCGAATACCCCGCCTTTAATCAATACGTGAATTCCGATAGATGCTTAAAATGAAGCCAATTGTTGGACAGGTTTAAATAAAAATCAAATTCACGCACGTTTACTTAACCATGCTAATCAAAGTAACAGTACTACCTTGATCCATGTACTTATAAAATTGCCAATATGGATTTACAATCGTGCTGCATAAATTCTATTACCACTCGATTACAAAATTTAATAAAAATGATATATTGGATTGGCATAAATAATATTATTGAAAATATTATAAAAACATCAAATTAATCAAAGCGATTTTGTGGTGGCAGCGAAAAAATTTGAGCTAAATTCCTAGCGTATGCTACTACTAGCTACAACATCATCAGAGCATAATGTATTTGAGGTACTCTTTTGGGAACCTAACAAAATGTTTATCGTGTGTAAACATATACATAATAACAAAATTTTAAATACTAATCTCACGATGACCACCCACAATGGAATTTAATTTGCATACAAAAACCCAATGCGTTATGATGATATAAGTAGCATTCTAATTTTAGCTCTTTAGTACAAAAATTTAGAAGCTTTCAAGCTAAAATTAAAAATTTAATTTTTTTTATTATTAAATATTTTATTTTTTTAAATTAATAAATGCATTGATATTGTAATATATTTTTATAATTTATATTATTTTTTATTTAGCTATTTAGTAACGGAATTTTTAAATGCCCTACAGGTGAACTGGTGAAGTGAACCGATAATTTGGACCAGTCGTTAATGTTTTAAAAAATTTCCCATTACAAACCTTTTTTTTATATAACCACAAGGTTAAATTTTACAGTCAATGAAATCATTTTAACGTTCAAAAATTTACATAAATAATTACCGAGTGATCACTTTTTTTTTTCTTAATTTTTGCTCGAATTTTGCTTCATATTTTCTCATAATATAAAGCAGGAAATCGAAGAATATCAAGAGATATTCTTCTCGAGTCTGTAGATACCCAGCACAGAGATTTGTTCTTTAATAATAAATTATTCAAGTTATTAATAATAACTTACTTAAAATATAAAATATAATTTGTAAAACATGTAAATTAATGTACCAAAATGATTTTTTATGATGCTATTATTTAAAAAAAAGCTTTGTTTTGAATCAGATACGCAACATTGATAAGCGCATCTACTCTGAATTGCCTGAATTTTAATTTGCAAAAGTTACGTGGAGCAGTTTGAAATTGTAATCCGATGTTTCCATGTGGTTTTTCCATTTTTTTGGGAATTTTTAGTATCTTTCCGCACTCATCAAAAATTAATAATTAGTAATTACATCAACTTGGGTCAATCACTGCAAAAATAATATACAATCGTCTATTTTCTTAGTTTTTGTCATGTTTTAGAAATTTTAAATTTAATAAATCTCTTGTTTTTGATTTTTTTGGACTTGAAAAATAGTAATTTAAATTATTCGCAACTGACATTTATTAAGAAAAATTACAAAAATAATAATCGACTGTCAATTTTTTTCTTAGGTTGGCAAAGAAAGTGATCAAACAGAAATTTATTATTTAGATAGATCATTACTGCAGCATTACTAAACCTGTGGGGGTGTGCTCCTCTAGGCGGGCGTTATAACACTAAATGGGGGTCAAGATCCTAAATATTATTTAAAAAACTTTTTTATGTTTTTATTCTTTTAAGGATGTTTTTTTTTAAATAGGTTATAACCTATTTTATACATAAGGGTTTTAACCCGTTAAGCTTAAAAAATCAATAATATTGGAGCTATGGCCGTTTGAAATCAGAAGTTCAAAATATTGCTTTAAAGTGAAGTACCCCCCAAGGGTTTGGACTTAAGACAAAAATTTTATTTGAAAATTTGTTTTAGAAAAGTGTCCTTTATCACCACCTTAAAGGTTCTTCACGGTCACAGGGACACCCTGTATAAATTAATTTAGTTAAATAAAATTATAATCTTTTGTGAATTTGTAACACCAAGTTTTTCGCCTACGCCGCGATTTTTCTAATTTATTATTTCAATAAAAATAATAATTTCCTAATCTTACGAGAGGGCCCCAGAAGGTATATGGGCCTAGGGCCTACTAGAATCGAAAATAGGCATTGGGTGCAGCATGTCATTTTTGCAATGTGTTTTAATTTTAAACGGTTTTTCGGTCACACGTTAACTAAATAAAACTATTGACGGTCGGACAAAACTCAATTTTATTTTAAGAGACTTGGAAAATTCTATTCCTATTATCTTGTACTCTGTTTGTACGGCTTGAATGCAGAAATAAAAGTCGAGTTACTTTGCCGGCAAAAGTAAAAGTTTAAAAATGATGTTAGCAAATTTGCGATTTTGGCTTTAAAATAATTTTGAAAATAGCCGTTTTCTTTGTCTTTTTTAATTTATCAATTATTATTTGTTAACGAAAAATGTACAAAATAAATCAATTTTCTTAACCAAAAAAGCTGGTTATTTTTCAGCTTACAAAATGTATTGATTTTCTTCTAAATTAATAATAATTATAATTATCTAATTGACAAGAGATAATTTGTATTTTTTAATTATTTCCCAAACGATTAATAAAATATTCAATTTTTATTTTTAGTAAATTAAGTAATATTTTGATTTAGGGGCCCCCGTGGCAAGTATGAACATTGACCACAATCAAAGTTGCTACGCCACTGATTCAGATCTTGAAGTGTTTGAATTTATGTAAACTTTTATTATCATATTACAAAGAAGAGAATATCCAAGTTGATTCGAGGATTAATTCCAAGTAAACGAAGGCGTTGAAAAAATAGGCTAAGGTTGGTTGAGGGATGATACAGATATTTATTCGATCACGTGACCTAACGCTGAGACCGCTACGAATCCAACTTTTTGATTGATCCGAATAGTATGATACATAACTAAAGTGCTATAATCAAGTAAATACACCGCGCGATAAATATTAATACACAAACACGGTCAGACTCTTGGTATTACAGAGACTTTCCTTGAAAGTCCTGACCTTTTAACTCATCTGCAAAGGTGAATATGTCATTGTTTATTTGAATAATAATTTCGAGAAATGAACTTTGGAACTAAAATTTATACTGTTTAGATACAGGGTGTCAAAAAACTAAAAAAGTATTTTCCTAAATTTAAGTCCTTAGGGGTAGTCCTTTTTACATCATTATTTGCAGTTTCTAGCTGCAAATGGCATCAGCAAAGATGAATTTTAATAATTTTTTCAATTTATGTTGATATTTGATATCTTTGTTAATTATTTTCAATATTTTCCGTGAAACTGGTTGGCTTTCCAAAAAAGAATATATACCAAATCATTCAGGCTGGAGAATTCGTTTCTACAGAAATATGTCGTTGTTCATACAAAATTTCGAAATAAAATAATGTTATTTTCAAAAATTCGGTTTATAGCTTAAGAAAAATCGCTGCCAAGTTAGTAATATTGTAGTTTTTGAAATGAGTTTGTTTGTTTACGTGGAAACTTGTACTTGATTTTTAAAAATATAAAATTTCTAAAAACTTGAAAACGTTTTTTGAGATAACTTTTTTCAAAAAACCATCTTTTTTCCAAAAATTTAATGTTTTTTAAGAATACTAGTATCCTACACTGCCAAATTTCAATACCGATTTTTTATTACTTTCGGAGACAGTCATTATTATTACAAAAACCATTTTCAATTTTTTTGAAAAAATATTTTTGATATTTATATTTTTAAATACCAAGTACATATCTACGTAAAAAAAAAATTAATCATTTCAAAGATACAAATTTACCGAATTGGCAGTGATTATAGAAATTACATTTTAATTATGTAATTTCCCAAACATTAACTCAAAAAATTTATTTAAATACAACCTATGACGAATTGGTTTAAACCAGGTTTAAATATACATTATATTGCGATTGAAAGAAACTCGTCATATAAATCAAAAATTGAAAAAAAATCAGTAGCATCTCCTTATGAAAATAATATTTGCATTTAAGATTTTAAAATTTGTTTTAGGTTTTTTCTGTTATTCGCTACGATATAATCGCAAATAAAAATAAAAAAATAGTTTTATTACATATCAAAAACCAAAATGACGATTACTTATTTAAAGATAAAATTCATTATTTCAAAGAAATTACACATAATATAGAAAAAAAAAACTTGTTGGATATTTCAAAAAATGATGGCTTTCGCCTCCAAAAACAGGTGTACAAAATTACAAATCCAATTTTATTAATACGGGGTGGTTTTTACCTCTTACACAAATCTGTGGTTGAACATGGTATCCGATTATCCGAACAACAACATATTACGGAATTGACTTACTATCTTAGTAATGATTAAAAATGGCTTCTTCACATTTCAACAGGTTTCATTTGTCACATTTACCACCCATTGAAAGCCGCCAGTAATTTTTTGAGAAGTATTTCTTAATTTTATTATTATTGCAAAATTAAGATTTTTACTTATATTTCATGGTTATTTTTTGCGACAATCTTGTGGGCGCCGGCAAGGACGAAATATTTAAAAAGCCGCAACATTGTTATGCAGAGAATAAAAACAATCGAACGTATTATTATCAAAAAATAATTATCGGGGTCTTTTCGTCACAAGAGAAGAAATCATGGAATTGTAGAAAAACTCAATCAACATTCCGTTTAAGTCTGCTAAGCTTTCTGTAAGGTGAAATAGGTTAATTAATAACTTCAAGTCATATAAGAGTTTTTGGAAAGCATGAAAATCCTTCAGCTCGAGGAACAAAAACAGAAAATTAGAACAAAAAAAAAATTTTTGGAATTTTTTTTTCGGAGCAACCTCGTATATCCAAATTTATTCTAAAAACGAAAGTAGCTTATTCAATAATATTTTGTTATCTTGATATTCTACGCTTCTATATTTTAATATCCTTTAACTTGACAAATTCCAAACTTTTGTGGTTACTTATTCACCAGTTTTGGTTTCCGTTATTGGTTTTTGTTAGTTATAAACAACATAACATCAAGGTTTTTGGTTTTGAAAATATTATTTCCGGATGAGGTCATTCAAATTCAAAGTATATTTTCAAAATTAAACTCCTTTTTTAAATTTTGTCTTAAGTAAACAATCGCGTTAAAGAAAGGTTTAATTCTTATGGTGGATTAAAAAGTCGAACTAATTAATTTCATAACGGTTAATTACTACAACATACCATTTTAATGTTCATTTCTTAATCCAATATTTTTATATATCACTGGCACAGATTTTTTCACATATGGTAGTTTAAAGAGGAACAAACTGTGTCAACTTTTTAACATTCTCGACTCGAGTCACGCTTACTTCGTAGAGAAACCGTCTTAAGATTAATCAAAAATGTTACCATTACTATTAACTCTTGTAACATATACTAGCAAGGCCAACACCTTGATGACGTCATCCACGAAGGTGTACACTCATAAAGGAAGTGGCCTTCCACTTAATTATTCCGTTTTTTCCGATATTGTCATTGTACTTTTCACAACAACAGAAAGGAATGCCATTACAACCATAAAAAATATAATTAAAAAAAGGGCAAAGATCTCTTGGGCGCTGGGTTTTGCAAATTCACTTGAACAAACTTTTGTTGTTGGTATTATTTTATTCGCTTGAGTAACCATCGGGAATGCTATCGATAAATTACAATCAACAAAAACTTAGGTCATGGTAAAAATTATCAACAATTCATAAACTTAAAAATCCTTCTAATTATTTCATATTTTTTAAAACAAAAAATTGTTTCAATCTTTGGCGTTTACGTTATCCATGGAGGTGGTGCACTTCTCGTCATTTTCCTTTTCGTCCTGCTCAGTTTTAATGATTCCAGAACTTGGCAACTGCAAAAGGGTTATGTTCCTCAAATTTACGTGGTTCCTTGGAGCTATCATCAATAAATTGTTACCATTTCTATCGCACATGGAATACGAGTTTAAGTGCAAGTTACGACGAAGGCGAGCCCTCATTCGAATTATGTTTTGAGGATGTTGTGACCTACGAGAGTGGCTATCTTCGCATTTAATTTGGACCAAATTGTCCTGTCTTTGTTGCCAGTCTAACACGTTCAGCAGTAAGCGAATGTATCTAAAAATTCCCCTATTTTTAAAAATAATTTTTCGCAATCTGGGAGCATACTAACCTAATGGCCATTCTCAAAATTTCATTTTTAGATAACTTTTTGTCAGGTGGATGGGTTGGTACCAGTTTCCTTAATTCTGCAAAAGCACCGCTTACGTTTTGCTGCCTCCAACGTTCTCTGCTATTAGTAAACATTTTTCTTACAACTCCGCGAGGGGCCGTCTCAATTGATGTCTAAGATGAAGATATCAAAAGTTACAAAAAATTAGAGAACAGGATTACGAGTGCTTCGAAAGGAAGTTACAGTAATTTAAAATTTTCTAACCTGCATTAAGTGATGCGAAACTCTTGGGTCATTTTTCCTTTCGTCGTCGCTATCTAAAAAAGAAAAGTCGTCCGAAAGATCGTCTTCTTCCGAAAACGAATCAACATCTTGATAAAGATGAGAATCCTTCCGGATGCTGCTGGAAGTCGACGAACTTGTTGGACTGTTATCACCATCTAGGGCAGTCCAATCCATACTTTTTGCACCATTTGACACAAACGTTAGCATAGGCTGTTTTAAAACAAAATCAAATATCACAATTTCATATCGTATGACACTAAATAGGAGCAGGAAGTAAGATACACATTTTAACACCCACAATTTTTTATCATTAAAAATTGAATGCAAAGTAAAAATAACACTCACCATTTGATAAAAATTAAAATAACGTATATTTTTTTGGTATTGTTGGTGCGGTGGTAGAATTTAGACTAACTTGACTGGAGCGAGATAATGGAAATTCAGGGATGAGGGATGCTGTCATATCAGTAGGAACATAACATAGAAACCCTTATCTCTGCAACACAGCCACCCCTATTTGAACCAATCGGTTTTTAGGTAGGGCGTGTGTCGCAGGATAACTCCACCTTCCAATAGTTTTATTTATGCGAATTTCATTTATCACTTTATATAAATTAACTTGCTTACTTACCTGATCTAAAAACCACATCGCAAAACCGAATAATAAAGTAATCCACACTCAAATTCGAAAAGAACAAAAGAATAAATGCATGTGCATTACTTAGCTTGTTTAACAAATGTAAAAGTTCATGTGCAAAACATTGCCAAAAGTAATATTGTTCAAATATTTAGGATTATAATTGCACGTACCTTTTCATTTGAAATGCACTGGTGTGGCTTTTTTATCATCAGATCATTTAATTCCATGGAGATATTTCAAACTTTTGGGAATGGAAAACATCGATTCCCTTTTGTTTTGGACTCCGTAACTTTCACTTGTTTTTATGTCTCATAACCTCACATCTAAATAATTGCTAATTTTATTGCATTTCTTCTGGTCGTATCCTAATTATCAGGGTTGTAAAATTTCGTCGAGTTTCAATATGATTTTACGATTTTTAAATTTATGGCTGCAAAATATGCAATAAACATTCTAGCAGTTGTTTACAGTCCACTTCTATTACCTACATTGTTTATAATTTGACTATTTTTATTTCTAAAAAAGTTTTATTTCATGTGATTGTCGGTAAAAGAATACAAAGTGATATCGTAAAGTAATCAAATGATTTTCACTTTTGTAAGCCACTAAAGTTGAAAGTTCATTAATTACAATTTCTGTTTTTCGGCTATAAAAAAGAAAAGAATGAGATTGATATTTTTGTTAATTTGTTTATGTGTTCGTAAAATGTAATTTCATTATTTTTCATACTTTTCTTTAATCGTCGTTTTTAGAATAACCCGCAGTTACATCAAAAAACTTATTTCTTTCTTTTTATTTTGAGTTTTAAAAAATTCCGCAGGATTGAAACCTTAAATTTTTCAGTTTTTCTTGTAGACTTAAAAAATTATCTTGATCATTTCTACAATAAATTTTTCTAAAAATTTCAAAAAGATACGGTGTATAGTTTCTTAATAAATAATTCTCTAAATACTTCTCTTTTTGAATTATTACAGTGTGTTTCCCCCTTAATTCCGAAAGTTCAACTAATGTAGATCTGCAACACTACAATCACATCAGCATTTTATTTTTACAAAAATATGTATTTTTCTTTTTTTTTATCTCATTCTCAAATAATGTTGATCTTAATCAGTAGCGTAGCTGTCGGTTTACTTAATAGCGTGACTTAATAATTGCATGATCTGAGGTTGTATTTTTAAAAATAAAAAAAGTTATATTTTGTGAAGTTAATATTATTTGTATAATTTTTTCAATCAGATATGAGTAGATGATAGAATAGATCTTTGAAAGACCTAAGGAGTAAGGAAATATTTTTCAAATTGAAGGCGAATTTTAAAAATTTATTTTATTCTGGAAATTGACAATATAATATACCTAATCTTAATAATATGAAATTGTTGGTTCGTCATGCTTAAAAACCACTAGACATATCGAAACCAAATTCAAGCCGTATTATGTTCGTTGAACCTGATTTTTTGGATCCGTCTTATGATATCCTCTAAAACAATTTCTTCTGGGCGAAACCGGGTATTCCAGCTAGTATTATACATGATACACGATTTTAGTATTATATAAATAACAAATGCATTATTCAATATTTCAAACAACACAAAGAAAAAAGAAGAAAAAATGAAATCTAATATTGCATACTTATTGTATGAGAAACGGAAGGAAAATTAGAAGAATTTATAAAAAACGCTCACAAAGAGATGTAAGTGAAGATAATCCGCCATTTTTGACAATTTAAGAACTAAATATTGTATCGGGCTGTGTCCGATGTGTTTATTTTATTTTTTTTTTTATAGAGATTACTTATTTTGGGGTAGAAGTTATCCCTGCCATTTTTGATTCTTTTAAAAATCAAAATTGTACTGGATTCTACTCGACGTGTGCCGTTGTGTGCTGTAAATCAAAAGATTTTATTTTGATAAATATAAATGATAAATTTATATAATTTATATAAAAACTAAAATAAGCAATCTCTATAAAATCCCCCCCAAAAAAATATACGGCACAAACGTGGCACACATCGGGCACAGCCCCGCACATTATTCAATATTTAAATTTAAAAAAATGGTGGAGCTAACTTCACGCACATCACGAAGAGGAGTTAATACAAACTTCAGGAAACATCGTCTGGGTATAGGTCACCACAGTAAATAAGACGATCTTATTAAAATCTAAATGCTCAAAAAGTAGGTAAATCTGTCTCTGGGAAGCACCAGAAATTAAAAAACATCATTTTGTGTTACGATATGTGAGGACCCCTCCCCTATCAATATTTATCCAAAATAAATAAAAGAAAAGTTATCTGTGAAAAAGGATTTGTCGCCCTAACAAAACTTTTAGTATGGCTATAGTCAATAGAGTTTTTCGTTGCTGCAACAAGTTTTCTGTTGCCATAACAAAGTTTTTTCTATGCAGAATAAGAAAATTTGTTAAATCAACTAATCTTTTTTACTGAATGGAAAACAACTTTCTTATGGCAGCAGAAAATTTGTTGTGGCAACAAAAAATTTGTTATAACAGCAAAAAAAACTTAGTTGAGGCTATAGCTACTAATAGCTCTGTTAGAACAACAAATCATTTTTCTCAGTGTAGGTACCTACAACAAAAATATCTTTCGTATCAAAAATGATTTTTATAATAAAAATGCTGCTAGACTTTTAAATAAGAAATATTTGTAAGTTCATTCCATACATGAAGGCCCGACGAGAGGTGGATTCCCCCCGAGCCGGAGTTTCTGAGAGGGCCCGGATTTTAATCGAAATCCTGAAATCCGGGAAAAGTTTTTATTTTCTTTTTCTCTCGCCCTATTTTCTCTCGACGGCCCTGCATACATGTTTTGTAATTTAAATTTGTAAAAAAATTTTTCCAAGTATTAGAGGTTGGTCAGAAGAGGTCTAAATGCGAAATTATACTAAAAACAATTTAACAACCAATAAACTTATTTGTGAAACTTTCATAAACACAATAAACAAATCTATAAATACATTTTTTTTTTATTAATGCAATAAAATTTTCATAAATATGGTGAATTTTAGTTCATTGGCTGAAAATTTATTGATTTAATGCTACTGCCACGGAATTTTCATTGTATATAATATGGCAGCTGTTCGTTCACTGTACTCACCAACTGAAATAAAAGTTACAAACACAAACATTTTATAATTTTCTTATTTTTTGATAATACAATTTATTAATCTACGTCTTCAGCCATTTCTCTCTTCTGCAGGACAATCGACCTCTTTCTCGATAAGAAAGGTTTAAGCATTTAGATCCTATAGCTGCTTAATCCGGATTAGAGAATTGCCGAAACTCTGTTTTAATAATTAATATGGTGGTAATCATCAACCCAGGGAGACCGACGGCTTTACGTCTACTCCGAAGCACGAACACGGTCATAAGAAATTTTGAACTTTTTCCAAATTTAAAAAGAATACTTTAGCATCTGCAGTTCTTAATAGTCACGAGATTCATCATAATCCTAGGATTTACCAATGAGATTACTGGAATTCAGACCGTATCGTAGCAACAGCTGTTATTTCGAGAATTAATCTTGAATCTCGAATTAATCCGTGACATTTTTATTAAGTGATTAAACAACAAGAATTTTATTTTTATTTACATAAGTAAAGCAATTAATTTAAAAAAATGAATCTTTAGGTTTGCCAACCGAAAAACATGTAGTCGAGTTGACTGCAGCAAGCAAAATGGCTCAAGGAGTTTTTTATAAATACCCACAATTTGGTAAATGACATTAAAATGACGCGATTAAAATCCCTTCTTTTTGGATCCGTGTTTTTCGAATTCTGTTGACCGTTGACTTTCAGGAATGTTTTAGCTGAAAGAGTGGCTTTGCATCAACTCTTTTTATTTTCTTAAGCCTGTCGTTAAGAGGGAATGTTTTTACTAAAAACAACAAAAAACACTTGTATAGCAAAAAAACACGTCATGGGCGGGGCTAACTTTATAGAAACAACCAATGGAATAATCACATTAGGTTTTTTGGCTTATTTACCTAAAATTTTAAAAGATCCACAACAATTTGTTATAGGAATCTTTTAAATTCATTTGGACATTTGTGAATTCGTGGGGTCCACTTTGCTTGCCATTTCCTATTATGAGGTTTATTAAAATAAACTATGTTGGAATGAAAAAAATTATAATAGAAAAAAAAACATATAGCGCGATTAGTACTTACTTATTAGTATTATCGAATGCGTATGCACAAATAATATACAAATATATTTACATACATGTACCAATAGAAACACAAAGAAATATTTCTAAGCAATTCCAAGGTTTATTAAGCAATTATCGTTATTTCTATTATCGTGTTTTTTTATGGATTAGAAACAAAAATTTACTATAACGAACTGCCAATGAAATTACCAATAAAAAATAATAACACATAATATATTTAATATCTACCTATTAGAAATCGGTTTCGATTATAATATTAAATATTAAATTTAAAATTAAAAAAAATTTTGGTTGTCGCTTATTGAATTTTACACTCCTTTTTTGTAGTCCTACAAATTTTCGTTGCGACAAGCGGTCATGGGTTAATTAATCTCCGATTAAATCTAATCAATAAGTTATTTCGAATTTTTCTACATATTTTTACTTACTTTAATTCATAACTTGAAAGCCGTTGATTTTAGACAATAAAAGGTTTGAATCTAGTTTGTAGATTATTTCACGCTCTTTAAAAAAGCACTGAACCATTTTTAATGAAAAATCAATATTTTCGGTGCTATGACCGTGTGAAGGTGGAAATTTAAAAAAATGCTTTAAAGAGGTCTAACTTTCGAAGGTTTGAATTTAGAAAAAAAAAATTTCTTAGAAGAGTATCCTCTATCACCACCTAAGTTATGTAAAGTGTATCCGGGGATACTCTATATATCTATTTATCTGTTAGATAAATTTTCAGCAATACTATTTCTAGGAACCACCGGGAACATTTACGTATTTACAAAATATATTTGCATTATTTTATAAAAATTGCTTTAATACATTAGTAAATTGCGCATTTCATTAAACGTTTGTTTGACTTTTAGAACAACCCCCGGATGTGAATGGGATAAGTGACAAGCTTATTGATAACAATCCTCACTTATCTTCTTTTGTACGGCACCACTCATGATTAAATTAGTTCCCATGTATTCAGATGAGCGTATAATTCGCTTATTTATTGCTAGAGATTAGCTTGGAAAGCTTCTTGGTTCTATTTCTCAGATTTTCAAAACTAAAATCTTGAGACATCATCTAATTTTTATTTTTCTTATATTATTTTCTTCCCAAATTTCTACTTACTATTTTATATAAAAAAAAAAATAACTTTTTTAAAACATATTTTAATTTTTCATAAGGGTAAATAGGTCGCGTGGCGCTTCAACTTGACGCGTGCTCTAAACGTGCTTTCAACCGCCTATTTTGGATTTTTATTCATTTGCCCCTCATATTTTGATACTTTTTTAATATCGGCTCGCACATTGCACCATTAGAACATCACCAAATTTGACCGAGTTTTAGTATTTCATTTCACATTAAAAGTCAATTCGTGGGAAAAGAAAAATACTTATAAACTAATCCAAAGCGTAATTTGTTTGACACGCGCTTTTAATCCCTCTTTTATCCAAATTAATTAGGGTTAACGCTTCGAGACATCGGAGATTTAAAAAATTAGGGTGAAGCTTAATTATTTAAAATTACACTTGGTGGATTAAATTTTTTATAACGATCGTGTTGTTACTTGAAACTACTTTCTATTGTACAAATTGAAACGTACCTGCAAGAGAGCGATAACGGAGTTTCGCATCCCCTATCCCCTTAATCGTTACTTTCCGCCATTTTTACAGCGAATAAAGTGGAACAAAAATTTTTTCATTATTATTTTATTCCTTACGACTACTACGTTATAAAAAATATGGAATATTTACAAATTTTCATATATCTATACAGGTACATAATACGTATAGGGGTCGAAAAATAACCTCAGCTGCCTCAAAAATGTTGGACCTACAGATTTTTTCTGATATTAAAATTAATAAAAGAAACCCCAATTTTGATGTTCAATAAAGTGTAAATTTTATATTTGCAATATTAGTAAGGGTTGTGACCCCGCAAAATCTAAAATGTAATATTAGTGGTGGCATATAAATTGTGGATCTAAATCTCGATATCAAAATATCACTTGTTAGAAAAATATGTTTGCAATCATGAAAAATATGAGAAAGATGGATAGATGCGTTCTGGAATCCAGCTTTAACCGTCCATCTTCCTCATTAATTTTTATTGGAAAGCAAAAAATATTATGATAACTGGAACAGCTATAACAAAACAAGCGTAAACCATAGTACGCGGCTGGCACTCGGATATTACAACAAATTCATCATTCCACCGAGATTCGTTAAATACAATAGGTACTTCCATCACAGTTTTTTCATTAGAAAAAAAATTTAAATTCAATTCGCACTGTCCCGAAATATTCGAACAGGAAGACACGGGTTGGGATATATCATACGTGGTCCGATTTAATTTGAATTGAACCCTTATGTAATTTACTTGAATTTCATTTTCGCTGTTAAACACAAAAAAATAGTATCCATCCTCAGGAACGCTGAAACAAACAATAAGTTAAAAAAAAGATCTTTTTATGCTGAAAGAAACACTTACATGTAAGTGATCTTGTTGGTCAGAGAAGCATCTTCTAGTTGTTGATTCGATTCGTTCCGATGACACATGTGATGAGGCGTTAAGGGTAGATTGAGAATTAAACCCTTACAATTCAACAGTGCTTCTTCCGAACTCGAGAAAGACGACCAAAATTCGCTATAACTTCCATCATTTGGAGTTGTTTCGTTAATAAAACCGCGATGATGAGCAAATTCATCGGGGACGAAGCCCTTAAAGTTACTCATTAATTACAAATTTTAATTATACTGAACCTGCCTTACTTCTTCTATTGCTAAGTTTTCGTCTTCGTCCCCTTGGTTTAAGTCTTTAGCCAGAGGAGACTTAAGTATTACTTCCCGTTTTCTCAAACGTGAAATGGAATTTGGATTAGAAGCTTTGTTGTTAAGTTTTTCCAACACCTTATGTTTTCGGTCGCCCAAAGCATCCAATTTTTTCCAAACGTCCAAAAACACTTCCTCGGATGTTAAATTTTTTAATTTATTTTTATTAAAATCTTGAATTGTCTCGTATTTTTTCGTACGATTATCTCCTCTATTAACATGTTTGTTCTTTACGGCCAAACTGTCTAATAATATTTTCAACATTTTAGGATCCGTCTCGTCGGAATATTTTGGGTTTTCACGAAGGTGAAACTCATCTTTAACTTCGTCGTGTAAAGGATGGTGAAATTTTACGTCAGGGGTGTGACGTTTCATTAAGAATGGAAAGTTTGACAAACTTAATGTATGATTACCGGTCTCCTCAGAAATATCTCCAAATTCGTCTGACTCTTCAGAAGAATCGTCACCAATGTAAGCGCACTCGTGGAGGTGTTTGTGTCCTTGGATTATGATGAGAGAAGCACCCGGCCACCTAAACTGTACAGTTCTTTTTAACAAAAAAAAATTTTTTTTTTACTTCTAGTTTACCTAACGCAGGTCGAGACGGTCACCGACGATCCACTCAAAAAATAAAATCCCCAATACTCTTTCATGTCGTCTTCTAAATATAACTCACGTACCATGGTTTGAGGTTTCTGTTCCATCGATACGTTTGGTTTGCTGGGCAGAAGGAAGGCATTGAAAGTTGCATTCACCTTGACAATTTGTTTCTAAATGAAAAAAAAATTATACATCACGAATAAATTGAATTAACCCAGCTTAAAGTATAATGAAGGTTAGCAAAGGATAAAAGTGTTTTATATGTTCTCAAACTTTTAATTATTGACGTTTCATTAAGAATAAAAAATATGTAAACATCGTGGAATACACTTTATCTACTAAAAGTACTTTGATAAGGTTTTAAACTTTTATACTTTGGTGACCTATATTTTTACTTGATGCAATTGGCTATAGATAGCAATGATAGCATTTTTAAAATGGTAATTGAATGTTCAATGACATTCGCCATCATGTGTTTATTAGGACCTATTATTCGATACTAATTCGGGGTTTCACAAAGACGAATTAGAATTTAATCCACGATTAAAAGTATACCTACATCAAATAAAATTAATTATATCCCGTATTAATAGTTACGGATTAATCCGAGATTCAAGATAATCCTAGGACACCAATGAGATTACTGGAATTTAGACCGTATCGTAGCAACAGCTGCTATTTCGAGAATTAATCTTGAATCTCGAATTAATCCGTGACTATTAATACGGGCATTAGTGACTTATTGTAAAATTTTAATCATAGATTAATAATTAACTCTGTGGTTTCTCTCTTCAAGGAGTAATGTTTTCTTTTTCTATACGTGGTTTTGAACAGATATAATAATTAATTAATTAATTTTCTTTTTTTTTAATTAATTAATTTAAATAAAAAAACACTCTTCTACAATTATTTTATTTTATTACAGCCGACTAGTTTCGTCCACTGCCTTATAATGCCAAGCCAGCCAGATTGACTTAAGTCTTGAGCCTGAAGATGTGCACGGCAGTACACGAAACTAGTCGGATGAAATAAAATAAAATAACTGGAGAAGAGTGTTTCTTTATTCAGATTCAATTTTTTTCTTTCTTTTTTAAATAAAATGCACGCAGTTGTAATATGCAAATTAAAATTTGTGGTTTATTTTATACAGATATGATTAAGTATGTTAATTAAGAATTAAAGTAATTAAAATGTTAGCTTAATTATACAACTTGTGCATAAAATATTTTAAAACGACGATCCACAAAATTTTACGAATCTTAACTCTGCAATTAAATGTTTGAAAAACTTAATGATAAACCAAGGGACAAATGAGAAAAGCGTAATTTACTGGCGTTGACAGTAAATCACTTTTAGTAACAGTAAATTAGTACTTTTAACCTAAGCCGGTTTACCTACAGCGGCATTTTTCTTTGCTAAAATTTTTCATTTTTCTTTATTATGATAAAATTTCCTTAAGTGCAACATTTAATCTTAAATATTTTACAGAGTGGTTTTTAAGTAACTGTAACTCGAAAACGGTGAGATCAAATAGAAAAATGTTTATGAACAAAAATGAAGGGAATTAAATTTGCAAAGAAAAATGTCTGATAGCTTATGCTGTAAAAGCGATTTTTTAGTGACGAAAATAGTCAATGGAACCTCAAATATTGGTTAAAATCAGTTCTTTTATTTTTTAAATTTTAAATTAAAATAAAAATATTTTTTTGAAATTTCCTAGAAATGTGATCAAGTCACGTGGATGAATTATTTCATTATTAGAAATTATTTGAAACGCCACAGGACGTATGTTTACAGTTTCCAGAACATTTTAAGACGAGCGAGCGTAGGCAAGCATATTTTTCTTATTGTTAACCTGCTTTAACTTAATCTTTATTTTAAGCTAATGTAGATTTTTCAGGTTTAAAAAAATTAAATGGGATTTTTGACTTTTGACTGTTTTTTAAAAATTTTCTTTTCCAGACAAAAATGTCGGATCTGTTTACTAGAATAATTGCAAGTGTGAAATACATCGGTATATTCAAACTTTTTATTGTTTTAATTTTGAAATATTTTGCTTCAAGTAGTAAACAGATAAAATTATTTTTCACTTCATTTTTGAAGTTATCACTACAACTCGTGGACGAAACTGATAATGATCAATTAGTATTACACCTTACATTGAACGCAATTAATATTATAATATGAACTAAAATTGTTTTGATCGGATAACAGTAGAGTTGCTAGCCTGTGTCTATAATCCTCTTAGTTTAAATATTAAAAGTATAAACTACACGGACACATCTAGATACTATTTAACTACCTATAAAAATTTTAATTAAAAAAATATTCAGTGCAGGACTTTCTGTGAGATACGTCTTAACAATTTCGGCAGGTTTGCGTCGCTCTGGTAACTCTTAGTTTTAATTTTAATTAAGAAACATCTCGATCGTGTTTTTCTTATTGTACATATGGAATAATACAACGGATGTTTTTTATTTATGCTAATCAGAATCATTTATATGTGTTCTTATTTTTAAAGAGTTCCTCATATTATGAAATCACCTTGAGATAACCATATAAATTACTTAATTTAAAAAATATACAATTAAGTAAGTTTCCCAAATTCATTGATTTTCTCACCAATTCACAATAATTTAAAATATTTTTTATTAGTAAATTGGTTAACAGGCAATCGTCCATGATTTTATTATATTTGATTTTTGCTTAAATTCTTTAATTTTTGATTTATTTTTCTATCCGTTCGTTTTATCTTTCTTCCCTTTGAGCTGTTAATCAATGTATTTCCTAGACTTTTTCATAATTATTACGATAACGATGTTGTTACTTATCTCATATACACAAACCCAAACACTTCTAGATATTGTTAACCTTTTATCTATATTATGTTATCCTTTTTATAAAAATCTGATAATTTAAATATTATCTGAACTCATATCATTGTTTTCGCCTAATCATTGTCTATTAATTTTTATACTTCCTTATCGCAATAATTAATAAGGTAATAGTTGTTGTGCGTCATAAAGTCATCAAAAAAAAAAAATCTCACCTGACACCAAACAGTCGAAATTCTTCTGTCGAGAAGTCTCATATCTGATACAGCAATTGGGTATAGCTGGCTAGAATATACACGGTACTTAACATAAAGGGGCAAAGCTATGAGAAGGGCAGGAAAAACAATACCAAATATACACAGCTTTACCACCCGGAAAGGTCCTTTCAATGATTTTTGTCTTGGCTTATGATATTTCGTCTGGAAGTTGTGGAGAGGACGTTCTGAAAAATTTTTATCACTTCAAACACATGTTGACACAACTTATTCGATAAAGGGCTTTATCTTCAACTCTCCAAACCAATTAAAACAACAATGAGGGCGTCCCTTAAGGGACAGTATTTATTTCGACATTCTCACAACAAAGAAAATCACACAAAAATGCTACTCACGTACAAACTAAGTACGCCACTTCATTAAAAATTAACTTTGTTATTACATGTGCGACCTTAATTTAATTATATATAAATATAAAAAAAGTTTTAAATCCACTACGTACCCTCGTAATTTTGTTCTTCTATATTATCCATTTTAACACAGCCTAACTTTCTATAACATTTTAATACCAACAATGTTAAAAATAACCGAATTCTCTAAATATATTGCTACAAATGAACTCATTTGTATTTAAAATTGAATCACATATCGCCCTTTGTTATTTGATTATAATTATACGAGCTAATTTGACTAGTAAATTTAGATTTCTTTAAAAAAAAGGAGTAAACTATAAACGCAGTTAATTAAGTACACACTTTTAAATGAGAATAAATAAACATTAATCTAGTAACAACGGCGATCTTTAAATGGGAACTGATAAAATATATCTAAGTTTTTATTTAGTTAACTAAAAGCTACGATAATTAAGTTGAAAGTATAATAATTAGATTGCGCATATCAGTGGCGTGGCAGTATTTATAAAAAATTTAATAATAAAAATTAAATCGTGGAGTTTATTATCACAGTAAAACGAATTAGAATTCTTAAGCTTATTTACGATGTAACAAAATTAATTTTGGCTGATATCCATTATTTATGTAATCGCACAGCTACATATCTTTAAACTATTATTACATCTATTGTAGAGCTTTTTTAAAAAAAATCTGATTTAATCAATAGTTTTTATGTAATATCTATTATTTTATGATTGCAAATGCAATCGTGTGGAGTTATTGAATTAAAAAATTTTAAATCGGGAAATTTCTTATTTATTTTTCAAATATTCAGACGAATTTACTCTCGCCCACAAATATAAAATGTTGGTTTAATTTATTGAATATATTATAAAGTCAAGTTATTTTTAAATTAGACAACAATAACGATTTATTAAAAAATTTAATATTTTTGATTGGGCGATTAAACAGCAATAAATTATACAAAATTATGGTTTTGTATTCCAATTCAAAATCACGAATCACAGTGATCTTTGTTAGGATGCTCGTACATTTACAGTGGTGTAACAAGCGGTATTCCCCTTTGTAAAAGTTGAACTAGACCACGGGTTACAGGGACCCCCCCCCCCCCACCGGTAGCATTTACTCTACTTCTTGTTTTATAGAAAATTATTTCTAATCCAATTGCATAATTTATTTATGTAATATTTTTATAGATTATATTTTTTTTACTATAAAAAAATAAGAAATTTACGATTTAGTTATCTCAAGTACCTCTCACGTATCTGGGCCCCCAGCGGGTTTGTAAGAATGTAATTTACGCCACCCACTCAACTATCTAAAATTCAAGATTTTAATGTAAGTTTCCTAAAATATATATTTTAAATATTTTGTAACTATGCAAGAAACCTTAAATTGTTAGGGAGACAGGGACTAGTTATTACAAATTTTAGTTTATGTTGCTTTAATTAACTAGATACCCTAGATGAACCAGCACCAAAACATATAATGGAACATCTAATGACTAAATGACATCTAATAAAATGCCCAACCTGTAAACCCAAAAGGCCCTACATATAATGAAATATACTTTTGAAAATAAATTTAGAAAAAATACAATTTTAAAAATATTGGTTGACCGCTATTCACTGGAGAGAGATTAACAGGAGGGAAGTCCCGAATCACCCTGAATTGGATCTCACAAGAAAATTAATTTTTTTATATGAATTTTAGAATTTTACTGAAATTAGATTCTAATGCTTACTAAAACAATATCAGCGTAGACTAATTTTAAGTAAATATTTTTATGAGGATTTGCTTAAATTTGAAAAATAAATATGCATTTAATGTGATTTATTGGCTTAGCTTACATAGTTAACTCACTAATGCCGTATGAAATGAATTATAAAGCTTCCAGTCATTACGTAGTGAAAGAGGGGCCTGCAGGAAAATAACTAGAAAATCTTCTTTTTTTTTAGAGAAAACTCCAAGTTTTCTAATGAAATTTAAACCGGAAAAAGATAAAATCTGTTGAGAAATGTCTCAAATTCACAAATTCTTAAAATCACTGTTTCGTGTACATTTTATGTCCAAAATTAGTTTTAGTCTATTTAGTTTTTGAGATATAGGTGTTCGGAGCTGCCCGATTTTGCCCAAAAATACGTAGTATTAATGTATTTTTTTAAAAAGCATAAATTTAAATTTATTTCTTCAATCCACCTCCATATGCATCCGATATATTTTATATTGCCTTTTCAATAAATGCATATAAACAATAAATGTTTATATCATAATCATTTTATTTTTAAATTTCCTAAAAAACATTAAAAGACCCAAAAATCAGATCTCAGATTGTGTGGCACAAGCCACCAGGCCCGTAGCCAGACCGAAAGTGAAGGTAGGGCAAACGGATAGTATGATTGGGCAATTGTCAATTTACACTTCGAAGTCGCAATTGACACTTAGAAGTCACGAAGTCAACGCCTGCGCAATCGTACTTCTAATTACTACTATATTTCTTGTAGTATCTAATAACAATAAGTATTATTGCGCAGGTGTTAATTGCGGCTTCGAATTGTCAATTGCGACTTAGAAGTGTAAATTGACAATTGTAAGTCGCAATTGATACTTAACATTTATTTTTTACTTTGTGGCCTCGGGACGCTTTCGTAGAAAGCATATACCGATTTGAAATTTAAAAAAATTCTCATACAAAAAGGACCAACGTGGAATGAATGGTTACATTTTTTTTAAAATTTATTGTTGCATATTTTTATTTTAAAACGACCTTGCCACCTCCTGGCTATGGGCCTGCAAGCCACACTAAAAGTTAATTACAACACTGAGCTTAACTATTCTAGTGCAGAGCACAGGAATCTCAGCATCTGAGAGCCTCACAGAGGCTTGTAAACCAAGCATTTTGCACCCAAACCTCTTGAGTTTCCTACCCTTCTTCAGAAATATACCTCGGCGACTTTCAAAAATCTCTAAATTTTCATAAATGATGTCACAATTGAAGAAAATCCCTTTACCCCTATTATGGGGTATATGCATAATATAAATTTATGAACAACTCCCATGTTGCTGCCCACCTCCTAGTTGGGATTTGGAACCTCAGGCTATTTCTATCTCATAAAAACTAAATCTTTTAAGAACCAAATTATGACAATAATTACAGCAATTACTAATTCGCAAAATATGATATAAATAATGCATCCAATAAGTTAATCAATTGGTAAGAGTCGGTTTGTTTAGTTTTATAATTTAATATTTGTTCCGAAATTACATATTTTACAAAAAAAAAATAATGAAATACTTCACATGCAATGTAGTTTTGCATATTTATCAAAAATGTAAATAATATTGTAAATTAACTTTTATAACGTAACAAGCAATATTTCCAAGCTAGGATATACTGGTTAGTGATTTAAAAAAAAATTAGTTTTATACTTAAAACTTATATTTACAATAATTAAATATACAAATTACTTTTGTTTGGAAGTAGAAGACTCGCCTCTTCTTCTCTGATTTAAAGGATTTCTGGGATCGTACATATCAAACCAATCGCCATCCTTAGTGTTTGCATCCTTGGCTAGAATCGGTTCACCAGATTCAAAATGCAATTTATGTCTCATCCAAGTCGACTCATCATCTTCTTCTTCTACCACGTCTGCAGGTTTTTCTTCATCTTCTTCCACTTCTTTAGCTTGTATTAACTTATTTTTAAACTTTGACAACAATTGTTGAGTAAAGTCTTCCCTACTAGAACCCTTTTTGGGAAAATCTTTTGATTTGTCTTTATATTTACGAAAATCAGTCTTATATTCGACAACAACTTCATCTTTTTGTACCTGTTCTTTCATTTCTTCACTTTCAGTTTCCAATTTTTTCAGTTTATTTTTTTGATATTCTCTTTTCACGTTTTCTATTTCCATTTTGATCTCTTCCCTAAAATATTACAACAAAATTTAGAAGAAAAAAAAATTAAAGTAAAATTTACCTCTTCTTTTTTTTCACTTCTTCTTCGTCTTCATCATAGTAGGATTTTTTAGAACTTTTTCGTTTACGATTACTTTTTCCATCCGTTTTCAGCTTCTTTTTGATTTCTTGCAGTCCTCCTTGTGCATCATTTTCTTCGTCTTCACTATCATCTTCCTCGTCACTTTCATCATCTTCTTCCATTCTCTTAATTGGAGGTGGTGGTTTTATCATTTTATGCTTTTGATCATTTTTTACGCCAGCTTTCAATTTATTTTTGATTCTTTCTAATCTTTCTTCTGGATTATCTTCTTCTTCTTCCTCCTCCTCCTCACCCTCTTCTTCAACTTTCTTGTCTTCAACACTCACCGAACTCAATTTAGGATCGTTCAAAATGTCATGTGTAGATTTGCTTTTACCGGAAAACTTCTTACTTTCTGTTATTGCTTCTTCTTCGTCCTCTTCAGCTTCTTCTCCAAAAGATAATAATTTGAAGTTCCTAAAATTAAAAAAATATTGTCTACTACCAAAAAAGAAATAATAAAATTATTTTCTCGCTTACTTTACACCTGGTGTCTTCTTTTTTTTCTTCTTTTCTCCACCTTTAACTGCTCTAATCCTCGGAACAATATCAGGAAATGGATTATTAAGGACTTCGGTGGAAATAATTTTATGAGGATACTCGGGTCGTTCGTTTTCAATCAATCCTTCTCCCAATTTCAGCATATTAAACAAAGTTTCTCCAGTGACTTTACCAAAAATGGTATGTTTATTCTGTAATTCGGCTGTGGCCGCAAGAGTGAAAAAAAACTGTGATCCGTTATCATTTCTACCCGCATTAGCCATGGCCAATAAACCTCGGCGTACAAATCTAAGGCGTTGGTGAAATTCATCTTTGAAAGGTTCTTGATAGATTGACTCGCCTCCGGTTCCGTCACCTTTCGGGTCTCCTCCTTGCACTATAAAATCTTTCACCACACGGTGAAAAATTGTACCATCGTAGTAACCCTCCAGGCACAACTGTATAAAATTTCGAGATGTTTTTGGCGTTTCTTTAGCCCACAATTCGATGTCGATATCTCCTACAGTGGTTTTCAATAAGACCTAAAAAAAATTGTTACAAAATGCAGTTTATTATAAGGATAATTTTCTAATTATTACCTTTCCCGACGTAGGTGGTTCGGAAATATAAATATTACTCATTTTGTAGATTGAGTAAACAAAAAAGTTGGGTTATGAACAATTGATTTTGCACTATCCTTGTAGATTACATAATAATTTTATTCCACAATTATTTGTTTCCTTTTGTGAAAGTATGGCAATTTAACAGTTTACTTAAAAGTAACATGTATTTTCAGTTGGGAACCGTTCGGTTGTTTTTGACAGATGTAAATACTGACATTTACCCTCATATACAGGGCGACTGAAAAATACCAATACACAATATTTAATTCATCAACTTATTTAAAATAATAGAAGCTCATTTTTATGGCTTTTAAAGGAATAAGTTATAAAAAATTCTTTCGGATTTAACTAGAGTAATTTTGCACATTTTATTTAATGCTAACTTTTAACGGACCGGGGTCATTGTAGATCTCGCTTATTCTATTTTTGGAGGTCCGCATGGACCCCGGTCGATTCGCTCTAATTTAAATTTTAAGAACTATTTACGCTATTATCAATGCTATTATTTAACATCGACATTTCAAATTTGTAAATAAAGTGAAGTTAGGTATTAATAGTAAAGTAAAATGTTACTGTAATATTACTGTTTAGTGCCATCGAGTAACATTTTTTTGTTTTATGATTTTGTTATTTTATTTAACAAGAGGGCCGGAATGCGGAAAATACAAATGGACCCGATTTTAATTTTTTTGAGAGGGGGAAGGGGGGAGGTGTACCAATTAGGAAAACCAGATAAGAAACTGGTGAGGCTAGATAGGGCATCCATAAATCCTAGATTTAGGCACATTGTTGATATCGTTTGTTTACGTAAACAAACGATAGTATAGAAATAGTTCATTTGTTTTCGCGTGTTTTTAATTAAATGAATAAATTATGAACTTTTAAATCATTACTAATTTTTGAATTTTTAATTTTAGTGTTCATAACAATAATTGAAATGAAGCAGTGCCAGTGTAGTGAATTGGGATCCACGACAATCGATTGGAAATTGGAATTTGTAGCTGAATCAATAATTATGAAAATTGAAAGGTTAGTTATTATATTTCTACAATATTTTGTTGTTTTATCAGAAGCCGTCCAAGTTCAAAATTATTGTTTTATATGTAGGCTTTTTAATGTACAAAGCTTATTGATAAATAAATTATACATTTGGTATGAATGTAGACTTTACGTTATTATATTTAAATTAATTTACGGAACTAGCAGTTTCAAACCGAATGATATAAAAACTGAAAACGGTATAAATTTGAATTGATGTCTTGTGCCAAAAATCGATTTGTGTGATTGCTTTCTTTTGACTGCTATTAATTTCCAGCCAAATAATGCTTGATTACTAGAGGGCCGGTTTATATGCGCTAAAAACGTGTTAACAAAACTTGACTTAAGTAGGCTTTACAAAAAACTGCTAGAACTTCTTCAATCCAATCAATGCAAATCCTAGCAGGTTTTTGTAAAGCCTCTTTAAGTAATGCTTTGTTTACACATTTTTAGCGCATATAAATCCGCACTCTACAGTAAACTTTATCTTGAGATATCTATCACATAACGAATCTGTCGGACAAATTAATCAAGTAACAAATCAAATTATTGATTTGTTATTTTAAATTTGAATTGGGTTGTCAGATTGGTCAGTTAATTAATTTGTTGGGCGGATTCGTTACCTTCCCCTACTAGATATTAAATATCTCCAGAAGAAGAAACGAGCATAAGACAACTATTTGTAAAGCTTTTGAATAAATTGGAAATTATTGACTTTATGTCGAATAATTACAATCAAGTAGTCTTTAAAGGGCTACATGCTGAGAGCTTCAACGCTCGCAAGCGGTTCAAAATGACGTTCAAATATTTCCAACTTTAAAGACGCATAAATCTTAAAATATTATACTTACGGACAATCTGCCTGCGTCAGTCGATTTATCTCAAAAAACTGCATAGGAAAACGCCAAAAAATGTATGGATTTGAAACTTTCAATTTTTGGGGTGAAAAAACACCAAAGGGGTTAACCTTACGTTTTTTTCAAAAATCGCCAAAAATTAATTTGGTCGTTTTTTGACTAAAACCGACGTGATTTGAGGGAGGAGTTCGAAAAACGCGGTATCGTTTGTGGAAAACGCTCGTAAGCGGTGCAAAACGACGTGCAAATATTTCCAACTTTAAAGACGCATAAATCCTAAAATATTATACTTACGGCAAATCTGCCTGCGTCAGTCGATTTATCTCAAAAAACTGCATAGGAAAACGCCAAAAAATTTGTGGATTTGAAACTTTCAATTTTTGGGGTGAAAAAACTTCAAAGGGACCTTACGTTTTTTTTTCAAAAAACGCCAAAAATTTAATTGGTCGTTTTTTGACTAAAGCCGACGTGATTTGATGCGAGGAGTTCGAAAAACGCGGTATCGTTAGGAGAAAACGCTCGTAAGTGGTTCAAAATGACGTTCAAATACTTCCAACTTTAAAGACGCATAAATCCTAAAATATCATACTTACGGCAAATCCACCTGCGTCAGTCGATTTATCTCAAAAAACTGCATAGGAAAACGCCAAAAAATGCTTGGATTTGAAACTTTCGATTTTTGGGGTCAAAAAACACCAAAGGGGTTTCCCTTACGTTTTTTTCAAAAATCGCCAAAAATTAAAATGGTCTTTTTATGACCAAAACTGACGTGTTTTTATGCGAGGAGTTCGAAAAACGCGGTATCGTTTGGAGAAAACGCTCGTAAGTGGTTCAAAATGACGTTCAAATATTTCCAACTTGAAAGACGCATAAATCCTAAAATATCATACTTACGGCAAATCCACCTGCGTCAGTCGATTTATCTCAAAAAACTGCATAGGAAAACGCCAAAAAATGCTTGGATTTGAAACTTTCGATTTTTGGGGTCAAAAAACACCAAAAGGGTTAACCTTACGTTTTTTTCAAAAATCGCCAAAAATTAAAATGGTCTTTTTATGACCAAAACTGACGTGTTTTTATGCGAGGAGTTCGAAAAACGCGGTATCGTTTGGAGAAAACGCTCGTAAGTGGTTCAAAATGACGTTCAAATATTTCCAACTTTAAAGACGCATAAATCCTAAAATATCTTACTTACGGCAAATCCACCTGCGTCAGTCGACTTATCTCAAAAAACTGCATAGGAAAACGCCAAAAAATGCTTGGATTTGAAACTTTCGATTTTTGGGGTCAAAAAACACCAAAGGGGTTAAACCTTACGTTTTTTTCAAAAATCGCCAAAAATTAAAATGGTCTTTTTATGACCAAAACTGACGTGTTTTTATGCGAGGAGTTCGAAAAACGCGGTATCGTTTGGAGAAAACGCTCGTAAGTGGTTAAAAATGACGTTCAAATATTTCCAACTTTAAAGACGCATAAATCCTAAAATATCATACTTACGGCAAATCCACCTGCGTCAGTCGATTTATCTCAAAAAACTGCATAGGAAAACGCCAAAGAATGCTTGGATTTGAAACTTTCGATTTTTGGGGTCAAAAAACACCAAACACGTTCCCTTACGTTTTTTTCAAAAATCGCCAAAAATTAAAATGGTCTTTTTATGACCAAAACTGACGTGTTTTTATGCGAGGAGTTCGAAAAACGCGGTATCGTTTGGAGAAAACGCTCGTAAGTGGTTCAAAATGACGTTCAAATATTTCCAACTTTAAAGACGCATAAATCCTAAAATATCATACTTACGGCAAATCCACCTGCGTCAGTCGATTTATCTCAAAAAACTGCATAGGAAAACGCCAAAAAATGTATGGATTTGAAACTTTCAATTTTTGGGGTGAAAAAACACCAAAGGGGTTAACCTTACGTTTTTTTCAAAAATCGCCAAAAATTAATTTGGTCGTTTTTTGACTAAAACCGACGTGATTTGAGGGAGGAGTTCGAAAAACGCGGTATCGTTTGTGGAAAACGCTCGTAAGCGGTGCAAAACGACGTGCAAATATTTCCAACTTTAAAGACGCATAAATCCTAAAATATTATACTTACGGCAAATCTGCCTGCGTCAGTCGATTTATCTCAAAAAACTGCATAGGAAAACGCCAAAAAATTTGTGGATTTGAAACTTTCAATTTTTGGGGTGAAAAAACTTCAAAGGGACCTTACGTTTTTTTTTCAAAAAACGCCAAAAATTTAATTGGTCGTTTTTTGACTAAAACCGACGTGATTTGATGCGAGGAGTTCGAAAAACGCGGTATCGTTTGGAGAAAACGCTCGTAAGTGGTTCAAAATGACGTTCAAATACTTCCAACTTTAAAGACGCATAAATCCTAAAATATCATACTTACGGCAAATCCACCTGCGTCAGTCGATTTATCTCAAAAAACTGCATAGGAAAACGCCAAAAAATGCTTGGATTTGAAACTTTCGATTTTTGGGGTCAAAAAACACCAAAGGGGTTTCCCTTACGTTTTTTTCAAAAATTGCCAAAAATTAAAATGGTCTTTTTATGACCAAAACTGACGTGTTTTTATGCGAGGAGTTCGAAAAACGCGGTATCGTTTGGAGAAAACGCTCGTAAGTGGTTCAAAATGACGTTCAAATATTTCCAACTTTAAAGACGCATAAATCCTAAAATATCATACTTACGGCAAATCCACCTGCGTCAGTCGATTTATCTCAAAAAACTGCATAGGAAAACGCCAAAAAATGCTTGGATTTGAAACTTTCGATTTTTGGGGTCAAAAAACACCAAAAGGGTTAACCTTACGTTTTTTTCAAAAATCGCCAAAAATTAAAATGGTCTTTTTATGACCAAAACTGACGTGTTTTTATGCGAGGAGTTCGAAAAACGCGGTATCGTTTGGAGAAAACGCTCGTAAGTGGTTCAAAATGACGTTCAAATATTTCCAACTTTAAAGACGCATAAATCCTAAAATATCATACTTACGGCAAATCCACCTGCGTCAGTCGATTTATCTCAAAAAACTGCATAGGAAAACGCCAAAAAATGCTTGGATTTGAAATTTTCGATTTTTGGGGTCAAAAAACACCAAAGGGGTTAACCTTACGTTTTTTTCAAAAATCGCCAAAAATTAAAATGGTCTTTTTATGACCAAAACTGACGTGTTTTTATGCGAGGAGTTCGAAAAACGCGGTATCGTTTGGAGAAAACGCTCGTAAGTGGTTCAAAATGACGTTCAAATATTTCCAACTTTAAAGACGCATAAATCCTAAAATATCTTACTTACGGCAAATCCACCTGCGTCAGTCGACTTATCTCAAAAAACTGCATAGGAAAACGCCAAAAAATGCTTGGATTTGAAACTTTCGATTTTTGGGGTCAAAAAACACCAAAGGGGTTAAACCTTACGTTTTTTTCAAAAATCGCCAAAAATTAAAATGGTCTTTTTATGACCAAAACTGACGTGTTTTTATGCGAGGAGTTCGAAAAACGCGGTATCGTTTGGAGAAAACGCTCGTAAGTGGTTCAAAATGACGTTCAAATATTTCCAACTTTAAAGACGCATAAATCCTAAAATATCATACTTACGGCAAATCCACCTGCGTCAGTCGATTTATCTCAAAAAACTGCATAGGAAAACGCCAAAGAATGCTTGGATTTGAAACTTTCGATTTTTGGGGTCAAAAAACACCAAAGGGGTTAACCTTACGTTTTTTTCAAAAATCGCCAAAAATTAAAATGGTCTTTTTATGACCAAAACTGACGTGTTTTTATGCGAGGAGTTTGAAAAACGCGGTATCGTTTGGAGAAAACGCTCGTAAGTGGTTCAAAATGACGTTCAAATATTTCCAACTTTAAAGACGCATAAATCCTAAAATATCATACTTACGGCAAATCCACCTGCGTCAGTCGATTTATCTCAAAAAACTGCATAGGAAAACGCCAAAAAATGCTTGGATTTGAAACTTTCGATTTTTGGGGTCAAAAAACACCAAAGGGGTTTCCCTTACGTTTTTTTCAAAAATCGCCAAAAATTAAAATGGTCTTTTTATGACCAAAACTGACGTGTTTTTATGCGAGGAGTTCGAAAAACGCGGTATCGTTTGGAGAAAACGCTCGTAAGTGGTTCAAAATGACGTTCAAATATTTCCAACTTTAAAGACGCATAAATCCTAAAATATCATACTTACGGCAAATCCACCTGCGTCAGTCGATTTATCTCAAAAAACTGCATAGGAAAACGCCAAAAAATGCTTGGATTTGAAACTTTCGATTTTTGGGGTCAAAAAACACCAAAAGGGTTAACCTTACGTTTTTTTCAAAAATCGCCAAAAATTAAAATGGTCTTTTTATGACCAAAACTGACGTGTTTTTATGCGAGGTTTTCGAAAAACGCGGTATCGTTTGGAGAAAACGCTCGTAAGTGGTTCAAAATGACGTTCAAATATTTCCAACTTTAAAGACGCATAAATCCTAAAATATCATATTTACGGCAAATCCACCTGCGTCAGTCGATTTATCTCAAAAAACTGCATAGGAAAACGCCAAAAAATGCTTGGATTTGAAATTTTCGATTTTTGGGGTCAAAAAACACCAAAGGGGTTAACCTTACGTTTTTTTCAAAAATCGCCAAAAATTAAAATGGTCTTTTTATGACCAAAACTGACGTGTTTTTATGCGAGGAGTTCGAAAAACGCGGTATCATTTTGAGAAAACGCTCGTAAGTGGTTCAAAATGACGTTCAAATATTTCCAACTTTAAAGACGCATAAATCCTAAAATATCTTACTTACGGCAAATCCACCTGCGTCAGTCGACTTATCTCAAAAAACTGCATAGGAAAACGCCAAAAAATGCTTGGATTTGAAACTTTCGATTTTTGGGGTCAAAAAACACCAAAGGGGTTAACCTTACGTTTTTTTCAAAAATCGCCAAAAATTAAAATGGTCTTTTTATGACCAAAACTGACGTGTTTTTATGCGAGGAGTTCGAAAAACGCGGTATCGTTTGGAGAAAACGCTCGTAAGTGGTTCAAAATGACGTTCAAATATTTCCAACTTTAAAGACGCATAAATCCTAAAATATCATACTTACGGCAAATCCACCTGCGTCAGTCGATTTATCTCAAAAAACTGCATAGGAAAACGCCAAAAAATGCTTGGATTTGAAACTTTCGATTTTTGGGGTCAAAAAACACCAAAGGGGTTAACCTTACGTTTTTTTCAAAAATCGCCAAAAATTAAAATGGTCTTTTTATGACCAAAACTGACGTGTTTTTATGCGAGGAGTTCGAAAAACGCGGTATCGTTTGGAGAAAACGCTCGTAAGTGGTTCAAAATGACGTTCAAATATTTCCAACTTTAAAGACGCATAAATCCTAAAATATCATATTTACGGCAAATCCACCTGCGTCAGTCGATTTATCTCAAAAAACTGCATAGGAAAACGCCAAAAAATGCTTGGATTTGAAACTTTCGATTTTTGGGGTCAAAAAACACCAAAAGGGTTAACCTTACGTTTTTTTCAAAAATCGCCAAAAATTAAAATGGTCTTTTTATGACCAAAACTGACGTGTTTTTATGCGAGGTTTTCGAAAAACGTGGTATCGTTTGGAGAAAACGCTCGTAAGTGGTTCAAAATGACGTTCAAATATTTCCAACTTTAAAGACGCATAAATCCTAAAATATCATACTTACGGCAAATCCACCTGCGTCAGTCGATTTATCTCAAAAAACTGCATAGGAAAACGCCAAAAAATGCTTGGATTTGAAATTTTCGATTTTTGGGGTCAAAAAACACCAAAGGGGTTAACCTTACGTTTTTTTCAAAAATCGCCAAAAATTAAAATGGTCTTTTTATGACCAAAACTGACGTGTTTTTATGCGAGGAGTTCGAAAAACGCGGTATCGTTTGGAGAAAACGCTCGTAAGTGGTTCAAAATGACGTTCAAATATTTCCAACTTTAAAGACGCATAAATCCTAAAATATCTTACTTACGGCAAATCCACCTGCGTCAGTCGACTTATCTCAAAAAACTGCATAGGAAAACGCCAAAAAATGCTTGGATTTGAAACTTTCGATTTTTGGGGTCAAAAAACACCAAAGGGGTTAACCTTACGTTTTTTTCAAAAATCGCCAAAAATTAAAATGGTCTTTTTATGACCAAAACTGACGTGTTTTTATGCGAGGAGTTCGAAAAACGCGGTATCGTTTGGAGAAAACGCTCGTAAGTGGTTCAAAATGACGTTCAAATATTTCCAACTTTAAAGACGCATAAATCCTAAAATATCATACTTACGGCAAATCCACCTGCGTCAGTCGATTTATCTCAAAAAACTGCATAGGAAAACGCCAAAGAATGCTTGGATTTGAAACTTTCGATTTTTGGGGTCAAAAAACACCAAACACGTTCCCTTACGTTTTTTTCAAAAATCGCCAAAAATTAAAATGGTCTTTTTATGACCAAAACTGACGTGTTTTTATGCGAGGAGTTCGAAAAACGCGGTATCGTTTGGAGAAAACGCTCGTAAGTGGTTCAAAATGACGTTCAAATATTTCCAACTTTAAAGACGCATAAATCCTAAAATATCATACTTACGGCAAATCCACCTGCGTCAGTCGATTTATCTCAAAAAACTGCATAGGAAAACGCCAAAAAATGTATGGATTTGAAACTTTCAATTTTTGGGGTGAAAAAACACCAAAGGGGTTAACCTTACGTTTTTTTCAAAAATCGCCAAAAATTAATTTGGTCGTTTTTTGACTAAAACCGACGTGATTTGAGGGAGGAGTTCGAAAAACGCGGTATCGTTTGTGGAAAACGCTCGTAAGCGGTGCAAAACGACGTGCAAATATTTCCAACTTTAAAGACGCATAAATCCTAAAATATTATACTTACGGCAAATCTGCCTGCGTCAGTCGATTTATCTCAAAAAACTGCATAGGAAAACGCCAAAAAATTTGTGGATTTGAAACTTTCAATTTTTGGGGTGAAAAAACTTCAAAGGGACCTTACGTTTTTTTTTCAAAAAACGCCAAAAATTTAATTGGTCGTTTTTTGACTAAAACCGACGTGATTTGATGCGAGGAGTTCGAAAAACGCGGTATCGTTTGGAGAAAACGCTCGTAAGTGGTTCAAAATGACGTTCAAATACTTCCAACTTTAAAGACGCATAAATCCTAAAATATCATACTTACGGCAAATCCACCTGCGTCAGTCGATTTATCTCAAAAAACTGCATAGGAAAACGCCAAAAAATGCTTGGATTTGAAACTTTCGATTTTTGGGGTCAAAAAACACCAAAGGGGTTTCCCTTACGTTTTTTTCAAAAATTGCCAAAAATTAAAATGGTCTTTTTATGACCAAAACTGACGTGTTTTTATGCGAGGAGTTCGAAAAACGCGGTATCGTTTGGAGAAAACGCTCGTAAGTGGTTCAAAATGACGTTCAAATATTTCCAACTTTAAAGACGCATAAATCCTAAAATATCATACTTACGGCAAATCCACCTGCGTCAGTCAATTTATCTCAAAAAACTGCATAGGAAAACGCCAAAAAATGCTTGGATTTGAAACTTTCGATTTTTGGGGTCAAAAAACACCAAAAGGGTTAACCTTACGTTTTTTTCAAAAATCGCCAAAAATTAAAATGGTCTTTTTATGACCAAAACTGACGTGTTTTTATGCGAGGAGTTCGAAAAACGCGGTATCGTTTGGAGAAAACGCTCGTAAGTGGTTCAAAATGACGTTCAAATATTTCCAACTTTAAAGACGCATAAATCCTAAAATATCATACTTACGGCAAATCCACCTGCGTCAGTCGATTTATCTCAAAAAACTGCATAGGAAAACGCCAAAAAATGCTTGGATTTGAAATTTTCGATTTTTGGGGT
Organism: Cantharis rufa; assembly: GCA_947369205.1. Taxonomy (NCBI): domain Eukaryota; kingdom Metazoa; phylum Arthropoda; class Insecta; order Coleoptera; family Cantharidae; genus Cantharis; species Cantharis rufa. The sequence continues at coordinate 97,440,504 of OX376303.1, forward strand.
CAAAAAACACCAAAGGGGTTAACCTTACGTTTTTTTCAAAAATCGCCAAAAATTAAAATGGTCTTTTTATGACCAAAACTGACGTGTTTTTATGCGAGGAGTTCGAAAAACGCGGTATCGTTTGGAGAAAACGCTCGTAAGTGGTTCAAAATGACGTTCAAATATTTCCAACTTTAAAGACGCATAAATCCTAAAATATCTTACTTACGGCAAATCCACCTGCGTCAGTCGACTTATCTCAAAAAACTGCATAGGAAAACGCCAAAAAATGCTTGGATTTGAAACTTTCGATTTTTGGGGTCAAAAAACACCAAAGGGGTTAAACCTTACGTTTTTTTCAAAAATCGCCAAAAATTAAAATGGTCTTTTTATGACCAAAACTGACGTGTTTTTATGCGAGGAGTTCGAAAAACGCGGTATCGTTTGGAGAAAACGCTCGTAAGTGGTTCAAAATGACGTTCAAATATTTCCAACTTTAAAGACGCATAAATCCTAAAATATCATACTTACGGCAAATCCACCTGCGTCAGTCGATTTATCTCAAAAAACTGCATAGGAAAACGCCAAAGAATGCTTGGATTTGAAACTTTCGATTTTTGGGGTCAAAAAACACCAAAGGGGTTAACCTTACGTTTTTTTCAAAAATCGCCAAAAATTAAAATGGTCTTTTTATGACCAAAACTGACGTGTTTTTATGCGAGGAGTTTGAAAAACGCGGTATCGTTTGGAGAAAACGCTCGTAAGTGGTTCAAAATGACGTTCAAATATTTCCAACTTTAAAGACGCATAAATCCTAAAATATCATACTTACGGCAAATCCACCTGCGTCAGTCGATTTATCTCAAAAAACTGCATAGGAAAACGCCAAAAAATGCTTGGATTTGAAACTTTCGATTTTTGGGGTCAAAAAACACCAAAGGGGTTTCCCTTACGTTTTTTTCAAAAATCGCCAAAAATTAAAATGGTCTTTTTATGACCAAAACTGACGTGTTTTTATGCGAGGAGTTCGAAAAACGCGGTATCGTTTGGAGAAAACGCTCGTAAGTGGTTCAAAATGACGTTCAAATATTTCCAACTTTAAAGACGCATAAATCCTAAAATATCATACTTACGGCAAATCCACCTGCGTCAGTCGATTTATCTCAAAAAACTGCATAGGAAAACGCCAAAAAATGCTTGGATTTGAAACTTTCGATTTTTGGGGTCAAAAAACACCAAAAGGGTTAACCTTACGTTTTTTTCAAAAATCGCCAAAAATTAAAATGGTCTTTTTATGACCAAAACTGACGTGTTTTTATGCGAGGTTTTCGAAAAACGCGGTATCGTTTGGAGAAAACGCTCGTAAGTGGTTCAAAATGACGTTCAAATATTTCCAACTTTAAAGACGCATAAATCCTAAAATATCATATTTACGGCAAATCCACCTGCGTCAGTCGATTTATCTCAAAAAACTGCATAGGAAAACGCCAAAAAATGCTTGGATTTGAAATTTTCGATTTTTGGGGTCAAAAAACACCAAAGGGGTTAACCTTACGTTTTTTTCAAAAATCGCCAAAAATTAAAATGGTCTTTTTATGACCAAAACTGACGTGTTTTTATGCGAGGAGTTCGAAAAACGCGGTATCATTTTGAGAAAACGCTCGTAAGTGGTTCAAAATGACGTTCAAATATTTCCAACTTTAAAGACGCATAAATCCTAAAATATCTTACTTACGGCAAATCCACCTGCGTCAGTCGACTTATCTCAAAAAACTGCATAGGAAAACGCCAAAAAATGCTTGGATTTGAAACTTTCGATTTTTGGGGTCAAAAAACACCAAAGGGGTTAACCTTACGTTTTTTTCAAAAATCGCCAAAAATTAAAATGGTCTTTTTATGACCAAAACTGACGTGTTTTTATGCGAGGAGTTCGAAAAACGCGGTATCGTTTGGAGAAAACGCTCGTAAGTGGTTCAAAATGACGTTCAAATATTTCCAACTTTAAAGACGCATAAATCCTAAAATATCATACTTACGGCAAATCCACCTGCGTCAGTCGATTTATCTCAAAAAACTGCATAGGAAAACGCCAAAAAATGCTTGGATTTGAAACTTTCGATTTTTGGGGTCAAAAAACACCAAAGGGGTTAACCTTACGTTTTTTTCAAAAATCGCCAAAAATTAAAATGGTCTTTTTATGACCAAAACTGACGTGTTTTTATGCGAGGAGTTCGAAAAACGCGGTATCGTTTGGAGAAAACGCTCGTAAGTGGTTCAAAATGACGTTCAAATATTTCCAACTTTAAAGACGCATAAATCCTAAAATATCATATTTACGGCAAATCCACCTGCGTCAGTCGATTTATCTCAAAAAACTGCATAGGAAAACGCCAAAAAATGCTTGGATTTGAAACTTTCGATTTTTGGGGTCAAAAAACACCAAAAGGGTTAACCTTACGTTTTTTTCAAAAATCGCCAAAAATTAAAATGGTCTTTTTATGACCAAAACTGACGTGTTTTTATGCGAGGTTTTCGAAAAACGTGGTATCGTTTGGAGAAAACGCTCGTAAGTGGTTCAAAATGACGTTCAAATATTTCCAACTTTAAAGACGCATAAATCCTAAAATATCATACTTACGGCAAATCCACCTGCGTCAGTCGATTTATCTCAAAAAACTGCATAGGAAAACGCCAAAAAATGCTTGGATTTGAAATTTTCGATTTTTGGGGTCAAAAAACACCAAAGGGGTTAACCTTACGTTTTTTTCAAAAATCGCCAAAAATTAAAATGGTCTTTTTATGACCAAAACTGACGTGTTTTTATGCGAGGAGTTCGAAAAACGCGGTATCGTTTGGAGAAAACGCTCGTAAGTGGTTCAAAATGACGTTCAAATATTTCCAACTTTAAAGACGCATAAATCCTAAAATATCTTACTTACGGCAAATCCACCTGCGTCAGTCGACTTATCTCAAAAAACTGCATAGGAAAACGCCAAAAAATGCTTGGATTTGAAACTTTCGATTTTTGGGGTCAAAAAACACCAAAGGGGTTAACCTTACGTTTTTTTCAAAAATCGCCAAAAATTAAAATGGTCTTTTTATGACCAAAACTGACGTGTTTTTATGCGAGGAGTTCGAAAAACGCGGTATCGTTTGGAGAAAACGCTCGTAAGTGGTTCAAAATGACGTTCAAATATTTCCAACTTTAAAGACGCATAAATCCTAAAATATCATACTTACGGCAAATCCACCTGCGTCAGTCGATTTATCTCAAAAAACTGCATAGGAAAACGCCAAAGAATGCTTGGATTTGAAACTTTCGATTTTTGGGGTCAAAAAACACCAAAGGGGTTAACCTTACGTTTTTTTCAAAAATCGCCAAAAATTAAAATGGTCTTTTTATGACCAAAACTGACGTGTTTTTATGCGAGGAGTTTGAAAAACGCGGTATCGTTTGGAGAAAACGCTCGTAAGTGGTTCAAAATGACGTTCAAATATTTCCAACTTTAAAGACGCATAAATCCTAAAATATCTTACTTACGGCAAATCCACCTGCGTCAGTCGACTTATCTCAAAAAACTGCATAGGAAAACGCCAAAAAATGCTTGGATTTGAAACTTTCGATTTTTGGGGTCAAAAAACACCAAAGGGGTTAAACCTTACGTTTTTTTCAAAAATCGCCAAAAATTAAAATGGTCTTTTTATGACCAAAACTGACGTGTTTTTATGCGAGGAGTTCGAAAAACGCGGTATCGTTTGGAGAAAACGCTCGTAAGTGGTTCAAAATGACGTTCAAATATTTCCAACTTTAAAGACGCATAAATCCTAAAATATCATACTTACGGCAAATCCACCTGCGTCAGTCGATTTATCTCAAAAAACTGCATAGGAAAACGCCAAAGAATGCTTGGATTTGAAACTTTCGATTTTTGGGGTCAAAAAACACCAAAGGGGTTAACCTTACGTTTTTTTCAAAAATCGCCAAAAATTAAAATGGTCTTTTTATGACCAAAACTGACGTGTTTTTATGCGAGGAGTTTGAAAAACGCGGTATCGTTTGGAGAAAACGCTCGTAAGTGGTTCAAAATGACGTTCAAATATTTCCAACTTTAAAGACGCATAAATCCTAAAATATCATACTTACGGCAAATCCACCTGCGTCAGTCGATTTATCTCAAAAAACTGCATAGGAAAACGCCAAAAAATGCTTGGATTTGAAACTTTCGATTTTTGGGGTCAAAAAACACCAAAGGGGTTAACCTTACGTTTTTTTCAAAAATCGCCAAAAATTAAAATGGTCTTTTTATGACCAAAACTGACGTGTTTTTATGCGAGGAGTTCGAAAAACGCGGTGTCGTTTGGAGAAAACGCTCGTAAGTGGTTCAAAATGACGTTCAAATATTTCCAACTTTAAAGACGCATAAATCCTAAAATATCATACTTACGGCAAATCCACCTGCGTCAGTCGATTTATCTCAAAAAACTGCATAGGAAAACGCCAAAAAATGCTTGCATTTGAAACTTTCGATTTTTGGGGTCAAAAAACACCAAAGGGGTTACCTTACGTTTTTTTCAAAAATCGCCAAAAATTAAAATGGTCTTTTTATGACCAAAACTGACGTGATTTTATGCGAGGAGTTCGAAAAACGCGGTATCGTATGGAGAAAACGCTCGTAAGTGGTTCAAAATGACGTTCAAATATTTCCAACTTTAAAGACGCATAAATCCTAAAATATCATACTTGCGGCAAATCCACCTGCGTCAGTCGATTTATCTCAAAAAACTGCATAGGAAAACGCCAAAAAATGCTTGTATTTGAAACTTTCGATTTTTGGGGTCAAAAAACACCAAAGGGGTTAACCTTACGTTTTTTTCAAAAATCGCCAAAAATTAAAATGGTCTTTTTATGACCAAAACTGACGTGTTTTTATGCGAGGAGTTCGAAAAACGCGGTATCGTTTGGAGAAAACGCTCGTAAGTGGTTCAAAATGACGTTCAAATATTTCCAACTTTAAAGACGCATAAATCCTAAAATATCATACTTACGGCAAATCCACCTGCGTCAGTCGATTTATCTCAAAAAACTGCATAGGAAAACGCCAAAAAATGCTTGGATTTGAAACTTTCGATTTTTGGGGTCAAAAAACACCAAAGGGGTTAACCTTACGTTTTTTTTAAAAAATCGCCAAAAATTAAAATGGTCTTTTTATGACCAAAACTGACGTGTTTTTATGCGAGGAGTTCGAAAAACGCGGTATCGTTTGGAGAAAACGCTCGTAAGTGGTTCAAAATGACGTTCAAATATTTCCAACTTTAAAGACGCATAAATCCTAAAATATCATACTTACGGCAAATCCACCTGCGTCAGTCGATTTATCTCAAAAAACTGCATAGGAAAACGCCAAAAAATGCTTGGATTTGAAACTTTCGATTTTTGGGGTCAAAAAACACCAAAGGGGTTAACCTTACGTTTCTTTCAAAAATCGCCAAAAATTAAAATGGTCTTTTTATGACCAAAACTGACGTGTTTTTATGCGAGGGGTTCGAAAAACGCGGTATCGTTTGGAGAAAACGCTCGTAAGTGGTTCAAAATGACGTTCAAATATTTCCAACTTTAAAGACGCATAAATCCTAAAATATCATATTTACGGCAAATCCACCTGCGTCAGTCGATTTATCTCAAAAAACTGCATAGGAAAACGCCAAAAAATGCTTGGATTTGAAACTTTCGATTTTTGGGGTCAAAAAACACCAAAGGGGTTACCTTACGTTTTTTTCAAAAATCGCCAAAAATTAAAATGGTCTTTTTATGACCAAAACTGACGTGTTTTTATGCGAGGAGTTCGAAAAACGCGGTATCGTTTGGAGAAAACGCTCGTAAGTGGTTCAAAATGACGTTCAAATATTTCCAACTTTAAAGACGCATAAATCCTAAAATATCATACTTACGGCAAATCCACCTGCGTCAGTCGATTTATCTCAAAAAACTGCATAGGAAAACGCCAAATAATGCTTGGATTTGAAATTTTCGATTTTTGGGGTCAAAAAACACCAAAGGGGTTAACCTTACGTTTTTTTCAAAAATCGCCAAAAATTAAAATGGTCTTTTTATGACCAAAACTGACGTGTTTTTATGCGAGGAGTTCGAAAAACGCGGTATCGTTTGGAGAAAACGCTCGTAAGTGGTTCAAAATGATGTTCAAATATTTCCAACTTTAAAGACGCATAAATCCTAAAATATCATACTTACGGCAAATCCACCTGCGTCAGTCGATTTATCTCAAAAAACTGCATAGGAAAACGCCAAAAAATGCTTGGATTTGAAACTTTCGATTTTTGGGGTCAAAAAACACCAAAAGGGTTAACCTTACGTTTTTTTCAAAAATCGCCAAAAATTAAAATGGTCTTTTTATGACCAAAACTGACGTGTTTTTATGCGAGGAGTTCGAAAAACGCGGTATCGTTTGGAGAAAACGCTCGTAAGTGGTTCAAAATGACGTTCAAATATTTCCAACTTTAAAGACGCATAAATCCTAAAATATCATACTTACGGCAAATCCACCTGCGTCAGTCGATTTATCTCAAAAAACTGCATAGGAAAACGCCAAAAAATGCTTGGATTTGAAACTTTCGATTTTTGGGGTCAAAAAACACCAAAAGGGTTAACCTTACGTTTTTTTCAAAAATCGCCAAAAATTAAAATGGTCTTTTTATGACCAAAACTGACGTGTTTTTATGCGAGGTTTTCGAAAAACGCGGTATCGTTTGGAGAAAACGCTCGTAAGTGGTTCAAAATGACGTTCAAATATTTCCAACTTTAAAGACGCATAAATCCTAAAATATCATACTTACGGCAAATCCACCTGCGTCAGTCGATTTATCTCAAAAAACTGCATAGGAAAACGCCAAAAAATGCTTGGATTTGAAACTTTCGATTTTTGGGGTCAAAAAACACCAAAGGGGTTAACCTTACGTTTTTTTCAAAAATCGCCAAAAATTAAAATGGTCTTTTTATGACCAAAACTGACGTGTTTTTATGCGAGGAGTTTGAAAAACGCGGTATCGTTTGGAGAAAACGCTCGTAAGTGGTTCAAAATGACGTTCAAATATTTCCAACTTTAAAGACGCATAAATCCTAAAATATCATATTTACGGCAAATCCACCTGCGTCAGTCGATTTATCTCAAAAAACTGCATAGGAAAACGCAAAAAAATGCTTGGATTTGAAACTTTCGATTTTTGGGGTCAAAAAACACCAAAGGGGTTAAACCTTACGTTTTTTTCAAAAATCGCCAAAAATTAAAATGGTCTTTTTATGACCAAAACTGACGTGTTTTTATGCGAGGAGTTCGAAAAACGCGGTATCGTTTGGAGAAAACGCTCGTAAGTGGTTCAAAATGACGTTCAAATATTTCCAACTTTAAAGACGCATAAATCCTAAAATATCATACTTACGGCAAATCCACCTGCGTCAGTCGATTTATCTCAAAAAACTGCATAGGAAAACGCCAAAGAATGCTTGGATTTGAAACTTTCGATTTTTGGGGTCAAAAAACACCAAAGGGGTTAACCTTACGTTTTTTTCAAAAATCGCCAAAAATTAAAATGGTCTTTTTATGACCAAAACTGACGTGTTTTTATGCGAGGAGTTCGAAAAACGCGGTATCGTTTGGAGAAAACGCTCGTAAGTGGTTCAAAATGACGTTCAAATATTTCCAACTTTAAAGACGCATAAATCCTAAAATATCATACTTACGGCAAATCCACCTGCGTCAGTCGATTTATCTCAAAAAACTGCATAGGAAAACGCCAAAAAATGCTTGGATTTGAAACTTTCGATTTTTGGGGTCAAAAAACACCAAAGGGGTTAACCTTACGTTTTTTTCAAAAATCGCCAAAAATTAAAATGGTCTTTTTATGACCAAAACTGACGTGTTTTTATGCGAGGAGTTCGAAAAACGCGGTGTCGTTTGGAGAAAACGCTCGTAAGTGGTTCAAAATGACGTTCAAATATTTCCAACTTTAAAGACGCATAAATCCTAAAATATCATACTTACGGCAAATCCACCTGCGTCAGTCGATTTATCTCAAAAAACTGCATAGGAAAACGCCAAAAAATGCTTGCATTTGAAACTTTCGATTTTTGGGGTCAAAAAACACCAAAGGGGTTACCTTACGTTTTTTTCAAAAATCGCCAAAAATTAAAATGGTCTTTTTATGACCAAAACTGACGTGATTTTATGCGAGGAGTTCGAAAAACGCGGTATCGTATGGAGAAAACGCTCGTAAGTGGTTCAAAATGACGTTCAAATATTTCCAACTTTAAAGACGCATAAATCCTAAAATATCATACTTGCGGCAAATCCACCTGCGTCAGTCGATTTATCTCAAAAAACTGCATAGGAAAACGCCAAAAAATGCTTGTATTTGAAACTTTCGATTTTTGGGGTCAAAAAACACCAAAGGGGTTAACCTTACGTTTTTTTCAAAAATCGCCAAAAATTAAAATGGTCTTTTTATGACCAAAACTGACGTGTTTTTATGCGAGGAGTTCGAAAAACGCGGTATCGTTTGGAGAAAACGCTCGTAAGTGGTTCAAAATGACGTTCAAATATTTCCAACTTTAAAGACGCATAAATCCTAAAATATCATACTTACGGCAAATCCACCTGCGTCAGTCGATTTATCTCAAAAAACTGCATAGGAAAACGCCAAAAAATGCTTGGATTTGAAACTTTCGATTTTTGGGGTCAAAAAACACCAAAGGGGTTAAACCTTACGTTTTTTTCAAAAATCGCCAAAAATTAAAATGGTCTTTTTATGACCAAAACTGACGTGTTTTTATGCGAGGAGTTCGAAAAACGCGGTATCGTTTGGAGAAAACGCTCGTAAGTGGTTCAAAATGACGTTCAAATATTTCCAACTTTAAAGACGCATAAATCCTAAAATATCATACTTACGGCAAATCCACCTGCGTCAGTCGATTTATCTCAAAAAACTGCATAGGAAAACGCCAAAGAATGCTTGGATTTGAAACTTTCGATTTTTGGGGTCAAAAAACACCAAAGGGGTTAACCTTACGTTTTTTTCAAAAATCGCCAAAAATTAAAATGGTCTTTTTATGACCAAAACTGACGTGTTTTTATGCGAGGAGTTCGAAAAACGCGGTATCGTTTGGAGAAAACGCTCGTAAGTGGTTCAAATAGACGTTCAAATATTTCCAACTTTAAAGACGCATAAATCCTAAAATATCATACTTACGGCAAATCCACCTGCGTCAGTCGATTTATCTCAAAAAACTGCATAGGAAAACGCCAAAAAATGCTTGCATTTGAAACTTTCGATTTTTGGGGTCAAAAAACACCAAAGGGGTTACCTTACGTTTTTTTCAAAAATCGCCAAAAATTAAAATGGTCTTTTTATGACCAAAACTGACGTGATTTTATGCGAGGAGTTCGAAAAACGCGGTATCGTATGGAGAAAACGCTCGTAAGTGGTTCAAAATGACGTTCAAATATTTCCAACTTTAAAGACGCATAAATCCTAAAATATCATACTTGCGGCAAATCCACCTGCGTCAGTCGATTTATCTCAAAAAACTGCATAGGAAAACGCCAAAAAATGCTTGTATTTGAAACTTTCGATTTTTGGGGTCAAAAAACACCAAAGGGGTTAAATTTACGTTTTTTTCAAAAATCGCCAAAAATTAAAATGGTCTTTTTATGACCAAAACTGACGTGTTTTTATGCGAGGAGTTCGAAAAACGCGGTATCGTTTGGAGAAAACGCTCGTAAGTGGTTCAAAATGACGTTCAAATATTTCCAACTTTAAAGACGCATAAATCCTAAAATATCATACTTACGGCAAATCCACCTGCGTCAGTCGATTTATCTCAAAAAACTGCATAGGAAAACGCCAAAAAATGCTTGGATTTGAAACTTTCGATTTTTGGGGTCAAAAAACACCAAAGGGGTTAACCTTACGTTTTTTTTAAAAAATCGCCAAAAATTAAAATGGTCTTTTTATGACCAAAACTGACGTGATTTTATGCGAGGAGTTCGAAAAACGCGGTATCGTATGGAGAAAACGCTCGTAAGTGGTTCAAAATGACGTTCAAATATTTCCAACTTTAAAGACGCATAAATCCTAAAATATCATACTTGCGGCAAATCCACCTGCGTCAGTCGATTTATCTCAAAAAACTGCATATGAAAACGCCAAAAAATGCTTGTATTTGAAACTTTCTATTTTTGGGGTCAAAAAACACCAAAGGGGTTAACCTTACGTTTTTTTCAAAAATCGCCAAAAATTAAAATGGTCTTTTTATGACCAAAACTGACGTGTTTTTATGCGAGGAGTTCGAAAAACGCGGTATCGTTTGGAGAAAACGCTCGTAAGTGGTTCAAAATGACGTTCAAATATTTCCAACTTTAAAGACGCATAAATCCTAAAATATCATACTTACGGCAAATCCACCTGCGTCAGTCGATTTATCTCAAAAAACTGCATAGGAAAACGCCAAAAAATGCTTGTATTTGAAACTTTCGATTTTTGGGGTCAAAAAACACCAAAGGGGTTAACCTTACGTTTTTTTCAAAAATCGCCAAAAATTAAAATGGTCTTTTTATGACCAAAACTGACGTGTTTTTATGCGAGGAGTTCGAAAAACGCGGTATCGTTTGGAGAAAACGCTCGTAAGTGGTTCAAAATGACGTTCAAATATTTCCAACTTTAAAGACGCATAAATCCTAAAATGTCATACTTACGGCGAATCCACCTGCGTCAGTCGATTTATCTCAAAAAACTGCATAGGAAAACGCCAAAAAATGCTTGGATTTGAAACTTTCGATTTTTGGGGTCAAAAAACACCAAAGGGGTTAACCTTACGTTTTTTTTAAAAAATCGCCAAAAATTAAAATGGTCTTTTTATGACCAAAACTGACGTGTTTTTATGCGAGGAGTTCGAAAAACGCGGTATCGTTTGGAGAAAACGCTCGTAAGTGGTTCAAAATGACGTTCAAATATTTCCAACTTTAAAGACGCATAAATCCTAAAATATCATACTTACGGCAAATCCACCTGCGTCAGTCGATTTATCTCAAAAAACTGCATAGGAAAACGCCAAAAAATGCTTGGATTTGAAACTTTCGATTTTTGGGGTCAAAAAACACCAAAGGGGTTAACCTTACGTTTTTTTCAAAAATCGCCAAAAATTAAAAAGGTCTTTTTATGACCAAAACTGACGTGTTTTTATGCGAGGGGTTCGAAAAACGCGGTATCGTTTGGAGAAAACGCTCGTAAGTGGTTCAAAATGACGTTCAAATATTTCCAACTTTAAAGACGCATAAATCCTAAAATATCATATTTACGGCAAATCCACCTGCGTCAGTCGATTTATCTCAAAAAACTGCATAGGAAAACGCCAAAAAATGCTTGGATTTGAAACTTTCGATTTTTGGGGTCAAAAAACACCAAAGGGGTTAAACCTTACGTTTTTTTCAAAAATCGCCAAAAATTAAAATGGTCTTTTTATGACCAAAACTGACGTGTTTTTATGCGAGGAGTTCGAAAAACGCGGTATCGTTTGGAGAAAACGCTCGTAAGTGGTTCAAAATGACGTTCAAATATTTCCAACTTTAAAGACGCATAAATCCTAAAATATCATACTTACGGCAAATCCACCTGCGTCAGTCGATTTATCTCAAAAAACTGCATAGGAAAACGCCAAAGAATGCTTGGATTTGAAACTTTCGATTTTTGGGGTCAAAAAACACCAAAGGGGTTAACCTTACGTTTTTTTCAAAAATCGCCAAAAATTAAAATGGTCTTTTTATGACCAAAACTGACGTGTTTTTATGCGAGGAGTTCGAAAAACGCGGTATCGTTTGGAGAAAACGCTCGTAAGTGGTTCAAATAGACGTTCAAATATTTCCAACTTTAAAGACGCATAAATCCTAAAATATCATACTTACGGCAAATCCACCTGCGTCAGTCGATTTATCTCAAAAAACTGCATAGGAAAACGCCAAAAAATGCTTGCATTTGAAACTTTCGATTTTTGGGGTCAAAAAACACCAAAGGGGTTAACCTTACGTTTTTTTCAAAAATAGCCAAAAATTAAAATGGTCTTTTTATGACCAAAACTGACGTGTTTTTATGCGAGGGGTTCGAAAAACGCGGTATCGTTTGGAGAAAACGCTCGTAAGTGGTTCAAAATGACGTTCAAATATTTCCAACTTTAAAGACGCATAAATCCTAAAATATCATATTTACGGCAAATCCACCTGCGTCAGTCGATTTATCTCAAAAAACTGCATAGGAAAACGCCAAAAAATGCTTGGATTTGAAACTTTCGATTTTTGGGGTCAAAAAACACCAAAGGGGTTAAACCTTACGTTTTTTTCAAAAATCGCCAAAAATTAAAATGGTCTTTTTATGACCAAAACTGACGTGTTTTTATGCGAGGAGTTCGAAAAACGCGGTATCGTTTGGAGAAAACGCTCGTAAGTGGTTCAAAATGACGTTCAAATATTTCCAACTTTAAAGACGCATAAATCCTAAAATATCATACTTACGGCAAATCCACCTGCGTCAGTCGATTTATCTCAAAAAACTGCATAGGAAAACGCCAAAGAATGCTTGGATTTGAAACTTTCGATTTTTGGGGTCAAAAAACACCAAAGGGGTTAACCTTACGTTTTTTTCAAAAATCGCCAAAAATTAAAATGGTCTTTTTATGACCAAAACTGACGTGTTTTTATGCGAGGAGTTCGAAAAACGCGGTATCGTTTGGAGAAAACGCTCGTAAGTGGTTCAAATAGACGTTCAAATATTTCCAACTTTAAAGACGCATAAATCCTAAAATATCATACTTACGGCAAATCCACCTGCGTCAGTCGATTTATCTCAAAAAACTGCATAGGAAAACGCCAAAAAATGCTTGCATTTGAAACTTTCGATTTTTGGGGTCAAAAAACACCAAAGGGGTTACCTTACGTTTTTTTCAAAAATCGCCAAAAATTAAAATGGTCTTTTTATGACCAAAACTGACGTGATTTTATGCGAGGAGTTCGAAAAACGCGGTATCGTATGGAGAAAACGCTCGTAAGTGGTTCAAAATGACGTTCAAATATTTCCAACTTTAAAGACGCATAAATCCTAAAATATCATACTTGCGGCAAATCCACCTGCGTCAGTCGATTTATCTCAAAAAACTGCATAGGAAAACGCCAAAAAATGCTTGTATTTGAAACTTTCGATTTTTGGGGTCAAAAAACACCAAAGGGGTTAAATTTACGTTTTTTTCAAAAATCGCCAAAAATTAAAATGGTGTTTTTATGACCAAAACTGACGTGTTTTTATGCGAGGAGTTCGAAAAACGCGGTATCGTTTGGAGAAAACGCTCGTAAGTGGTTCAAAATGACGTTCAAATATTTCCAACTTTAAAGACGCATAAATCCTAAAATATCATACTTACGGCAAATCCACCTGCGTCAGTCGATTTATCTCAAAAAACTGCATAGGAAAACGCCAAAAAATGCTTGGATTTGAAACTTTCGATTTTTGGGGTCAAAAAACACCAAAGGGGTTAACCTTACGTTTTTTTTAAAAAATCGCCAAAAATTAAAATGGTCTTTTTATGACCAAAACTGACGTGTTTTTATGCGAGGAGTTCGAAAAACGCGGTATCGTTTGGAGAAAACGCTCGTAAGTGGTTCAAAATGACGTTCAAATATTTCCAACTTTAAAGACGCATAAATCCTAAAATATCATACTTACGGCAAATCCACCTGCGTCAGTCGATTTATCTCAAAAAACTGCATAGGAAAACGCCAAAAAATGCTTGGATTTGAAACTTTCGATTTTTGGGGTCAAAAAACACCAAAGGGGTTAACCTTACGTTTTTTTTAAAAAATCGCCAAAAATTAAAATGGTCTTTTTATGACCAAAACTGACGTGTTTTTATGCGAGGAGTTCGAAAAACGCGGTATCGTTTGGAGAAAACGCTCGTAAGTGGTTCAAAATGACGTTCAAATATTTCCAACTTTAAAGACGCATAAATCCTAAAATATCATACTTACGGCAAATCCACCTGCGTCAGTCGATTTATCTCAAAAAACTGCATAGGAAAACGCCAAAAAATGCTTGCATTTGAAACTTTCGATTTTTGGGGTCAAAAAACACCAAAGGGGTTAACCTTACGTTTTTTTCAAAAATCGCCAAAAATTAAAATGGTCTTTTTATGACCAAAACTGACGTGTTTTTATGCGAGGAGTTCGAAAAACGCGGTATCGTTTGGAGAAAACGCTCGTAAGTGGTTCAAAATGATGTTCAAATATTTCCAACTTTAAAGACGCATAAATCCCAAAATATCATACTTACGGCAAATCCACCTGCGTCAGTCGATTTATCTCAAAAAACTGCATAGGAAAACGCCAAAAAATGCTTGGATTTGAAATTTTCGATTTTTGGGGTCAAAAAACACCAAAGGGGTTAACCTTACGTTTTTTTCAAAAATCGCCAAAAATTAAAATGGTCTTTTTATGACCAAAACTGACGTGTTTTTATGCGAGGAGTTCGAAAAACGCGGTATCGTTTGGAGAAAACGCTCGTAAGTGGTTAAAAATGACGTTCAAATATTTCCAACTTTAAAGAGGCATAAATCCTAAAATATCATACTTACGGCAAATCCACCTGCGTCAGTCGATTTATCTCAAAAAACTGCATAGGAAAACGCCAAAAAATGCTTGGATTTGAAACTTTCGATTTTTGGGGTCAAAAAACACCAAAGGGGTTAACCTTACGTTTTTTTTAAAAAATCGCCAAAAATTAAAATGGTCTTTTTATGACCAAAACTGACGTGTTTTTATGCGAGGAGTTCGAAAAACGCGGTATCGTTTGTAGAAAACGCTCGTAAGTGGTTCAAAATGACGTTCAAATATTTCCAAGATTAAAGACGCATAAATCCTAAAATATCATACTTACGGCAAATCCACCTGCGTCAGTCGATTTATCTCAAAAAACTGCATAGGAAAACGCCAAAAAATGCTTGGATTTGAAACTTTCGATTTTTGGGGTCAAAAAACACCAAAGGGGTTAACCTTACGTTTTTTTCAAAAATCGTCAAAAATTAAAATGGTCTTTTTATGACCAAAACTGACGTGTTTTTATGCGAGGAGTTCGAAAAACGCGGTATCGTTTGGAGAAAACGCTCGTAAGTGGTTCAAAATGACGTTCAAATATTTCCAACTTTAAAGACGCATAAATCCTAAAATATCATACTTACGGCAAATCCACCTGCGTCAGTCGATTTATCTCAAAAAACTGCATAGGAAAACGCCAAAAAACGCTTGGATTTGAAACTTTCGATTTTGGGGTCAAAAAACACCAAAAGGGTTAACCTTACGTTTTTTTCAAAAATCGCCAAAAATTAAAATGGTCTTTTTATGACCAAAACTGACGTGTTTTTATGCGAGGAGTTCGAAAAACGCGGTATCGTTTGGAGAAAACGCTCGTAAGTGGTTCAAAATGACGTTCAAATATTTCCAACTTTAAAGACGCATAAATCCTAAAATATCATACTTACGGCAAATCCACCTGCGTCAGTCGATTTATCTCAAAAAACTGCATAGGAAAACGCCAAATAATGCTTGGATTTGAAATTTTCGATTTTTGGGGTCAAAAAACACCAAAGGGGTTAACCTTACGTTTTTTTCAAAAATCGCCAAAAATTAAAATGGTCTTTTTATGACCAAAACTGACGTGTTTTTATGCGAGGAGTTCGAAAAACGCGGTATCGTTTGGAGAAAACGCTCGTAAGTGGTTCAAAATGACGTTCAAATATTTCCAACTTTAAAGACGCATAAATCCTAAAATATCATACTTACGGCAAATCCACCTGCGTCAGTCGATTTATCTCAAAAAACTGCATAGGAAAACGCCAAAAAATGCTTGGATTTGAAATTTTCGATTTTTGGGGTCAAAAAACACCAAAGGGGTTAACCTTACGTTTTTTTCAAAAATCGCCAAAAATTTAATTGGTCTTTTTATGACCAAAACTGACGTGTTTTTATGCGAGGAGTTCGAAAAACGCGGTATCGTTTGGAGAAAACGCTCGTAAGTGGTTCAAAATGACGTTCAAATATTTCCAACTTTAAAGACGCATAAATCCTAAAATATCATACTTACGGCAAATCCACCTGCGTCAGTCGATTTATCTCAAAAAACTGTTTTATATTTTTATGCGAGGAGTTCGAAAAACGCGGTATCGTTTGGAGAAAACGCTCGTAAGTGGTTCAAAATGACGTTCAAATATTTCCAACTTTAAAGACGCATAAATCCCAAAATATCGTACTTACGGCAAATCCACCTGTCAGTCGATTTATCTCAAAAAACTGCATAGGAAAACGCCAAAAAATGCTTGGATTTGAAACTTTCGATTTTTGGGGTCAAAAAACACCAAAGGGGTTAACCTTACGTTTTTTTCAAAAATCGCCAAAAATTAAAATGGTCTTTTTATGACCAAAACTGACGTGTTTTTATGCGAGGAGTTCGAAAAACGCGGTATCGTTTGGAGAAAACGCTCGTAAGTGGTTCAAAATGACGTTCAAATATTTCCAACTTTAAAGACGCATAAATCCTAAAATATCATACTTACGGCAAATCCACCTGCGTCAGTCGATTTATCTCAAAAAACTGCATAGGAAAACGCCAAAAAATGCTTGGATTTGAAACTTTCGATTTTTGGGGTCAAAAAACACCAAAGGGTTTAACCCTACGTTTTTTTCAAAAATCGCCAAAAATTAAAATGGTCTTTTTATGACCAAAACTGACGTGTTTTTATGCGAGGAGTTCGAAAAACGCGGTATCGTTTGGAGAAAACGCTCGTAAGTGGTATAAATGACGTTCAAATATTTCCAACTTTAAAGACGCATAAATCCTAAAATATCATACTTACGGCAAATCCACCTGCGTCAGTCGATTTATCTCAAAAAACTGCATAGGAAAACGCCAAAAAATGCTTGGATTTGAAACTTTCGATTTTTGGGGTCAAAAAACACCAAAGGGTTTAACCCTACGTTTTTTTCAAAAATCGCCAAAAATTAAAATGGTCTTTTTATGACCAAAACTGACGTGTTTTTATGCGAGGAGTTCGAAAAACGCGGTATCGTTTGGAGAAAACGCTCATAAGTGGTTCAAAATGACGTTCAAATATTTCCAACTTTAAAGACGCATAAATCCTAAAATATCATACTTACGGCAAATCCACCTGCGTCAGTCGATTTATCTCAAAAAACTGCATAGGAAAACGCCAAAAAATGCTTGGATTTGAAACTTTCGATTTTTGGGGTCAAAAAACACCAAAAAAAACCTTCCGTTTTTTTCAAAAATCGCCAAAAATTAAAATGGTCTTTTTATGACCAAAACTGACGTGTTTTTATGCGAGGAGTTCGAAAAACGCGGTATCGTTTGGAGAAAACGCTCGTAAGTGGTTCAAAATGACGTTCAAATATTTCCAACTTTAAAGACGCATAAATCCTAAAATATCATACTTACGGCAAATCCACCTGCGTCAGTCGATTTATCTCAAAAAACTGCATAGGTAAACGCCAAAAAATGCTTGGATTTAAAACTTTCGATTTTTGGGGTCAAAAAACACCAAAGGGGTTAACCTTACGTTTTTTTTCAAAAATCGCCAAATATTAAAATGGTCTTTTTATGACCAAAACTGACGTGTTTTTATGCGAGGAGTTCGAAAAACGCGGTATCGTTTGGAGAAAACGCTCGTAAGTGGTTCAAAATGACGTTCAAATATTTCCAACTTTAAAGACGCATAAATCCTAAAATATCATACTTACGGCAAATCCACCTGAGTCAGTCGATTTATCTCAAAAAACTGCATAGGAAAACGCCAAAAAATGCTTGGATTTGAAACTTTCGATTTTTGGGGTCAAAAAACACCAAAGGGGTTAACCTTACGTTTTTTTCAAAAATCGCCAAAAATTAAAATGGTCTTTTTATGACCAAAACTGACGTGTTTTTATGCGAGGAGTTCGAAAAACTCGGTATCGTTTGGAGAAAACGCTCGTAAGTGGTTCAAAATGACGTTCAAATATTTCCAACTTTAAAGACGCATAAATCCCAAAATATCGTACTTACGGCAAATCCACCTGTCAGTCGATTTATCTCAAAAAACTGCATAGGAAAACGCCAAAAAATGCTTGGATTTGAAACTTTCGATTTTTGGGGTCAAAAAACACCAAAGGGGTTAACCTTACGTTTTTTTCAAAAATCGCCAAAAATTAAAATGGTCTTTTTATGACCAAAACTGACGTGTTTTTATGCGAAGAGTTCGAAAAACGCGGTATCGTTTGGAGAAAACGCTCATAAGTGGTTCAAAATGACGTTCAAATATTTCCAACTTTAAAGACGCATAAATCCCAAAATATCGTACTTACGGCAAATCCACCTGCGTCAGTCGATTTATCTCAAAAAACTGCATAGGAAAACGCCAAAAAATGCTTGGATTTGAAACTTTCGATTTTTGGGGTCAAAAAACACCAAAGGGGTTAACCTTACGTTTTTTTCAAAAATCGCCAAAAATTAAAATGGTCTTTTTATGACCAAAACTGACGTGTTTTTATGCGAGGAGTTCGAAAAACGCGGTATCGTTTGGAGAAAACGCTCGTAAGTGGTTCAAAATGACGTTCAAATATTTCCAACTTTAAAGACGCATAAATCCTAAAATATCATACTTACGGCAAATCCACCTAGGTCAGTCGATTTATCTCAAAAAACTGCATAGGAAAACGCCAAAAAATGCTTGGATTTGAAACTTTCGATTTTTGGGGTCAAAAAACACCAAAAGGGTTAACCTTACGTTTTTTTCAAAAATCGCCAAAAATTAAAATGGTCTTTTTATGACCAAAACTGACGTGTTTTTATGCGAGGAGTTCGAAAAACGCCGTATCGTTTGGAGAAAACGCTCGTAAGTGGTTCAAAATGACGTTCAAATATTTCCAACTTTAAAGACGCATAAATCCTAAAATATCATACTTACGGCAAATCCACCTGCGTCAGTCGATTTATCTCAAAAAACTGCATAGGAAAACGCCAAATAATGCTTGGATTTGAAATTTTCGATTTTTGGGGTCAAAAAACACCAAAGGGGTTAACCTTACGTTTTTTTCAAAAATCGCCAAAAATTAAAATGGTCTTTTTATGACCAAAACTGACGTGTTTTTATGCGAGGAGTTCGAAAAACGCGGTATCGTTTGGAGAAAACGCTCGTAAGTGGTTCAAAATGACGTTCAAATATTTCCAACTTTAAAGACGCATAAATCCTAAAATATCATACTTACGGCAAATCCACCTGCGTCAGTCGATTTATCTCAAAAAACTGCATAGGAAAACGCCAAAAAATGCTTGGATTTGAAATTTTCGATTTTTGGGGTCAAAAAACACCAAAGGGGTTAACCTTACGTTTTTTTCAAAAATCGCCAAAAATTAAATTGGTCTTTTTATGACCAAAACTGACGTGTTTTTATGCGAGGAGTTCGAAAAACGCGGTATCGTTTGGAGAAAACGCTCGTAAGTGGTTCAAAATGACGTTCAAATATTTCCAACTTTAAAGACGCATAAATCCTAAAATATCATACTTACGGCAAATCCACCTGCGTCAGTCGATTTATCTCAAAAAACTGCTTTTATATTTGTATGCGAGGATTTCGAAAAACGCGGTATCGTTTGGAGAAAACGCTCGTAAGTGGTTCAAAATGACGTTCAAATATTTCCAACTTTAAAGACGCATAAATCCCAAAATATCGTACTTACGGCAAATCCACCTGTCAGTCGATTTATCTCAGAAAACTGCATAGGAAAACGCCAAAAAATGCTTGGATTTGAAACTTTCGATTTTTGGGGTCAAAAAACACCAAAGGGGTTAACCTTACGTTTTTTTCAAAAATCGTCAAAAATTAAAATGGTCTTTTTATGACCAAAACTGACGTGTTTTTATGCGAGGAGTTCGAAAAACGCGGTATCGTTTGGAGAAAACGCTCGTAAGTGCTATAAATGACGTTCAAATATTTCAAACTTTAAAGACGCATAAATCCTAAAATATCATACTTACGGCAAATCCACCTGCGTCAGTCGATTTATCTCAGAAAACTGCATAGGAAAACGCCAAAAAATGCTTGGATTTGAAACTTTCGATTTTTGGGGTCAAAAAACACCAAAAAACACCTTACGTTTTTTTCAAAAATCGCCAAAAATTAAAATGGTCTTTTTATGACCAAAACTGACGTGTTTTTATGCGAGGAGTTCGAAAAACTCGGTATCGTTTGGAGAAAACGCTCGTAAGTGGTTCAAAATGACGTTCAAATATTTCCAAGTTTAAAGACGCATAAATCCTAAAATATCATACTTACGGCAAATCCACCTGCGTCTGTCGATTTATCTCAAAAAACTGCATAGGAAAACGCCAAAAAATGCTTGGATTTGAAACTTTCGATTTTTGGGGTCAAAAAACACCAAAGGGGTTAACCTTACGTTTTTTTCAAAAACCGCCAAAAATTAAAATTGTCTTTTTATGACCAAAACTGACGTGGGATTATGCGACGAGTTCGAAAAACGCGGTATCGTTTGGAGAAAACGCTTGTAAGTGGTTCAAAATGACGTTCAAATATTTCCAACTTTAAAGACGCATAAATCCTAAAATATCATACTTACGGCAAATCCACCTGCGTCAGTCGATTTATCTCAAAAAACTGCTTTTATATTTTTATGCGAGGAGTTCGAAAAACGCGGTATCGTTTGGAGAAAACGCTCGTAAGTGGTTCAAAATGACGTTCAAATATTTCCAACTTTAAAGACGCATAAATCCTAAAATATCATACTTACGGCAAATCCACCTGCGTCAGTCGATTTATCTCAAAAAACTGCATAGGAAAACGCCAAAAAATGCTTGGATTTGAAACTTTCGATTTTTGGGGTCAAAAAACACCAAAGGGGTTAACCTTACGTTTTTTTCAAAAATAGCCAAAAATTAAAATGGTCTTTTTATGACCAAAACTGACGTGTTTTTATGCGAGGAGTTCGAAAAACGCGGTATCGTTTGGAGAAAACGCTCATAAGTGGTTCAAAATGACGTTCAAATATTTCCAACTTTAAAGACGCATAAATCCTAGAATATCATACTTACGGCAAATCCACCTGCGTCAGTCGATTTATCTCAAAAAACTGCATAGGAAAACGCCAAAAAATGCTTGGATTTGAAACTTTCGATTTTTGGGGTCAAAAAACACTAAAGGGGTTAACCTTACGTTTTTTTCAAAAATTGCCAAAAATTAAAATGGTCTTTTTATGACCAAAACTGACGTGTTTTTATGCGAGGAGTTCGAAAAACGCGGTATCGTTTGGAGAAAACGCTCGTAAGTGGTTCAAAATGACGTTCAAATATTTCCAACTTTAAAGACGCATAAATCCCAAAATATCGTACTTACGGCAAATCCACCTGTCAGTCGATTTATCTCAAAAAACTGCATAGGAAAACGCCAAAAAATGCTTGGATTTGAAACTTTCGATTTTTGGGGTCAAAAAACACCAAAGGGGTTAATCTTACGTTTTTTTCAAAAATCGCCAAAAATTAAAATGGTCTTTTTATGACCAAAACTGACGTGTTTTTATGCGAGGAGTTCGAAAAACGCGGTATCGTTCGGAGAAAACGCTCGTAAGTGGTTCAAAATGACGTTCAAATATTTCCAACTTTAAAGATGCATAAATCCTAAAATATCATACTTACGGCAAATCCACCTGAGTCAGTCGATTTATCTCAAAAAACTGCATAGGAAAACGCCAAAAAATGCTTGGATTTGAAACTTTCGATTTTTGGGGTCAAAAAACACCAAAGGGGTTAACCTTACGTTTTTTTCAAAAATCGCCAAAAATTAAAATGGTCTTTTTATGACCAAAACTGACGTGTTTTTATGCGAGGAGTTCGAAAAACTCGGTATCGTTTGGAGAAAACGCTCGTAAGTGGTTCAAAATGACGTTCAAATATTTCCAACTTTAAAGACGCATAAATCCCAAAATATCGTACTTACGGCAAATCCACCTGTCAGTCGATTTATCTCAAAAAACTGCATAGGAAAACGCCAAAAAATGCTTGGATTTGAAACTTTCGATTTTTGGGGTCAAAAAACACCAAAGGGGTTAACCTTACGTTTTTTTCAAAAATCGCCAAAAATTAAAATGGTCTTTTTATGACCAAAACTGACGTGTTTTTATGCGAAGAGTTCGAAAAACGCGGTATCGTTTGGAGAAAACGCTCATAAGTGGTTCAAAATGACGTTCAAATATTTCCAACTTTAAAGACGCATAAATCCCAAAATATCGTACTTACGGCAAATCCACCTGCGTCAGTCGATTTATCTCAAAAAACTGCATAGGAAAACGCCAAAAAATGCTTGGATTTGAAACTTTCGATTTTTGGGGTCAAAAAACACCAAAGGGGTTAACCTTACGTTTTTTTCAAAAATCGCCAAAAATTAAAATGGTCTTTTTATGACCAAAACTGACGTGTTTTTATGCGAGGAGTTCGAAAAACGCGGTATCGTTTGGAGAAAACGCTCGTAAGTGGTTCAAAATGACGTTCAAATATTTCCAACTTTAAAGACGCATAAATCCTAAAATATCATACTTACGGCAAATCCACCTAGGTCAGTCGATTTATCTCAAAAAACTGCATAGGAAAACGCCAAAAAATGCTTGGATTTGAAACTTTCGATTTTTGGGGTCAAAAAACACCAAAAGGGTTAACCTTACGTTTTTTTCAAAAATCGCCAAAAATTAAAATGGTCTTTTTATGACCAAAACTGACGTGTTTTTATGCGAGGAGTTCGAAAAACGCCGTATCGTTTGGAGAAAACGCTCGTAAGTGGTTCAAAATGACGTTCAAATATTTCCAACTTTAAAGACGCATAAATCCTAAAATATCATACTTACGGCAAATCCACCTGCGTCAGTCGATTTATCTCAAAAAACTGCATAGGAAAACGCCAAATAATGCTTGGATTTGAAATTTTCGATTTTTGGGGTCAAAAAACACCAAAGGGGTTAACCTTACGTTTTTTTCAAAAATCGCCAAAAATTAAAATGGTCTTTTTATGACCAAAACTGACGTGTTTTTATGCGAGGAGTTCGAAAAACGCGGTATCGTTTGGAGAAAACGCTCGTAAGTGGTTCAAAATGACGTTCAAATATTTCCAACTTTAAAGACGCATAAATCCTAAAATATCATACTTACGGCAAATCCACCTGCGTCAGTCGATTTATCTCAAAAAACTGCATAGGAAAACGCCAAAAAATGCTTGGATTTGAAATTTTCGATTTTTGGGGTCAAAAAACACCAAAGGGGTTAACCTTACGTTTTTTTCAAAAATCGCCAAAAATTAAATTGGTCTTTTTATGACCAAAACTGACGTGTTTTTATGCGAGGAGTTCGAAAAACGCGGTATCGTTTGGAGAAAACGCTCGTAAGTGGTTCAAAATGACGTTCAAATATTTCCAACTTTAAAGACGCATAAATCCTAAAATATCATACTTACGGCAAATCCACCTGCGTCAGTCGATTTATCTCAAAAAACTGCTTTTATATTTGTATGCGAGGATTTCGAAAAACGCGGTATCGTTTGGAGAAAACGCTCGTAAGTGGTTCAAAATGACGTTCAAATATTTCCAACTTTAAAGACGCATAAATCCCAAAATATCGTACTTACGGCAAATCCACCTGTCAGTCGATTTATCTCAGAAAACTGCATAGGAAAACGCCAAAAAATGCTTGGATTTGAAACTTTCGATTTTTGGGGTCAAAAAACACCAAAAAACACCTTACGTTTTTTTCAAAAATCGCCAAAAATTAAAATGGTCTTTTTATGACCAAAACTGACGTGTTTTTATGCGAGGAGTTCGAAAAACTCGGTATCGTTTGGAGAAAACGCTCGTAAGTGGTTCAAAATGACGTTCAAATATTTCCAAGTTTAAAGACGCATAAATCCTAAAATATCATACTTACGGCAAATCCACCTGCGTCTGTCGATTTATCTCAAAAAACTGCATAGGAAAACGCCAAAAAATGCTTGGATTTGAAACTTTCGATTTTTGGGGTCAAAAAACACCAAAGGGGTTAACCTTACGTTTTTTTCAAAAACCGCCAAAAATTAAAATTGTCTTTTTATGACCAAAACTGACGTGGGATTATGCGACGAGTTCGAAAAACGCGGTATCGTTTGGAGAAAACGCTTGTAAGTGGTTCAAAATGACGTTCAAATATTTCCAACTTTAAAGACGCATAAATCCTAAAATATCATACTTACGGCAAATCCACCTGCGTCAGTCGATTTATCTCAAAAAACTGCTTTTATATTTTTATGCGAGGAGTTCGAAAAACGCGGTATCGTTTGGAGAAAACGCTCGTAAGTGGTTCAAAATGACGTTCAAATATTTCCAACTTTAAAGACGCATAAATCCTAAAATATCATACTTACGGCAAATCCACCTGCGTCAGTCGATTTATCTCAAAAAACTGCATAGGAAAACGCCAAAAAATGCTTGGATTTGAAACTTTCGATTTTTGGGGTCAAAAAACACCAAAGGGGTTAACCTTACGTTTTTTTCAAAAATAGCCAAAAATTAAAATGGTCTTTTTATGACCAAAACTGACGTGTTTTTATGCGAGGAGTTCGAAAAACGCGGTATCGTTTGGAGAAAACGCTCATAAGTGGTTCAAAATGACGTTCAAATATTTCCAACTTTAAAGACGCATAAATCCTAGAATATCATACTTACGGCAAATCCACCTGCGTCAGTCGATTTATCTCAAAAAACTGCATAGGAAAACGCCAAAAAATGCTTGGATTTGAAACTTTCGATTTTTGGGGTCAAAAAACACTAAAGGGGTTAACCTTACGTTTTTTTCAAAAATTGCCAAAAATTAAAATGGTCTTTTTATGACCAAAACTGACGTGTTTTTATGCGAGGAGTTCGAAAAACGCGGTATCGTTTGGAGAAAACGCTCGTAAGTGGTTCAAAATGACGTTCAAATATTTCCAACTTTAAAGACGCATAAATCCCAAAATATCGTACTTACGGCAAATCCACCTGTCAGTCGATTTATCTCAAAAAACTGCATAGGAAAACGCCAAAAAATGCTTGGATTTGAAACTTTCGATTTTTGGGGTCAAAAAACACCAAAGGGGTTAATCTTACGTTTTTTTCAAAAATCGCCAAAAATTAAAATGGTCTTTTTATGACCAAAACTGACGTGTTTTTATGCGAGGAGTTCGAAAAACGCGGTATCGTTCGGAGAAAACGCTCGTAAGTGGTTCAAAATGACGTTCAAATATTTCCAACTTTAAAGATGCATAAATCCTAAAATATCATACTTACGGCAAATCCACCTGAGTCAGTCGATTTATCTCAAAAAACTGCATAGGAAAACGCCAAAAAATGCTTGGATTTGAAACTTTCGATTTTTGGGGTCAAAAAACACCAAAGGGGTTAACCTTACGTTTTTTTCAAAAATCGCCAAAAATTAAAATGGTCTTTTTATGACCAAAACTGACGTGTTTTTATGCGAGGAGTTCGAAAAACTCGGTATCGTTTGGAGAAAACGCTCGTAAGTGGTTCAAAATGACGTTCAAATATTTCCAAGTTTAAAGACGCATAAATCCTAAAATATCATACTTACGGCAAATCCACCTGCGTCTGTCGATTTATCTCAAAAAACTGCATAGGAAAACGCCAAAAAATGCTTGGATTTGAAACTTTCGATTTTTGGGGTCAAAAAACACCAAAGGGGTTAACCTTACGTTTTTTTCAAAAATCGCCAAAAATTAAAATGGTCTTTTTATGACCAAAACTGACGTGTTTTTATGCGAGGAGTTCGAAAAACGCGGTATCGTTTGGAGAAAACGCTCGTAAGTGGTTCAAAATGACGTTCAAATATTTCCAACTTTAAAGACGCATAAATCCTAAAATATCATACTTACGGCAAATCCACCTACGTCAGTCGATTTATCTCAAAAAACTGCATAGGAAAACGCCAAAAAATGCTTGGATTTGAAACTTTCGATTTTTGGGGTCAAAAAACACCAAAGGGGTTAACCTTACGTTTTTTTCAAAAATCGCCAAAAATTAAAATGGTCTTTTTATGACCAAAACTGACGTGTTTTTATGCGAGGAGTTCGAAAAACGCGGTATCGTTTGGAGAAAACGCTCGTAAGTGGTTCAAAATGACGTTCAAATATTTCCAACTTTAAAGATGCATAAATCCTAAAATATCATACTTACGGCAAATCCACCTGAGTCAGTCGATTTATCTCAAAAAACTGCATAGGAAAACGCCAAAAAATGCTTGGATTTGAAACTTTCGATTTTTGGGGTCAAAAAACACCAAAGGGGTTAACCTTACGTTTTTTTCAAAAATCGCCAAAAATTAAAATGGTCTTTTTATGACCAAAACTGACGTGTTTTTATGCGAGGAGTTCGAAAAACGCGGTGTCGTTTGGAGAAAACGCTCGTAAGTGGTTCAAAATGACGTTCAAATATTTCCAACTTTAAAGACGCATAAATCCTAAAATATCATACTTACGGCAAATCCACCTGCGTCAGTCGATTTATCTCAAAAAACTGCATAGGAAAACGCCAAAAAATGCTTGCATTTGAAACTTTCGATTTTTGGGGTCAAAAAACACCAAAGGGGTTAACCTTACGTTTTTTTCAAAAATCGCCAAAAATTAAAATTGTCTTTTTATGACCAAAACTGACGTGGGATTATGCGACGAGTTCGAAAAACGCGGTATCGTTTGGAGAAAACGCTCGTAAGTGGTTCAAAATGACGTTCAAATATTTCCAACTTTAAAGACGCATAAATCCTAAAATATCATACTTACGGCAAATCCACCTGCGTCAGTCGATTTATCTCAAAAAACTGCATAGGAAAACGCTAAAAATTGCTTGGATTTGAAACTTTCGATTTTTGGGGTCAAAAAACACCAAAGGGGTTAACCTTACGTTTTTTTCAAAAATCGCCAAAAATTAAAATGGTCTTTTTATGAGCAAAACTGACGTGTTTTTATGCGAGGAGTTCGAAAAACGCGGTATCGTTTGGAGAAAACGCTCGTAAGTGGTTCAAAATGACGTTCAAATATTTCCAACTTTAAAGACGCATAAATCCCAAAATATCGTACTTACGGCAAATCCACCTGCGTCAGTCGATTTATCTCAAAAAACGGCATAGGAAAACGCCAAAAAATGCTTGGATTTGAAACTTTCGATTTTTGGGGTCAAAAAACACCAAAGGGGTTAACCTTACGTTTTTTGCAAAAATCGCCAAAAACTAAAATGGTCTTTTTATGACCAAAACTGACGTGTTTTTATGCGACGAGTTCGAAAAACGCGGTATCGTTTGGAGAAAACGCTTGTAAGTGGTTCAAAATGACGTTCAAATATTTCCAACTTTAAAGACGCATAAATCCTAAAATATCATACTTACGGCAAATCCACCTGCGTCAGTCGATTTATCTCAAAAAACTGCTTTTATATTTTTATGCGAGGAGTTCGAAAAACGCGGTATCGTTTGGAGAAAACGCTCGTAAGTGGTTCAAAATGACGTTCAAATATTTCCAACTTTAAAGACGCATAAATCCTAAAATATCATACTTACGGCAAATCCACCTGCGTCAGTCGATTTATCTCAAAAAACTGCATAGGAAAACGCCAAAAAATGCTTGGATTTGAAACTTTCGATTTTTGGGGTCAAAAAACACCAAAGGGGTTAACCTTACGTTTTTTTCAAAAATAGCCAAAAATTAAAATGGTCTTTTTATGACCAAAACTGACGTGTTTTTATGCGAGGAGTTCGAAAAACGCGGTATCGTTTGGAGAAAACGCTCATAAGTGGTTCAAAATGACGTTCAAATATTTCCAACTTTAAAGACGCATAAATCCTAAAATATCATACTTACGGCAAATCCACCTGCGTCAGTCGATTTATCTCAAAAAACTGCATAGGAAAACGCCAAAAAATGCTTGGATTTGAAACTTTCGATTTTTGGGGTCAAAAAACACCAAAGGGGTTAACCTTACGTTTTTTTCAAAAATCGCCAAAAATTAAAATGGTCTTTTTATGACCAAAACTGACGTGTTTTTATGCGAGGAGTTCGAAAAACTCGGTATCGTTTGGAGAAAACGCTCGTAAGTGGTTCAAAATGACGTTCAAATATTTCCAAGTTTAAAGACGCATAAATCCTAAAATATCATACTTACGGCAAATCCACCTGCGTCTGTCGATTTATCTCAAAAAACTGCATAGGAAAACGCCAAAAAATGCTTGGATTTGAAACTTTCGATTTTTGGGGTCAAAAAACACCAAAGGGGTTAACCTTACGTTTTTTTCAAAAATCGCCAAAAATTAAAATGGTCTTTTTATGACCAAAACTGACGTGTTTTTATGCGAGGAGTTCGAAAAACGCGATATCGTTTGGAGAAAACGCTCGTAAGTGGTTCAAAATGACGTTCAAATATTTCCAACTTTAAAGACGCATAAATCCTAAAATATCATACTTACGGCAAATCCACCTACGTCAGTCGATTTATCTCAAAAAACTGCATAGGAAAACGCCAAAAAATGCTTGGATTTGAAACTTTCGATTTTTGGGGTCAAAAAACACCAAAGGGGTTAACCTTACGTTTTTTTCAAAAATCGCCAAAAATTAAAATGGTCTTTTTATGACCAAAACTGACGTGTTTTTATGCGAGGAGTTCGAAAAACGCGGTATCGTTTGGAGAAAACGCTCGTAAGTGGTTCAAAATGACGTTCAAATATTTCCAACTTTAAAGATGCATAAATCCTAAAATATCATACTTACGGCAAATCCACCTGAGTCAGTCGATTTATCTCAAAAAACTGCATAGGAAAACGCCAAAAAATGCTTGGATTTGAAACTTTCGATTTTTGGGGTCAAAAAACACCAAAGGGGTTAACCTTACGTTTTTTTCAAAAATCGCCAAAAATTAAAATGGTCTTTTTATGACCAAAACTGACGTGTTTTTATGCGAGGAGTTCGAAAAACTCGGTATCGTTTGGAGAAAACGCTCGTAAGTGGTTCAAAATGACGTTCAAATATTTCCAAGTTTAAAGACGCATAAATCCTAAAATATCATACTTACGGCAAATCCACCTGCGTCAGTCGATTTATCTCAAAAAACTGCATAGGAAAACGCCAAAAAATGCTTGGATTTGAAACTTTCGATTTTTGGGGTCAAAAAACACCAAAGGGGTTAACCTTACGTTTTTTTCAAAAATCGCCAAAAATTAAAATTGTCTTTTTATGACCAAAACTGACGTGGGATTATGCGACGAGTTCGAAAAACGCGGTATCGTTTGGAGAAAACGCTCGTAAGTGGTTCAAAATGACGTTCAAATATTTCCAACTTTAAAGACGCATAAATCCTAAAATATCATACTTACGGCAAATCCACCTGCGTCAGTCGATTTATCTCAAAAAACTGCATAGGAAAACGCCAAAAAATGCTTGGATTTGAAACTTTCGATTTTTGGGGTCAAAAAACACCAAAGGGGTTAACCTTACGTTTTTTTCAAAAATCGCCAAAAATTAAAATGGTCTTTTTATGAGCAAAACTGACGTGTTTTTATGCGAGGAGTTCGAAAAACGCGGTATCGTTTGGAGAAAACGCTCGTAAGTGGTTCAAAATGACGTTCAAATATTTCCAACTTTAAAGACGCATAAATCCCAAAATATCGTACTTACGGCAAATCCACCTGCGTCAGTCGATTTATCTCAAAAAACGGCATAGGAAAACGCCAAAAAATGCTTGGATTTGAAACTTTCGATTTTTGGGGTCAAAAAACACCAAAGGGGTTAACCTTACGTTTTTTGCAAAAATCGCCAAAAACTAAAATGGTCTTTTTATGACCAAAACTGACGTGTTTTTATGCGAGGAGTTCGAAAAACGCGATATCGTTTGGAGAAAACGCTCGTAAGTGGTTGAAAATGACGTTCAAATATTTCCAACTTTAAAGACGCATAAATCCTAAAATATCATACTTACGGCAAATCCACCTGCGTCTGTCGATTTATCTCAAAAAACTGCATAGGAAAACGCCAAAAAATGCTTGGATTTGAAACTTTCGATTTTTGGGGTCAAAAAACACCAAAGGGGTTAACCTTACGTTTTTTTCAAAAATCGCCAAAAATTAAAATGGTCTTTTTATGACCAAAACTGACGTGTTTTTATGCGAGGAGTTCGAAAAACGCGGTATCGTTTGGAGAAAACGCTCGTAAGTGGTTCAAAATGACGTTCAAATATTTCCAACTTTAAAGACGCATAAATCCTAAAATATCATACTTACGGCAAATCCACCTACGTCAGTCGATTTATCTCAAAAAACTGCATAGGAAAACGCCAAAAAATGCTTGGATTTGAAACTTTCGATTTTTGGGGTCAAAAAACACCAAAGGGGTTAACCTTACGTTTTTTTCAAAAATCGCCAAAAATTAAAATGGTCTTTTTATGACCAAAACTGACGTGTTTTTATGCGAGGAGTTCGAAAAACGCGGTATCGTTTGGAGAAAACGCTCGTAAGTGGTTCAAAATGACGTTCAAATATTTCCAACTTTAAAGATGCATAAATCCTAAAATATCATACTTACGGCAAATCCACCTGAGTCAGTCGATTTATCTCAAAAAACTGCATAGGAAAACGCCAAAAAATGCTTGGATTTGAAACTTTCGATTTTTGGGGTCAAAAAACACCAAAGGGGTTAACCTTACGTTTTTTTCAAAAATCGCCAAAAATTAAAATTGTCTTTTTATGACCAAAACTGACGTGGGATTATGCGACGAGTTCGAAAAACGCGGTATCGTTTGGAGAAAACGCTCGTAAGTGGTTCAAAATGACGTTCAAATATTTCCAACTTTAAAGACGCATAAATCCTAAAATATCATACTTACGGCAAATCCACCTGCGTCAGTCGATTTATCTCAAAAAACTCCATAGGAAAACGCCAAAAAATGCTTGGATTTGAAACTTTCGATTTTTGGGGTCAAAAAACACCAAAGGGGTTAACCTTACGTTTTTTTCAAAAATCGCCAAAAATTAAAATGGTCTTTTTATGAGCAAAACTGACGTGTTTTTATGCGAGGAGTTCGAAAAACGCGGTATCGTTTGGAGAAAACGCTCGTAAGTGGTTCAAAATGACGTTCAAATATTTCAAACTTTAAAGACGCATAAATCCCAAAATATCGTACTTACGGCAAATCCACCTGCGTCAGTCGATTTATCTCAAAAAACGGCATAGGAAAACGCCAAAAAATGCTTGGATTTGAAACTTTCGATTTTTGGGGTCAAAAAACACCAAAGGGGTTAACCTTACGTTTTTTGCAAAAATCGCCAAAAACTAAAATGGTCTTTTTATGACCAAAACTGACGTGTTTTTATGCGACGAGTTCGAAAAACGCGGTATCGTTTGGAGAAAACGCTTGTAAGTGGTTCAAAATGACGTTCAAATATTTCCAACTTTAAAGACGCATAAATCCTAAAATATCATACTTACGGCAAATCCACCTGCGTCAGTCGATTTATCTCAAAAAACTGCTTTTATATTTTTATGCGAGGAGTTCGAAAAACGCGGTATCGTTTGGAGAAAACGCTCGTAAGTGGTTCAAAATGACGTTCAAATATTTCCAACTTTAAAGACGCATAAATCCTAAAATATCATACTTACGGCAAATCCACCTGCGTCAGTCGATTTATCTCAAAAAACTGCATAGGAAAACGCCAAAAAATGCTTGGATTTGAAACTTTCGATTTTTGGGGTCAAAAAACACCAAAGGGGTTAACCTTACGTTTTTTTCAAAAATAGCCAAAAATTAAAATGGTCTTTTTATGACCAAAACTGACGTGTTTTTATGCGAGGAGTTCGAAAAACGCGGTATCGTTTGGAGAAAACGCTCATAAGTGGTTCAAAATGACGTTCAAATATTTCCAACTTTAAAGACGCATAAATCCTAAAATATCATACTTACGGCAAATCCACCTGCGTCAGTCGATTTATCTCAAAAAACTGCATAGGAAAACGCCAAAAAATGCTTGGATTTGAAACTTTCGATTTTTGGGGTCAAAAAACACTAAAGGGGTTAACCTTACGTTTTTTTCAAAAATTGCCAAAAATTAAAATGGTCTTTTTATGACCAAAACTGACGTGTTTTTATGCGAGGAGTTCGAAAAACGCGGTATCGTTTGGAGAAAACGCTCGTAAGTGGTTCAAAATGACGTTCAAATATTTCCAACTTTAAAGACGCATAAATCCCAAAATATCGTACTTACGGCAAATCCACCTGTCAGTCGATTTATCTCAAAAAACTGCATAGGAAAACGCCAAAAAATGCTTGGATTTGAAACTTTCGATTTTTGGGGTCAAAAAACACCAAAGGGGTTAACCTTACGTTTTTTTCAAAAATCGCCAAAAATTAAAATGGTCTTTTTATGACCAAAACTGACGTGTTTTTATGCGAGGAGTTCGAAAAACGCGGTATCGTTTGGAGAAAACGCTCGTAAGTGGTTCAAAATGACGTTCAAATATTTCCAACTTTAAAGACGCATAAATCCCAAAATATCGTACTTACGGCAAATCCACCTGTCAGTCGATTTATCTCAAAAAACTGCATAGGAAAACGCCAAAAAATGCTTGGATTTGAAACTTTCGATTTTTGGGGTCAAAAAACACCAAAGGGGTTAACCTTACGTTTTTTTCAAAAATCGCCAAAAATTAAAATGGTCTTTTTATGACCAAAACTGACGTGTTTTTATGCGAGGAGTTCGAAAAACGCGGTATCGTTCGGAGAAAACGCTCGTAAGTGGTTCAAAATGACGTTCAAATATTTCCAACTTTAAAGATGCATAAATCCTAAAATATCATACTTACGGCAAATCCACCTGAGTCAGTCGATTTATCTCAAAAAACTGCATAGGAAAACGCCAAAAAATGCTTGGATTTGAAACTTTCGATTTTTGGGGTCAAAAAACACCAAAGGGGTTAACCTTACGTTTTTTTCAAAAATCGCCAAAAATTAAAATGGTCTTTTTATGACCAAAACTGACGTGTTTTTATGCGAGGAGTTCGAAAAACTCGGTATCGTTTGGAGAAAACGCTCGTAAGTGGTTCAAAATGACGTTCAAATATTTCCAAGTTTAAAGACGCATAAATCCTAAAATATCATACTTACGGCAAATCCACCTGCGTCTGTCGATTTATCTCAAAAAACTGCATAGGAAAACGCCAAAAAATGCTTGGATTTGAAACTTTCGATTTTTGGGGTCAAAAAACACCAAAGGGGTTAACCTTACGTTTTTTTCAAAAATCGCCAAAAATTAAAATGGTCTTTTTATGACCAAAACTGACGTGTTTTTATGCGAGGAGTTCGAAAAACGCGGTATCGTTTGGAGAAAACGCTCGTAAGTGGTTCAAAATGACGTTCAAATATTTCCAACTTTAAAGATGCATAAATCCTAAAATATCATACTTACGGCAAATCCACCTGAGTCAGTCGATTTATCTCAAAAAACTGCATAGGAAAACGCCAAAAAATGCTTGGATTTGAAACTTTCGATTTTTGGGGTCAAAAAACACCAAAGGGGTTAACCTTACGTTTTTTTCAAAAATCGCCAAAAATTAAAATGGTCTTTTTATGACCAAAACTGACGTGTTTTTATGCGAGGAGTTCGAAAAACTCGGTATCGTTTGGAGAAAACGCTCGTAAGTGGTTCAAAATGACGTTCAAATATTTCCAAGTTTAAAGACGCATAAATCCTAAAATATCATACTTACGGCAAATCCACCTGCGTCAGTCGATTTATCTCAAAAAACTGCATAGGAAAACGCCAAAAAATGCTTGGATTTGAAACTTTCGATTTTTGGGGTCAAAAAACACCAAAGGGGTTAACCTTACGTTTTTTTCAAAAATCGCCAAAAATTAAAATTGTCTTTTTATGACCAAAACTGACGTGGGATTATGCGACGAGTTCGAAAAACGCGGTATCGTTTGGAGAAAACGCTCGTAAGTGGTTCAAAATGACGTTCAAATATTTCCAACTTTAAAGACGCATAAATCCTAAAATATCATACTTACGGCAAATCCAACTGCGTCAGTCGATTTATCTCAAAAAACTGCATAGGAAAACGCCAAAAAATGCTTGGATTTGAAACTTTCGATTTTTGGGGTCAAAAAACACCAAAGGGGTTAACCTTACGTTTTTTTCAAAAATCGCCAAAAATTAAAATGGTCTTTTTATGAGCAAAACTGACGTGTTTTTATGCGAGGAGTTCGAAAAACGCGGTATCGTTTGGAGAAAACGCTCGTAAGTGGTTCAAAATGACGTTCAAATATTTCCAACTTTAAAGACGCATAAATCCCAAAATATCGTACTTACGGCAAATCCACCTGCGTCAGTCGATTTATCTCAAAAAACGGCATAGGAAAACGCCAAAAAATGCTTGGATTTGAAACTTTCGATTTTTGGGGTCAAAAAACACCAAAGGGGTTAAATTTACGTTTTTTTCAAAAATCGCCAAAAATTAAAATGGTCTTTTTATGACCAAAACTGACGTGTTTTTATGCGAGGAGTTCGAAAAACGCAGTATCGTTTGGAGAAAACGCTCGTAAGTGGTTCAAAATGACGTTCAAATATTTCCAACTTTAAAGACGCATAAATCCTAAAATATCATACTTACGGCAAATCCACCTGCGTCAGTCGATTTATCTCAAAAAACTGCATAGGAAAACGCCAAAAAATGCTTGGATTTGAAACTTTCGATTTTTGGGGTCAAAAAACACCAAAGGGGTTAACCTTACGTTTTTTTTAAAAAATCGCCAAAAATTAAAATGGTCTTTTTATGACCAAAACTGACGTGTTTTTATGCGAGGAGTTCGAAAAACGCGGTATCGTTTGGAGAAAACGCTCGTAAGTGGTTCAAAATG
Organism: Cantharis rufa; assembly: GCA_947369205.1. Classification (NCBI taxonomy): domain Eukaryota; kingdom Metazoa; phylum Arthropoda; class Insecta; order Coleoptera; family Cantharidae; genus Cantharis; species Cantharis rufa. Next base: position 97,475,544 of record OX376303.1, read on the forward strand.
ACGTTCAAATATTTCCAACTTTAAAGACGCATAAATCCTAAAATATCATACTTACGGCAAATCCACCTGCGTCAGTCGATTTATCTCAAAAAACTGCATAGGAAAACGCCAAAAAATGCTTGGATTTGAAACTTTCGATTTTTGGGGTCAAAAAACACCAAAGGGGTTAACCTTACGTTTTTTTTAAAAAATCGCCAAAAATTAAAATGGTCTTTTTATGACCAAAACTGACGTGTTTTTATGCGAGGAGTTCGAAAAACGCGGTATCGTTAGGAGAAAACGCTCGTAAGTGGTTCAAAATGACGTTCAAATATTTCCAACTTTAAAGACGCATAAATCCTAAAATATCATACTTACGGCAAATCCACCTGCGTCAGTCGATTTATCTCAAAAAACTGCATAGGAAAACGCCAAAAAATGCTTGCATTTGAAACTTTCGATTTTTGGGGTCAAAAAACACCAAAGGGGTTAACCTTACGTTTTTTTCAAAAATCGCCAAAAATTAAAATGGTCTTTTTATGACCAAAACTGACGTGTTTTTATGCGAGGAGTTCGAAAAACGCGGTATCGTTTGGAGAAAACGCTCGTAAGTGGTTCAAAATGATGTTCAAATATTTCCAACTTTAAAGACGCATAAATCCCAAAATATCATACTTACGGCAAATCCACCTGCGTCAGTCGATTTATCTCAAAAAACTGCATAGGAAAACGCCAAAAAATGCTTGGATTTGAAATTTTCGATTTTTGGGGTCAAAAAACACCAAAGGGGTTAACCTTACGTTTTTTTCAAAAATCGCCAAAAATTAAAATGGTCTTTTTATGACCAAAACTGACGTGTTTTTATGCGAGGAGTTCGAAAAACGCGGTATCGTTTGGAGAAAACGCTCGTAAGTGGTTAAAAATGACGTTCAAATATTTCCAACTTTAAAGAGGCATAAATCCTAAAATATCATACTTACGGCAAATCCACCTGCGTCAGTCGATTTATCTCAAAAAACTGCATAGGAAAACGCCAAAAAATGCTTGGATTTGAAACTTTCGATTTTTGGGGTCAAAAAACACCAAAGGGGTTAACCTTACGTTTTTTTTAAAAAATCGCCAAAAATTAAAATGGTCTTTTTATGACCAAAACTGACGTGATTTTATGCGAGGAGTTCGAAAAACGCGGTATCGTATGGAGAAAACGCTCGTAAGTGGTTCAAAATGACGTTCAAATATTTCCAACTTTAAAGACGCATAAATCCTAAAATATCATACTTGCGGCAAATCCACCTGCGTCAGTCGATTTATCTCAAAAAACTGCATAGGAAAACGCCAAAGAATGCTTGGATTTGAAACTTTCGATTTTTGGGGTCAAAAAACACCAAAGGGGTTAACCTTACGTTTTTTTCAAAAATCGCCAAAAATTAAAATGGTCTTTTTATGACCAAAACTGACGTGTTTTTATGCGAGGAGTTCGAAAAACGCGGTATCGTTTGGAGAAAACGCTCGTAAGTGGTTCAAAATGACGTTCAAATATTTCCAACTTTAGAGACGCATAAATCCTAAAATGTCATACTTACGGCGAATCCACCTGCGTCAGTCGATTTATCTCAAAAAACTGCATAGGAAAACGCCAAAAAATGCTTGGATTTGAAACTTTCGATTTTTGGGGTCAAAAAACACCAAAGGGGTTAACCTTACGTTTTTTTTAAAAAATCGCCAAAAATTAAAATGGTCTTTTTATGACCAAAACTGACGTGTTTTTATGCGAGGAGTTCGAAAAACGCGGTATCGTTTGGAGAAAACGCTCGTAAGTGGTTCAAAATGACGTTCAAATATTTCCAACTTTAAAGACGCATAAATCCTAAAATATCATACTTACGGCAAATCCACCTGCGTCAGTCGATTTATCTCAAAAAACTGCATAGGAAAACGCCAAAAAATGCTTGGATTTGAAACTTTCGATTTTTGGGGTCAAAAAACACCAAAGGGGTTAACCTTACGTTTTTTTCAAAAATCGCCAAAAATTAAAAAGGTCTTTTTATGACCAAAACTGACGTGTTTTTATGCGAGGGGTTCGAAAAACGCGGTATCGTTTGGAGAAAACGCTCGTAAGTGGTTCAAAATGACGTTCAAATATTTCCAACTTTAAAGACGCATAAATCCTAAAATATCATATTTACGGCAAATCCACCTGCGTCAGTCGATTTATCTCAAAAAACTGCATAGGAAAACGCCAAAAAATGCTTGGATTTGAAACTTTCGATTTTTGGGGTCAAAAAACACCAAAGGGGTTAAACCTTACGTTTTTTTCAAAAATCGCCAAAAATTAAAATGGTCTTTTTATGACCAAAACTGACGTGTTTTTATGCGAGGAGTTCGAAAAACGCGGTATCGTTTGGAGAAAACGCTCGTAAGTGGTTCAAAATGACGTTCAAATATTTCCAACTTTAAAGACGCATAAATCCTAAAATATCATACTTACGGCAAATCCACCTGCGTCAGTCGATTTATCTCAAAAAACTGCATAGGAAAACGCCAAAGAATGCTTGGATTTGAAACTTTCGATTTTTGGGGTCAAAAAACACCAAAGGGGTTAACCTTACGTTTTTTTCAAAAATCGCCAAAAATTAAAATGGTCTTTTTATGACCAAAACTGACGTGTTTTTATGCGAGGAGTTCGAAAAACGCGGTATCGTTTGGAGAAAACGCTCGTAAGTGGTTCAAATAGACGTTCAAATATTTCCAACTTTAAAGACGCATAAATCCTAAAATATCATACTTACGGCAAATCCACCTGCGTCAGTCGATTTATCTCAAAAAACTGCATAGGAAAACGCCAAAAAATGCTTGCATTTGAAACTTTCGATTTTTGGGGTCAAAAAACACCAAAGGGGTTAACCTTACGTTTTTTTCAAAAATAGCCAAAAATTAAAATGGTCTTTTTATGACCAAAACTGACGTGTTTTTATGCGAGGGGTTCGAAAAACGCGGTATCGTTTGGAGAAAACGCTCGTAAGTGGTTCAAAATGACGTTCAAATATTTCCAACTTTAAAGACGCATAAATCCTAAAATATCATATTTACGGCAAATCCACCTGCGTCAGTCGATTTATCTCAAAAAACTGCATAGGAAAACGCCAAAAAATGCTTGGATTTGAAACTTTCGATTTTTGGGGTCAAAAAACACCAAAGGGGTTAAACCTTACGTTTTTTTCAAAAATCGCCAAAAATTAAAATGGTCTTTTTATGACCAAAACTGACGTGTTTTTATGCGAGGAGTTCGAAAAACGCGGTATCGTTTGGAGAAAACGCTCGTAAGTGGTTCAAAATGACGTTCAAATATTTCCAACTTTAAAGACGCATAAATCCTAAAATATCATACTTACGGCAAATCCACCTGCGTCAGTCGATTTATCTCAAAAAACTGCATAGGAAAACGCCAAAGAATGCTTGGATTTGAAACTTTCGATTTTTGGGGTCAAAAAACACCAAAGGGGTTAACCTTACGTTTTTTTCAAAAATCGCCAAAAATTAAAATGGTCTTTTTATGACCAAAACTGACGTGTTTTTATGCGAGGAGTTCGAAAAACGCGGTATCGTTTGGAGAAAACGCTCGTAAGTGGTTCAAATAGACGTTCAAATATTTCCAACTTTAAAGACGCATAAATCCTAAAATATCATACTTACGGCAAATCCACCTGCGTCAGTCGATTTATCTCAAAAAACTGCATAGGAAAACGCCAAAAAATGCTTGCATTTGAAACTTTCGATTTTTGGGGTCAAAAAACACCAAAGGGGTTACCTTACGTTTTTTTCAAAAATCGCCAAAAATTAAAATGGTCTTTTTATGACCAAAACTGACGTGATTTTATGCGAGGAGTTCGAAAAACGCGGTATCGTATGGAGAAAACGCTCGTAAGTGGTTCAAAATGACGTTCAAATATTTCCAACTTTAAAGACGCATAAATCCTAAAATATCATACTTGCGGCAAATCCACCTGCGTCAGTCGATTTATCTCAAAAAACTGCATAGGAAAACGCCAAAAAATGCTTGTATTTGAAACTTTCGATTTTTGGGGTCAAAAAACACCAAAGGGGTTAACCTTACGTTTTTTTTCAAAAATCGCCAAATATTAAAATGGTCTTTTTATGACCAAAACTGACGTGTTTTTATGCGAGGAGTTCGAAAAACGCGGTATCGTTTGGAGAAAACGCTCGTAAGTGGTTCAAAATGACGTTCAAATATTTCCAACTTTAAAGACGCATAAATCCTAAAATATCATACTTACGGCAAATCCACCTGCGTCAGTCGATTTATCTCAAAAAACTGCATAGGTAAACGCCAAAAAATGCTTGGATTTAAAACTTTCGATTTTTGGGGTCAAAAAACACCAAAGGGGTTAACCTTACGTTTTTTTTCAAAAATCGCCAAATATTAAAATGGTCTTTTTATGACCAAAACTGACGTGTTTTTATGCGAGGAGTTCGAAAAACGCGGTATCGTTTGGAGAAAACGCTCGTAAGTGGTTCAAAATGACGTTCAAATATTTCCAACTTTAAAGACGCATAAATCCTAAAATATCATACTTACGGCAAATCCACCTGAGTCAGTCGATTTATCTCAAAAAACTGCATAGGAAAACGCCAAAAAATGCTTGGATTTGAAACTTTCGATTTTTGGGGTCAAAAAACACCAAAAAACACCTTACGTTTTTTTCAAAAATCGCCAAAAATTAAAATGGTCTTTTTATGACCAAAACTGACGTGTTTTTATGCGAGGAGTTCGAAAAACTCGGTATCGTTTGGAGAAAACGCTCGTAAGTGGTTCAAAATGACGTTCAAATATTTCCAACTTTAAAGACGCATAAATCCCAAAATATCGTACTTACGGCAAATCCACCTGTCAGTCGATTTATCTCAAAAAACTGCATAGGAAAACGCCAAAAAATGCTTGGATTTGAAACTTTCGATTTTTGGGGTCAAAAAACACCAAAGGGGTTAACCTTACGTTTTTTTCAAAAATCGCCAAAAATTAAAATGGTCTTTTTATGACCAAAACTGACGTGTTTTTATGCGAAGAGTTCGAAAAACGCGGTATCGTTTGGAGAAAACGTTCATAAGTGGTTCAAAATGACGTTCAAATATTTCCAACTTTAAAGACGCATAAATCCCAAAATATCGTACTTACGGCAAATCCACCTGCGTCAGTCGATTTATCTCAAAAAACTGCATAGGAAAACGCCAAAAAATGCTTGGATTTGAAACTTTCGATTTTTGGGGTCAAAAAACACCAAAGGGGTTAACCTTACGTTTTTTTCAAAAATCGCCAAAAATTAAAATGGTCTTTTTATGACCAAAACTGACGTGTTTTTATGCGAGGAGTTCGAAAAACGCGGTATCGTTTGGAGAAAACGCTCGTAAGTGGTTCAAAATGACGTTCAAATATTTCCAACTTTAAAGACGCATAAATCCTAAAATATCATACTTACGGCAAATCCACCTAGGTCAGTCGATTTATCTCAAAAAACTGCATAGGAAAACGCCAAAAAATGCTTGGATTTGAAACTTTCGATTTTTGGGGTCAAAAAACACCAAAAGGGTTAACCTTACGTTTTTTTCAAAAATCGCCAAAAATTAAAATGGTCTTTTTATGACCAAAACTGACGTGTTTTTATGCGAGGAGTTCGAAAAACGCCGTATCGTTTGGAGAAAACGCTCGTAAGTGGTTCAAAATGACGTTCAAATATTTCCAACTTTAAAGACGCATAAATCCTAAAATATCATACTTACGGCAAATCCACCTGCGTCAGTCGATTTATCTCAAAAAACTGCATAGGAAAACGCCAAATAATGCTTGGATTTGAAATTTTCGATTTTTGGGGTCAAAAAACACCAAAGGCGTTTTTTTCAAAAATCGCCAAAAATTAAAATGGTCTTTTTATGACCAAAACTGACGTGTTTTTATGCGAGGAGTTCGAAAAACGCGGTATCGTTTGGAGAAAACGCTCGTAAGTGGTTCAAAATGACGTTCAAATATTTCCAACTTTAAAGACGCATAAATCCTAAAATATCATACTTACGGCAAATCCACCTGCGTCAGTCGATTTATCTCAAAAAACTGCATAGGAAAACGCCAAAAAATGCTTGGATTTGAAATTTTCGATTTTTGGGGTCAAAAAACACCAAAGGGGTTAACCTTACGTTTTTTTCAAAAATCGCCAAAAATTAAATTGGTCTTTTTATGACCAAAACTGACGTGTTTTTATGCGAGGAGTTCGAAAAACGCGGTATCGTTTGGAGAAAACGCTCGTAAGTGGTTCAAAATGACGTTCAAATATTTCCAACTTTAAAGACGCATAAATCCTAAAATATCATACTTACGGCAAATCCACCTGCGTCAGTCGATTTATCTCAAAAAACTGCTTTTATATTTGTATGCGAGGATTTCGAAAAACGCGGTATCGTTTGGAGAAAACGCTCGTAAGTGGTTCAAAATGACGTTCAAATATTTCCAACTTTAAAGACGCATAAATCCCAAAATATCGTACTTACGGCAAATCCACCTGTCAGTCGATTTATCTCAGAAAACTGCATAGGAAAACGCCAAAAAATGCTTGGATTTGAAACTTTCGATTTTTGGGGTCAAAAAACACCAAAGGGGTTAACCTTACGTTTTTTTCAAAAATCGTCAAAAATTAAAATGGTCTTTTTATGACCAAAACTGACGTGTTTTTATGCGAGGAGTTCGAAAAACGCGGTATCGTTTGGAGAAAACGCTCGTAAGTGCTATAAATGACGTTCAAATATTTCAAACTTTAAAGACGCATAAATCCTAAAATATCATACTTACGGCAAATCCACCTGCGTCAGTCGATTTATCTCAGAAAACTGCATAGGAAAACGCCAAAAAATGCTTGGATTTGAAACTTTCGATTTTTGGGGTCAAAAAACACCAAAAAACACCTTACGTTTTTTTCAAAAATCGCCAAAAATTAAAATGGTCTTTTTATGACCAAAACTGACGTGTTTTTATGCGAGGAGTTCGAAAAACTCGGTATCGTTTGGAGAAAACGCTCGTAAGTGGTTCAAAATGACGTTCAAATATTTCCAAGTTTAAAGACGCATAAATCCTAAAATATCATACTTACGGCAAATCCACCTGCGTCTGTCGATTTATCTCAAAAAACTGCATAGGAAAACGCCAAAAAATGCTTGGATTTGAAACTTTCGATTTTTGGGGTCAAAAAACACCAAAGGGGTTAACCTTACGTTTTTTTCAAAAACCGCCAAAAATTAAAATTGTCTTTTTATGACCAAAACTGACGTGGGATTATGCGACGAGTTCGAAAAACGCGGTATCGTTTGGAGAAAACGCTTGTAAGTGGTTCAAAATGACGTTCAAATATTTCCAACTTTAAAGACGCATAAATCCTAAAATATCATACTTACGGCAAATCCACCTGCGTCAGTCGATTTATCTCAAAAAACTGCTTTTATATTTTTATGCGAGGAGTTCGAAAAACGCGGTATCGTTTGGAGAAAACGCTCGTAAGTGGTTCAAAATGACGTTCAAATATTTCCAACTTTAAAGACGCATAAATCCTAAAATATCATACTTACGGCAAATCCACCTGCGTCAGTCGATTTATCTCAAAAAACTGCATAGGAAAACGCCAAAAAATGCTTGGATTTGAAACTTTCGATTTTTGGGGTCAAAAAACACCAAAGGGGTTAACCTTACGTTTTTTTCAAAAATAGCCAAAAATTAAAATGGTCTTTTTATGACCAAAACTGACGTGTTTTTATGCGAGGAGTTCGAAAAACGCGGTATCGTTTGGAGAAAACGCTCATAAGTGGTTCAAAATGACGTTCAAATATTTCCAACTTTAAAGACGCATAAATCCTAGAATATCATACTTACGGCAAATCCACCTGCGTCAGTCGATTTATCTCAAAAAACTGCATAGGAAAACGCCAAAAAATGCTTGGATTTGAAACTTTCGATTTTTGGGGTCAAAAAACACTAAAGGGGTTAACCTTACGTTTTTTTCAAAAATTGCCAAAAATTAAAATGGTCTTTTTATGACCAAAACTGACGTGTTTTTATGCGAGGAGTTCGAAAAACGCGGTATCGTTTGGAGAAAACGCTCGTAAGTGGTTCAAAATGACGTTCAAATATTTCCAACTTTAAAGACGCATAAATCCCAAAATATCGTACTTACGGCAAATCCACCTGTCAGTCGATTTATCTCAAAAAACTGCATAGGAAAACGCCAAAAAATGCTTGGATTTGAAACTTTCGATTTTTGGGGTCAAAAAACACCAAAGGGGTTAATCTTACGTTTTTTTCAAAAATCGCCAAAAATTAAAATGGTCTTTTTATGACCAAAACTGACGTGTTTTTATGCGAGGAGTTCGAAAAACGCGGTATCGTTCGGAGAAAACGCTCGTAAGTGGTTCAAAATGACGTTCAAATATTTCCAACTTTAAAGATGCATAAATCCTAAAATATCATACTTACGGCAAATCCACCTGAGTCAGTCGATTTATCTCAAAAAACTGCATAGGAAAACGCCAAAAAATGCTTGGATTTGAAACTTTCGATTTTTGGGGTCAAAAAACACCAAAGGGGTTAACCTTACGTTTTTTTCAAAAATCGCCAAAAATTAAAATGGTCTTTTTATGACCAAAACTGACGTGTTTTTATGCGAGGAGTTCGAAAAACTCGGTATCGTTTGGAGAAAACGCTCGTAAGTGGTTCAAAATGACGTTCAAATATTTCCAAGTTTAAAGACGCATAAATCCTAAAATATCATACTTACGGCAAATCCACCTGCGTCTGTCGATTTATCTCAAAAAACTGCATAGGAAAACGCCAAAAAATGCTTGGATTTGAAACTTTCGATTTTTGGGGTCAAAAAACACCAAAGGGGTTAACCTTACGTTTTTTTCAAAAATCGCCAAAAATTAAAATGGTCTTTTTATGACCAAAACTGACGTGTTTTTATGCGAGGAGTTCGAAAAACGCGGTATCGTTTGGAGAAAACGCTCGTAAGTGGTTCAAAATGACGTTCAAATATTTCCAACTTTAAAGACGCATAAATCCTAAAATATCATACTTACGGCAAATCCACCTACGTCAGTCGATTTATCTCAAAAAACTGCATAGGAAAACGCCAAAAAATGCTTGGATTTGAAACTTTCGATTTTTGGGGTCAAAAAACACCAAAGGGGTTAACCTTACGTTTTTTTCAAAAATCGCCAAAAATTAAAATGGTCTTTTTATGACCAAAACTGACGTGTTTTTATGCGAGGAGTTCGAAAAACGCGGTATCGTTTGGAGAAAACGCTCGTAAGTGGTTCAAAATGACGTTCAAATATTTCCAACTTTAAAGATGCATAAATCCTAAAATATCATACTTACGGCAAATCCACCTGAGTCAGTCGATTTATCTCAAAAAACTGCATAGGAAAACGCCAAAAAATGCTTGGATTTGAAACTTTCGATTTTTGGGGTCAAAAAACACCAAAGGGGTTAACCTTACGTTTTTTTCAAAAATCGCCAAAAATTAAAATTGTCTTTTTATGACCAAAACTGACGTGGGATTATGCGACGAGTTCGAAAACCGCGGTATCGTTTGGAGAAAACGCTCGTAAGTGGTTCAAAATGACGTTCAAATATTTCCAACTTTAAAGACGCATAAATCCTAAAATATCATACTTACGGCAAATCCACCTGCGTCAGTCGATTTATCTCAAAAAACTGCATAGGAAAACGCCAAAAAATGCTTGGATTTGAAACTTTCGATTTTTGGGGTCAAAAAACACCAAAGGGGTTAACCTTACGTTTTTTTCAAAAATAGCCAAAAATTAAAATGGTCTTTTTATGACCAAAACTGACGTGTTTTTATGCGAGGAGTTCGAAAAACGCGGTATCGTTTGGAGAAAACGCTCATAAGTGGTTCAAAATGACGTTCAAATATTTCCAACTTTAAAGACGCATAAATCCTAAAATATCATACTTACGGCAAATCCACCTGCGTCAGTCGATTTATCTCAAAAAACTGCATAGGAAAACGCCAAAAAATGCTTGGATTTGAAACTTTCGATTTTTGGGGTCAAAAAACACTAAAGGGGTTAACCTTACGTTTTTTTCAAAAATTGCCAAAAATTAAAATGGTCTTTTTATGACCAAAACTGACGTGTTTTTATGCGAGGAGTTCGAAAAACGCGGTATCGTTTGGAGAAAACGCTCGTAAGTGGTTCAAAATGACGTTCAAATATTTCCAACTTTAAAGACGCATAAATCCCAAAATATCGTACTTACGGCAAATCCACCTGTCAGTCGATTTATCTCAAAAAACTGCATAGGAAAACGCCAAAAAATGCTTGGATTTGAAACTTTCGATTTTTGGGGTCAAAAAACACCAAAGGGGTTAACCTTACGTTTTTTTCAAAAATCGCCAAAAATTAAAATGGTCTTTTTATGACCAAAACTGACGTGTTTTTATGCGAGGAGTTCGAAAAACGCGGTATCGTTCGGAGAAAACGCTCGTAAGTGGTTCAAAATGACGTTCAAATATTTCCAACTTTAAAGATGCATAAATCCTAAAATATCATACTTACGGCAAATCCACCTGAGTCAGTCGATTTATCTCAAAAAACTGCATAGGAAAACGCCAAAAAATGCTTGGATTTGAAACTTTCGATTTTTGGGGTCAAAAAACACCAAAGGGGTTAACCTTACGTTTTTTTCAAAAATCGCCAAAAATTAAAATGGTCTTTTTATGACCAAAACTGACGTGTTTTTATGCGAGGAGTTCGAAAAACTCGGTATCGTTTGGAGAAAACGCTCGTAAGTGGTTCAAAATGACGTTCAAATATTTCCAAGTTTAAAGACGCATAAATCCTAAAATATCATACTTACGGCAAATCCACCTGCGTCTGTCGATTTATCTCAAAAAACTGCATAGGAAAACGCCAAAAAATGCTTGGATTTGAAACTTTCGATTTTTGGGGTCAAAAAACACCAAAGGGGTTAACCTTACGTTTTTTTCAAAAATCGCCAAAAATTAAAATGGTCTTTTTATGACCAAAACTGACGTGTTTTTATGCGAGGAGTTCGAAAAACGCGGTATCGTTTGGAGAAAACGCTCGTAAGTGGTTCAAAATGACGTTCAAATATTTCCAACTTTAAAGACGCATAAATCCTAAAATATCATACTTACGGCAAATCCACCTACGTCAGTCGATTTATCTCAAAAAACTGCATAGGAAAACGCCAAAAAATGCTTGGATTTGAAACTTTCGATTTTTGGGGTCAAAAAACACCAAAGGGGTTAACCTTACGTTTTTTTCAAAAATCGCCAAAAATTAAAATGGTCTTTTTATGACCAAAACTGACGTGTTTTTATGCGAGGAGTTCGAAAAACGCGGTATCGTTTGGAGAAAACGCTCGTAAGTGGTTCAAAATGACGTTCAAATATTTCCAACTTTAAAGATGCATAAATCCTAAAATATCATACTTACGGCAAATCCACCTGAGTCAGTCGATTTATCTCAAAAAACTGCATAGGAAAACGCCAAAAAATGCTTGGATTTGAAACTTTCGATTTTTGGGGTCAAAAAACACCAAAGGGGTTAACCTTACGTTTTTTTCAAAAATCGCCAAAAATTAAAATGGTCTTTTTATGACCAAAACTGACGTGTTTTTATGCGAGGAGTTCGAAAAACTCGGTATCGTTTGGAGAAAACGCTCGTAAGTGGTTCAAAATGACGTTCAAATATTTCCAAGTTTAAAGACGCATAAATCCTAAAATATCATACTTACGGCAAATCCACCTGCGTCAGTCGATTTATCTCAAAAAACTGCATAGGAAAACGCCAAAAAATGCTTGGATTTGAAACTTTCGATTTTTGGGGTCAAAAAACACCAAAGGGGTTAACCTTACGTTTTTTTCAAAAATCGCCAAAAATTAAAATTGTCTTTTTATGACCAAAACTGACGTGGGATTATGCGACGAGTTCGAAAAACGCGGTATCGTTTGGAGAAAACGCTCGTAAGTGGTTCAAAATGACGTTCAAATATTTCCAACTTTAAAGACGCATAAATCCTAAAATATCATACTTACGGCAAATCCACCTGCGTCAGTCGATTTATCTCAAAAAACTGCATAGGAAAACGCCAAAAAATGCTTGGATTTGAAACTTTCGATTTTTGGGGTCAAAAAACACCAAAGGGGTTAACCTTACGTTTTTTTCAAAAATCGCCAAAAATTAAAATGGTCTTTTTATGAGCAAAACTGACGTGTTTTTATGCGAGGAGTTCGAAAAACGCGGTATCGTTTGGAGAAAACGCTCGTAAGTGGTTCAAAATGACGTTCAAATATTTCCAACTTTAAAGACGCATAAATCACAAAATATCGTACTTACGGCAAATCCACCTGCGTCAGTCGATTTATCTCAAAAAACGGCATAGGAAAACGCCAAAAAATGCTTGGATTTGAAACTTTCGATTTTTGGGGTCAAAAAACACCAAAGGGGTTAACCTTACGTTTTTTGCAAAAATCGCCAAAAACTAAAATGGTCTTTTTATGACCAAAACTGACGTGTTTTTATGCGAGGAGTTCGAAAAACGCGATATCGTTTGGAGAAAACGCTCGTAAGTGGTTGAAAATGACGTTCAAATATTTCCAACTTTAAAGACGCATAAATCCTAAAATATCATACTTACGGCAAATCCACCTGCGTCTGTCGATTTATCTCAAAAAACTGCATAGGAAAACGCCAAAAAATGCTTGGATTTGAAACTTTCGATTTTTGGGGTCAAAAAACACCAAAGGGGTTAACCTTACGTTTTTTTCAAAAATCGCCAAAAATTAAAATGGTCTTTTTATGACCAAAACTGACGTGTTTTTATGCGAGGAGTTCGAAAAACGCGGTATCGTTTGGAGAAAACGCTCGTAAGTGGTTCAAAATGACGTTCAAATATTTCCAACTTTAAAGATGCATAAATCCTAAAATATCATACTTACGGCAAATCCACCTGAGTCAGTCGATTTATCTCAAAAAACTGCATAGGAAAACGCCAAAAAATGCTTGGATTTGAAACTTTCGATTTTTGGGGTCAAAAAACACCAAAGGGGTTAACCTTACGTTTTTTTCAAAAATCGCCAAAAATTAAAATTGTCTTTTTATGACCAAAACTGACGTGGGATTATGCGACGAGTTCGAAAAACGCGGTATCGTTTGGAGAAAACGCTCGTAAGTGGTTCAAAATGACGTTCAAATATTTCCAACTTTAAAGACGCATAAATCCTAAAATATCATACTTACGGCAAATCCACCTGCGTCAGTCGATTTATCTCAAAAAACTGCATAGGAAAACGCCAAAAAATGCTTGGATTTGAAACTTTCGATTTTTGGGGTCAAAAAACACCAAAGGGGTTAACCTTACGTTTTTTTCAAAAATCGCCAAAAATTAAAATGGTCTTTTTATGAGCAAAACTGACGTGTTTTTATGCGAGGAGTTCGAAAAACGCGGTATCGTTTGGAGAAAACGCTCGTAAGTGGTTCAAAATGACGTTCAAATATTTCAAACTTTAAAGACGCATAAATCCCAAAATATCGTACTTACGGCAAATCCACCTGCGTCAGTCGATTTATCTCAAAAAACGGCATAGGAAAACGCCAAAAAATGCTTGGATTTGAAACTTTCGATTTTTGGGGTCAAAAAACACCAAAGGGGTTAACCTTACGTTTTTTGCAAAAATCGCCAAAAACTAAAATGGTCTTTTTATGACCAAAACTGACGTGTTTTTATGCGACGAGTTCGAAAAACGCGGTATCGTTTGGAGAAAACGCTTGTAAGTGGTTCAAAATGACGTTCAAATATTTCCAACTTTAAAGACGCATAAATCCTAAAATATCATACTTACGGCAAATCCACCTGCGTCAGTCGATTTATCTCAAAAAACTGCTTTTATATTTTTATGCGAGGAGTTCGAAAAACGCGGTATCGTTTGGAGAAAACGCTCGTAAGTGGTTCAAAATGACGTTCAAATATTTCCAACTTTAAAGACGCATAAATCCTAAAATATCATACTTACGGCAAATCCACCTGCGTCAGTCGATTTATCTCAAAAAACTGCATAGGAAAACGCCAAAAAATGCTTGGATTTGAAACTTTCGATTTTTGGGGTCAAAAAACACCAAAGGGGTTAACCTTACGTTTTTTTCAAAAATAGCCAAAAATTAAAATGGTCTTTTTATGACCAAAACTGACGTGTTTTTATGCGAGGAGTTCGAAAAACGCGGTATCGTTTGGAGAAAACGCTCATAAGTGGTTCAAAATGACGTTCAAATATTTCCAACTTTAAAGACGCATAAATCCTAAAATATCATACTTACGGCAAATCCACCTGCGTCAGTCGATTTATCTCAAAAAACTGCATAGGAAAACGCCAAAAAATGCTTGGATTTGAAACTTTCGATTTTTGGGGTCAAAAAACACTAAAGGGGTTAACCTTACGTTTTTTTCAAAAATTGCCAAAAATTAAAATGGTCTTTTTATGACCAAAACTGACGTGTTTTTATGCGAGGAGTTCGAAAAACGCGGTATCGTTTGGAGAAAACGCTCGTAAGTGGTTCAAAATGACGTTCAAATATTTCCAACTTTAAAGACGCATAAATCCCAAAATATCGTACTTACGGCAAATCCACCTGTCAGTCGATTTATCTCAAAAAACTGCATAGGAAAACGCCAAAAAATGCTTGGATTTGAAACTTTCGATTTTTGGGGTCAAAAAACACCAAAGGGGTTAACCTTACGTTTTTTTCAAAAATCGCCAAAAATTAAAATGGTCTTTTTATGACCAAAACTGACGTGTTTTTATGCGAGGAGTTCGAAAAACGCGGTATCGTTTGGAGAAAACGCTCGTAAGTGGTTCAAAATGACGTTCAAATATTTCCAACTTTAAAGACGCATAAATCCCAAAATATCGTACTTACGGCAAATCCACCTGTCAGTCGATTTATCTCAAAAAACTGCATAGGAAAACGCCAAAAAATGCTTGGATTTGAAACTTTCGATTTTTGGGGTCAAAAAACACCAAAGGGGTTAACCTTACGTTTTTTTCAAAAATCGCCAAAAATTAAAATGGTCTTTTTATGACCAAAACTGACGTGTTTTTATGCGAGGAGTTCGAAAAACGCGGTATCGTTCGGAGAAAACGCTCGTAAGTGGTTCAAAATGACGTTCAAATATTTCCAACTTTAAAGATGCATAAATCCTAAAATATCATACTTACGGCAAATCCACCTGAGTCAGTCGATTTATCTCAAAAAACTGCATAGGAAAACGCCAAAAAATGCTTGGATTTGAAACTTTCGATTTTTGGGGTCAAAAAACACCAAAGGGGTTAACCTTACGTTTTTTTCAAAAATCGCCAAAAATTAAAATGGTCTTTTTATGACCAAAACTGACGTGTTTTTATGCGAGGAGTTCGAAAAACTCGGTATCGTTTGGAGAAAACGCTCGTAAGTGGTTCAAAATGACGTTCAAATATTTCCAAGTTTAAAGACGCATAAATCCTAAAATATCATACTTACGGCAAATCCACCTGCGTCTGTCGATTTATCTCAAAAAACTGCATAGGAAAACGCCAAAAAATGCTTGGATTTGAAACTTTCGATTTTTGGGGTCAAAAAACACCAAAGGGGTTAACCTTACGTTTTTTTCAAAAATCGCCAAAAATTAAAATGGTCTTTTTATGACCAAAACTGACGTGTTTTTATGCGAGGAGTTCGAAAAACGCGGTATCGTTTGGAGAAAACGCTCGTAAGTGGTTCAAAATGACGTTCAAATATTTCCAACTTTAAAGACGCATAAATCCTAAAATATCATACTTACGGCAAATCCACCTACGTCAGTCGATTTATCTCAAAAAACTGCATAGGAAAACGCCAAAAAATGCTTGGATTTGAAACTTTCGATTTTTGGGGTCAAAAAACACCAAAGGGGTTAACCTTACGTTTTTTTCAAAAATCGCCAAAAATTAAAATGGTCTTTTTATGACCAAAACTGACGTGTTTTTATGCGAGGAGTTCGAAAAACGCGGTATCGTTTGGAGAAAACGCTCGTAAGTGGTTCAAAATGACGTTCAAATATTTCCAACTTTAAAGATGCATAAATCCTAAAATATCATACTTACGGCAAATCCACCTGAGTCAGTCGATTTATCTCAAAAAACTGCATAGGAAAACGCCAAAAAATGCTTGGATTTGAAACTTTCGATTTTTGGGGTCAAAAAACACCAAAGGGGTTAACCTTACGTTTTTTTCAAAAATCGCCAAAAATTAAAATGGTCTTTTTATGACCAAAACTGACGTGTTTTTATGCGAGGAGTTCGAAAAACTCGGTATCGTTTGGAGAAAACGCTCGTAAGTGGTTCAAAATGACGTTCAAATATTTCCAAGTTTAAAGACGCATAAATCCTAAAATATCATACTTACGGCAAATCCACCTGCGTCAGTCGATTTATCTCAAAAAACTGCATAGGAAAACGCCAAAAAATGCTTGGATTTGAAACTTTCGATTTTTGGGGTCAAAAAACACCAAAGGGGTTAACCTTACGTTTTTTTCAAAAATCGCCAAAAATTAAAATTGTCTTTTTATGACCAAAACTGACGTGGGATTATGCGACGAGTTCGAAAAACGCGGTATCGTTTGGAGAAAACGCTCGTAAGTGGTTCAAAATGACGTTCAAATATTTCCAACTTTAAAGACGCATAAATCCTAAAATATCATACTTACGGCAAATCCACCTGCGTCAGTCGATTTATCTCAAAAAACTGCATAGGAAAACGCCAAAAAATGCTTGGATTTGAAACTTTCGATTTTTGGGGTCAAAAAACACCAAAGGGGTTAACCTTACGTTTTTTTCAAAAATCGCCAAAAATTAAAATGGTCTTTTTATGAGCAAAACTGACGTGTTTTTATGCGAGGAGTTCGAAAAACGCGGTATCGTTTGGAGAAAACGCTCGTAAGTGGTTCAAAATGACGTTCAAATATTTCCAACTTTAAAGACGCATAAATCCCAAAATATCGTACTTACGGCAAATCCACCTGCGTCAGTCGATTTATCTCAAAAAACGGCATAGGAAAACGCCAAAAAATGCTTGGATTTGAAACTTTCGATTTTTGGGGTCAAAAAACACCAAAGGGGTTAACCTTACGTTTTTTGCAAAAATCGCCAAAAACTAAAATGGTCTTTTTATGACCAAAACTGACGTGTTTTTATGCGAGGAGTTCGAAAAACGCGGTATCGTTTGGAGAAAACGCTCATAAGTGGTTCAAAATGACGTTCAAATATTTCCAACTTTAAAGACGCATAAATCCTAAAATATCATACTTACGGCAAATCCACCTGCGTCAGTCGATTTATCTCAAAAAACTGCATAGGAAAACGCCAAAAAATGCTTGGATTTGAAACTTTCGATTTTTGGGGTCAAAAAACACTAAAGGGGTTAACCTTACGTTTTTTTCAAAAATTGCCAAAAATTAAAATGGTCTTTTTATGACCAAAACTGACGTGTTTTTATGCGAGGAGTTCGAAAAACGCGGTATCGTTTGGAGAAAACGCTCGTAAGTGGTTCAAAATGACGTTCAAATATTTCCAACTTTAAAGACGCATAAATCCCAAAATATCGTACTTACGGCAAATCCACCTGTCAGTCGATTTATCTCAAAAAACTGCATAGGAAAACGCCAAAAAATGCTTGGATTTGAAACTTTCGATTTTTGGGGTCAAAAAACACCAAAGGGGTTAACCTTACGTTTTTTTCAAAAATCGCCAAAAATTAAAATGGTCTTTTTATGACCAAAACTGACGTGTTTTTATGCGAGGAGTTCGAAAAACGCGGTATCGTTTGGAGAAAACGCTCGTAAGTGGTTCAAAATGACGTTCAAATATTTCCAACTTTAAAGACGCATAAATCCTAAAATATCATACTTACGGCAAATCCACCTACGTCAGTCGATTTATCTCAAAAAACTGCATAGGAAAACGCCAAAAAATGCTTGGATTTGAAACTTTCGATTTTTGGGGTCAAAAAACACCAAAGGGGTTAACCTTACGTTTTTTTCAAAAATCGCCAAAAATTAAAATGGTCTTTTTATGACCAAAACTGACGTGTTTTTATGCGAGGAGTTCGAAAAACGCGGTATCGTTTGGAGAAAACGCTCGTAAGTGGTTCAAAATGACGTTCAAATATTTCCAAGTTTAAAGATGCATAAATCCTAAAATATCATACTTACGGCAAATCCACCTGCGTCAGTCGATTTATCTCAAAAAACTGCATAGGAAAACGCCAAAAAATGCTTGGATTTGAAACTTTCGATTTTTGGGGTCAAAAAACACCAAAGGGGTTAACCTTACGTTTTTTTCAAAAATCGCCAAAAATTAAAATTGTCTTTTTATGACCAAAACTGACGTGGGATTATGCGACGAGTTCGAAAAACGCGGTATCGTTTGGAGAAAACGCTCGTAAGTGGTTCAAAATGACGTTCAAATATTTCCAACTTTAAAGACGCATAAATCCTAAAATATCATACTTACGGCAAATCCACCTGCGTCAGTCGATTTATCTCAAAAAACTGCATAGGAAAACGCCAAAAAATGCTTGGATTTGAAACTTTCGATTTTTGGGGTCAAAAAACACCAAAGGGGTTAACCTTACGTTTTTTTCAAAAATCGCCAAAAATTAAAATGGTCTTTTTATGAGCAAAACTGACGTGTTTTTATGCGAGGAGTTCGAAAAACGCGGTATCGTTTGGAGAAAACGCTCGTAAGTGGTTCAAAATGACGTTCAAATATTTCCAACTTTAAAGACGCATAAATCCCAAAATATCGTACTTACGGCAAATCCACCTGCGTCAGTCGATTTATCTCAAAAAACGGCATAGGAAAACGCCAAAAAATGCTTGGATTTGAAACTTTCGATTTTTGGGGTCAAAAAACACCAAAGGGGTTAACCTTACGTTTTTTGCAAAAATCGCCAAAAACTAAAATGGTCTTTTTATGACCAAAACTGACGTGTTTTTATGCGAGGAGTTCGAAAAACGCGATATCGTTTGGAGAAAACGCTCGTAAGTGGTTGAAAATGACGTTCAAATATTTCCAACTTTAAAGACGCATAAATCCTAAAATATCATACTTACGGCAAATCCACCTGCGTCAGTCGATTTATCTCAAAAAACTGCATAGGAAAACGCCAAAAAATGCTTGGATTTGAAACTTTCGATTTTTGGGGTCAAAAAACACCAAAGGGGTTAACCTTACGTTTTTTTCAAAAATCGCCAAAAATTAAAATGGTCTTTTTATGACCAAAACTGACGTGTTTTTATGCGAGGAGTTCGAAAAACTCGGTATCGTTTGGAGAAAACGCTCGTAAGTGGTTCAAAATGACGTTCAAATATTTCCAAGTTTAAAGACGCATAAATCCTAAAATATCATACTTACGGCAAATCCACCTGCGTCTGTCGATTTATCTCAAAAAACTGCATAGGAAAACGCCAAAAAATGCTTGGATGTGAAACTTTCGATTTTTGGGGTCAAAAAACACCAAAGGGGTTAACCTTACGTTTTTTTCAAAAATCGCCAAAAATTAAAATGGTCTTTTTATGACCAAAACTGACGTGTTTTTATGCGAGGAGTTCGTAAAACGCGGTATCGTTTGGAGAAAACGCTCGTAAGTGGTTCAAAATGACGTTCAAATATTTCCAACTTTAAAGACGCATAAATCCTAAAATATCATACTTACGGCAAATCCACCTGCGTCAGTCGATTTATCTCAAAAAACTGCATAGGAAAACGCCAAAAAATGCTTGGATTTGAAACTTTCGATTTTTGGGGTCAAAAAACACCAAAGGGGTTAACCTTACGTTTTTTTCAAATATCGCCAAAAATTAAAATTGTCTTTTTATGACCAAAACTGACGTGGGTTTATGCGACGAGTTCGAAAAACTCGGTATCGTTTGGAGAAAACGCTCGTAAGTGGTTCAAAATGACGTTCAAATATTTCCAACTTTAAAGACGCATAAATCACAAAATATCGTACTTACGGCAAATCCACCTGCGTCAGTCGATTTATCTCAAAAAACTGCATAGGAAAACGCCAAAAAATGCTTGGATTTGAAACTTTCGATTTTTGGGGTCAAAAAACACCAAAGGGGTTAACCTTACGTTTTTTTCAAAAATCGCCAAAAATTAAAATGGTCTTTTTATGACCAAAACTGACGTGTTTTTATGCGAGTAGTTCGAAAAACGCGGTATCGTTTGGAGAAAACGCTCGTAAGTGGTTCAAAATGACGTTCAAATATTTCCAACTTTAAAGAGGCATAAATCCTAAAATATCATACTTACGGCAAATCCACCTGCGTCAGTCGATTTATCTCAAAAAACTGCATAGGAAAACGCCAAAAAATGCTTGGATTTGAAACTTTCGATATTTGGGGTCAAAAAACACCAAAGGGGTTAACCTTACGTTTTTTTCAAAAATCGCCAAAAATTAAAATGGTCTTTTTATGACCAAAACTGACGTGTTTTTATGCGAGGAGTTCGAAAAACGCGGTATCGTTTGGAGAAAACGCTCGTAAGTGGTTCAAAATGACGTTCAAATATTTCCAACTTTAAAGACGCATAAATCCTAAAATATCATACTTACGGCAAATCCACCTGCGTCAGTCGATTTATCTCAAAAAACTGCATAGGAAAACGCCAAAAAATGCTTGGATTTGAAACTTTCGATTTTTGGGGTCAAAAAACACCAAAGGGGTTCAAAACCTTACGTTTTTTTCAAATATCGCCAAAAATTAAAATTGTCTTTTTATGACCAAAACTGACGTGGGTTTATGCGACGAGTTCGAAAAACGCGGTATCGTTTGGAGAAAACGCTCGTAAGTGGTTCAAAATGACGTTCAAATATTTCCAACTTTAAAGACGCATAAATCACAAAATATCGTACTTACGGCAAATCCACCTGCGTCAGTCGATTTATCTCAAAAAACTGCATAGGAAAACGCCAAAAAATGCTTGGATTTGAAACTTTCGATTTTTGGGGTCAAAAAACACCAAAGGGGTTAACCTTACGTTTTTTTCAAAAATCGCCAAAAATTAAAATGGCCTTTTTATGACCAAAACTGACGTGGGTTTATGCGAGGAGTTCGAAAAACGCGGTATCGTTTGGAGAAAACGCTCGTAAGTGGTTCAAAATGACGTTCAAATATTTCCAACTTTAAAGACGCATAAATCCCAAAATATCGTACTTACGGCAAATCCACCTGTCAGTCGATTTATCTCAAAAAACTGCATAGGAAAACGCCAAAAAATGCTTGGATTTGAAACTTTCGATTTTTGGGGTCAAAAAACACCAAAGGGGTTAACCTTACGTTTTTTTCAAAAATCGCCAAAAATTAAAATGGTCTTTTTATGACCAAAACTGACGTGTTTTTATGCGAGGAGTTCGAAAAACGCGGTATCGTTTGGAGAAAACGCTCGTAAGTGGTTCAAAATGACGTTCAAATATTTCCAACTTTAAAGACGCATAAATCCTAAAATATCATACTTACGGCAAATCCACCTACGTCAGTCGATTTATCTCAAAAAACTGCATAGGAAAACGCCAAAAAATGCTTGGATTTGAAACTTTCGATTTTTGGGGTCAAAAAACACCAAAGGGGTTAACCTTACGTTTTTTTCAAAAATCGCCAAAAATTAAAATGGTCTTTTTATGACCAAAACTGACGTGTTTTTATGCGAGGAGTTCGAAAAACGCGGTATCGTTTGGAGAAAACGCTCGTAAGTGGTTCAAAATGACGTTCAAATATTTCCAAGTTTAAAGATGCATAAATCCTAAAATATCATACTTACGGCAAATCCACCTGCGTCAGTCGATTTATCTCAAAAAACTGCATAGGAAAACGCCAAAAAATGCTTGGATTTGAAACTTTCGATTTTTGGGGTCAAAAAACACCAAAGGGGTTAACCTTACGTTTTTTTCAAAAATCGCCAAAAATTAAAATTGTCTTTTTATGACCAAAACTGACGTGGGATTATGCGACGAGTTCGAAAAACGCGGTATCGTTTGGAGAAAACGCTCGTAAGTGGTTCAAAATGACGTTCAAATATTTCCAACTTTAAAGACGCATAAATCCTAAAATATCATACTTACGGCAAATCCACCTGCGTCAGTCGATTTATCTCAAAAAACTGCATAGGAAAACGCCAAAAAATGCTTGGATTTGAAACTTTCGATTTTTGGGGTCAAAAAACACCAAAGGGGTTAACCTTACGTTTTTTTCAAAAATCGCCAAAAATTAAAATGGTCTTTTTATGAGCAAAACTGACGTGTTTTTATGCGAGGAGTTCGAAAAACGCGGTATCGTTTGGAGAAAACGCTCGTAAGTGGTTCAAAATGACGTTCAAATATTTCCAACTTTAAAGACGCATAAATCCCAAAATATCGTACTTACGGCAAATCCACCTGCGTCAGTCGATTTATCTCAAAAAACGGCATAGGAAAACGCCAAAAAATGCTTGGATTTGAAACTTTCGATTTTTGGGGTCAAAAAACACCAAAGGGGTTAACCTTACGTTTTTTGCAAAAATCGCCAAAAACTAAAATGGTCTTTTTATGACCAAAACTGACGTGTTTTTATGCGAGGAGTTCGAAAAACGCGATATCGTTTGGAGAAAACGCTCGTAAGTGGTTGAAAATGACGTTCAAATATTTCCAACTTTAAAGACGCATAAATCCTAAAATATCATACTTACGGCAAATCCACCTGCGTCAGTCGATTTATCTCAAAAAACTGCATAGGAAAACGCCAAAAAATGCTTGGATTTGAAACTTTCGATTTTTGGGGTCAAAAAACACCAAAGGGGTTAACCTTACGTTTTTTTCAAAAATCGCCAAAAATTAAAATGGTCTTTTTATGACCAAAACTGACGTGTTTTTATGCGAGGAGTTCGAAAAACTCGGTATCGTTTGGAGAAAACGCTCGTAAGTGGTTCAAAATGACGTTCAAATATTTCCAAGTTTAAAGACGCATAAATCCTAAAATATCATACTTACGGCAAATCCACCTGCGTCTGTCGATTTATCTCAAAAAACTGCATAGGAAAACGCCAAAAAATGCTTGGATGTGAAACTTTCGATTTTTGGGGTCAAAAAACACCAAAGGGGTTAACCTTACGTTTTTTTCAAAAATCGCCAAAAATTAAAATGGTCTTTTTATGACCAAAACTGACGTGTTTTTATGCGAGGAGTTCGAAAAACGCGGTATCGTTTGGAGAAAACGCTCGTAAGTGGTTCAAAATGACGTTCAAATATTTCCAACTTTAAAGACGCATAAATCCTAAAATATCATACTTACGGCAAATCCACCTGCGTCAGTCGATTTATCTCAAAAAACTGCATAGGAAAACGCCAAAAAATGCTTGGATTTGAAACTTTCGATTTTTGGGGTCAAAAAACACCAAAGGGGTTAACCTTACGTTTTTTTCAAATATCGCCAAAAATTAAAATTGTCTTTTTATGACCAAAACTGACGTGGGTTTATGCGACGAGTTCGAAAAACGCGGTATCGTTTGGAGAAAACGCTCGTAAGTGGTTCAAAATGACGTTCAAATATTTCCAACTTTAAAGACGCATAAATCACAAAATATCGTACTTACGGCAAATCCACCTGCGTCAGTCGATTTATCTCAAAAAACTGCATAGGAAAACGCCAAAAAATGCTTGGATTTGAAACTTTCGATTTTTGGGGTCAAAAAACACCAAAGGGGTTAACCTTACGTTTTTTTCAAAAATCGCCAAAAATTAAAATGGTCTTTTTATGACCAAAACTGACGTGTTTTTATGCGAGTAGTTCGAAAAACGCGGTATCGTTTGGAGAAAACGCTCGTAAGTGGTTCAAAATGACGTTCAAATATTTCCAACTTTAAAGAGGCATAAATCCTAAAATATCATACTTACGGCAAATCCACCTGCGTCAGTCGATTTATCTCAAAAAACTGCATAGGAAAACGCCAAAAAATGCTTGGATTTGAAACTTTCGATATTTGGGGTCAAAAAACACCAAAGGGGTTAACCTTACGTTTTTTTCAAAAATCGCCAAAAATTAAAATGGTCTTTTTATGACCAAAACTGACGTGTTTTTATGCGAGGAGTTCGAAAAACGCGGTATCGTTTGGAGAAAACGCTCGTAAGTGGTTCAAAATGACGTTCAAATATTTCCAACTTTAAAGACGCATAAATCCTAAAATATCATACTTACGGCAAATCCACCTGCGTCAGTCGATTTATCTCAAAAAACTGCATAGGAAAACGCCAAAAAATGCTTGGATTTGAAACTTTCGATTTTTGGGGTCAAAAAACACCAAAGGGGTTAACCTTACGTTTTTTTCAAATATCGCCAAAAATTAAAATTGTCTTTTTATGACCAAAACTGACGTGGGTTTATGCGACGAGTTCGAAAAACGCGGTATCGTTTGGAGAAAACGCTCGTAAGTGGTTCAAAATGACGTTCAAATATTTCCAACTTTAAAGACGCATAAATCACAAAATATCGTACTTACGGCAAATCCACCTGCGTCAGTCGATTTATCTCAAAAAACTGCATAGGAAAACGCCAAAAAATGCTTGGATTTGAAACTTTCGATTTTTGGGGTCAAAAAACACCAAAGGGGTTAACCTTACGTTTTTTTCAAAAATCGCCAAAAATTAAAATGGCCTTTTTATGACCAAAACTGACGTGGGTTTATGCGAGGAGTTCGAAAAACGCGGTATCGTTTGGAGAAAACGCTCGTAAGTGGTTCAAAATGACGTTCAAATATTTCCAACTTTAAAGACGCATAAATCCTAAAATATCATACTTACGGCAAATCCACCTGCGTCAGTCGATTTATCTCAAAAAACTGCTTTTATATTTTTATGCGAGGAGTTCGAAAAACGCGGTATCGTTTGGAGAAAACGCTCGTAAGTGGTTCAAAATGACGTTCAAATATTTTCAACTTTAAAGACGCATAAATCCTAAATTATCATACTTACGGCAAATCCACCTGCGTCAGTCGATTTATCTCAAAAAACTGCATTGGAAAACGCCAAAAAATGCTTGGATTTGAAACTTTCGATTTTTGGGGTCAAAAAACACCAAAAGGGTTAACCTTACGTTTTTTTCAAAAATCGCCAAAAATTAAAATGGTCTTTTTATGACCAAAACTGACGTGTTTTTATGCGAGGAGTTTGAAAAACGCGGTATCGTTTGGAGAAAACGCTCGTAAGTGGTTCAAAATGACGTTCAAATATTTCCAACTTTAAAGACGCATAAATCCTAAAATATCATACTTACGGCAAATCCACCTGCGTCAGTCGATTTATCTCAAAAAACTGCATAGGAAAACGCCAAAAAATGCTTGGCATTGAAACTTTCGATTTTTGGGGTCAAAAAACACCAAAGGGGTTAACCTTACGTTTTTTTCAAAAATCGCCAAAAATTAAAATGGTCTTTTTATGACCAAAACTGACGTGTTTTTATGCGAGGAGTTCGAAAAACGCGGTATCGTTTGGAGAAAACGCTCGTAAGTGGTTGAAAATGACGTTCAAATATTTCCAACTTTAAAGACGCATAAATCCTAAAATATCATACTTACGGCAAATCCACCTGCGTCAGTCGATTTATCTCAAAAAACTGCATAGGAAAACGCCAAAAAATGCTTGGATTTGAAACTTTCGATTTTTGGGGTCAAAAACACCAAAGGGGTTAACCTTACGTTTTTTTCAAAAGTCGCCAAAAATTAAAATGGTCTTTTTATGACCAAAACTGACGTGTTTTTATGCGAGGAGTTCGAAAAACGCGGTATCGTTTGGAGAAAACGCTCGTAAGTGGTTCAAAATGACGTTCAAATATTTCCAACTTTAAAGACGCATAAATCCTAAATTATCATACTTACGGCAAATCCACCTGCGTCAGTCGATTTATCTCAAAAAACTGCATTGGAAAACGCCAAAAAATGCTTGGATTTGAAACTTTCGATTTTTGGGGTCAAAAAACACCAAAAGGGTTAACCTTACGTTTTTTTCAAAAATCGCCAAAAATTAAAATGGTCTTTTTATGACCAAAACTGACGTGTTTTTATGCGAGGAGTTCGAAAAACGCGGTATCGTTTGGAGAAAACGCTCGTAAGTGGTTCAAAATGACGTTCAAATATTTCCAACTTTAAAGACGCATAAATCCTAAAATATCATACTTACGGCAAATCCACCTGCGTCAGTCGATTTATCTCAAAATACTGCATAGGAAAACGCCAAAAAATGCTTTGATTTGAAACTTTCGATTTTTGGGGTCAAAAAACACCAAAGGGGTTAACCTTACGTTTTTTTCAAAAATCGCCAAAAATTAAAATGGTCTTTTTATGACCAAAACTGACGTGTTTTTATGCGAGGAGTTCGAAAAACGCGGTATCGTTTGGAGAAAACGCTCGTAAGTGGTTCAAAATGACGTTCAAATATTTCCAACTTTAAAGACGCATAAATCCCAAAATATCGTACTTACGGCAAATCCACCTGCGTCAGTCGATTTATCTCAAAAAACGGCATAGGAAAACGCCAAAAAATGCTTGGATTTGAAACTTTCGATTTTTGGGGTCAAAAAACACCAAAGGGGTTAACCTTACGTTTTTTGCAAAAATCGCCAAAAACTAAAATGGTCTTTTTATAACCAAAACTGACGTGTTTTTATGCGAGGAGTTCGAAAAACGCGATATCGTTCGGAGAAAACGCTCGTAAGTGGTTCAAAATGACGTTCAAATATTTCCAACTTTAAAGACGCATAAATCCTAAAATATCATACTTACGGCAAATCCACCTGCGTCAGTCGATTTATCTCAAAAAACTGCATAGGAAAACGCCAAAAAATGCTTGGCATTGAAACTTTCGATTTTTGGGGTCAAAAAACACCAAAGGGGTTAACCTTACGTTTTTTTCAAAAATCGCCAAAAATTAAAATGGTCTTTTTATGACCAAAACTGACGTGTATTTATGCGAGGAGTTCGAAAAACGCGGTATCGTTTGGAGAAAACGCTCGTAAGTGGTTCAAAATGACGTTCAAATATTTCCAACTTTAAAGACGCATAAATCCCAAAATATCGTACTTACGGCAAATCCACCTGCGTCAGTCGATTTATCTCAAAAAACTGCATAGGAAAACGCCAAAAAATGCTTGGATTTGAAACTTTCGATTTTTGGGGTCAAAAAACACCAAAGGGGTTAACCTTACGTTTTTTGCAAAAATCGCCAAAAACTAAAATGGTCTTTTTATGACCAAAACTGACGTGTTTTTATGCGAGGAGTTCGAAAAACGCGATATCGTTTGGAGAAAACGCTCGTAAGTGGTTGAAAATGACGTTCAAATATTTCCAACTTTAAAGACGCATAAATCCTAAAATATCATACTTACGGCAAATCCACCTGCGTCAGTCGATTTATCTCAAAAAACTGCATAGGAAAACGCCAAAAAATGCTTGGATTTGAAACTTTCGATTTTTGGGGTCAAAAAACACCAAAGGGGTTAACCTTACGTTTTTTTCAAAAATCGCCAAAAATTAAAATGGTCTTTTTATGACCAAAACTGACGTGTTTTTATGCGAGGAGTTCGAAAAACTCGGTATCGTTTGGAGAAAACGCTCGTAAGTGGTTCAAAATGACGTTCAAATATTTCCAAGTTTAAAGACGCATAAATCCTAAAATATCATACTTACGGCAAATCCACCTGCGTCTGTCGATTTATCTCAAAAAACTGCATAGGAAAACGCCAAAAAATGCTTGGATGTGAAACTTTCGATTTTTGGGGTCAAAAAACACCAAAGGGGTTAACCTTACGTTTTTTTCAAAAATCGCCAAAAATTAAAATGGTCTTTTTATGACCAAAACTGACGTGTTTTTATGCGAGGAGTTCGAAAAACGCGGTATCGTTTGGAGAAAACGCTCGTAAGTGGTTCAAAATGACGTTCAAATATTTCCAACTTTAAAGACGCATAAATCCTAAAATATCATACGTACGGCAAATCCACCTGCGTCAGTCGATTTATCTCAAAAAACTGCATAGGAAAACGCCAAAAAATGCTTGGATTTGAAACTTTCGATTTTTAGGGTCAAAAAACACCAAAGGGGTTAACCTTACGTTTTTTTTCAAAAATCGCCAAATATTAAAATGGTCTTTTTATGACCAAAACTGACGTGTTTTTATGCGAAGAGTTCGAAAAACGCGGTATCGTTTGGAGAAAACGCTCGTAAGTGGTTCAAAATGACGTTCAAATATTTCCAACTTTAAAGACGCATAAATCCCAAAATATCGTACTTACGGCAAATCCACCTGCGTCAGTCGATTTATCTCAAAATACTGCATAGGAAAACGCCAAAAAATGCTTTGATTTGAAACTTTCGATTTTTGGGGTCAAAAAACACCAAAGGGGTTAACCTTACGTTTTTTTCAAAAATCGCCAAAAATTAAAATGGTCTTTTTATGACCAAAACTGACGTGTTTTTATGCGAGGAGTTCGAAAAACGCGGTATCGTTTGGAGAAAACGCTCGTAAGTGGTTCAAAATGACGTTCAAATATTTCCAACTTTAAAGACGCATAAATCCCAAAATATCGTACTTACGGCAAATCCACCTGCGTCAGTCGATTTATCTCAAAAAACGGCATAGGAAAACGCCAAAAAATGCTTGGATTTGAAACTTTCGATTTTTGGGGTCAAAAAACACCAAAGGGGTTAACCTTACGTTTTTTGCAAAAATCGCCAAAAACTAAAATGGTCTTTTTATAACCAAAACTGACGTGTTTTTATGCGAGGAGTTCGAAAAACGCGATATCGTTCGGAGAAAACGCTCGTAAGTGGTTCAAAATGACGTTCAAATATTTCCAACTTTAAAGACGCATAAATCCTAAAATATCATACTTACGGCAAATCCACCTGCGTCAGTCGATTTATCTCAAAAAACTGCATAGGAAAACGCCAAAAAATGCTTGGCATTGAAACTTTCGATTTTTGGGGTCAAAAAACACCAAAGGGGTTAACCTTACGTTTTTTTCAAAAATCGCCAAAAATTAAAATGGTCTTTTTATGACCAAAACTGACGTGTATTTATGCGAGGAGTTCGAAAAACGCGGTATCGTTTGGAGAAAACGCTCGTAAGTGGTTCAAAATGACGTTCAAATATTTCCAACTTTAAAGACGCATAAATCCCAAAATATCGTACTTACGGCAAATCCACCTGCGTCAGTCGATTTATCTCAAAAAACTGCATAGGAAAACGCCAAAAAATGCTTGGATTTGAAACTTTCGATTTTTGGGGTCAAAAAACACCAAAGGGGTTAACCTTACGTTTTTTGCAAAAATCGCCAAAAACTAAAATGGTCTTTTTATGACCAAAACTGACGTGTTTTTATGCGAGGAGTTCGAAAAACGCGATATCGTTTGGAGAAAACGCTCGTAAGTGGTTGAAAATGACGTTCAAATATTTCCAACTTTAAAGACGCATAAATCCTAAAATATCATACTTACGGCAAATCCACCTGCGTCAGTCGATTTATCTCAAAAAACTGCATAGGAAAACGCCAAAAAATGCTTGGATTTGAAACTTTCGATTTTTGGGGTCAAAAAACACCAAAGGGGTTAACCTTACGTTTTTTTCAAAAATCGCCAAAAATTAAAATGGTCTTTTTATGACCAAAACTGACGTGTTTTTATGCGAGGAGTTCGAAAAACTCGGTATCGTTTGGAGAAAACGCTCGTAAGTGGTTCAAAATGACGTTCAAATATTTCCAAGTTTAAAGACGCATAAATCCTAAAATATCATACTTACGGCAAATCCACCTGCGTCTGTCGATTTATCTCAAAAAACTGCATAGGAAAACGCCAAAAAATGCTTGGATGTGAAACTTTCGATTTTTGGGGTCAAAAAACACCAAAGGGGTTAACCTTACGTTTTTTTCAAAAATCGCCAAAAATTAAAATGGTCTTTTTATGACCAAAACTGACGTGTTTTTATGCGAGGAGTTCGAAAAACGCGGTATCGTTTGGAGAAAACGCTCGTAAGTGGTTCAAAATGACGTTCAAATATTTCCAACTTTAAAGACGCATAAATCCTAAAATATCATACGTACGGCAAATCCACCTGCGTCAGTCGATTTATCTCAAAAAACTGCATAGGAAAACGCCAAAAAATGCTTGGATTTGAAACTTTCGATTTTTAGGGTCAAAAAACACCAAAGGGGTTAACCTTACGTTTTTTTTCAAAAATCGCCAAATATTAAAATGGTCTTTTTATGACCAAAACTGACGTGTTTTTATGCGAAGAGTTCGAAAAACGCGGTATCGTTTGGAGAAAACGCTCGTAAGTGGTTCAAAATGACGTTCAAATATTTCCAACTTTAAAGACGCATAAATCCCAAAATATCGTACTTACGGCAAATCCACCTGCGTCAGTCGATTTATCTCAAAAAACTGCATAGGAAAACGCCAAAAAATGCTTGGATTTGAAACTTTTGATTTTTGGGGTCAAAAAACACCAAAGGGGTTAACCTTACGTTTTTTTCAAAAATCGCCAAAAATTAAAATGGTCTTTTTATGACCAAAACTGACGTGTTTTTATGCGAGGAGTTCGAAAAACGCGGTATCGTTTGGAGAAAACGCTCGTAAGTGGTTCAAAATGACGTTCAAATATTTCCAACTTTAAAGACGCATAAATCCTAAAATATCATACTTACGGCAAATCCACCTGCGTCAGTCGATTTATCTCAAAAAACTGCATAGGAAAACGCCAAAAAATGCTTGGATTTGAAACTTTCGATTTTTGGGGTCAAAAAACACCAAAGGGGTTAACCTTACGTTTTTTTCAAATATCGCCAAAAATTAAAATTGTCTTTTTATGACCAAAACTGACGTGGGTTTATGCGACGAGTTCGAAAAACGCGGTATCGTTTGGAGAAAACGCTCGTAAGTGGTTCAAAATGACGTTCAAATATTTCCAACTTTAAAGACGCATAAATCACAAAATATCGTACTTACGGCAAATCCACCTGCGTCAGTCGATTTATCTCAAAAAACTGCATAGGAAAACGCCAAAAAATGCTTGGATTTGAAACTTTCGATTTTTGGGGTCAAAAAACACCAAAGGGGTTAACCTTACGTTTTTTTCAAAAATCGCCAAAAATTAAAATGGTCTTTTTATGACCAAAACTGACGTGTTTTTATGCGAGTAGTTCGAAAAACGCGGTATCGTTTGGAGAAAACGCTCGTAAGTGGTTCAAAATGACGTTCAAATATTTCCAACTTTAAAGAGGCATAAATCCTAAAATATCATACTTACGGCAAATCCACCTGCGTCAGTCGATTTATCTCAAAAAACTGCATAGGAAAACGCCAAAAAATGCTTGGATTTGAAACTTTCGATATTTGGGGTCAAAAAACACCAAAGGGGTTAACCTTACGTTTTTTTCAAAAATCGCCAAAAATTAAAATGGTCTTTTTATGACCAAAACTGACGTGTTTTTATGCGAGGAGTTCGTAAAACGCGGTATCGTTTGGAGAAAACGCTCGTAAGTGGTTCAAAATGACGTTCAAATATTTCCAACTTTAAAGACGCATAAATCCTAAAATATCATACTTACGGCAAATCCACCTGCGTCAGTCGATTTATCTCAAAAAACTGCATAGGAAAACGCCAAAAAATGCTTGGATTTGAAACTTTCGATTTTTGGGGTCAAAAAACACCAAAGGGGTTAACCTTACGTTTTTTTCAAATATCGCCAAAAATTAAAATTGTCTTTTTATGACCAAAACTGACGTGGGTTTATGCGACGAGTTCGAAAAACGCGGTATCGTTTGGAGAAAACGCTCGTAAGTGGTTCAAAATGACGTTCAAATATTTCCAACTTTAAAGACGCATAAATCACAAAATATCGTACTTACGGCAAATCCACCTGCGTCAGTCGATTTATCTCAAAAAACTGCATAGGAAAACGCCAAAAAATGCTTGGATTTGAAACTTTCGATTTTTGGGGTCAAAAAACACCAAAGGGGTTAACCTTACGTTTTTTTCAAAAATCGCCAAAAATTAAAATGGCCTTTTTATGACCAAAACTGACGTGGGTTTATGCGAGGAGTTCGAAAAACGCGGTATCGTTTGGAGAAAACGCTCGTAAGTGGTTCAAAATGACGTTCAAATATTTCCAACTTTAAAGACGCATAAATCCTAAAATATCATACTTACGGCAAATCCACCTGCGTCAGTCGATTTATCTCAAAAAACTGCTTTTATATTTTTATGCGAGGAGTTCGAAAAACGCGGTATCGTTTGGAGAAAACGCTCGTAAGTGGTTCAAAATGACGTTCAAATATTTTCAACTTTAAAGACGCATAAATCCTAAATTATCATACTTACGGCAAATCCACCTGCGTCAGTCGATTTATCTCAAAAAACTGCATTGGAAAACGCCAAAAAATGCTTGGATTTGAAACTTTCGATTTTTGGGGTCAAAAAACACCAAAAGGGTTAACCTTACGTTTTTTTCAAAAATCGCCAAAAATTAAAATGGTCTTTTTATGACCAAAACTGACGTGTTTTTATGCGAGGAGTTCGAAAAACGCGGTATCGTTTGGAGAAAACGCTCGTAAGTGGTTCAAAATGACGTTCAAATATTTCCAACTTTAAAGACGCATAAATCCTAAAATATCATACTTACGGCAAATCCACCTGCGTCAGTCGATTTATCTCAAAAAACGGCATAGGAAAACGCCAAAAAATGCTTGGATTTGAAACTTTCGATTTTTGGGGTCAAAAAACACCAAAGGGGTTAACCTTACGTTTTTTGCAAAAATCGCCAAAAACTAAAATGGTCTTTTTATAACCAAAACTGACGTGTTTTTATGCGAGGAGTTCGAAAAACGCGATATCGTTCGGAGAAAACGCTCGTAAGTGGTTGAAAATGACGTTCAAATATTTCCAACTTTAAAGACGCATAAATCCTAAAATATCATACTTACGGCAAATCCACCTGCGTCAGTCGATTTATCTCAAAAAACTGCATAGGAAAACGCCAAAAAATGCTTGGCATTGAAACTTTCGATTTTTGGGGTCAAAAAACACCAAAGGGGTTAACCTTACGTTTTTTTCAAAAATCGCCAAAAATTAAAATGGTCTTTTTATGACCAAAACTGACGTGTATTTATGCGAGGAGTTCGAAAAACGCGGTATCGTTTGGAGAAAACGCTCGTAAGTGGTTCAAAATGACGTTCAAATATTTCCAACTTTAAAGACGCATAAATCCCAAAATATCGTACTTACGGCAAATCCACCTGCGTCAGTCGATTTATCTCAAAAAACTGCATAGGAAAACGCCAAAAAATGCTTGGATTTGAAACTTTCGATTTTTGGGGTCAAAAAACACCAAAGGGGTTAACCTTACGTTTTTTTCAAAAATCGCCAAAAATTAAAATGGTCTTTTTATGACCAAAACTGACGTGTTTTTATGCGAGGAGTTCGAAAAACGCGGTATCGTTTGGAGAAAACGCTCGTAAGTGGTTCAAAATGACGTTCAAATATTTCCAACTTTAAAGACGCATAAATCCTAAAATATCGTACTTACGGCAAATCCACCTGCGTCAGTCGAATTATCTCAAAAAACTGCATAGGAAAACGCCAAAAAATGCTTGGATTTGAAACTTTCGATTTTTGGGGTCAAAAAACACCAAAGGGGTTAACCTTACGTTTTTTTCAAAAATTGCCAAAAATTAAAATGGTCTTTTTATGACCAAAACTGACGTGGGTTTATGCGAGGAGTTCGAAAAACGCGGTATCGTTTGGAGAAAACGCTCGTAAGTGGTTCAAAATGACGTTCAAATATTTCCAACTTTAAAGACGCATAAATCCTAAAATATCATACTTACGGCAAATCCACCTGCGTCAGTCGATTTATCTCAAAAAACTGCATAGGAAAACGCCAAAAAATTCTTGGATTTGAAACTTTCGATTTTTGGGGTCAAAAAACACCAAAGGGGTTAACCTTACGTTTTTTTCAAAAATCGCCAAAAATTAAAATTGTCTTTTTATGACCAAAACTGACGTGGGTTTATGCGACGAGTTCGAAAAACGCGGTATCGTTTGGAGAAAACGCTCGTAAGTGGTTCAAAATGACGTTCAAATATTTCCAACTTTAAAGACGCATAAATCCTAAAATATCATACTTACGGCAAATCCACCTGCGTCAGTCGATTTATCTCAAAAAACTGCTTTTATATTTTTATGCGAGGAGTTCGAAAAACGCGGTATCGTTTGGAGAAAACGCTCGTAAGTGGTTCAAAATGACGTTCAAATATTTCCAACTTTAAAGACGCATAAATCCCAAAATATCGTACTTACGGCAAATCCACCTGCGTCAGTCGATTTATCTCAAAAAACGGCATAGGAAAACGCCAAAAAATGCTTGGATTTGAAACTTTCGATTTTTGGGGTCAAAAAACACCAAAGGGGTTAACCTTACGTTTTTTGCAAAAATTGCCAAAAATTGAAATGGTCTTTTTATGACCAAAACTGACGTGGGTTTATGCGAGGAGTTCGAAAAACGCGGTATCGTTTGGAGAAAACGCTCGTAAGTGGTTCAAATAGACGTTCAAATATTTCCAACTTTAAAGACGCATAAATCCTAAAATATCATACTTACGGCAAATCCACCTGCGTCAGTCGATTTATCTCAAAAAACTGCATAGGAAAACGCCAAAAAATTCTTGGATTTCAAACTTTCGATTTTTGGGGTCAAAAAACACCAAAGGGGTTAACCTTACGTTTTTTTCAAAAATCGCCAAAAATTAAAATTGTCTTTTTATGACCAAAACTGACGTGGGTTTATGCGACGAGTTCGAAAAACGCGGTATCGTTTGGAGAAAACGCTCGTAAGTGGTTCAAAATGACGTTCAAATATTTCCAACTTTAAAGACGCATAAATCCTAAAATATCATACTTACGGCAAATCCACCTGCGTCAGTCGATTTATCTCAAAAAACTGCTTTTATATTTTTATGCGAGGAGTTCGAAAAACGCGGTATCGTTTGGAGAAAACGCTCGTAAGTGGTTCAAAATGACGTTCAAATATTTCCAACTTTAAAGACGCAAAAATCCTAAAATATCATACTTACGGCAAATCCACCTGCGTCAGTCGATTTATCTCAAAAAACTGCATAGGAAAACGCCAAAAAATGCTTGGATTTGAAACTTTCGATTTTTGGGGTCAAAAAACACCAAAGGGGTTAACCTTACGTTTTTTTCAAAAATCGCCAAAAATTAAAATGGTCTTTTTATGACCAAAACTGACGTGTTTTTATGCGAGGAGTTCGAAAAACGCGGTATCGTTTGGAGAAAACGCTCGTAAGTGGTTCAAAATGACGTTCAAATATTTCCAACTTTAAAGACGCATAAATCCTAAAATATCATACTTACGGCAAATCCACCTGCGTCAGTCGATTTATCTCAAAAAACTGCATAGGAAAACGCCAAAAAATTCTTGGATTTGAAACTTTCGATTTTTGGGGTCAAAAAACACCAAAGGGGTTAACCTTACGTTTTTTTCAAAAATCGCCAAAAATTAAAATTGTCTTTTTATGACCAAAACTGACGTGGGTTTATGCGACGAGTTCGAAAAACGCGGTATCGTTTGGAGAAAACGCTCGTAAGTGGTTCAAAATGACGTTCAAATATTTCCAACTTTAAAGACGCATAAATCCTAAAATATCATACTTACGGCAAATCTACCTGCGTCAGTCGATTTATCTCAAAAAACTGCTTTTATATTTTTATGCGAGGAGTTCGAAAAACGCGGTATCGTTTGGAGAAAACGCTCGTAAGTGGTTCAAAGTGACGTTCAAATATTTCCAACTTTAATGAAGCATAAATCCTAAAATATCATACTTACGGCAAATCCACCTGCTTAAGTCGATTTGTCTCAAAAAACTGCATAGGAAAACGCCAAAAAATTCTTGGATTTGAAACTTTCGATTTTTGGGGTCAAAAAACACCAAAGGGGTTAACCTTACGTTTTTTTTCAAAAATCGCCAAATATTAAAATGGTCTTTTTATGACCAAAACTGACGTGTTTTTATGCGAGGAGTTCGAAAAACGCGGTATCGTTTGGAGAAAACGCTCGTAAGTGGTTCAAAATGACGTTCAAATATTTCCAACTTTAAAGACGCATAAATCCTAAAATATCATACTTACGGCAAATCCACCTGCGTCAGTCGATTTATCTCAAAAAACTGCATAGGAAAACGCCAAAAAATGCTTGGATTTGAAACTTTCGATTTTTGGGGTCAAAAAACACCAAAGGGGTTAACCTTACGTTTTTTTTAAAAAATCGCCAAAAATTAAAATGGTCTTTTTATGACCAAAACTGACGTGTTTTTATGCGAGGAGTTCGAAAAACGCGGTATCGTTTGGAGAAAACGCTCGTAAGTGGTTCAAAATGACGTTCAAATATTTCCAACTTTAAAGAGGCATAAATCCTAAAATATCATACTTACGGCAAATCCACCTGCGTCAGTCGATTTATCTCAAAAAACTGCATAGGAAAACGCCAAAAAATGCTTGGATTTGAAACTTTCGATTTTTGGGGTCAAAAAACACCAAAGGGGTTAACCTTACGTTTTTTTCAAAAATCGCCAAAAATTAAAATGGTCTTTTTATGACCAAAACTGACGTGTTTTTATGCGTGGAGTTCGAAAAACGCGGTATCGTTTGGGGAAAACGCTCGTAAGTGGTTCAAAGTGACGTTCAAATATTTCCAACTTTAAAGACGCATAAATCCTAAAATATCATACTTACGGCAAATCCACCTGCGTCAGTCGATTTATCTCAAAAAACTGCATAGGAAAACGCCAAAAAATGCTTGGATTTGAAACTTTCGATTTTTGGGGTCAAAAAACACCAAAGGTTAACCTTACGTTTTTTTTAAAAAATCGCCAAAAATTAAAATGGTCTTTTTATGACCAAAACTGACGTGTTTTTATGCGAGTAGTTCGAAAAACGCGGTATCGTTTGGAGAAAACGCTCGTAAGTGGTTCAAAATGACGTTCAAATATTTCCAACTTTAAAGAGGCATAAATCCTAAAATATCATACTTACGGCAAATCCACCTGCGTCAGTCGATTTATCTCAAAAAACTGCATAGGAAAACGCCAAAAAATGCTTGGATTTGAAACTTTCGATATTTGGGGTCAAAAAACACCAAAGGGGTTAACCTTACGTTTTTTTCAAAAATCGCCAAAAATTAAAATGGTCTTTTTATGACCAAAACTGACGTGTTTTTATGCGAGGAGTTCGAAAAACGCGGTATCGTTTGGAGAAAACGCTCGTAAGTGGTTCAAAATGACGTTCAAATATTTCCAACTTTAAAGACGCATAAATCCTAAAATATCATACTTACGGCAAATCCACCTGCGTTAGTCGATTTATCTCAAAAAACTGCATAGGAAAACGCCAAAAAATGCTTGGATTTGAAACTTTCGATTTTTGGGGTCAAAAAACACCAAAGGGGTTAACCTTACGTTTTTTTTAAAAAATCGCCAAAAATTAAAATGGTCTTTTTATGACCAAAACTGACGTGTTTTTATGCGAGGAGTTCGAAAAACGCGGTATCGTTTGGAGAAAACGCTCGTAAGTGGTTCAAAATGACGTTCAAATATTTCCAACTTTAAAGACGCATAAATCCTAAAATATCATACTTACGGCAAATCTGCCTGCGGCAGTCGATTTATCACAAAAAACTGCATAGGAAAACGCCAAATAATGTTACGATAATGTTACTAATGATAAAATGCCTAACGGGAGTAAATAAATTTTAGTAACCTTTTAAAAAAGTAGTAAATGATATTAAATTTAATGTATTTTTGGTAATTTGAATTGATCTTGTCAATCTTAAACCCCTCACGTAATTTTGGAATGTTGTATATCAAACTTTAATAAATAAGAACGGCGTGTGATGTCTCATCAGATTATTTATCTTTGCATTAGGTTATTAAAGTTCTTAAAATATATAAAATTTGTATTACAAATTTGGGTTCTTAAAAATATGTGTTGTTTTCAGAACCCAATAAGAATGTTGTTGTGGAAGAAGTGAAGATCGTTGAAGAACGGTCAGAGGTCAGATAGGATTATATAATAATTTATAACACAGTAATCTTTACAGTAATTGTAATTCGAATTCAATTCAATGTTAGTTATTTATTTTGAAAATTTGATTTGAAATAAAATGACATTAAAGGTCGTTTCTCACCTATCAGCACATCAGCGACTGGTCAGCACCAGCAAATATGATATCTTATGTGTATTCAAATGTAAGTGCGCCTATCCAACAGCATCAGCACATCACCTGCACGGCACGTCAATGTTCCATTTAAATACACATAAGATATAAAATTTGCTTGTGCTGATCAGTCGCTGTGCTGATAGGTGAGAAACGACCTTTATTCAAATTAATTTTTATAGGATTTGCCATCTAACGTCAAAACTGAAAAGAACAACATCGGTATCTACATATACGGCCGATATGCAAAGCGAAGAAATCTAGAAAGAAAGGTAAATCTCCAAGCTGACTTAGTTTGACAATTTTCCGGTAGGTGTCGTGCACGTCGTTTAAAAATTTTAAAATTTACGCTACTACTTTGACAGCTACGATTTATTTTTTTGGCATGTTTATCTATAGTTCGAATGTTCGAAAACAACTTTTGAGAAATTATGTGTAAGTTTATATCGATTGCATTTCTAAACTAATGTTAGATTTGTTTACATTTAACATTTTTAAAATAGTTTCGAATTCGCTTTATTAAAATAGTTTCGAAATTTGGACGACATTTAACAATAATTACTGGTGTTGATTGGAATTTGCACAGTGTTTTCTAAATCTAATTTATTAAAACATTGACAGATAATTTTTCGTTCGCTCAAAAGCACTTCATAAATAACTTCATATCAAGCAAAATTCGGTGGTTGCAATTTTTAGTAAGTTAGGACCCGTCAAACAACCACAAAAGAATCCGGTTCAGCTATAGGGACGACAGTTTGTTCATTGTTCAGCAATAGTTTAAATATACGGGATGTCTGCAATCAAAAGAAAAATGAGTCCGGAACATATGTTATGGCCGAGAATATGGACTTCCTCGACATGCATAATTCAGTTTTTTCGTTTCAAGTGTGCTGTTGTGACACTTGTGGGCTATGTTTCTAGGTTGAACGTGTACAGGAAATAGATATTTACGATATGCAAATGTAGGATTTTACGATACGCGATGGAAAAATTATCGTAGTATCATAGACACATTACGATACAAATATTGTACAATATTTTATCTACTTTGATACTTAGAACTTGCGCATATTTTTGTGTTGGTAGTTGAATTTTTAAAATTTAAGGTAAACATTAAATTAACTTTTTGATAAATTATTACTAATTTTTGGATTTTTAATTTATTTTAGTGTTCATAACAATAATTGAATTGAAGCAGTAGCAGTGCTAGTGTAGTGAATATGGATCTGCGACAATCGATTGGAAATTGGAATTTGTAGCTGAAGCAGTAATTATGAGCATTGAAAGGTTAGTTATATTTCTATAATATTTTGTTGTTCTAACAGAAGTCATCCAAGTTCAAAATTATTGTTTTATTTGTACGCTTTTTAATGTACAAAGCTTATCGATAAATAAATTATACATTTGCTTTGAAATTATGTGGTAGGTATATTTGAACATTACGTTATTATGTTTAAATAAATCTACGCAGAACAAGTAGTTTCAAACCGAAGACGATATAGATTTCAATCGATGACTTGTGTCAAAACTTTTGAAGTATGAAAGTTTTTTTTATAAAAATAATAGCTTTTGTATCTTTTGGATGGATTCTTATTCTGCATGTCCTTCAAATTTCAGTAAGGAATATGTATTAGTTTCATAGATACAGTTTTTTGAAATTTTATAATATAATCTTTTAAATGAAACGATAAATCAGACACTGGCTGCGTTGCAAATTTTAGCGTTTGGAAAATATGAAAGATTTAAATCGGTTACTTCTGTCAGAACGACGTCTTTATTTTGTGTGCCATGGGTTCCAGTTAATAAACTTAAAATTTTGTCAGACTTGTAATTAAATTAAAAATTTATGTTAGAATTTTTCTTTGAACAAGGAAAAAATGTTGCCGTTAATAGCTTTGATTTCATTTTTACCTTTTGGAGAACACTCTTTTTGCAATAAAAATCCTTCGCGGGCACAACAACATCTAAACTTTATATTGGATTTTTAAAGTCAACTTTACTGGGGATTTTGGACACTGCAAATAAAACTACTGATTACATCGACGTTTCGAAGATCTTTAATCTTTAAGATCTATTTAAAAATCAAATAATTATGGACGTGAATGAAAATCAAAATTTATATTGGATGTTTTATTTTCGATGAATTTTATTATTAACAGTTACTTATCATTTAAAAATAAAAGTTAGCCGAACATTTAGATTTAAACAATGCATTACGTAATTATGTTATAAACTTTATAATAAATTGTATTAATCTTTTGTTTGCAAATTTGAGTTCATAATCAAAAACAATTTAAATGGCATGTCTACCTACGAGTCATCCAGTTAATATGAGTAATAGAATATGAATTTAAATTAGCTGATAGGAGATAAGAATTTTTCTTTTATAATATAAAAATGCTGTTTAAACAATATTTAACTATAAATTGTGCAGGGGTGGAAATAGTCCAATTTATAAATAGAATTTAGAATGCAAAGAAATTATTTCTTAGGATTCTTTATACCAAAACTTGAAGAAAGTCCTGGTGGTGTATGTAATAATTATTGAAAATCTGTATTTATGTTTTAATATTATTTTGAATCAGTGTCAAATATTTTTTCATATTACCTGCATTGAAACAGTGTGTTTCAATAGCTGTCAAGACAGTCGAAACACGACAATTTCAGACCACTGCGAATATTGGTCAAACATTAAAATGTTTCTGCCCGAGGGCAGAAACACTCAAGTTTCTTACCGCCAACTCTGTTTCCGATTTCATTTCAGCCCTGTCAGAATTAAAATAATTTTTCATTACTTCAAATAAAATTTAATTAGTATGACAGCTGTCAGATTAATTCGATATTGTTGTTTATGAGTAATTTTTTTTTGCGCGCGATCGATCTAAATTTTTGCATATGGTTTCCTACCGATAATTCACTGGGGGGTGAGTACGAGACGAGGGGGGGGAAATTTTTTCTCAGTTTTTCGATATCTAGCGCCGTTGTCGAGTTATTGCTGATTCAAAAAATTTTCGAATTTAAATTATTTATTTTACAAGTTTCAATGCAAAAAAATTTTCTGTTTCAATGCAGGTAATATGAAAAATAGTATGTGTGGCGCGGAGTGAAACGCGGTTTCAGACGAAGGTGATGCCAGCCCTCGCTTCACTCGGGCAGGCAAATTTCACCCTCGTCTGAAATCGCTTTGTTTCACCCCTTGCCAAACAATATACTATTCAAATGACGTTTTGTCGTGCGTTTTCTGTTTCGGTAAACTAAACAGTTAATTTGTTTTCGCGTGTTTTAATTAAATTAATTACCAACTTTTGTTCGATTGTTACTAATTTTTGGATTTTTAATTTTAGTGTTCGTATCAATCGAAATGAATCGGTGCCGGTGTAGTAAATTTGGATCCTCGACAATCGATTGGAAATTGGACTTTGTAGCTGAATCAATAATTATGAGAATCGAAAGGTTAGTTATATTTCTATAATATTTTGTTGTTCTAGCAGAAGTTGGCAAGTTCAAAATTATTGTTTCATTTGTAGGTTTTTTAATGTACAAAACTTATCGATAAGTTATACATTATATCGTAGATTTATTTGAATATTGACTTTACGTTATTATATTTAAATTAATCTACAAAAGAAGTAGTTCTAAACCGAATGTGTAAAAATCTGAAAACGGTGTAAATTTGAATCGAAGACTTCTGCCAAAACATCGATTTGTGTGATTGTTTTCTTTTGCTCGCTATCAATTTCCAGCCAATTAAGACAAATATTTGTTATGTTTCAATAAATTGGAAATTAATATTTAGACTGTTTTCCATGATATCGTAATGATTAGGGAATTTTTAGAACAATATTTGTTATCTTTGGTATTGCGGAGTAGGTACAGTTACTCCAGAAATTATTAAAACACCCCTATGTTATTAACGTAAATGTTACCTTTCGAAGATTTCTTTTGTCATATCATAAAATCATGGAATTTGTAGAACCAATTTGTTATTGTTGCAAATTTTATTTTTCTTAAATTAAAAAATTAAAATATTTTTATATTTTGTCGCACCGTTTTTGAGTGACAGCGACTTGAAGAAGACTGTAAAAATTTTAATAAAAATTAACATTGCTCTGATGGGAGTTTTATTACATTTATTACAGTCTTTTTAAAGTCGCCATCACTCAAAAACGGTGCTACAAAATAGAAAAACGTATAGAAACAAAAATAAAGGGAATAAAGTTTGCAAGAAAATATGTCTGAAAATTGTTTCTGTAAAATCTATTTTTATATGACAAAAGACGTCTTGAAAAGGTAAAATTTACATTTCTAACATAGGAGTGAATTAATAATTTCTGGAGTAACTCTATATTATTATGATTTGGATTTTATCTACTTTGAATAGTAACAATCGAGCAGTCATTAAAGGAACACATGCGGAGGGCTTTATGCGGCTATTATTTAAATAATTTTTCTAGGAAGTAAAAAGACGAATTTAAGTTTTCTTGTAATCTTTGGCGAGTTAAAAATCGATATACAAGTAGGCTGGACTTTTGGGTGTTTAATTTATGATGAATTAGTTAGTAAAACTAATAATAGTTTTGCATTTTGTGGCCAAATGTTTTTAAGTAAAGGGGGTTTCCCAACAGCAACGATATGTTTTTAATTTTGAATAAAACACAAAAAAATAAAGTAAATCGAATTTATTTCATCAAGTGGCCATAAATTGGGTTCGTGGAATTCGCTCCTGCATTCGTAGTCGCGGAAGATATTTGATGGATGTGTTGTTTAAGACATAAATGCTATCGATCGACTTTCAAATAAAAAAAAAATTGGATTTACTTTATTTTTTCTGTGTTTTATTCAAAATCGAAAACATATCGTTGCTGTTGGGAAACCCTTTATATGACGATGACCATTAAAAGTAATAAAACCTATAGACGTTAAGATTTTTGCTTTACTTTAGAAAGTATTTTTTCTCTTAAGGGATTGTATCACGTCCATGTACCAAGTTCATGGGTTGTATCGATAGTAATATTTTCTTGACATTCCAAAATGTATTTACAAAAATTTTAAATTTAATTTCGTCCGTGTAACACAGTTATGCAACTTTAAATTATATTAATCCTTTGTTCGCAAATTCGACGTCATATCCTATTACTCGTCTTTTGGTACATTTTTAATATCAAATAAATATTATGTACCTACGAGTCACGGAATGGCTATGAATAATAGAACATATGAACTGAAATTTGTGGTCAGAAGATTTTTAGTTTAACTTTTCCTAAACATAAAATAAACTGCCAAGTTAGTATTTTCAAATAAATTGTCTTTTATTTTGTTTGCACTTCTATGGAATTGTAGCCCAGTCGCTAAGTGCAAAATTTATTGCCGACATTGCCTTAATTCGATTCTGCAATTATTATCTTTTTCTAAACATTAAAGAGTCTCAGGGTGGAATTTGTTTTTATTAAATAATTTCATTTTCAAGATTTTACTAAAATTGTTGTATAACTTTGGTGGCTACCATTTTGCGTCTACGATCGATGTTTTTCGGCTTAAACCTGAAAAATTGATGAAAATTAAATTAAAATATTGTATTATCTTGTTTAGTTTAAACTTTGCGAATAAATAGTCATTATAACAAACTTGTAGGGATTGTAG
The DNA here is from genome assembly GCA_947369205.1 of Cantharis rufa. Taxonomy (NCBI): domain Eukaryota; kingdom Metazoa; phylum Arthropoda; class Insecta; order Coleoptera; family Cantharidae; genus Cantharis; species Cantharis rufa. The sequence goes on from OX376303.1 coordinate 97,519,583, forward strand.
GAAATGCGGCTCTTTGTTATTAATTTTTTTTTTGGAAAAGTGAATAAATATTTCGCCACAACAATTATTATATTCGAAAGAGTTTCATTTATAAAAAAATACCTTGTAATTTTCTTGTATAAAAATATTAAAAAATATCCAACTTACAGCCGCCGATGTTCGACAATTGAATTTTTATAAAAGCATTTTGAGATGTGCGAGATATTTCAAAAACTAATTTATAAATATATCTCGTATATTTTTGTGTACTTCTTTTAGACATCCAAATCTTGTTCTTGACGGAGCTATTTTTCGAAAAATTGAATTTTGACAAATTAGCAGCCGTTCAAAGTTAAAATATCGATTTTTGTAAAAATGTCAAGAATATTTTTCGTGCATAAAATAAAAAGGACGCATGGAAATAAAAAATGCCTCCGTTAAGATTGTAAGATTTTGATGTCTTAAAAGAAGTCTGTTCAAAATATGGGGAAATATATTTGTGCACTAGTTTTTGAAATAATTATCTTGATTGCACCCGCGAAATGGTTTTTAAAAAATAAGATTGTCGGCACGAATTTTGTTAGTTCTTAACATTTTTGTACAAAAAAATTACAAATCCCCGAAAGACTGGGATTTTACTCCATTTAACAAGAAATGAATCATCTTAATAAGGGCTCGACGGATAATTTAAAAATTTGAGAACATAATAGGGACTATGAAAACAAAGAAGAAATGTAATTGTTTTATGACGTCCAAGACAGAAAGCTGTAGCTCAAATTTACCTTGTTCTGGAAGAGGGATTTGAAAACTTACGAAATTCCCGAAAGTTTAGTTTAACTACAAAATGCTTGTTTTAAGTTAATAGTTAATTTAATAGCTGTTTTTAATTTGAAACAATCACTGGGCAGTTAAGTTAAATCTTGAAGAAATATTGTAACTTTGAAATCGCTTTCCAGAAAAAAAGTAAAAATTAGTTACAACTTGATTCCGTGGGGGTGTCGATATTATGTTGTCAAAATTTTAAGTCAATCCTACGATCCGTTAAAAGATGACTTATTTCTTGCGATACGGAACAAAACCCCAATCTTAAGGGTAGTGGGGTCCACCCTCATTTTTTTGTGAATTGTGAATTTCTTGGAATTTAAAAGATAGCAATTTAAAAAAAAATATGTGACCGTTTTTGCAATGAGTCCAAAAATAATATGGCTAATTTTCATAAGGATATCTTGGGCGATTTTGGAATTACTAGAAAAAATAACATCATCCCCAAAGATATCCATTTAAAATTTGCCACATGTATCTTTGAAGTTATTTGTAAATGCACTTGCTATTTTTTGAAAGTTGCTTGTCTTTAATTTGCGAGATATATTATTAATTTGCAAAAAAAATAGGGGTGTAGGGAAACGTGAGATAGTTTTGAGAAGTCCGGGGTAGCAACCTGGGTAGTTGGGAATAGGAATTGGTCTGGCGCAAGGCGTAGTAAATTATTCTCAGTCTTTACCCTCGCGTACCCGCAATTATTGTGTAAATTAAAAAGAAATCAAAATTTGGTCAATAACGGGGTTAACGCGCCAAAGCGAGGGGTAAATTAGCCCGGTAGTTTGGCTTAGGAAAATGAGGAACTCGCGAGAAGTTTGGGTAGTAGGAATTAGGTGGTAGTTCAGCGAATCAACTTAGCGCGGAATTCGACTTGCCTACAATAATTATTTCCATAGTAGTTGATGTGTGTGTGTACTTTGTGAATTTTAAAAACTGATAGTAATTTGTGTTTTCAATTGCAGATACACGGATTCACGAAGATCAAAGCGGATTACGTAATTGGCATCAGGATGGGCGAAGACGGAGGCGCGAGCTACGAGAAGGAAGCCAAAGTGCGAAGTATTAAAATTGTAACTTATATTGCAAATCAGAAGAAAATGACTTGTATTTATATGTTCACAATAAAAGTGTTTTAAATGACGCAAAAATTTGATTCATCGAAACGATGTAAATTTTGAATCATCGAAACGATGTAGGTGCGAGGTGGCAGGAAGTCACGTGACCTACTCCTACCCAAAAGGCATTAAATTAGGTGGGGAAATTTGCAAATATAAGTAAGTGTAGCTGGACGGGTGGGTTTGTGGGACATTGCGAAGCAACCGGGAAAGACCTAGTCAAGAGGATTGCCGAGCGAAGCGAGGCCTCCCAGAAAAGATACGACGCCCGGCGGAGCGCGAAGCGCTCCGCCGGGCGTCGTATCTTTTCTTGGGTCGGCGGAGCCGAAATTTTTATAAGGACGAACTGTCAAATTAAAATTTGACAATTCGGACTTAGAAAAATAAATTTCAAAATATTTCTCATTTCATCATAATAAACAAACTAGTAAGGTTAGAAACGTATTGTCAAAGGTATTCGACTACTGCACTTGCGATGAGAAGTTACTTACGAGGTATTGGGGAAGCTTACGTAGGAGGTATCGGAGAAGCTTACGTAGGAGGTATCGGGGAACGTATCGTACTTTACCTTCAACACCTCATGTGTTATTACAATATGTGTGTCTCATCTGTGATGAGACATACCTCTTACAAGTTGATGATGCATACAAATAAATATAATATGACAGTTTATTGTGTTTTACTTTTATTCCTGACACCCTATTACAAAGACATTAGTAATATAATTCAACGTACAACTGCAACACCTGATGTTAATAACTTGATGTGAGCGTCACTTGGTAGCTGTGTCCTTGTCCAATGAGTACGACTGTCCTTGTATGGTGAGTAAGGCACATAAAATCTGCAAAATACAAAATACATGTTAGAATATTTTTCCAAGTAATTCGGAAGCATTCATTCGTAGCATCATTCACGAGCACCCTACTCGTTTGTTGGTTACGCCTATGATGATACTACCTACTTGTATCACATGAAACGTTACTCACTCTAAATGAAAAGGTGCACATTCAGTGGCGCGCAGTCCACATTTTAATAACACAAATTTAAATAATATATACTTCTAATAGAAACAATAGTTTTATTATAAATGCAACAAGTACATCTTTAAATTAATTTTAACTAATACATTGCTGAACAAAACATTATTAATGTAAAATATTTTTATCAAAATACAAAGTTTCACAAAATTGTTCGAGTTTATTGTTTGTTCCAGTTACCGATTTAACAAAGATTAAATTTTCCCATCATACTTTTTGTCAATCGTTTATTTTTTGGTCGTTGGTTTGATCTGTGCAATTTGCAAATCCTTTTACCAAGCTTTTATTATGGCAATATTACAAATACTTTTTAGTGCATTTCTTTCCCGGAATTCCCGAAGCAAATTTTCGACTTCATCCTCTTACTTTGGAATTTTCCATTTTATGTTCTTACAAAAATTTGTCGATTATAAAAAAATGTCATTATAAACCTTCCGATATTGAAAGGAAGACTTAGAAAAATCTTTCTTCAAAATAAGAAAATGTATGCAACTGCTTAAATTTTTCTACAGACAAAATATAATGCGCAATTGAAGTATGAACAAAGTGAAAGTAAAAAATTGAAAATTGACCAAAAAATAAAAAGGAAAACCAGAGAAATGCAGTAAAAAATCATTGCAAAGTAGAATTATCAAATGAATATTTGAAAACATTTAGATGTACACCTTCTTCCTTAATGGCACATTAAAAATTGCAGGTCGTCCTGAAAACTGAAAGAACCCCAAAAGATTCCAGGACTTTCCTGTAAGATATGGTCTACAAAAATGGGGACGTGCTTTTTCACCATATTTGCTTGACCTACTTTCAGGAAACTCCAAGAATCTCGGACGAAATGCCAAATAGGACGACTTGGAACCTTTAATATGTTATCGATAAAAGGATGTACGTCCGAATATATTTCCCAAGTTCCACTCGGTAATTCTGAATGTGTACCAGTTTGAATTGTTGGAAACTAATTTTGGGGAATCGGATAAAAAATATTTGTCACGGTTCTCCCACTGTAAGTCCCAAAAAATTGATGATACTATAGCCAAATTGAGTCCCCACTAAATTTTCCAACAACAAATTACTTTAAGTCTTACATTTCGTCGAAGATCTGACAATACCTGCTAACTGACATTTTGGTCAGTACGGATTTTTATGCAGTTAGCATCATAACTTCGTTGCGCACATATTTAGAGTGTCTGGCTAAGTAGAAAAATTACAATTTCATTAAATTGTTTTGCACTTAGCAGATACTCTAAATATGTGCGCAATGAAGTTATGATGGGAATTACATAAAAATCCCTATTTGAAAAAAATGTCAGTTAGCACGTATTGTCAGATCGACGACCATTTAAATAACTTAAAAAAAGTTTAAATTCTTTACGTGTTATTAATGTACTTAAACTACATAACTTACTGATTATTGGATCAAATCGAAGGGATTGAGTGATTTAGTTTTCATATCAAAAATATATCAAAATAAATGGACTATAGGTGCGGGCATTAATTTTATAGAATAATCAGCAAGTAATGCAATTAAAGTAGATTAATCACATGCAAATGAATTAAAACTTTTCATAACATTATCACATGTTAATAAAGTTAAAAATAAAATGATTTAGTTGTGACTTGAAACAGAAGTAAATAAGAACAACTGTAAAAATAGTGCCCGACGTTTCAAGTCCTTTATTAAATTAGTGGCCCGTTATCGACACTAGCACAAGCAATGTAAATAACTATAAACAAATACCAATCTTTCAAGAGAAAACCCACAGTTGAAATTAATGTATGTAATCTCTCGAAAGATTAATATTATTTTTCCAAGGATAATTATCGTTAATACTGTTTGTCATTGTAAGCCTTGATAATGGCCTCAACAATAAAGAATCAGAAACATCAGACACCACTTTCTAGTTGCTTTTATTTAGCGTTGTTGAAACTAAATTTTATTATTAAAACGGACAATCAACAAAAACAAATATTATTTATTTGCCCAAGTTTCAAAAATAAATTCCCTAATTGACGCACAAAAATCAGAAATTCTTCCACTTCATCATCACTATCTGCAGGTTTTAGGCCAGTGGCTAGTTGCGTCACTCTAATTGGTCGCTCCAACTTTCCGGATTTAATTTGTTACAAATATCTTCGTAAATATGCAAAATAATATAAGACCATAACTTTGAAAGATTCCAAGCACCTAAAATAAAAAATTATATTTTTATTCTAACTGGGTCTATACACCAAGCCCAATTATATTTAAAAAAGTCTATGTATCTCTTGCTAGTTAGAAAAATTACTTTTCTGTTAATCCGTGATCGTTAGACTTTTTAAAATGACATTGGATTTGGTTTATAGACTTGTTTAGAATAAAAATATAATTTTTTTAGTTTAAGTACTTAGATCCTTTTGAAGTTACGGTCTTCATTTATAGAACGTGCAATTAATTACAAGGTTCATAATACAGCACCCGAGGTTCGTACTAACAAAATTCAAGAGGCATATGCTGACTAAAACCAAGGTAGAAGGTTGCCTTCGTGTTATTAATCTTACGGAATAAATTAAAAAACTATTTAAAAAGAAAAATTATTATAATTTACTCTTCTTTAAAATGTCTTTTCTATTTATTGCTAAATAATAAGACCAAGACCCCTGTCAGAATTGTATTAAAGTAATGTTAACAATAAATGCTACAATCTAAAGCAATCTTTCTGACGATCTATCAATAAAAATGGAGCTTTAATCAATCTTAACACTATTCTGACCCACAGCCGTTTTTATCGGCCTATGATTTTGACTTGATATTTAACATTACGCACCTTTGTCTATATCCAAGACAAGTTGCAAATGTGCACACTTGCGCTTGCACAAAAAAAAATAGTAAAATAATTTCACGTTCTATTATTTTGCTTCTTTACGGATACGCTTGTTAAAATCCATTTTTATATTACACCTGCTCATAAGAAAATTACAAATATTTCTTATTCGATTCCCTTATTAATTTTCTACTTGCAAAATTTAAAAAATTCAATATCTTTGTCAAACACAAGTAATCACAATAATGGGGATTGACATTTATTTGAACACGTGTTCCAATAAAATTCCCATACAAACAGTTATCAGTTGTAAAAAGCACATGAACATTGCGTTTATTTTAGGATCATTCCATATCAAGTGATCCAATCGGATCGCTGAACCATTTCAAAAAAGTTTCAAGTTATCCCATTTTTAAATTTTACTGTCTTTTATTGCATGTGGTTGCCACGTTTCTCTAACAAGGTGCTGCAAATTTTTTGCATTTCCAAGGGTTTGTGGAAATTAAAATATCTTAGGCCCCAGTTTTCCTATCAAAGTAAGGCTAAATGAAGTTTGTTTAAAAAGAAATGGGGTTACAATGTGTCTTTGCACATTTTCAACTAAATGCAATCTGGAAGGATAAAAGTTTACTCTTATAAATGTTTACTTCTTGTAAAAAATTAGCATATTTACGGGCAAGTTTTTACAGGATGCAGAAGTGTCCTCAAGTCAATTCTTTGTTATAAAGAGATTGAATCTAGTTGTATTGGTATACTAAATATCAATCCTAAGATTTACAATTTTTTTTAAGTTTGGAAATTTAACAAAATTACACTTTTTAATACTAAGCAGTTATGAGGGGGTACAAGATAAAATGTAAAATTTTAGTCAAAATTTTTAATATTTATTAGGTACTCCCCTAACAAAATTTAGCATCAAAAAATGTCATTTTGTTTAATTTACAAACTTTATAAAGTTTTAAAAGACTGGAGTATAAATCACAGAGTTGATAATTGGTATACCAATACAATTAGGTCCATTGTCCTTGGTAAAAATAATATTAATTTCCTTTAAAAACTTCCCCATAAAAATGACGCTTTTCTAGAAAAAGTAAACATTTAGGGTGAACCTACACCCATTAGGATAACGTTTAGGTGAAACTAGGTAAAGATGAATTTTGTAGTTCTTTTCTTTGTAAAAAATTTCTTTTAATCTCACTTTATTATGGTAAATAAAAGATATTTAATTATTTAAATTCTTAACTTGTGAAAATTAATAAAATTAAATAAATAATTAAATTAATAAAATTTTATTCGTTGTAACTAACTTGTTATTTTGAAGTTCTAATTTTATAAATAAAAGTTAAAAAATTTTAGTTTTCATAAGCTGTTTGAAATGCTAGAAATGATGCACCTTGCCGAACAATTATGGCAACCACATAAAAACAAAAGACAATAAAAAAAATCTATTTTTTTAAATGTTTGAGCAACCAGAATGTTCCTATTGTGATCTAAATGATCTGCAGTTTATTTATTGGAAAAATGCCACTAGCGATAACGTCATATCTGTTATGGTTACTAGTAGAATTGTTATCCGGTAGGCCAATATCTAATGGCAAGTACAAGTAGGGACCATACCCCTTTTAACAATAGAACCCAGCAAAAATATCGGTGGTTGCATAAATGAGTTAATGGGGTTCGTACTCCCATTAATATCAACCAGGCAGAATATTGTACAAATAAAACTGACCTTTTACTTTCAAATCCATCGATCGAACTGCACCTTGATAATCTTTCCAATGGTTGTTCCTCCTATACATTTTCTGCACTGCACCACTCGATTTATTATGAAATCTAGAACAAATTAAAATCTAAAATCAGTAAGAATTTATGGAAAAATCATTATAAATTTAACTTAAAAACTTCCGAAATAAGTTGCACGCTTTTGCGATTTGATATAATATTTATTAACAAACAAGGTTCAACGTTGTCGTTTTCACAATTTAAATGCATTTCCGTATGTTTATTTGGTTGCACCGTTAATATATTCAAGTGCAATATAGGAATTTTTATGCATGTTGCTGCCAACAAACGACTAGAAAAAGAAAATCATATTTCCATTTACATTTCGTTCCTTCATTATTGTCAAAGCATGGAACTTCAATTGTAATTTTGAATATTTCATATTTCATAAAAAATTAAACTAAACATACCTTTTAATTCGTATCCAGTTATAGCTCCATCGTGACAGTATTCAACACCAATCATACAGTTGTTGTGAAATATGTAACAATCCAATTTTTTGAACTTCCAAGATCTGCGTATGCCACCCACATAACTGCTTCTATCCTACAAAAAATTATGAATAAAATTTAATACCTCCGTTTCAAAACGATAAAGTCAATTAAAGAAAAACGAATTTTTTGTAAAACAAATCCGCCAATTCAACTATTGTTGTCATGGCACGATAAGATGTCTATTGTTATAAATAAATGCACTCACGACCGCAGTTAGCTGTAAACGTCTTATAAAGAAACGTCACTTCAAAAATACCAAACAACAAAATCTTATTAAGTAGATGTAACTCACCAATGAATTTTAAATGCGGTAGCTTATTGAATCTTCCTCTTTAAGTGTCGTCTCCTTTCAGAAGGTTGGCGATCATCCTGGCTATTCGTATCGCTGAAACTGCCACTCCTTAAATTTGCTATTAACATTGTCCACATGTTTTCCGTTCCACATTGCACTATTTGCTTCGTTATACACACTAGAAGAAAGTAATAACCTGAGATTAGTAAATAATATATTCTCACAACAAAGTGGTTCATTCGTCATTTAACGCATTTGACATATAGCCAGGCGACAAACCATGCATGTAGATTTCACCGCTTTGACAGTTGTTAAATTTGAAATTTTATCGTTAGATGGCAGCACCCACAAGAATAAATTTAAATTGCAGTTTTAAAACGACGGATTTCAACAAAATTCGAAAACTGATAAAACTTTAAACTTGAAAACATTTAAACAACATGCAATTTAAAAACTATCGTAAAGCGTCATTCTGATCCAATTAAGGCTAAATAGAATATTAAAAAAATAATCATATAAAACTTTAAAGTTGTTAACTTTATGAAAAGTTTTTAAAACTTTTACAATATAATTATTTGCATAATGTTTATGCAACTTTTGAATTGCGAATTTTAGTTCTACGATTTTGTATTTGGCGAATAAATTTATTATTTTTCATAAGCTAAGTTTTGATTTATTTGGAGTTTATTTGTCTCAGTTTTGGACAATACTTTCGATATTCTTGGAAATTCTTTGTAATCAAATCGATTTGGATGGATACATTGAATACTTTGGGATTAAGGTGGCAAATACCAATGTTATTTGGCTTAAAAACTAACGACAATTAAAAACCGAGTATGGATAACATATCATGCTGAAATTATTGTCTTTTATTGAAACGAGTTCAAATAATATTATGTCCAAATTTTAGCATAATACGTTATCCTTACTCAGTTTTTTGGCCAAATAACTTTAATACTTGCCACCTTAAATTTGAATATATCAACGAAACCGAAATTTTGGAAAAGAAATTTCATTATTTTTATTAATTGACATTTAAATTATGTAGCATTAATTGGATGAGAATGCTGATTAACGTTGTACACGTCAAACATAAAATATAACAAAAAAAATATTTCAATAATTTTGGACTGCAAAAACAAGAACAAAATATTATTGGATGTAACTCACCTAGCAATTTCAGATGCAGCTGCTTATTGTGTCCACATCTCCAAAATTCGAGCACATTGTAAAAAATTCATTTTCCTCCCATGCATCTGCGTTTTGAAAAGCACATTGATTGACCTGTACTGGCCCGTGCCAAGACCTTCATTAATTTTCTTGTTTCCTCAATCTGGGCGCTGGTAGAATTGTCTGATATAGAGTTGCTCCTGGATCCAGACTTTGGAGGGTTATCTACCCTTACGCCAGTCGCAATTTGTAGCACCTCGGCATGGTCAGCCACTGAAAACACAGAGCAATTTCGCGTGATATTATTTTGCTTCCTTACGAATACGTTTGTTAAAATTAATTTTTATGTTACAACCGCTTATAAGAAAATTACAAATATTTCTTATTCGATTCCCTTATCAATTTCCAACTTGCAAAACCAAAAAAATTCAATATCGTTGTCAAACACAAGTAATCATAGTAATGGGGGGTTGACATCTATTTGAACACGTGTTCCAGTAAAATTCCAATACAAACAAATATCAGTGTGAACTACATGAAAACCACATGAAACTTACATTTATTGTAGGATCATTCCATATCAGGTCACTCAACCATTTCAAAAAAGGTTTGAAAAGTTTCCCATTTTAAAATTTTTTTGTCTTTTATTGCATGTGGTTGCCATGTTTCTCTAACAAGGTGCTGCAAATTGTTTACATTTCAAAGGATTTGAGAAAATTAATTTATCTTAGGCTCTAGTTTTCCTATCAACATGAGGCTAAAAGCAGTTTGTTTGAAAAGAAACAGGCTACAAGATTTCTCTTCGCACCTTTTACAACTAAATGCAATCTCGAAAGATGAAAGTATACTTTAAATGTTTACTTCTTGTAAAAAAGTAGCATAAGAAGCGGAAGTGTTCAAAAGTCAATTCGTTCTTTTATAAAGAGGTTGAACCTAGTTGTATTGGTATACTAAATATCAACCCTGAGATATGCATCTCTTTTTTTAATTTCTCAAAGTTTAGAATTTTAACAAAACGGCACTTGTCAATGCTAAACAGTTGTGATGGCGTACCAGATAAAAATCTAAAATTTTGGCCAATAAGATACTATTATTATTATGGGACTAAATTTTAAAAATGTAAATTTTATCGGGTCCCCTGCCAACAATATTTAGCATTAAAAAGTGCCATTTTGTGTAATTTACAAACTTGAAGTAATTTTAGAAGAAAAAAAATCAATCTCAGAGTTGATATTTGGTATACCAATACGAGGTCCAATCTCTTGGTATACAAAATGCTTCCTTCAAAAACTTCCCCACAAAGAGAAGTAAACAAGTGAGTGAACTTTCGCCCATTAGGATAACTTGTAGGTAAAAATAGATACTAAGGAGCAATCTTGTAGCACCTAGTTCATTTCTTAGTGAACAAATTTATTTTAATCTCACATTGATAGGTTAAATAGATGAGAATTTTCAGTTACTGTAAGCCAGGGATGCACAAACAGCGGCCCGCCGTCGATGTGCGTGCGGCCCGCGAGCGAATGAAATGGCAAAAAATAAAAACTAAACTCAATTTATCAAAAATAAATGTTTTTTAAAATTTTATTAAATTATTTTTATTGCCCTGCCTTTAGTTCATAATCTGCCCGAGTGACCCCTAGGCTATGACCCCAAAAGTCTGTGCATCCCTGCTGTAAGCCGTTTGAAATACTAGAAACGCTGCATTTTGCCAAACAAATATGACAATCATGTGAAAACAAAAGATAATAAAAAATTCAATTTATTTTAAAATGGTTGAGCGACTGAATTGCACCACGTAATATGGAATGTTCCTACTTCGATTGAATGATCTGCGGTTTATTCTTAAAAGGGCCAACGTCGCATTTCAGGTATTTTTATATTTGACCATTGCACTTCTTTGAAGAACTTTTGTTGTTGGTAAAAATGCCACTAGAAATAACATCATGTATGTTATTGTTACTAGTAGAATTGATATCCGGCAGCCCAATATATAATGTGAAGGACAAGAAGTGACCTTAGCCCTTTTAACAATACCTAGCAAATATACAGGCAACTGTATAAAAGAGTTAATGGGGTTCCTGCTTGAATTAATGTCAACCTGGTAAAATATTGTACAAATAAAACTCACTTTTCACTTTTAAACCCATCGATTGAACTTCACTTTGATAATTTTTCCAATGCTTATTCCTCCAATAAACTTTCTGCACTATGCTATTCGATTTGCTACGAAAATCTAAAACAAATTAAAATCGGTATGAATTTCTGGAAAAGTGATAGTCAAGTGTAAATTTAATTTGGCAACTTCCAAAATAAGCTGCACGATTTTGCCATTTGACATTTTTTATTAGCTTTTAACAAGCGAGGTTTCACGTTGTCGCTTTCACAATTCAAATGCATTTCCGTATGTTTATTTAGTTGCCACCACTAATGACTAAACTGTTAAAACATCAAACTGCAATATAAGAATCTTTATGCATGTGCTGCCAACAAATGACTAACAAAAGAAAATTATATTTCCATTTACATTTTGTTGGTTCAAAATTGTCAAATTCAATTGAAGTAAATAGCTATTTGTCGGTACCAGAAATTAAACTACACATACCTTTTAATTCGTATCGAGTTGTTGCACCACCTTGACGGTATTCGGTACCAATCTAACCGTTGTCCTGGAATATGTAACAATCCAATTTTTCAACTTTCAAGTTTCCAACATTGTCCACCTGTTTTCCGTCCTACATTGCACTATTTGCTTCGTTATAAATACTAGAAGAAATTTAAAATTAGTAATGTATTCTCACAAATTCATAAAATATTAATCGTACATAATTATAACAAAAACAAAGTCTTTTCCGTTCTTGTCATTTGACAATGTCAATTTTAAAACTGTGAGTAAAACAGAAAACTGTACAACATGTACAGCGCCGTCTAATGACAAATTTCTAAACTAATGTAAAAACTATGTATGCAGATTTCTCCGCTTTGGTGTAGATATCTATATCGATCTTTAAAATTTTGACATTAGATATCAACAAAAATCGAAAATTAAACCTTTTATTTAAATGCAATTTAAAAACAACCATAAAACATCATTCTCGTTCAATTAACGCCAAGCAAAATAATGAAACAATAATCAAATTAAAACATTAAAAATTTTAAATTTTTTAAAATCTTTTAATTTAATAATTATAGCTTTGATAATGTGTTAATAAAACACGAAACGTCAGTCAATTTTATTGATCACAGACCTTCATCTCAACAATTTTAAAAATAATATAAAACAGTAATATAAAAAGTTAATTCAACATTAATAAAAATCAATTTGATTTTTGAGCTTTTAACTAACGTTATCGCTATCATCAGCAATAATTGATTTTTATTATTGTCGAATTAACTTGTTATATTGAAGTTATAATTTGATTATATTCCATAAGTTAAGAATTTATATAGGTATTTAAAAAAAATAATCAGAAAAATGAAATTTTCATCATTAAGGGCCAGTTCCACCAACTACGATTAAAACTTCGTTCTCTGATTAAATTTAATAAGCCAATAGAAATCATCCGACAGTATAAATAGAATTTTTCTATTGGACTGTAAAATTTAATTAAATGATTACGTTTTAATCAGAGTTGGTGAATCAAGCCATTAAACTTCGTTTTTTATATTACGTGTTATTAACTTATTTATGTCAAATATATATCAATAAAAAGGAGGTTTTGGAAAAGAAATTTCATTATTTTTATTGATTAACATATAAATTACGTAGCGGTAAGTGGATGAGAATATCAGTTTACTTTGTACATGCCAAATATAAAATATCACACACCTGTTGTTGCTAGTAACAAGGTAACAACAGATCTTCCATCTTCACTTCATAAGAAATCGTCGATTTTCTATCTGTTGTTACTACCAACAACTAGTAACAATAGAAAACTTAGTTGCTACATAAACCCTTAGAAAAGGGAAACAAATCTAACTGCTGTTATCAAATTTTGCACATCACCATGGTTAATTAACTCCACATCATGATTTCTTCTACACAGAAAAGTTCATCCTTCTCAGGTCTCTCGCAGCTTTCATATGGTTTGTCTTCTAAACTCTGTAAAATAAAAAATATATAGATTTGTACATCTTTTGTATTACAGTAGAATCCGGTTATAGCAACGGTCAAGGGGCTGGCGATATTACGTCGTACTAACCGGACGACGCACAAAACGGATTGAAATTGTATTTGAAAACGTTATATGAAAACCAAACTTGAGGTTGCACTTACGTCGTTAAAAGCGGTCGATCGTTATAAACGAAGTCGTACTATTCAGATTCTACTGTATTAAAATTTAAAAAAGCGATATTTATCAATTATTGTTACAGTTACGGAACCAAACTCAATTTTTGTCACTTTATACTTTATTAGTACTTATACAATTTTGTTTATTACAAATTATTAACTAAAATGGGTAATCGATTTACACCACTACTAATAAGTAGTATCTGATTAACTGATAATAACCAACAGTTGTTAATAACTGATTTTGATGTGTGCAAATGGGCTTTATATACCTGATGCTTGATTTGAAGTTTTGGTACTTGTAACTTGACATATTTATGTTCGACATAATTATCGATTTATGAAAAAACTGTATTGTCTTCAATTGTTAATTAAGTGTTAATCGTATGTAGGCGGCTGCCTTAGTGTTAATCTTACAGAATAAATTGAAAAAATATTTAAAAAGAAAAATTAATATAATTAAACCTTCTTTAAAATGTAATTTTTATTTATTGCTAAATAATAAGACCAAGGTCAGAATTGTATTGAAGTAATGTTAACAATAAATGCTACGATCCAAAGCAATCTTTTTGACAATCTACCAATAAAAATTGAGCTTTCATCAATATTAACACTATTATGACAGGGCAGTAAAAGACTCACAGCCATTTTACCCCCCATTGATTTTCACTTGATATTTAACATTAAGCAACTTTGCCGATATCCAAGACAATTTGCAAAAGTGCAGACTTGTGCTCACACGGAAAAAAAATAGTAAAAAATTTTCAAGTCCCGTTATTTTGCTTATTTACGGATACATTTGTTGAAATCCATTTTTATAATCCCCTTGCTTGTAAGAAAATTACAAATATTTTTTATTCGATTCCCTATTCAATACCCAACTTGCAAAATGCAAAATTCAATATCATTATCAAATACGAGTAATCCAATTCCAATACGAGTAGTAAAATTCCAATACAAGCAATTATCAGTGATAACTGCACAAAAAGCACATGAAACTTTGAAACGTTTATTTTAGGATCCTTCCATATCAAGTGGTCCAATCGAGGCGCTCAACCATTTCAATAAAGTTCAAAGTTACCCTATTTTTAGATTTTATTGTCTTTTATTGCACATGGTTGCCATGTTTCTCTAACAAGGTTCTCTCTAAGATTTCCTATCAATATGAGGCTAAAAGCAGTTTGTTTAAAAAGAAATGGACTGCAAGATTTCTCTTCAGACATTTTCAACTAAATGGAATCTTGAAGGATGAAAGTTTACTCTAAATGTTTACTTCTTGTAAAAAAGTAGCAGAAGAAGCGGAAGTATCCAAAAGTCAATTCTTTCTTAAGCCCACCTCACACGATGCTTGTTTTGCTGATGGATTGCTTGATGGGAGCCTGGATGGTTGCGCTGATGGAAAATAACGTCACTGCTGGCCGGCTTGCTGATTCCCGTGATGGATTTCTGTGATAGATCCCGTGCTATTTTTGTTGATTGTTAAGTGATGGATTTCAGCGCTAACCAATGATAATGTCGCGTCGTGTTCGTAAACACAAATGCAACGAGAAATGTCAAGCTTTCTTTGTTGAACGTTTTATTTTTTACAACTACCTGCGTGCAGATTGAAACCATAAAACACGTGTGAAGCCAACAACGCACTGAAACCATCACCACCAAACTGCGAAGGACCCAGCAGAGAAACAAGCAAGCAATCCAACAGCAAAACAAGCGTCGTGTGAGGTGGGCTTTATAAAGAGATTGAACCCAGTTGTTTAATGCCCGTACTTATAGTCATGGATTGAACCGAGAATCGAGATCAATTCTCGAAATAACAGCTGTTGCTACGATACGGTCTAAATTCCAGTAATCTCATTGGTAAATTCTAGGATCATTTTGAGTCTCGGATTGATCCGTGACTATAAGTACGGGCATTAGTATACTAAATATCAACCCTGAGATTTAAATCTCTATTTGTTTTAATTTTTCCAAGTGTGGAAACTGAAGAAATTGACACTTTTCAACACTAAGCAGTTGTGATGAGGTGCAAGATAAAAATGTAAAATTTTAGTCCATAGTTTAGTACTATTACGGGAGAAAATTTGTAACTTTTATTAGGTCATCCGCTAATAAAATTTATAAATTTCAGAGTTGATAATTAGTATACCAATACTATTAGGTCCATTACCTATTGTAAAAAAAATAGTAACTTCCTTCAAAAACTTCCCCATAAAGATGACCCTTTTCTAGAAAAAGTAAACATTTAGGTGAACTTTCACTCATTAGGATAATCTTTAGATGAAAATAGGTAAGAATCAATTTTGTAGTCCGTTTCCTTGTAAACAAATTTCTCATCAACAAATTTCTCATCAAAAAATTTCACATTATTGGGTTAAATAGAAGATAAGAATTTTCAGTTTCCATAAGTGGTTTGAAATGCTAGAAATGGTGCACTTTGCCTAACAATTATGGCAACCACATAACAACAAAACAATAAAAAAAAATCAATATTTTGAAAAATGGTTGAGCAAACAGAAAGTTCCTACTTTGATCTGAATGATCTGCGAATAGCAAGATCAATAAGAAAATCATACTTTCATTTACATTTTGTTTGTCCAATATTGTCAAAGCATGGAACTTCAATACTAATTTCGAATATTTCAAATACTAACAAATAACTGTCTGTTGGCACAAAAAATTAAACTAAACATACCCTTTAATTCGTATCTAGTTATAGCTCCATCGTGCACGGTATTCAACACCAATCAAACAGTTGTGGAATAATATGTAACAATCCAATTTTTAAATTTCCAAATTCTGCGTGTCCCACATACATAACCGCTTCTATCCTACAAAAAAATATGAATAAAAGTTAATATATAATTTTGGATAGCCAAAACAACAAAATCTTATTGGATGCAACTCACCAATGAATTTGAAATGCCGTAGCTCATTGAATTTTCTTCTTTAAGTGCCGTCTTCTTTCAGGACATTGCCGATCATCATGGCTATTCATATCCGTGAAACTGCCACCCTGAATAATTGATTTTACATCTTACATTTGCAAATAACATTGTCAACATGTTTTCCGTTCTACATTGCACTATTAATTATTCTCACAAGTCCATAAAATATTGAACATACAAATAACCAAAAACAAAGATCTTTCTGTCATCATTTGATATGTCGCTTTTAAAAATGTAAGTAAAACAGAAAACTGTACATGTGGCGCCTTCTAACGATAAATTACTGATTTAATCTGGGGACATGCAGGTAAATTTCTCTGCTATGACAAACAGTTGTTAATGCAGACACCTATGGTGTTCCTTGAAATTTTGTCGATAGATGGCAGCACATACAGTAATAAATTTAAATTAACGTCAAACAATGACAGATTTCAACAAAAAATCGAAAACCAATAAAACTTGACATTTTAACAACATGCAATTTAAAACCTACCGTAAAGCGTCATTCTGATCCAATTAACGCTAAACAGAATATTAAAAAAATAATCAAATTAAAACTTTAATTTTGGTTGTTAAAAACAAATTCAAAGTAGATGAAAAGTGTTTGCAATTTTTACAGTATATTATTTGCATATGTATGAGCTTAATCTTGTTTTTAGTTATTGAGATAAAAAATGTCAAAGACACATCAAAACATTGCGTTCACATCGATTTAAATTTATCAAGATTTTAGATAAATCTATATAAAAGTTTTAATTTCATTATACTATTTAAAAAAATAATCAAAAAAGTGAAATTTTCTTCTTTAGAATCTAGTTTTTTATTTGCATTATTAACTTATTTATCTTAAATATATTATATCAATGAAAACGAGATTTTGGAAAAGAAATTTCATTATTTTTATTAATTGACATTTAAATTATGTAGTATTAATTGGATGAGAATACCGCGTTACTTTGTACACGTCAAACATAAAATATAACAAACCTGTTGCTCTGTAAACCCTTAGCAAGGATCCACATAAATCCTACAGTGGCTATCAAATTTTCCATATCAATATCGTTAATTAACTCCATAACTTGATTTTTTCTACACAGGAAAGTACATCCTTCCCAGGTCAGTTTGTTTCATATTATTTGTTCTCTAAACCCTGCAAAATAAAAAATATACAAGATTTTGTCCACTAAATTTGTTAATAGAAATTTATTTGAAATTAAAATTGAAAAGTAGCAAAAATTTAACAAATTCAGTTTTACCAATATCCACTGATGACGCACGTTTAGGGTAATTAATATAGCAAGGCATTACAAGTATTCTTCTAACAATTTCTTAAATAATGACACAAATTTACACAATTTCCTTCGTGTAAATTTTGTATTTGAATATTTCAAATACGTATTGTATATTAAAAAATAACTAGTCAAAAACTTCAACTAAACGTACCTTATAATTCATGTATGTCGATGCTCTATGGTGACAGTATTCAACACCAATCTAACAGTTATCATGGAATACGTATCACTCCAATTTTCAAAGCTTCAAGTCTTGCGTAATCCTTATGCATAACCGCTTTTATCCTATAAAATATAAAAATAGGTCAATATTTTGAACTGCAAAAACAAGAACAAAATATTGTTGGATGTAACTCACCTAGCAATTTCAGATGCAGCTGCTTATTGCGTCCACATCTCCAAAAATCTAGTACATTGCGCTATTTGCTTTATTAAAGAACCAAAAAAATCTAAAATCAGTAAGATTTTTCTTTATCGTCTTCATTGAATCTTTTACCTTTAGGTTTCCTCAAAGCATTTTCCAACCAAGATTTAAAAAATCTCGACACAACATTCTGCATTATCGACGAAGATGATTGTGTAAAAAGTTCACTTTTACTGTAGTAGTTTTCTGCATATTCCAACCTTTTCTTACTTTACTTCTAGGACTTGCTTAGGCTCGTCCGGTCATGCTGTTGAGTCTCTTGTCTCACTATTTACCTCCTATGTGTCTGCTAAATTAGTTGTAAGTAGCTGCTTAAACAACAGCGTTTTAAAGGGCACGCAGATTGACCTACACTGGGCCGCACCAAGACCTTCATTAATTTTCTTAAATGCTTCCTCAATTTGAGCGCCGGCGCCAGTAGGATCGTCTGATATAATATGTAGAGTTTCTCCTGGATCCAGACTTCGGAGGCTTTTCTACTCTTACGCCAGCCACAGTTTATAGAAAACGCAGAGCAGTCGCTTGATGATGATCGATAGCCCGATACTGGGGCTTTGAGAATCCTCTGCATCGTAAATTCCTTCTCGTTATCCTTGTCCATTTCATGCGGTTTTTCTGCGATTTTTGGGCAGGGACTCTTACCCTGTTACCTCTCGCGTTAGCCTTGCGGGCTTCTCTCATCAACCGGGGTTGGGTACCCGATCTCAGAGATTCCCCACAAGTTACCAGGGACCACCACGTGGAGGTGCGAGTAGGATTTTGGTCCCTTTTTACTTCCTCCACCCTTAGCTTCCAGTGCTACCTCTCTACTTTCCTCCTTCACCCCGCTACTCCCATCACCTACCGGCCCTTCTCCTGCCGGCCTATCCCTCCTTTGTCAGTGTTCCCTGCCTACCCGGAAGGAGAGTACCGTGTACTCTCATAGTAAGTTCCGCCATGTGAGCATATGTCCAAAAACTTAGGTATCAGGTGGATCCCTAAAGGCCCCCGTAAGGAGTTATCCTAGCGGTGAACGATCGGACTCCGCCTGTGGGTTGATCATGGCATAGCAATCCCCATGGCGGATCCCTGAGGAGTATCGCCTTGGTATACTCAACGACAAATCTCCAAAGTACACGCGGAAAATAAATTCCGAGATGCACTTTGACGATCACCATCGAAATATACCTCAGCGATACCTATTCGAGCAGGTAACCCTAGGCGTTGTAAACAAAGACTTTGCTCACCCTGAAATAAGAGATCTAGGACAAATCAAATCTAGGCCAAATAGACCAAATCGCATTTCGCGTAAGGATGATAATTTACGTTTTATGAGGCCTTGAATATTGATTGTATGCCAATTTGACCACATCTTTTATCGCATTTCGAGCCAGTTGCAAGAGTTCCCGCAGGCCCATGTGTTATTTAGTAGAAGATACACACATTAAAATTATAACACCTCTCTTTTTTGCGTCGGGGGTTAAAAATTAGTATAATTGTAAAGTAATTATGGTATGTGGATAAGTTATTTTTGATAGTTTTAATTTAGATCCTTCTACGACTGAGCAAGGAATGAGTAGCGTGCGAGGATGCCGAAATGTTGATGTGTAGATATATTTAATCCTTACGGTGCAATACAAATTACAGCATTTTTTGAAATATTGCTTACAGCAGGAATTCAAACAAGCATTATGTCCTAGCATAATTTGAAAACTTAAAATATTTAAATTTAAAATGCAATTTCTACATATTTGAAAAAACTTGGAAAATGCTTGAGCTTTGCATTGATTTTTTGAGCTTTTCGTATGGAGCAGCCAACGACACAGTAACTCAATACTTTATCAACTCGAGATGAAACAAATGACGAGAACACCAAATTGTGGTTTACTAAATTCTGAATTATTGGCAAAGTCTCCAATGTATACTGTACACACCTGTATTACCGCAAAACAAGGACTAAGTATAGTCACTTTCTGATGATAATTTTTTATATTTTTTCCCGAGAAATAAAGCAGCTAAATATTATGTTGATTAAATTTTTGGTATGTTGCACTAGAGCGGTGAAACAGTTTGGAAAAAGGTGCAGTTCATTTAGTCTAGTCCAGTCATGGTAGGATTTCACCCAAAAAAAATTAGCGGGTGCGATTTCTTTTAAACTTAGGAGGGGATGTTTGGTAGTGTAAATATCGATTTTCGGAAAAATCCGCCCATTGCGTTTGCCGCAATCTCGATTTAAAGGGTGATTTTTTGTTTTTTAAATTACTCGCTTATTTTCAACTTTAAAATGAAAATAACCAAAGTTATAGAAATTAATTTTCCCACAAGTTTGGTTCTTATAATTTTTACCCTAAGATTGATATTTGTAGAGTTAGGGGTAAAAAACGTTTTTTTCTCAATTTATCTCGTTTATTATTAAGTTTATCGTAAAAATGTAAATTAGTAATTAGGTAGAAAATTTTATTTCCTTCAACTTTGGTCATTAATATTTTTGCCCTAAGGTCAATATTTTGTGAGTTAGAATCAAAGTACGGGAAATTCAATACATATCGTTAATAAAATTAGAACTTCAAAATAACAAGTTAGTTAAAACCAATAAAATACAATAATTATATTTTTGAGCTTTCAGCGAAGGTTATCGCTAGCATCAGAAATTATATATTTTTTTCTTTTTTTAATTTTCACAAGTTAAGAATTTATATAATTACATATCGTTACTACTATGCAAAGCTATTGAAAGTGAAATAAAGGCGGTTGTGCAGAAAATATGCAGAATTAATTTTTCTCCTATGCGGTCAAAACGTAATAATTGTTTTCGATGGTTCAGTTCATCGATATGCTTAAAAATTCCGATATCAGATTTCAGCAGGCACCAGCAGACGATGATCCGTTCATCGTAGGAACGGCGATTTTTGAAGCTCCGCAGTATGATAAAGTGACGATCATTGGCGAAGACGTCGATCTTCTGGTTTTACTCACTGGCATCGGACGTCATGTGAAGAACGTTTTTTTAAGAAACCATGTAGAGAACGCAGTCCTGAATGTGTGTACTCGCCGATAAGTTTGAAATATGAAGAAGATGCATTTCATTTCTTCACGCCTTCAGCGGATGTGACACGACCTGTCGTCGATATTTAACGTTGGTAAACCAAAATTTATCACCATGATTCAAAAAAATCCTGATTTGTGTAAAGAATTAAATTTGTTTAAGGAGCAAAATATTGACAAGGCTGTTTTGGCTCAAGCTGGCGAGCGCTTCATGATCGCTTTGTTCAGAGGAGAAAACGTTAAATCTTTAGGCGCACTCCGATACCAAAAATTTGCGAAGGCCGTTCAGAAAAGAAAATTCGATTTGGCTACACTCCCACCAACAACCACAGCGGGCGGAATATCATACGTACAGAGCATACCTCCAAGTTCAAATGTGGTTGGAATATGAAATGATCGTTACGGATTGGGGTGGAAGAAAACAAGTCATGGACTGGAACCCATCGCAACCACCGCTAACCCGGGGCCAGAGTCTTTGCTGAAATTAATAAGCTGCAAATGCAAAGGTAATTGCAGAAAAATGTGCGGGTCTCAAGTGCTCTGTTTTATGTCTGCACTGTAACGGAGAAGCATGTGAAAATGTGACTAATGTAAGAGACCTGTTGCTGGAGGAAGACTTTGATGATGAAGGTCCTGATGATTCCGCGGGTTCTCGTTCAGCAAAACTGACCGAACCTATCGGAAACGATCCCGATTCCCCAACCGACGGCAAGGTATCAGACGAGGAGATGGCGGACGAAAATGTTTTTGGGCCCTCAATAAAACGACCAAGATTAGCATAAAAAAAGATAGCCTGCGTTTGACGTACCAGAGGACTTAACCCGAGTTGTAGAAAACCAAATTACGTACCTGGTTAATTACTATCTTTTTATGACAAGATTAATAATAAACGAAATAAAAATTTATAAAAAGTTGCACCCCTATTTTAACTGTGACTCAAAATATTGATCCTAGGGATGGAATTGACCACATTTGAAGGAAGGTATAAAATAAAATTAAAATAAAATTTCCTACCTAATTACTCATTATCATTTTTACGATAAACATTATAAATATGAATAAGGGACATTCCACGCCAAATCGACCACTTTTGAACCCGACCCCTTTCGATTTGGTCGAAACTTTTTTCTCGTTTTCTACCGCACTAAAAATATTTCACAGAATTTTTTCAACTTTTTTCACCCAACCCAAAAAAAGTTATGAATTTTTAAAAAATTTGGCTATTTTTTTTAAAATACCCATAACTTTTTCAAAAATTAACTAAAACCAACGTTCTTTTTTTTAAATTTTTCAGTTTTGAATGTACTGTTCAGATAAAAATATGAAAACTTTTTTCGATGTCATGTTCCATGAAATTTTACAGTTTTTTGAGAGAAATCATCAATTTTTCAAACTCAAACACTTTTAATTTTTGATTATTATTTTTCTAAAAAAACTTCGAATTATTCTGCAGTTAATGCCGCTAAACCCAGAGTGGGCCGACTCTGTTTTCTATTTTTTTTTCTTCAATTGAAAATTTTTTTTATTTACTTTACCACAATCTAACTTTGTTTTTATAATAAATTAAATTTAAATAAATATATCTTAAATTTCTTTTTCGTTATTCATAATCTTAACTAATGATTTATAATTGAAAATAAGTTTTTATTTCATTATTCTTGGTCGTTTAAATAATTTACAAACTGTACTCTTCTGAATTATAAAAATTTCCAATAAGAAGACAACCATCTGTGTCTAGTATCATACTGTGCAATTGCTGAGTTCCTGCAATAGTTTTCGTTTTTGAAAATCGGTCATTTAGGTCGCTTACAGCTTTATTATAATCCTCTTCTGGCGAAAACTTAAGATTATTCGGTGCAAAAGCCCATGCATATATCTCGTAAAGTGTGGTTATTTGTTTATCAACTGCTAGTTGAAGACTTGCTCTCGCAGCTGCTCTTTTGATCGTACCACCAATTCCATCACACGGACCTTTTCCATGAGAAGTCGCAAAAAAATGCCATTCAGCAGGCTTTCCAAAATCACTGTTGTACATGGTAGTATAAATTGACAAAAATCTCATCAAATCAATTTAAAACTATTCAAAAATCTTCTCATTAAGGAAAATTTGTACATTTATAACATACTATAGATATATTTATTTAAATTTAATTTATTATTTAATTAATTAATTATTTAAGTTGGATAGTGGTAAAATAAACAAACTTAGCAATTTCACAGTGTGATACCAAACACATTGGTTGCCTTTTTACCCGGCTGCGGCAAAGCCAAAAAGGAAGGGTTATGATTTTAGCAGTCTATGTATGTTTGTTAGAAATTTTTCTAATTCAAAAGATTTCATATTCTGTAAATTATTTAAAAGCCCAAGAATAATAAAACAAAAAATTATTTTCAATTATAATTCATTAGTTAAGATTATCAATAAGGTAAAAAAAATTTAAGATATATTTATTTAAAATTAATTTATTATAAAAACAAAGTTAAATTGTGGTAAAACAAACAAAAAAAATTTTCAATTGAAAATAAAAATAGAAAGCAAAGTCGGCCCACTTTGGGTTTAGCGGCATTAACTGCAGATTAAGTCGAAGTTTTTTTAGAAAAAAAAATCAAAAATTAAAAGTGTCGGAATTTGAAAAATTGATAATTTTTCTCATAAAACTGAAAAATTTTATGGAACATGACATCGAAAAAAGTTTTCATATTTTTATCTGAACAGTACATTCAAAACTGAAAAATTAAAAAAAAACAACGTTGGATTTAGTCAATTTTTGAAAAAGTTATGGGTATTTGAAAATAAAATAGCCAAATTTTTGAAAAATTCATAACTTTTTTTGGGTTGGGTGAAAAAAGTTGAAAAAATTCTGAGAAATATTTTTAGTGGGGTAGAAAACGAGAAGAAAGTTTCGGCCAAATCGAAAGGGGTCGGGTTTAAAAGTGGTCGATTTGGCGTGGAATGCCCCATAAATAAAATTATCAATAATGAGCTAAAGTAAAACAATAAACCACTTAGTATTCAAGCTTTCGAGAACTTTACTTCATTTCTTGAAAAAGAGAAGATTAAATTCTCGAAAGCTTGAATACTAATGCCCGGTTTCACCAACGTTCGTTAAATTTTGACGCTGATCAAATTTTGACGCCGATCAAATTTTGACGCCTTGTTAAGTCGTTGCACCAACATTATTATTTCGTCAAAAATCAATCGTCAAAATTTTCAGCCATTTCTAACTTAAGTTAGAAGTTTTAAAGTTAAATAAGGTAAAGTTTTTCTTTTAAAAACTGCAAAAATGCAACACAAATGTCAATAGTAAATCTAAACTAACCGTTTAAATATTTGACGGACGAATATTGAATTGTCAAATTTGATCGAAACTTTGACCAACGTTAACTATATTTTGCATGGGTAATCAGATTTTTATGAGTTAACGAGAGAAAAACCATTTGACGTTGATCAAATGCCTTAACGAAGGTTGGTGAAACCGGGCATTGGTGTTTTATTGTTTTACTTTAGCTCATTATTGATAATTTCATTTATATATATTTCAAGAGCTAATAATCTAATTATTTATCATTATAAAAAATATGACTAGAAAATTGACATAAAAACACGTTTTTCACCATTAACTCGACAAATATCAATCTTAGGGTAAAAATTATAGGAACCAAACTTATGGGAAATTTAATATCGAACAACTTCGGTTATTTCCATTTTCACTCTAAAGTTGAAAATAAGCGAGTAATTTGAAAAACAAAAAATCACTCTTTAAATCGAGATTGCGGTAAACGCAATGGGCGGATTTTCCCGAAAATCGAGATTTACACTACCAAACACCCCCCATAAGTTAAAAAAAGTCGCACCCGCTAATTTTTTCCAGGTTGAGCGATTTTTAGACATATCTTGACTGGACTTATTTGTCTGTATTCGACCCGAGTTTGCTTCTTGGGCATTTGCTGACTGGGTCACACTCACACCTAAACTATTTTCGGGATATTGTGGAACGTTTTAAACACAAAAAAAATGTTAACATTGAAATCTTACCTTTAAAAGTTGCCGAATACTTTATCCATCATCTATTTATTTCCAGGAATGGCCGTTTTCATAACCGTCACTAAAATTTTAAAGTTCAAAAGTTAATTATTACTGAATTTTAACGCACGCAAACAAAAACTGATAATTTTAAGTGAAATTTTAACACTAATTTTAAGTGAAAATTGCAATAATAAGTTGTTCAAAAATGGTACTGATGAGTAATATGAAAAAAGTAACCTGCGTTATCAATAAACAACTTAAAAACTGACCAATTTTAGGTGACTAACTTTTACTGCACACGGCATTCAAAGTTAATGACGTAGCTAATCCAACAAATTTTAATTTATAAATCACATTTGATAATGTGCCCCACACTCGATAAACCCCGAAAAGTACAATAATTGTAATTGTTTAAATTGCCTCCTTTGAATTACGCAGTAAGCAAATATAATAAAATTCACGATTATTACCTTAAAACACGCATTAAAAACTTAACAATTTGACATAACGAAATTCTACTGCCAACGCCATTAAACAAAAATGTAGGAACAAAGGAAATAAAATGTGGAACTCGCGCGGCTTTTGTTTTAATTAATGACGTGTATATTCAACAAATTGAAAAATTTTAAATTTAAAATAACTTCCTACAAATAGGAAGAAAAAATTATAAAATTCAAGATTTGCTTTTGGATTTTCTGAATCGTACAGATTTTTCTTCCTTTTTTTTTTAATCGTCACAAATTTTTAATAAGACTGTTTGGACTATTTATCGATGTCTTTTTGCAAAGCGTGTTATTTAGAAGCATACGACATACCTAATTGTAGTTTTGTAGACGATCATGACCATCAATAATTATAATTCTAACTATGAATAACACACCCCGAACTTGACAAATCTCTTTAAAGTTACAACAATTATGGTAATTGATTAAAATGTTACCTTTTAATTATTCGTGACGCACTTGCCGTTATTATGATAAAATTCACTATTATTTCTTTCAAAAGCTTATCAATGTTGGATGACTAAATTTTACCACCGGCGCTACTTAAAACAAATGCCTATTTGACGCGTTCTTTGCAAGTCTTTTGTTTTAACTTATAACAAATTATAAGTCATTAATTTATTAATTAACACATATGCATTGATTGTAATTATTTCAATGGTAACTTTGAACTATTCACGATACACTTAACGTAATAACGATCCAATTCGCGATTATTATTACAAGGTTAGAAAAGATTCAACTTGAAATGCGCTCCAAACAATCACAACTGGCGGACGGGGAATGTGAAAACTAAATTGATATTATGTTGCCCGCTAAATATGAAAAATTTTATTAGTAACAGGCGAGACGCCAAATACGAAAAATTTATAATAAATTTGCATTAAATATATTATTAAAAATTATATTTATAAAAGGTTTTAAAATAGTATTGATCCAGTTTTTAGAAACTTTTACATGAAAAAATAACCCTCTACTACTTTTCCGATAAGAAAAAAACCTTCTACAAAAAATTCAAACCAGAAAAGGAAATTTGTCAAGAATTTTATGCCTAGCATTCATAGGTCATATCAAAAATAGTATATAAAATTCTGCACGAAAGTTTAAAAACATAAACGAAAAAACGTTGTTTTCAGTTTTAGACTTAGAGTTTTTAGAACAGTGGTGGCTTGTCAGGGAAGGCAGTGTCTCGCCAAACCAACTGTCACCAAAACATAATTGATAATGAAACTTATTTTCCCAATTTTAGAGTAGATTTAAATAAAAAACAAGTCTATTTCTCCAAGTCCTATTTTATTAGAGACGCTTCGGAAATCTGAAAAATTCCCATCTTTAGTCTCAGAGGCTACAAAGTAAAACAAATTGAAAAATGCGACTTTTACTTAATTTAAAGAAACCACCTTTCACAAACGTAAAAGTTGTCAGTTGGATAAAATACTGTTCAAGTATTATTTAAGTTACAAGGAACGTAAGGACGTTATTATCAGTCAAGGAAGCTTAATTTAAACCGAGGCAGAACCGATTACCTTCAGAGAGTGATTGTAGTATAATATAGTTCTTACGTGCAGTGTTGCTTTTAAAATTTCCCTGTTTCCGTAGAACACTGGACACTATTTTTATATAGTATTAAAATTTGACATTGATCGTCAAATATTTAAAAACAATAAACAAATAATTATAATTAATTTTCATTAAAACTGAAAAATGCAGATTGATGAAACTGCAAATAATGCTTGTTTAAGTTTATTACCTAGCAAATCAAGAAAAAGGTACGAACTCACCTACAATTTATTTCAAGAATGGTATATTAAAAAAATGTGCAACATACACAATGTTTTACTTTTGGTAAAACTGTTTTTAAAACAAATCCTCGAATGTCTGGCAATACAGTTGCTTCCAAATCTTTTAGATTTTCTAAAATTTCAGTAATTTTGATGTCTTCATTACTGTGGAATACTGGCTGAATTTCAATTACATCCTAAAATAATAATTAGTAAATTAATATAGGACCCTTATACTGCCGTCATACGCAAGAACACAGTAAGTCGGAAATTTTTGAAAAATGAGTTAATATCAACTTAGTATATATGATACGTTATTCTACAGATCTAATACGATCAAAAACAGAAAAATACTCATCAAAAGGTAAAAAAGTCTTCTAAAATTGCATTTACTGCTATGTTTATTGCATTGGATTTAAATGTTTTTGCCGTTTATCTCGATTTCAACTTTTTCAGAGTTACTGTGTTCTTCCTTATGACGGCAGTATATCACAATGTAAGTTATTACCTGTTGCACAAATCTCTTCAACGAAACTAAAATATCTTTTTCATCCTTTTCACAATTACTCCCTACTGAACGACCCTTGCTGTAGTTATTTACCAACAAATTCTTGTAAAATGGAGTAAATGCAGCTACTGTTAGATTTGTAAATCTTACTCCCCTCTGTCCAAAGAATCCTGGTTGAACATCCTAGGAAACATGCTATTGAAACCAAAATCCTGCATGTTTGAAAGTATTTTGTTCAGATAATTGAATCATTTGACCCTTAGGTTTCTTCAAAGCATTTTCGGGATTTAAAAAATCTCAACACAGCATTCTGTATTATCGATGAAGATTATTGTGTAAAAAGTTCACTTTTACTATAGTTTTCTGCATATTCCAACCTTTTCTTACAAGCAGCATGTCCAAATTTTAAAGTTCTCAATTGACGTTTTAAGTCAACTGCTTCTTTATACATCAATTTAGCTTTTAAGGGTAAGTTGAGCTGCTCTTCTTACATTAACAGTGCAAAGAAGTGATGAAGACTGCTTATTTAAATCTTTTGAACTTTTAGTAGCAAATAATTATTTTAAAGCCTGTTTACTCTGATCTTGACCAAAACTACTTGTTGAGGGACCACAAAATGATTCAGGTATAGCTAAAAATAGTTAAAGTCTAATTTTTCATCAAGTTACATTATTAAATCACATATACACACCATTTGATCGTCCAAAGGTACCTGTGGAGGAACCATAAAATTCTCCTTCAGATGATGTTAAAAGATTTTTAAAATTTTATTTTCCATAAAGTCATATTTAGATCATAATTATATACACACCATTTAATCTTAGTGGAATACTATATTCACTTATGCTCTCATGGGCTCGTTCCTGTCCAAAGGTACTTGTTGAGGAAATGCTAAAATCTCCTCGAAATGATACTAAAACAATGTCAAAAGTTAATTTTTCATAAATTGGCATTTACATTGCATTTTACACAAACCTTCTGATTCTGGTAAAATATCATATTCAGTTTCATCCTCTTCTTGACCCATGCAGATATCTTTTTCTTCTCTTCTTGATTTTACAATCAAATAACAGTAAATTAAAACGTAATATTATTTACTTGACAAAAGTTCAGTTGGGAAAGCATCAGATAGTAAAATGTTATTGCTAAAGATGAAACATTCTTTAAAATGATGATGGCATATTCTTCGATTTGATGTTGTGAATTCTTCATTTCCAGACAATGCGACCCATAACTTAAACTTTTCGTTTCGTAATCCTTGAAGACCTAAAACATGTGGGAACGCAACAACTATGTCGACCCATTATGATTAATAAAATTGATCCTTAAAATTTTAAGGATAGAGTGAAACAAAATAAAAAGTTAAATATTGAAGCAATTGCAACACCTTTTATACCTGATACCATAAAATACACAATTTTGCAACAATAATTTGCACAAAAATGAAACAAACAAAATAAACAGTTGTTTATCGAGTGGTTAGGTAATAAATGAACAAAGAAAGAGACAAAAGCTAAAAGAAAAGGGCTCGTAAGCAGTAAATAAATCATCTGGCGTTGTTTTAATTATACGTTGGTGAAAGGATCGAATTAATTTATTATAAACAACCGAAAATAAATATAAGAATTAAAATAAACAAAACTGTCAAAATATGTTTATTAAACTTGATAACTGGAAAATCACCATGTCCGTTGTTACTTTGACGTTTATTGTCAGATCGAAGTGTCTTTTATTTCATTTCTCGATGTAAAAGTCTTCCGGTGCGAGTGAGATGGGCATGAATTTGGTGTGCGAAGTGTAGAAAGGAAGCCGGAGATGACTCACGTCGGCGCATAACTTTGCCGTTTCACGGACATGGGGTTTTTTGTTGGTTTTGTTTATGGAATTTCGATTTGAGTTACTGTGTTTCAGTATGTTGATAGTTTAGAAATATCGTTACATTTTAATTAAAAATTGGGTGAAAGTTTTAACTGAATGTGGTGCTGTTTGTCGGACGGCGAGGATTCAGGAAAAGGTGAGTTTGTGTGCGTTATTTTATTATTTTGCTGGGGAAAATAAACTCGTCTATTGGGAACGAGTCGGGGATCCGCCATTTTTATTTGGTAAATAGGCGTTGACTGTGTGTATGTTTTAGCAGGTGCTATGGCCGCAATTCGCAAAAAGTTGGTGATTGTGGGCGACGGTGCTTGTGGAAAAACGTGTTTATTAATTGTATTTAGTAAAGATCAATTTCCCGAGGTTTACGTGCCGACCGTTTTCGAAAACTATGTGGCCGACATCGAGGTGGACGGAAAAACAGTCGAATTGGCATTGTGGGATACGGCGGGACAAGAAGACTACGATCGACTTAGGCCCCTCTCGTACCCAGACACCGACGTTATCTTAATGTGTTTTTCGGTCGATTCGCCCGACTCGTTGGAAAATATACCAGAAAAATGGACTCCCGAAGTGAAGCACTTTTGTCCAAATGTTCCAATTATCTTGGTAGGCAACAAGAAGGATTTACGCAACGATCCTGTTACAATCAAAGATTTAGCAAAAATGAAACAGGAGCCGGTTAAGCCGCAAGAAGGTCGTGCCATGGCTGAGAAAATTAATGCCTTTGCTTATTTGGAGTGTTCGGCCAAGAGCAAAGAAGGTGTCCGCGAAGTGTTTGAAACGGCTACCAGGGCCGCGCTACAAGTTAAAAAGAAGAAGAAACCTCGTTGCATTCTGTTTTGAGCTTCGACAACTTTTTGTCGTATATTCTTTATATTATTATGATCGTTACGTGTGTTTAACCAAAATTGGGGACTCTTTTTTGCCAATTGTAGTACATAATCCCCAACATTTTATCTTTAGTTCTCCTATAAATTTTTTTAATTTTTCGGTGAGCCACTATTTGTAAATTTTTTAATTTTTCATCATAACAGACACAAATAATATCGCCGAGTGTTGTAAGCTTGAATTAGTTTTTTCAAAGTCAGCAGCAGCAGCATCAATAACCATGATCTTGCATCAGAGTTTATATTTTTTTTAAATGTTACTTTATTATTATTATTTTATAATTATTGAATATGGAGGGTGCCACGGCACTTTTGTTGTATAAATAAATAAAATAGCAATCACACTTTTGATGTCCGATATCAAACGATTGTTAACATTGATAATTGATAATTCTATATAAAATATAAAAAAAAATGTTCATCTTTTTTGATTTTGATTTGTTTAGGCAATTTTTTCAACACGGTGACGTTGCGTGTTGCTTATTTGATATACATAGCTTTAACTTTTCCATATTGTATTGTAAAGATGAATAAAAAATAAACTTTTTCTTAAAATTACTGTTTTTCCACTGTAAAATGACTCAACGTGCACAGATGAATCATTGAATAAATTATAAAATAATATTTGCAAATATCCTGGAGCTTTGCACTCTTGGAATTTATCTCTTAAGTTAAACAACCAAGCTGTTTGAACTATGACACATTTTAGTTTCCTAATTTCTAATTCGAGTTTACTTTATTTTAAATTAAATTTACAAAAATGCAATTTTTTAATTAGGTAAATAAATATTTTTTTAATCCAATAACATTCATGTTTAATTTATTTAAGATCGGCCAAGTACCATGAGATTGTTTATATTTAAGCTAAGCTAACAAAAGAAATTGATTTTTGAAACGGTGTTGAGTTTTTACTATTTTTAGGTCTTGGAATATTTTTGAGACAGATCTGATGACAAAATTTGAATTTTTTTAGCTTCACAACTGAATTCTACTTATAGCACATCAAACCAAAGGAATTTATTCTATTTGCAAGTTGCGAAGACTAAATAAAGAGGAGTTTTCAATTTTTGAATATACAAATAAGCAATTTTTATTTTTGAATGAAACGTATTGTTGATTCCATTAGGTAAGTATAAACAAGGGTTCATTCCTGCAGGAAATGCGAATTCCGAAGGATTAGTGGATGGGTAGCACATTACCTCTGGAGATAAATGTCAAAGGAAACCATGAAAGGAACGAATACTTGTGTGTGCTTACTTATTAACAGGTGTTGCGATTGTGACTAGGGAAGTAAAGAAATGATTAATAAACAAAAACCTGTTGACAACATTTCCCTCTCTAAGAAAATGGCTTTTTGAAGTGGGTCAAATCAAATAATTCAACATAATGTTTTAAATGTACCTTGCTTTTATTCCCGAAAGAAATCTAAATTATGGTAGATGAGGCTCATCCGTTTTCCCTTTGCAGACGCCCTAATTGTAAGACCTAGTTTTGAAAAGAAAAATGTAATTAATATTATTTTGTTTTGGCAGGAAGTATTTTCATACTTCTGCAGGAAATAAAAATGTTTACAGAACGATTAAATAAAAAATTATGAGATGATAAAATCTTAAATAAATACTTATACAAGTCACTTCAGGATGATTATGGTTTTGTGATAAATATCCACAAGATTTGTAAAAATATGAAATTATTTGTATATAAATGATGTAAGCAGTAATAATTTATGATAAATTCTACGGTTTTTCATCTAGAATACGTGCCAATATTAAATATGTTTTAAATGCAAGATCAGATCTTCCACAACAAACTTTCCAGATTTTAATTGGGAATTTTTATTTTATACTAAAATTTTAGGATTTCGAAACTTGATTAAGTTGGGATTTTGATGAATTTAGACGTTTTGAGATCCCAGAAGCTGATAATCATCACCTCAAAAAAAATATCTGTGTGTATGTAGATGGTCAAATTTTGTGTGCACTTTACCTCAAAAAGTAATAAGAATTTTTCAATAAAATTACTGCTGTGATCCAAAATCGATCGAAAATTCCAAGTTGAAGAAGAGTGTCTACCTTAATTATTTAGGGGTAGATGACAGCAATATGTTTTCTATAACGAATTATCAATTTAATATTTTGAGTCCTTCAAATTCATGAAAGTTTTATTTTCACAGGTCTCTCTGTTCATTTTATAATCTAAAAAATAAAATTTTTAATTTCCTTTAAAATTCACATATCATTGGCAACAAAAACAAATAATATTAAACTGTAAAAAGTTACGATTAGTAATAAATGTACATAATTTGCAATGTTTAAGTTACATAATATACATTGTAAACACATTTTATAAGCGCAGCCCACATAAAAATATTCAAATTGTATGCATGCAAAAAACTTGTTTTTGCGAACAATCCTTTATTTTTTATATAAAAAACAAATTAATATCAATCGCATAAACATCGTTTGAGTTCTGACGAATGTCCTTTCCATCGTTTCGTCCCTAACTGCGTTTAAATCTTTGATTGAGCCTTAAATGTTAAGCAAAACTTCAGATGGAAGGTAAGTGTAAACGACATAACGCACTTCATTGTACAACTGCAAAAACCTTC
This sequence comes from Cantharis rufa, assembly GCA_947369205.1. NCBI lineage: Eukaryota > Metazoa > Arthropoda > Insecta > Coleoptera > Cantharidae > Cantharis > Cantharis rufa. The sequence goes on from OX376303.1 coordinate 97,553,234, forward strand.
CACACAAAATGTTTTTTATTTCTTTTCAGCAGAAGAAAACCTGCGACATATTTTTATTTTGTGAATAGATAATCAATCAGATTTTCTGGAATACTTTTAAATTGTAAATATTTTAGAAATTAATGTTCTTGCAAAGTTTCATAATTTATTATGTTGGAAATCACAGGAGTCACGGTCGCTGACGATGATTAGATTAGAAATAAAGGTCAGCCATAATTTTGTAGGCCAAGATAAAATTCAGAAATTCAAATTGAAACCGCCATAAGAATAAAATAACCTGTACAAAAAAATTTTTTGCTTACTATGTTTATTTCTGCTAATCACAATTCAATCAGATCGTCCTTTTGATTTTTGTGATTTTGCATCGAACAGCCTGTATCCGTAAGTCAAATTAGACAAGTTGTCATGGTTGAAAAAATCCTGGTCACGCCTCTGTAACTGACATTTATTATAATTGAAATTAGACTAAAATTTAGCCTTACGCCTTTCTCTTTCCTGCAATTTTTGAATAATAAAAATTTTGCAAAGCAATCACACGCTAGATGTCGCCATAATATAAAAGTTAAAAAATCTGTTGACGTCCGCACAAATATCGCTCCGTATGGTTAGTTGTAATTTGTAAAATATGGCCGACGTGTTAAGTTGGTTGGTTTATCAAACCGCTGAAAATGTAAGTGAAACTGCAACAAATGCTACAACGAAGCCACCCAACACCCCAGAAGGCATCGCCGTGGCGTATGGAAGTCTCGTAATAATGGCTTTACTGCCAATATTTTTTGGTTCCTATCGCTCAGTTAACTTTCATAAGGAACAGGTAAATAGGGCTAATTCTTCCACGAATAAATCACAAAACCATAATTTGCAACTGCAGAAACGCGAAACTATGACCACCAAAGATGCAGCAATGTTCCCCATAATGGCTTCCATCGCACTGTTCGGCCTTTACATCGTCTTCAAGTTGTTTTCCAAAGAACACATAAATTTATTGTTAACTGGATACTTTTTCTTTTTAGGTGTCTTAGCTCTAACGCACGTCCTCAGGTATTTTTTTATTGAATCGTAAGATTGCACAATTGTATTGTTAAATTTACAGCCCAGTTGTGACCAAGTTGGTGCCAGCTGCTGTTCCCAATACCAAGTATCATATTTTGTTCACCCAAGGCGAAGGTTCGGGTTTGCAGGATATAATTAACTATAAATTTTCTTCGCACGACATTGTTGCTTTGGTTTGTTGCTTGGGGGTAGGTGCTTGGTACCTGGTACAGAAGCATTGGGTTGCCAACAATTTATTTGGTTTGGCTTTTGCAGTCAACGCCGTTGAATTGCTACATTTGAATAACATAGTCACTGGCTGTATTTTATTATCAGGATTGTTTATTTATGACATATTTTGGGTATTTGGAACAGACGTGATGGTAACAGTTGCCAAAAGTTTCGAAGCTCCCATTAAATGTAAGTGTATAAAATCAGCCTCCGGTTTTGTTTTTAATAGAGGTTTGTTGCAGTGGTGTTTCCTCAAGATTTGTTGACAAATGGTTTATCTGCTAGTAATTTTGCAATGTTAGGATTAGGCGACATCGTAGTGCCTGGAATATTTATAGCTCTACTTTTACGTTTTGATCGCAGTTTAAAAAGAAAATCAGATTTTTACTTCAATGCTACTGTCGTGGCATACCTTTTAGGATTATTGGCTACCATTTTTGTGATGCATGTTTTCAAACATGCCCAACCTGCATTATTGTACTTAGTTCCCGCATGCCTAGGCACCCCATTAGCACTTGCATTGGTCAAAGGAGACTTAACGGTATTATTTAAGTGAGTTCACTTTATTTACGTTCAAATCGAGATGTTTATATTGTTTTCATTACAGATATGAAGACGCTCAGGACGTGAAACCAGAAAAGAAGAAGGAAGAGAAGAGTACTAAAAATGAAGCAAAGAAAGTGAAGTAACTTAAAAATTGTCATCCAAAATTCCACCTTAATTGTTGTATTTAAAAGGATCTTCCCAAATTTTATTATGTTAATTTTTTACTTTAATAAATTTCAGTATTTGTTGAAATATTCTTTATTTATAAAATCGTTTAGATTTTATTATTGACCACATTTTCTTAAAAAGTTAACTTATCCGTTAATTATTTGATATTACATATAATATTCATTCAAGCAACCGTGTACTTATTTTTGGACAAAATGAGTTACCTACACAGTCAGATGAGAAATTATACCCAAGTACGTACAAGTAAAATTTTTGCAAAAATAAAACAAATTTAGTTGTTTGTTTTAGATTAATTTTTGAGTAACCTTGTTTTTGCAATAAGTCCCAATATGCATACAAAATTTAGAAAGAATATTTTTTGTATGGTAATATTACACTTGGGGGTCCCAGTAACCGAAAAACATCATTTCCAAAAAATGTCCGAGTATACTTAAATAAAACTTGAATCTTATTATTTTTTTAATTCTCATGTATTGTTATCGTACAAAAAAAATAATAGAAATCTTTCGACCAAATTGATTGGTTAATATGGAGAATTAGAAAGAAAAGAAATAATTATAAGAAACTATTTGCTGCTGATTACCATACCAGAGGTGAATTCTTGCATTTTAGCATTGTTCATTATGAGGTGAGGAAAATGAAACCTTTTTCACCTCCCAGATTTTTTTTATTAATTTTTTACACAAAAAGTAGCGACATCTTTTCAAGCTTAATAAAAAAAAAAACTTAACTTAATGTTCTAAAGCCAAAGCTTTAGCAGTAATAGGGGGTAATTCTTCAATTCCATTCTTGCTAACTACCTGAACTTTGAAATTAGGCAAGTTAACTATCAACCGCAGATGAATTTCACGAACACATTTTTTGAGTAAATCATAAGCCTCTTCCTTAGTTAAATTATTCTTGTAGTAACGATCTAGAATGGACTGTGAAAACAGACCACCATAACCATGTGTTGTAAACTTAAGCTCTGCCATGGAAGCCAAATAGTCGATAAAGTACAACTGAGGGCCATCCAAATCATCATATCCAGCTAACAATAAGTTGACATTGTATGCATTCTAAAACTCGACCATGTAACCTTTTATCTACAAATACTGATGAATAAATTACCCTGGTACGAAGAGCTTCCGCCAAATTGCGACGAGTGAAACTTGCAGCCGCTTTTGGTCCCAGTTCGTATCCGTTTCTCATCTTGTACAACTGAATATTTTTGGCGATGTATTCAGCAAACTGAGTCTTGTCACCTTGCTCGCCAGACACAGCCATGACCAATTTATTCGACAATTGATGTAACTTATTCTCGTCTAAAACATTTCAACACCAAATTATAACCTGTGAAAACGCCGAATAATATTTTTACCTGTCTTCATAACCATTATACTGTGCGCGTTGGTCATGTCGGACGCTATGAGAACGAAATCTGCACATTTTATTCCAATTAAACATTCCATTTTGCTTCAAACACGAAGAATACCAAATATGCTTAGTAACGAATTACAATAAACACTTTTTATTGTCAAATGTCACTTCGATACTTGAAGTTAGCAATTGTATCTAGATGGCGCGCGGCACGCCATCAAATCGTAATCAGATTTTCACAGGATGAAAGTGCATTAAAATTTAAGCAAACACCTGATTTATCTTTTTCTCTCTCGTTTTCAAAAATTGAGGGTAAAATCATCGCTTAGCACTTAGAACGTGGTTTCAATTTTATTTTTAAATTAAATAATAAAATATAAAACTTGCATCGCTACGCTACTGCTTATGCGCTAAAATTTGGCTAAAACTTCCCAGCGCCCATAACCTCATTTGATTGACAAGTGACAAGTCTTAATAAATTATGTAATTTGATATTAAATTTACCTAGAAAGGGGTTCAAAATTTGAATGTAGATTTTTCAAAGGATATTTTGTAATCAAAACCATGGCTTCAAATTACGATTTGGAGCCGGGAGCGGCAAAGGAGAGTGCTCTAGTCACCTCCGAAAATACTGATAATTTTCACGAAATGAGTTCAAGCTTAGATAAGATAAAAAGGGGTGCTTCAGATACATCAGATCAAGATGAATTTTTGTATAATTGCAACAACATGGAAGGGGACGGTTCTGATTTACTTGCAGAAGACGATAATTTAAAGGACGAAGAGTGGTTGGGAAAATCAAAACACATTTTTGTTTTGAGTTCTGCAGGGAAACCGATATATTCAAGGTTGTTTTTTTGTATTCTTTTTTTTTCATTGAACATTTTTTTATTGTTATTTGAAGGTATGGAAACGAAGACAGATTTGCTAGTTACTTTGGAATTATGCAGGCATTGGTTAGCTTTGTTCAAGCAGATAACGATTCTATCAGAAGTATTCTTGCTGGAGATACAAAATTTGTCTTTTTATTTAAGGATCCTTTAATATTGGTGGCGGTCTCGAAAACTGCAGAAGGTACATCACAACTTATATCACAGTTAAAGTACAACTTCAAAGGTATACCTGCTTTGTTACATGTAAACATTCCACTTTTTTAGTTATGTCTTTAATCAAATTGTTAGTATGCTAACTCACAGTCGGTTATTGAAAATATATGAACAGAGGCGAAATTACGATCTCAGAAGATTGTTAACTGGAGTGGATCGCCTGATAGATAACATTTTGGACTTTTCCGAACGCGAACCTGGTTTCACTTTGGGTGCTATTAATTGCTTACCACTTGCTGCTTCTGTTAGAGATACCATCAGCAATGCTATTGTACAATCATGTGCCAAAATTAAGGTAAGGGATACATTTTTTTGTTGATTTCCTCTTGGGTTGCCTTAAAATTTCCTTTTAACAAACTACCCATCTTTTATTTCAGAATTTGGTTTTCGCAATTTTACTTGCAAACAATCAACTCATCACTTTAGTTCGCATGAAAAAGTACTACATACATCCCCACGATTTGCATTTAATTTTTAACTTGGTAGAAGCATCTGAAAGTTTAAAAACCGCCGAGATTTGGACACCTTTATGTTTACCCAAGTTCGACTCCAATGGTTTCCTGTACGGTCACGTCTCGTATTTATCTGAAGATTGCCAAGCGTGTTTGTTATTGTTAACCGTAGAACGAGACGCTTTTTTTGCTTTAAGTGAAGCTAAGCAGCGCATCGTGGAGCGATTACGAAGGAGTAACTCATTGAAAGCCATTAACGAATCGTTGGAGGTTAGAGAAGAGACGAGCGTCAATGCAGGTTTTCCAGAGCTCCGGCATTATTTGTACAAATGTAAATCGACTGCTCAGTTTTATCAACCCAGCATGGGGGCTCCGTATGAACCAAATTGTAGGCAGCTGCTAAATTTGTATCAAAAAGCAAATTACAGACTTCATTGTTCTTCAAGACCTTTGAAGTTGTTGTTCGAAAGAAGTCCAAATCAAGCTCTCTTAGCATGGGATACTCGTGGTTTCGAGTTGTATGCTATCTTAGAACCTTTAACGGACACAAACACTGCAATAAGTATAGTTGGTCGTTTATTAAATTGGATAAAGAAACGGGAAGACAAATTGTTTCATCTGAATGCACCAACTTTTTAATTGTCGGTCTCTTTATATTATACAATTCCTATCGTTTATTTATTATTATGTGATATAAATAAAACTGTTGTAAATTAATTACAAAAAATATAAATAATTTAATTTTTAAATTGTTGACATTTTATTCAACATTTATTTCGGTGACAAATTCAAAGATTTTGATATTTCAAATATAAAAATTATCTAAATTTCTAAATTAAAATTCGCAGAGAATTTTTTGAATTTAAAAATTCAAAATTTTTCCGCGAACCAATAGGATTAAATAGCCCCACATTCTGAAATATTACGTACGCCCCTGCCTGATTGGTAAATAGACGTCAAAGTCGTGTCAAAAGTCAAATCGTGGTTATGTCAGAAATATGTTTCTCAGGCGCATTTGCCAACCGTATGGGGATTTGGTATTCAATTTTCGGAGATGTAATGTGCACATGCAAATTTAAACTTGTATGCACAATAAATTTCTTAATTTATTGAATTAAATGTTAAAGTGACAGAAGCACACTTGACAATTATTAGGTTTTTCATTACCACATTGCGGAGAAAAAAACCAAAATGAGCAGACGAATGCGAATAAAGGGGGTCCTTAACTTGAAACCGAAAGTAGGGGTTAAAACTGACACCCCAGACGTGAACAAATCTCCACCTGAACCATCGACAACGGTGAAGGATCCTGAAAGTGTTCCCAGTGAGGTTAATTTAAAAAGTGTAGAAAAACTTGACGATCGGACGTTTTGTGCACCCAAAGATAGTGTGGTACCTAATTTGAGTGAAGTGCAAGAAGCAGAAATTTCGAGTAAAGATGATGTAACCGAAAATGTGACAACGATTAAGGTTATTGAATCGTCTTCGACGTTTGTTAAACCTGATGTAAATATAATTTCCCAAAGAACTGTACCTAAACCACCAGAGGCACCTAGCGAACCCACCACGCCAAACGTGACTTACGATATTCCGATTAGTTCAGACTCAAATCCTGCGAAACATCTAAATAGGTCACGAATTAAAGCTGTTCCTATACTTACAAGGCAGGCCGGTAGTGCCAGCGAATCGGAAGATGACCCTAAAAGGGTCAGAACCGAGTCTGTTTCTCAGTCGCAACCAAATCACTTTGTAACACAAGAACATAGCACCATAGTGCAGAGAAAGTGCAGGAGGAGTGAGCAGTCGAGGAAAATGGCCGAAGCTAAGAAAACCTTTGCCACTAAATTTGGAGACAAAAATCCAGATAAGCAAAAACTAACCATGATTGATTTGATTTTTTACAACCCCAGTTCAAACCCGATGCCTCAAAAACAGAAGAAACCAAATACGATCACTGAAAAGGAATATCAGCAGAAGAGCGAAGAAGTTAATGAAGACGATCCGCCGCCTCCTGTTGAAGAAAGCGACGAAGAAAATCGAGTTCCTGCCCCTCGAGTTACGGTGGGTCCTAACGGTGAAATCATTGTAGATGAAAAAAGTTTGGTGATAGAGGATCGCGACGTCAAAAGGAAAAGAGCTGAATTAGAAAAATCGGAAGCTATTGATGCCGATTTTGAAGGCGGTTCCGGTTTTTACAAGCGAGTCAAGCGGTGCAAAGATTGGACAAAGGAAGAAACGTTGTTGTTCTATAGGTGCTTGAACACTTTAGGAACAGATTTTACTATGATGACGCAACTCTTTAAAGGACGAACTAGGAAGGAGTTGAAAATGAAATTTAAGAAGGAAGAGAGGCTGAATTCGTATTTAATTAATAAGGCAATATCGCAACCGGTTCACTTTAACATTAACGATTTGAAAGAAGAGGTGGAAAATCAGGAGAAAGCTGTACAGCAAAACAAAGAGAAGAAAAAACGTCTGAAAGAGGCGCAATCGAAAGCGGCCGAGAGAATCCCTTATATAACTCCTAAGGTAAAAAGCGCTTCTGCAAAAAATCGAATTTGTCAGGTAAAACACAAACCTGTCAAGAGCATAAAGAAAGACACCTACAGCTGCTTGGAGAGAGGTTTCAAGTTGAGTTCGAGTGATTCGGAAGAAAGTGAAGAAGAGGAAACATCAAAATTGTTGCGACCTACGCGCTCGGGACGAGTTCCCAAACTTAATAAAACTTTCGATAATTCGGAAGAGTTAGTTGATGATGAAAAAGAAGAGCCAGAGGAAGAGAGTTTACCAGGAAATCTAGTACCGGGATCTATTGTGATTGTGACCACTCCAACTGAAGATGGTGAAACAAGAATGCAAGTTTTCATGAGTACTCCTAATGGGAGTCAAGTGCCATTAACTATAAGCCCGGAAATGCTCAACAGCCTTATGAGTCAACATGCTTTGTTAAATTCACAAGATGTTAGTTCACTGCCTACCGAAGTGAAAATTGCAAAGGAAGATGCCAAGGAAGAAGCTGCCTGTAGTGCAGACAGTTGTGACCTAGTGATTGATGAATAATTATAAATAAATTGATTTTTACTTAATTTATACTAAATTTTATAAGCTGGTGGTTGATTGATGATTATTTTAATTTATTGAATTATTAATAAAAAGTTATAAAATTTACTATACATTTTATGATTTTTGTTTGCAAGATATTATTGCACAGTATCTACCGTAAGATCAGCAAAAATCACAACTTAATTAATAAAAAATTTTAATCAAATTTCAACTTACATGAAGTAAAAAATTGTAAATAGGAAAATGTTTGCATTTTGTCAACAATATAATTTCATTTTTTAATAATTTGTTCAATATTCTCTGGAACCACCCGAGCCACTTTTCTAAATTCTTTCGAGTACATTTTAGTGCACTGCATTTGTGTCCAACTAATTGGTACCATAGGGTAACCGTGTTCCGAATATGCAATTGCTACTCCTAATTCATCCTCGGCAGTGGACAAATAGAAAGTGTGGGCTTCTGTTATTGGTAAAATGCGTGCCAAAATAAAATCTCCAGGTCTGTAACTCTTATAAATGTCGACATCGTCTTTCAGTAAGGCACGAACATCCTCCTTTCGTAAGACAGCATGATAAGGCCTATTCAGCACAGTGTCGTTTACAGACTTAATAATACATTTACAGTACTGTTGAGTAATAATCGTTACTTGTGCCGTGACGATATCTCCTTGTACGGGGACCACAATTTCATTTTGTACCGGACTATTCACTTCTATCAAGTTAACCTAAAATTCATGTTAATTATTATTATTTGAATAAATAACTACAATTGAAACTTACTCCTCCAATTTTTTTAATGATTTCTACCACACCAGATATACTGGAATATATGTACCCCTGTCTTTCGTATGTTCCTCGTCCTGGTAGATATGTTTTATCTGACTGACACAACCTGGTTCCCGGAATACAAACCATTACGTTTTCCATTCTTTTTTGCAAAAACTACTTTCCGCCAGTTCAATTTAAAAAACTCGAGTTGAACAGATACTTCACAATAAGTTAGGTTAGAAGCTTGAATCAGTGGCGGTACCAACTTATTTTATAAAAGCAACTCGAGCTTTACTTTCGTCAATTTAATTTCCTAATTTTACAATTCTAATGGTAAATAAATATAAGATTAATAATGAAAATAAACTTTAAAAAACACTAAAACATCAACTTGACATTTGTCTATAAATCACGGATTTTTTACTTTATTGTTGGCTTCGATTTCATCGCTGGAAGACCACTTGGAGTTTTCCAAAGCGTCCCACAAATTTTTATCTTGATTCATGGTCTCGCGGTTTAGTTTTTCAATGTCTAAAGTTTCTTTGTATTCTAAAATTAAAGTTGGTGGTTTTCGGAACACAAATTTAATTTTTGACTACTTACGAATTAACTGTGTGTCTTCTTTTTTAGCAACTCTTCTAATTTCTGTTTTGGCTTTGTCCATAATTTAAAAGTAAGTTCAGTCGGGTCTAATAAATTGTTTTTGCAATACCGTAAGTAAATTCTTGTAGAACTAACAGTGGTATTGCAGCACTGTTCTAATATAAATTTTCGTTCCAAGATCAATTTGGTAAAATATTGTATAACCAGAGAATAAAACAAATTAAATATTTATTTGTAATAAATAAACAATAACCCCGATTCGTGCACTTATCGAATTGTTTTTCTCTCACAACAAATACTCTGGCTGCGTTCAATAAAACAAACAAATATACAGTGTGATCCAAAATAAATTTTAAGACGATTTTTAACTACAGCTTGAAAAGTTCGAAAAGCCAGATTGTGGAGCCAGTGGCGGCTTGTCAGGGTGGGCAAGGGAGGCAGTGCCCCACCAAGTCCCATAATAACATAATTTATGTAATTCTGAAAATCTTGAATTCCTTAATTTCACACCCTTGCCTCACCAGCAAAATATTTCACAAGCCGTCAGTTACATGAAACATTTAGGTGATAATGATAAGATTTGACAATGTATTTTGGGAGTATGTAAAACAGAATAGAATTTCGTTTCAGAGGGTTTCTTTAACACATATATTGAAGTATGAAAAAAAATTTTTTTACCATCATTTTCATACAAAATGACGGCGACAGATTCCATCTTAAAAATCATCATTTTTTAAAACACTTTCACAGGAGAACGGTTTTCTCGGAAAGTATAAGACTTGGAACAAAAACTCAAAAATTTTTAAAATCAATAATCTATAGCTAATTAGCTATAGAAGGACGTAGGGTTTCTATTTTAATTAAAATTTTGTAGAAATGGAGTACTTTTGAAAAAATTAATCGTTTTTTTGCCAAAAAATACACAGTAAATTGTTTGTAAAAAATAAAGTTTATATTAAATCATAAAACTAGATTCACGCAAAGCTGTTTAAGTAATACGTCCTCCCAGTTTGAAAAACGTGGTTTCAAGAAAATCGCGTTTAAGTTTACGAAGACTTAAATTGTTGAAATTTTATTTTACCTCTAATCTGCGATGCCTGTACCAACTGCATATTGTTTTTATGATCCCAGAGTATGGTTTAAGCAAAAAAAAATCGATTTTTCAAAAATCTTTGAATGATGTTCTAACTATTTAACTTTTAAGCAATTAAAACCTATCGAGAAAAAAATTAATTATGCATTTGAAATTTTTTACTTCAGAACGTAAAAAAAACTTTTCTTACCCAACCGCAGTTCGTGCATTTAAAGAAAAATGCATTTTTTTCACAATTTCAAATTATTCACTGGCTACATCACTGTTTTTTTTATTTACCTACCCTCGAAGAAGTACTTTATTTTCTAAACTAAAATATAAACATAATATTTCTTAATCGTAAAACGTAATTCTGAATTTATTGTTGGAACTGATATAATAAAATTTACAAATACAACTTAAATAACTAATAATAAATTAAGATATTTTTAATAAAAATCTAAAGTGTCACAAGGCAACCATTTGGAGCTCTCCAAAGCATCCCACAAGATGCTGTCATGGTCCATTGTTTCACGATTTAGAATATCAACGTCCAAAGTAACTGTGTGTTCTGAAAACAAAGAGTTAAATTATTTTTTAAAAAACATACCGGTTCTTACCGATCAATTGCAAGTCATCCTCATTGTGTCGTTCAGTTTGCATCATTGTGGTGACCATTTCGGATGTTGGATAAGCTTCGGAAGCTTGAGAATTCTCACCTTGATCATAATAACCCTTAAATGAAAGTAATTTTATATTAATTAAGGCAATTTGATTACCATGGTGTTGACTGCAATTTTTTAAGCTGGCGGTTTCTTTCAGAGAAAATAAATTTTGTTTAACAATAAAAGAGCGTGGTTTACAAAGTAAAACTTCTTCTGGGCGAAACAACAAAGAAAAAAAAAACAAAAAATTTCCATAAAATATGTTTTGTAACAGCAGAAATTCTTCAGATCAGGTCAGCTTTAACTTGATCCCCTTCATTCAGGATTGAAGACTTGTAATTCTTCTGAGATGACACCTCTGCTTTTCACTCAAACATCAAAAGATTTTCTAAATACTTTCATTTATTTTATTTTCCACTGCTGATGCTTTACTAAAAGAGTCAACAACAAAAAATTTAAATGGACAAATTAAGAGGATTCTCTTCAGCATTTTCTTACTTAAATCAACCTCTCGAAGAGGTTCCTCAGTGAAATGAGTGGGAAAATTAAGAAATGTTTTGCTATTAATTTTCAATTTCGTTAATAAGTCACAGCAGCCGAAGAAGTTCCACTTCATTGTCGAATCATATCACTCTTGATGTTAAGTGCTTCTGGCACTAGGTCACAACACTCAATTAGTTCTAGTTCACTAAAACGTCACAGTATTCGCGATGGCCTAACTTGACCTTTGAGACACCACTCGCGATGGTCCAACTTGACCGTAAGAACACAACACTTGCTATTGAGCACTTAGTCATGAAGACATCACAAAAATACACTTGGTCTTCTATATTTCGACCATTGTTGTGATATTTCTCTGGACCATAACCTGTTAAAGCGTTATTACTTAACAAGTGCGCTAAGCGGAACAAAAATACAATACTTGGAACATATTACACAAAAAGCATAATCGAGTTATCAATACATCTGACTAGATTAAGCAGTGTGTATCAATAATTCCATGAATGAATTATATTACAGCCAACTAGAACAAACTAACTCAAGCTGCATCTTAACTTAAGATATCTAAATCAAAGTAATTTCCATGACTTTCAAGGAATTCTAGGGGATTTCCAAACAAGTGTACACAAAATTTTGAGCGATTGATGCAGCTATAAGTTAATTGCTTCACAAACACAGATAACACCAAGGAAACGTTATGTAAATAAAAAAATATTACCGTTTGCCACGATGCATAATTTTGCCAGTAAGTTGTGGGATCATAATATTGGCTGTAGTCAGTAGCAGCCGCCGCTGCTGCCGTAGTGAAAGTTGCTGTGGCAGTCGATGTTGGACTAGGCGAGGTTGTAGCAGCACCCTTAGGCTTCGGTACCGCATTACAAATTTTCAAAGCTTTAGTTCCTAACCCTATAAACCCGTTCATATTTGATAAAGCATCCTTCATTTCGTCCTCGCTACCAAAACGAACAAAACCATAACCTTTACTAAATCCACTGTTATCGAGAATTACTAAAATAAGCAACATAGTACAAAGTTAATCTGAGGAAACATTTGTTATAAACCTTTTGCTGTTTTGATGGTATTGTATTTAGTGGAAAACACCCTGTACAAATTGTAATCGTCCACGTCTGGACTCAAGTCGCCCACCCAAACAGAAAATTCTCTATCCAATAGGTTTCTTCCAGTATTACTGGCGTTATTCAATCGAAACCGCACCACGGGATTTGTACCTGATATTGGTTTACCATTCAATTTGTGCATTGCATCTATCGCTTCCTCGTCAGTAGCAAAGTGTACAAAGCAGTAACCGGCTGGTTCTCCAGTAAATTTATTCCTCATTACTTTTACGTTTAGTGGGTTTTCACCCATTTTTCTAAAGGCCGTGGTTATAAATGTTTCCGTCATGTAGGGTTCCAGCTAGAAATGCATTGAAGTGAAATGCAATTACAAAAGAAAAGAACTGTCGATTGACTTACGCTCCCCATCCATAACTGACAATGCACCATACTACTCATTTTGTTATTTTATTTAAAAACAGTTTGTACTAAATTTTCGGAATATGAATGAATTTTTGAGGTTATATTTGAGTTTACGTTAGAAAATTGATGCCCGGCTTATTTTAACGACGCGACATTGCGCGACATCTACAAAAAAGGTAACTTTATTACAACAGAGGGCACTCGTATAAATTTAAAAGTTTTTAAAAGAGAAAATTAAGTAAAATTGCATATTTACTTTAATTATTGATATTTATTTGCATCTGTAGGAGTAAAGTGGTTATTTTGCTCCCCAATTGGGGAGGGGAGGTGATAAAATATTTTCTAAGATTTTCTAGAATTTTCTTTAGATTTCCTTGAATATCCTAGGATTTTCTACAGTTTCTATTTCCTAAGGTTTCTTAAAATTCTCTACAGATTCCAAAAATTTCTTAAAATTTTCTAAAAGTTACTAAGATTAAGATTTACTAAAGGTCTTTAAGATTTGGTGGGATTTCTTAAGATTTCCTTTCACTTGTACATCAGAGTTTCTCAGCAATTCTCTCGGTAGGAAATATCAAAAATATCAAATTCATCCTGTCACCAGTGCCTATTTTCGGTTCTAGTAGGCCCTAGGCCCATATACCTTCTGGGGCCTCCTCGTAGAATTAGGAAATTATTATTTTTATTGAAATAGGAAATTAGAAAAATATCGGCGTAGGCGAAAAACTTGGTGTTACAAATTCACAAAAATTATAATATTAATTTTACTCGAAATTCATTTATACGGGGAGTCCCCGTGACGGTGGAGAACCTTTGAGGTTTTTTATTGAGGTAATAAAGGACACTTTTCTAAGACAAATTTTAAAATAAAATTTTTGTCCAAACCCAAGTCCAAAGGGGTTCTGAAAAGAACCCCTACCGGGGATTGAGCTACCGTCACGGTAGGGCCTCCCAGTCACGGTCGGGCTTCCCAGTTGAGTTAGGGTTATCCTGGAAGATTTTTTTAGAGAGTTTAGCGTCCGTCGCTTGCGACAGATGCAACCACGGCAAATCTCGGATTCATCCTTAAAAAATTTTTGGCGTAGTACATATCGCATCGTTTACATGAGAGTCAAATTAGCGGGGATGAATTTACCAGAGGATCTAATTGCCAAGGGACGAAATTACCGGGGGTCAATTTGCCGGGGATCAATTTACCAAGAAATCTAATTACCAAGGGGTAAAATTTCCTGGGGTCAAAAAACCGGGGACAAAATTTGCGGAGGTCAAATTTCCGAGATCTATTTACCAGGGAATCAAATTTTCGGGCGCATCCAAATTGCGTCCCGTGGTCACTATTTTAGAAGGTTTTTGAAGTGGTCAAAAAAAGGACTAAGGTCAAGGAAAGGAGGATTTCATTAAATCATTCTGACCATGATTCCGTTGGAACGCAATTTACCCGTACCCTTGACCGTGGAACGCAATTTGCCATCTCCCAAATTCAGAGGGTGAAATTACCGGGAGTCAAATTACCGGGATTAATTTACCAGAGGTACAAAAATTAACCGGGGTCAAATTACCTGGAACCAATTTGCCAGGGACCAATTCACCTAACGCCGTAAAAGGTATACTAAAGATAATTTGATGAAATAATTAAAAAGGTGAAAAAAAGTCAGAGCAAGCACGCAATTTAAAGCGGTATTCAGGTATAGAAATTTGAAAAAATTAAATTTTTTTCCCGTTTTCTTCAAGTTATCTACCTACCGAAAACATAAGGAAAAACGCGTTTTCTTTCAAAACTACATTTTTCAAATTGAATACTAGAAATATCTCAAGTTTTATTTGACCGATTAACTTCAAATTGGGTTGTGTACCTTTAATATATTTTGCTTTATAGTCTGTGCAGGTCTGTACCCTGGAAATTTCTAAATTATTATTATTTTAAAAAATATAAAACTTGGAAAAAATAAAAAAATAAAATTTCTTTTCTTACACTTGTTGCCACAAAACCGAATAATAATAATATTTTAGCAATTTTTAAGGTACAGACTATAAGGCAACATAAATATGTTGAAAGTTCACATCAAATTTCAAGTTAATCGGTCAAATACAATTATTTTTTTGAATTTTTAAGGAGAACTGCGATTAAGGTAAAGTTTCTCTTATTTTATAATTAAAAAATTAAGTTGAGTTTTGAATACGCATTTTGACGTTTGAAGTAAATAGTCAGTGCAGGATTTACGCTTAGGCCAGTGAGGCCCGGGCCTAGGGCGACATAATTCTAGGGGCGCCTAAACTTTAGAGGCGAGAAAATTTTAGAAGTTGTGAAATTTAACAAAAAAATAAAATTTTAAATTTGATTTGACTTAGCTTTGCTGTGAATGTATGAACAAATTTCTAAGACCGTTGGCGCTGCAATCGATAAGTTTTATTGTGATATTTTGGGTTCGTTACTTTGCCCCCCCCCTCCATTTAATTTATTTTATTATTTTTATTGATTTAATTATTCCCAAATTAAAGCAATAGATTTCTCAGTATATTACCTATATTCTTAATAATAAAGAATAAAAAATAGAATAGAATTTAGATAAAAAGTTAAATTTTTGGTTTAAAACTCATAAGCTCAAAAATACATTTTCTATTTTGAACACAATCACAAAGCTAGGCTTTTCAAACCGGGGCACAGTGTGGAAAAATGGGGTTTTTGTGGACAAACGGTTGCTGAGCGTTCAATTTTAGAGCAAAAAATCTGAAAAAAATCTGGAAAATGTCTTATTATATCCTTAATAGAATAGAACAAAAAAATAATTAAAAACTAATGCCAGAATTTAAAAAAAATCCTGTTTTAAGAGACTAAAATGCAGTCAGCCAAATTTTTCAAAATATTGTATCCCGATATTATTTCTCTTCCTCTGGATCAAAATTCTGGTGTTCCAACAATTCTACGGCCTCGGGTGATAGTGACGAATCTTTTTTGGGTCACAATATTCTTAATTTATTATTAAAATAAATTTTTTTTATTAAAATAAAAAAAATTATTTTCGATAATCCGATAATCCATAGGACAAGTCTCAGTAAAAACGCTCGTGTGGTCGCATGTGCAAGTATCTGCAGCTGAAATTTGGAGGGCAAGTACTAGAGATATTCACAATACCACAAAAAAATTTCGTTGAGTCATATGTGTCGTTATACAACTAAAGGTTTAAGAGAAGTCAACATTAAAAAAAAATTGAGTTTTTTACAAATTAGGTCCTACAAACCGTTAAAATGTAATTCTTTGTTCTGTTTTCGCACTTGTGTGTTAGTAAAGAGATACAGAAACAACATTTCAACTTGAAAACTTAAAAAAAATAAATGTATTTCCGATTTCAGCAAAGTTAAAGTATCTATGTATATCACAATTTTTTGCAATATTAAAACAAGGTTGACTTTGCTATTTTTTTTCGACACCTTCCGGGCACATTTTTAAAAATTTTTTTTAGTTTTCGTGTATCTTTGGAATGTTCCTAGTAAGTAACTATTTTTTAACAGACCAAATGAATTACTTTTTAAATCACCTTTTGTCCGCCTCTTCCACACTGGAATATCCCCTAGCACATAAGTGATTGTGTTTAAAAAAAAGAAAATGTGTTATTGAATTTCAAATCAGAAGTCTTAAAATTTTAGAAATAATACTTTTTTGCACACAATATGCAGACTGCTACTGCATTTATGAAAATGTTTTATTTAAATAATTACTATCAAGCAAAAAGGGCACCATATCGGACAAGGCCTAAGGCGCAGGCGATCCTAGATCCGCCACTGTAAATAGTTAGTATAATATTGATTTTATAGTAGGTAATGTTCGACTTTTTGTGGTGAGTTTACAGGACGAGCCACAAAAAGTACATTAGCTCCGAATAAAACATAATAATATGCTTTTGAGAAACGTAAAAATATAATTATTATTAAATTTAATAATTAATAATAGCACTTTCTTTATTTTAGTGTAATTGAACGAAATAGTGCCATTTTAATTTTAACTGATATAACGTGAACGTGTATACTGTTTTTAGAAGATATTTTTTTAAATTATTATGTACAGTTACTTGTAAAAGTATTCGGACATTTTTGTCAGACAAAAATCGATTTTTACAGCAATACTCATCAGACATTTTTTGTAGGAAATTTGATTCTTTTCCTTTTTGTATATATACATTTTTCTATTTCACCGCACCGTTTCCAAGATACAGTGACTTGAACAACACTGTAAAAATGAAAATTTTCGCTGTAATGGAATAAACATAATATCTCGGAAACGATACGACAAACTAGAAAAATCTATATAAACAAATACGAAAACAATAAAATTTGTAACAAAAAATGTTTAAAAAGTTTTGCTGTCAGAGCGAATTTTATACGATAAAAAGATAGGAATACTTTTAAAATTGTCAAAGACTTGAGCCGCTCTAAAGAGTTGCCCCATAAAAAAATTATTGTCAACACAGGCCTGTACAAAAAATAAAAAACGATGAGGATGTCGATTTCCTGAGAGGACAATATTTAATGAAGAGTAGATGTCAATTTAATAAAGAACAAAAATGATTTTAAATAAAAATGCATAAAAGAAATTCCATCATAGCTCTGGAGTGCATAAAGCGGAGTCAGAGATTGAAACTAAAATTTTCAATTAAAAATCAACCATTAAAGCTTTTCCGAGTGTCAATTAAAATTGTCACCGTTACAGTCGATCAGTTTATTGTCGCAACGTAGCATTGCATTTATGAGATTGTCACGACGAAATAATTTCAATTAACTGTTTTTTTGATAAATTTTAGAAAATAAAAAATGCCTTTAAATATTATTATCTTTCGAACAAAACGACTTTTTAGGTCCTAGCAGTAAAGAATTTGCTTTTATGACAGTTTATTTTGACTTACAAGTTGAGAAAACGTATACGCGTATAACCATTTAATAACGATTTTGAAAACCTCGAGATGATGAGGAATGTGAGAAACGAGGATAAGCCAAAAGATTAGCAGTTACGGAACTTCTCGATGTGGAACAGGAATTACGCTGCCTGGTCCCGGTTGATAGAAGTCCCAGGAGACGCGCTTTGTGCCGCTAAATCACTCATTAAAACGACCCCATACCTCAACCCCTAACTTAATAAAATTTTCATATTCGAAAGTGTATTGGATCTTTGCCATTTTAAATATTCGGGTGTCGAGATTTTTTTGCTTATTTTTATTATAATATTAAATCAAAATTTAATTAATGCTAATTAAAGAGGAAGAAGTAAAAAACGAGAACATGAAGTTAGTAAGCCGAATAATTAGATGGTTTTGTTTTATGTAAATTATTATTAGTAAAATAATTGAGTTCCAAAATCTTTTTTATTAGAGTTGTTATAATTGTCCAATTATAATAAATTGCGGTCGTTGATTCTATCGTACGGTGCATAAAAACTAGAACTAAAATCGCAAGCGCAATTTTGATTAGGCCGGTGCACATACTTATTAAAAAGATTGCGCAAAATGTTAATTTAACAAAGTTTCTTTTCTATTTTTAATTTTTTGGACAATTGTTCTGCCGAAACAATTAGCGAGTGCCAAGCACTTTTTGTGTTGCCTTAATACATAGTATGATGAACATGCATGGCATGCAGTTGTCTTTGGGTTATTGTGTTTAATATTTAACAGCAGAACGTTAATATAAACGGAAGTCGGCATCGTATACTATAGAATTTGGAACTGTACATAGCTATTAACAGACGATCCCAAGGGATATTCTGGACACAGAAGATAGGAACAACTGAGACTTGAAGTTAGTTATCCAACGACCGTGTGCTATAAAGCCGACTCGTGTCCTATGATCCAGGATCACTCAATAATCCTTAACTGTCCACTCGATTTTTTTACTAAAGAAACTTTCTTCTCTAATTTATTAAACATTGCGGCTTATGATTTTTAAACTAAATTAATGATTGTTAAGAAACGGAGTGAGATAAAAAAATACAGTTGTATTACTATAATTCAATAAGTACACTACCTACTTTTCTTTCTTTTTGTTCCACATTTGTAAGAACTAGGTTTTTAGTTTTTTCTTTATAAATCTTGAAACACATTTTCTTCTTTTTTGTAGATTTTTGTAAAATTCAATTAATCTGCAATCATTGCAGGTGTCATTAATACTAAACACAGACTGAAATTGCAACATGATTTAATTTAGAAATAATTTATTACAGTTCGTTTCACGCGGCAACGGAGTCCTCGAAACTGTTACATACATTCTAATTTTGTTATTAGACTAGAATTTTATGTTCTTTGTTCAAGTTTTATAGTAGACTAAGCGCAATTCAAATTAATTTTCCAGCCAGTAATAAAGCATTTTTCAGAAATATACATTGGTATGACGTCAGAAACGAGAAACACAGAGGGTTTCACCTGACCCATCGCCAATTTGTCAAAATTATAATAATCTGTTCAATGAAAATGGTAGGAAAACGGTATACTCTGAAAGCCATGACGACTAGGCTAGGCAAAGGAAAAATCATCATGGCAGTAAGAATACAATATCCTTGGTTTACTACTTATTGCCTCAATGCAAGGGAAAATTAATGAAAACGATAAGATCTCGAATAATGATTTGAATCTTCTTCTATTGGAAGACCCAGATATTTCTATTTTGAAATTCTTTCAATTGGTTCATTTTCCAATGCTATTCTCTTTTGGATATTTCCTGTTTTGCCAAAAATCGTAATAATTTTGATATTAATTTGTATTCCATATTCTGGCGAACCTCTAGTAGAACTTCAATTTCTCCGAGGTTATTGTATTCCAGCAGAACCTTTGCTCGGTTGATTCCACAGCATAACTTTGCTTTATTTTCTTATGGCTCTATGTTTCCTTGTTTCCATTCATAAAAAGAGTGCATCTCTGGTTCTGAAGCTAAACTGTCGCTCATCATTTCTTCACAAAGGCAATACTCTTCTATGAAGCTTCAGTTAATCTTCATTCTTCCCATATTTTTGACCAGAATATCTTATGCTATTGTCATCTAGCGTTAATAATTCAACCGAGATTTCATCATCCAATATATTTTTTCCATTTATGCTTAGCTTCTCCTCTATGCTCATTGCAATATTTTCATCTTCGTTTATTAGCATACCACTACTTTAATTTTTGAATTTTCCAACAAATTTTCTTAGCTTTAAAATACCTGAAGGTCGCCCGAACTCACCAAAGGTATTACTTGAAAGAGGTGAATCTCATTTTTAGGTGAAAAAAATT
Organism: Cantharis rufa; assembly: GCA_947369205.1. Lineage (NCBI taxonomy): Eukaryota > Metazoa > Arthropoda > Insecta > Coleoptera > Cantharidae > Cantharis > Cantharis rufa. Next base: position 97,573,548 of record OX376303.1, read on the forward strand.
CAAATCATTATTTGAAATCTTATATTAATTTTTCCTTAAATTGAAGCCAGAATAAGCAAAAGATATTGTATTCTTACTTCCGAGAGGTAAACCACGGTCAAAAATTGTGTACACCAGACTTCCTACTATTTCGGACTTCCCAAACTTCTCCGGACTTCCTCAGACTTCCCCAGACATATTTTGTGATAGTTTTATACTCCCGAGTCAATTTCACTTTAGTTAGATTTTTGGGATATCTACTATGCGATATAAAAAGCTTTTCTTACCGAACTGCAGTTCGTGCATTTAAAGAAAAATGCATTTTTTCACAATTTCAAACTATTCACTGGCTACATACATCACTGGAGCGAAAATTTTACTAACCCGAGTTTCTTATAAATCCATGAAGTGGGCCCTACCTACAATAATAAAGAACATTTTTTGTTAGTTATCTTTGCAGATGAGAACGGTTTTCTTCAAATTACCTTTATCACAGTAGTCCTTTTGCCTTATTCCTAGTTGCCAGGATAGCTTCTTCGTTGTTCCTTCCAATAAACTTAAGTCATTCACGAACCAGAACACTTTCACATTTTGTTTCACTTAAGTATTAAAAAGAAAATTGTTTTCGATTATTAAGAAAGCTTTCGAAACACCACACGCTCGTTCGCGGAAAACGGAACATTTTTCCGAATTTTCTCCATACTGTGATTTTGTGATTTTTGTTTTGATTGGTTAAATTTCAATAAAAAGTTCAAATTTTACTAATCAAAACAAAAATCGCATTCTGCAAATCGCTAGTGCGTGTATTCAGCTTAAAGCCTTACAAACGAATGACTGATATGAGTCCGTACGGGGCCCTGCGTCATATTTCGTATATAACTTTTTTTTTGTTTCCTGCTTGCAATTTTAATCGAATTTTGTCTATAAGTTTCCCACTCTTTCGTCCGTCGTGCATTTTTGTAATCTTCATTTTCAAATTAACAAAATAAAATATAATTCAAACTGGTAAAAATCGTACAGGTATTTTATCACTTTTGACATTTTTGTGAAGATAAAATTTTCTAATAGCGTAAAACTTCTCATTTGCTGACAAATTTTCGCAACTTTTGGTAAATTTTACTAACCTGAGTTTCTTATAAATCCATGAAGTGGGCCCAAAATAACAAAAATAATGAAACCGATCTAGGATTTTCTCAAAATTTACAAATGGTTGCGGCAAATGAGAAGATTTACACTGTTCGAAAATTTTTATCTGCACAAAAATGTCAAAAATGACAAAATACCTGTACGATTTTTACCAGTTTGAATTATATTTTATTTTGCTAATTTGAAAATGAAGATTACAAAAATGCCCGACGCCGGCCCAGAGTGGGGAACTTCATAGACAATAATCGATTAAAATTGCAAGCAGGAAACAAAAAAAAATTTATATACGAATTATGACGCAGTGCCCCGTACGGACTCATATCAGTCATTCGTTAGTAAGGCCTTAAGCTGAATACACGTACTAGCGATTTGCGGAATGAGATTTTTGTTTTGATTAGTAAAATTTGAACCTTTTATTGAAATTTAACCAATCAAAACAAAAATCACATTCCGCAAAATGCTAGTGCATGTATTCAGCTTAAAAGTAATCGTATGGAGAAAATTCGGAAAAATGTTCAGTTTTCCGCGAACGAGAGTGTGGTGCTTTGAGTTCGAATTTTCTTAATAATCGAGAATAATTTTCTTTTTAATACTTAAGTGAAACAAAATGTGAAAATGTGTGACAAAATGAGACAAAATGTGTTTGGGTTTGTGAGTGACTTATGTTTATTGGAAGGAACAACGAAGAAGCTATCCTGGCTTCTAGGAATAAGGCAAAAGGACTACAGTGATAAAGGTAATTTAATTGGGAGCAACTGCTCCCATGTAGAAATTTAATAAAATTTTGGAAATAGAAAAACATTTATTACTACAAAACGGCACATACAATAAATTAACACAAATAAATTTTTTTCTATTTTCAAAATAGAACTAATTTTGAAATATTTCACATTATTAATGATGTAGTATTCAATTTTGGTTGAAAAAAAATTATATTAAAAATTATCCGCTCGGCTCCACTGGCGCTCTGCCTCACAAATGCAAAAATTGTGTGTCAAACAAAGTTTCACTTTTAATCCGAATAAAACAATACACTATTTTTATTCATTATACAAATTTTATTAAACTTTTTTTTATTTATGAAAGTCAAAAAATGTTACTATAAAAGAATTATTTGGATCTGATGATGTTTAATTGCGAAACTAGTGATCCAAAATAAATAATAATAAATTTTAATAAATATTTCTGTCTTCTCATATAAATCCTTTAAATCCCGTCCAGATTAGAAAAGTCAACGTTTTGAATCCTGCTGCTTTTATAAAATACTTCAACAATGAGAACTGAGTAAATCTTCAATTTTAAAATTTTACTTTGTTATTTTAATATAAATTTCCAAGATTTTTCTACAGGAGTTTTTGTGCTTTAATCTAAGCATCCACTTGATGAATTTTAAGCCAATAACATGCATATATTTCGGTATGGTGCTCTAGGACCGTACAGGATGTTGTCATACAAACAGGAAGACAATTTTCATGTATGGCACATCCATTACACATGCGAATCGTTGGTGTAATAGAAAAATACTAATCATTTCAAATGTAATTTAGAACATTATAATTACTTGTACTCAGGATGCCTAACAGAATGTTAATAAGTTTCTTAAAAACAACTACTCACGTTAATTAATATTACATAAATAAATTTTAAAATTTCTGAAAAATGTATGTAAAATATAAGTACAACGAAATAACAAAATTACCGCTAATATGTAATTTACATTATTTACCACATTTAAATTCATATAACGCACGTTTACTTTTACTGTAACACTTCTTTAATGCTCTAAATTCTAAATTTTTTACTAAACTTCATGTAAGGTTTAATTATTACCTTATAATTTCAAAATTAGTCTATTTATCGAATAATTGCGCAAGTCCCGTTTATTGTAAACAACATTGCAGAAATTGTTTCTATTGGTCAATAGTTTCTAGTTGGGTATTTTATTATTTGTTAATTTTTTAATAGCAAGTAGAAAAAGTCCGAGAAACATTATTTTTTTGGGTCCATATTTAGTTCAAGGAGCAATCAAGGATTTTTTCAAGACCTCCCAAAAAACAGAAATCCAATTCTTTCAAGTCCAAATTTTCGGAAGATCTTTTCATGCGATATTGGAAAATGTGTTAGAAGAAGGTAAAACCAAGACAAGAACTAGAAAAAATGAGATTATCAGCGGATGCGTACTTGACTTCATTTCTTTGTTGTATTTTCACCTCACCCCAAATAGCTTCAAGTAAGTTACTTTGTGATCACTAAAAGAGAAAACTTATCCTTCTTTTTTTTCTTGGTAATTTGTCAAGAATATTTTCAATCTAAAAAATGTTAACCTTCAACACACACTGTTTAGTAATCGTCATGCTTTCTTTAGCAAGATTTCCCTTTTGGCCTACACGCGTAAATTTTACAAACTTATTTTTTTGTAAATATTAATAAAAAATTCAAGTACATTTCCAGGATAAGCCCAAGTGCCGTCGTCCTCGTTAAAGCAGATCGGCGAACTGTTACGAGGAAATAAAGAAAACTTTTGCAATCTGTTTATTTAGGAAAATAAATTATACTTTTGTTGCATTTCCGATTAGCACGAAAGCATAATTATTAGAAATTTATGGAATAATTAAATTAATTTATCATTATAATATTAATCCCATTGATCTGATTTTATTATTCTCAAGCGAAAGGTGAGTCGTTATGTAACGACTTTCACTTTTAACAATCACTGCGATACAGATTTTGATTTTTTTGTTATGCCCACATGTGAACACGAGAAGCACAATATGTTAAAATTTTTAGTTGCCGTTCAACTTTCTACCATAAAATTATAGCTCCAGATTACACAACTTTCTAATTATATTAGTGAAGTAACGAGAATAATTTTTGTTTATAAGAATAATTTATTAAAAACAAAATAGCAAACACAATGATTAACGAATATAAAAAAGACATACAAGTAATAGGAATAATACTGAACAATACAGAATTTTCGTAACACAGCTTTGGTCGGCACCAAAAGAATTTTTTTTGAAAAACATTTTACTAGTATATTTTAACAATAATTATCTAAAAATTTATGTCTAATGATGATAAGATTCTTCGTAATCACCACCATAAGAGGATTCGCCGTGAGATTCGTGATGATGTGGTACATGAACTGGTACTGGGTATGGTACTTTGACTGGGTATGGCACCCTCTTTTCGACTGGGTATGGAATTTCCTTGTAGACTGGGTATGGTTTGTCTACTGGTACTTTGACGGGCACAGGTACTGGTTTTTCAACTTCGACTGGGTATTTCTTGTATACAGTGTAGGGTTGTGGTACTGGATATTTAACGTGGTATGGTACTGGTTTAGCTACTTCGACTGGATAAGGCCTGTCTACTGGTACTTTAACTTCGTATGGTACTGGTTTGTCTACTGGTACTGGAATGTGCTTTTCTACGGTGACTGGGTATGGTTTTGGTACATGAACTGGGTATGGTCTGTCTACTGGTACTTTGACTTCATATGGTACTTTCTTTTCTACGGTGTAGGGTTGGGGCACTGGAACTTCGTATTTAACATGTACTGGTACTTTCCTCTCTACGATGTAGGGTTGTGGAACATTCACTTTAACTGGGTATGGAATTTTCTTTTCAACTGTGTAGGGTTGTGGCACATGTACTTTAACTTCGTAGGGCCTTGGAACGGGCACTTTAACTTCGTATGGGATTTTTTTAATCACTTCGTAGGGTTGTGGCACTGCATATGGTACTTTCACGTATTCTTTGACTGTGTAAGGCACTTTCTTCTCGACGGTGTAGGGTTGTGGTACTGGAACTTTAACTTCATAAGGCACTTTCTTTTCGACGGTGTATGGAACGTGTTTTTCCACAGTGTATGGTACTGGGATTTTCTTTTCTACAACCACGGTTTTTACGGTTTCGTGATGATGACCATGATGACCCTGATCGCCGAAATCGTGTCCACCTTCTTCGTGTCCGCCAAAATCACCACCCGAATATCCACCAAAGTCGTGTTCGCCATGATTCCCTAATAATATCCCGCGTTTATCCTGTTTTTTGTTCTCCTGCGTCTCCGCACTTTTAGTGACGGATTCTGCAGCTAGAGCAGAACACAGGTATGCGACGCTTACGAATACGAACTGTAAAAGAAATTAAAAAAATTAATATTTTTTCTTAAATGTAATACTGTGTACTCACCAAAGCCCTCATTGTGTGATTACTTTGAAGAAGCTGAAGGCTCTGATGTTAGCAGGCCATGAGCGCTTTTATATGAATGTCTTCCACGCTTTCTCACATACATAACGCACACCACACCGTTCTATAGGTTTCACTTCCACATCAAGAGCTGAACGAACGTCTTCCATGCATTATGCAACTTTCTGCTCCACCGATTTACTTCCGACTCTTAATTATTATACACCTATATTTTTTATATATACCACTATGCTAAAACGAAATAAATTATTTTAATAATAATTATGAGCGGATCGATGAAAAATTTTATATTAGCGCCAGAGTCGACATAGAAAATGTGGGTAAATTGAGACATTCAATTAGTTTTTCTTTTATATAATAATTTAATTCGAGTAGCAAATTTTATTGTGTTAACGTAATTTATTAGACACTCATTTAAAAATTACCAACCAGATACGTAATTGGGTAATTAATTACGTACACTGCGTGTACATTAATAATAAATTAGGGAGATGTTTAAGAGTCGATAGTCGATAACGGGTCATGTTCTCTATCTAATTATGTCGGTCAGGTGCTACCGATCTATTTCTCGTCATGTACGAGTTTCGCTCTCATAATTTTCTTCTATTCTCGATATCAATTTAAATGATGAAGGAAACGGTTAGTTTTTGACAATAAAGTTAAGGTAGTCCTGAGCTAGATTTGCACGTTTCCAGTGAGCGAACATGTTGGTTCGATTCAAATCGAAAATTTTACTTTAAACTTAATTTCAGTAAATTTCGTGTACTGTTTTTACATGCCATACTCATTTAATTCAAAAATTTAATATATTATATATTGTTGCTGTGGCGGTCAAGGACGAGCTGGTTAAATAGAAAATGTAGAAAATTATAAAGCATGAGCAGCAATTAAAATTTATACTCTTAATTTTTTGAAAACGGCTAAACAAATTTTATTTCGTGTCAACGTTGTTTTATAATGTCCTTGACCTTTCAGTGTTGTTTTTGTAATTTATTCTTATTTTATTCTAACAGGACAAAAATTTCCTGAGCAAAAACTTTTCAGTGTAATAATGTCCCCCCCCCCGCTCCTGTTTTGTTCACAACATAACATAAAACTTTGAATTAATAATTAAAAAGAAAAGTTATGTGGTATCCCATGTAGGTAGCTGCGAACGATGGTAAGCATACTGCATCATCATGCTGAAAGTTTCTAAAGTTTAAAATTTGGGATGAACCCAGAAAATCGACTGAGAAGTCATCACAATGGGATTTTGTTAAGATGGAATTACAGCTACGGCATAAATAAATTAAACACTGACGGGATTTGAACAGCAAACCATTTGATCTGAAGATCAATATTCTACCACTAAAGTGGTAGTGTTGCAATTAGGGTAAGTCTTTCAGAAATTTACACATGCTTATTGATTAATGATACTATCGTCCATATTTAATTTCTGTGTTAATAGTTACCGAGTAATTAATATTTAATTATAATGTATGTGATTATAATAATTAATAATTAACTGAGTTTTTCACACCGATCGGCTTGTGGAATTGTGTGCAGTTGTTTGCAACATTAGTTTTGTGACAAGACAAATTTTTGTACATTTTCTTTCCTTTTATAAGATTTTTCAAAGTTTTTCCCAAATTTTAAATAGTATAAGCAGTAAGTGGCAGTATCGGAAATATCAAGGTAATATTAGTAGTATATGGCTGTACATATTTGTATCTAGTATTAAGCAGTAAAGTTTATTGAGCCAAAATTACAATATTATCAGTAAATGGTAGTATTAGGCAGCATCGGCAGTATTGGATTTTATTAGCAGTATTGCAAAATAAGTGGTAGTAAGAGGCAATATTAGAGTAGAAGGAATATCTTTTTTTCAGTATGTCAGAAATTTATACTGGTTCTAATAACTGCCTAACACTGTCCGGAACTACGTAATTCTGCTGATTATTGCTAATACTGCATAATACTGGCTGCAACTGCTTAATATTCCATTTACTGCTGATACTACTTAAAACTGCCCGAGTGCCTAAAACTATCACTAAATACCCGGTACTGCCGATATTGACTGATACTGCTACTTACTGCTGAATGGTATTACTATGTATACTATATAACGGCAGTAAATAAAATTATTAGGCAATATCAAACAGTATCAGCAGTAAGAAACCGTATTAACGCTAAGTGGCAGTATCGGCATGACCAGACAGTATTAGGTAGTAAGCGGCAGTAACTATCAGTATTATCTAAAATACTGCCAACTAGCAGTACAGTGTATATGTTATGGTTAATGATGACCATGGATGGATGGTCGGACAATGACGTTAATGCCCTGCTTAACTGGACATTGACGTTAACGTTCCGCCAATAACGTCACTAACCGTGCATTTTGGGCGATGTTGACATTTAAAATTTCATATGTGGTTTTTACATCATTGTCCGGGCAATGACGTCATTGCCTAATACAGAGTGCCTAATACTCTTTTCTAAATGTGCGTGTCAGCCAGCAAACAAATTTGCAATTCGAAATGCCATGGATCACTCTCATGCCAAAATAAAAATGATTAATTTAAAAAATTTAATTTGATTATTTTTTAATTCACAAATTTTTTAAAAATTTTGTTAATAAATGATTATAATATATTAGAATGCAATGCATGCAACACACATAAATGTCACTTACCAGTTGACTGTCTTATTAAAATTGCCAATTTGCTGTTCCTTATACTTATAGTATTTATTCTATAAATCATCATTATCCAATCCGTTTTAGTCAATAACGTCATTGACCGGCCAAAGACGTAAATATTACAATCAGATGAAAATATTTACATCATTGGTGGACAATGATGTAAATATTTTCATTGCTAACTGGCAATCACGTCAATGGCCGGTCAATGACGATAATTGCCGGCTAATGACGATAATGGCCAACATAAATGGGCATTACTTTACAAACTTACTACTTACTTCACAAACTGCGGAGTTTTCATGAGGGTGCCCATATGTTATGTGGATTAGTGTGCCTATTTTGTCTACTGGATTTTCCTTTCAACATATTATTTCCTTTTTTTTGCTATTAAAATTGTGCTCGTTTTCATTTATTTTCCACATTTTCACGTGAAATGTAATGAAGTCTCGTAAATTAGGGCCAATAGCGATTTGGGGATAAATTGGGGCAGAACTTTGGAAAAATAAAAAATAAAAAAATCACGTAAAAGCCATAATATGAACTGTCCCTCTTATCGCTAGTTTATAGTGTTTTCCTTTTAAGATTGCTTATATTAAGGAAGAAAAGTTTTCCCTTTGCTTTGAGTGTACTCTGGATTTTTTCTTTATGTTATTCAGGTCGCCAGAGAAGAAAATGCAATAAAAACTAAAGTTTGAGAATTTCTGAGTTCTATGCAATATTCCTATGGGTAAATAAAAAACGTTTTTATATTTGCATGTTAAGATTCAAAGAATGGTGGAAACTAGCGATTATTTAAGTGTTAGGAAAATTATGTAAATAAATGAGATAAAACACGCATACTATTACCCAATGCAACACTGGAGAGTGCTCTTAAATACAAAGAATTAGGTAATAGGTGCAATTTTAAGGTTTGGTCGGAGAGGAAAAATTACTTACCGACTTTCTCATCAATGTGACCCTGGTATAGTAGAATTTTTAATATTTAATTTTGTCTCGAATATCTTCAAAGAAAACTTTCTGTTGCCCAAAAAAATTTTGTAACTTGTTCGATATTTCGTTTCTATAGTCAATAATGAAAGCCATAAAAATAACCAAAAAAATACATAATTACTCCTGTATAACTAACGCATATTCGACTAATTTTTACTTAATTTCTCGTGTTATCTGATGCGAGAATTAAATAAATTTTGTGTCTGTGAAATTTGAATTTTTAGAAATTTGAGCATTAATCGAATTAAACGTTCGTAATAGCAACTGCTGAATGCAGAATTACGACTTTCTATTTGGTACATCTGTGTTTATAAACACATGATAACTCCTAATTAAATTAATATTGCCGCAATTTATTATAAATTACACATTCAGAGTTCAGTTACAAGAAATATCAATAGCATTGCGGTATAGATTCCATTATATTCCTTATAAGATTTAAACAAAAAATTGGTTTTCAGTTTCTAACTGCTTGCAACTCCAATCAAATTTATTCTATAAACTAAAATTTATTCAAGTTTATTATTTAAAAATATGGTAGGACCACTATTTTTTGGCCCCTTGTTTCGGATCATTATCAAGCATGTAAATTAACAAAAGTCATTATCAAAAAAAGAAATTTTTTTTGAGAGAAAAATCATGGTATGACCGCTGCTGGATATTTTTAGCGAACAGCTGTAGAACTGCTTTTGGACATCTTTTACAATAAAAGAAAAAACCAAATCAAATGAAAATTGATTTTAAAATACTATAATAAGAGGCAATATTTCGCTTTGGATAGAACAAATATGGAATTTTGAATTTCTGCATAGCAAAATGAATCTTTGGAAAGTATTAGGAAATCTTCCAAAATAATTTATTTTATGGTGGTCTAAATAATGCAATTATATATTCATCAAGCTCTAGTTTATCGTGATTTTGCGACAATATGATCGCTTTGAGCAGTGATTACCTAATGTTAGTCTCAAATCATAACTGAGGAGTGGCATATCAGATATTAATTGGAGCGATGCCCAGAAGAATACTTATGCGGTTATTATAAGCAAATGAGGCTAAAAATAAATTTCACATAAAATACTTTAAAATGTCTAATTTTAATGCATTTATTGAGCAATTAATAACAATATAGTGTCCCCACAGCTCCGTGTGATTTTTCTATAGTTTAAACCATATATTTTCATATAATTTTATTAATATTCTCAACTTGAATTTTTTTACATTGTAAAATCTTAGAATTATTAGCAACACATAAGCAATTTTACACATAAAACTAATTGCTAGGTAACACAGAGGGTAACGCTCGTTCTGTACATTAAATACGGCAGCTTCCTATTTAGACACAGATCCTTAAAATGATTTGATCAAAAATTTAAAAAAATATTTATTTAATGCTTTGTTAATTAAATTATTAGAAAATTATCTGAGTTTAATGCATAAAGAGTTGATAGGAACATATTAATAGTACAAAATAAAGTTATAAATATAAAAATAGCTATTAATTTAACTACTGATGTACAGCACCATTTTGTTCAACTATTGAGAATTTGAAAAAATGAGAGAGCTTTAGTAAATTTAAGAATATTTAAAAATGTTTTAATTGAACAGAAGAATTTTTGTAAATTATTTAAAAAAATTTGAAATTTTTTTTCGATTATCTTACTTCCACAAAAAAATTTTCTTTTTAATTGAAGGTATGACCTGAAATATTGCGTTTATTATAAATTCAATTTGCAATGAATACAACTCAATTTAAAATGTCACAAAATATTTTTTTTCATTCCAAAAACTTGGTAGAATAAACATTTAAAGAAATACTTATTTTGTCGTTGAGCTACTTACCGTCAGCGTAGGCATAATTATGTAGAAGGAATCCTTCAAATTATAAATTGATCAGGTAGTCAAAAAAAGATCTCAAAGTTCAAAATTTTATTTTAAATCCAAAATGATGGGCTGGTAAAAGCTGTTGCAGAGGAATATCGCAACAACTTCAATCATTAGCTTGATTAAGAGCATTAGGCTATCGGTAATAAATCTTGAAATAGACATATCGATTTGGAGCAGTCCGTAGAATCTTGTACAGGATATAATAAATATTTCAAAAAAATAATTAACATTAAGGTTACAAAATAAACATCGAAAGTATATTTTAAAATTATTTAATAATTTTCTATTTTATTTTTACATTAAAATTAAACAACAGTCGATTTTTGTAATAAATTAATTATTCTAGTTTTAGTAAAACCAAAAGAGTGTTTTGATTTAATACTGCATGTAAATTTTACATTTTTGTATTTGGTTTATAAAATTTCACTTTGTAGTTTCTCCCTCTCGCCATCATTTTCGATACGGATTCCGAAGGGCTGCTGAATGTCGGCAAAAACGAATATTTCATTATAATTTTTTTCTTTTTTTTCCGGCTTTTTAAGCAATTCTTCTATCGAATAAGGGTTTCTTTTTTTGGTTTCAGGTTGCGGTTGTTTTTCCAGCGTCGTTTCTTTCGGTTTTTCGGGATAATTGGTTAGGGCGGTGGATGCTGTGGGATGATAAGGATTTATAAAATCGGACCAGGAACTCGCAGGACGATGTTGATTTGTTGGAACGTGCAGTTGTTGCTGGAGTGTTGTTAGTCTGGTATTAGAATAAGTTTCGGATAACGAGGGAAAATATGGCAAATGATTGTTTAACATAGATAACTGTTTGGTGTAGACTTCCGACCCGAGGATCGACTCTGAAAGGAAATAACAAAATTAATCAAATTAGAAACACATTTGATTAATCGAAAAAGTTGTTATGACGTAATTTATAAATAAAAAAAAAATATTTAAACAGGTATAAAACGGAACAGGTAGCCGAATGCATTTGTGAAATTTGTAAGATATCTGTGGGTTACGTAAAATTTATTAGTGCTATATTTTAGCTTCGTGGGGAGGATGCACCTTTACCTTTAAAACATTTTAATTAAGCCAAATTGTCAAGTTGCATAAAATTCACCGTTTTCTAGAAAGTCGTAAATATCTTATTTAATCGATTACTGATTAAAGGATCATTGATGGCTCTCAGTTAATTTAAGTTTTTTCATTCTTTATTATGCGGTGTTAAATGCGGATGTCCACCTTAATAGACGTAGCTGTTAACTCGAGAAATCTGTTAAAAATCTTGATTCGTGTATTAAGTTATTAATTTAATTTATGTATATCAATTAAGTGCATCTATACCGACCGAACCACCTGCGTACTTAAAGTAAACATCCAATTTCAACGTTAAAATTTGATTTCTACAAAGTTTCGGTGATTGAAATTAATTAATTATAAAAAAGGCAAAATGATTTCCTCTCAAAATTAATAATTAAGTTTTAAGGTCAAATAAACATAATTTTTACAGGTGTATCGAGCTGTACAATTTTTTAAATTGTTTTTGAAAAAGTGGGGGTAATTAACTTCTTTGCTTTATGTTAATTAATTCGAAGCGAATTTAAATTAGGAGCACTATCCAACGAAAACGAAATAAATATTTTTAATCTAATTTACCTGATCGGGAATGATGTATGAGCTCTGGAGTATCTGGCCAAGCTCCACTGTTCCTGAGGATGCGGTTGACCGAACTGACTGATGGGATGCTGTGAGGTTCGCAGACACGTTGTGCAACAAGTTGTTCCCGAATTTCCCATGCGAACATTCCGGGATTTTCCTGTTTAAATTTCAATATCTTTTTTACAACGGTTGGGGTAGCTACTTGCTGGAATACAAAAAATAGAAAAAAAATGAAATTTAATTTTTAAAAATGTTTAGATTTTTGAGATTACGATTTCAGTTAAGTGTTTCCTGTGTGCCGTTTTTTATATTTTTATTAATTTTAATTCGATAGGAGTAGGTACTTAATTGATAAGGGTGAAAAAAGGCCTTTAAATTAATTTTGTTAGAGCAATTGCCGAAAATAATTTTAGTTTTCGATACCACATTGTTCTACTTAACCCACTATAAAAGAATGATGTTATCACTTGATCGTTTACGTTAGTTGCTTTTTCAAATAACATAATGGGTTTTTGATCGAGTTCAGTGTGAACATGAGAGGGGTTTGTTTACTGATCTAGCGATCAGTGTTCTATAGTTAGGGTAATTTCAAACTACTGATAATAGCTTCGCATGAACCAGCACTATCAGATCGTACATCTCTTGTCAACATGATGGTTGACAGGAAATTGATTATAAATTTATGCATTTACGTTTGTTGTAGCTGATTAGCTTCTCCACATTATTTAATTAACACCGAAAATTAGTGAACTTAATTTCTCTAAAAATAATGTAGTTTAAAGCAATTTGTTAGTCCAACAAATACCGCATTTGCTGAAATTTTCAGTATAAAATGTCTTTCTTAATTTTCAGAGGAAAATTCGATTTACGTTAAACTACAGGTTTCAAAGGCTGGAGTAATTTAAGATATTCTGCAGACTTGAACAGCTTTCACTTAGCGGTCTGCTAAGCATCACTCGTACTTCAATTAACGAGGCAAGATATTAGCCATCTTTAATATTAGTACAAAAAATGTACTAAGTGCGGCAAAAAAATTCGTTATTTTGTGCATATTATTTGTCTAACAAATAATATTTTTGTCCTCACAGGTAACTAAAATTATTTGTTATTTTGAGTAATATTTATTGTGTAGCTGTTTTAAAAAATTCTCATGCTTATAAAGCAGTTTTATCATATCAAACAGTATAATGGATCTTAATTTTTTTAATTAATTTTAATATATAAATAAATTATGATCTGAATGCAGATTTTGAAAGTAAGTTATTCATTTTAAATTGATTAATAAACACCGATGGTATATTCTCTTTATTGCATGGAATAAATGCAACTTAGAACTTCTATTAACATTATTAATTATAATTAATTTTCAGTTAGAAAGTGATTTTACTTGAAAGTAGCTAGCGTATGTCGCCAAGATTTTAACAATGAAGATTTTTCTATTCTACAGATAAAGTTTAATTTCTTTGCAATTGCCAATTATAGATTGCAGAGGTTTAATTCCATTGAAATGATATGGAAAGGCAATTCTTATAGAATAAATTTACAATATTGAATTAAAAATCATTACATGTTATGACCGTACTTATAGTCGATACTTCGTCCCAACTAATACGAAATCAATTATTTTGATTGGTCGATTTTATACTTGCGTCGTTCTCCAGTACGAAATCGAACAAAGTATCATCAAGAAACTACATTTGTTAAATTGGATAAAAATATGTGTAGGCTAAACAGAAAATTAAATTTTTATGCCAATTCAACAAAAATTATTAGTTGGAGTTACTAACAGCATATTATTTTTCCAGGTGTGGATTATGTTAGAAAACTTTAAAACATTGCGTGCATTTACGTCGCATTATCACTCGATTGTAATAAAATAAGTCATTTTTATCAAACAAATGTATCTTTGTTACGTTTTTCTTCTTCGGCAGTAAAAAGTGGACAAATAGAAAATACGAACTATAATTAACCGAAACGTTCAAAACTATTAAGGATGTTTTAATTATTGTCAACTTTTTATTGTTATGCTTCATGCATGTTAGTAATTTGTCCTTTTTTATGCAAAATGAGGGTTAATCTAAGTCGAATGAATTAATAACAAGTAGATGACATGCAACGATAGGAGGTATAAAACTACAATCGAACCATGTTTACCTCTCTGTTTTAAATTAGGCCATAAATTTATACTCAGGTGAAATTATTAGTTTCAATATTTTTGATGATTCGCCTTAAATTTTAGTGCCATCGATTTGGTGTTGTGCTGTAAAAAATGTAAATTTACGACTTATATTTTCTAATTCAAATAATCGTTATATTTCAATTTCTGTAGCTCTAATTAATGCGATGTTATCGGTTGTAGAAACAAAAAATTGTGTCTAGTTTGATATGGCATGTTCAATTTACTAAACAGTTTGTTTATAAAAACATTAATTTGCCTACATTAAACCGAAACATTATTCTGAAAAAATATAAAAATGAACAAAGAAAATTGAAAATGAAAAGGAAAGTCTCGAAAAGGGTTAATTGGTTGGTGTGGTATAAGATGTAAACATTAAATATAGAGGAATTGCCACTTAGTTTCGCTAAAAACTAAAAAAAGCTTAAAAATTGGAATTTAATTACATATTAAACAGGAATTTGAAAGATAAGAATGAAAAAGTTTCGAACATGTGATGACTTAAATTAAGCATTACAATAACCGACTAAAGAAGTTTCACATATAATTAAGCTGGAAAAAAATGTTGTAGGTACTTTGAACGAATTTGGACAAGTGGAACATCAAGTGATAACTTGGTTTTCCTGAATCGAGGAAGTTCTATCTGAGATCTTCAAAATATGGATCAAGATCACGCACATAAATTAAATGAAAACAAATTCAGAAAAAAACTGTTACATTTTTTTCGAAAAGTTATATGTTATAATATAATTCTTTATAATTATTCTGCTAACTATAACTTCAGTAAATTTTTTTTAAATTTGGTGAGTTTGTAAAAAGGCTTACTATCTAATCTAAAGCGTTTTCACCGTAATATTCCTTTTTTAATTTTGTTTGTATCCAATTTTCTCTTTCGTAATAATGTGGCAGGCTAAAATGATTATAATCAGAAAAAAACTCTTTTGATTCTTCTTCCCTATCTAATAGTCCAAGAGCTAGCGACACTTGAATCGAGCTGATTTCATCCCGGCTGAAAAAATTACAGAGAATAGCTTTGTCGGTGTACAATATGAAATCGCGTGCCTGTCTGCTCGGAGCGGTTGCGTTTGTGCATTAAAAAAAATAAAGTCGTTTTTTTAAACCGGTTACCGTGATCATCCCGATCCGGATGAAACTTCACACACAGGTGCTAATAACATTACTGATAATGAATTCGAGTGCCTGCCATTCGAAATCGGTTGTCAAATACCGCCTGCCAATCGAAAACCGGTAAAAAAAAATGCGTCATCCGCCTCATCGCAAACCGCAAGAAAAAAATTTTGAATTTAGTTCAAAGTACTAGAAATTCAATGGCGAGTGCCTGCCTCGTCAAAGCCGTTGCAATATGTGCCTGCCAGCCTCATGAAAGTCGCACGGTCTCGCGCTCTGTGCCTTTCGGCAATTATAGCTTGCGCATTCCTATCCGCACCAAAATTTAATATAAGATAGAAAAAAAGATTCCGAATTCGATTTCAGATGCCTGCCTCTACAAATATGTTGTTTTGTACCGCTTGCAGTTCTTCGAAGCAGCGCTACATCGCAAGGCCCTGATGACTTGCTATCCTTTACTAACTTATTTTGTTGTCATTACAAATGTATAATACGTTACAAGGAAAAATGGTGTATTTGCATAAAGAAATCAAACTATTATCATATATATATATATAGTAAAGCTCTACAGGCCTAGAAGGCCCATGGCTTGATTGGCAATTTTTGCCCATCTTCTTCTGTCCATTGCTACCTCCATCCATCTCTCGACGCGCATAGTATGCAGATCTTCTTTCACCTCTTGCTTCCACTGCGTGCGTGGTCTTCCTCTTCTTCTTCTTCCGCCCATTTCTGCGTTCCATACTTTATTTGGTATTCTTTCTTTATCCATTCTTATCACGTGTCCTAACCATCTTATTCTTTGTGCCTTCAGTACTCCGATGATATTAGCACTGTCGTATAATTCGTATACTTCGTGGTTGTTTCTTCTCTGCCATCTGCCATTGACGTATGTACCACCAAATATTCTTCTGAGGATCTTTCTTTCCCAGACCTTCAATCTTATTACATCCTGATTTTTTAGTATCCAAACGTCACAGGCATAGGTCACCACAGGTCTTATTAATGTTTTATATACTCTCAACTTTGTTGCTCTGGAAAACATCTTTCCCAACAGAATTGTCTTCAATGCAAAAGCACTTTTGTTTCCTGTATGTATGTTTCCATATATAGTATATTTTTATATTTATTATATTTTAAATGTAGTATAAGAAATGTTTTATAGAGATTCACTGTCGGATAGATCCTCGCTACTGTCACTGTCAGTCTCGTTATTTTCGAAGCTAACAGTGTCAAAAGGTATCAAAGTAGCAAAGTATATTTGCCACTTTTCTCGAGCCATCCACAATCGGTGGGGCAAAGGGCCGTTGGGGTTTTTAAAAATGCATGACACCAAATACTTGCGATATACCTCGCTCGCAAGACTTGCTGTCGAAGCTCTGATGCACACGGAGGAATGGTTGATGTATCGAAATTGGTTGTACGTTTCATAAAATTTTCGTCAACTTTTTTCACCTTAAAATTTTTCAAAAAAATCGATAAGCGTGCCGCGTTTTGCATTTTGCACCATTTTGACGCTGTACATTTTACAAATAAAATCTTCGATTTTTTCGAAAGTAGCGTCGTCCATCTCTCCATGGCAATCCCCAAGGTTTGCAAAAGCTACCTGGTCTTCTTTTGAATTTCGCAGGATCGTCAGAGGTCTTTTTTTCCCCTTTTTGAAAAAAGATGGATTAAAATCGCATCCGGTCAAGGCATGGAACCCAGGTAGCGACTTGCATAGATTGGGACCTAAGTGCGAATATAGTTTCGTAATATCCACACATCGCACAGAATTAGAAACGCCAACATGCATCCAAACTTTGGTTCCACTTTTTACGTGTTCCATGTTTGCAAGCATTATTATTAGAATGTCGGTATCGGAACATCTCATGACAACGTTTGAGT
The DNA here is from genome assembly GCA_947369205.1 of Cantharis rufa. Classification (NCBI taxonomy): domain Eukaryota; kingdom Metazoa; phylum Arthropoda; class Insecta; order Coleoptera; family Cantharidae; genus Cantharis; species Cantharis rufa. Next base: position 97,591,273 of record OX376303.1, read on the forward strand.
CTTGATTTGCATTGCAAACATGGTACACGATTTTAGTGTCTGCCTCTTCGTGCTCTGAACAAGATAATGAATCAACAATCGTCGAAACGACTTTTCCATCAACATCAAATTTATGGCACTGCTTAGCATTGACGTATAAGTGTTTTCGTTTTTAGATTACTCGCATATTCGTTTCGCGACCATTCCTCGATAAAAAATTCAACCAGAGCCTGTTTGAAATTAATGTTTTTCAAATCTTTCGTAAAGTCAGTGCAGCGCTTTTGCTCAGGACCTGTGATTCGAAATTGACGATTTTCGGTATTGTTTCGAAGCAAATGCTCATTGTCTTTGATGGACGGACTGAAATAGGAATCGAAAACGACCGCAATTTCTTTTGCATTATGATTCAAAAAAACATCGAGACATTTTCTAGCGATTTTTCCGTATTACACAGGAATTCCTTTTATTCACAATCGGTTAGTAATCGATACCTTCCTGATTTTTAAGAAGTTGGGAAGCAGTTTATTATTTACTTTCACTTGCCAACCAATCAGAGCTGTTTTGTTTTACTTTCCAACCTACCTCAGGTCGGGAAGTGATCACTTCCCGACCTGCAAAGTTGCATGTTGGCAAGAAAAGGAACTAACAAATAATGTGCGTCAAATTAATTAAGATTATGTCAAATGTCAAGTACAAATTTAGTGCAAGTTATCTATAATCTAATATTATTTTAGTTACTTTAAAAATGTAAGTTTTATAACAATATTGTTAATTTAGCCAGAATAATTAAAGTACAATTATGTCAAATGTTTACCATCATTTTGTTTGACATAAACAGCAATTTGCTTATTTTTTATACCAACTTGATAAACTAGTTTTTCTTTTCAAAAATGAAACAAAGTGAAAAGCAGCATATAATTTAATACAAATTTTAATTATTTATTATTTACTACCTGATTGTGAATAAAATAGTATACATACCTCGGTGTCAAGCTTCATTTCAGCGTCGCGCTTATAGTTGACTGAGGCGCTTTGCGCCTCAGTCAACTAACTGGCGCTCGGCTGTAATGAAGCATTTTCCATCTCGGCATGTAATATACTATTATCGTATGTAGAACGAAAAATCCATCAATAACAACGAGTACTTGGCGGACTACTTTTAATTTGTGATTCCAATGCTTTGAAAAGCGCAGACTTGACAGTTTTATGTATGGAACCGTCTATGTGACACAACGACAGTGGCATCGGTGTCAAGGGAAATTGAAAACCACGTCCAGGTCTAATTTCTGATCAATTGCCACCCCTAAAAGCCTACCAACAAATATCTTTGCATTTTAACCTCTTGGATCTTGCCTGCAACTTTAACTTTGTGTTTCGGCTTATATTTTTATATATAAAATTCGAATTAAAAATAGCTTATTTTGTTCTCAAAGGAAATAAAGAATAATATAAATCTTGCGTTTGTTTATCAGGGAAGAGAACAGCTCTTGGCCGCGACTAGTAGCATTGGTAGCATTTACAAGCACTTAATAGCAGTACGACCAAGGTAACCGTTTCAATTTGTAAATAGTAACTGCTCCAAAAAATCACTGCTATTTATCACCGTGAACCTGCGTAAAATCGCAGGTTGGCTCATCTCTAAAAAATATGCGTTCCACTCTCTCGAAACGAGAGCTGCGACTGAGAAATGACACGCTGCTTTCATATAATAGACGCTGCTGGAAACCAGAAACTGGAATTTAGGCCCGCATCAATCTTTGGGAAGCGGCAATTGCAACAACGGACAGCAGGTATGAAGCGTACTGAGCGTAATAGGCATGCGCAGAGCGCGATACCGCGCGACTTTCATGAGGCTGGCAGGCACATATTGCAACGGCTTTGACGAGGCAGGCACTCGCCATTGAATTTCTAGTACTTTGAACTAAATTCTAAATTTTTTTCGTGCGGTTTGCGATGAGGCGGGTGACGCATTTTTTTTACCGGTTTTCGATTGGCAGGCGGTATTTGACAACCGATTTCGAATGGCAGGCACTCGAATTCATTATCAGTAATGTTATTAGCACCTGTGTGTGAAGTTTCATCCGGATCGGGATGATCACGGTAACCGGTTTAAAAAAACGACTTTATTTTTTTTTATGCACAAACGCAACCGCTCCGAGCAGACAGGCACGCGATTTCATATTGTACACCGACAAAGCTATTCTCTGTAATTTTTTCAGCCGGGATGAAATCAGCTCGATTCAAGTGTCGCTAGCTCTCGGCCTATAAGGGTTTGTACGCTCCCGCGCCCTTTCAAAAAAGTCTTCCATAATTTATTGATAGACTCTCTCGAAACAAAACAATGAACAAAATAGGTACAATTCAAAATAAAGAAGGTCCAAAAAATAATTTGAAATATTCCTTTTTGAAAATTTACCTTTGAAAAATTTGAAAAAAAAATACCTTAAAAGTAAAATAAGTATAAACTAAAATAAAGAAAGTACGGACGAGGTACAAATTATTTAGAGTAATTTGAATTCAAATTCAAAATGTGAAAAAGCGCTACCATTTCGTCAGTTCTGTTGAAAACTTCACTAATTATTTCAAAAATATTTTATTTTCAAAAAATTAAAAATTTAATTTTTATTATTTAAAAAAAAATACTAACTTAAGAGGTGAACACCCTTCCTTCCTCTAAAAAATCTCTATATATACCACTAACATTACCTAATCTTAACAGCAAAGCTACAGAGATTTTTACAAATAATATTAAGATTTATTTAATTTATTTTGAGTTAATTTGGATCGGAAAAGCGGAAAAGTGAGAAAGGTAAAAGGCATTTAAGGGATTACCCTAATGTGAGCTAGCGAAATACAATGTAAACTTTGAAAATTAATTCCGGGAAAACGACAAATGCGATTTTTGAAATTTTTAGATATTTATTAAAATTTTATTAAAAAATTCTTATATTTGCAGGAGTTAAGCGGCTTTACCTTGTTTCTCGTGCATGGTCGGATGGTGTAGGTGATTTTGGCAATTGGGTCAGTCCGATAAAAATGAAAAGTAGATTTGTGTTTTTGAACTTTCTTTCTTTCCCGCATACTTTTACAAGTGTGCGGAAAAGTACTATTTTTCCGCACACTTGTAAAAGTAAAGTACTATTTTTCCGCACTAGTACGGAAAAGTAGTACTTTTCTACACACTTTGAATATCACAAAGTAACATTTTTGAAACATAATTAGAAAAAAAGTTTTTTGTTAATTACATTGTATTGGCTATGGCGCGGAGTAACGAGGAATTTCCCGATATTCTTTTAAATGGCTGAAATAAAAACTGTTCCATACAATTGACCTTCTTCACTTTGAAAATCTGCCTGCTGAGATGATTCAGCCTTTTGTCGCTTAATTTGCCCTTGTTTATAGGAGGCCGTCCGGCAATTGAACGCGAACCCTTTTTATCACGTGCAACTCGCGGTATTTTAAAATAATTCAAAAATATTGAAAAATAAAAGTTTAGACAAATAGATGTTTACTAGGGCATAGAAAATAGAAAACTGACTGAAAACTAGCCACTTTACGAACCCGCAATTATACTATGTAACCTATAAATAAAGATTTAAAAAAATTTTGTTTTCAAAATTTTAAAAAGTAATAAAATTTAAGTAAACATTTGGGTTTACAGCAGCGGGTCTCAAATAGGGTTCCGTTGCCAAAACTAATTGGGAACCGCTGGTTTACAGGATATTGTTGATAGAAAGTGAAATATCGGCATGAAATTTTTACACGTTATTCTTAAGATGTTGAACAATTTTTTAAAGCAAGAAAAAAGTTTTTAGATTTTTAAAAACTAACATATTAGGGTTATCCCTTAAAGAAAAGCTACTGCCAAACAGCTTTATAAATGTTTCTTTTAAATTACAAAATGATATCTCGAAAGTTTTTTGTATGGTTACGAAACATATATAAAGATCTAGGGGTAAATATCCCTGAAAATGTGCATACACAAGACTCAGTATTTTAAAAAATACACTGTGAAAAAAGCTTTTAGTTTTTTAAACTTTTAGTAGCTATAGCCTCAACAGAGTTTTTGTTGCCGCAACAAGTTTTCTGCTGCCATAACAAAGTTTTTTCTATGCAGAATAAGAAAATTTGTTAAATCAACTAATCTTTTTTGCTGAATAGAAAACAACTTTGTTATGGCAGTTGAAAATTTGTTGCAGCAACAAAAAATTTGTTATAACAGCAAAAAAACTCAGTTGAGGCTATAGTTACTAATAGCTCTGTTAGAGCAACAAATCAATTTTCTCAGTGTACCAATTGTATATTGTATATTGTATATTATATATACGGGCGTTCGCCCATTAACAAAAAAATACAATTTGTATTACATGAGTGCATCACATAACGTACACAATAATCATATAACATAACACTAACAAAAATACCACAACAATGAATCAAAATTTACCGTTGACGGTTCTAAAGCTTCGCACCTCTTACAAATTTAATACATCCATCAACACCAGAATTAAATACATCAAAGCCGCTCAAGTACTGATTGCCCAATCTCTGCATTCTACTAACGGGAGAGTTATAACAGTAATTGGTAGAGGCAAAATCCACTGAAAACAAAGAGCCCTGTCTTAATCCACCACGCGGAACACGAAAATTAACTTTTGCCAGGAGTTCTGGACAATCACATTTGCCATTAATAATCTTAAACAAAAATATTAAGTCGGACATGATCCTTCTATCATACAAGGTGGGCAGGCAAAGGAGATCACGCATAACTACATAGTTTCGTTCTTCGACATCCAACTGAAGTCTACGTCCCATCATCCGCAGAAACTTATTCTGAATTCTTTCCACCAATCGTGAATCCCCCGTGTAATACGGTGACCAAATCGAAGAACCATACTCCAACAATGATCTGACCAGAGACACATATAATATTTTCAATGTAAAGCTCTTTTTAAACTCTAGAGTATTTCTATATATAAATCCCAGCATTCTCATCGACTTACTACAAATGTAGTCCAAATGATCTTTAAATGACAGGGTCCGATCAAAAATTATGCCCAAATCTTTAACTGTTTCTACTGCCTTAAGTACGTTACCATTCAATGTGTACAATGAAATAACAGGCGTGTTAACTCGATAAAATCTCATTACACAACATTTATCGACATTAAGAAAAAGAAGGTTATAAGTGCACCATCTACTAAGTCCATCCAAAGCTCTCTGAATCCTGGCCGAATCACTTACTGACTTGATTGCAGAATAAATTTTAAAATCATCGGCAAAAATCAAATACAGAACACTCTCGCATATTGCCTCTCCAATATCATTAATAAATAACAGGAACAGCAAGGGACCCAAATGAGACCCCTGAGGCACTCCAGAGGTCACCTCTATTGGCTGAGAGATTTGCATCTTAAATTTAACAAACTGTACTCTACCAGAAACATAGCCAACGAGCCAGCTCAACAAGGAACCATGGATACCAAGAGCCTCTAACTTAGAAAACAAGATGGAATGGTTCACCCTGTCGAATGCCTTAGAAAAATCGGTATAAACAGAGTCAACCTGTAGGCGGTTCTCCATACACTTCAGAATATAGTCCTCATACAATATAAGATTAGTCATTGAAGATTTGCCCTGTAAAAATCCATGCTGTTCAGAAACAATCAAACTTGATAGCTCAGGAGAGATAACGT